>OY723408.1:46711892-49111892 GCA_963210345.1 Inga oerstediana
AGAAATCAGAGAAACAACCTTGGGAAAAGAAAGAGGTGAGTAGTTAGAGCATTTTGATGTAATTATTGTGATTATTGGTTAAGTTTTATGAATTTCGAATTTTGCCATGATTTTATGTGATTTTGGTTTGAGAAAATGGAATGGTGTATTATGGTATGATTGGTGGCATATTGTGTTATAGGGCCATTGGAGTTAGTTAGGTATTTGAAAAGGGAAGTTTGGTCATTGAAGGGTTTGTGTGCAATGTGTTGACCTAAGACCAAAATTGTTGTTAGAGTGAGAATTTGGTTGTTTTGGTGTTTCTAATGGGTTCCTTATGAAAATTTGGGTAGGAAAAAGCTGTTTGTGAAGTTTGGGGACCATTGGATATTTTGGTGGGGGATTTGGCAAATTCTGTCAGTTGTTGAGGTTTTGGCTTCTGATAAGCCTCACTCGAGTGCGCTAGGGTGTCACTTGAGTGCTGCATTCTATTTTCCCTTTTCCTTTAGTTTTGATCACACTTCCTCACCAAGAAAGCAAAAGTGCACTTCCTCATCTATGAGTGATATGAGTTATCACTCGAGTGCGTCAGGTCTCACTCGGTGAGTATGTATTTTGTACCTTCAGGTTGCGTATCGGGGACATACTCGTGATCAAATTGTCAAGAGTGTGTTTTGGCACTCTCAAGTGTTGGGTAATCACTCGAGTGCCAGAGTTAGAGCTCAAGTGCACTTTTCATTCAGGGTTTCTGTTGCTCTCGGGTAGTCACTTCTTGTGCCACATTTAGTAGGACTCGGGTGAGTATTGTTAGAGCAAGCGTTTCACCCAAGAGGGGGGGGGGGTGAATTGGGTGATACTAAAAATTTTGTTGCAAATATAAAATTTGACAGTAAAATTAAAACAGTAAGGAGTAAGGAGAAATATCACCGAAGTGTACACCAGGAGTTATACTGGTTCGGTCACAACCACTTTGACCTACGTCCAGTCCTCAGAGCTTCTTTGAGAGTTTCACTATAACTTCCAAGATTCAGTGGGTTCTTGGCACCTCAGTACAAGCAAGTTCCTTCACCTGGACACTCGCTCCCCCTTACAAGTTGTAATCCAATCCCAACTCAAGGTTTCACAACCTTAAGTTATCTCAATAACAAATATTGAGTTTGAATGAAGTATCTCTCTCACAGAGTGAATAAGAATCACTGAAGCATAAAATTACAAGTATAATGTAAAACAGAGTAATGAGCTTGATAATGCGTTCGTGTGTGTTCCTGTTGTTGTACTTCTCTGTTTGGATGTTCCCATATATATAGATATGTTGGTGAAGACCGTTGGAACATTTTCTTTCGTCCGTTGGAGAGTGCGCAGCCACTATTGACTTTTCCAGTTTTTGAAAAATATCCGTTGGCGGTAGGTGGCATTTGAACTTCTCATTTGACTTTCCTTATTTGATATGATTTCTTCATTGTTTATCTGTAAATAAGCTAAGAATACTAATACAATGAAAGGTTAATCATATAGGAAGCAAAATAATGAACGTTGGAATGATTTCTGAATTTCTGGGTTTGCTTACTCGAGTAGCTACTCGAGTATCCCTTAAAGTTTACTTGAGTATCATCGGGAAAACTTTGATTAATTTCAAGTCAACAAACAAATACAAGATTACTCGGGTAGTGCATGGAATAAACTAAACTTCAAACCTTTGGAAATAGTTGTTTACTCGGGTACCTACTCGAGTAATGCACTCATAACTTCATAGGTTACTTGGGTACCAACTCGAGTAAACCTTCAAATAAACTTTGGTTACTCGATGCTTTACTCCAGTAATGTTGGCAGGATTTCAAGGCCGAGAGCACTTCAAGTTTGATTACCTTGTTACTCGAGTACATACTCGAGTAAACTTACTTTTTGTGCATAACTTACTCGGGTAATGACTTGAGGTTTTTCTTTAAACATAACACTGCATACTCGAGTACACACTCGAGTAATCCACTTAGAATAAAACATTAAATACTTATATACTAGAGTAATGACTCGAGGAAAATGAGATGAAAATTAGATCAAGTTATTCGAGTACTACCTTCAGGTTTTTGCTTACCTCAGTGAGTTACTCGAGTAGCTACTCGAGTAATATTGGTAGGGTACAAAATGCCGAGAGCAACACATTTTCTGAAACAGAGTAACTCGAGTGCATACTCGAGTATCATTGGCAGGCCGAGAGCAACTTGAAAACTTTTACATGGTTACTCGAGTACCTACTCGAGTAACGTTGGCAGGCCGAGAGCAACTCCAAGTATTTACCTGGTTACTCGAGTGGCTACTCGAGTAACATTGGCAGGCCGAGAGCAACTTGAAAACATTTACACTATTACTCGAGTACTTACTCGAGTAACGTTGGCAGGTTACTGGAAGGTGCCTTTGGTTACTTCAAGTTTTGTCTCATTACTCGAGTACATACTCGAGTAATGCCTTAGAAAACTTGCTTTTAATCAAGTTTCTCAGCCTTTTCTCTTGGCCTTTCTTCATTACTCTAATGCTAACTTTAAGAGATGTTTTTCCCTATTTTTACTTTGTTCAACCTTATTTATTAATCAAATATTTTTCATAATACTCTTTGTTATCATCAAAACATGAGATCTAACAAGTACAAGGCTATCACTTGAGTGTTGAGGTCAAGACTCAAGTGATGTGACAACTTTCTGTCTCAGTGTGTGCTCTAGGCAAACACTCGCACTAGTGATCCTCAGTGCTCGAGTGCAAGTTGTAATGCCCCAAATTTTGATTAAGGGCTAATGAGAATTATTGTGAATAAATTGTGAATTAAGCTGAATTTATTATGTGCTATGTGGCAATTTTTAATTAATATGCCATAATCAGTGAGAAATTGAAAGGATGGCTATAAGTTAGTGATTAGTGAGGAAATTAATTACTAACTAAGAAAAAAATGAGATGTGTAACTAAGTGGCTAATGGAGGGGTTAGTGTAACTAATTGGTTACTTACTTTATGAGAGCCAATGATATTGTGACACTTGTCAAGTTGGCAAGAAGAGAGAGTAAGAGAAAAGTCAAATCTTGCGTTTTAAAACATTTTCTCTCTCTTTCCTTCCCTCCATTTCGGCTGACATGAGATAAGGGGGAGGGAGTGTCATCATTTCATCTTCTCCAACTCTCCTCTCTCTTATTTTCTCTTTCATTTTCGTGCATCCATGGCAGCCTAGAGAAAGAAGAAGAACTTTGTGTAAAAGGTAAGCTTTTGACCCTCTTGATGGCTTCTAATGGAAACACTCTCTTCTACAAACTTGTTCCTTGTGTTGAGAGCTTTAATTTCATGGTTTTAGATTTTTCATTTGGTGGTGTTTGAGCTCTCAAGGAATTTTGGAGTTTGGAGAATCAAGGAACTCCTTTGGAAAAGTTGTAGAGGTGAGTAAGACAAACCTTTCTATATAGGTCTTGTAGCCATTGGTTAATTTTGGATTTTCTGGAATTTTGGCTTGAATTTCGAAAATGAGGGTCATGTTGTGTATGCCATGTTGTTGTCATGGATATAGTGCCTTGAGAATGTGTTTTGGAATGATAGAATTGAATTAAAGCTTAAAAGTAAAGTTTGGCAACTTTGTGTTTGGTTTTGTGTATTGGTAAAAAATAAGGCATGTCAATGGGTTATGATTTGGTCATTTTGAGGTTTCCATTGTGTTCCTTGTGAGAAATTGTATGGGAATAGGTTTGTTATTGATTTTTGAGTTATTGGACACTTTGGTAGAAAATTGGAAATATGTCAAGTGTGAACTCTGTTCTGGCCAGTCAGTTTACACAAATTTTTGAATGAAAAAATGGTGTCTAAAAATTATGAAACTTTCCAGTCTTAAATTTCACATCCAAAGCTTCAAAATGGATATATAATTTGTGTCATTTCCTTTTGTGTGCTGGGGGATATGATTGTCTAAAGTTTGGGATGGAAACTAGACTCTGTGTTGGAGTAATGTTGAGTTTTGGCAATTCTATATATGTGTGGTGATTTATGGTAATGGCCTATATTTTTTCTTTAAAGAGAACTTAAATACCTTTCATTTGGCCTTGGAATCACCTTATTTCGATTTTTTAGAATTAGTTATAAGTTTTTGAAGTTCAGCTAAGAAACAGGATTTTTCTTGGCCGTGGCCAGCGGATTCTTGGCCGCGACCCAAGGTGGCTGGCCGTGACCCATGACTTTCTAACCATATCTTGGCCACGGCCCAAGGGTGGGCAGGCCGCGGCCAACCCCTGTGTTTCAGTACTTTGAGGTTTGGAAAAGTGATCTTCAACCTATTGTTTCCCAACCCTTTAGGCTTTTATTAGAGGCATTTGTAGCTTCTTAAGGGTCATTATTGATAACCAAATCTAAGTGTTGAGAAGTCAATTGAGTATTGGAATAGAGAATAACTCTTCGTCTCTAATTATGAATTATAGGATTCTACAATTGCCCTATTCGGGAGAGACTAATGCCAGAGCACTCCCGGAAGGACCAAGGTAGTGACTCTTCTCTCTGTTGTGTATGATGTTTTGGTATACATGACTGATCATGGTTTTGTAAAATATGCCATGGTCCATTAGAGCGTGAGCACTTCAGCGCGGGCTGTTTAGGGATTGACGCTAGTCATCTCTACCTCGGCCGTTGAACTGCCGTTGTAATCGACATGGATTGTTGTGAAATTGCTTTGTGAATCCGACCCGTGGGGCAGCGTGTTGTGAATCCAGCCGTGGGCTGTGTGTTATATATCTTGCCGGTATGGCTTGCATTGTTAATCTTGTCATTGTGGCTTGTGTATGAAATGCTTTATATGAATCCCAGTTGTGGTGAAATATATTGTGTGAACTGTTGTGATGCAATACAGCGTGAGTACTCGTAAGGGATTACGTGTGTAATATCCCGAATTCTGAGACTTGAGGCTAGAGAATAAGCCTAAGATTAGTGGATTGCTAAGCCCCGGTTTAGCAAGATCCCAAATTGTGATCAAGGGTTAATGACTCCAAAAGTGGATGTCATTAGTGATAAATGAACCCTTTTGGAGATTATGGTGTGAGTTGGCACCCGATATGATTCGTATGTGCAGTGAGCAGCGCCGGAAACCCTGTATTTAAGCTCAATTATGGATTAACATCTAAATTGACTTAAAATAGAGGGAAGGCGCATATTGTGGCTAAATGAAACGATATGAAGTCTTTGGTGGTGATTCAATGAGAATTACCGAAATCGGGGGCTAAACGGTAAAGTTATCGACCAATTGGTCAGTTACCGAAGAGGAAACTCATTGGTAACTTCAAGATCAATGGTTAGGATTGATTTTTTGCAAGAGATCAAAAGGTGGAATCATGTGTGCATGTGCCTATGTGAGCTCATGGAGGATGTTGCAAGATCATGACACATGGCACTTTTTGGACCCTTAGATCAAGTCAAATGTTCAAAGCTTGCTTTTTCTCTTCCCTCTCACTTTTTAGTCGGTTGTGGCATCTCAAAAACTGAACATCATCTTCATCATTTTCATCTTCATACCTCTCTCTCTTGTTCTTCATTTCGCCTAGCTCAAGGAAGAAAGAGAAAGAAACAAGGTAAGTTCTGGCTTATGTAATGTCCTCTAATGCTAAAACACCTTTCTATAAAGTTGTTCATAGTGATGAGAGCTTCATCTCTATGGTTTTAGATTCTTGATTGGAGGTGTTTGATGGCTTGAGGAAATTTGGAAAGATGGAGAATCAAGAAATTGGTTTGGGAAAGAGGAAGAGGTGAGTTTTTGAAGCCTTTTGATCCAAGTTTTGTGAATTATGGTTGAGTATTGTGAATTTCGAATTTTGCCCTGATTTTGTGTGATTTTTGAATTGCATGAATGGCCTTGTGTTTGAGTGGCAATTGGTGTCTTGTTGTGTTATAGAGGCATTGGAATTGGTATGAGAACTTGGAATGAAAAGAATGGCAATGTGGTATTTGTGTTGTGATTTGTGATGACATGTTGTGAATGTTGGTAAAACATGTCAATATAATGTGAATTTGGTTGTTTTGGTGTTTCCAATGGATTCCTTGTGAAATTTTGTGTGAGAATGATGTTTGATATGAAAATTGGACCATTGGAAGCTAATTGTGCAAATTTGGAAATCTGTCCATTGAAGTTCTTTTCTGGGAAGCCAGTTTGTGTGAGCGTTTTGAATGACCAAATGGTCTCTAAAAATTCTGAAACTTTCCAGTCTTTAAGTTCACATCTTAAGCTTCAAAATGGACATATAATATGTGCCATTTCGTTTTGTGAACTGGGATTTATGTTTGCCCAAAGTTTGAGGACGAAACTGGATTCTGTTTTGGAGCAATGTTGGATTTTGTGTAAATCTGGATTTGTGTGGTGATTTCTGGTAATGATACATATTTTTCCTATAAAGAGGACTTGAATATCTTTCAATGGGCTTTGGAATCACCTTGTTTCAAGTTTTCTAGAGCAAGTTATGAATTTTTGAAGTTTCCTTGGCTGCAGCCAAAATTCTGGCTCCAGCGCAAAACTTTCTGTGTGTGTCTTGGCCGCAGCCAGAAATTCTTGGCTGCAGCCAAAATGTTTCTGTGACGTTTTTAGCCATTTTTGGCTGCAGCCAGAACCCAATTTTCAGCAATTTGTGATTTTGAAAGGTGATTTTCAACCTAGTACGTCCCAATCCTTTAGGCTTTCGTTGAGCTTATTTTAGCCACCTAAAGGGTGTGAATGGTAACCAACTTTAAGTGAAATGGAACTAAAGATTTGGAATTTAGATTGACCCTATGTCCTTGATTTGATTATAGGGTTGGATATTCGCCCTGATCGTGAGCAGCCGGAGCTGGAGCTTACGTGGAAAGAGGGTAGGGGACATATCTCTTCTGCTTGTATTTGATATATGTGTTAGTGTGTTGGTGCATGTCTTAGCTTTGCATGGTTATGTGCTATTTGAAGCTATGTTTCAATTTATGCTATGGCCATTAGTATATTGTTGGAAGCATCGAGCTTACAGATTTGTCATTGTGATAGTTATGTGATGCAAGCATGTCATGCATTAAACATTTATCATACATGCATATTGATATTGTTTTCCTACTGAGATTCTCTAGAATCTCACCCTCCCCTACAAACCTTTTAGACAGGGTAGTAGATCGGTGATGGAGTAAGCAGACAAGGGCGATGAGGACTCCTTCGGGTTGTCAATTTGATAGTTGGTTATCATTATGGTTGGGATTATGTATATTTGGATATGTACATGTTTCAGATGTGTATTTGGTTATTTGGGATGAGTATATTTGGTTATGTATTTGAAATGAGTTGTTGGATATTTGTATATGTATGAGAAAGATTTGTGTAATTCCCATATAAGGGCTTGTATGGGCGAATTTGCCCTATAAAGCTTGAGTTAATATATGGAAACCGGTTTTGCCGGGATTATTTTTGTGTACTCTGATTTATTATGAATGTGATATTCCGCGTAGTAATTGTATTCGAAAAGTGATTATGAGACCAAGTTTATAAATGATTTCGAAAGGTAATTGTGAAAACCCCGTCTGGTAGATGGGTTTGTAAATTGTTATTTGTTTCTTATTGGTCTCTATTTCACTTTAATTGCGTAATTCGGATATAATTACGGCAGGGGGTTACATTTTGGTATCAGAGCTGCAATTCCTGGCAAGTAAAGGATTTGCTAGGGTAATGGCAGTAGTTGCTGCCTTAAGTCATAGGGAATGACTTTGTTTGTTTGTGGTATACATATTAAGGTCCCAGCTATTTGTAGATATATGAGTTTAAGGGACTGTGTATACATTATTTGTGTTATTGATATGGTGAGTCAGTATGATTTGCCCCAGAATTTGAGGTATAGACCTAGAGGTAGAGGAAAATGATTTCCTAGATGTGCGATATTGAAGTTCTAGGTATCATAACTAACCTAGATGTTGGGTGAGAAACCCAAGGTGGTATGATGTTACATGTAGTGATGTCATACTGAGCTTGTGTGTTTAAAGTCCTTAAGACCTAGGGGGCTGAGGTGCCTTAGGCTGGCAGAGATATTTGAGTTTATGCTGAAGTGGATTATGCTCCGTGAAACGAGGGAAGTGGTTTCTCGATTCAGTTGAGGTTAAGACTTTGAGAACTAAATTGAATTGTGATCCATGGATCAGACTCAATAGTCAAGCTGGTCCTTAGGAGGTTGATATGACCTATATGGTTCGTGGTACCAGGATGTGGTACTAGATTGGAATTGAAATGTGTATTAGGTATCCTGAGGTTGCTAGTGTTCATCTAGCATAGGGAAAAGTGATTCTGCGGAGAATTTGAATTTTAAAGAGTTATCTACGAGGATTCGGAGTGGAGAAGGCAATCTACGGAGAGTTCTAATAGGAGAGGGCTACCTACGGTGAGATCTGATTGGAGAGGGCTACCTACGGTGAAATCTGATTGGAAAGGGCTACCTACGGAGGATGCTGATCGAAGGGGCTGACCAGTCAGGTGACTGAGTGAAGCATCGGGTACAGTACCGTAGTGTGGAGCCACCATGACGATGAACCCTAGAGTGGAGCCACCGTGACGATGAACCCTAGTGTGCAGCCGCCTTGATAACGAACCGTCGAGAGCAATCGTCTTGACGGAGGATGCTGACCGAAGGGGCTGACCAGTCAGGTGACTGAGTGAAGCATCGGGTACAGTACCGTAGTGTGGAGCCACCATGACGATGAACCCTAGAGTGGAGCCACCGTGACGATGAACCCTAGTGTGCAGCCGCCTTGATAACAAACCGTCGAGAGCAATCGTCGTGACGTTGAATCGTAGAATAGAGCTCTGGGAACGTTGGGAGTATAGGATCTCAACGATGTGTTGGTTATGGCTCTGAATGATTCGAGTTGAATTGAGCCAAGGTCTGGCACAGATTATGTGTGTGGACAGGGGTAGTAGGAGATTCCTATGGGACTCCTATTGAGTCACCCTGACATTGTGAAGGCACAGATGAGGATAAAGACCTCAGAGTGTGCAGCGGAAGCGTGGTGAATGTGATGTTTGAGAATTGTGTTGAGCAGAAGCTCAAATTTGCAGAAAGTGCAATGCGTTAGTGATGGCTTCGGGAGGTAAAACTTCGAAGTCCAGATTATTTTGTGAAAAAGGGGTCTTGAAGGATCCTAGTTTGGTGAAAAGAATTTGTGGTGGAGTGTAATGTGGAAGCCGAAAGGCTATGTGTGAGCACCGCTATGCCAATAGTCCCTGAGTAACTAACAACGGTTCGGGTAAAGACTGTGTGTCTTCCCGGCGGAGAAAGGGGATGAGGGTAGGGTGTGATTGTGGATCTACTATTGTGAGCCTGAATGGCTATGTGTGTGCACTGCCACGTCAATAGTCCCTGAGTAGCTAACAACGGTTCGGGTTAAGACTGTGTGTCTTCCTGGCGGAGAAAGGGGATGAGAGTGGAGTGTGATTGTGAATCTGTGACAATTGTGGATAAGCTGGGACTGAGGTATAGTTGTCTAGCAGAGCAGAGCTAATTCAGCTGATGGCTAATTCGACTACATGATCGGGGGTTCTCTATTCTGATGGCAATTACCCCGGCATAGCCAGCCTAGCTAGCCACCACGTTGGTTGCATTGGTGTTGACCCAAGGCCGAAAGGCGGTGCGTAAAATTAGAGTCTGCAATGTACGTTTGATAAGGAAATGGATTTTCTTGTGAGTCCTGGGTGAAATGTGAGTAACCCAGCCACCGTCGCGGGGCATCCCCAGAGGGGGGTAAAACCGGGGTGGGCACCACCGTCACGGGGCATCCCTAGAGGGGTAAAACCGGGGTGGGTGTGACAATAATTGAGTAACCCAGCCACCGTCGCGGGGCATCCCCAGCGGGGGGTAAAACCGGGGTGGGCACCACTGGCACGGGGCATCCCTAGAGTGGTAAAACCAGGGTGGTTGTGACAATAAAATTGTGAGTCCGGTAACCCACGGGCATCCATCGAACGGGTGTGATGTGGGAGCCAGCCACGCAGCGGAAGCGTGGGCACCCATTAAGGGGGGGTGTGACAATAAAAGGCGCCTGGATAGAAGAGACTGAGATTCTAGGTGGGCCATTACGGTCAGGTACTTTGGATAAAAGAAATTGAGATTCCGGAGTGACCAGATGATGTGATATTGTGTTGATACCCAAAAGTCCCGGTTACCACTAGCGGAGTCACTGGTGGGTGTACGGGTGAGGGCGACACCATGAAAGTTGATACAGATGTGATATTGTTGTGAATTCCCAAAAGTCCCGGTTACCACTAGTGGAGTTACTGGTGGGTGTACGGGTGAGGGTAAAGCTATGAAAGTGGATATAGCAGAAGCTGAATGTTTGTGTATACAGCTAAGGCTGTCATTTGATGTCTTGAGGTTGTGGTGTTTACTCCCGGAAGGGGTAACCAGATTGAGTTGAGCAGAGTGGTAGCCTATGCTGCCTAACTGCCAAAATCTTATGATATGGCTCATAAGTTAGAGCCTCCAGATATCGAGATGCATTAGCCACTCATGAATTAGAAGGGCTTACGACGATTGTGATTATGTGATGATGGTTTTGGTAGCAATCGTATGTGGAAACAATTGCATTTGTTTAATAATCGTGAGGTGATTATGTTTGTGCGGCAATCGTGAAATGGGCCGATTGCAAATTGTGGCAACTGAGTTGTATTCATTGTTTGAGATTCTTGCGAGAATCGGATTTATGGATTATCGGTTGTGTGTGGGTGATCTAGAGGAGACCATCCAATGTGACATGAATTGTGAAACGGAAGCTGTCGTGAAGAAGCATCCGTAGTTTGTGGATTAAGTGGTTCGACAAATTTCGAGGACGAAATTTATTGAACGGGGGGAGAAATGTAATATCCCGAATTCTGAGACTTGAGGCTAGAGAATAAGCCTAAGATTAGTGGATTGCTAAGCCCCGGTTTAGCAAGATCCCAAATTGTGATCAAGGGTTAATGACTCCAAAAGTGGATGTCATTAGTGATAAATGAACCCTTTTGGAGATTATGGTGTGAGTTGGCACCCGATATGATTCGTATGTGCAGTGAGCAGCGCCGGAAACCCTGTATTTAAGCTCAATCATGGATTAACATCTAAATTGACTTAAAATAGAGGGAAGGCGCATATTATGGCTAAATGAAACGATATGAAGTCTTTGGTGGTGATTCAATGAGAATTACCGAAATCAGGGGCTAAACGGTAAAGTTACCGACCAATTGGTTAGTTACCGAAGAGGAAACTCATTGGTAACTTCAAGATCAATGGTTAGGATTGATTTTTTGCAAGAGATCAAAAGGTGGAATCATGTGTGCATGTGCCTATGTGAGCTCATGGAGGATGTTGCAAGATCATGACACATGGCACTTTTTGGACCCTTAGATCAAGTCAAATGTTCAAAGCTTGCTTTTTCTCTTCCCTCTCACTTTTTAGTCGGTTGTGGCATCCCAAAAACTGAACATCATCTTCATCATTTTCATCTTCATACCTCTCTCTCTTGTTCTTCATTTCGCCTAGCTCAAGGAAGAAAGAGAAAGAAACAAGGTAAGTTCTGGCTTATGTAATGTCCTCTAATGCTAAAACACCTTTCTATAAAGTTGTTCATAGTGATGAGAGCTTCATCTCTATGGTTTTAGATTCTTGATTGGAGGTGTTTGATGGCTTGAGGAAATTTGGAAAGATGGAGAATCAAGAAATTGGTTTGGGAAAGAGGAAGAGGTGAGTTTTTGAAGCCTTTTGATCCAAGTTTTGTGAATTATGGTTGAGTATTGTGAATTTCGAATTTTGCCCTGATTTTGTGTGATTTTTGAATTGCATGAATGGCCTTGTGTTTGAGTGGCAATTGGTGTCTTGTTGTGTTATAGAGGCATTGGAATTGGTATGAGAACTTGGAATGAAAAGAATGGCAATGTGGTATTTGTGTTGTGATTTGTGATGACATGTTGTGAATGTTGGTAAAACATGTCAATATAATGTGAATTTGGTTGTTTTGGTGTTTCCAATGGATTCCTTGTGAAATTTTGTGTGAGAATGATGTTTGATATGAAAATTGGACCATTGGAAGCTAATTGTGCAAATTTGGAAATCTGTCCATTGAAGTTCTTTTCTGGGAAGCCAGTTTGTGTGAGCGTTTTGAATGACCAAATGGTCTCTAAAAATTCTGAAACTTTCCAGTCTTTAAGTTCACATCTTAAGCTTCAAAATGGACATATAATATGTGCCATTTCGTTTTGTGAACTGGGATTTATGTTTGCCCAAAGTTTGAGGACGAAACTGGATTCTGTTTTGGAGCAATGTTGGATTTTGTGTAAATCTGGATTTGTGTGGTGATTTCTGGTAATGATACATATTTTTCCTATAAAGAGGACTTGAATATCTTTCAATGGGCTTTGGAATCACCTTGTTTCAAGTTTTCTAGAGCAAGTTATGAATTTTTGAAGTTTCCTTGGCTGCAGCCAAAATTCTGGCTCCAGCGCAAAACTTTCTGTGTGTGTCTTGGCCGCAGCCAGAAATTCTTGGCTGCAGCCAAAATGTTTCTGTGACGTTTTTAGCCATTTTTGGCTGCAGCCAGAACCCAATTTTCAGCAATTTGTGATTTTGAAAGGTGATTTTCAACCTAGTACGTCCCAATCCTTTAGGCTTTCGTTGAGCTTATTTTAGCCACCTAAAGGGTGTGAATGGTAACCAACTTTAAGTGAAATGGAACTAAAGATTTGGAATTTAGATTGACCCTATGTCCTTGATTTGATTATAGGGTTGGATATTCGCCCTGATCGTGAGCAGCCGGAGCTGGAGCTTACGTGGAAAGAGGGTAGGGGACATATCTCTTCTGCTTGTATTTGATATATGTGTTAGTGTGTTGGTGCATGTCTTAGCTTTGCATGGTTATGTGCTATTTGAAGCTATGTTTCAATTTATGCTATGGCCATTAGTATATTGTTGGAAGCATCGAGCTTACAGATTTGTCATTGTGATAGTTATGTGATGCAAGCATGTCATGCATTAAACATTTATCATACATGCATATTGATATTGTTTTCCTACTGAGATTCTCTAGAATCTCACCCTCCCCTACAAACCTTTTAGACAGGGTAGTAGATCGGTGATGGAGTAAGCAGACAAGGGCGATGAGGACTCCTTCGGGTTGTCAATTTGATAGTTGGTTATCATTATGGTTGGGATTATGTATATTTGGATATGTACATGTTTCAGATGTGTATTTGGTTATTTGGGATGAGTATATTTGGTTATGTATTTGAAATGAGTTGTTGGATATTTGTATATGTATGAGAAAGATTTGTGTAATTCCCATATAAGGGCTTGTATGGGCGAATTTGCCCTATAAAGCTTGAGTTAATATATGGAAACCGGTTTTGCCGGGATTATTTTTGTGTACTCTGATTTATTATGAATGTGATATTCCGCGTAGTAATTGTATTCGAAAAGTGATTATGAGACCAAGTTTATAAATGATTTCGAAAGGTAATTGTGAAAACCCCGTCTGGTAGATGGGTTTGTAAATTGTTATTTGTTTCTTATTGGTCTCTATTTCACTTTAATTGCGTAATTCGGATATAATTACGGCAGGGGGTTACAACGTGTGTCATACTTACTATTGCCGCTATAACTGCGGTTGTAGTTGCTTTGTGTGGGTTATGATTTGCTTCCATGCCTTATTGTTATGCATACTATGAGTGATTTGACACTACGGGTAGGGGTGAGTATTCGGGGTTCAGTGCGGTTTTCGGTTAAAACCGAAAAAACCGAACAACCGAATATAAGCTATTTTGATGACCGAACCGAAACCGAAATATTAAAATAACCGAAACCGAACTAACTGATTCATTTCGGTTCAGTTGTCGATGGTAACATTCGGTTTTTGGGCCTTTTGGGCCTCTTTCTCTGTAAGCCCATCCAATGCAAAACAAACAGCCACCCACGGAAAAATTCTAACATTAAAGATAATTAATACAGACCAATTTTTTGCAACAAAGCCAACAAACAAGAATCTGGAGGTCTGGAGCATCAAAATTTTATATCTGCCCATGGACAAAAATTTCATATTTGAAGACATTTCATCCACAACAAAATTTACAAGCATTCAATCATTTTATCATATTTGCCCATGGCCACAAACATTTAAAATACAAGCACTTGACAGAATCTACAATTAGTTTACTAGAGGTCTGGAGCATCAAATTGCTTGACATCAAAATACAAGCACTTAACATGATCAAAAAATAGTTTATTGGATGTCTAAAGCATCACATTGCCTAACTTCAAAAAATACAAGTTGAATCACTTCAATTGTACTACTGTCAGTAAAATTTACAGTTGATCTTTTTATTAAAAGAAAGTATATGGAACATCAAAAAACTTGATATATATATATATTAGATTCTGGCTTGCTCCTTGAATGGCCTCTGAATGACACCTACAACTGACAGAAAGGAAGAAAAATCAAACAAAACAGAAGAAAAATGAAATACTGCAATAATTATATTACAAGTTTGACAAGAAAATTTGCTCACAAAATCTCAAGTTTCCCATATTACAGCTAGAAGATATCAACATTTGTCTCCAATGCAATTTTTTGCAAATCTAGCAAATCAAAAAAATGATCAGACTTCATATATCACAATAAATATAGTATTAACACTATAAACTATAAAGTTGTATTCCATGAAGTATGAAAAAACATTACCAAGCTCTATCTTCTGTGCATCATCATCTCCTTCTTCAACAAGATATTCTAATGATTGCCTAAGCCAATCTTGAGCACATATTAGAGATTGCACAACCTTAGGAGTCAAAGAGCTCCTAAATGAATCTAGGACTCTTCCTCCCGTACTGAATATGGATTCAGAGGCAACCATTGAAATTGGTATAGCCAAGACATCTCTTGCTACTTGAGAAAGAACAGGAAATCTATGACTATTTAATTTCCACCAACCCAAAATATCAAAATCATCTTTTCTAACTTCAATTTCTTCATTCAAATACCTATCAACCTCTGTTCTACTTGTCTTTTCACCCAAATTCTCATCAATGAATAATTGTTCTTCCATATGAAGCAATTTTCTTATTTTTGCATCAGGATCTTCATCAAAATGAAGATCTTGTGTGTCATGCAACAGCAACTCACTTTCAGATTGTGTTGATAGATGAACACTTTGATTATATTCATTAAACAAAGAAATCACAACTTGTTTAATTTGCATCACCAACTGTTCACTAACTATATGCGAATACATCTTAGACAAAGCAAATTGCACCCATTTTAATTTATACCGGGGATCAAGAACAGTAGCAACATAAAGAACTTTGTTCATTTTCAAAGGATCACCTCAATATTTATCATACTTCTCTTTCATTTTGTTTGCAATGTTGGCTGTCTCTATGACATCACTCTTCCTCCACTCATCCAAAAACTGATGCAGCTTATAAATTTTAGGGAAAAAACAGTTGGATGTCACAAAGAAAGAATCAAAAATGCGTAAAGTAAGATTATAGAAATGACCTAACATTACAGTTAACCTTCTAACATGCTTCCAATCATCACTTTCAGGCGCCCCCACTTTATGTTCAAGATTAAAATAAAAGTAAGGATCTTTAAGATTATACCTATTAAAGGCTGCCTTAAATTTTTGGGCAGTCTCCAGCATCAAATAGGTGAAGTTCGACCTGGTAGGTACATCCAAACACAGCATCTTCTTTCTCTGAATTTTCTCATCATCACAACTTTCTTTAAACTTTCTTATCCTAATGGGATATTGCCTAATAAAACAAACAGCCTCTTTTACTTTTTTCACTGAACTCCCTATTTCTTTCAGCCCTTCAGTCACAATTAAATTTAGAATGTGTGCTACACATCTCATGTGTAAAAACTTACATTTCAAAACTGAATAGCCCCATTTTATGATTTTATCCTCCAAATAACCCACAACCACATCATTAGAACTAGTATTATCTACAGTAATTGTCAACACTCTTTCAATTCCCCATTCAAGAAGACATTTTTCAATTTCCATTCCAATATCATTCCCCTTATGACTAGAAATGGGAATGAAATTCAATATCCTCTTTTTCAAAGCCCATGAGTCATCTATAAAATGTGTAGTAAGACACATGTAATTCACCCTTTATATGGAAGTCCAAGTGTCAGTAGTGAGGCACACCCTTTGATTTTTACAAGACAAAAAATCTTTAAATTTAACCTTTTCTTCCATATAAATCCCAAAACAGTCACAGGCTACAGTCCATCTTGATGGAATTTGAAATTTGGGCTGAGCATAAAACACAAAATTTTTAAATCCAGCCCCTTCAACAAACTTGAATGGTAATTCATAAGTTATTATCATACATGACAAGGCTTTCCTAACAGCATCTTGATCAAATTTCCAATTAGCAAGACCCATTTTATCACCCTCTATATTGAAATTCAAATGTGATTATGTAAATTCTTCAGGAGGGGGCCTCTTTCTACAGACTCTACAATGATTGTTAAGTGCAGTTGTGCCATTATGTTTGGAATCACATGCAATCTCAGCACCACAGTAATTACACTTGCCTTTAACTTCACCAGCCTCATTGACAAATCTACTGAAATGTTCCCAAGCTTTGGACCTCTGTTTCATGGCTTTTCTTTTTCCAACTTTAGCTGTCGGTTGTTCATTAATCTCAGCAGCAGCAGGTTGATTTGTCTGAGGAGCACCACCAACAGTTTGAGTATTGCAGCCTCGTTCAGTTGTTTGTTCAGCCATAGTTTCAACTCCTGTTCTTGAAAAAAAATAATTTTATCAGCACTTTGATTCTCAATATTATTACCATATTTTCGATTCTGTAAAATTCCCTATACTATAAAATAAGCCAATACATTGACCAAAGAACAATTTATCAATGACAGAGAGAATTGAGAAATATTGCACACTTTATCAATGACAGAGAGACATGAATAAAAAAATATTGCACACTTTATCAATGACAAAGAGACTTGAGAAAGAGGAAATCAAAATGGAGTATGTCACATGCTGCAGATCAGTGGGGAATAATAATAAGTCAAGGAGATATCAAGACAGATCCTATCTTCTTAGGCATTAGGATGTACATTTAACATAGCAAGAGTTTAATCATTGATTCAATTGTAATGGGTAACATCAAGCATATCATCAATATATGTATTTAGTTAAAGTGAAAAGCTTTAAAATATAAAATAAAAGTAAATTCGGATCATCCAAAATTAATTTAAATAATTCAAATTGGTGACAAACACAAAATGTGCTCCCTTAGTTAAGTGAGTACATAAAAAAAACATACTTCCAAAAGAAAAATGAGCCAAGCAACCACCAAACTAGTTAGGTGAACTACTTTTAATTTAAGATCCAATATAGAAATAAAGACAAATCTCGTCAAATTTATCAAACAAAAACACATCAGGATTATAAAAATTCAGCCTTTACTTTTGCTTTTTGAGATGGCATTTTAACATCAAAATATCATGACATGGCAAGATGTAATTAACAGTAGCATCAGTGAAATTGCTAATGGCCTTACCACCTAGTAGCAGCCATGACAGATCACGAATCCACAAAGCCTATAAATTAATATTTCTATTTTTTTAATTATACCAATGGCCCTTTTTGATTAGCTTTGAAAAAATAATTTAGGAAAAAAAAGGTTTATCAATGCTGTTCAGATAAAAAAGTTTAGGAAAAAAAAGAAGGTGAAAATGAAATCATTATTTGGATGAGCTCTGAAAACATTGCTCCTAGGTATCAAGAGTTTTTGGTTGCAAAAAGTTCAATAACTTGGTTTCATATAGATGCAATCATGAATCATCATCACCTAAACCATGAAAGGACTGGTTCTTGTGATAAGTTTCATTTCATTTTATATGCAATATACAGTGAACAAGTGAACCTTATCCAAATGGGTGAAATAAAATGTAGGTATCATCAAATGTACAAAGCATACCAATAGCAAAGAGAATAATGCTTAGAAAGCAATTCTTAAATGGTGACAAACATTTCATATTAATGTCTTACGTCAAAAAAGCCATTGAAGTCATAGATATTGAACTCTGGTATGGTTTCCCAGTTCCTACTTACCAGAAATTGAAGTTCGACGGTTAAAGATGAGCCAGTGTCGCTTCCACGGGATACGGCAGACAGAAGGGTTCTGTCTTTGCTTCTACGGTAGACAGAAAGGTACCTTTTTTATTCAAAAAAGACAGAGATTCAAGACTGGGAAGAAGGAAAATCAGTTCAGAGACAAAGATCAAGTAGAGGACGAAGAGATTCAAACCGACCTACTGAAAAATAGGGAAGTCACTTACCAAAAATTGAAGCTCGAGGGTTGAAGGTTGATCGGAACGAGACGCTTCCACGAACAACGGTGAAGGACCGAGGGTTAGGCAAAGTGAGGCTCAGTCGAGAGCAGATCGAGGGAACGAAGGCAGATCTAGGGTTAGACAGCTAAGAGACAGTCGATCGACTGAGGCATGGGCCTTTACTCCTTCTTTACAGTAAGGAAGGCACTCACCCTTTGACAAGCGTGATGGAAAGGTGAAAGCCATCGCAATATGGATGCTTGCGCTTTTCTCACTTGTTGAGTCTCGGACGCTATTCTGTCCCAGGTACCTCTACCTACCGTTTGAGATCATTTTGGTATTCCAATCCGTCTGTCTTGTTTGTAGGACCCTCGCGTATTCTCTTTTTCTAAGTTAATAGGCTAGAGCCACTTTGAACTAAAGGCTAAGGGAGTCACGCTTACGAATGGCGCTTAGTTAGGCAGAGTGTGGAAAAGTGAGGTTGATCGGACAAGGATGACGGAGGGTGAGGGTTAGGGCAAAGACGCAAAGTGAGGACGAAAGACTGAGAGAGAGCGAGACAGCAGAGAGTGTGTGAGTGGTGAGGTGAGGTACTGAGGTGAGTGTGAGCACTACGAGGTGTGAGTGAGTGGTATTGGTGGTGAGTGTCGGTGGCTTAGGGGCTTATGGCACAGTCAAGACTTAAGATAGAGTTAATGGGTTTGGGCCAAAATGAAGTACTCAAGTGGGCTAAGGTTTTACGTTTTTCTTTAAATTTGGACTAATTCTTTGGGCCTCCTAATACTTGTCTATATTAATTACTAAATTTTGGTTATTTAGTTTTAACCGAAATATTTTTTCACTAACCGCATCGAAAACCGAAAAACCGTAATAACCAAAATTTCTAACCGAAAATCACCGAATAACCGAAAAAGCATAACCGAAAAAACCGAATTAGGTTTGGTTCGGTCTTCGATTTCGATTTCACTTTTCTCACCCCTAACTACGGGGATTTCTTAGAATCTCACTCTCCTATAAACCAAATTTTTAGACAGGGCTGAAGGATTTAAGGGAAAGCGGGGGACGAAGAGCGAATAGAGCTCTAGTATAGGAAATTATTTTAGATATTCGTTATCATGTAAAAATTATTTGGATGTTTTTGGGAAAAATAATTGTATATATTGGGATTCGTAGTATAGTTTTGTGTAATCCCTAAGTAAAAGGGAAAAAAGTTTATGGGCTTTGTGTCTCTATAGAACCCTTATTTATTGAATGGAACTCGAGTGTGTTGGGAATTTGTATTATACTCTGATATGTATTAATGGAATCAACACGTACAGGCCATTTATGTTTGAAATGTGAGTATGAGACCATTGTGGAACATGTGTTGTAAAAGTTTTTAAAAACCTTGATTTTGGGAAATTTTATTTTGTCTAAGTCCTAAATCATACATGCTCTCTAATTCAAACTTAATTACGTTTTTACGAAATAATCTCGGATTTGATCATGGAGGGGGTTACACAAGTCACTCCATCACTCGAGTGAGGCCTTCTTCACTTAAATCTTTGAGTCAAAAATCAGTGTGTTTACTTCTGAAAAGGGATCTTCGGGGTAGTTTCTTCCAACTCTTTAGGCATATGTCTAGGCTTTTAGTAGCCACCTAAAAAGTTCAAATGATAACCAACCTTAAGTGTTATAAAGATAAGGATTTGGAATCAAGAATAACCTATCATCCTTGATTTGGTTTATAGGCTTTGATATTTGCTCTGCTCGTGAACTGACTGTGCCGGAGCACACCAGGAAAAAACAAGGTAGTGACGCTTTTCCTTATACTATATGTGATACATTATATGTTTGATTTATCATTGATTTGTGAAGACTTCGTATTCTGCAAAGCTTATGGATGTGAGCCGAAAGGCTATTTATGGGCTGAAAGGCTATGTGAGTTGTAAGGCTATATGTATGCACCGCCACACTAATAGTTCCTGAGTCGCTAACAACAGTTCGGGTAAGGACTGCGTGCCTTCGAGGTTGTAAAAGGGGATGAGGGTGGGGTGTGATGTGTATTGCTACTGTTGCTTGATAATTTACTTGTATGCTATGTGATTACATGTGGTATGAGTGATTTGTTACTACTGGGATTCTCTTGAATCTCATTCTTTCCTTTGACTAACCTTCAGACAGGGCAAGTGGCTCCATAAAGAAGGAGACGACCAAGGGCAGATAGGACTCTTTAGATAGATTTATATTTTGGTGTTGGTTATCATATTGTGATTGGGGATCACTGTATATCTTGTAAATATTGTTTTGGAGACAGTTGTGTAATCCCTTAATGGGAATTTATAAACCTTTAGTTTATATATAAAACCCGGGGGTTGCTGGGATTTTTGTTGTACACTCTGATATATAAATGTGAATTAACTGCACAAGTAATTACATTCGGAATATTGAATTTGAGACCAGGGAAGGCAAAAATTTCAAAAGAATTTGTAAAAACCTTACTGGAAAGAAAGGGATTAGAAATGAATTTTAATTATCCGCCGGTCTCTAATCCATTTTAATTATAAAATTTTGAATCGTAATTACTATTATAAGGCAGGGGGTTACAATATACAACATTTACAACTACTCCCCAAAAAAATATGATAACCAGCTACCCAAAATTAAAACTCCTAAGTAGAAGCTCTAACCGCCCTTCATCACTTGTTTTTCCTTTAAACCACTTGCCCTGGCTGTAGGTTAGTCAATGGAAAGAATGAGATCCAAAAGAATCCCAGTAGTGACAGTTCACTTATAACATGTACAATCACAAAGCATGTAAGCAAATCACAAACAACAACACATCAATGGCATTTCTACGACAACTTTCGCTGTATTCACAACGGCATGTTTGACAACAGCATATTTCACAACGGCAAGGTTCACAATAGCATGTTTTATAACAACATGTTTCACACGGCATATTTCACAACTCAATGAGAAGACATGTATACAATGTATCATACACAATATAAGAGAAAGGCTCACTACCTTGTTATTTCCGCTAGTGCTTTGGCACTGGTTTATCAAGTGTAGGGCAAATGTCAAATCCTATAATTAGAATTACAAGCGACATGTTATTACTTAATCCAATTCTTCTTTAATTCAAACACTAAATGTGGTTATCATTAGGGACATTTAATCAAGTCGACTAAGGAGTTAAAGTGGTCAATTAACCTAAAAGACCAATTTCTAACCTCAGAGTTCAACAATATTACATTATGCTATTACATCTTCAATTTTCGCATAGGTGACCAAATCAACCAGAATTTTTCATCAACTTTGAAAAATCATAACTAAATCTATACAAATTGAAATGGGGTGATTTTAAAGGCTATGTAACCCTTATTTATTCTATTTTTAAGGAAAAATATCACCCACAGCCAGTTGGATACACAACATTTCTAGAATTTTCATTTATCGCACACTGTCAGAATTTAACCTAGTTTTCATGACCTAACTTCAAAAATTCATAACTTCCCGTGTATAAATCAAAATGATGCCAATGACCTATCAAATTAAATTTTGATATGTCTACTATATAACTAGACAGTTTTAGAATTTTTAGAGATAATTTGTTTATCCAAAAACATTACACAATCAAGGTACCTTGATGGAATTCTGTTCAGCAGAAAATCCAATTTTGCATTTTGAGTTTCAATGACCCAAAATTCACAACCCGGGGCTGTTCCCACACCTTTTTTGTGTTGAACACAATGGTAACATTAAAATGAAAAAATTCCCATTACTTCATGGTGCCCTGTTCAGGTTAAACTTTTAGGGTATTTCATAACAAACAACCACTTCACTATTTAATCACTAAGCTTAGCTCATTTGCCTCCAAACCAACATATAAGCACATACATAGGATGAAAACTTCATGATCCCTAATATACCCTAAAAAACAAAATTAGGGCTGTCACAATAGCCCACCACAACTCAGCCAATCAAAGCATCATATACATTAAAATAATGTTCTTACTCACCTCTTACTTCTTCTTGTGTTCTTTTCTTGCTTCCTTAACTTTTGTTCTTAGATGATGCCTCAAACACCTCTTTTTAAAATTCTAAAACCATATGAATTAAGCTCTCATCAAGAGGAACAATGTCTATGAAGGACACTTGAGCCATAGATGAGGTTAAGGAGGTGAAACTCAAGAGAAAAGAACAAACCTATACTTAGTTCTTTGATTTCTGTTTTAGTTCAGCTGCAAGCCGACTTAAAGATGGAAAGAGAGAGTGATAAATGATCAACCTTTTCCTTTCCCTTATCACTTAAAGGGCTGGTCAAAATTTTGGTCAAAAGGTGGTGAAAAAATTGTGGTTAATAGTGAATTTCTTTGGTCATATACTTATATTATTTAACTTGGGTTTTTCCTTTCCTCTTCCCTCTATCTTTTGGCCGTAAATTGCTGCCCAAAAAGCTGTCCTAATTAGTTCAATCTTCAGCCCCTCTTCTCTCTTCATTTGACCAAAATATATGTCCCAAAAAGGTGACAATTTGGTTGACCAAGCTTCCTTGCAATTTACTTGCTTTTTGGTCAAAATTTCCAACTTGTGCCAAATTGCAAGTCTAGTTAAGTTTTCTCCTCTTCTTCTTTCTTTCTTTTTGACTTGTCATTGGTTATGATTTAATTATATATTCTCTTTCTTTTTATTTGGGATCTTGAATGAAATTAATTGAGAGAAAAGGAGAAAGATATATTGATCCATTTATCTCTTGGTTCTTGCTTCATTTATACCTAGCAACAATTGTTGACTTTTCAAATAGAAAAGATGAAGAAGTATATCATTTAAATTTTCTTTCCTTCTTCCTATGGTGTTGAACATTTTTTATCAAGGGAGAAGGAAGGGAAATTAATTTAAGCTTCATCATCATTATCTTTACTTTTCAAGAGAAAATCTTAGCCCTTGAGTACATTTTGGGGTATTACAACAAGATATTTTTCCAGTCATCTGATTTGGAAATACCAATGGATACATTCAACTTTCTCCCTATAAAAAGGATTGTAAATTACACTGTAGAAAATGAAGAACTAATTGGTAAGCGTTTGACAATAAGAAATTGGAATCAAAGTATATCAATGAAAGGTGAATGTCACATTTGTTTTTAATGCTTGCAATCCTGAATTATGGCCAAACCATTATCTAGATATCATAAGGTTCCTTCAAGCTATTGGAGATTTAGAAGAGCAATGATGAGAATCCGAGACCTTCCAATGATTGAATCTCACCCTTGCATATTGTAACCCCCTTCATGATTAAGGCCAATAATTACGTTCATAACACGTAATTCATGTGGAATTAGAGACCATATTTCGCATTGGGACTTATTAAGGAAATCTTTTGCCCAAAATTGGATTTGCAAAAACTTTTTCAAAATTTATTCACAATGGTCTCATATTCATAATACAAAACCAATATGGCCTGTATGGGTGGATTCTATTTACAATTATCAGAGTGCAAAGTAAATTTCCGACTCACTCGGGTTCCATTCATTTAATAAGGGTTTATACCAAGGCATAAAACCTATAATTCATACCCTTTACTTGGGGATTACACAAAACTACATCACAAATCCCAAAATATACATATACTTCCCACAAAATATCCAATAATATACAATGATAACCAATAACCAAAAAGGAACTCCTAACACGGAGCTCTACCCGCTCTTCGTCACCTGTTTGCCTTTCGATCCTTCAGCCCTGTCTAAAATATTTAAATTTTGGGAGAGTGAGATTCTAAAGAATCCCCGTAGTGTCAAATCAATCATATAATGTACAAGAATAAGGCATGAAATCAAATCATTATCCATACAAGCAACTACAACGGCAGTTCAACGGCAATGGTTAGTATGACACATGTCATCCCTGACGATTGCTCACGTTGAATTGCTCACACTGTATTGTATCACGACAATCCACACAATATAATTCACCACAGTTGGGATCCATATAAAGCATTTCATAACGCAAGCCATACAGGCAATATACACACAACCCACGGCTGGACCTCACCCGAGTGAAGGCCAAATGCCTCACTCGAGCACCTACGAGTGAAGTCCAGGAAGTGAGAACCTGAGAGCATAAGAGAAATGGAAGTAGCCCAAATGGCTCACTGCACTCCAGCACAACACGGCTCACTCGAGCAGATACCCCATACCTGCGAGTGAGAAGGCACACTCTTGCACCATGCCCACGAGTGACAACCCGAGAAGCAAGACTTGGTGTCAAATACACCAGTCACTCGAGCAATGTTCTTCACTCACTTGCAAGTGAGGTAACACTCTTGCCTCACCCTCGGAAGTGCAACATAAACTAGAAGCAGAAATAGAAAGTTGCACAACCGCACTCGAGCAGGATCTCCCCCACCCGAGTGATATTCATCCAGCACTCGAGCAGACCCCTGACTACTCGAGTGAATCTATCAGATACCAGAAAATGCAGAAAACAGTGGCATTTTGCCTAACACTTGCCCAATTGATCCCAATGGACTCAAAACTTACCCCAAAGCCACTCCCATAGAAAAACACCCAATAAACTCAATGGAATCATTATAATCATCTAAATCCTACTCTATTATCATGCTTTGGGTTTGGGCAACAAAATCATCAAAATACCAATTTCATCCAAACATCACATTTCAATCACCAATCAATTTATCAATCCTAAACTCATTTCAAGATACCATTCTTATGCCAAAAACATACCAAACGTACAGTGACACTCATTTTCGGATTTAAGCCAAAATTTCCAGAATTTATAAACTACTTTAAATGGTATGAAATTTAGATAGATAGATTGGTCTTACTCACCTTATCAACTTCTCCAAAGAGAGTTCTTGATTCACCACATTTCAAAATTTCGTGTGATCACACACCACAACCAATGGACAAGCTACAACCACCAAAATGAAGCTTATCACTCATGGAACAACTTTAATGAATTATGTTTGAGCAATGAAAGGCATTTTCTCACCTTAATCACCAGCTTTTCTTCCTCTCTCTTGCCCACAATAGTTGCCGAAAATAGAAGGAAGAAGAGAGAGAGAAGAGAGAGATAGAGAGATGGAGTGTGAGAGTTGACAAAATGATGATGGTACCCCTCCCTCCATGTCCAGCCGAATGAGAGAGAGGAGAGGGAAAAAGTGGTCCTTTGTCCTCTTGTGGCCTCATCCAATGGCCACCATAATGCCATATGTCACCATCTCTACATATCCACTATGAGCTCATATAGACACCAAGCATAGAATTTTGACCCATCAATAATGAATCTCAACCCTTGATCTTAAATACCACACACATGTATACCAAACTCACATCACATTAATTCCAAAAGTGTTTAATCACACTAATTACAATAATTATTAGAGTCATTAGCCCTAATCACAAATTGATATATTACACATATAAAGAGTACTGTCCATTTAGAGTCATGTCTCGCTATTATTATATTGTCTACACCACCCTTGAATTCTCTCCATTGCACACATTTCTGCATGGTTTTGCATTGATACTTTTAGGTGGAAATTAGGTAATATGTATGGTATAATAATTTTAATTAGACATTTGACTGGGGGAATTGTTTTTCAGTGATGCTGCAGTTAATGTAGTGCTATTTGGAAGTTGTACAGCTCAAATATTTAACAACAAGAATGATAAAATGGAGCTCCCAGTTGTAGTTGTTTTCAAGTTTGCAAAGTTGAATAAAAATAAAGGTGAATAATTGATGCATCTTTCAAAGACTTAACTATCAGTTCCTTGAACTTATACAATATTTTCCCTTTGATAGCGTATGGCCACATTGTAAATGCCCTGGGAGCAACAAGAGTTTTGTTCAGCCCTGATATCCCAGAGGCTAGGAGGCTACTTGATAGGTGAGCAATGAATTGGGAATTAGACGTCAGTACTTGTATTTTGCAATGATTAGCTTTAAACATGTGCCCTTATTTCTCTACTTTGATAACATGAGTAGCCTTAACGGGACCCCAAGCACTTCTAGAAGGTTTTTTAGATAACCAATATTGTGAAACCTAACTTCAACAATGAACACATGTTACATTTCCTACCAGGATACCCCTTGGTGATTTGCAAAACATTAAGAAGGTATTATTTCATTGCTTTAGCTTGGCAATCCTTCTTAATTTTGTTCATGGCATAGTACAAAAGTAAATAGTTGTTCACACCCTTGTGCGGTTGGAATATGAGTGTGAGATTGTGTTAACATTTTGCATTCATAAGCTTGAAATGGCATATGGGTGGACTTATGATAAGTGCCTATGTGACACTAAGCCAACATATGAAAAAGTCCAACTTACATGTGGCAACTATAAGAAGGAAGTACTGATAACTCAACTCAAGTGTGTGCCTATCCTTTTATTTGACCTAATTTTTTTCACCTCCAATTCAACATTTGTCTTCAAATGTCATGCACTAAACTTGTGAATTTTATCCTAGATTCAAGGTGCATTACAAGGTATTTGATGCCACTGGGAAATGCTCCGTGCTATTTTTCAATAGGCACACAACCGAACTTCTAGGCTGCACAGCTGAGCAGCTGAAAAAGAAACTTGAAGAAGTAAACTAGGAATTAAAGCATACTATATTTAAAAGTGCATTGTAATAAACACACCAATTATTACTCCTCTGCTTTGGCCAGGAAGGCACACCCTACTTTTTCTTGGAGGAATTGAGTAGTTGCACAAAAAAAAAGTTATAATCAAGTTTAGGCTCAAAGAACACAATATACAACACCCATCAAGTAGCACGGCAATAATGCAATACTCGGATGACCCACAACTTATAGTAAAATTTACACATTCCAATTCAAACATTAGGTGCACATGTAACCATATTACTACACTCAAGTTTGTAACATTTCACCCCAACGATAAATGAAAATGGAAGCTGGCCATTATGCAATTCTTAGGTGCCACACAATTTGGGAAAAGAAGAAGGCAATGTAGCGGTTTCACAACACATAAGCTCTAAGAATCAAGGGTCCAAGAGAAAGAAGATTACAAAGGTTTTGATGATTAAGGATGAGGATGCCAACCACTCCGTAATGCACCCACCATTAATTTGCATGGCTGAATGCATCAAGAATATTAAAATAGAAAAATAAATACAATAGTGCTAAGTTGCTTTTATTATACGGCCAAATTCATTTAGGCAATTTGTTGTGTCACTTACTTCTTCATGAATGTGGACACAATGTGAAACAAAGTTCACTTCTTCATTTAAGCAGTTTGTTGAGCTACTAACTTCATGTATGTTGTTGACACAACAAAAGATTCCAAGACAAAGATAAATTATAAAATTCTTATTCAAATAAAAACACATTAATTAGCCAATGAATGACAAATAGAAACAACGGTATAGTGGGAGTTAATAGATGGAAGTTAATAGACATTAATAGTGATAACCAAAGGGAACTTCAGAAAAAAAAAGCATGGGGACAAACAAGCCAAGATCACCGCCATATCACATACGAGGGCTACAAATATATGGTTAAAGCATTTCATAATTTACACCACACCATCCACGGAACCTCCCTTGACAAGAGCAGACCACATGGCACTGTATCCAACACGCTGAAGTTATGACACCCGCAATAAACAACACTATATTGGTGATGCTCAACAAGGATAACTAGACCCAAAAAATAGCCATCAATGTACTCTGATTTGTGCAGGCACAAAGACCAACAGGCCCAACGCAACCACTATACTGCACTTCGTCCTAATGGATAATAAGTTATGACAACTTTACATATTCCAAAGATTACATACATAAGGTTACTACAAACTGTACACTTACCACAAAACATGTTTATGCCTCAACATTCTCTGAATGTGCATGGTATACAGTTGAGCAAGATTCATGCCATGGTGGTTGACGCGACAGTGTTCACCAAGTTTAGAATGATTGTAAGAGAAGAACGACACTACTATTTCACAAACTTCGACATCGTCCACAATACAATGCCCCTACAAGTTTATGACCACCAATATGTACTCATATTTCAAAAGGAAACAAACATATTCTTGTATGAGGGAGATGACATTCCTGTGAATGCATATGAAAGCGTGCTGCTATACAGAATTGTCAAGGAGAAAACAAGCCCACCGTACTTAAGAGGTAACATGGAACCCACACTTCACGCTGCAATACACAAAATATATATCTAAAGTTGTAAAATCAAACAATCAAGTGCTTTATATGTATGCACAAACATTATAAGATTGGTCAGGAGTCCAAGAAGGTACAAACTATACACAACATTAAACAATTCAAGGAACAACAAATTAATGTGAGAATAACCTTGTCAAATTTCAGTTGAGACACCTATATATATCACAAAACATATATGTGTGGCTATAACAAAGGATTCAAACAACTGACTATGACAACAAAACAAATGGTAAGGGAAATCAAATGAAGTTCATGTTAAAGGAAGGGGTAGTTGACGAAACTTACAGAAAATAGAATATGCAGCATAGGCAGGTGTCGATTATGCTCATTTAGTTCTGCATCATCATAAGATACTAAGGTAGGTCGATAGGTTAAACACACAAACAAGGACAAACACCACATCATAGGCTCTACCAAAGCATATTCACTGACAACACACTCTATCTTTCAAACAGGAACAATACATGCTCACAGCTGCTCAATTGTCACCAAGATCATACTTGATACATACCTTCATCAGGAAAGTCAATACCATTATATGTCGGGAAGGGACACTGAGGAGATGCCAACAAATGAGTAATCGGCCTGAAGAACACCAGAGCCTTCTCTCGAGTGGAATGAACTTCAAATAAACTTAACAGCCTCCAAATCTTATTATAAGATCTTACTACATTATCCAACATGAAAAGCTTTGTCCATTTATTAGTGATATTTTCCAATCAATTAACCAATCTCCAAATCGAATGTGTATTAAACAACTATCAATAAACAAGTTCCAATAAGAACTATTTAATTAAAAAAATACTCATTTCTCACCAATGACACTAGAAAACACATAATAACATATATTTTCACATATATTAATTAATTTGTGTTTTGGCCTAGAATTAATCAGGAACAAAGAATATAAAAATCACTTATAAACACAAAGCCAAAAAACATATATCCCTGAACAACACACCGCCAACAACTCCATGGTATTAACCTCGAGATATAATAACCAGAGCACTACGGGCTGTGCATCGTATGGGGAGAAGACTCTAGTTTGGAAGTAAAGTGTGTTTTCTGACTAATGAATTGATAACTTTAATGCACTATTTTATATAATTGTTATGCTAAATAGTTTGAATTTTAAGTCAAACATTATCACAATACTCCATGTTTACAATGCATATTTTAGCGTTTTCCCCTTATTATAGCACCATACTTCGCTAAGGGAATTTTCTAGCTAGTCTTTCCTCAAGGCACTGGGAGGATCTAACTTCTTAAGAGCACCTTCCACATTTGACCACCTCTAAAATAACTTACCATGATCCTTTCAGTATTATATTAAACAAAAATTTGTCAATTAATAAGTTTACTATTTAGCCTCCATATGAAATCATGAGTTTGGAACAGCTGCTAAGTTTTAACCATTTCAACACTTTCTAGTTGAAAAGATACAACAAACAGATAAGCAACTCAGTTTGCCCCTTTTTTAGTGCAATATTCTACTTTAGACTCTTCCAATTTTCTGAACAATGATTTTGCTACTATGATATGCCAAAGAAATTGAAAAGTTTGATTTTTGCTATCACTGCTTTGTTGTCATTTTCACAAACTGAACCAAGAAAATTTTTTTCCCTCAACAATTAAGATTAACAATATACTATAATCAATATTCGATGCCATAATCAGGTAATCATACACTTACTTATTGAATATAATCATCATATCTGGACGGTTATTTGGATAACCAGATGCTAGAGGATCTAAGTAGAAAACGTGGGGGCCTTCAGATGTACTCTTTCATTAATGCCATTCACAACAACCTTTTTACTATTGACAACATGTACTTTTACGGAGGATTAAACTAATATTATTATTTTGTAGAATGATCCATCATCAAACTTGCAGGTGCCCTTTGCAATATTGTGTCTTCATCTATCAAGCATAAAAGAATTTTAGTATTTTAGTTGCTTAAAATTGAGTCATACACGTTACTTCTACAGATGATTAAACTAATATTATTATATTTGTAAGCTAAAAAATTAAAAAACTTACATTATATAGGAAGTTTAAGAAGACAGAGTTAAAACTTCAAGTGAATACCTGAAAAAAATCATGAGCACACATAAGATTCATGACAAATTTTAACTAAAAGAAAACAAGAAGAAAATGTATGGACTTAAGCTTCTATAATAAAAAAAAAGACCTACAAGCTCGGGAGCTTCTGTAGATGGCCGAGACAAGAAGGAAAAAACACATGGGAGACCAAGCTTTGTACTGCAATGGAAGTAGCGACCAAATGTTGAAGAAATGTGCATGAGTAGGAGACAAGAAAAAAAAAAGTGGAGGGACTAAGGAAGCTTCTATTTGCTGCCGTCAAAGGGAGGAGGAAGTGGGGACAATGGCACTATTGGAGTGTCAAAATAAAAAGGAGTGGGGACAAAGCATTATATAGGAAGAGGGGAGAATTGATAAGGAAAGGTGGTGGACCAATAGAGTGGGGGACCAATGGAGTTCTGGGAAATGAGGAGCTGGAGGGCGAGCAAGAAGACGATAATGGTGAGGTGGCAAATTATTTTATAGTACCTTGTATGGCACTTGCCTAGGCTAAGGGAAGCAATAGCGCTTGCTAGGCAAGCGCCATTAATTCCCTTTGATTTTTTTTTTTAAAAAAAGCTAAAAAAAACTAGGCAGACACTTTAATTTTTTTTTTTTAAAAAATGCAGCACCATTACTTCCCTTTGATTTTTTTAAAAAACTAAGTAGACACTTTTTTCTAAACAAAATGCACTGACGGCCTTGGAAGGCGCTTTCCAGGAAAGGGCCTTCCAAGGCATGGCCTTGAAAGGCGCTTGCCTGAGGCCACACGCGCCACTGTGGCCTTGGTAGGTGCCAACCTCATGTGTCCTTGGCGCCTTACCATCGACACCCTCACTTTTTTTTATAATTATCATTGTTATTATTTAATTAAATCATGGAGTTCCATTTATTAATTGTTTGTTTTATCTTGCTAATTTAAATCATCTTCCAAGATATATAGATAACTAAAATCTTTTAGTGAGAAATTAATTATTTGTGGAAATCTTGACTTGAAATTAAGTCCTTAAAATTTAAATCCTATTTTGAGTAAATTTCTCCTTATTCCAATAATCACATGATAAATCCTAATTTTCATAAAAAATGTTTTTATTCAACTCAAATCAATATTAGTAATTATTTATTGCTTTTAAATTTTGTACATATTCCTTCATAAGAAATAATTTGATACATTAAAAAAAACACAATTCAACTCCATTTATCTTGTTTTAGGATTTTTCCTGTAAATTTTCAATTATATTTCATTCTTTTTTCAAATATTATATTTCTAGAATTCAAGCAATGAATTTAATTACTCCATACCTCGAGTTGATTAATAAATCTCACACAATATTATTTAAATTCAAAACAAAAAACTTTAGGACAATTTGGCCTTAGAATGCGCTTGCCTTGAAAAGCGCCTTCCAAAGTTATGTAGTATAAGGCCTTGGTAGGCGCTTTCTAGGGAAGCATCTTCCAAGGCCTTACCTCTAATTCCTTACAAGACCTTGGAAGGTGCTTGCTTGGGAAAGGTCATAGCTGGCACTTTTTTTTTTACAAAAATAAAAATAAAGGCCTTGTGTGGCGCTTATTTAGATAAGTGCCAAATAAGTTTAACACTAATTATTGCGTTTAGAATAGTAAGCGCCATAGCTTCTAAATATTTTATTAAAAAAAACTATATGTGGCACTTCTTTAAAGAAGTGCCACAAGAGGGGCGACACTAAATCCCTCTTTTGTAGTAGTGACTTTTCCTTTAAACTCCATGCAATTCACTAGCCCACCAAAATCAAATGAAATAATTTTTTTCACCAAAATCAAATGAAATATTTTTTAAAAAAAAAATTATTTCATTTGATTTTGGTGGGCTTGTGAATTGCATGGAGTTTAAGGGAAAAGTCACTAATTGATCAGTTTTTATAGTTTCACATGATTCTTAATTAAATTTCTATTATTTTTTTATTGAGTCATTACCATTACCTTAATTATAGGTCTAAGTTCCTCTGATTATAAGGGTTTGTTTGGTTCGACTAAGGGGAGGGGAGAGGAGGGATTTTAGTGGATGGGAGGGGATAGAAGGGATTTTAATATTACCTTGTTTGAATTGATTAGAAGGAAGGGAAGAGGAGGGATTTTAATGTTACTTTATTTGGTTTAGGAGGGGAGGGGAGGGAATTTATTTTCACATGGACAACTTTAACCTTATGTTATAAGTGATTTTATCCAAACTCTATTAAATATATAATAAAGTTTAAATATAAATAAAATTTTTATGTCCTAAATTATAATCATCCAGTTGTTTAGTTTGAAAGTTCCAAAACGAGATTGACAGGATGATTTATGTTGGTAATATACAAGGATCACATATATTGGAATGACTCTGTTGAGAATGAATGGAGTAAGGGCATTTTTGGGTTATCATAAAAATGGTAGGGGTATTTTAGTCCAAATGCACATATATTTTTAGCCTCCCCTCCAAATCCCCCTAATTTGGGGTGGAATGGTTTTGAGGGGAGGGAAGGTAAAATTTCAAAAAATTTCCCCTCCTTTTCGAAATTTTTTCCCCTACCAATCAAGGGGAGGGGAGCAAAATCTATCCCTTATGTAACACCCCAAATTTTATATTCACCAAAAAATGGATTTTAATTAATTGAGAAATTCAATAAAATGGTGAATATTCATAGAATTTGGAACTTATGAATTTTGAAATATTCATATTCATGAGGAAATGGGCAAATTAATGTAAGAAAGGAATTAGATTACAAAGGTAATAGAAAAATAATAATTTTTTCAATTTAGCCCAAGATTAATTATTTTTCAATTAATTGGAGTCGATTTCAATTAATCAAGGAAAATAAAAGAAAATGTATAATTGGAATATTCTTGGAGGCATAAATCAAGAATTGTGAAATTAGAAGGAATTATGCATAATTCATTTAATTAAATTATAGAAATGATGATAACAATTTTATTTCCCCATTCTTCCAAATTTTGTCCAACACAAGGAAAATGGAGGGAAAAATCGATTAATGAAATTAAACATGACAAATGTCATTATCCTATGGAATGAGATTAGTTTATAATTGATTTTCCAAGAGCACATGTCTAATTGCAATTCAATATTGCTTCTTGGACAAGTAATGATGATAATGGTACACTACTTCAGTGTATGGTTGAGTGCAAGTTTGGATTAGTTGGAAGAGAACTAATTTAGTTAGAAGAGCAAGAGGGGGACGATTTTCTATGCCAACCAAGAGGGAGGAAGATAGTTCAAAGCCAACTAGAAGGCTAATGATATAGTTAGAAAGAGATGAGATCAATTATCATGTGTCAACACAAGATAGCATCTTGAAATCTAGGGCTCAAAAGAAAGAAGAGTCATTTCATAAAACACTTTCTCTTCCCTTCCCTTCACACAGTTTGGCCAACATAAGAAAGAAAAGGGAGAGAGAGAGCTTGAGGAACTTGAAGAGTTAGAGAGAAGGAAGAAGAAGGAGCTTAAGGTATGTAGTGATTCTAAAGCATTTTCCCTTGTGATCTTGTTAGAAAACTTCTCTAAACTCCTCTTCTTCATGGAATCTATGGTTTTGAAGACACATTTTGAGCTCAAGGGGGAGGGAGAGAGAAGACGCCTAGAGAGAGAAAGTCCAAGATCTCAAGACGTAACTTCATAAATCTTAGATCTATACAAGTATGAAGTTGTTGTTGAAGTGTATGGTTGGTTTTTGTAATTTTTGTCAAGTTTGTAAATTTGGAAAAGTCCTTACCCTAAGGGGTTATGTTGTCCAAATTTCTTTGAATCATGGTTAGGATGTGTTTAAATAAGTTAATAAAGGATTAGAAGTGGAAAAGTACAATCTTTGGAAGCTAAAACACAAAAGTCCAATTTTTCCATTTTTTTGACCAAAGTTTGGTCCAGCACTGTTTTAGGGGGAAGGAGCTGGATTTTCATGAGATAGATGGTTCCATTGGATTCAGTGGGCAAAAATAGGTGGGGTTACAGTTGGTCACTTTTTCAGAAAAGCTAGAAAAGCGTAATTACGAAAATGCCCATAAAACCCTAAATCGAGGTTGTCATGGGTATTTTCATAATTTGATACTGAATTTGGTGATTCTGAACCCGGAAATGGATTCCTTGGTCGAAAATAAGTCAAGATAGCCCTAGTCAACATTTTGGGAAAACGTGCCATCGAGCCGGGACAGGGTCCTGGGGGCATTTTGGTAAATTTTCACCATAGACTAATATAACCACAAGAAACACTATGAAAGAGACTAAAATGATACTTGGATAGGTTATGACCTATTTCTTGTATATTTAATATTTTAGGACCGAGTCAGAAGCGCGAAGTAACACGTTTTACGAGGTATACTAAAAAGATATTAAAAGAACTTCGAGATAGGGACATTATCCTTTATACATCATGCCATAGTTATATGCTTATATGGATGCCATTGTTTGTCAATGCACTTTATTAATCAACATGGTTTGTCTAGAGAGGGGCAGTTAGTGCCAGAGGTGCACTTACACTGGGAATTGATGACAGTCCACCCAGGTGTAGATAATGGGGCTGGGCCCTGCTCATGTATACATGATGATGATGATTTGTTACGATAATGTGTTTATATTGTTCATCAATTGGTGCATACCTTGGTGTATATCATATTCACTTTCGACATTTTCTATCAATGATAGCATGTTTCTATTGGGATTCCTTGGAATCACACCCTTTTTTTAAAATAAACATCTCAGCGGGTGCCATTAGGACGAAAGGTAAAGATGCAGATATAGAGAAGTGATTGGCATGTGTCGCGAGGCAAGGTTAAAGACGGTGGTTATAATTTATTTATTTTTAAGATATTTTATGGAATCCTGTAATTATTAGAACTTCCGTTGTATTTGTATTTCATCGATGAATGACTTTGAGGTTGTAAATGAATACTTTTATTAGTATAATTGTACTTTTATGTATGCCCATGGAATTCCATATCTATTACTCTTTAATTATCGAAATGGAAATTGGTGTTGACATTTTTGATATCATAACTAATAAGCTATTCTAGCATTATCAGAATTGTATACTGATATGGCTTTGTTTGCATGGCGATAGAATATCATGGATGGTTAGAATGAGCCTATGATTGAGATTAGCAGTGACAGCAAGACGACAGTTACAGAGGTTGGCGAGACCGGAGATGCGCCAGAGGAGATTCATTGGATAAGACTCATGACCAGGAGTTTCAGGCAGAGCCGATATAGGTGCCGTACGATATGAAGCCGGATATGGAATTGTCCTACCTTCTCATGGCCAAGTATTATAGGGAACTGCAGGAGCACGATTCGCCGAGAGGCCGGTACAACGCATTCCTTAACAGCGTAGAGATATTATATTACTTGGCAGATACCATTGGGAGTTATGGTGACCGAGGAGTGCAGGGTTGTAATATCGTGAATTTTAATTAAGGGATAATGACCCCAAAAGCCATGTAATTAATGTTAATTAAGCACTTCTGAAGTATATGAGGTGAATTATGACACAAATGTGTTTGATGATGGTTTAGTATATGTTAAGACAATCAGGGGGAAAATGGTAAATTCACTGACTAATTGGACAGTTACCGAAGAGGAAACTCATTGGTAATTGATATCAATAGCAAAGATTGAATAAGTAAGGGAGTGGGATTGTGTGTGCATATGCTTATGTGAGTGATTAGAAGGAGCAACAAGATGTTGACACATGTCAACACAAGAAAAATGGATTGAGGTCAAAGAGTTAACAATTGCAACTCTCTCTTCCCTCGTCCATTTCAAGTTAGCTAAGGGCCTTATTGCACCCCAAAATTCTGATTTCTCTATCATCTTCTCACCTCTCTCCTCCCCTCCATTGTCGCCAAGATCAAGCAAGAAAGAGAAATAAGAAGCTTGAGTTTTAGGTAAGGTTTTGGCCTTAAGTGCTCAACTCTTCTTTATTAATATTAATCATGAGGTTGAGGGCTCCATTCCTATGGTTTTAGATTCTTGGATAGTGGTGTTTGAGGATTTGAGAAAATTTAGAAGTGGTGGAAATTAAGATCAAGTCTTGGGAAGAAGTTAAGGTGAGTATTTGGAACCTTTTGGTATATTGATTGCGGTCATTAGCTTGGTCTTGAGATTTTGTGATTTTACCCTGATTTTTTGGTGAATTTTTAAAAGTATGACTTGGTTAGTGTTTAGTGTGGAATATGGTGTCATAGGGTGTCTTTGTGCATTTTGAATTGGTTTGAAATGGATTTCAATGTGAGTATTGACATGTTTTAATTGTGGTAAAACATGCCAATGGACATTTAATATGGTCATTTTGATGGCTTCAATGGATTCCTTGTGCAAAATTGTGTGAGAATAGTATTTGGTTTGAAATTAGGAACCATTGGAAGCCAATTGGCAAAATCTGGAATTTCTTGAAAAAACTGGAAAATTGGCCAAGTATGGAATGCTATGCAAGAGGCCAACTTTACATGGTATTTTGACCTAGCAAATGTTATTTAAATGTTGTGAAATTTTCTAGGATTGTAGTTCACATTTCAAGCTTTCCATCCATATAAAGTTTGAGTTATTCTGAGTTTTGTGCACAAAGTTATGAGCATTTGAAATCATTCAGGAGTCAGTGCCATAGGTTGGCCGCGGCCCATAAAGCTGGCCGCAACCCAAAACCTTTTGACCATGTGATGGCCACAGCCCAAGACTTTCTGACCTGACTCTGGCCGCGACCCACAGTTGAGCTGGCCGCGGCCAACCATTAAAAATCTACATTTTGAACTTCTGGAGAGAGTCTTTTGGGCAAAATTTCCCCAAACTTTTAGACTTATATTTAAGCATTTAGAAACCGCCCTAAGTGTCTTGAAAGTGTGAATTGGAGTAAGGAATTAACCCGCTGCTCTTGATTTTGGTGGATAGGATTTGACATTTACCGCCCTTTCGAGCCTACTGTGCCAGCGAATGTCAGGAAGGAACAAGGTAGTGACTCTTTCTTTTATACCATATGTGATGCATTGTATGTGTGTTATATCATTGATTTGTGATGGATTCTAATGCTGCAATGTTTGTGGAGATGTGTAAGCACTGCCATACTAATAGTCCCCGAGTCGCTAGCAATGGTTCGGATAAGGGCTTCATGCCTTCCCGGCGGAAAAAGGGGATGAGGATGTGGTATGATATTTGTGATTATGTGGGCCGAAAGGCTATATTATGGGCCGAAAGGCTATATGTGAGCCGTAAGGCTATTTGTATGCATTGCTACACCAATAGTCCCTGAGTCGCTAATAACGGTTCGGGTTAGGACGGTGTGCCTTCCCGGCGGTAAAAGGGGATGAGGGTGGAGTGTGATTTGTGCTGCTGCTGCTGTATGATGATTTGCTTACATGTCGTGTGCTTATGTGTGGTATGAATGATTTGTTACTACTGGGATTTTCTTAGATCTCATTCTTTCCTTTGACTAATATTTCAAACAGGGCAAGTGGCTCCAAGGAAAAGCGAACAACCCGAAGCGGTTAAAACCCTGTAGGGACATTTGGGTCGGGCCATGTTGGTTATTCATTTTGGATAGGGATTTCTGTATGACATTTTTGAGTTGTAAATAGTTTTTGAATACATGGTGGAATAATCCCCTAATTGGGAACTAAAACCCTATAGTTTTATATATAGATGAAACCTGGGAGTTGCTGGGGAATTAAGTTATACACTCTGATATGTTTAAATGTGATATAATTGCACAAGTAATTATATTCGATATTTGAACTTGAGACTAGGATAGAGAATAAGCTTTGAAAATTTTGTGAAGTCCCTACTGCAAGGAGGGAGTTTTAAATGAGTATTGAATTATCCGATGGTCTTTAATCTATTTTATTATGCATTATCGAATCTTAATTACGCTAATTAAGGTAGGGGGTTACAAGGGTTCTTTCTACGATGTACTTCTTCCTGAACATAGCATTCTAGAACAAACAGAAGAACCTCATCGTCGAGCGGGGCCCGAAGGTGAACTTCTAGACTTTCCGTAAGCATATCAGAGGGTCAGTGCGGGATTTTATGTATACCGAGCTGTGATGTAAGACCCGTGAGGTATATTTTGGTTATCGGAGCTGACTGACAGTATTACGAGTTAAGGGCAGCCAGGAGGAGCCGACAAATAGAGAAAGAGTTAGCCAGAGTCAGTATTTTTGGAGGTTATAGAGAAAGTTAAGCGTGCACGACCCGGGGTAGTATAGGATGGGTGACTCCTGGGAAGTTGCATGAACTAGATATTTTGGATATGTGGAAGACAATATGTCATGTACAGTAGTATGTAGGATATATGATGTTTCTGTTTCTCCGTAACTACTGTAATTAGTTGTTATGTACTATGTATGACATATTTGTACCCATTTTTGTGAAATGGCAAAATGCCCTTACCCTGATATCAAGCGTAATTTTTCTCTATCGTTATGTAGTTTGAAACATAGAAATGGTCCAACCTAGTAGACCTTGTGGTAGGCCACATGTAGGGCATAATCATATAGGAATTGAGCCATGACCTGATCCTGTACAGTAGCGAATACTGGATATAATAGAACAACAACAACAAATGATAAACGAAATAAGGGTTGACCTTCAGGGAGTACAACAAAGGCAAGATCATCTGGCAAATCGTCTGGATAAATTTATGAGAGTTAACGATGAAGAGATAGTGAGGAACAGCAACTAGAGGATATACTATCAGAGCCTGAGGTGGATATTCAAGTTTGGCTGAGCAGATTCAGTAAATAACAACCACCTATGTTGAGCTTGGCTACCAAAAACAACATTAAAGGTACATTTGGCAATAGGAATTCTTCCAAGAAATGTAAGGATTAGGAAATTCCCTCTGGCGGCAATGATAAAAAGTGGTATCGGGATGATAGCGGTAGCGAGCAGAGATCCTATGGAAATAAGACGTGTCAGTATTGCGGCCAGCCACATAGTGATGAACCATGCCTAATTAGGTTACGGATTTGCTACAATTATCCAAAGCCGGGTCATTTTGCTAGAGATTGCCTACAACAGCAACAAATAAGGAGCTTAGCTCAAAAGCTCGGGGCAAAGAGTTGATTACTCATGAGAAGGCACAGGAGTTGCCTGAGATGACCCCAAATGCAATCTGAATTAATGGATATGTTTTACGAGCAGTATTGGTATTGAGACTCACTATATATATTGTATTTGATTGTGTGATACATTTAGGGTTGAACATATATGAATAGCTATATAAGTTGATTTTGATCACATCTGTGGGTGTGAAAACTTGCCCTAATGTCTTGATTAGAGATATAAGTGGAGTATTTGAAAAGAATTGTTGACTAAAGTTAGATTGGTATGTGATAGACTCAATGTCGATGTTCTAGTTAACTTGAGGAGTAGAGAAGAACGTGAGAACCATATACGGATGGTACTGGGAGTCAAATGCAAGCTCTAACTTTTAGGGATTAACTTACCGAGTGTTTTGTGGTAATGTGATATGTGTGATCTACGATAAGATAATCTATGTGGTGCGATATGTGTGGTCTGAATGAGGTGATATATATGGTGAACTGTGTGGTCTGCTGTGTGTTAACCTATATAGTGACCTGTGTGGTGAACTGTGTTGACCTATATAGTAACCTGTGTGGTAAACTGTGTGGTCTATTGTATGTTGACCTATATAGTGAACTGTGTGATATGCTATGTGGTGATGTATATGGTTCTACAATGTGGTGACCTATGTGGTCTGTCATGATGTAATCTGTGTAGTGTGACCTTGTTGTCTATAATGAGGGAATCTGTGTGCTATGACCTATGTGGTTTGTAATGAGGTGACCTGTGTAGTATGACCTGTACGGTCTGCTATATGGAAACTTATGTGATCTTTATGAGGTATAATCTATGTGGTAAGTAATCTTTGTGTGGTATGCAACTTGTGAGGTGTAAAATGTGTGATAGGTGATCTGTGTGGGTTGTAGTGCAATATGTAGGCAAAATGGGAATGAGATAGTTCTTGATAGAACAAAGGTAGCCACAAGACAGGGTGTCAAGATTGAGACAGAGAATAAAATGTATGAGTGGCTTTTAGTTTCCTTGTACAATGAGGGTAAAGTGTCTTGATGAAAGAAAGAATTGACCTACTTGCTATTCTACGAACTTGAGGCTTTACTAGGAGTGATTGGTGGATAGTAGATAGTGTGTTGAAAAGTATGAATAAAGGATGGTAGGGAATTGTGTTTTACCAGGCTGTGGAATTCTCTGGAAATTGTTTTGGAGGATATGAATGGGCTACCCTAGAAAGGGTAGTAGAATTAGTAAGTATGGTAAATTCCCATACGAATAGAATGTGCCTATACCCACGGGTGTCAGGGTTGTTATAATTGATGTATGTATAAATGGCATAATGAAGGTCGAGGGACTTGACTCACTAGTGGACTTGATTGTCTACTGTTGCATGGCTACAGGGTATAGCAGTAATCTTCAAAATATGGTTGGTTGATGATCTATTGGTGAACTCACGGAGTAAAATGACGCGTGAGTAACAATTACGAATAGAATTGAACATGGTGAGGGAAAAAACAACCCTATGCTAAGCCGAGTAAATGTGAGTTATGGCTTTCAAAGGTAACATTTTTGGGCCACGAGTCTCATAGTAAGGGATCCTGGTGAACCCTGGTAAAGTGGAAGCAGTATTGAACTAAGAAGGCTGGAAACTATGATTGTGATATGCAGTGTTTTAAGTCTTGTTGATTATTATGAGATGTTTATATTGAAATTTCCCCAGAACTCAACATTATGCATGGGATGATGATTGTGAGAGGAGCTTCAGAAAGCTGAAATAAAAATTTACTAAAGTACTAATACTAATAATCCCAGATCCATAGTGGACCTTTGTTGTCTTCACTGATGCCAGATGGCATGGATTGGTAAGGGAATTCAATCCCAAATGTGAGCAGGCATAGATCGAGATGAGAATTGATGCGAGCCGAGTGGGGCGTACGCATCTCGTCAGCTGAAGCTTCGGGAATTGAACTATTCCATCCATAATCTTAAGTTGATGATAATAATGTTTGTATTGAATTTGGAAATGTTGCCTTATGGTGTAATTATGGAGTTGTACTATGACCACAAAGATGGAGCTGTGTGTATGATCAAAAAGAGTGAAATATGAAGTGATGTAAGTGGATAGAGTTGTTGAAAGATTAAGACCTGGAATGTAAATGTTGTCCAGGGCAGACTAACGTTGTCATTGACGCATTGATCCGTAAGATTATGCAAATGGCTCCATATTAGGCCCTCTATAGGAGGAAGTGTCAATTGCCAGTATGCTGGACTGAGTTATCTGAGAGGGAATTACTGGGGCCAGATCTTGTTGATCAAACGACGGAGTAGATAAAGTTGATTAAGCAGAGGATGTTAGCTGCTCAGAGCTGACAAAAAAGTTATGCAGATAAGAGGCATAAACCTCTAGAATTTGAAGTCGGTGACCACTTGTTTATGAAAGTATCACCTGTTACGGGTATTGGCAAAGCATTGAAAGCAAAGAAACTGCAATCAAGATACATTGGTCCGTTCAAGATGTTAGAGAAGATTGGGCTAGTAGCGTACCATATCGCTTTGCCACCAAATCTGAGTAGACTACATGATGTTTTTCATGTTTCCCAGATGAAAAAGTATCAACCTAATCCAAAACACGTAATAGAGTATGAAGATGTAGAAATGCATGAAGATTTGACTTGTGAAGTCATGTCTAACTGAATCATCGATCGGCAGGAGGAGCAGCTTAGAAACAAGAGCATTTTGTTTGTCAAGATTGTCTGGAAAAGGTTATCGCCCAGAGAAGCTACGTGGGAAACAAAAGAAAGTATACATAAACATTACCCGGAGTTTATGAATGTATAAGTGTAGCAAATTTCGGGGACGAAATTTAATTAAGTGGGGGAGATTGTAACACCCAAAATTTTATATTCACCAAAAAATAGATTGTAATTAATATAGAAATTCGATAAAATGGTGAATATTCATAGAATTTGGAACTTATGAATTTTGAAATATTCATATTCATGAGGAAATGTGCAAATTAATGCAAGAAAGGAATTAGATTACCATGGTAATAGAAAAATCATAATTTTGCAAATTTAGCCCAAGATTAATTAGTTTCTAATTAATTGGAGTTGATTTCAATTAATAAAGGGAAATAAAAAAAATGTATAATTGGAATATTCTTGGAGGAATAAATCAAGAATTGTAAAATTAGAAGGAATCATGCATAATTCATTTAATTGGATTATGGAAATGATAAAAACAATTTTATTTTCCTATTCTTCCAAATTTCATCCAACACAAGGAAAATGGAGGGAAAAATTGATTAATGAAATTAAACATGACAAGTGTCATTATCTTATGCAATGAGATTAGTTTATAACTGATTTTCCAAGAGCACATTTCTAATTGCAATTCAATATTGCTTCTTGGACAAGTAATGATGATAATGGTACACTACTTGAGTGTATGGTTGAGTGTAAGTTTGGATTAGTTGGAAGAGAACTAGTTTAGTTAGAAGAGCAAGAGGGGGACGGTTTTCTATGCCAACCAAGAGGTAGGAAGATAGTTCAAAGCCAACCAGAAGGCTAATGACATAGTTAGAATGAGATGAGATAAAATGCCATGTGTCAACACAAGATAGCATCTTAAAAAGAAGAGACATTTCATAAAACACTTTCTCTTCCCTTCCCTTCACACATTTCGGCCAAGACAAGAAAGAAAGAGGAGAGAGAGAGAGAGCTTGAGGAACTTGAAGAGTTAGAGAGAAGGAAGAAGAAGGAGCTTAAGGTATGTAGTGATTCTTAAGCATTTTCCCTTGTGATCTTGTTAGAAAACTTCTCTAAACTCCTCTTCTTCATGGAATCTATGGTTTTGAAGACACATTTTGAGCTCAAGGAGAGAGAGAGAAGACGCTTAGAGAGAGAAAGTCTAAGATCTCAAGAGGTAACTTTATAAATCTTAGATCTATACAAGTATGAAGTTGTTGTTGAAGTGTATGGTTGGTTTTTGTAATTTTTGTCAAGTTTGTAAATTTGGAAAAGTCCTAACCCTAAGGGGTTATGCTGCCCAAATTTCTTTGAATCATGGTTAGGATGTGTTTAAATGAGTTAATAAAGGATTAGAAGTGGAAAAGTACAAGCTTTGGAAGCTAAAACACAAAAGTCCAATTTTTCCATGTTTTTGACCAAAGTTTCGTCCAGCACTGTTTTAGGGGGAAGGAGCTGGATTTTCATGAGATAGATGGTTTCATTGGATTCAGTGGGCAAAAATAGGTGGGGTTATAGTTGGTTACTTTTTCAGAAAAGGCCGTAAAAGTGTAATTATAAAAACGCCCCTAAAACCCTAAATCATGGCTTTCAAGGGTATTTTCATAATTTGACACTGAATTTTGTGATTTTGAGCCCGAAAATGGATTCCTTGGTCGAAAATAAGTCAGGATAGCTCTAGTCAAAATTTTGGGAAAATGTGCTATCGGGCTGGGCCGGGTGCCGGGGGCATTTTGGTAAATTTTCACCATAGACTAATATAATAACAAGAAACACTATGGAAGAGTCTAAAATGATACTTGGATAGGTTATGACCTATTTCTTGTACATTTAATATTTTAGGATCGAGTCAGAAGCCGGAAGCAACACGTTTCACGAGGCACACTAAAAAGGGATTAAAAGAACTTCGAGGTAGGGACATTATCCTTCATACATCATGCCATAGTTATATACTTATGTGGATGCCATTGTTTGTAAATATGCTTTATTAATCAACATGGTTCGCCTAGAAAGGGGTAGTTAGTACCAGAGGTGCACTTATACTGGGAATTGATGACAGTCCAACCAGGTGTAGATAATGGGGCTGGGCCCTGCTCATGTATACATGATGATGATGTGTTACAATAATGTGTTTATATTTTTCATTAATTGGTGCATACCTTGACACATATCATATTTACTTTCCACATTTTCTATGAACGATAGCATGTTTCTACTGGAATTCTTTGGAATCTCACACTTTTTTTTTTAAATAAACATCTCAGCGGGTGCCAGTAGGACGAAAGGTAAAGGTGCAGATACAGAGAAGTGATTGGCACATGTCGCGAGGCAAGGTTAAAGATGGTGGTTATAATTAGTTTATGTTTAAGATATTTTGGGGAATCCTATAATTATTAGAACTTCCGCTGTATTTTGTATTTCGTCAACGAATGACTTTGAGGTTGTAAACGAATACTTTTATCAGTATAATTGTACTTTTCTGTATGCCTATAAATTTCCGTCTTTATTACTCTTCGATTATCGAAATAAAAACGGGTGTTAACACCCTCCCTTCCATTGCCCTCCCCTTCCCTCAAACCAAACAAAGCCTAAAATTCTTATTAATTAAAGTAGCTAGGCATGCATATATTCTATTTTAAGGTTTTTATTAAAATATTTTGATGAGTAAAGTTTTTTTGGGGAATGTACATAGATTTAAAATGCAAGATATCCTAAAGCCTGAAAGAAAATAATAGTAAATATCATTTTTTTTTTATATAATGTTTATATGTGTGTATTTGAAGCTGACCAAATTTGTTAATTTTCAGTGGTAAGGAATGATCTCGTTTGGCATAAAATAAAAATGAAAAAAAGTGAATGAAAAAAAGAAATTTTTTTATCATAAATATGAAAGTATCTCTTAACGAAACCATTTTATAACTTAACAAACGCAATAAAAATACTTTTCCTTATATTTTTTTCTCAAAATATTTTTATTTGTACGTACCATTCAAAAGATTGAACGGCATGCCATGTGGAGTTGTAGAGAATAAAGCAAATCAATCATTAAATCAAAAGGAAAAAATATTCCACGTAGATACTCCTTTTGGTCCACAATATTAGAAGGTCACTTTAATTAATTCATAGGAAATAAGAAATGATAGTGAAATAATTTAATATATCCTAAAATATAAGTTTTTTTTTTTTTCACTTTTACCCTTGTTGAAAAAGTTGTTTGAAAAATGGTAAATTTTTTTTCCTAATTTATATTCTCTCACATCCATATACTTTTTCGATAACATGAGGTTTATTCAACCTAAAAAGGCATTTACGGGGAGAGAGAGAGTGTGTCATTTTTTTTATCAAATGAGAAAGAGAGAGAGTTATTTCATAAAAGCATTTATATAGAAAATGATGGTTGTGAGAAGAGAGAAGAGCCACCATTTATCATTATAATTGCATTGAAAATTTTATTTTAAAGAGAGGGGATATAATTAGTAGGTAAAGTTGAAAAATAAGTATTAATCATAGGTAAAACTTGAAAAAATACATTAATTAAACTTTAGGTGCCATATATTGTTACATTTCTTCTATGGGTGCCCTATATTGTGAACAGGAGGGAGTACTCCTACTTAAACCCTTCCAAAATATTTTAAAATAGAATACAAATTAAAGCAAATTGTGTGTGACTTTTGCTTTTGATTAAAGTTTTCTTTAAGTGCGGCGTGATCCATGAGAGAAATGAGTTTAATATATAAAATTCGTAATGGTTTAAATTATCAGAGTAATTATAGACTTAGTTTTGAGTTAATTTTTTCTTTTTCGCCAGAAGTTTTGAGTTAAGTATTAAGCTTATATATTGTTTCAAGGTTAAAAGAAAACAGCTTATATATTGGATAAGACCTCAACTTTAATAGCAAGACATTTATAATAGTTAGTAATTTCCTATCACATAATTATGAGAAGTGAAATTTTTTGTTGTATTAATTAATTATATTTGGAGACTTATTAAAGAAGCAATGTATACATAATTCTCATATCTTAAATGTCGGACCTAGTTTGAGGGTGAATTTCAATCCTAAATGTAAGACTTTTTTTTTTATCTCTTATATTTATAATTTTTCTCCAAACTAATTTACCTAATTTATAAATTGATATATGATTTAATGTTATAAAACAATATTTTAGAAAGATCATATTACAATTATTATAATTAAGAAATTTATTAAGTTTACTTAATATCTCTAAATTAGATAAATTAGTCTTACATTTAAGACCATATGAATATGATTTGCTAAAATTTTTAATTTCATTATTATTTTTGCTAGTGCACCGATGTTCTCCAATTAGATATAATCATATTTGAGATACTGTCAAATATTAAATGGAAGTAGCTCTACCAATATGGTCCACCAAAATTTAAGAGAAGTTAGATAAAGGATCTTGACACTTAAAATCAATATAAACAAGCTGCATACACCTTGCCCAATAAGGGCATGGTAAATTGCCCACCATGGGCAAATGAACATATAAATATAGGTGCATTCACCTCTAGCACACTTGGAAAATGGAAACTACGTAATGCTTCATGAAAGAACAATTATATTCATGATTAATATGTTGAGAGTGCACCAAAACTTTTTGAATAAATAAATTTCATTTATTAAAAATCAATAAACTAATCCAGTTAATCCCCCTCATCCCTATTACAAGACAACTTGTAGAAGTTAATGTTTGTTGTCAAAGGCCCAGGGGGGCTTGGTCCGGTGGTTGAGACAAGGGAGCGCAAGATGCCCTCCCGCCACCTGGGCTCGATCCCTGGGAAGTCCCTCCCTAGGGGCGACTCCGGATTAGTCTGCATCTTCGGATGTGGGATACCGGAGGAAGTAATTTAAAAAAAAATGTTTGTTGTCAAAGTCTTATGGCCTAATAACCTAAGAATTCTCTTTTAAGTGGGAGGTTATGGGATCGATCCAACTTACTCATTCCAAAAAAAGGAAGAAGTTGATGTTTGTCCTTTTTAATAAAACATTTTAATAGTTTCAATAAGTAATAAATATTTTTCATATATGTCCATATCAAATAAGAGTAGAGAGAGAGAGTAAAAATGATACTAAGAGAGAGAGAGAGAGTAAAAAATGATACTATGTTGTTATAGGTTAGCGCATTTAATAATGGTAATATTTGAAATCACCTAAATTTTATTCCTTCAACAAATTAACAAGTTCATGCATCATATGTAATTAAATATGGTTTCTTCAAGAAATTTCCTGAGACAATGAAGTAGTTGAAAATGGGTTTAGGAAAGGGGGTGTGGCTTTTTCATTAGACAAATAATGGACCATTTAACTAATTAAAGTGACTGACATTATTATTATTAACAAAGTTTTATTATCGTTTAGTCAAACTTCAACATCATAAGATCTTTATACTATATTTATAGTGGATGTCCCTATCATTCTAATTTTTTAAGCTTTACTGATTAGTAATTTCAATTCCAACGCGTAGATTAAGGGCAAAGCACACCCACAAGTGACAAGTCTCACAAAAATTATTTATAATATAAAATAATATTAATATGCAAGCTAAGCATCAATAATCGACTTGTTTTACTAAAGTCAAGTCAATGACTTAATTTTGCAGAGACAACGTTCCAGAAACTACTCGGGGTTTTGTATCATTGTTGTTATCTTTTTTGTATTATGTGTAAAATGAAACTTAAGAAAATAATATTAACTTTACAGCAAATAATATTTTCCCTTAATTTATAGATATGGTCTGGAAAACTGTAAACATTTAACCTTCCCTTCGTATACATTAATATTATTTCTCATTAATTTATTTATTTAATAGAAAGGTTCATTAATTTACGATCCCATTCCTAAGAAACATCATGTAGTGACAATCAAGGTACTGAAAATCGGATCAGACATTGAACCAGTTAAAGTATTGGGTTAAGGGTCAGTGAGTAAAACTAGAGTTTAACTGGAGCTAGATCAGTAAGTAAATATTTCAGGCTTATTTATATAAAATTCTGAATAAAATTAATAAAAAACTATTTAAATTAATTTTTTTAATTAACAAATGTTGAACCGATCAAACCGGTTCAACCATCAAACTGGTTGGACCACCGCCTGGCCAGTTCCCAAGTCAAACCGGCCGGTCCAGTCTGATTTTCCATACTCTGGTGACAACACATAAATTAAATGTTATCTTCTTCCTGTCGTAAATATAAGTTAACAAGTATTACTACCTGTGTGTTATACTAAGAAGTTCTTATATAACATTTTGAGTTTCCAAAACTTCTACAAGCGCAGAAGGATAATTTATGGATTGAAAGTATTGCTTTAAGAGGTATGTAATATTTATTATATAATTTAGTCTTTATGGGTGGGCATATTGTATGTATAATAAGTAATATTTATTTGTAATCATAATAAATCTGTAATTATTTTATAATCATATATTTTAAATAACACGTATGTTTTTATATTGAAAGGCCTAAATGTATTGCCTTTATTTCTCAATCAAATCGCTAAAGCTAAATAACAATTCAAATTCAAATTATAAATTATTTCCACACATTGTCAAAAACTCATTGAAGGTTTGTCGCTTCTTATTACATGGAGAAGTGATATATTACTTTATAGGTAGATTTCATTAGCATTATTACATTCCTTCTTTTTTATATACATAAAAGTTTAAGTGAGTTGGATTTCAGGGGCTCACTAGGGCCAGAGCATGCCTCCAAGTTCAAAAAGCGCTTACAGAGGTACTTACAGATTGCTCACTAACAAAGTTTTCACATCGGCAATGAGAGTTGAACTTTCAACCTTGTGGGCTATGAGCCAGCTCCTTACCAACTGAACTAATCTTTGTTGGCTTATGACATTCCTTTAATTTAAAATTAATATGACTCTAATTAAATATAAGAGTGATTTTAAAAGAATAAAAATTTTAATTCCCATAAATCAAGGCTCAAAGAGTTATTATAATTCAGAGTTGTCAGGATTCTTAAGTGATTATTTGAAATTAAATTGTTGATATCACCCAAGAAAGTAAGATGCAAATTTTTTTTCATCTCCTTAAATCAAAGAGTTATCATAATTCAAAGTCAAAATGATAAATTGTCACAAACTAACTAAGGGTTTGTCACGATTTCAACATACATATTGTTTAATTAAATATATCTAGTGCTAGTGTATATATTCTGACCACAAGATATTCATAAGTGACAAAAAATTATAACATCAAACTTAAATAGGCAGATTCAAAAGGCATATATCACGCTATAAGCGTATCTAATCAAAATGAACCAATCAATCCCTTGTTTGAGGGTGTGTGGGCGGCAATGTCTTTGATAAGCTGAATGAATTTGGAGCTACCGACACGTCAGATTCAATGAAGTATATCACACCATGCAAAGTAATCTTCTAAGAGTGGTTGCATAATTTGAATTCATCATCGTTAGGCATAACCTCAAAGTTCTCTAACCAGTAGACCTTCCCCTCTATCATATGTTGAATGAATCTCCGAAGGTGCCCCTTCTGTGTCACTGCATCCTCAATCTTATAGCCTTGCATGAAGAATATGACTGCCATAACATGGAGAGCACAAAAAACCCAAAACTCAATAATCAAGTAGGCATGAATCACAAACCTCCTTGTCGGCCAAAATCATGCCGACTTTCCATACATTAAAAGATGATGTCTTTTTAGTCATCGTTCACTTCCTGATAACCCAAGCAATGATAGCCTAGGTATTGTTGTAGTTGTTAATATCTCTAATGAGTTCATAAGGGCGGCCTGCCCCATGATATTAGAGACGAAGAATTGAGATAACTAACAATGAAGAACGGAGAACACAAAACGAAATACATTGACAATGTTAATATATATATATATATATATATATAAGTATTAATATAATAATGGGCCAACTATATTCTTTGAAATTACACTTATTGTAGATTTGATTTGAATTATGATTATGATAACTCTTTGATTTATAGGCTAAATTATTATTATGATAACTTTTTGAATTATGGGTGCCTACTAATAATTTATGGATATAAAATATTGATATTGAATTATAAAAGAGATACATAAATAATTATAATAGCTAAAGGAGAGTGATAAATATAGATATTGATATTTATTGGTGTTAAAGTAAACAGAATAACTAACTACGTCAATATAAACATAACTATTTTCTCTAAAAACAATCGCTCATGGAACGGTTTTAACGGCATTACTATGAGTATTATAGAAGAGATAGATACCTCCTGCCTTTGTACTAAAAAACTAAATCTTATGTTGGAAAAGATAGTATAGTTTTTAGGATGGAGCCAATCCTTCTTATGAGTTACACTTTGTGCTCATCTAAAAATTTAATTTGATATTTTCTTTTGTACCCTCAATTAGTTTATGTATGGTACACTCTTTTTTCCATTCATTTTATCATATCTATTTTCTCACTTATTATCTCTCTCACTCGCCATTTCCATAAAGTTATATTTAAAAAACTTATATTTTTTATATATTTATTGCCTTTAACCAATTTTAACTAACTCTTTGATTTAAGTATTCAACTATAAGTGGCTTATATAGAGAACTAGAAGGAGTCTTATTAATGTACAATTATAAAACTTATTTTAAATGAAATTAATATTATGACTCTTCAAATAAAAATAAATAACAATATTGCGATAAAATTTTTAATAATATACTTTTAAGAACAAAAATACAAATATAATTTTATAGAGAATGGAGTAAGGAAGAGGCAAGCATTATGAATCTAGGACTATTTTGTGGTCCAGGTTCTTCTACAAGAGATGTAGAGGTAGAAGCAATAATAATTAGCTTAGGAAATGAGTAATATTGGCTTCAAAGTGGGCAAAACATTGAATTGCCCATACTTCCCGCTTGACTTCCAAGTTTTGGAACCTTTCTATGAAGCTGACAAGTACTGCATGTAATAAAACAAATTGTGAGAGACTTGTCTGTGGTCTCTAATTTCTTTCCACTTTTGGACAAGGAGTCTTATTCTACTTTTATGAAATGTATATTAGACAAAAAGCATACCTATCGATGCTTAATTTTATATAATATTTTATTTTATTTTAAATTTTATCAAGTGTATTTTTAATCATCTAATCTGAACACCGTTAATTAATTTTATTAACAAAAAATGTTGCAATTGCACTACTACATAATATAGATTCTGCTACCCTAAACGACATCTTTTTTTAAAATAGGGACGTCTAAAACATAGGCGGTGACATTTTTGTAATTCTGTGTGGGAACTAGGTAGCTTTAGGCATCCCAAATACAAATTGGGATGCCTAAAGGCACCCTTTAAACATCCAAAATCGAATTTGGGACGTCTAAAGTTAAAAAAAAAAGTTCATTTTTTTTACACTTTAGACGTCCCAATGTAAAAAAAATGAACTTTTTTTTTTTTACTTTAGACTCCTAAATTCGATTTGGGACGTCTAAAGTTCCACTTTAGATGTCACTTTTTTAATTTGGGACGTCTAAAGTAATTTGAAAATTTTCTTACGAGCTGTGTTGAATATAAGGGACGCTCGTCCCTTATATTAAATAAAGGGACTCTTTCCTTCCTCTCTCTCTCTCTCTCTCTCTCTCTCTCTCTCTCTCTCTCTCTCTCTCGATCCCACAACATTTTTCAATTTCTCTTAGAGGAGTTGCAGAGAGAGACCCACATTCTATAGATTCAAATGACTTCTTCCTTCGGTGTTCTCGCCATCCTCCCCCCTCTCATCATGCCCCTCGGTGCCCCTATTTATTTCGATAACTCTCTTTATTACTTCTCAAATCTTATATGTTTGTCTGTTTATTATTATTATTATATAATTTCCTCTCTTTTTTTTTCACAATCAGATCTGGTACAGTGCATCTGGATAAAAAATGGATTTTTGAATTCTAAAGTTTGACTAAAAGAAGTTTGAACAAAGCTAGTAAAGTGGTGGAAGTGTGGTGATGTCGAAAAAGGAAATTCCAGAGCCAAAAAGAGAATGGAGAAAGCTAGCATTTGTGTTCAACAAAACTATTGCAGAGGATTCTCGTCTGAAACTTGTATTTGTTTCCGTAATTGATGACCCCAGCATCTACAGGAAATTTGAAATTCAAATGACTTTAGATGTCCCGTTTTAAAAAAAAAGGACATCTAAAGTGGAGACTTTAGACGTCCCTATTTCAAATTTGGGAGGTATAAAGTTCTCACTGTAACACCCCAAATTTTATTCATAAAAATATATTGTAATTATTTGAATAATTCAATAAAATGGTGAATATTCATGAATTTGGATCTTGTGAATTTTGAAACATTCATATTAATAGGGAAATGGGCAAATTAATTCAAAAAAAATTGAATTAAATTACCAAGGTGATAGCAAAATCATAATTTTGCCAATTTAGGCCATGATTAATTATTTTCCCAATTAATTGGAGTTAATTTCAATTAATCAAGGAAAATGCATAATTGGATTATTCTTAGTGGAATAAATCAAGAATTTGAGAAATTAAGGGGGATTATACATAATTCAATTATGTGAATTATGGAATGAGTGACAAATAATTTTTCCTTCCCTTCCTCTCATTATTTTTGCCCAACATGAAAAATAAGGGAGAAGAATAGATTTAGTTAGAGAAAAGGGAAGAGTGGATGACTTGGGGAACTAGAAGAAATCTAGTCCCAATCCAATTGGACATGAATGATGACAAGGGATGACCTAAAGCAAGAGAGTATGTTGGGAGGTATGGTTGGAGGGATGGTGTACATGAGAGGTGGAGAAATCCCAACCACTGGCTAGATTAAGAGCTAGGATGAAGCATGAAGACTAAAATACTAAAACACACTTTCTTCCTCCCCTTGTGCATATTTCGGCCAGCCATAGAGAAAAGGAAGAGAGAGTGAGTTTGTGAAGCTTTTGAGGCTAGAGAGAAAGAGAACGAAAATCAAGGTAAGAGCTTGTGTTCCAAAGTGATTTAAGCTTCTTATTTTGTGTAGTCATCCTCTAATCTCTTATTCTTCATAGAAATCATGGTTTAGCAAGCTAATCTTCAAGGTTGAGGAGAGAGAGAAGATGTCCTAGAGAGAGAAACACCAAGGATCAAGAGGTAATCTCCAAAACCTCAACTTCTTAGTGTATTGAAGTTGTTGTTGGTAATTGTTGTTTGGTTTTGTGATTTTTGGGATGAGCTGTAAAATTAGAAAAAGCTATAACCTTAAGGGGTTATGCTGCCCAAAATCCTTTAAATCATGATTATGAAGTGTTTAAATGAGTTAACCAAGGATTATAAGTGAAAAAGTATAAGTTTTGGAAGCTAAAACACAAAGCTCCATTTTTTCTATTTGTCTTCATATTTTTGGCCAGGACCGGAACTGGTACTAGGAGTTGGATTTTCATGAAATAAATGGTTCCATTGGACTCGGTGGGCAATGTCAACACCCATTTTCATTTCGATATTTAGAGAGTAATAAAGACAGAATTCAATGGGCATACAGAAAATTACAATTATACTGATAAAAATATTCGTTTACAATGCTAATATTGTTCATTAACAAAAAATAGGACACACAGTGGAAACTTGATATTTACCAATTTCTTCAAAATATCAAAACATAGACTAGATTATAACCATATTCTTGACCTCGCCTCAAGACAAGTGCCTCTCACTTTCCGGCATCAACGTCTTTGCCCTTTTGCCCCAATGGTACCCGCTGAGGTATTTGTTTAAAAATAGGGTGAGATTCCGAAGAATCCCAGTAGAGACATAATGTCGTTCATAGAGAATTCGAAAAGTAAATATGACATACGCCAAGGTATGTACAAATTAATGAACAATATAAACATATCATCTTCATATATACATGAGTAGGGCCCATCCCCACAATCTACACCGGTTGGACTTCTGCCAACTCCTAGTGTAAGTGCACCTCTGGCACTATCTACCTCTCTCTAGGTAAATCATGTTGATTAATAAAGTGCATTTACAAAACAATGGCATCCACACAATTACATAACTTATGGCATAGTGTATGAAGGATAATGTCCCTACCTCAAAGCTTTATAATCCCTTTTTCCGGTGTGTCTCGTAACGCGTGTCGTTCCGGCTTTCGAATTGGCCCTAAAATATTAAAATATACCAAAAATAGGTCATAACCTATTCAAGTACCATTTTAGACTCTTCCATAGTGTTTCTTGTGGTTATATTAATCTATGGTGAAAATTTTCAAAAATGCCCCTGGACCCCGGCCTCACCGTACCTGGCCCGATGGCACGTTTTCCCAAAATATTAACTAGGGCTATTCTGACTAATTTTTGCCTAAGGAATCCTTTTTTGACCTCGGTTTTCTCAAATTCCAGCCCCAATTATGAATTCACCCCCTGACAGCCCCTATGTGAGGGTTTTAAGGCTATTTTTGTCATTTCACTTTCTAGGGTTTTTCTCACTTCGTGCCCAACATAAACCCTAGACAATTTTCCATTCAAACACAATGGAATCATCAAAAACACCAAAATCCAGTCCAAACATAGTCCAAAACAAATTTGGACGAAATTCTTTAAAAATTGGAGAAAATGGAGTTTTGTGTTTTAACCTCTAAGACCTACTCCTTTTCACTTCTAATCCATTATTAAGCCCTTTAAACACCTACTAACCATGATTTAAAGAAATTTGGGCAGCATAACCCCTTAGGGTTAGGGCTTTCCAAATTTACAAACTTAGCCAATTCATGCCAACAATCCAATCACAACAACAATACAACCTTCAATTCAACTAAGAGAGTAAGGTTTATGAGTTTACCTTTAATTTCTCTCTCTAGACTCCAATTTCGTCCTCCCTCTCTCCTTCTTTCCCTTGAGTTTCCTCTTGCTATATGTATGTTTCAAGAAGGATTAGAGGATAGAAAGAGTTGCTCATGAATTTAGAGGCAAGAACATGTGAATTTCACAACCCTTACCTTTAATTTTGCTTCTTCAAGCTCCCTTGTGTTCTCAAGCTTCTCAAGACTCCAAGACACTTTCTCTCTCTTCTTTCTCTTGATCTTAGGCGTCCAAATGGGGTGGGAAGAGATGAAGCCACATGTTTAATAATATCTCCCATTTTCTCTTAATTAACCTTATCCAAAAATTGGGATTTTTACGACATACTTGTATTTAATCTTATCTTCCACCAAGTATGACTCTTCCTATTTCTCCTTTCCTTATTGCTAACGTAAATGAGAAAGAGAAATGAGATGACAAAGCTTAATATTATCTCTCATTTTTCCTTATTTGATAAATGGTAATTCAATGAGTTATGACATCACCTTTATGCTTGGTCTTATCTTCTTCAAATTTGTGTCATACATTTTCACTCAATTTTATTTAATCCTTGGCTTGGATTATGACACTTGGCACAACATAATCCCAATAATTAATTTTCCATTATTGGACCTTAATATTGGGCTTTTTAAATTATCCAAATTAATTCCATAATTATTTTGCCCATGCTCTTATGAATATGAACATTTCTAGAATTCATAAGTTTCAAATTCATGAATATTCACCATTTGATTGAATTTCCCAAATAATTATACTATAGTTGGTGAATATAAAATTTGGGGTGTTACAGGCAAAAATATGTGGGGTTACAGTTGGGCACTTTTTCAGTAGAGGCCGAAAAAGCATAATTACGAAAACGCCATTGAAATCCTTAAATAGGGGCTGTCAAGGGTATTTTTGTAATTTGACAGTGAATTTGGTGATTTCGAGCCCGGAAATGGATTCCTTGGACGAAAATAAGTCAGAATAGCCTTAGTCAAAATTTTAGAAAAACGTGCCATCAGCCGGGTACGGCGGGGTCGGGCAGGGGTCCCGAGGGCATTTTAGTAAATTTTCACCATAGACTAATATAACCACAAGAAACACTATGAAATAGTCTAAAATGATACTTGGATAGGTTATGACCTATTTCTTGTATATTTAATATTTTAGGATCGAGTCGAGAGCTGGAACGACACACTTTACGAGACATCGTTAAACAGAGGATTATAAAGCGTTGAGGTAGGAACATTATCCTTCATACATTATGTCATAAATTAAGTGATTGTGTGGATGCCAGTGTTTGTAAATGCGCTTTATTAATCAACACGATTTGCCCAGAGAGGGGTCAGAAGTGTCAAAGGCACTTACACTGGAGTTGGGGAAAACCCAACCGATGCAGAATAGTGGGGCTGTGCCCTACTCATGTATACATGCAGATGATATGTTTATAATGTTCATTAATTGGTGCATACATGGCATATATCATATTTACTTTTCGCATTCTCTATGAACGATAGCATGTTTCTACTGGGGTTCTCCGGAATCTTACCCTATTTTTAAATAAACACCTCAGCGGGTACCGGTGAGGCAAATGGAAAAGACGTAGACACCGGAAAGTGAATGGCACGTGTTTCGAGGCGAGGACAAGATCGTGGTCATAATTAGTCTATTTTGTGATATTTTGGTGAAATTTGTAAATATTAAAACTTCCGCTGTATTTTCTGTATTTCATCAACGAACAATATCGGAATTGTAAACGAATATTTTTATCAATATAATTATATTTTTCTATATGCTCATGGAATTTTTCCTTTATTACTCTTTGATTATCGAAATGGAAACAGATGTTGATACTTACTTTATACGTCCCTTTTTCAAAATTGGGACGTCTAAAGTGGGACTTTAGACATCCCTTTTTCAAATTTGGGATGTCTAAAGTCCCACTTTAGACATCCCGTTTTTTAGGAACGTCTAAAGTCCCACTTTACTTCGCCCCTCACATAGACGTCTTCCTTATTTTTGAACGTTAAAAATGCTAAACTAAGGACATTAAAACCCTTGTTTGTAGTAGTGTTGAAAATTTTAAATGTTTACAAAATATTATTAAATACAGATATGTTAAGTTTAATTGTCATCAAAATTATCATTTGAGATTAATGGTGTCACGGTTAAATGAAATGAAAAACACTTTATAAAATTAAATGGTCATATTCAAATTTTGTATAAAATTATAGGTTCAAATGTGCATTATTGCATATATTTAATTCTAATTTGATTACACGTGTGTTTGGTATCCCGTTTTGAGGCATATAAGCCCGTTTTTAATTGAAAAAAGCCCGAATGAGTTGGATTTTTTTTTCCTGATGTTTGGTTCAGCTTTTTACAATTGTATCACGGGTAGAATAAGCTACTTGTTAAATAAGCCCCTCATTGCAGCTTTTTTATTAAGTCACTTATTACGTAAGTCGAGAAAAAACTTCTCTCACATATTTATCTCGTATACCGTAAATCATGATTTATAAGCACTTATTGTCCAAAAACAAGTTATCCCAAATTGCTCATCCAAACATAAATCACATTACAAAAACTGACTTTTCTATTAAGTCATTTTTAATAAGTTAAAATCATAATAAATCATTTTTCCTACCACTATCTCAAACACACACTATATATTTTCAAAACTTAATTATGTTTTTAGAAAGTGTTATAAGTCTGGGGATTTGGAAGTTAGCCAAGTTGCTCTCTGCGGGTTCAGTATCCTCTACGCATTTCAAGTTTTATCACTTTATGTGATATTTCAACTCTCACGAGAGCTCCTTTTGAAGGAGTGCTCTCCAATTCATTCTGCTGGAGCGAAGATTCAACCAATCCTTTAGGAATGGCCAAAAAAAAAAAAAAAACAATCCTTTAAGTCTATTTGGTGTGAGGGATTTGGAGGGGAAGGGAGGGAAGGGAAAATTTTTATGAGTTGAATTTTAAAAGATTGAAGAAGTGGGGTAATAAAATTTTAATAAAGAGAATATAAAAGATAAAAGAGTAAGAAAAATTAATTAAAAATTTTTAACCCCACTTTTCTAATTTTTTTAAATTCAACTTAAAAATTTTTTCCCTCCGCCCACTTTCCCTCCCCTCCGACCAAACAAGCCCTTAATCTCTAGTTGTTGAACTAGGTGTGGAGCTGAAATACAATTTTGTGTATGACTCTTTTATCTTCAAGCTTATTGTTGTTTGTTTTAGCGTTGGTTTCTTTTTAGCCTGTATGGTATTTTTGGCGTATGATCTATCTGGCACTTCTTGGATTAGTCCCTTGAAGCACTAGTAGATCTAGATCTTTTATGTAACTTGTTTTTATCTTTTTTTAATAAATTGTCTTTTAATTAAAAAGAGTAAATTATTTCCAAGACTCATTTATTCTTTGTGCACGCATTTCTTATATATTAATTTTTGTAAAAAATAAATCATCTGATATTTAGTGGTGAACTAATTCGAATTGGAATAAACTCAAGTTCATCAGTGCACCTTGATCTCAAAATCATAACCGTAGGGTGAATTGTAGAGGAATCAAACCCAACAATGGAACGTTCACCACAAGAAAAATCAACCAAAAAAGACAACGGAACGGTGCAAACAGAATGTAGAAGAATCTATACGCATGTACTAAATAAGAATAACTGTTCAAACAAACCAAGCAAGTTACAAAAACGCGAGCTATATGTAATAAATATAAGCAGACATGTAACATCTCAATACTACAAAATCAGAAGCTGACATGGCAGGGCCGCCAATCGGTGTGAACCGGCCGGGACTGGTTAGATCACGCGGCGAGGGGATGTTGGCGGTTTTGTCCATTGTTGTAAGCATCATAGGGCTTTGTGGAGTTGCTGCTAGTCTTTCTCCTCAGAACAATAATCCAAGTGATCACTTCTAAGAACAAGGCAATTCCTCCAAGTGCAGCAATCACAACAATGTAGGTTGTCTTCCATTTCTGTTCAGGTCTTAGGATGTCGAATCCTCGGAATATGTTGATGATTCCGAGGATGATCACGGTGTATCCTATGCTGTGGTGATAGATGTTCCAGTAATATCTGTACTTATGATCCTTCTTTGGTCGTATGAACAATGCAAAAATCTGGGAATCCAAACAAGCAATAATTCATCAGGCTGAATGACACAGATACACACAATTCAACTGTTACATTACATCCTTTGATATTATTAGCATATTACTATGTTCCATGTCAATCCATGGTTACTTCAACAACTCAGAAACTCACTAAAAGCACTTCACAAATTGTTCTGTTCAAGCACTAAGATTCAAACTTTTCTCACAAGTAACAAGTCACACAAAAACTTGGTTGAACTTGTACTCATTAGAACAAATTAAGTTAGTTATTTATAATAAATGTGTGTTATTTTCTCTAAAAAAATCCTTTTTAATCATGTGTATTAGAACCACTCCTTGATAGAAGTTCAGGTTTTATATGTAGAAAGAAAGTAAAACTGCTATCTAGCTTTTATATTTAGGACCGAAGGAAGTAAATTTATTTTCGTAAAACTATCCGGCATCCTATTTTTTTATACAAGTCTGAATTTGATTCTTGTCAGATCCCAAAGAGGGAATAGAGTTCTTGGAACATAGGTTTTTTCATTCACAACACTCAAACTCGAGATGGTACTTGTTAATAATCTAGTACTAAAGATATAGGGAACTGAGGATATACCTGTAGTGTGGCGAGACAGAAGGTGGCGATGCCTATATTGCGATGGCCGGAATATTGGACGCCCTTGGATTCGCTTCCGAGCTTAAGACCAGTGGCCCAGCCGGCAACTCCGATGGCATAAGCAGAAACCTGGCAGAAAGCATGAAGATAGAACCAAGCTGGATCTGCAGATGGGAAGGTTCTTAGATACCTTGCAATGATCACTCCAAGGGGAAACAAAATGCCCCAGCTCACAGCATTTAGTACTCCATGAATCTGCAGGTATTTATTCAGAAAAAAAAAACAATTATATCATTAATTTTTGGTGAAATATTATGAATTCATAATAACTGTGTATCACCTTCAAAGCAAACAATCATTGAGTGAAAATCAGAAAAATGAATCTTAAATCCCAATAGTAGATAACTATTTGATCCTGGAAGCAGAGAAGATCATTAGTTGGTGATCATTATTACAGATTTTTTAAAAAAATTGAAGTGGCAATCTTAAAAATCTCAGTCGCCTAGTTACCAGAGGGAGGAGACCAAGACAAAGTCAAAGGTTATGTTAAAATTCCAATCAGCAAGTTTCACTGAGATTAAAATATTTTTCCTTTGATTTTCAAACGTAACTCAAAAGAATTTCGTTTTTTTTCGCTAAGAATAGTCATTTCTCTCTCCTTCTAAGTTAAGAGATCCAAAATCAAATCCCAGTGAATCAGACCTTACAACTAAAAATAAACATCAAGAAATTAATCAAATAAAAAAACTAGAAACATGCGTTTCATCAAATTAAACGATAATACAGTAATACAAATTGATTGTTAATTAAAAGACTGAAACTCACATTCTTCTTCTTTGTAGTTGAGTCCACACCACCACTACGGGTAATCTGGCCTCCACTCAAACTCAGAGTACCTTTTGAGTTCAAATTCGCCGTCGCAAAATCATGCTTTTCCGGCATACCGTTGGTGACGGAGGGCCCCACCTGCCACACCTGGTTCAAACTATCGCTATTTTCCGGTACCTTAATGTTCGCGAAGATCATCATAAGCCCACCGGATTCCTCTGCCTTTGTGTCCCAAACATCGAAAGACAGATTCCCAGGTACTATAGATTCGTAGGACCTGAGGTTGTAGGTCTTCACGGTCATCCCGCCGCTGTTCTTGAACGCGATCAGAGCTTGAGCTCCGACCATGCCGGCGCCAGTGGGGTTGATCGCCCACGAGACCCAGCCGTTGGAACTCGCCGGAGCGGCGACGAAAGCGACCGCGAGAGAGGAATTGGAGGAATTGTACGTCCAATGAAGGTATGAAGAGAGGACAGGGAGATCTATACAATTTGTGTATAGTTCGTTGCTTGTGAATTTCTGCGACGCGCAGGTGAGTGAAGCGACAGGTGTGAATAAAATCATCGTCGCCGTCGAACACAACGAGAGGATGACAAAGAAGGAAGGTGAGAATGCCGGAGACGCCATTGCCGGTGGCGGGGGCGGTGGCCGGAGTGAAGGTGCGTTCGGATTGGCGGATTCTAGTGAGACGGAGTGTGTGGACCTATATGGATGTGGGGGGAACAGAGAGATGGAAAGAGACAACTTAGCAGAGCACAAGACACCTGTTGTCACTTTAAGGAGGAATAAGGTCCAGAGGGAATGATTGTGTGCGGCATGTATCAGAAGGGATTAAGTCTTGTTGGGAATAGGAAGATGACACGTGGAGGGTTGATGTGATGCGGAATATTTGGACTTTATTGTCGTTTTATGAGGATTAAACAATGAAACGGTCAATATCGTTAATACAATTTAGTGTACGATAGATTCATAGAATATGAACAATCCAGAAGGTTATGCACTTAAGCTACGTAAATCTATTTTATGTTTTTCTTTTGGCCTTCAGGAAATCTATTTTATGTTATGTGCATATATGGTATGGAATCTTTCAGTATATTATATAAAATGATCCAGAATTAAATTGATTAAGTCAACGTCTTTCAAAAATTATGTTTTATGATCAATCTTATAAAACTTGGTAATAGAATTTATAAGTTCTATTGTCAAAAATTTCCTTAAAAAACATACTACCATTTTGAAAAACTACAACAAATACAATTTAGTAATGTTGTATAATAATTTTCTTAAAATACTTCCTTCGTATATCCAAATGTAGGAGACAGCTGTGTAAAGTATAAACACGCAAGCGAATGGTTTATATTTACCTGATTTTCCCCCCCTTAACATACTACTATGGTGAAAAACTACAACAGTTAAAACTTAGTAATGTTGTATAATAATTCTCTTAAAATACTCCCTTCGTATCTAAATACAGGGAGATAATATTCTTAGAATCTTTCTTCTCCTTTTCTTTTCAAAATTCCATTTTTATCCTTAGATTAAAAAATGAACATTTAGATTTAATATTTTCTAAAACTATTATTATAGTCTTTATAATTTATTTTTTTAAAATTATGTTTGTATTGCAGTGATAAATTGTGTGAATAAGATTTTAATAGTTTAAATTTATTTATTTATGTTTAAAATAACAATTTTATAAAATATGAAATCTGAATCATCTATTTTTCTAATTTGAGGGTAGAGATGAGATTATGAGAGAATCCAAACCTAAAGAGATAGCTGTAAAAAACGCAAACAAAAGAGTTTATATTTACCTGAATTTTTTTTTGTTAACATAGTGCTACTATTGTGAAAAACTACAGTAGTTAAAATTTAGTAATGTTGTATGATAATTTTCGTAAAATACTCCCTTCGTATCTGAATGTAACACCCCAAAATTTATTCACCAAGAATGTATCATAATTATTTAAGATATTTAACAAAATGGTGAATATTCATGACCATAGGAATTAAATATTAAAAATTTGAAGGTGAATAATATTTCCAGTGAAATCGCCTGCAAGGCAGTGAGTTTGTCATGTGGTTTTGGATAACCAGATGATGAAAAAATTTATGAAAATTTCAGAATAAAAGTAGACATCCTAAGCTTTAGATTGATAGGTCATATGAATCAATTAGAGTTATATACAAAGAGTTATGAATTTTTGAAGTTAGCCCAGAAAAACTATTGATTTTCTGGAACAGTATTCAAAAACTTAAATTCTAGGAATCTTGTGCTTCCAATTGGCAAAATTATATATTTTTTCTTGAAACTAGATTCAATAAGAGTTCTATAGCCTTTAGAATCACTTAGATATGATGTCTATGAATTTAGTTATGATTTTTCAAAGTTTAGGGTAGAAAATCTGTCAGAAATCCTAAAATGAAGAAAAATGTAATGGCAAACTTGTAATTTTGTCAAACAAGTGCCAAATTAATTATTTTCTAATTAATTGAAATTATAAGGAAGATAAAGGGAAAATATATATTTGGAATATTTTGGTCAAATAAATATGAATTTATGAAAAATTGGAGTATAAGTGCAAATTTGACCGAAATTGTGACATAGGGTGTACACGTAACTTGAACAAGTTATGAAGCCAATTGAGACCTAAAGAAGGGACCCTTGGGACGCCATTACAAGTAACAAGAGAGGGAAGTATTAATTGCATGATGATTGGCTTAGGACATCAAGTTACATAAAGCTATGGATTTATGCTTTAAAAATCAAAATATTGGAATTTTGCCTACACAAATAGATATGAGATAATTGTGTGATATTATAAAAAAAACATTTTTCTCCTTCCTCCTCCTCATAAACCGACACCTTCTCAACCCAAAGAGAGAGAGAGAGAGAGAGAGAGTTGCAGATTTTTAGAGAGAGAAGGAGGAAGAAATCTCACGAGGTAGGTTGATTTCTTTGGTAAATTGGTTCTAACGTGTATAATCCTTCTCCTAAGCTTCTCTTCTATATGATTTAAGGATTTTGAAGCACAAATTTGAAGGTGAAAGGGTTAGGGTTTCAGCTAAATTAAGGAAGAGCTAGAAGGAAGCAAATGTAACTTCCTAAACTTCAAATATTGATTGTTCTAGCTGCTATGAGTAGTTTAATCGGTTGATTTCTGATTAATTTGCTCTGAATGTGAACTTTGGAAAAGATATGTTCTAAATGGTATGCTACACAAATTGAGTCTAAATGGTGTTTTTAACATAATTAAATAGATAATAAAGTGGTTATGTGTAGAAAGGAGCAAGTCTGCGGAGTCATAATCAGAAAACCCCAAACAACTTTCGGCCAGGTCCATATCTAGGGATTAGGGCTGGATTTTTGATGTTCTAATGATTCATTTGTGTTCAAGAGGGAAAATTAGGTTGGGTTACTGTTGAACACTTTCCCATAAAATCTCTAGAAAACATAATTACCAAAATGCCCCTGAAACCCTAAAATAGGGGCAGCCAAGGGCATTTTCATCTTTTCAAAGTGAATTTGGTAATTTTGAATTCGAAAATGGATTCTTTGGGTGAAAATATGTAAGAATAGCCCAAGTCAAAATTTCAAGAAGAGTACGGTCGGACCGGGTAAGTCGGGGCCGGGCCGGGCCCCCAGGGGCATTTTGGAAAATTTTCACAATAGACTTATATAACCACTATAACACTATGGAAGTGCCTAAAATAGTACATGAATGTGTTTTAATCTAATTCTTGTACATTTGATATTTTAAAATCAAGTTGAGAGCCTAGTTGGTGGCACGTTTTATGAGACACGAGTTCAAGTCTACAAAGGGTTAAGTTAGTAACTATTATCTCCCATACACTATGTGATTATTGATATGTTATGTGTTACTATATCCTATGATATGAACACGTGTTGAGGGTGTAATGCCCCAAAATTCGTAACGCATGAGGATGAATTCTTTTGGGAAATAAAGTATGAATTATGACCCAGATTAGCAGTAGTCAGTGCTCAAACCCAGTATTTAAGCTCAATTATGATGTCAAAGCTTAAATTGAATTAAAATGAAGGGGAGGGCGCACGACGTGTGAAATGGAATCAAAAGATGTTTAAGTGGTAACCCAGTAGGAATTGCCCAAAGTCAGGGGCAAAATGGGAAGAAAGAAATTTCCCGGCCAATTAGTTAGTTATCGAATGGAAAATTTACCACTAACTAAATGAGTAAGAGGTGTGACTAAATGGCTAATGGAATTAGTTGGTGTAACCATATAGTTACTTGCTTTTGTGGTCACATGAAATGATGACATGTGGCATTATGAGATTTGAGTCAAAATGACAAAGCAACTATTATTTTATTCCAAATTCTCTTCCTCTCTCTCTCCCAGTAGGTTACAAGAGGAGGGAGCTTGGAAAATCTAATCTCATCACCATCTTTTCTCTCTCTTCTCTTGCTCAAGGTTGTCCATGGAGGTTGGAGGAAAGAGAAAGAAGAAATCAAGGTAGGTGAGCCATTTTGACCTTGTACATGAGCTTGTATGCTCAAAACCTCTTCTCTAAACTTGTTCCTCTTGATGAAAGCTTCATTTCTATGGTTTTAGATTTTCAAGAGGATGTGTTTTGTGAATTCAAGAAAAGCTAGTGGTTAGAGAATCAAAGAACAAGCTAGTGGAAGAGATAGAAGTGAGCAAAAGTAACCTTTTGACAAGTATTTTGTGGTCATTGGTTGAGTATTTTAATTTCTAGAATTTCTCCCTAATTTTCATGTAATTAGGGTGTTAGAGGGTTTATGGTGTTTTGTTGATGGTATTAGTGTTTTGTGTTTTCTATTGAATGAATGCACTTGATTAGAGATTTAAATGTGAAGTTTGGAAGTTTTGAGTTTTATGTTGAGTCATTTGTCCCAAAAATAGAACTTGTGAAAGGAGTGAGAATTTGATTGTTTTGATGTTTCCATTAGATTATGTGCGAAAAATTTTGTGGCGATTACCCCCGGTTATGAATTTTGGACCTTTAGAAACATTGGTTGAAAACTGGAAAAAACATTGAAAATTTTGTTAAGTGTAAAATGCTATGCAGGGGAGCTTGTTTGCATGGTTTTTTGAATGAGTAAATGAGGTCTAAAAGTTATGAAATTTGGCAGTGTTGTAGGGTAAGCTTTAAAATGATATAAAGTTTGTGTTGTTTCGATGTGTGTACGAAAAGTTATGATCATTGGAAATCAGCCAAGAATCAGGCCAGTTCTTGGCCGCGGCTAAAGAGTTTCTGTCCAGTTCTTGGCTGGGGCCAAAGGGTTATTAGCCGCAGCCCAAAACTCTCTGACCTGTTCTTGGCCGTGGACCAGGGATATTGGCCACAACCCATAAGTTTCTGACCTGATCTTGACCGCGACTAGTGGATATTAGCCACGGCCCAAATCTTTCTGACCATCTCTTGGTCGCGGCCAGTGGATGGCTTGGCCGTGGCCAACCCCTCAAAAAATGTATTTTGAACTTTTGAAAGATGGTTTTTGGTATAGTTCTTCCCAACCCTTTAGACTTTTGTTTGAGCTTATAGTAGCTACCTAAATGTCTCAAATGATAACCAACCCTAAGTGTTTTGAAATTAAGAATTGGAATAAGGAATAACTCATCGTTCTTGATTATGATTTATAGGATTTGACATCTGCCCTGAGTATGTGAACTCGGTGCCTAAGCGGAAAAGGAAAAAAATAAGGTAGTGACTTTTTTTCTTATATCATGTATAATTGCTTGTATGTTTGTGATTGTCATTGAATTGTGATGAACATGAATGATGCTGTAATAACGTTGTGAACACATCGAAAGCTGTCGTAATGTCATAAAAGTGAATATGGCGAAAGTTGTTGTTGTAAATGTCGTTGTGAATGTTAGGATCGGTAGGCATAGCAGCAGAATTTTACAAATTTTCACCAATCCTAATCGAGGATCTATCAACGGCATTTAAACCAAGTTGGAAGGATTCATACCTTTTTGATGATTCAGAGTTTTCACGATCTCTAGGAGCCAACGTCAGGTCCGCTCCCTCTACCGGTATCCACACGAATGCTCTCCAACCGAGACTGCGTGCTAGCACCTCTAATGTCTCCCAGGGTTTCACTTGCGGCTCTCAATTCTCATGTGCGTATGAATATATCTGTTCTATCAAGTTTATAGCCTATGAGGGCTATTTTCAAATTTCAAAATTAATCATCATTAATTTCAAAATTAATTAACAATTAATTATCTTGATGAGCTAATTAAATAAATTCAGTTTAAATTAAATATGTCCAATAGTTTTAATTTAACCTATTTATTTAATCCAAATAAAGAGCCATTAGATTTAATTTATCTTCATAAATTAAATCTGAGATACTATATCTCTATTATGTTAGTTATTAAATTTAATATATCTTAATAAATTAAATTTAAAACTAACACAATATAATAATATCATATAATATATATATACATATATATATAAGATATATATTTTGAAAAAAATATATATCTATATAATATTATTAATGAATTTTATATTATATATATATAAATATAAAATTCGTCCACCCTAAATTAAACATTATCTCGTGTTGGGTCATTCTTGTGTGCGACCCTGTAGGCCCATATGAAGTTGGCAGTGGGCCAATAACTATACTAACCCAAAAGTCGCAAGCGACCTCTAGCAAGACATTACGACTACCCAATTCATATGAGGATCGTTATCACGATGCAACCTGTCATACAACCATGTCACGTTCCTTTTATCACACGATATATCGATCAAGGATAAGGCATAGATAATGTATCCTCTTGTTCCTAGCCATTACTTTCTCGATTCCTGAGTATCTTGATAACAGGGACAGAAACTCCTTTCATCATAGTATGGCCATACATTTCTCAGACTCACTCATCGAGGGGCCCAGTAATATCTCTCTACTAATGTGAGGGACAAATTCCATCTTGATCATTCATATTCCTCTGCATGAAAAACCACCAAGCCCGATCGTAGTCTTTATCATCACCCGGTCAAAAGTGACTTTTGACTAGTTCAAAGCTTAGCAACTCTCATGTAGGAATCCATGATGACCTCAGGTCTAAGGGCATTGTGACGTGGTTATACATGAGAAAAGCTTATGACTTGATCCATGTAGCTTTCTTATAGTGGGTCGGTCCAGCACCTTGTACTCTTACAAGTGCCTAAGACTTTGATTCGTATCTTCATATCTTATCAAAGTCATACTGGTCTTGTTTCATCTCTGCTCCCGCATAGATGACCGACCAGGGACATTTTAGGACAATATTTATGAATTATCCAAGGATACAATTATCACAGTTAACATGCAAATAATATGATAACAAAATGGAGAAATTTCATTAAAATAATAATGTTCAAAGTACAATGATTGGCCCTTAGGGCACAATTTCCAATAGTGAACATAGCAAAAGTTGTCGTAATGCTGTGAAAGTCAATACAACAAAAGTTGTTGTTGTACTGAACACAGCGAAAGTTGTCGTAATGCCGTGAAAGTGAATACGGCAAAAGTTGTTGTTGTTTATGCCCAAAAGTCCCACTTACCATCGGCGGAGTCACTGGTGGGTGTACGGGTAAGGGTAGGCTGGCCGAAAGTCCCGGTAGAATGTACAAGTGAGGTCATTACATGATGTTTATGCCGTTGTGATTACAACAAAGTCTGTTGTTTGTGATGCAAGACACGCATTAATGTGGTAACTGAATACAGCGAAAGCTGTTGTGACAATCATCACGCATCAATTTGGAAGATGTTGTGGATGCTGTTGTAAACTACAGTTGAGAATGGATGCTATTGTAAACTACCATTGAGAATGTTAATGTTATTGTGAATTGCTGCTGGGAGTTTTATTTTGTGCTATTGTTTATATTGCTTACATGCTTTGCTTATTATACGTTCTATTAGTGAAATTGTTGCTACTGAGATTTTGATGAATGTCACTCTTTCTATTACTAACCTACAGCTAGGGTAGGCGAATCAAAGGAGAAGCTGGTATACAAGAACGGTTAAAGTTCGTGGCTAGGAGATTAGTTTTGTGTTGGTTATCGAATGTTGGGATAATTATATATGTAGGTGTAGATCGATGTAGTAGGTTGGTGTGATTGTTTGTTATTCCCGTTTGAAAATGGGTGAATATGCCCTATAGGCTCTCATAGTTAAAGATTGAAACCCAAGTGTCATCAAGAATTTCGTTGAGTACTCTGATATGAATGAATGGATTAGTACCGAACAAGCAAGTGGTTTTGAAATGTGGGCATGAGACCTGATTAAAATAAATTGTGAAAAGTTTTGAAAAATCCTATTTGCCACAAGCCCAAGTCCTGTCTTGAAGTTGGGATTTGAAATGAGTTTAAATCATTCTTTGGTCTCTCGCTTATTTTATGACATGTTTTCGAACCGTATTTATGACCTTTTTCTAGACGGGGGTTATAAGGGGCACATTACCTAGTTGTGGTCTGCGACCTAGCTGAGATACACTGGTATTACCTAGCTGTAGTCAAGGACTCATCTAAGGTATACTTAGGGGCTTCAACTGGACAGTTGGCCCTAAGCTTTGTGTACACACACGGTATAAGGTGGATTTTCATTTTACATTATATGGTGCATTGCATATTTAATTCTCATATTTTACATGTTTGAGGGTATGTTGCAACTGGATTCCTTAGAATCTCACCCCTTTTTATAAATAAAAATGTCTCAGTGGGAGCCAGCGGATCCAAAGGCAAGGCAGCCGAGCCTTCCAATTGAGGTGTACGGACTACAAGAACTGATCCAGTAGTTATATACTTAGTCTTTTGATTACTTTTGGACAAAACTGTAATTATTATCACACTCTGCACAGCTGTTTTCTTGTAAGTAAATGAATACTTTTATCAGTATATTTGTACTTTTTTGTATACTTGTGGAACTGTGCCTTATTACCCTGCGCATATCAAAATGAAAACAGGTGTTGACACTTAATATATGAGACGGCTATAAAAACACACAATCAAAAGAGTTTATATTTATCTGAATTTTTTTTGGTTAACATACTACTATTATGAGAAACTACAACAATTACAATTTAGTGATGTTGTGTAATAATTTTCTTAAAATACACCCTTCGCATCTAATCTAAACGCATGAGACAACTATAAAAACACGCCAAAAGAATGAGCTTATATTCATCGGAATTTTTTTGGTTATTTTCAAATTTGTCCCAAGTTAAATTTGGGGTTTTTTCTTTAAATTTTTTTTATTTGATTAAGGGTTTTCTCTTTTGAAACTTAAAGTGTAAAGAATTTTCATCTATATCAACAAGTGTGTTTTTTGAAATTTAAACTTGTGTTCTCCTTCTTATAGGATAAGATTATTTACCACCTCAATCAATAACTAGTTGTTTTTTAAATATCAAAGAATTATTCAAGTCTCAAGCATAAGTCTCTTCTAAGTTTTAACTAATTCACATATATGAATAAAAACAGTTGAAAACTTAAATATGTCATAAAATTTAAATAATTTATAATGTTCATATTAACTACGCCAAAACTTTAATATTGTCTTAATTCTAATGTTGTCAAACTTACGAGTTTAAACAAATTCGTGACAATAACATGAACTAGAATAAACTTATAAAAGTTTACTTTTGTCATTAAATAGATATTTATAGCATCAACAACTAGTTGGCTGAAGTGATAAAGGGCCTTATCCCTATAAAAAAAGAGAACAAAAGTTTGAATTTTGGGAAATGCATTTGTTGGAAGAAGTAAGAACCCTTTACCCTCTAAACCTCGAGGGGAAAACGCTTGATCTAATAAAAAAATGTATTTATAGTGTAGAATTAAATAATTAAAATATAAAAATGACAACAATTTGATTTAAATATATTTTAAATTCAAATAATTAAAATTAAATACATCAACATTCTTAATTTATCATACTTAGCAAAAAATTTTATATAAAATTCATATATAAACTTATTGAATATAATCAAAACAAAAAAAATTAATACGAGTTTAATAGCGATTTAACACGGTTTTGTAAGTTAGAATGTAAAAATGGTAAATTTGGTATGTAAACTCGCTAGTTTATTTGAGTTTACAACTAGCATAAGTTTACTAGTGACTCAACACGATTTTGTAAAGTAGAAACGTAAAAACAGTTTGGAGAATCAACTCGCAAGTTTGATAACTATACTTAATTCTACTCTCTACCGTCTACATTGCCCATACTAAATACACATCCATACAAAATATTTAATACTTATTAAAAGTATTAAAAGCCTTATAGAAAGGATCACCAATAACTTTTCTACATAGGGTGCCATATAGAGCCGTGAGTTGTGCCACGAAAGAAATAACTGACATTTGGTATAATTATGAATTATAATTATTTAAAATATGTTTAGAATAATATTCCGTTATTCTTACTATTTTTTATTTAGAAACACTATTAGTTTTCTCCCAAAAACAAAAGCCTTATTTTTTTACAAAATAGTTATTTTGTTTTCACTTTATATCATTTATTTCTGTCAGTTTTTTCTTGGCCCTGTGGTTAGTTATACTCACCCAATGATCAATGTTTCGGAAAACAATATTTGATAAAGTGTGAAAAGGCAACAGTCACGAGCAATGCATTGTTTTCACTTTTCACAACAAACCAACAATGTATGAACTATGAAGTGTGTGATTCCACAGTCAAATTGCAAAGGAAACAAGTCAAATTTTGGGGGATTGGCTTCTTTACTTTTCTTTATCCTCCTATTCGCCTTATCTTCCCTTCTTATCACCATTGATTTTAATTTTAACTATTCAAATTATTATTATTTTATATAAAAATATATAAATAAATTTAAAATTTTAAAATTTGATCCTTGTAGTTCACAATGGAAGTAAAAAGATAAAAATTTACAAAATACTTTAATAAGAGTATATCGTTGTGACTTGTTTAAAACAAACTTTAATAGTTTAAGCTTATGTATACATTTTCATATAAAATTCACTAGTAGAAAAATGACTTTTAAGACCGGTTAAAAATGACTTTTTAGACCGGTTCTGTATTAGGTCTTGATACAGCCGGTCTAAAAAGTCTGTTATTTTTTAGACCGGTTGTTAGAACCGGTCTTAAAAGTCAAACTTTTAAGACCGGTTGTACCCACAACCGGTCTAAAAACTCCACATTTAAGACCGGTTGTGGGAGCAACCAGTCTTAAATATGAGACATTTAAGACCGATTGCTCCCACAACCGGTCTTAAATATGAGACATTTAAGACCGGTTGTACCACAACCGGTCTTAAAGATGAGACATTTAAGACCGGTTGCTCCCACAACCGGTCTTAAATGTCTCATCTTTAAGACCGGTTGTGGTACAACCGGTCTTAAATGTCTCATCTTTAAGACCGGTTGCTCCCACAACCGGTCTTAAAGTACTTTTTAAGACCGGTTGTGACTACAACCGGTCTTAAAGCTTCATTTTTTTTTTTAAAAACGTCCCTTTTATTATATGTACACGCACAGAATGCTCCAATTTTAAACAGCAATACATAATAATCACCATCCCATCTTTCCCATGCATTCATTGAACTCGCCTAGTTATGGGTGGAAAAATACCAAACTAAGATTAAGAAATGTCATAAAACACACATCACGTGTGTGTGTGTTATGGTAAGTCACTAAAATTTTCAGCATTTCCAAATCTCATCTCAGAAAGTTCAAACTATTTTGTGATTTTGCAGAAGTGCAGGCAAAGCCATTGAAGCAGAAGAACAACTAAGTGTAAAGTATAGTAATCAACAAGTTTGCATACAAAACTGCAAATTCTAGTCAACTAAAGGCTTATTACTAAACACCAGGCAGTCCAGCGTTTCTTGTCCTCCCAAAAAATCCACCTGCAAGAATCATATACTTGTAAGCAATTTGATGGACAGAAATTTCTCTGAACTCAATCACTCATACATATACAACACCTCAACATTCTCCATAATCTCCAATCACATCCCTATATATAAGCTAGGTATATGCAATTAACAATCACCAAATGACAACAGTAAAACAAAACCTGATTCATTCATACCATAACTAGAACAACATCAGACCAGCGTTATCATAATAAATTACAATAATGTACAATGAACTTTGGATTCAAAAACTCACTATTTTTGTAATAGCTCATGGATGAATTCAGCACAACATGTGCGAATGAAATCAATATCTTCTTCAGGAAAGGGATCAGCAAGATCAAACATCTGTAACACCAAAACCAGACGAAACATTGACTTAGTAACTTAAAAACAATAAAGTAATTAAAACAAAAGTTCAGAAATATAAATTTACCTCTTGAGTAAAATCAGTCGTGCCTAGAGTGATAATATTGTAAATGTGTCTCAAAACATAAAAACCACATAAGTTGGACCCCTTTGGTTGCCGACGGCTCTGAGAAAAAACATGATATCATTAAAACAAATATAAAGGCATGTCTTATTACATTCTTTAAACAAATCCATATGTACTAACCTTTGGTATGATCCATGTAGGGTCCTTTAAGTCACGAACATGCTTACCACAAGCACTGTGTAGGAATGTCCGCATAGCCCTATGATCATCACAATGACAAAGGTTATTGGTTTTACACAAATTCCATAAACTTTGCATACAAAAGGTAAGAATGCAAGAAAACTAACGAATTAATGGTCTTTTTCAAATCATTCCCTGGTTTGAAGTGGAGGGAACATAAGAGGATGACAGTGTAACTACTCTTGCATAGAAGAAGCAACTGCCAATGATCACTGAAAAAAACAGAAGAATATTAATAAGCAAACATAAAACATTATATAAATTATAAAATATCAATTTGTTTCTTACCTATGCACATATGGAGCCAAGAAACACTCGGTTCCAGTTTCACTAAGCCTCTGTGACAAGTATGTATGTCTAGTAGCAGCAGTGGTCCCTTTCTCTTGGATGTGATGGGGGCATAAGAATCCAAATTTTTCGCTTTTGCCAGAGGAGACCAACCTACGATGCATGTACCTACAATAACGCAAGCACATAAATAAAAGGTAAACGGTGAAACTTTTAAAATATTTACTTTGAATTGCAGAAGCTACTTACATTAAGAACAGTTGGACAATCGCAATCGTAAGATTTTGTCCAGGAGCTACCAGGGACAGCAAATCATCCCTCTCAAGATAGCATGTCACTCCTAACTGTCCAACAAATGAATTCGTAGGCCACTCTCTTGTTTTGAATGATGTATCAAAAGCCATCAGAATCACTTGCTGCATGATATTCAATGGAGGCTGTGAAACTTCTTGCTGATCAGTGAAGGGAGCTGGACTTGGTGGGGCTTTGATCGGACTTGGTGGTGGGCCTTTGATCGGACTATCCTCGGCTCGACCAGAAACAAAGTTCGTTGGCCACAAGATGAATGTGCCCAAGACATCGCTAACGACCTTGAATTCATCAGAAGGGATAGGGACAGGTGCATCCGCAATAATCACCTCGTCAACTGACACCCGGACTTGATCACCTTCTATTTGTCGGTGGTGGACAGTTGATCCCAGGTTATGCACACTACCCCGTGCAACTAACCGTCTCAGAGGATCCTCGACAAAAAGATCACAAAGCCCAGTAATTTGCGGGTTAGGACCCTCTGATGACTGCCCGATGTTGCAACAACTACCTTTAGTGCTCTGCTTATTAGGATCAATCGATTGTGGAGGGGGAGCACTGGTATCTTGTCTTGAGCTCATAAACACTATCATTTCCTCTTTCATCTTGCTCAACCGGGTCTCTAAAAGTGCATCAAAAGATGCTTCAGCCTCGGCCTTTGCTTCTGCTCTTGCAATGGCCAACATATTCTCCAATTCCTCCCTAGTCACGATGTTTGAGGAATAGTATACGGGGGCTCCAAAGTAATCCCGTATCCCTACCCCTCCTCCAACTCCCCTGACACGGCCTGGATGCTCGTGTTTGCCAGTAGCAACTGTGAGGATGTCATTCCTGCCCTCCGACGTAAAAGATCCCTCAACTTGTTGTTTTCTAAGTTCATCCTGTAACATAATACAAAATAACAAACGTAAGTAATAATGTACGTTTCTTATGTAATTAATTACAATAACGTTATATACTTACAATTCTTTCACCAACTATACGAGATTGTTCACTCGTATAAGTCCCACTCCTCTTTTGGTGGGCAAATTGCCATTTTTCTTCTCAACGAATCGGAGATGGCGGAGAAAGAAGAACAGAAGGATCGGATTGAGATGCTTCTTCCAATCTCTTCCGTTTGGCCGCCAACAAGTCTCTTTCAGCCTTTGCATAACCCCCACGAGACATTGTATGAGGGCAATCATTCTTTCTACCACTCTCTTGTGCTTTTTGCCTTTTTGCCTGCGAATAAGAAATGATACAAAAGGAAAGTGTTATAATCAATTAAGATAATTGCTAAGTAAATAAAATAAAAAATAAGTCAACTAACCAAAGATTCAGGAGTAGTCCGAAGCCTAACAAATTCTTCCCAAGTCGCTTGATCAAGAAATGTATACGTGCTGCACGGATTAGGACGAGGCTGACCATCTTGCACCTCAATATGAATGTAATTGTTGGTCAGACTTGTCTTAAACTTGCTCCAGCGCTCATAACAATACGTCATCGTCTTGTTGAACAAGATCTCACTCTGAGGAACGTCGTAGGTGAGCTGAAATGCAATAATCACCGGAGTAAGTGACAAATGAAGTGACATTTGATAATAATTAATTACATACAGAAGATATTTGTATACCTGAATAGTGTCCCAAATATGCTGCTTCACCTTTGGATCGACATTTCTCCACTCCTCTATCAAGATGCTCGGCTTGTTACGTGCAAGGAGGCCGACGAAACTCCTATATCGTTGTGCATTAGGCCCGATTGGTTTCCAATGTCTATCAAACTCAATCGGTATCTTTTGGCCTGCACTCCGACTGAGGGAAACATCTGTCAACCGTGTGGCACGTCTACCCCTCCGTACAGACTGGCTACTGCGCTCACTACGACCCTGGCTCGGAGCATTGCTAGGCTCGCCCTGGTTAACACTATCTGGCTGACTCTGCTGAGCACTAGGTGACAAACCCAGAGGTGGAGGAGGTGGCTGATCCTCTGAACTAGGACGCTGGGGATCCGTCATTTTCCTGTAACGACAACAAAGAAAGATAAATCCTAAGCTATGACATGTGAAGACTATATCGATAAAATAACTAAACATATTCTTCAGATAATAATCATAATCATAATTACTTTAGTTAGTTAAGGTCAAAGTAGTATCATAAAGAGATATCCTCCCATATTCCCTCGTGATGATCATTTCTTGTGCCGTGCGCATTATCTGCTTCATCTTCTTCGTTCAGTTCTGGTAGACCCCTGGAAAAAGAAGGAGTCTCAAGAAGATCATAATTTGAGTGACTTTTCTCGTCAATATCAACGACCCTTTTTCCTTGGAGAGCTACAGACCACATTTTATTTGCCTGATCAGTGATATAGAACACTTGTTGCGCCTGATCTGCCATAATGAAAGGTTCATCTCCAAAACTTCTACTATTCAGATCTACTAATGTAAATCCTAACCTATCGATCTTCACACCATTATTGACATCAACCCACTTGCATTTGAAAATGGGAAATCTAATTTTAACATAGTCAACCACCCAAATCTCTTCAATCACCCCATAATAAGGTATGGCAGCCAACGTAGGGTTCTTATCTTTCGAACTAGAGAAGTGCATAGATTCAGCCACTAATACAACACCACTGTTCTGGACGGTGCTCTTATCATCTAGGGACCTCGTGTAAAAGGTATAACCATTGATCACAAATGAAGTCCAACTTATGACATCAACTTCAGGACCACGTGCTAACCAATTTATTGTATCAGAAACACATTCTTCTCCGTCAACCTTTTGTTTGAACCAATGTGCGAAAGTTCTGTTATGCTCCCTGATTAACCTTTGTTCGCTCATTCGACTATTTTGTTTCCGTACAATTTCTTTATGGGCATTCATGTAATATTGAACTTCATCAACATTGTTCAAGATGTACAGGTGGACTTGTTGCAATTCATCAGCATCTATGCTCTTTACTGTTGCCCCGCGTCTACCCCCTTCTTGATCATGACGCTTAGGAAGGCCAATATGTCGTACATTTGACAAATACTGTTGACAAAATTCCATAGCTTCTTCAGAAACATATTTTTGAACAATAGATGCTTCAGGCCGATTGGGGTTCTTCACATACCCTTTTAGTATTTTCATAGTTCTTTCGATCGGGTACATCCACCGGAAATAGATAGGGCCACACAACTTTATCTCCCTCACTAGATGAACAACCAAGTGTGCCATGATATCAAAAAAGGACGGAAGAAAAAGCTTCTTAAGCTGGCATAAGATAATGTATCCTTCATTTTCCAATTCCTCCAATCTTTCCGTGTCAATGACTTTACAACAAATGGCATTGAAGAAGAAACAAAGTCTAGTCAATATGTGTTGAAGATCATATTCGGCAATGCCTCGAATAGCTACTGGGAGTAGTTGTTGCATTAAGACATGACAATCATGAGACTTTAGCCCTATTAACTTCAAGTCTTTCATCGATACAAGCTTTTTAAAATTTGAACAATACCCTGAGGGAACTTTAGCGCCATGTAAACACTCACAAAAGCTTCTTTTCTCAACCTTAGACAAAGTATGAGCAGCTGGAGGACAAAATGTTCTATTACCGTATGGCCTTGGATGTAAATCTTCTCGTATTCCCATTTCTTGCAAGTCTAATCTTGCCTTCACGCCATCCTTAGAACTTCCCTGTATGTTGAGCAGTGTCCCAACGATACTATCACATACGTTCTTCTCCACATGCATGAAATCAATACAGTGTCTGACGTCAAGATTGCGCCAATATGGAAGATCGAAGAAGACGGACCTTTTTTTCCATATATTTTTCTCATTTCTACTCTTTGATGACTTACCAAACATAGTATTGATATTTTTCACCTTTTCATAAATTTGCTCCCCAGTCAATGCCTCTGGAGCATCTTCAAACTCTTGGCCACCGAAAAAAGCTTTTTTTAATCTACGATAAGGGTGGCTTCGTCTTAGAAATCGCCTATGCCCAAGGTAAACCGTCTTTCTTCCATGTTGAAGTTGATGGTAGCATGTGCCTTCTTCACATATCGGACAAGCTTTGTGGCCTTTAACGCTATATCCTGACAAGTTCCCATATGCAGGGAAGTCATTTATAGTACAAAAGATCATTGCTCGCATATTAAAAGTCTCCTTCTTGTTCGCATCAAAAACATCGACACCTTGTTCCCACAACTCTTTCAAGTCTTCGATCAAGGGTTCTAGGTAAACATCTATGTCATTTCCGGGTTGCTTTGGTCCCGAAATCAACATAGACAACATTATGTACTTTCGTTTCATACATAACAAAGGAGATAAGTTGTAAATTACCAACAGAACAGGCCATGAACTATGTATACTGCTTAAGCTACCATAAGGATTCATACCATCTGTGCTAAGCCCAAGCCTGAGATTCCTAGGTTCTTCACCGAAGCTAGGAAATAATTGATCGATTTTCTGCCATTGAGAAGAATCAGCTGGATGCCGAAGCTTTCCATCAGAAATCCGCTCATCTGCGTGCCATCTCAAATTTTTGGCATCAATTTCATTAGCAAACAGACGCTTGAACCTTGGAATGATTGGAAGATACCACAACACTTTTGCAGGGCCCTTATTTGATTTATACCTCGGAGTTTCACATATCGGACATTGCTCCTTCTCTTCATGATCTTTTCTATACAATATGCAATCATTAGGGCAAGCATGGATCTTTTTATACTGCATCCCTAGTGGACACAGTATTTTCTTAGCATCATAGTATCGACAAGGCAACACATTATCATCAGGAAGCATATCTTTAAAGGCCTCAAGCGTTTCTGAAAAACTCTTGTCGCTCCATCCATGCCGTGCTTTCAAGCTTACCAATTTCAATACTGCATTCAGCAATTGGTATTTTTTACACCCCGGGTACAACGGCTTCTCAGCATCACTGCACATATTACCATATGCATGTGATTGTTCAAAAGCCTCTTCTCCTACATCACGAATAATGTCCTCTATCCGATCATCCATATCCGTGTCATTATCATCACAAGTCACTTCCCCCTGTTGAGATGCACTTGGCATTTCTAATTGTTCACCATGCCATACCCATACTACATACGTCTTACAAAACCCTTCACAAATTAAATGTGTATATATATCTGCAGCACTTAATCGCTTCTCATTCAAACATTTTACACAAGGGCAATAAAACATTCCACTATCATCATCGGCATTTCTTTTTGCAAAGTCTAAAAAACCCTTGACCCCAACATCATATTCAACACTCGTCCGTTTAGCTTGTATCCAACTACGATCCATATATTCTAACACCTTTTATTTGTTTTGTACTTTTTCCCTGGAAAAGGTAGGAGAATGATGAGAGCATGCAATCATTCAAACAAAGGATTTTGTACATTGATTCGCTTCATAAGGATGCGGACAACTTATTACAGATGGTCGAGCTTTTCAATATGTAATAAGTTGATGAATATGTTTGTTTATATCTTTACTATGATGTGTTCCTTTATAACTTTTAGCAGTCATTAATTTCTTATCGTCTTATTATATTTGTTTATTGGTATGCCACAAATGAAGGCCTCATCTGCCCCCTGTACTTGGCCGTGGCTATTATCCATTTACACATGGAAGAGAGCAGAGGAAATTTACCAACACACACACACACACACATTGTTTATTTGTGTTCCTTTTACACAAATGAAAGCAAGGACTAGCAAATTTCATTTGTTTCTTTATAGTGTCTACGGCAATTAGATAAAAAGCTCTAATTATGGGTGCTATGTCATGAAATTCATGTAGGACATAGTCATCCACAATCATGCCTCAATTACTACTAAGGTTTTTATATAAATATATATATATATATATATGCATTTATGCGTTTAAGTTAAAATAAATATCATATGATATATATTTTATCATATTTAATTTGGTTTTACCTCCATTACTTTGAAGACACTTTTTGTGAGTAATATTTGCCCCACCAAATTGAAGTAGTAGAAGAGTTGGTATGATTATTTTTCGTTAGTGGGTTGCTGCATAACAGAATTAGCTAGAGTACCCATTTTTTGTTCAAGTATATATAGACATGTGGTTGTTGTTTCAGATTTGGATATGATTACATTGTTTTAATTTTCTGGATATTTTATGTTCTTAGTTTGCTGTATGTGTATATATAATTTGCTGTGGAGTAGCTTTGGAAAGGTGAATCTCTGTTTTGGTTTCTTCTTTACAGGTATTTGTATGTATATGCATGGGGCAAATAAAATTGTAGAACTATGAGTCCTACTAGAAACTCTCTTGGTTCAGAGAATTGCACTTATTTTACCTCACGAAAAGCCCTCAATAGCAAAATTGAATCAATTTCCAGTTCAGGGGGATTTTCACCTCCAAGCACAAGAGGCAATAAGAGGATGATTCATCCAACCAAGGTATAGTGCACCATCTCTCTCTTCTAGAGTATAATTAATTGACTACATTAACCCCTCTCGTTATATATATAGATACATACAGATTCCCTCACACCGATTCTAATTAATTCACACTAACACTCTAATCAAACTTGCCTCCCATTCTCCTCTCTGCCTATTACCGTCTGCCTAAGAAGACAGAAAAGGCCATAACAAGAAATGGAATATGATAATCGCATGCCAACGACAATGAAGGTATCAAGTTAATTCGCCTAGAACTGAAATCAGGATTAAAGACATGAAGACAGTAAAACAGGGGAAATTACCAACTGCGTGCTTCTAAGCTGTGATGACAGTTGCTGGCGGTGCTGGAAATAGAGCCAGATCTGTGATGGTGCCGGCCCGGAAAGAGATTGACGGAGGCGGAGGGATAGAGAAAGAGGGCGTCGGTGATGGTGGCGGCCCAGAAAGAGATTGACGGAGGCGGAGAGTGCGTCGGTGACGGAATGGAAGACGGATTTGGGAGAGTGCGTCGGTGATGGAAGACGGATTTGGGAGGTGGAAGACGGATTTGACGGAGGAGGAGAGTGCGTCGGAGTGAGTTGATTTCAGAAATTTGGGGAAAGTTTGGGGAAAGATGGCGCGCAAGAGCTGGAGTTGAAATTTGGGGACAGTTTTAAGACCGGTTGTCTCACAACCGGTCTTAAAAGTCCACTTTTAAGACCGGTTGTGAGACAACCGGTCTTAAAAGTGGACTTTTAAGACCGGTTTTGAGACAACCGGTCTTAAAAATCCACTTTTAAGACCGGTTTTTTAGTAACCGGTCTTAAAAATATTAATTTTTAGACCGGTTATTAGAATAACCGGTCTAAAAATTAATCTTTTAAGACCGATTAGTGTACAACCGGTCTAAATTTTATTTTTTAGACCGGTTATTATAATAACCGATCTCCCAAATTCTTTATAATTACGTAAATGCCACCGCGCATTTCTTTTAGACCTCATTTACTATAACCGGTTTAAATGTGCCGGTCTAAATCACCTTTTTTGTACTAGTGATTATAATAATAAATTAATAAAATATTAAACTTGAATAGTTAAAATTATAATAAATGGTGATGAGAAGATAAAAGAGTAAGGTAACCTAACAAGGGCATGGTTTGAATTGCCCACTAAGGGCAGTCAACATTGAAAAGTAAGGTAGATAAAATGAGAGAAGCCAGTGTAAAATTTTAGGATGAAAGGAGAGCAACAACAAAAGACACTACTATAAATTTGCACATTGATAATGCTTAATACATAATGGTTATCGCTAATAAACGTCATATATACTGAGACGGAGATCACGTAAGGATATATAACGCTAAAAAGTACCGGTTAATTATGTGCACTGTCCCATATCGCAAGACGGAATTCGAGAAATCACAAAAATAATAGCTGTAGTTAATAACTGTAATTTATTTAGTGACAAAAGCGACGGTTCTTTCGACACAATCGCCATATAATGTAATACTTTGAATTTTGGGATTTGAGGCTAGAGAATAAGCCTGAAATAAGTGAACTGCTAAGCCTCGATTTAGCAGAAGCCCCAAATTTATTCCCTAATGATTCTTATATCTTTGGGGTATTAAAGAAAGTTAGATGGTGAATTTTAGAGAAAGTGATTATGCTTCTAGTGAAATTTTCCGTGAGGCAGTGAGATTGTCATGTGATTTTGAATGACCAAATGATATGCATAAATTATGAAATTTTACAAGGTAAAATTAGACATCCTAAGCTTTAATTTGATAGGTCATGACTCAATTAGAGATATATACAAAAAGTTATGAATTTTTGAATTTAGCCCAGAAAAACTATGAATTTTCTGGAACAGCAAGATTAAAATTTTGGCAATTTTATACTTCTAACCAGTAAAAGGCTATATTTTTCCTTGAAACTAGACTTAATAATGGTTATGTGGCCTTTAGAATCACTCTAATTCCATTTTTTTAGAATTAGTTATAATTTTTCAAAGTTTGGGCAGAAATTTGCCAAAATTTTGTAAAAATCCGAATTTTGGAAAAATGGACAATTGAATAAAATACAATAAAATATATCATAAAAGCACTTCATCCTCTTTATTTCAGCCATAACTGACGTGAAGTTCAGTTTTAGAGAGAGAAGAGTTGAGATTTTTAGAGAGAGAAAGAGAGGAAAAAGCTTGTAAAGGTAAGTGATTTCTTCGGTAAATTAGTTCCTAACTCATTTCTAAGCTACTCTTATATGTGATTTAAGGTTTGGAAGCCATCTTTAGGTGTGTGAAGGCTAGGGTTTTTAGCCATACTTGGAAAAGGCAGAAGGAAGCGAAAGGTAACTTCCAAACCTTCATATATTGACTATTATAGCTGTTGTGGACAATTTAATTAGTGAAATTTCGCTGGATTGTCTTTGTTTGAGAAACTTGGAAATGTTGTGTTAGAAGTGTTATGCTACCAAAATTAATACTAAATGGTAGTTGTAACATAATTAAATAGTTAATAAAGTAGTTAGAAGTAGAAAGGAACACGTTTGCGAAGTTAGAATTGAAAAACCCCAATTTTTCTTGGGGAATTGTGCAATTCAGCCAGGAGCTAGAAATGGGGCTTAGAGTTGGATTTTCAATGATTTAATGATTCCATTGAGTTCAGAAGTAAAAATTAGGTGGGATTACAGTTGGTCACTTTTTTTGGAAAAGGCCGAAAAAGCATAATTACAAAAACATCCCTCTGAAACCCTTAAAGTGGGGCTGCCAAGGGTAATTTTGTAATTTGACATTGAATTTGATAATTTTGAGTCTGGAAATGGATTCCTTGGGTGAAAATATGGAAGTGGGGAATTGTGCAATTCAGCTAGGAGCTAGAAATGGGGCTTAGAGTTGGATTTTCAATGATTTAATGATTCTAATGAATTCAGAAGCGAAAATTAGGTGGGATTACAGTTGGTCACTTTTTCAGAAAAGGCTGAAAAATTATAATTACGAAAACACCCCTGAAACCCTTGAAGTGGGGCTGCCAAGGGTAATTTTGTAATTTGACATTGAATTTGATAATTTTGAGTCTGAAAATGAATTTATTGGGTGAAAATATGGAAGAATAGCCCATGTCAAAATTTCAGGAAAAGTACAGTTAGACCAGGTACAAGGGGTCGGGCCGAGTCCTCGAGGGCATTTTGGTAAATTTTCATAATAGGCTCATATAACCCCCAGAAATACTATGAAAGTGTCTAAATTGTATATTTGGAATTTTAGGACCAAGTTGAGAGCCCATTCATTGGCACACTTTACAAGGCACACTTTCGAGGCGGAAAAGGGTTAAGGTATGAGACTTACCTTACTTGCATGTATTTGATATCTTTGCTTGTGTAGTGATGTATATGATTTCTTTACTTGATTGTGTAGAGCATATTTACATAAATGAAGCTCTATTTCTGTTTTCGCTATAGCCATAGTTTTGTTTAATGAAATATTGAGCATGCAGAAATGTCATTACGTGGCATGCATCTAGATAAAGCTAACATGTCATACATATAGCATCTATTGTGCATGCATTATGGTATCTATTTCCTACTGAGATTCTCTCGAATTTTACCCTCCCCTACCAACAAATTAGATAGGTGAAAACAAGAGGTGTACTGAAAGCAAAGAAGAGAACTACACAGAAGGAATGCAGTGATGGAACGAAGACGGAAAGATGTCTCCATTTCACTAAGACGAGTTTAGATACCCTAGAGCCCTGTGCTTCTACAACTTTTGTAATTATTATGTACAAACCCCTATGAGAAATTTCTGTAATTGAGCACTTTTTGTCAGTATATTTATGCTATTCCTATGTTGCCTACCGAACTGCATATCATTTTCCGTGAATACTCTGGTAAAGGTGAAATTAAAATAAGGGCATGACATATAATACTTACAAACGATTCAACTTTGAACCTTTTATATCAGAGAAGACAAAACATATGTAATATCCCAAATTTTTATTCATAAGACTTAAATAATCTTCTGAAGGAAATATTTAGCGGTAAATATAATTTAGTGAATAATGGTTTAAATAAGGAAGATAAATCTAAAATAAATAAAAATATTAAAGTTAAATGAAGTTTAATAAAAATATAATTAACCAATTATTATTATTGAATTTCTCTAGAAAAGATAAAATAATAAAATTAGTAGAGGTTAAACGAGAGTATTTAATTTTAATTTTAATTATGTGTGTATAAGTAAATAAATAATAAAATAAAAGAGATTAAGAAGTCTCACATCAACTAAATAAGGAGAAAAGGGAGTTCTTAGGCCTTGTTTGGCACGCAACACTGAATTTTGAGGGATTGGGATTAGGACTAGGATTGGTATTTGGACTGAGATTGAGACCGGGATTAAAGTTTTATAAGTATATTTGGTATGGAGTTCTATTGAGAGGGGTTGTTTAAATTAATTTTATTTCTTGATCATTCATAATTTTAGAAAGACTATAATACCCTTAATGATAATTAAAAAAAATATTATAACAAAATTTATGGCTTCTCCGATCTTTCCCGATCTTCTTCTCCATGAGAATAGAAGACAACTATTCTCTTCCACAACCTCTAAGGAAGCTGGGTATCCTTTTGTTCATCAATATTGTTGGATAACAAATTATACTCTAAACAAAATCAAGGAAAAACGAATAAAATGAAATCAGGGGAAAATGAAAATGATCAATGTCACGCCCTTATCTTATTTTCAGCTATTTCAGAGTATTTGTGGAAAACGATATGCGGTTCGATGAGCAACACAGGAATAGCATAAATATACTGATAATATGATGCGACCCAGAATCAACAAATTAACTCTCCAAATTCAAGTCAAGATTCGAGGACGAATCCTTTTGAGGAGAGAGGGAATGATGCGATCCAGAATCAACAAGTTGTCCCTTCAAATTCAAGTGACATCTCTTCCGTTTCAAATTATCATTACCAAATTCCAACTCAACAAATCATGAGAGCACAAGCTAAAATATTCAAGGAAGCATTGATTGGGCTGATTGAAGAAGTTGTTGTAAATCAAATGGCAATTGGATCAATAAATCTGATTTACAAAACAAAGATGCTGAAAACGTCACTAAGGTCATTTATGCTAAATATGGAGTTGTTAATCAAGTTTTGGGCTTGGAAACTTCAAAACAAAGAGCTTGGACCTAGTACTACACATGGGAGGCTCATTTGGGCCTAAATAAACACATTTTGAGCCTTAATTTGATGGTGCGAACCCACAAGGGAAGATCCCACGAACCCACAACCAATTCCAAAATATACACACCCCAAGAAAGCTAAACACAGATCGACGATCCACTTGAACCCTTGAACACGAAAGAACAAGGACCCGAAGTGTTGGAAAACGCCACAAGGTTGATCAAGCCTTGATAAGTTTGTTAGTTCTAAAAAGAACCCTTAGAGAGAATCCACTCTCAAGAAACAAAGTGCAGAAGTGCAACTTTCATTTATGATTCAAATCTGAATTGTGTCTCTTACAAATGAAGAAGCACCAAGTATTTATAGGGAAATATGTCCTAATTGTAGTAGGTGCAAATCTGAACATAGAAAATACAAAGTCTAATACCATGTGCTAGGAAACCTAAAAGTCTAATACATGAACACAAAATTCTAATACAATCTAGAAGAAAGTTGAAAAATCAAATACAACATGCAAAAGAAACCAAAAGTCAAATCTGCCACCAACTCCTTGTTGATTTTCGCACACCTAACTTCAAGAAAATGTAGTCAGCAAATTAAGGCTCAAAATGTGTTTATTTAGGCCCAAATGAGCCTCCCATGTGTAGTACTAGGTCCAAGCTCTTTGTTTTGAAGTTTCCAAGCCCAAAACTTGATTAACAACTCCATATTTAGCATAAATAACCTTAGTGACGTTTTCAGCATCTTTGTTTTGTAAATCAGATTTATTGATCCAATTGCCATTTGATTTACAACAACTTCTTCAATCAGCCCAATCAATGCTTCCTTGAATATTTTAGCTTGTGCTCTCATGATTTGTTGAGTTGGAATTTGGTAATGATAATTTGAAACGGAAGAGATGTCACTTGAATTTGAAGGGACAACTTGTTGATTCTGGATCGCATCATTCCCTCTCTCCTCAAAAGGATTCGTCCTCGAATCTTGACTTGAATTTGGAGAGTTAATTTGTTGATTCTGGGTCGCATCATTCCCTCTCTCCTCAAAATGATTCGTCCACGAATCTCCACCTGGATCAAATGGACATATATCAGCCACATTAAAAGTAACAATAACAATATACTCACAAGCTAGATAAATCTTGTAAGCATTAACAAGTTTAAGAAGAACACAGCTTCTTTGTTTGTTGGCTTTGGATGCATAATGCTCAATTTCACAGGGAAGAAACAATTCAGCAAAGCCAATATCATTTCCATACATTTCCTGAACATTTTCAAATCCAAGCAATCTGGTATTTAGGGAAGAAAGAACACTATACCTTTTTGACAATACTTCAACAACAACATTCTCTTTACCTTTCTTATATATGATGACATATGGAAATGTCTCAATAAATTTCAGCCAGCATGTATGCCTTTTGTTCAGCTTACCTTGACCAAGCAAATACACATAACAAAGGAAATCAATGTTTTCCATGCAACAATCAGAATTTTCCAGAATTGAAAACAATTGTTCCTTTCTCAAAACTTCAAGCACACATAGCAAATGATTCACATGCTCATCATGTTTGTTGCTATAAATAAGAGTATCATCAAAACAAGCTGTAACATGCATATAAGAACACCTACAAACAGCAAAATCCATGGGAAAATGAAAATTCAAAGTGTTGAGTTCAAGGCATCTTAAGGGCAGCAAGTTATCATGAATATCAAACTTTAGAGAAACGTAATGTTTTCCAAATTCACTTGATGCAAATGAAATGCTATTTGAAGATAAGAATCCATCAGGTGGCTTTTTAGGAATCAAATCCAAAAACACCTGCAACACATCAAAATCACAAGGTAGCAAGTTTTCAAGAATATCAAACTTTAGAGAACCAGAATGTTTTTCAATGTCACTTGAAGGAAATGAAAGTTTATATAAGAGTCCATCGGGTGGCTTCTTAGGAATCAAATCCAAGAATCCCTGCAACACAACAAAATCACAAGGCAAATAATGATTAAGATCATTAGTAACAATACCCTTGCAATCACTCTTAACCTCACTTTTCTCACAACTCTTTTCATCTTTCTTTTCAATAAATTCTTCACTCTCATTTTTGCTCTCTTTATTTTGACAACACTCTATGCTCTCAATATCTTTTTCTCCCTCAAACTGAATTTTTCTCTCTAAAACAGTTTCATTGAAATCACTCTCACTCATATGTTTACTTTTCTTTTCATGATTGAGAGGAGCTTCTTCAACCACAAGATTGGTGTTTGGAATAAGAAGGTCTTCTTCCACACAATGGTCAGCAAGACTTTCAACATTCACTACTTCTTCCTCCGTAGTTAACACTTGATCATCATTAGGAATTGTAACATTGAAACTTTCAATCTCCTTTGTATTGGAGCTACGTTCTGAACATCTTTGTTGCTTGATTTTTTGCTCATGTTCAGCAACAAATTGAACCAAAAGATCAATGTCCAAGAAGCTAAAGGTCTTTGCAAAAGAAGCCAATTCAGGATTAAGCCCATTCACAAAACGATCCTTAGTGGCTTTTAAAGTTTCTTTCACTCTAGCTCTAGTCATAGCTAATTCCAACTCTTGAAAATATTCATCAACAGTCATGGAACCTTGTTTCAACTCCTGCAACTTTCTTTGTAATTCTCTTTTTGATTTGGAGTTGTGACGAGATATCCATTGCTCTGCTTCATCAGTAAACCTTTGAAGTCCTTTTAGTAAGGAGTCAAAATTTGTTTGAAGCTCATTTTCATCATACATATTGATGATACCTGAAAAGTTAGATTTAGAGAAAAATGGACCTCACCACTCTACTCACATGTTTCACTCAAACAAGTTTTGTGTCACTCGTGTTTCACTCAAATTTGGCTTTTAGATTGATGTATGTCACTCTTGCCTTTTTCCACTCTTAGATTCCTATTGAGGCACTTTAAAGAATTAAGCAATTCATAATCAAAGCAATCACAATTTGTAGAATCAATACAACACTTAGAAATATGGAATATCAATGTGAGTATTGGAAGAGGAAATTCAGGGAATTCAAGAGTTTAAATGACACAAACTTCACAAATTCTGGATGTGACAATAGATATTGCTCAAAACACTACCACCACAATCTTTTTTTTTCAGTATTTTTTTTTTCAAATAATTTTTTTTTCTTTTTCTTTTTCTGATGCTTTTGTTTTTGTTTTTTGTTTTCTCCTCTACTGAAATTTAAAGAGAATGCAGAATCTATGACAAACAACAAAACTCAAGAAATCTGAACCTAGAAATTCCAGAAAAGCGTCAATTTTGGAAAGACTATAACTCACAGTGGAAATTTTGGATTGAGATGAAACCAAAACGAACAGAAAGATGAGATTCTAAACTATGAAAATGACCTATTGAACGATGTAAACCATAAAGGAAAAGTGGTCAAACAAGGACACAATATTTCATGACGTTCTGGAAAACGAAGATGAACAAGCCCAGAATTTCCAGAAAACACAACTAGATTAAAATAGATAGAACTCACAAATGAAAAATCGGATTGAAACGATTCCAAACCGAGATGAAAGAAGAGATTCTAAACTATGAAAATGACCTATTGAACGATGTAAAACACAAAGGAAACGAGGTCAAACAATGACAGAAGATTTTAGGACGTTCTGGAAAAACGAAGATGAACAAGCCCAGAATTTCCAGAGAACACAACTAGATTAAAATAGATAGAACTCACAAATGACAAATCGGATTGAAACGATTCCAAACCGAGATGAAAGAAGAGATTCTGAACTACGAATTTGACATACTAAATATTGGAAAACACAAAGAAAAACTTAACGAACAGAAGTAACAAATCTGGACACGGACAGACACAAGAACAAAGAACAAAACGTGAAACGAAAATGGAAATGAAGAACAGATAGATATGACCTGAGTTTAGATCCGAAGCTCTGATACCAAGATGGTGCGAACCCACAAGGGAAGATCCCACGAACCCACAACCAATTCCAAAATATACACACCCCAAGAAAGCTAAACACAGATCGACGATCCACTTGAACCCTTGAACACGAAAGAACAAGGACCCGAAGTGTTGGAAAACGCCACAAGGTTGATCAAGCCTTGATAAGTTTGTTAGTTCTAAAAAGAACCCTTAGAGAGAATCCACTCTCAAGAAACAAAGTGCAGAAGTGCAACTTTCATTTATGATTCAAATCTGAATTGTGTCTCTTACAAATGAAGAAGCACCAAGTATTTATAGGGAAATATGTCCTAATTGTAGTAGGTGCAAATCTGAACATAGAAAATACAAAGTCTAATACCATGTGCTAGGAAACCTAAAAGTCTAATACATGAACACAAAATTCTAATACAATCTAGAAGAAAGTTGAAAAATCAAATACAACATGCAAAAGAAACCAAAAGTCAAATCTGCCACCAACTCCTTGTTGATTTTCGCACACCTAACTTCAAGAAAATGTAGTCAGCAAATTAAGGCTCAAAATGTGTTTATTTAGGCCCAAATGAGCCTCCCATGTGTAGTACTAGGTCCAAGCTCTTTGTTTTGAAGTTTCCAAGCCCAAAACTTGATTAACAACTCCATATTTAGCATAAATGACCTTAGTGACGTTTTCAGCATCTTTGTTTTGTAAATCAGATTTATTGATCCAATTGCCATTTGATTTACAACAACTTCTTCAATCAGCCCAATCAATGCTTCCTTGAATATTTTAGCTTGTGCTCTCATGATTTGTTGAGTTGGAATTTGGTAATGATAATTTGAAACGGAAGAGATGTCACTTGAATTTGAAGGGACAACTTGTTGATTCTGGATCGCATCATAATATGTGCATGATTATAGAAAATCCTCATAAGGGTTCATACCTGATAATTACAATCAATGTAGCCGTACAGGACTACTAAGGTGTCTAAACCCATCCCAGTGAAACGGAGACTTCTTCTCGTCTTCGTTCCACCACTGCAATCCTCTTGTGTAGTTCTCTTTGCTGATCGCTACGTACTTTTCGTGTTCATCTGTCTGAATTGTTGGTAGGGGAGGGTGAGATTTGAGAGAATCTTAGTAGGAAACAGATACCATAATACATGCAACATAGATGCTATGTGTATGACATATTAGCTTTAACTAGATGTATACCCCATAATGACATTTCTGCATGCTTAATGTTTCATGTAACAAAACTATGGCTACAACGAAAAAAAATTAGAGCTTCATTTATTCAAATATGCTCTAAACAATCAAGTAAAGCAATCACATACATCACTACACAAGCAAAGATATCAAATACATGCAAGTAGGTAAGTCCCCTACCTCAAGTATTTTCTCCTCGATTTGCGTGCCTCGTAATGCTTGCCAACTCCTCAGGCTCTCAACCCAGTCCTACAATTCCAAATGTACCATTTAGACACTTCCATAGTGTTTCGAGTGGTAATATCATCTTATGGTGAAAATTTACCAAAATGCCACTAAGACCTCTGCCCGGCCTCGACTGTACCATTTAGACACTTTCGACTATACTTTTCCTAAATTTTTGACATGGGCTATTCTAACATATTTTTGCCCAAGGAATCCATTTCCGGACTCAGAATTACCAAATTCACTGCCAAAAGACAAAATTGCCCTTGACAGCCCCGTTTTAAGGTTTTTAGGGGCGTTTTCGTAATTATGCTTTTTTGGCCTTTTCCGAAAAGGTGACCAACTGTAACTTCACCTAATTTTCCCTCCTGAACTTAATGGAATCATCAGATCATTTAAAATCCAACTCTAAGAACCCTAACTAGAGATGGATGAAACTTATAGATTTTCAGCGGAAAATCGGGGTTTTGTGATTTTGGCTCCGTAAACGCATTCCTTTCTACTCCTAACCACTTTATTAACCATCTAATTGAGTTATAACTACCATTTGAACTAAAATTGGGCAGCATAACCCTTAGGCAACACAAATTCCAAAATTTCAAATTAAAGACAATCCAGCAAAATTTCACCAATTAAATTGTTTACAGCAGCAAGAATAGACAATATACAAAGGTTTAGATGTTACCTTTCACTTTCCTCTGGCTTTTCTCAACAAGGATAAAACCCTAAGTCCTCCAACACCAAATTTGAGCCTCAAAACCTTAAATTACATAGAAGAGTTGCTTAGGAACGGAGTTATACGCGTTAGGAGCTAAATTGTCAGAGGAATCGGCTTACCTTGTGATTTTTCTTCTCCTTTCTCTCTCTACAATTCCACACGTTCTCTCTCTATATTCAGCTGAACTTCACGATGGAAATGAGAGGAAGATGAAGATAGGAAATGTTTAATAGTCCATGCTAATGTCATCTTTTAATGAGCTGATGCCATAATTCCTTATTTTCCAATTTCCAGATTTTCTGGCAGATTTTTTGCCAAATTTTTGAAAAATCATAACTAATTATAGAAAAATAAAATTGTAGTGATTCTAAAGGCTATAGAACTCTTATTAAGTTTAGTTTCAATGAAAAATATAGACTTTAGCCAACTAGAAGCACAACAATCCCAGAATTTAAATATTTGAATGCTGTTCCAAAAACTTTCCAGTTTTTCTAGGCTAATTTCAAAAATTCATAACTTTTTATTTATAGCTCTAATTGAGTCATATAACATATCAAATTAAAGCTTAGGATGTCTACTTTTATCCTATAAAATTTTATAATTTTTACTCATCATTGGTTCATACAAACTCACATGACAAGCCCACTGCTTCATAGGCGATTTCACCAAAAACATAATTATATTCTTCAAAATTCACCATTTCATTTCATTGACTATTTCTAATAATTAAAATATATTTTGTGAATAAAATTTAGGGTGTTACAATCAAAATGCAAAAACTAAAAAATGATCAATATATTCTAAATATTTGAAGAGCAAAACGAAGTTGATTGAATCAAAAACAAAAAGAAAACTAAATATTAGGATGTTGCAGTTAAAGAAGTACAAAATATCTTTTGTAGTATGTTGTGGCAATGGAGGGAGAGTGATTGTGTGAAAATGGATGAGTCCTAGGTTAAAATAAGTGGGTTAAGTTTGTCCAAAAAATTATTATAATCAAGGATATTTTTGTCCCTACAATTTGCAATCCCAGGACTGAAAACGCAATACCAGGGGGAGGTGGTTTTTCCATGATCTCACTTTCATGGTACTCCCAATTCCAGGTTATCTAAAGTCCCGTATACCAAACAATACAATTCAGCCAAATCCCTGACCCAATCCCAATCCCTACCTCCCAATGTTTATTACCAAATAGGGCCTTAGAGCCTATATGTTGGAGTAGTGAGGTGGACTCAATGTGCAACTTTTCTATTTTCACAGACAACTAGGGCCACCTCAGTAAAATATCATTTCTGTTATTGTTAACTATTAGATTGGGATGAAATTTGGACAGCCCATCTAAGACATTCAATCCATCATTTTCAATAGTTATATTAGTGTCTTGGGTTATGAGTTACAAAGCCTGGAAGATGAATGAATTTCTGGAACTTGGAGAACAAACCCTACAGGAGAAATGCTTTTAACAAAGTCCACCATTGGATCGTTACAAAATTTTCTGAGCTTGTTTGAGACATCTTTTTAGGAAAAACCAACAATGGGATCTTTGATTTGATACATCAGGTAAGAATAATTTATCACACATTGAATCTTTTATTTGAAAAACAGGACTTGTCATAGATTTAAGAGTTTTCTACAAGTTCTAAAGGTTAAAATCCCAAATTGAGATCATAGAAACATTTAACAAGGCTAGTCTAATACTCTAATTATCCCAATTCTCAAATCTAATATGGTTCTAATATAATGTTTCCTACTAGTAGGAAATTTTGAGTAACTAGTTGGAGGAGAAATTATAAACCTATAATGTTGCGAAAGGAATTTGCATTAATTAAGTTTTTTGTTACTCTGAGCTATAGGATGAGGACCTTCCTTGGTTGGAACTTAAAGAATATCTAGTAACGTGATCCTATCTATCTTACTTATCAGTGCTGCTTGTGGGTTTTTCTGAAAAACTCTATAAGCCTAGAATAAGTAGAACTATTATAAACCTTGCTATTTTATGAATAATATGTGGGACTTTGTATGAATTACAGGATTAGATAGATTGATTTATGGAATCATTAGAGACAACTATAAGTTTGGATGCGTAAACCAAACTGTTTTTAGTATCTTTGTGATTCATGTCGTGCAAGTGGCCCTGTATGGGCAATTGAACTACTAGTGCAATATATTTCTGAGTATGGACTTGATGAATATATGTGTTATGTATGTGATGCACTGAGATTCTACATTGTTTATATGTTGCTGATTAACTGGAAAAAGGATGTATGCCTATGTTAGAACATGTGGATTCTATTTTATGAACTGGAATGTATGAGCATGATAATATGAAAACCCCTTGAGAATAATGTGATACAAATGGCGGAGTTAGTGAATAGGTTGTAATTGATAAAAATTGAATACCATGTGGTAGGCCGCTAGTTTGATTATTGTGCATCACTAGTTAGCATCTATTTTGCAGGGCAGTATTCCCTGGTACGATGCTCCAGGGGCTTCTGAGTAGTATTTTTGGGGCTCGGGTAGTATTCCCGAGGGCAATAACCCTACTGGGGGAACCTATGGTCCCTTGTATGCTCTATAGTACTTTGGCCGGTCTACATCACACTTGCAGATAGCTTGTAAGAGTAAACTAGTAATATGGAAAGTACTTATCCCATAGGTTTAATCAGAGGATATAAGGATAGTTAGGGGTTAATAAAAGATAAAGATTAATCATGCATAATAACATTTTGCAAAACAATATGTTGCGTTGTGAGTAAATGTTCTTTGAGAATATGAATGGATATGATCATGCTTATGATTAGTATATCTACTTGATCTCTTGCTTATTATATATGTTTGACTTTCTGCCTAATATATATGCTTAACATGTTTGTGTTAGTCCCACTTGGCACCCTACGGGCGGTGCTGGTAGGTAAGGTCGGTAGTGATTGCGTTACTAAGACAGTAGTCTCATCCCGTTACTTCTCACTTTTTTTTTTCAGGTGAGAGTTTGAGGGCAGGAGCAACTGGAAAGGCATCTGATGATGTGGCTACCTTAACGAGTAGCTAGCAGTTACTGCTTATTTCCTTTTTATCGCTACATTTAGAGAACTTCGCCTATTACATCATGTTGCATGTGAATTTACTTAGAATATCTAATTGCACTCTTTTAATAGACGGCTGAAGACTTAGAATACTTATTTACTTATTTTGGATTGGTGATTTATGGAACTCATTTTAGAGTCATTTTGAAGAAATTTTTGAAAATCACATTAAGCTTAGGGTTAATTAGAGATTGTGTTACAATGGTGTTCAGAAACAACTGCAATGTAACACTTTTCATAGGTCATAACCTTTTGTAACATCCGTTAGACCTCTATTTAAAATCATATATTCCTTGTGATTCTTACTTTTCTTTATCAGCCTCCTCCCTTTCCATAATGTTAACATCCTAAGGAGCTCCTCCACCACTACCACCCCTCCTCCTCCTCCTCTTTATCCTTCTCTTGAAATAGAGGCTCTGATGTAGTTGTTGGCAGGCTTGATAGCCATACAAGGCATCTCACTGCATATGCCACACCTAAACAGGAAGTTAAACCTTATACTTCATCACAATGAGGTTGAATATGACTTATAGTCAAACCCTTCATCGCTTTCATCTGATGATGAGAATGAAGAAGAGGACAGTAGTGATAGTGATGACTAAACACCACTATTGTATTTTTAAAATATTTAAAAAAAATAATTTTTAAAAAAATTCTATACTTCACAGTTATTAATTAATTACCGTAACGTATTCTTGTACCATAATTAACGATTCTAACTTAATAAACATAAACTAAAGATTTCGAAACCCTTCCTCTTCCCCGTGCTGACTCTGGGTGCCTCCTCGTTACCTAAGGATCATTAGGAAAACCAGGTACCCTTTCATTACTTCCTGTTTAACTTTTAATTAACTCATGCAATGATGGTTTTTTTGGTCCCTTCTAGAGTTCCAAACGTCTATTTAAACTCACTATTTTCATTTGTTTTTCCTACATACATTTTCTTCATCATCCTCCTCTTTGTTCTCTCAATTGCAAAGATGAAACGTCGTGCTAAAGAATTGCCAGAAAGCTGTTGGTGTCATCCTCCACGTCCTCTTCCACATCCTATGCTTCCACAATTGAAGGTAATATTACGACATGCAGAACACAATGACTGTGCAGTGAGGAGGCTTTCTTTATACCTCTCGAGTATAAATAGGAAAACCAATCTCATACTTGATAAGTATGGGAATGGTAATAATCATAGCCACTCCTCTGGTAATGAGTAGCATGATGGTGTCATCAGTTCATTAGGCTACTGGCCACTATTATGTTTTTTTCATTTTAAATGTATTGTAAAAAAATACTGAACATTACTCACGGTTATTAGAAAACAACCGTTATGAAATATAATAAATAACTGTTCGTTAGTTGTTCTTTTGAAATAACCGTCATGAAACTCATGGTGCAAGAAAAAGAACATAATATGGTTACGTAGATTGATCCTCGATCTTCAGCTTTCATCACACACTTCACTTTCAGTTTATTTAAACTCCCTATGTTCATACATTTTCTTCACCTTCTTCCTCTGTTCTCCTCATCATCACGATCAAGCGACGCATTAAAGAAATGCTAGAGAATCGTCCTCCCCAACCTCTGCTTTTTTCTCCTCCTCGTGTTGCTTCTTAACATACAGCTCTACCTCCTTCCCAACCTACTCCTTCTTCGTCTGCTTCTCTTCCTTCTCCTTCCCAACTTGTTCCTTCTCCACCTGCTTCGCTTCCTCCTCCTCCCCAACCTCAAGCCCTACCTACTTCCCTTCTTCCTCCCACCAAACCTCTACGCCATCCTCGTTCTCTTCCTTCCCAACTTGATCCTCCGCCTGCTTCTTTTCTACCACCTCAGGCAGGCCTGGGAAAGTGGTTAAATTGAAGCAAGGTATAAAGAATTCCTATATGGGACATCAAAGATGGTCACTTTAAGAGCATCCTTACCGGTATTTAAAAAATATTTCAATAGGAAATCAGAAGAGGGCAGGGCACCTCAACCTTTGACTGGTGAATAAGTATATCAAAAGGTGAAAGATATAAAATGTCTATTTGGTAAACCTTTTGCAAGGGATGTTGGGACAAGCAGGTGGAAGGAGAGGTCCAGTTTCTTTGACTTTCCTTATTGGAGGACCCTAGATGTGAGACATTTTTTTGATGTTATGCACATTGAGAAAATGTGTGCAAAATATTGTTGGCACATTACTCCATATGCTAGGGAAGACTAAAGATGGCATAAATGCTAGACTATATATGGTTGAGACGAGAGTAAGGGAAGAATTAACACCAGTGTAACCCCCTCACCGTAATTACATACGGATTATGAAATTAAAGTGAAATAGAGACTAATAATTACAAAACAACATTTTCAATTTCCTATCTTCTAGATAGGGTATCTACAAAACAGTTTAAAATACTAGTAATTTGGTCTCACATTCAGTTTCGAATATAATTACCTGCACAGGTTAATCGCATTTATAAATATCAGAGCGCACAACTAAAATCCCGGTAAATCCCCGGGTTACATATATATGTTGGGTGTATCATTTTTCCCAAAAATGGGGATTACATAACCAAAATAGTATTTACAACCCCAAATATATACAACCCCGAATATATACAATAATTCCGAGGCACACCGTCCTAACCTGAACCGTTGTTAGCGACTCAGGGACTGTTGGCGTGGCAGTGCATATACATAGCCTTATAGCTCATATAGCCATCCGGCTTTCACAATTGTCTCGTCGGCCTTCACAAATAGCCTTTCGGCTTTTCTCATAATCACACATATCACACCCCATCCTCATCCCATTTTACCGCCGGGAAGGCACCCCGTCCTAACCTGAACCGTTGTTAGCGACTCAGGGACTATTGGGATGGCGGTGCTTACACATATCCACAGATGTCGCAGCATACGAATTCATCATAAATCAATGATATGACACACATACAATGCATCACATATGGTATAAAAGAAAAAGTCACTACCTTGTTCTTTCCGATTGTGCTTTGGCACAGGTGGATCACGAGCAGGGCAAATATCGAATCCTATAAACCAAAATTAAGGACGACGAATTATTACCTATTCCAATTCTTTAATAACTCATAATACTTGGGTTGATTATCACTATGGTCATTTAATCAAGTCAACTAAGGAGCTAAAGTGGTCAATTAACCTAAAAGGCCAATTTCTAACCTCAAAGTTCCACAATATTACATTATGCCATAAAATCTTCAATTTTCGCATAGGTAACCAATCTGCCAGAATTTTTCAGCATCTTTGAAAAATCATAACTAATCCTAGAAAACTCAAAATGAGGTGATCCCAAAGCCTATTGAAAGCTCTTGAAGTCCTATTCATAGGAAAAATATGAATCATTACCATAAATCACCACACAATTCCAGAATTACACAAAATTCCACACTGCTCCAGAATTAGGTCCAGTTTCGACATCAAACTTTGGGCAACCAGAAATCCCAGCTAAAAAAACGAAATGACACAAATTATGTGTCTATTTTGAAGCTTGGAGTGTGAAATTTAAGACTGGAAATTTTCAGAATTTTTAGACACCAATTGCCTATTCAAAATGTCCCTACAAACTGACTGCCCTGCACAGAGTTACACTTGACAGTTTTTCCAATTTTCAACCAATGTGTCCAATGGCTTCAAAATCAACAACCAAACCTATTCCTACATAATTTTTCGTGTAGAACTCAATGGTAACATCAAAATGAACAAATTCCCACTTATTCCCCATGTCCTTTTTTGGCAGAATTTTAGGGTATTTCACAACAAACAACCACTTCACTATCTAATCACTAAGCTTAGCTCATTTGCCTCCAAACCAACATATAAGCACATACAGAGGATGAAAGCTTCATGATCCCTAATATACCCTAAAAAACCGAAATTAGGGCTATCACAATAGCCCACCACAACTCATCCAATTAAAGCATCATATATATCAACATAATGCTCTTACTCACCTCTTGCTTCTTCTTGTGTTCTTTTCTTGATTCCTCAACTTTTGTTCTTGAAAGGTGGCTGAAAACTCCTCTTCTTCAAAAACAAAAACCATAGAAATGAAGCTAAGGAAGAGAGGAACAAGTTTCATGATGGTCACTTGAGCCATAGATGAGGTTAAGGAGGTGAAAATCCATGTAGAAAATATTACCTCAACTTTGTTCTTCACTTTCTCTTATCTTGCTGAACTTGGCCGACCTTGAGAAGAGGTGAGAGAGTGATTTATGATCAGTTTTTCTCTTCCCTTATCCTCTTAATATCTGACAAAAAATGTGGCCCAAAGAGAAAGAAAATTTGTGGTGGATAATAATTCTCTTTACACAAGCTTATGCCATGTTGACTTTGTTCATTTGATTAAGTTTTCTCTTGCCTCTTCTCTTCTTGTTTTTGGACGTGATATGGGCTGCCCAAATAGAGAATTATTATTGACCAACATGTTCTTCAAAAGGAGGAAGAAGGATTGACCAATTGCATGAACTTGCATAGCCATTGGTTACACAAATTTTCTAGTTGCAATTTTTGACTTTTCAAGGACAAAAGTGAAGAAGTGTATGAAGTAAATTTTCTTTCTTTCCTCTCTTTAAAATTTGATTGAAATGGATGCTTGAAAGAGGTTAAAGCCTTATAAAATGTCTCTTGGCATCTCTTCAATTTATCATATTTAATTGCCTTTTGTTGCAATTGTTGACCAAGTCATCATCCTTTTACAACTTGATCAAATTGTCTCCTCTTGCTTTCATTTTGAGTCAAGCATCATTCCCTCTTGCTTTGTGTCATGCCCTACATGAGATTATGGTTCTTTGAAGAGAAAAAAATGATCTTTATAATATCTCCTTGAATAATATACTTTAATGTTGAATTAGCATATGCTAATTAGACTTGTTGACTTCTCCTTTTTGTGTTTGGCCAAAAATGCTTCCATGTGTCTCTTATTATGGGAAAAAAAATAAATATTCTCCTCACATTTCTCATCCATAAGCCATTTCCCCCCTCTTCTCATGTTCAAATTAGTCCTTTAGTCATTTTTTTGACTTTAGGCGAAAAGACTAAATAGTTATCTCAAGTTAATTAGAACTAAAGTCATAACAAAAATTCTAGAAGTAATTTTGTCATTAATCCCACCATCTATTCTGTACATTTAGCTCTTGAATACATTTTGGGATATTATAACCAGAGGGGAGGGAAGCTGGGACATTTCTTTGTCCCGTGGCTCACACACTATCATATAAAGAAAAAACTAGATTTTGTCAGTTCTTTGCTTTAGTCAAGGTGCCCGGGCTTACTCTTTAAACATCAAAAGACTCATGTCAGTGAAGGACTTGAAACTAATGAGATTAAAATATCATGACTTCCATGTCTTTATGGAGAGCTTGATTCAGGTGGCTATATGAGGTATCTTGCCTTATGAGGTGTGAGCTATAATCAACAAGTTATGTTTCTTCTTTAAGTTACTTTATAGTAAAGTGGTAGACTCTTATACATTATCGAGGTTGCAAAACCAAATCGTACACACATTATGTAAGCTTGAGACATTCTTTGACATAATTGTCTACTTGACAACTTACTTGGTTAGAGAGATACAACTTTATGGCCAGGTCTATTTAAGGTAGATGTGCTCAGTTGAATGTTTCATAAAGATAGGGTTTGTGAAAAATCGGAGTCATCCGGAGGTTACATAGTTGAACAATATATAAGTGAAGAGGTTGCTAAATTTTTAGCCATATACTTAAATCATGCAAGCGATATTGGGTTTCCTATGTCTCGGCATTAGGGAAGAAGAACTGATGGGGAAAGGATCATGGGCAAGAGAGTTGTAACCATCTCAGACTAATAGTTAGAGCAAGTATACCTATATGTGTTGCACAACTCCAAGGAAGTTGATGAGTACGTGAGTAACCATATGCATCAAATTCATAAGGTAAATCCTTACAAAAGAAAAGGATGGTGTGCTCAACAACCCAATAAACATTTTATAACATGGTTTAAAGATCAAGTCCTTTGTGAGTATAGATATGATCCTAAATCAGTTTCTAACAAATTGAAGTTCTTAGGATACAGTTCAAACAATCAAGTGACGTCTTACACTGGCTACATCATCAATGGGTTCACCTTCTACACCAAAGAACAAGATGAACAAAGTAAAATACAAAATAGTGGTGTAACTCTTATAGCTAACACCATGCATGTATCGTGCAATATCCCAATTTGGGATTAAGGGCTAATAACTCTAAAATTGATTGTAATTAGTGTAATTAAGCACTTTTGGGATTAATGTGATGTGAATTTGGTATAAATATGTGTGGTATTTAAGATGAAGGGTTGAGATTCTTTGACCATGGGTCGGAATCCTATGCTTTGAGTTGGTGCGAGCTCATGGAGGAATGTGTAGGATGGTGACAAGTGGCATTTGGTTAGCCATTGGATGTGGCACATGAGACAAAACATCACTTTTATCTCCTTTCTCTCTCATTTTTGGTGGAAGACATGGGCTAAAGGAAAAGAAGTTCCATCATCATCATTTGCATCACCTCACCATCTCTCTCTCTCTTCTTTCTTCATTTTCCAGCGGACAAGCAAGGGAAAGGAAAAGAAAAGCTTGAAATATTTGGGTGAGTAATGATCCTCTTAAGCTCAAAACCTCTTCTCTAATGTTGTGCATCTCATTGAGAGCTTCAACTTGGTGATTTTAGAATCTTGAAAGGTGGTGATTTGTGAGTTGGACGTCATTGAAAATTTGAGAATCAAGATTCTAGATTTGGCAAAGTGAAGAGGTAAGCCTTAGTGTATTTTGATATAGTGTTTGTGATTTTTGGATAAGTTTGTGAAAATCTAGAAATTTGCCCTAGTTTAGGCCCATTTTTGGGAATATATGAATTTCATTGTGATTGATGTTGGAAATGGTCTATTGTGAAGTCATTTGAGTATTGGATATAGTTTGGAAGTTTGATTTAAGTTGAATGAGATTGGGGTATTGTGTGTATAGAGCCCAAAAGGCATAAATTATGGTAGAAAGGGTTTTTGGAGTGTGTTGGAAGTAGCCAATGTGTTCCTTAGGCATGGTTAAGTGTGTTTGAGCTTTGTGAGAAGTTTGGGAACCATTGGGATTGGATTTGACCATCTCGTATTTTTCTGTCATTTGCTGCATTTCTGGTCTCTGATGCACAATACTCGAGTGAGGGAAGATCATGCTTGAGTGCTGCGTGTGTTTTCCCTTTTCTTGCTGCAAGTTTTGCCTGGGTTCTATGAGTGGAGCTCAAATGCACTTCTTTGTTTGCGAGTGAAGTTGATGATCATGCTCGAGTGAGCTTAGGTCTGCTCGAGTGATGGTGTGAGTCCAGAGTTAGGGTTGCTCTCGGGTTATCACTCACTGGCCATTGTTCAAGAGTGTGCTTCGATACTCGCAAGCACGGCCGTTTCACCCAAGCACCGTGGGGTATGCTCGAGTGAGCTTGTGCCTCTAAGGTAGCATGTGCTCTCGGGTTGTCACTCATTGTGTTGCACTTTTGGGGACTCGAGCATATTTGGAGCCATCACCCGAGTGTAAGGTTTCATGCTCGAGTGATGTGGGCACTTTCTGGTCGTAGAAGTTGCTCGCAGTCAAACACTCACGAGTGAGAGTTGTTCTCACTCGAGGATGAGTCGCTCATCACTCGAGTGAGGTCATCTTCATTTGAGTGATCCATCCTAAAATCACTGTTTTGCCTTCCGAAAAGGGGTCTTCAGGGTAGCTTCTTCCAACCTTTTAGGCAAATGTTTAGGCCTCTAATAGTCACCTAAAAAGTCCTAAATGATAACTAACTTAGAGTATTATGAAATTGAGAACTTGGAAAAGAGATTGGCCGGTTGTCCCTAATTTGGTATAGGATTTGATATCTGTCGCCCTCGTAAGACCATGGTACTGGAGCCAGTCAGGAAAGATACAGGTAGTGACTCTTTCTTTATACCTTATGTGATACAATATATGTGTATTATATCATTAGTTCGTAATGGATTCGTATGCTGCAATATTTGTGAAATTGAGAAAGCACCGCTATACCAATAGTCCATGAGTCACTAACAACGGTTCGGGTAAGGGCTGTGTGCCTTCCCAGCGGTAAAAAAGGATGAGGTTAGGGTGTGATTATGTGAGCCGAAAGGCTATTCGTATGCACTGCCATACCAACAGTCCCTGAGTCGCTAACAACGGTTCGGGTTAGGACGGTGTGCCTTCCCGGCGATAAAAGGGGATGAGGATAGAGTGTGATTGTGTGTTACTGATATGTGATTATTGGTTTACATGCTATGTGATTACGTGTGGTATGAATGATTTGTTACTACTGGGATTCTTTAGAATCTCACTTTTTCTAAATGACCAACCTTTTCAGACAGGGCGAGTGGGTTAAAAGGGAAGCGGACAACCAGGAGTAGTAAGGATTACTCTAAAACTTTAGTGGTTGTTGGTTATCTATTTTAGTTTGGGATTACCATTTGTACATAAGATGTAAATGTTAAGTTTTGAATATGTAATCCCCGTTTTGGGAACCTTAAACCCATGTTATGTATATATATGCAAGTAACCCGGGATTTGCCGGGATTTTAGTTACGTACTCTGATGTTTATTAATGTGATTTGGTTTTTCAAGTAATTATATTCGAATGTGAATGTGAGACCAGGATGAATTATGATTTTGAACTATTTTTCAGGAAACCCCATCTCTTAGATGAGGGATTGTAATTTATTACTTTGTTTTATTGGTCTTTACTTCACTTAAAATTTATAATCCGAATGTAATTACAGTGAGGGGGTTACATTTTTGGTATCAGAGCTACAGTTTCTGGCAAGGGTAGAGTTTGCTAGGATAGCTCCTTTAGTGTGGTCTTAATGATAGGAAGCCATCTGTGAATAATCATCGTATACATATATTTGTTCTGGTTATGTGGATATATGTGCTTTGTGAAATTATGTGAGTACTAAGATTGTTGGATTAATGGGGTAAGTTCTTTGTAGAATGAAAAGAACATCGAAAGGTCACCCCAGAGTACAACAAGTAGATCCCGAGGTGGAGGTTGTCAAGGAGAATCCATCAGATCCTATGCAAGAGTTGATGGGTTTGATAAAGGATCAGAGGGATATGATTGCAGAGCTTAGAGAAGAGCTTCGAGCTGAGAAAGCCAAGAATAATGAGAGCCGGGGTCAATCTACTCACGAAGAGACTCAAGAGGAAACCCGGGAAGAGACTGCTGAAGGGTCGGCAAGACCGTTAGCATCTCCTCCTCATACTGTTCTGAACCAAGAATCCTATGGTGTGCCAGCTAGGGAGGAAAGAGATCTTCAGTTTTGGGTCTCCAGATTCTGTAAACACCTACCTCCAGTATTTAAAGGGAGATTTGATCCTCAGGTGGCAGAAGATTGGCTAAACCGCCTTAAGAAGATTTTTGAGGTGTTAGTATGTCCCTCAGAAGTGAAAGCTAAGTTGGCAGTGTACAAGCTTGAGGGAGATGCAGACTGCTGGTGGCATAATATTGCTTTGTCTTTAAGGAGTAAGAACATACCATTGACATGGGAGGTGTTCCAGCAGCACTTCAATGAGAAATATTTTCCCAAGTCGGAGAGGCTTGAGAAGGAGACCGAGTTTCTGAATATTAAGCAAAGGAACACGGAATCTTTTGATGAGTATTTGTCCAGATTCACCCGTTTGTCCCGGTATTCCTCTTATCTTCAGAAGATGGATGATGAGGAGTTGAGTTCGAACATGCTGATACGTGGTTTGAGGCTTGATATGAGGAAGAGACTCGCCACCCATTAGTTTTTCAAGTTCAACAAGGCAGTTGAAGAATGTTGGATTACAGAGAGCAACCTGAGAGAGTTGTATCCGGCTAAAGCTGTTGGTGGTCATAGTGAGCCCAGTAAGTGCAGTGCTTCTAAAAAACGGAAGGGCTCGGGATCATCTTCGTATAAGGGTAGTGGTAAGAAGCCCTATCAGCCCAGAGATCGTGAACCTCCGAAATTAGTGACGGAGTGGAAATGTCATCGCTGTAACCAACCGCATTATGGAAAGAATTGTCGGGGTGAAATGATTTGTTTTAATTGTAAGCAACCCGGACATCTTTCTAGAGATTGCCTGCGACCGCAAGCGGAGCAGAGGCCGAGGACTCAGGGTCGAGTATTTGCTATGACTCTTGAGGAAGCTCGAAAATCCCCAGAACTGATACAAGGTACAGTTCTTCTCAATGGATATACGTTACAAGTATTGTTTGACTCGGGTGTAAGTCACTCCTTTATTGCATATGATTGTATGAAGTGCCTGGGTATGAATGTGTATAAGTTACCATTCGATCTGGTTGTGTCAAGACCGATGGGTGTGAAGGCTGTAACTACTGAAGCCTGTTTGAATTGTGTTATAACTGTAGAAAGTCATGAGTTTGTGGTAGATCTGATTTGTTTACTGCTCTGCCAATTGGAAGTCATTTTGGGTTTTGATTGGTTGAGAGCCAATAATGTGTTGATAGATTGTGGGAACAAAAGGATAGTGTATCCTGTTTCTCATAGCATTGAGGACAAGAATGTAGAACTAAATTTCCTTTCAACAGCTAAGGCTGAGAAATATTTGTAAAAGGGTTGTCAGGGATATATGGTTTTCTTTTCTATACAAGGAGAAACCAGTGAGTCTTTGAGTAGTATACCCATAGTGAATGAATTCCCTGAGGTTTTTCCGGATAACTTAAGTGGATTACCTCCTGAGAGGGAAGTTCAATTTCTGATTGAAATTATGCCTGGAGCTGGTTCAATATCTAAAGCCCTATATCGGATGGCCCCAAATGAGATGGCAGAACTGAAAAAGCAGATTGAGGATTTGCTTGAGAAAGGGTTTATCAGACCTAATGTGTCACCTTGGGGAGCTCCAGTTTTGTTTGTGAAAAAGAAAGACGGGAGTCTTCATTTGTGTATCGACTATAGAGAGTTAAATAAGATTACCGTCAAGAATAAGTACCCTCTCCATAGAATCGATGACCTTTTAGATCAATTATCCAGTTCGTGTGTATTTTTGAAGATCAATCTAAGGTTGGGGTATCATCAGTTGTGAGTGAAAGCGGAAGATGTTCCGAAGACTGCTTTTCGTACTAGGTATGGTCATTATGAATTCTTAGTGATGCCATTTGGGTTAACCAATGCGCCTGCGGTTTTCATGGATTACATGAACCATGTTTTTTGACAATACCTAGATCAATTCGTTGTGGTATTTATTGATGATATTTTGATATACTCTAAGAGTATAAAAGAGCACGAGCATCATTTGAGAATTATGTTGAATGCATTGTGTGAGAAGTAGCTCTATGCCAAATTGAGTAAGTGTGAGTTTTGGCTATCAGAAGTGAAATTCTTAGGCCATGTTATCTCATAAGAAGGGGCCTCTGTGGATCCCAGTAAAGTGGAAGCAGTACTGGACTAGAAGAGGCCAGAATTTGTGGTAGAGGTACGCAGTTTTCTGGGTCTTGCTGGTTATTATTAGAGATTCATTCAGAATTTCTCCCGTATTGCATTGCTGATGACCAAGCTCACGAGAAAAGATCAGCCATTTGTGTGGGATGAGAAATGTGAAAATTGTTTTGTGGAGCTGAAGGAGAGGTTGTCTACGACACCTGTGTTGATTTTGCCTGATCCCAGTGTGACATATGTTGTGTATTCTGATGCCAGTGGGCAGGGATTAGGGTGTGTCCTTATGCAGCAGGGACGTGTGGTGGCCTACGCCTCTCTACAGCTCAAACCTCATGAATTAAACTATCCCACCCATGATCTGGAGCTTGCGGCCATTGTGTTTGCCTTGAAAATTTGGAGGCATTATTTGTATGGTATGACTGTGGAACTGTATTTCGACCACAAGAGTCTCAAGTATCTGTATGATAGAAAGAATTGAATATGAGACAACGGTGCTGGATAGAGTTGCTTAAGGACTACAACCTGGAAATAAAATATCATCCGGGTAAGGCAAATGTAGTCGCTGATGCTTTTAGTCGAAGGACTGTGCTTGTGGCAGCTATGATGATACAGGAGGGGAAGTTGATTGCTGATTTTCGTGATATGAATTTATCGAATCAAGTCATCTGTGCCAACTATACTGTTTCCCAAGGGAAAAGTGATTTGAGAACTGAGATTGAAGAGGCTCAGAGGCAAGATGGCTGGATACAGCGTAATTTGGATAGAATTGAGCGAGGAGAAGCTCAGGGCTATGATTTGTCACCTAGTGGACTAGTTCGTTATCAAAAGAGAATTTGTGTTCCACTCAAGGCAGAGTTGAGACAGAAAATCTTAGATGAAGCACATAAGAGCCGGTATACTCTTCATCCTGGTATGACCAAGATGCACCATAATTTGAAATCTGTGTATTGGTGGCCGGGAATGAAGAGTGATGTGACGAAATATGTGGCAATGTGTCTTACATGTCAGAAGGTAAAGATTTAGCACCAGAAACTGCCTGGTTTGTTGCAAAGTCCTGGGATTCTGGAATGGAAATGGGAAAGTGTGACCATGGATCTTGTTGTGGGATTGCTCAAGATCAGGAATTATGATGCAATCTGCGTCATTATGGATCGATTGATGAAGTTGGTGCACTTCTTACCGATCAATGCTAGTTATTCTCTGGATAAGCTAGCATAGATTTATATTAGTGAAATTGTGAAACTCCATGGCATACCGAAGAATATCATCTCCGATCGTGATCCATGTTTCACATCGAGATTCTGAAGGGCATTACATGAGGCACTGAGTACTCAGCTGAGATTCAGTACAGCCTATCATCCTCAAACAGTCAGACAGTCAGAGATGACTATTCAGACCTTAGAGGATATATTACGGGCATGTGTTCTCAACTTTAAAGGGAGTTGGGATCGTTTTCTTCCTCTTGCGGAGTTTGCCTACAACAATAGCTATCATGCGAGCATTCAGATGGCGCCGTATGAAGCGTTGTATGGAAGAAAATGCCAATCGCCATTATGTTGGAATGAATTGTCTGAGAGGAAATTGTATGGGCCAGATCTTGTTGATCAAACCGCAGCCCAAATTCAAATCATTCGTAAGAGGCTACTTGTAGCTTAGAGTCAGCAGAAAAGTTACGCTGACAAGAGAAGAAGGCCTCTAGAGTTTGAGGTTGGTGACCATGTGTTTCTGAGAATATCTCCGGTCACCGGTATTGGGCGAGCTATCAAGCGAAATAAATTGAGCCCAAGGTATATAGGTCCTTTTGAAATCCTTGGAAGGATTGGGCATGTTGCATATCGAATAGCCCTACCCTCGAATTTGAGTAGACTTCATAATGTGTTCCATGTTTCCTAACTGAAAAAGTACCAGCCGGATCCGTCTCACATCGTTGAGTATGAGGAAGTGGAGTTGCAAGATAACTTCATGTATGCGGTAGAGCTAGAAAAGATTATTGATCGAGAGGAACGACGACTCAGACACCGAAGTATTCCTTATGTGAAAGTGATTTGGAAGGGAATGTCACAGAGAGAAGCAACCTGGGAAGCGGAAGAGGATATGCGAAAGCGATATCCAGAGTTTATGGCTTAAGCTGTATAGCAAATTTTGAGGACAAAATTTATTTGACGGGGGGAGAATTGTAATATCCCAATTCAGGATTAAGGGCTAATGACTCTGAAATTGATTGTAATTATTGTAATTAATCACTTTTGAGATTAATGTGATGTAAATTTGGTATAAATATGTGTGGTATTTGAGATGAAGGGTTGAGATTCTTTGACCATGGGTCGGAATCCTATGCTTTGAGTTGGTGTGAGCTCATGGAGGAATGTGTAGGATGGTGACAAGTGGCATTTGGTAAGCCATTGGATGTGGCACATGAAACAAAACATCACTTTTCTCTCCTTTCTTTCTCATTTTCGGTGGAAGACATGGGCTAAGGGAAAAGAAGCTCCATCATCATCATTTGTATCACCTCACCATCTCTCTCTCTCTTCTTTCTTCATTTTCCAGCGGACAAGTAAGGGAAAGGAAAAGAAAAGCTTGAAATATTTGGGTGAGTAATGATCCTCTTAAGCTCAAAACCTCTTCTCTAATGTTGTGCATCTCATTAAGAGCTTCAACTTAGTGATTTTAGAATCTTGAAAGGTGGTGGTTTGTGAGTTGGACAAAATTGGAAATTTGAGAATCAAGATTCTGGATTTGGCAAAGTGAAGAGGTAAGCCTTTAGTGCATTTTGATATAGTGTTTGTGATTTTTGGATAATTTTGTGAAAATCTGGAAATTTGCCCTAGTTTAGGCCTATTTTTGGGAATATATGAATTTCATTGTGATTGATGTTGGAAATGGTCTATTGTGAAGTCATTTGAGTATTGGATATAGTTTGGAAGTTAGGATTTAAGTTGAATGAGATTGGGGTATTGTGTGTCATAGAGCCCCAAAGGCATAAATTATGGTAGAAAGGATTTTTGGAGTGTGTTGGAAGTAGCCAATGTGTTCCTTAGGCATGGTTAAGTGTGTTTGAGCTTTGTGAGAAGTTTAGGAACCATTGGGATTGGATTTGACCATCTTGTATTTTTCTGTCATTTGCTGTGTTTCTGGTCTCTGATGCACAACACTCGAGTGAGGGAAGATCATGCTCGAGTGCTGCGTGTGTTTTCCTTTTTTTTTTTGCTTCGAGTTTTGCCTGGGTTCTATGAGTGGTGCACTTCTTTGTTCACGAGTGAAGTTGATGATTATGCTTGAGTAAGCTCGGGTCTGCTCGAGTGATGGTGTGAGTCCAGAGTTAGGGTTTCTCTTGGGTTGTCACTCACTGGCCATTATTCAAGAGTGTGCTTTGACACTCGCAAGCACGACCGTTTCACCCGAGCACAGTGGGGTATGCTCGAGTGAGCTTGTGCCTCTAAGGTAGCATGTGCTCTCGGGTTGTCACTCATTGTGTTGTACTTTCGGGGACTCGAGCATATTTGGAGTCATCACCCGAGTGCAAGGTTTCATGCTCGAGTGATGTGAATACTTTCTGGTCATAGAAGTTGCTCGCTGTTAAACACTCGCGAGTGAGAGTTGTTCTCACTCGAGCACGAGTCGCTCTTCACTCGAGTAAGGTCATCTTCATTCGAGTGATCCAGCCTAAAATCACTGTTTTGCCTTCCAAAAAGGGGTCTTCAGGGTAGCTTCTTCCAACCCTTTAGGCATATGTTTTGGCCTCTAATAGTCACCTAAAGAGTCCTAAATGATAACCAACTTAGAGTATTATGAAATTGAGAACTTGGAAAAGAGATTGGCCGGTTGTCCCTAATTTGGTATAGGATTTGATATCTGTCACCCTCGTGAGACCACGGTACCGGAGCCAGTCAGGAAAGATACAGGTAGTGACTATTTCTTTATACCTTATGTGATACAATGTATGTGTATTATATCATTGGTTCGTAATGGATTCGTATGCTGCAATATTTGTGAAATTGAGAAAGCACCGCTATACCAATAGTCCCTGGGTCGCTAACAACGGTTCGGGTAAGGGCTGTGTGCCTTCCCGGCGGTAAAAGGGGATGAGGTTAGGGTGTGATTATGTGGGCCGAAAGGATAATTGTAGGCCGAAAGGCTATTCGTATGCATTGCCATACCAACAGTCCTTGAGTCGCTAACAATGGTTCGGGTTAGGATAGTGTGCCTTCCTAGCGGTAAAAGGGGATGAGGATGGAGTGTGATTGTGTGTTGCTAATATTTGATGATTGGTTTACATGCTATGTGATTACGTGTGGTATGAATGATTTGTTACTACTAGGATTCTTTAGAATCTCACTCTTTCCAAATGACTAACCTTTTCAGACAGGGCTAGTGGCTCGAAAGGGAAGCGGACAACCAGGAGGAGTTAGGATTACTCTGAAACTTTAGTGGTTGTTGGTTATCTATTTTGGTTTGGGATTACCATTTGTATATAAGATGTAAATGTTAAGTTTTGGATATGTAATCCCCGTTTTGGGAACCTTAAACCCATGTTATGTATATATATGCAAGTAACCCGGGGTTTGCCGGGAGTTTAGTTACGCACTCTGATGTTTATTAATGTGATTTGGTTTCTCAAGTAATTATATTCGAATGTGAATGTGAGACCAGGATGAATTATGATTTTGAACCGTTTTTCAGGAAACCACATCTCTTAGATGAGGGATTGTAATTTATTGCTTTATCCTATTGGTCTCTACTTCACTTAAATTTTATAATCCGAATGTAATTACGGTGAGGGGGTTACATATCGAGTTCCAAATATAGAAATTCTATCATGCGAAGATGACATACTTTAGGTGATTGAGGACATCTCGAAGTTGAATTATATCAGCTTCTGGGTTCATATATTTCATTGCAAGTAGTTTGATAGTAATCACGGCTTGAGAATTGATGACTTGGGCTTGATAAATTGAATTTGAATAAGGAAGGGTATAAAGAAGATCCTTTCATTTTGGCTTCTCTGGCTAAACAAGTGTTCTACGTCTATGATCCTTATAAACATGGATGGTCTATTATTTTGTTAACAAATAAATTGATTGATGAGGAGATGGCTGATGGAGTTGAGGATGATCCATTCAATAGGAGGTCACTTGAATTATTAAATTTGGATGAAAAAAATGCTTTGTATGTCAGACACAATCATAATGAAGGAATTTCGAAGAGGGGAAAATTATTATTTCATAAGAAGAGAAGAATTCAAGCTAAAAATGTAACTTATAAAAAGCTCGAACTAGGAAAAGAAAAAGAGGCGCTTAATTTCTGTGTTTTAACTGTGTATTGTTATTTTCTTACTGCTGGGCTGGGTTAATTTATGTTTTTTTATGGATGGTCTATTGTATTGTTGCTTGTTTATGTGTTGTTAATGAAAGCAAGTAGAAATCGACAACAATGCCCCCTAAATTTTTTAAATGTTCCAGATATTTAATGGTTATTAGCTAGAAACCGTAATATATGTTCCCAAAAGAACTAACAGTTTCTTGCAATAACCATTATATATGTAACAATAGAATAATTCATTATGGGTGTTATATATAAAATGTTATAAAGTTAAACTTCCCCCCTATTTAAATGTTTCTCCACTTCTCCATTTTATTCATTAGCATACTCGTCGTAGGTAAAATGTTAACCCCAAACCCATCAACCTTGGAACCATACTACTCCAGTCATTGACCATCATTTTCAGTCGAATTACCCTATCTACAAAGCTTTCTCTATGCTTCTCAGCTACAATTGCACGAGTTCTATGTAAGCCCACACACTCTTTTTCGTTCATTACAACACTTGTCTCTAGGGTTTATTGTAGCCAACCAACATCGGAACCCCACTTCTATGGTTGGATTTTTTGGTATATGTTAGTCGTATTTAGTGGAGCCACACAATCCAAAGTGTTCACCATACTTTTTTTTAGCAACAACTATACGAGTTGCTTCAGTTTCCCTTACTCACATTTTCGTTCTTTAGCCCTAGCTAGGTCACATTTCTTTGCATGACCTGTTCTAATCATATGGAGGTATGACTTCCCTTCTCTATTCTACATTCTCCATTATTATTCACTTCATGTTTTATAGCTAGGTTTTAACCTAATTTGTGCTCATGTTTTGTATTTATAGGCCTCAATGTATAACTTACAAGTGGAGAACACGATTCACAACTATCTCTACAGGCCACATGTATAACCTATAGAAGGAGAATATGATTTACAACTCGCCTCTCCCTCAGAATCATGTTAGCCTAGAGAGTTAAAGGCTGCCATTGATCCAAGTTACCTCTTCCAGTGTCCTCGACATATACTAGTAGGAGGAACTGTGCTTGTGCTGTGTGCTAGAACTTGTTGCTTGGCTTGACCACCTTATCGTCATATCATCTATGATAAAAAAGGTATATTATCACGTTATCATATATATATATATATTGCATCAGATAGAGTTTCTAGTTTTGCTTTACTTGTTGGATTTTACTGTATAATAGAACAGAAGTTCACACATCGAGTATAGTCATGCAATTTGGGATGAAGTAAGACATTCTCGGCTTTATCGCTAGGCTCAATAGAACTCCCTACCGTAAAGGGCTCAAGGGGTATGCAACTTCAAGCAAGACTTGATAGAGAAGGAGCGATTAGATCTACAGAACGACATGTGCAACCTAACGAGAAGGAGCAGATGGTGTACTCTATATCTAACCCCTCATTCTCTATCAACTCTTCTCGAGCATGTATACCCCTTGAGCCCTTTATGGTAGGAAGTTCCATTGAGCCTAACTACAAAGCTGAGAATATCTTGATCCATCCCAAATTGCACTCGATGTTTGTGAGCTTCTATAATATACAAATTTATGTACAATGTCATTCTATATGCATGAAAGGAGATATTGAAAGGAGAATCCCTATTTTAAAAAGAAAAATTGCCTCAAAACTTAACAGTTCTTACATATAAACTATTATATTTTGATGTACTATATATGACGGTTGTTTCAATAAACCCGTTAGCATTTATATCAAATAAATAATGGTTGCGACATAACGACCGTTATGTATGCTAAACATTATATGACGATTATTTAAGCATCGTTATGTATGTTTTAGAGTTTATAACGGTGATTTACTTGAGACCGTTATTTATTGAGCCAACGTTACGGTATATATAACGATTGTTTACTTGAATCCGTTTTATTATCATGACAGCACTATGCACAGTATGACCTCACCACATCTCAATACATAATGGTTGTTGTATTAGAATTGTTATAATAGATTCAGAATACATCAAGGTTCAGAACTATAATAGATTTTTGCCAAGCAAATATAGTGCCCGCATATATGACAGTTCAAAACCGTGATGTATGACAATTAATAACCATCATATATTATGATTTCTGTAGTAGTGAGAATCTATATCTTATACAATACTCATAGTAACGCTATTAAAAATCATTTCGTGAGTGACCGTTTTTAAAGAAAATAGTTGTGTTTTAATTAACGTCATTAATGTCTTTTGTTTACTTTGGCCACAATAAATATTGATATCCATATTAATCACCCTCTTTTCGCTATCATAATTATTTATCGCTCTCTTTTATAATTAAATATAAATATTTTATATTGTATACCCTTAAATTATTAGTTGGCCCCATGATTTAAAGATTTATCATAATAATAATTTAGCCCATAAAAAAAGGGGTTATCATAATGAGAATTCAAACTAAATCTACAAGATGCTTAATTTCCAAGAAATATAACTAGCCCCATAATTATAGTAATACTTATATATATTACTTTCACCAATGTATTCCGTTTCGTGTTCTTCATTCTTCATTGTTAGTGATCCCAATCCTTCATCATCAATATCATGGTAGGTCGGCCTTATGAACTCATTAGGGATATTGATGAACATAATGATACTTAGGCTATTATTGCTCGAATTATTAGGAAGTGGACGATGACAAAAAAGATGTCACCTTTTGATGAAAAATTAGCCACTACACTTACCTCAATCCTTACTTTTCCTCCTTTTGTTTGATCTTTTGTTCCTTGTAGTATGTTACTTTTTTAATTTAAATTTCTTTTTTCTATATTTATCCATACTTGACTTTCTCAAGATCCATCTTTAACTACAGAAAGGATAGCTAGGAACTTTCCTAAACCAATTAGAGTGTTGTGTTGAAGAGAAATTATTGTTAGGCTTAGAGTCAAGCGAAGTAACATCAAATACCCATCCAGTAGTTTGGGTATTTTGCAATTTTCTGAGGAGGGAGATTTTTTTGTAGTAGTTTACATCCTCAGAATTAGCGGTAAGAAAAGGATTTAGTTGATAGTTGCACATATTGTTATTGAGTACTTAATTATATATTTATCTGTTTGTTGTTCCATTTATTTTTTGGGTCTTTTTTCCAGCCCTTTGAAGTAGAAACTCGTGCCTCAAAGAGAAAGAAGAGAGATGACACTCTATTGGCTGATAGACGACACTTCCATTAGTTGATAATAGGGATGTGAGATTGTGTGATATGTCCACCCATACCTTCAAGGCTAACAAAGCAATCATCAAGAACATAAAATTAGAAAAATGATTGCTCATGTAACCCCCTTCCGTAATTATATCCGAAATACATAATTAAAATGAAATAGAGACCAATAATTATTAAAACTCATTCACAATCCCATCCTTGAGATAGGGTTTTCACAAATACTTTTCAAAAGCTAATTGACCTGGTCTCATTCACATTTCGAATACAATCACTTCACGCGGATAATCACATTCAATATAGAAATCAGAGTGCACAATATAATAATCCCGACAATCCCGGGTTCTATATATTAACTCAAGCTTTACAGGGCACATTTGCCCATTACAAGCTCTCATACGGGGATTACACAAATCTCATTGCAAATACATAATCAAATCCTTATCCACATATACACATCCAAATCCAAATACAAATATCCAAATATACATCCCAACTATGGTAACCAACTACCAAAATCTATAACCCAAAGGAGTCCTCGTTGCCTTTGCCTGCTTACTCCCTCCTCGATCTGCTTGCCCTGTCTAACTGTTGGTAGGGAGGGTGAGATTCTAGAGAATATCAGTAGGAAACAAATACCAGTATGCATGCAAGATAAGTGTTTAATGCATGACATGCTTGCAATACATAACTCATGCTCACACAATGACATATCTGCGTGCTCAATGTTTCAACAACATACTCATGGCCATAGCATAACTAGAAACAGAGCTATAATCATTCATACATGTTTTACATAATCAAGCAAAGCAATACATGCATCAATACACAAACACACATATCAAGCATGCAAGAAAGGTAAGTTCCCTATACTTGTTCTTTCCACGTATGCTCCAGCTCTGCTTACTCGCGATCAGAATGAATACCGAACCATGACCAGGGCGAATATCAACCCTATACCAAAGCAAGGACATAGGGTTATTCTCTATTCCAAAACCTTACTTTCATATCACTTAAAGTTGGTTACCATTCATGACCTTTAGGTGGCTAATCAAAGCCTAAACACATGCCTAAAGGCTTGGGAAACACTTGACCAAAGATCACCTTTTAAAAGTTCAAAATGCTGATTTTTGGGGGTTGGCCACGGCCCACAAATCCACTGGCCGCGGCCAACGGCTACATAGAAAGTTATGGGCCACGGTCCATAACCTCTGGCTGCGGCCAAGAAAATCCTATTTCTTGGCTGAACTTCCAAAACTCATAACTAATTCCACAAAAATCGAAATGAGGTGATTCCAAAGCCAAATGAAAGCTATTCAAGTCCTCTACAAATGAAAAATATGGGCCATTACTGGAGATCTCTACAAAAATACAGAATTCCCCAAAATCCACTACTGCCCCAAAACAGTGTTCAGTTTCAATCCCAAACTTTGGACAGTCATATCTCCTAGTTCCCAAAACTAAATGGCACAAATTATGTGTCCATTTTGAAGCTTGGGATATGAAATTTAAGACTGGAAAGTTTCATAATTTTATAACATCATTTGTTCATTCAAAATGGCAACACAAACAGACTGCCCAGACAGAATTTCCAATGGACAGCATTTCCAGTTTTGCAACCAATGTGTCCAATCCAATCCAAACCAATGCCAATGACTAAAAACCACAACATGACACCATTTTCAACACAAAACACAACCCACTTCCACCAATTACATTCCACACGAAAATACCACAAAATCAGGGCAAAAATCATAATTCACAATACTCATACAAGAACCACAATAGTTAGGTCAAAAGTCATCAAATACTCACGTCTTCCTCTTCCCAATGCTAATTCTTTGATTCCTCCACTCTCCAAATTCTTCAAGCTCTCAAACACCTTCTCTCACAAATCTAAAACCATAGCAACGAAGCTCTCATCACTATGAACAACTTTAAAGAAGGGTATTTGAGCATTAGAGGACATTAAGCCAATCAAACACTCACCTTTGCATTTCTCTTTCTTCCCTTGCCTTGGACGACCATGGGAGCTTTGGGGGAGAGAGAAAGAGATTAGTTTTTGAGCAAAAAATGGCCTCTTGGCCGACCTAAAGAAGAGAGGAGAGAGGGAAGAGTGTTTTGACACTTTGACCAAATCAAGGGTTCACATTGTGCCACTTGTCAACAGAATCTTCATGAACTCACTTAGGCGCACACACATGGGATTCCACCCCTCATAATCTCATCCATTGATCTTTGAGTTACCAATGAGCTTCCTCTTCGGTAACCGATCAATCGGTCGGTAACTTTACCGTTTTGCCCCTGATTACGGTAATTCATATTGAATCGCCACCAAACTCATTTTCTCATTCATTTACACCATACATACGCCCTCCCCCTTATTTTAAGTCAATTTAGATGTTAATTCATAATTGAACTTAAATATAGGGTTTCGGCGCAACTCATAACATAAACGACTACAATCCACTCCATATTCTCCAAAAGGGTTTATTTATAAATAATCACACCCACTTTTGAAGTCATTATCCATTAATCCACATTTGGGATCTTGCTAAACCGAGGCTTAGCAATCCACTTATTTCAGGCTTATTCTCTAGCCTCAAGTCTCAGAATTCGGGGTATTACAGCCCATGTGTTGTTTTGAGTTTTCAAATGCATCATTGTGGCATCTAGGTTTTAAGTCTACTTTACTTTTAATTGTGTTCGGCGTTTTCACATTATATTAGGTTATACTCATATAGCATGATATTTGCCTTTTGGACTTGCCTATTTAAATTTGATTTTACAGTTTTTTTGCCATTTATGAATATTCTTTGGTCAAAATATATACACTGAGCTTCTGTTAGTTATATCATATTGATGAATAATTTTTATTTTTAGTTGAAGTTACATTCATTAATAACTCCAAGTGTATACAATATGTTAATCAAAATGAAATTATGTGAATATTTAATGAAAATCAATTTGGGTCAAATACAAAGACGTGTGGGGTACTATTCTTTACTAGTTTTTTTTACCGAAGTACTGTTCTTTACTTGAGAAATGAGAAAATTAGATGATTTATACAAAAGCAAAGAATCACCAAAATCAACAAAAAAATTGGAAAGCAAGTACAAAAGCTAACCACAATCAAAATGTTAAAATTTGCACTTTGTGGGTAAACAAAAAGTAAAGAGAGGGACATGAATTTTCTATATAATTAGGAAAATTATCAATATAGGGGGCAGGAACTAATATAATTGCTTAATCAATCTAATATGAAACAATATAAATAAAGGAAATAAGAAAATTTTAGGAAATAATTATCTATAAATTATAATGTGTCACTATTTCTAAAACAATTAACATCCATATTTTGCATCAATAATAAAGGAAATTTAAGAAATATATAATCAAATTATTTTCAAATATGAGTACTTAATCAATCAATTATGAAGAAATATAAAAAAGGATATTAGGAGATAATCATTTATAATGTGGGACAATGATGTTACCATTTCTAAATCAAATCATCAAATCAATAATTTGTATCAATAATAAATGAAATTTAAGAAATAATCAAATCATTTTTAAGTATTATTACTTAACCAATCAATTTTGAAGAAATATGAAAAAAAATAAATTATAAAATAATCACCAATAAATTATATTTATTAATTAATAGATCCAAACTTAATCCCCTAATATTTAACCCCCTTCACATCTTAAGGCCGAGATTGAGTTCATAAACACGTAATTAATGTAGAATTAGACACCATGGATGATTTGGGACTTAAACAACATAAAATTTTCCAAAATCAGGGTTTACAAAAACCTTTCAAAAACTTGTTCACAAGGTCTCACATTCGCATTACAATTACAATATGGCCTGTACAAGTTGATTTCATTCACAAGTATCAGAGTGCAAAGTAAATTCCCAACTCACTCGGGTTCCATTGATTAAATAAGGGTTTATACAAAGGCAAAAAGCCCACATGCTTTTCCCTTGTCTTGGGGATTACACAAAACTAAACAGTCTATCCCAATACATATACAATTGATCCACAAATATCCAAATGATTTACATGATAACCAATAACCAAAAAGGAACTCCTAACACGGAGCTCTACCCGCTCTTCGTCGCCCGTTTGCCTTTTGATCCTTCAGCCCTGTCTGAATTGAGATTCTAAAGAATCCCCGTAGTGTCAAACCAATCATAGTATGTACAATAATAAGGCATGAAATCAAATCATTAACCACACAAAGCAGTTACAACGGCAATGGTTAGTATGACACATGTCATCCCTTACGATTGCTCACGCTGTATTGCATCACAACAATCCACACAATATATTTCACCATAGCTGGGATTCATATAAAGCATTTCATAACGCAAGCCATACAGGCAAGATCAACACACAGCCCACGACTGGATTCACAAACGTCGCCCCACGGGTCGGATACACAAAAATCCATGTCGATTACGACGGCAGTTAAACGGTCGGCCTAGAGATGACCAGCGTCAATCCCTATACGGCTCGCGCTAAAGTGCTCATGCCATAATGGACCATGGCACACAGTTCACAAAGTTCAATGATAAGTTATGCATACCAAAACATCATACACAATATGAGAGAAGAGTCACTACTTGAGTCCTTTCGGGCGTTCCTTGGCACCGGTCTCTCCCGCGTAGGGCAAATGTCAAATCCTATATTCATAATAAGGGACGAAGAGTCAATTCTCTATTCCAATTCTCAATGACTTCTTAACACTTAATTGGTTATCATTATTGCTCTTTTAGTACTCAAGAATACCTCTAACAATAGCCCTAAGGGGTTGGAAGAACTATCCCAAAGATCCCCTTTTGGAAGCACAAAAACTGATTTTTCACTACTGCACCTCGAGTGAAAATGGTCTCACTCAAGTGTTGGTACGGACACTTGAGCACACAAGACCTCACTCGAGTGATGGTACGGACAGCACCTCAAGTGCTAGAAAGTGAGGACAGGAAGTGTTTGCCTGAGAGCACAAGAACTTTCAAAGAAGAGGATCACTCGAGTGAGAACTCAGTACTCGCAAGTGTTAAAGCGCACTCTTGAATTTTAGACGCGAGTGACAACTCGAGACGATAGATCAGCTGAAAAATACACCAGCACTTGAGTGAGAGGAGGCTCACTTGAGTGAGAACCCTCAACACTTGCAATTGAGGCAACACTCTTGCCTCTCGCCCGGAAGTGCAACATGAAAATTGAAGGCCAGAGGGTAAAATACACTAACGCACTCGAGTGAACTCACCCTCACTCGAGTGATTTTATCAGAAACCAAAAAATGCAGAAGGTAAGACAGCACTTCCAGAATTTTTACCAAGTGATCCAAATGAACCCAAATACCAAACCAAAGCTACTCCCACACAAAAACACCTAAGGAATTCAATGGAATCATTAAAATGACCAAAATCCTACTCCATTATCATACTTTGGTTTGAATCAACTCAAATCATCAATTTTCCAAAATCACTAAACTCAATCATTACAATTCCAAATCAATCTATCTATCCCAAACTTATACCAAAACACCATTTCCACAACTATATCATGCCAAACTACCCAATGACCCATATTTTTGAAAATAGGGCAATAATCCCAGAAATTCTAAACTTATTCATTTGGCATGAAACTTAGATAGATAGATTAGTCTCACTTACCTCTTTCACTTTGCCAAAGAGACTTCTTGATCCACCAACCTTCAAAATTTCCTATGGCACAAATCAACACCAAATATGCACACTATACACATCAAAATGAAGCTCTTAACCCCAAGAGCAACATTAAAGAAAAGAATTTGAGCAATGGAAGTCATTTACCTACCCAAATCACAAGCTTTAACTTTCTCTTTTTTGGCCAACAATGGCACCGGAATTGGAAGAAGAAAGAGAGAGAAGAGTGTGAGAGATGAATGAGAAATGATGATGATGATACTCCCTCCATGTCCAGCCGAAAAGAGGGAGAGAGAGAGAAGAGGAAATCATTAAAATATTACCCATTTGACTTTCTCAACTCCTCAACCTTCACACCAACTTTTGCCACATGTCACCTCTTTATTGGTTCTTACCAAATAAGTTACCAATTAATCACCTTAATCCCCCCATTAGCCATTTTGCTCACACTTCTCATTTTCACTTAGTTAGTAATTAATTTCTCCCTTAATTACCAACTCATGGCCAATAATTCCATTCTTCCAATTTTTCACTAATTATGACATATTAATTAATATTGCCATAAAACACATAATAATTCCAATTAAATACATAATTATCCACAATAATCATGACTAGCCCATAAGCAAAAATTGGGATATTACACAAATTAATTGCTAATTGCTAATTGCTACCAAGGGTGCAAGCGATCTTCCGTGTGTGCAAGCGATCTTCCGTTTTGTGCAAACCATCTTCTGTGTGTGCAAAATATCTTCCGTTATGTACAACAAATTTTCCATGATAGCAATCAACAATTAATTTGCCTCCAAGGTATTTTTGGGCTATTCTCCCACCATAAAAACTAAATTATATAATAAATATTACATACCTCATAAAATAATGCTTTACAACAAAAAATTGTCCTTATGTACTTCCTGAAGCTTTGAAAGCTCGAAATGTTACATATGAACTTTCTCGTAGAACACATACTTGTTATATATAAAAAAATGAACATATTTATAAATAAAAAGTAATATATTACAAATAACCCTCTTTTAAGTTTTTTACCAACAATCCTCTTTTAAGGAAAAAATTAAGGAAAAAAATTGTATGCCTTCAAGGAAGGATCTCATCATGGAAGAAAAATTTTCATTTTTTAAAGAGAAAATTAGATTTTTGTGTATTTTTTAATTAAAAAGAGAACAAAAAATATTTTTGTATATCATAAATATGAAGAGAAGATATATATTATATATACGTGGCAAAGAATATAAAGTTGGAAGAGGCTTTTTTAAAGAAAAAATATGAGGAAGATAAAAAAATTGACCTGCCTTTCTCAATATGGTTTATTTTTATCAAACAAAAAGCTAATAATGGATACGATAACAGAGTTTTAAAATTCATATTAGAGTATTTTTTATTGGAGCTCTTTTAAAACTATACGTTAGGATGACAACAAAAGTTTTGAATTCTCAAAACCTCAAACTTTGTCTTAAGTTGTGTCCATGTTTTATAGCTATAGGCCCCATGTATAACTTATAGATAGAAACATGATTTACAATTATCTATACAGGCCACATGTATAACTTATAGAGGGAGAACACGATTCACAACTTATCTCTCCCTTAGAATCATGTTAGTTTAGAAAGCTAAAGGCTACCATTAATCCAAGTTAGTTCTTCTAGTGTCCACCATAGATGCTAGTGGAAGGAGTTGTGCTTGTACTGTGTGTTTGAACTTATTCCTTGGCCTAACCACCTTATTGCCATACCATCTATGATAAAAAAAGGTATACCATTGTCTTCTCTCTTTCTCTCTCTCAAACATACACACGCATGCATTAGATAGAATTTTTTCTTTTAAATTATTTGTTGGATTTTACTGTATAATAGAACAAAAACTTACACATCGAGTATAGCCATACAAGTTGGGATAGATCAAAACACTTTCGGTTTTGTGGCTAGGCTCAATGGAACTCCCTATTGTAAATGGCTTAAGGGGTATCCAGCTTCGAACAAGACTTGATCAAGAAGGAGAGATTACATCTATAGAACAACATATGCAACCTAACGAGAAGGGGCAGATGTAATATCCCAATTTTTAATTATGGGCTAATCATGATTATTGTGGATAAATATGCATTAAATGGGAATTATTATGTGTTTTATGGCTATTTTAGTTAATATGCCATAATTATTGGAAGAATGAAAATATTGGCCATAGTTGGTAATTAATGGGGAAATTAATTACTAACTAAGAGAAAAATGAGAAGTGTGACTAAATGGCTAATGAAGGGATTAAAATAGTTAATTGGTGACTTATTTAGTGAGAACCAATAAAGTGTGGACATGTGGCAAAGAGGGTATGAGAGAGTGTATATGTGAGAAAGTCAACAATTGATAAAATAATCACTTTTCTCTCTCCTTCCTCTCCCTCCAATCGGCTGACATAAGTATGGGAGTGTGTGTGTGTGATCATTGCTTCTTCCTCCATACTCCATCTCTCACTCTCGTTCTCTCTCTCTTCTCTTCTGCATTTCCGGTGACCTTGTGGGCAAGAGAGAGGAAGAAAAGCTGGTGATTAAGGTGAGAAATTGGACTCCATTGCCTAACTTCATTTATTAATGTTGTTCCATGGATTGAGAGCTTCATTTTGATGGTTGTAGCTTGTCCATTGGCTGTGGTTTGTGATCACACAAAAATCTGATTGTTCGAGAATCAAAGAGTGTTTTTGAAGAAGTTGAAGAGGTATGTGAAACCAATCTATCTATCTATGTTTTATGCCATTTGAAGTAGTTTGTAATTTCTGGAAATTTTGGCTTGAATTCGGAAATGAGTTCCATTGTTCATTTGGTATGTTTTTTGCATGAGAATGGTATCTTAGAATAAGTTTAGGATAAATAGATTGATTAGTGATTGAAATGTGATGTTTGGATGAGATTGGTATTTTGTTGATTTAGTTGCCCAAAACCCAAAGCATGATAATGGAGTAGGATTTTGATGATTCTAATGATCTCATTGAGTTTATTGGGTGTTTTTCTGTGGGAGTGCCTTTGGGTAAAGTTTTGTGTCTATTGGGATCAATTGGGCAAGTGTTGGGAAAATGCCTCTGTTTTGCTGCATTTTCTGGTTCTGATAGAATCACTCGAGTGATTTGGGATTCACTCAAGCGTGGGATGAAGATCACTCGGGTGAGGTTGAGTATCACTTGAGTACTGTGCGTATATTCTATTTTCTCTTCAGTTTTTTTGTTGTGCTTTCTGGAAAATTCAAGAGTGTATAGTCTCACTTACGAGTGTTGATATATTACTCGAGTGCAATGTCCTGTGCTCGAGTACTCCTCTTTGTGGTAAACTCTTGTGCTCTCAGGTTCTCACTTTCTAGACTTCACTCTCAAGTGCTCGAGTGAGGCATTTGGCCTTCACTCGGGTGAGGTCCAGTGTGCTCGAGTGTTGTAGTCTCTAAAAAGTCCTTGTGCTCTTGGGTGTTCACTCGCTATCCTTCACTCTCTAGTACCTGAGTGCAGACTGTACCATCACCCAAGTGAGGCCTTCTTCACTCGAGTGTCCGTACAATCTCACTCGAGTGTCGTAGTGAAAAATGTCAGTTTGGAGCTTCAAAAAGGGGATCTTTGGGATAGTTCTTCCAACCCTTTAGGAGTTTTGTTAGGGGTATTTAATAACTCTAAAAGATCAATAATGATAACCAATTAATTGTTAAGAAGTCATTGAGAATTGGAATAGAGAATTGACTCTTCGTCCCTAATTATGATTCTAGGATACGATATTTGCCCGACGCGGGAGAGACCGGTGCCAGGGAACGCCCAGAAGGACTCAGGTAGTGACTTTTCTCTCATGTTGTGTATGATGTTTTGGTATGCATAACTTATCATTGAACTGTGAACTGTATGTACCATGGTCCATTAAGTCGTGAGCACTTCAGCGTGAGCCGTTTAAGGAGTGACAGTGGTCATCTCTAGTTCGGCCGTTGAACTGCCGTCGTAATCAACATGGATCTTTGTGAATCCGACCCGTGGGGCGGCGTTTGTGAATCCAGTCGTGGGCTGTTTGTTTGTATCTTGCCTGTATGGCTTGAGTTATGAAATGCTTTATATAAATCCCAGCTGTGGTGAAATATATTGTGTGGATTGTTGTGATGCAATTCAGCGTGAGCAATCATAAGGGATGATATGTGTCATACTAACCATTGCCGTTGTAACTGTCATTGTAGTTGCTTTGTGTGGATGATGATTTGATTTCATGCCTTATTGTTGTGCATACTATGATTGATTTGACACTACGGGGATTCCTTAGAATCTCACTCTCCTAAAATTAAACATTTTAGACAGGGCTGAAGGATCGAAAGGCAAGCGGGTGACGAAGAGCGGATAGAGCTCCGGTTTAAAAATATATTTTGGGTTATTTGTTATCATGTAAATTATTTGGATATTTTTGGTAAACAATTGTATATGTTTTGGATTAATGTATAGTTTTGTGTAATCCCCAAGAAAAAGGGAAAAAGTTTATGGGCTTTGTGCCTCTGTATAATCCCTTTATTAATTAATGGAACCCGAGTGTGTCAGGAATTTACTTTGCACTCTGATATTTGTAAATGGAATCCACCTGTACAGGCCATTATTGTTTTGTATTGTGAATATGAGACCATTGTGAATAAGTTTTGAAAAAGTTTTTGCAAATCCGATTTTTGGGCAAAAGATTACCTTAATAAGTCCCAATTTGAAATATGGTTTCTAATTCTAACTTAATTATGTGTTTAAGAACCTAATCTCGGCCTAAGGTGGGAAGGGGGTTACACCAGATGATGTACTATAGATCTAACCCCTCCTTCTTTATCAACTCTTTCTTAAGGCTGTGTACCCCTTGAACCCTTTATGGTAAGGAGTTCCATTGAGCCTAGTCACAAAGTCAGAAATGTCTTGCTTAATCCCAAATTGCACTCAATGTTTGTGATCTTCTGTAATATACAAATTTATGTACAATTTTGTTTTGTATGCGTGCAGGGGGATATTGAAAGGAGAATTCCCTTTTTTTTAAAAAAAACAGTTGTCTCAAAACTTAACGGTTATTACATAAAAACCGTTATATATTTATGCACTATATATGACGGTTGTTTCATTAAACTCACATTCATATCAAATAAATAACGGTTGTGATATAACGACTGTAACACCCTGCCTTTAATCACGTAATTATAATTCGATATTAGATAGTTAAATTACGATTAGAGACCTTCGGATAACTTAAACTCATTTCAATCTCCTACTTTGTAGTAGGGTTTTCACAAAACATTCAAAATCTCTTCCTGTTCCTGGTCTCCATTTCAAAATTCGAATATAATTACCTGTGCAGTTTATCTACATTCACGTATGACAGAGTGTATAACCAAATCCCCGGCAACTCCCGGGTTCTATACATATATAATCTAGAGGTTACAAGTATCCACTAGGGGATTACACAACCAAAATCGAATATAATATTCCTAATTCAAAATATACAGTAATCCCAAGTTCTAAATGGATAACCAAGTCTTAAAAGGATAACCAACGTCTCCAAAATCGCATATACCCCTAAGGGTCCTAATTGCTCCGGGTTGGCCGCTTTTCTTTTGAGCCACATGCCCTGTCTGAAATGTTAGTCATAGGAAAGAATGAGATTCGAGCGAATCCCAGTAGTAACAAACCACTCACACAATGCATAACACAAAGCATGTATATAAATCACAACCAGCAACAGCAGCAGCAATCTCAAAGATACATGGTTTTCACCACAAACGACAGCACTCACGGCTGTATGCACAATACGACAGCTCTCGCTGTAATAATAATAATCACGACAGCTTACGCTGTAATCACAATAACGACAGCTTACGCTGTAAACGACAGCTTGCGCTGTAAACGACAGCTATCACCAGCTGTAATCGCAGTAGCATCGAAGAATCATCACATAACATGATCATACACACATACAGAGCATTATACATAGTATAAGAGAGAGAGTCACTACCTGATCCTTTCCCGACATTTCTTGGCACTGCGGGCTCACGAGGACGGCAAATATCGAATCCTGTAAACCAAGTTTGGGACAACCCGTCAATCTCTTTCCCAAGTTCTTAATTCCATAGTACTTAAGTTGGTTATCATTTAGACTCTTTAGGTGGCTATTTTAGGTCTAAACATATGCCTAAAGGGTTGGGAAAGACTATACCCAAAACCACCTTTCAAAAGTGTAAAACACAGATTTTTGGGGGTGGGCCGCGGCCCAAAATCCATGGGCTGCGGCCCAAAACTGTCCCGAGACGCTCAGAAACATTTGGGCTGCGGCCCAGAATCCATGGGCCGCGGCCCAAGAAAATAAAGTTTCTGGCTGAACTTCCAAAAATCATAACTAATTCAGGAAAAATTGAAATAAGGTGATTCCAAAGCCAAATGAAAGCTATTAAAGTCCTCTTTCAAGGAAAAATACTGGCCATAACTGGAAATCACCACAAAAGTCCAGATTTACCAAAAACCTAACATTGTACCAAAACAGGGTCCAGTTTTGATGCCAAACTTTGGACAGTTCAAACTCCCAGCTCAAAAAGCGAAATGACACAAACTTTATGTCCATTTTGAAGCTTGGGAAGTGAACTTTAAGACTGAAAAGTTTCATAATTTTTCAACATCATTTGCCCAGTCAAAACGTCCACACCATCTGACTGTCCAGAACAGACTTACATTGGTCAGATTTTCCAGATTTTGCCAATTGGTTTCCAATGGTCACTAATTTCAAATCACATACTATTTTCACACAATTTGGCTCAAGGAACACATTGGAGCCATCAAAATGACCATATTCACTATCCTTGGGCATGTTCTACCACAATCACCACATATCACCTTAACATCTCCAATCAACACACACATTGCAATCCATTCCAACCCAAAATTCCAAGCCAATTCCAAATGCACAAGACACTCTATGACACTAATTTCCACACTAAACACTAACCAAATCATGCTTTTCGAAATTTACCAAAAATCAGGGAAAATTTCCAAAGTCCTCAAAACTCAATCAATGACCAAAACAACCATACCAAAGTGCATCAACTACTCACCTCTTATGTCTTCCAAGGCCAACTTCTTGTTTCTTCAACTTTCCAAAATTCACAATTCCTCAAACTTCACCAACCAAAATTCTGAAACCATAGAAATATAGCCCTCAACCTCATGAACAACATTAATAGAGAACATTTGAGCATATAGAGATGTTCACTTACCTCAACTCAAGCTTTTCTTTTTCTCTTTCTTTAGCTTGTGTAGCGAAAAAATGGAGGAGGATGAGAGATGAAGAGATATTAATGAAGATGATCACCTTTCCTCACACATACACACATAAACCGTATAGGAGGAGAGAAGAAAGAGAAAAATGGTTTGAATATTTGACTTTAATCTACGGGTCCTTAGTTTGACACTTGGCACCATCTCCTTCTCCCTACCATGATTTCACATAGATTCACATGCACAAGATTCCACCTCTTGGTCTTTCAATCTTAGCCATTAATCTTAATTACTAAGGAGTGTTTTCAATGGTATCTAATCAGTCGGTCGGTAAATTTACCGTTTTGCCCCTGATTATCACAATGCACAATATCTACTTCAAAAGTGCTTAATTAACATTAATCACATCATTTGAAGTTATTAATCCTTGGTCACAATCCAGGATATTACAATTCTCCCCCCGAAAATTAAATTTCGTCCTCGAAATTGCTACACAACTTAAACCACAACTTTGGATGCCCCTTCATAATGGCTTCCGTTTTACAATTCATTTCTTATTGGGACAGTCTCTTTAAGACCACCCACACAAACAATACTCCACACTTTGATTCTCACAAGAATCTCAAACGAACTTATTGTGCAGTGCTCAATTTCCCACAAAAACACTCAGAATTCTCATAATCACCATACAATGGTTAACAAATGCAATCGCCTCACGTTGATTGCCACAAAACATTATCGTTACGTAATATAACTACTGCAAACCCTCAGTTAATAAGTGAACTAGCACATCTCATACAACCATAGCAGTTAGGAGGCATATGCCACCACCCTGCCCAATCTAGTCACCCTTCTTGCAGGAATAACTCAAGCATCACAAATTCATTACACAAAACCGACAGCCTTAGCTGTACTCATATACACTTCATCTTTTGTTGTATTAACTTTCACAGCATTACCCTCATCCAACCAGGACTTTTGGGTATCCCACAACATTCGCAGCAGATTTCACATTGATGCATAACTAACATCACAAGATTCACAATCACACAACTTACCACTATTTACAAGAATATCTCAGCTCTCGCCGCTTGCACAAATACACATGGCCCTTCCAGCATTCACGCAACTCCCATATCCAATATGCATCACAGATTCTAATTTTACGCACCGCCTTTCGGCCTAGGGTCAACACCGGTGCAACCAGCCTGGTGGCTAGCCATGCTGGCCATGCCGGGGTAAGCGCCCCCACAAGTGAGAACCCCCGATCATGTAATCGAATTCACCATCAGCTGAACTAGCTCTGCTCTGCCATACGACCACACCCTAATCCCAGCTTGTTCACAACTATCACAGATTCACAATCACACTCCACCCTTATCCCCTTTTACCGCAGGGAAGACACACAGTCTTTACCCAAACCGTTGCTAGCAACTCAGGGACTATTGGTGTGTCAGTGCATATACATAGCCTCGCGGCTCACAAATAGTCAATCCCCCGTAACTACCGCCCCAACGGAACGGTCCTCCGCCATAGGAATCACCCTTGCAACAAGCTGGAACAGGCATTTTAATAATTCCAACCACCACAAATTCTTTTCACCAAACTAGGATCCTTCAAGACCCCTTTACAAGATAAATTGGCATCGAAGTTTTACTTCCCGAAGCCATGATTGACACATCATTCTTACTGCAAGTTCAAGCTTCTGCTCAACATAATTCTCAAGCGCATTACATTCACCATGCTTCCGCTGCACACTATGAGGTCTTTACCCTCATCTATGCCTTAACACTGTTAGATTAATTTAGTAGGAGTCCCACAGGAACCTCCCACTACACTTGACAGCCCTCACAATCCAGATTTATCTGTGCCTGACTTTGGCCCGTTTCAACTTGAATCATACAGAGCCATATGACTTCTTATCTCAGGAAAACCCATTCCCTGTAGGAGTCATTACAATACCACATCATAGAGAACCAATGCTTCCATAGTGCTAATCTACAATTCAACATCACGGCGGCTGCATTCCACGGTTCGTCATCAAGGCGGCTGCACTCCAAGGGTTGTCGTCACGGCGGCTTCACGCTAGGGTTTGTCGTCACGGTGGCTCCACACTACGGTACTATACTCTCCGTAGGTAGCCCTTTGCGATCAGATTTCCCCATAGGTAGCCCTCTCCGATCAAACTCTCCATAGGTAGCCCTCTCCTATCAGAACTTTCCACAGATAGCCCTTTCCGATCTGAATCCTCCGTAGATAGCTCTTTCCATTACTCATCTCTAATTAGAAATATTGTTGTAACGAGAGTCTAGAAACTACTCATACATTCTACTTCCTGTCCCAACCATGAGACCACAATCTATGGCTACTTATACAGTATATCCAAATGTCACCAACGAAAATCATCATGAACCAACCTAACTACAGTCGGCGAATGTGGTTTATCGAATTCATATGCATAGCAAGTACATTTCTTACCGTCAACCAATTAAGATCCCATAGGACTTCCAATTGGTAACCTCGCAAACACAGCAAATCAACTATAGGCACATGCCTTTCCATAATTCTCACACACTTCCCACAAGCATCAGGAATCGTAGCCTTAACAATCATTAACATCGTCACAACTAGTTCAACTAGCAGTTTATACACACAGTTCCGGGCGCTTCACACAATCATCACAATGAAAAAAAAATAACTTGCACCCGAATTAAACAAAATTTATAATAACCTATCAACGAGAAAGAGTTTATTTTGGATCTGGTCGGGGAACCTCTGAGCTTCTTCGTGTATCATAGCAAACACTCTGCTCTGAGTCCTAGACCTTCGCTCAACCGGCGACCGGTTGCATTCACTAGCAATGCGTCCAGGTTGTTGACAATTATAACATATCACTCGCCCCTCGCACGTTCGGCCTTGATGTACCTGGTTGCAACAAAGACATATCCACCCCGTGAAGGCTTTCTATGGTTCACGATTCCTAGGCTGATAGGGCTTCATACCATCACCTTTGGATGAGAACCCCTGATTCTTCAACTTATGAGAAGCATTACGCTTACTGGGTTCACTGCGGCTACTGGTACCCTTGGCAGGATATGAATCTTTTAAATGATTCTCAATGCTTATATACTCTTCTATCGTTTTGTTAAACCCCATGAATTAATAGGTGACTAACTACTTCCTCAATTCACGCCACACCCACGAATTAGCATATCCAAACTCCATTCCTTATCATCTCTTTGCCGTAGATAAAAGGAATACCTAGCTAGCCGGATAAAATGAGACTAGCAATCATCAAAGATCTCCGTGACACCCTGCTTGATTGATAAGAACTCAGTCTCTTTCTCGAGTCGCACTGATTTGGGAAAATACTTCTCGTTGAATTCTTGTTGAAACAATTCCCAAGTCAATGGCATATTTTTGCTTCGCAACGTTGGGGTGATATTCCGCTACCATCGATTTGCATCCCCCCTAACTCGCACACAGCCAACTATGATTTTACCTCCGTTGAGCATTCAAGCACTTCAAATATCTTTGCCAGCCGATTCAGTCAGTCTTCAGTTGCTTGGGGATCAAATCTCCCTCTGAATACTGGAGGTAGGTGCTTGCAAAACAACGAAACCCAGTATTAGAGATCTCTTTCTTTTCTAGCTGGTACCCCACATGACTCTTCAGCAGTCTCTTCATTTCGAGCTGGTACCCCACATGACTCTTCAGTAGTCTCTTCATTTCGAGCTGGTACCCCACATGACTCTTCAGCAGTCTCTTCATTTCGAGTCTCTTCCTGAGTGGATTGAGCTTAGTCTTCATTCCGCTTCATTCTCTCTTAATTCATTAATCCTACCCCTCTGGTCCTTAACCAACCCATCCTCTCCACGTCAATACCACAGATAATGTATACACATAGTCCACCAATCTCCTATGCATCCACAATAGCAGAGAATCTATGTGTATATACCACAACCATTCACCAATCATCTACTATCACTAAGATCAACTAAGGGAGCTATCCTAGCAAACTCTACCCTTGCCAGGAACTACAGCTCTGATACCAAAATGTAACACCCTGCCTTTAATCACGTAATTATAATTCGATATTAGATAGTTAAATTACGATTAGAGACCTTCGGATAACTTAAACTCATTTCAATCTCCTACTTTGTAGTAGGGTTTTCACAAAACATTCAAAATCTCTTCCTGTTCCTGGTCTCCATTTCAAAATTCGAATATAATTACCTGTACAGTTTATCTACATTCACGTATGACAGAGTGTATAACCAAATCCCCGGCAACTCCCGGGTTCTATACATATATAATCTAGAGGTTACAAGTATCCACTAGGGGATTACACAACCAAAATCGAATATAATATTCCTAATTCAAAATATACAGTAATCCCAAGTTCTAAATGGATAACCAAGTCTTAAAAGGATAACCAACATCTCCAAAATCGCATATACCCCTAAGGGTCCTAATTGCTCCGGGTTGGCCGCTTTTCCTTTGAGCCACATGCCCTGTCTGAAATGTTAGTCATAGGAAAGAATGAGATTCGAGCGAATCCCAGTAGTAACAAACCACTCACACAATGCATAACACAAAGCATGTATATAAATCACAACCAGCAACAGCAGCAACAATCTCAAAGATACATGGTTTTCACCACAAACGACAGCACTCACGGCTGTATGCACAATACGACAGCTCTCGCTGTAATAATAATAATCACGACAGCTTACGCTGTAATCACAATAACGACAGCTTACGCTGTAAACGACAGCTTGCGCTGTAAACGACAGCTATCACCAGCTGTAATCGCAGTAGCATCGAAGAATCATCACATAACATGATCACACACACATACAGAGCATTATACATAGTATAAGAGAGAGAGTCACTACCTGATCCTTTCCCGACATTTCTTGGCACTGCGGGCTCACGAGGACGACAAATATCGAATCCTGTAAACCAAGTTAGGGACAACCCGTCAATCTCTTTCCCAAGTTCTTAATTCCATAGTATTTAAGACTTGGTTATCCATTTAGAACTTGGGATTACTGTATATTTTGAATTAGGAATATTATATTCGATTTTGGTTGTGTAATCCCCTAGTGGATACTTGTAACCTCTAGATTATATATGTATAGAACCCGGGAGTTGCCGGGGATTTGGTTATACACTCTGTCATACGTGAATGTAGATAAACTGCACAGGTAATTATATTCGAATTTTGAAATGGAGACCAGGAACAGGAAGAGATTTTGAATGTTTTGTGAAAACCCTACTACAAAGTAGGAGATTGAAATGAGTTTAAGTTATCCGAAGGTCTCTAATCGTAATTTAACTATCTAATATCGAATTATAATTACGTGATTAAAGGCAGGGTGTTACAACGACCGTTATGTATGCTAAACATTATATAACGGTTATTTTGAAAGCACCGTTATGTATATTACAGAGTTTATAATGGTTGTTTACTTGAGACCGTTATTTGTTGTGCCATTATTACGGTATATATAACGGTTGTTTACATGAACCTGTTTTATTATCATGACAGCATTACGTACAGCATGGCCTCACCATATCTCAATATATAATGGTTGTTATACTAAAACCGTTATAATATATTTAGAATACATCATGGTTTGGAACTGTAATGTATTTTCACCAAGCAAATATAGTGCCCACATATATGATAGTTTGAAACTGTGATGTATGACAGTTAATAACCGTCATATATCGCAATCTCTATAGTAGTGATAATTATATAAAAAAAACGCATATATTTGTAAATGAAAAATATTATATTACAAATAACCCTCTTTTAAGTTTTTTTTTTTTTTTTTTTTTTTTACCAACAATCCTCTTTTAAGGAAAAATTTAAGGAAAAAAATTGTACGCCTTCAAGGAAGGATCTCATCATTGAAGAAATTTTTTCACTTTTTAAAGAGAAAATCAGATTTTTGTGTATTTTTTAATTAAAAAGATAACAGAAAATGCTTTTGTATCATAAATATAAAGAGAAGATATATATTATATATACGTGGCAAAAAATATAAAGTTCGAAGAGATTTTTTTAAAGAAAAATTATGAGGAAGATGAAAAAAAAATTGAGCTGTTTTTCTCAATATAGTTTATTTTTATCAAACAAAAAGCTAATAATGGATACGATAGAGTTTAGAATATTATTTTATTGGAGCTCTTTCAAAACTGTGCGTTAGGACAACAACAAAAGGTTTTTGTTCAAACAACAAAAGTTTTGAATTCTCAAACCTCAAACTTTTAACAACTACACCAACTTTGTCCCTCTCATCATTCATTAGTGATAATAATAATAATAACAACTTTATTGCTTTTAGAAGGCAATAACAACTTTATTTGTAATTACGCGTTTAAAAAATGCATGAACACATTATAACTCCTACGAACACGATAATGAAATGGCCTATATATTACTTTGTGTGTGTGTGTGTGACAGTTCAAGCATTTCATATTAATTAAGCATTTCGTTCGATTACTTTTCCACTTATAATAATCAATGGCTTAACATAAAGATTTCTATCTTTTTTTTTTTTGGCCGATCATATTGATTTCTATCGAATTGTGAGCTTCAAACACTATCTTTTTTTTTTTTTTTTCCTTGGCATTGTGTATGCCTGAAAATAATCGGTGTGCAAACGAAATCAATTAAATTAGAGATTTTTCCGGACTATATTTTCTGCTGACAATAAATCCTAGTTTCCTTACTAAGGGTAAAAGAATATGCTCCCTCTTATTTTAATATAACATCTATTTACCTAATCTGATTAAATTAAGGAAGTTGGTTAATATGACATGTTTTTTCTAAAATATTCTAGTTATCTTTCTTAATTCCCTTATTATTTTTCCTCTTTGATTATTGTTGAGGGAATATCAATAAGGGTAAATTAGAAAAAGATAGAAAAATATAAAAAATAGATATTATATTTAGAACTAAGAGCCCGTTTGGTTCAACCCAATTGCATGCCTGTAATGGTAATCATGATTGCATTACCAAGAGAAGAGTGTTTGGTTGCTTTTTAGCATGGTAATAGAGTTTACCATGGTAATGATGATTACCAAAACATTAGTAATCCTCATTCATACCTGCCCCCTATAAATCCTTATTACCATCTCATTGTATAGTTAAAAAAGTTCAATTTACCCTTTAGTTTCCGATATCTTTATTTCACTTATCTTATTTCACTTACCATATCACGTCACAACTGCCACCGCCATAACCTCCTTCTCCTCCACCATCGTCACCTCCACCTGCTGCCGCCACGACCACCTCCTCCACCACCCCTACCACCGCCACCGCCCACCACTACCTCATTCGCCGCCACCGGCCCACCACCACCACCCCCACCTACTCCTCCTCCTTCTCTATTGCCACTGCCCACCACCACTACCTCCTCCACCACCACCGCCCACCCCCACCCCCCACCACCTCCTCTGTTGCCGCCACCCGCCCACCACCACCACCACTACCTCAGCCGCTGTCGCCGCTGTCCACTGCCACCACCACCACCTCCTCTTCTGCCGCTAGCCCACTGCCCACCACCACCTCCTCCTCTACCGCCACCCCCATCGTTGTCGCCACCACTACCTCCTCCTCCTCCTCCATCCCCGCTGCCACCGGCTCTTAACTATTTTTTCTACAAAGATTATATTAAGGGTAAAATAGACTTTGTGTAATATATTAATTTTAAATAATTGTTAAAATATTAACTCATTGCACCTTGCTTAAAAATCAAATCAAACACTATCCCTGTAATTAATATTGCATGGCACTGTAGGGTGTAATGGGATCGAACCAAACGAGCCCTTAGATCAACCCCCAAATATGTCTTATATTAAGCATAGGAGGAAGTATTTCTTTTGGCTCCCTCATATTTGAAATTAAACTTTATAATAAACCTCTTTAAACTCTTACATTTATGTAGACAACTCCCTTGTTATTAGTTTTGTCTGCAGATAACCTAAATTTTAAAGGGGTTATATGCATATAACTTAAAATTTGTGGAGGTTATATGTACACAAAAATAAAATTTAATGTATAATTGATAGTTAATGGGTATCTACACAAATTTAAAATTTTGCTGTGGTTTCTCATTAAGTTTTAAATGTTAAGAGAAGTATTTATATATGATTCAAAATTATTTTGAGTAATTTAATTATTAAGTCATATGATTCTAAGAAATTATTTGACTCCATAGCCATTTTCACTAGTTTTGAGATGATTTAATTTTTTTTTTTTTGGCCAACATTGAGATGCTTTAATTTGGTGTATTAGGTTTGGCTTTTTGTTTAATTGATCATATATACGTACGTACGTCCTTGCTCCTGCATTTGTTAGTAGGTTTTGACATTAATGCATGGGTTTGGTATTATAACGAACATTTTCATATATGCACAATAATGCAGCTAAACCTATATAAGATGCTATTAATTTGAGGTGTTTAAGAGCCGGATATTATGTTGGCTTGATATTATTTTTTACATTGAATTTATCATTTGAGTTTTTGATTCCTCAAACCAACTTATTGTTTATAAAATAATAGTTGGCATTAATGAACTTGTGGCTTTTATTAGTAATAACCAAAGTTGTCAATTGTTCTGTGTAACTTGTTTTTGAACTCTAGGGTCTGTTTGGTATGAGGGTTGGAGGAGGGGGATAAATATTTTAATGAGCTTGATTTTTTTAAAAAAAAAAATTCAGGGAGTGAAATTAAAAGTTTTTAATTTTTTTTTTTTTAATTTTTAATTTTTCATATTTTCTTTATTAAAATTTATAACCCCATTTTTCTTTTTTAAAAAAATTGAATTCATTAAAATTTTCACTTCCCTCCCCTCTATTCCCCTTGTGCCAAATAGGACTCTGGTGTAATTTCAAATTATGGCCAATATGGTAACTATAAAAAAAATTAAATGTCAAAAAAAGACCTAAGATCTCCAGATGTAATTAGCTCATTTTATGACTATTTAAGTGCAAGGTTATCAAATTTGTGTTCACCTAAAATTGGTCGAGGTAGTGGGTCAGTTTAGAGTTAACACAGGGCCAGATCGATGTTGAATAAAAAATTAGAAAATAATTTAAATTCTCATCATAGTATCATCTATTGGAAATCAATTTAATACCTTGAATGAATAACAAAGTAATCATATTCTTATCAAACATTCTTTACAAATTCTTTAAAATATTAACATCATAGTATTAATCGATCATCCAATGACACTATCACTACTACAAAAAAGCAAAGCTGTGGCGCTTGGAAGGGCCACAATATTTTAAATTTTTTTTTTCAAAAAATACCCTTCTGTGGCGCTTCCTCCAACAAGCGCCACAAGAGGGTATTTTTTTAAAAAAATTAAAATATTATATATATATATATATAATATTTATTATTTTCACATTTAAAATTTAAGTTTCCCAATAATAATGTCCTTCCACAATAATACATTTATTGTCATTTCCCGAATTAGAAGTGTTATCCTCAGCAAAGGTATGATAAAGCCCCACTAACAAATATTGTTTCGGAAAATGTATTGTTCATGACCAAGCAATTAGAAAATAGATTATATCAAGCTTATGGCAACGTCATTTTTCTTTAAATTACAATCACATTTGTTTTAGGAAAACTAATATTATGATCTGGCTGATATTAATAAAAGTCTCGTATCTGAAGGGATGAAGCATAAATAAAGATATATCTACATCTTTTTTCTTTTTTTTTATTACCTTCCATATATCAATTTTTCTTTTCTTAAATTGTTTGGATGGTTTTGCTACATTTGTCTGCGCATTCCTATCACTAAAAAAAGATTTGCTTGTTAAAATTTATTTCAATATTTCTTTTCAAGTAGTAGTTTCTATAATAGATTTGCTTGTCTGTGTATTCCTATCACTAAAAATAGATCAACAATAATGTTCTTACATTAATACTCTCCAAAGTTAACGTAAAAAATAAAAAGAACGAAACAGCCTTCTTCTTGACATTATAACCAACTAGAAAATTTGACTGAGCAATGTTATATCATATAAAAGAACCTAAAAAAAATTAAAAAAAATTAAAAAAGCATAAACACTTACAAATCTATTAATTGACCAGTGAGGGACCACGTTGGTTATGCTAGCTTGAGTGACGATGATGAGCAAATGTGAGCTGTGGAGTGGAGTGGGGTTCAAAAGAGGAAGAGAGACAGAGAGTATGAAGAAAAGGGAACAACTAGGGACAAGAGTGGGACAGACGGAACAAAAATAAAAAAAGGGACAAGAGAATTTTAATGAAGAAGACGTCTGTGTGTGTGTTTGTTGTGCAAGAGAGAAAGTGACTTTTACAGGGGAAGAAAGGGATGTCGGGGAGCTGAGGAAAAGAGCAAATAAAAAAGGTAAAAGGGAGGGAAAGAATAAAAGTAAAGTAAAGGTGGAAAATTTGATTGGCGGGAAGTGATTTGAAAATTCACTTCCAGCTGGCAAATTTTTTTTTTTTAATATTTAACTAGCTATGGCGCCTGGTTTCCCAGGCACCACAGCTAGTGGTAAAATATTTTTTTTATATATATACCAACTGGTCACGTGGTGGCCAGCTGGTCAAAAATATTTTTTTTATTATAAAGGGCCACCTGTGGCGCCTGCCTCATAGGTGGCCCACACCAGCTGTGGCGCCTTGTTAAACCAAACGCCACAGTTGGTCCGATGCTCCCAAGTGTGGCGCCTTCCTTGGCAGGCGCCACACTTGAGCCAACTAGCTATGGCACCTGGTCCACCAAGCGCCACAGCTGGTACTCAAAATTAAAAAAAAAATAAAATAGAAAAGAAAAAAAAAGACAGCTGTGACACTTGTTTAAAGAAGGGCCACAAAATATGCGCCACCTTTTGACCTTTTTGTAGTAGTGATATAATCAATAATCACTAAATATTCTTCCTAGAAAATTATCGAAACAGATAGATGATAACAAAATTTTCCTACCTACAATCCTTTAATCATTAAACTAATAGTTAGCAACACAAAAAATGTAATACCCCGAATTTTAGGATTGGAAGCTTGGGAATAAGCCTAAATTAAGTGGACTGCTAAGCCCCAGTTTAGTAGATGTCCCAAATCTATTCTCCAATGTTTCTTATATCTTTGGGGTATTAAGAAAGTAAAATGATGAATTTTGGAGAATATAATTACAATTTTGGTGAAATCGTTTATGAGGTAGTGAGCTTGTCATATGATTTTGAATGATCAAATAATGATAAACAATTATGAGATTTTACAGGATGAAAGTAGACATCATAAGCTTTAATTTGATAGGTCATATGAATCAATTATAGCTATACACAAAAAGATATGAAGTTTTGAAGTCAGCACAGAAAAACTGTGAAATTTCTGGAACAATATGTAAAGATTGAAATTCTGGGAATTTTGTGATTCCATTCAGCAAAATTATATATTTTTCCTTGAAACTAGACTCAATAAGGGTTCTATAGGCTTTGGAATCACTTCATTTTGATTTTTCTAGAATTATTTATGCTTTTTCAAAGTTTGGGCAGAAATCTGCCAAAATTTTGTGAAAATCCGAAAATTAGGAAAATGAATTAATTAAATGGGATATATTATTATAAATCAGCTCCTCCTTCTTCAGCCCCATTTCTGACGTGAACCAGCTGAACATAGAGAGAGGAAGTGTGAAATTTTAGAGAGAGAAAAGGGGAGGAAAAAACTTGCAAAGGTAAGTGATTTCTTCAGTAAATCGGTTCATAATACGTATAACTCAACTCCTAAGCTATTCTTCTATGTGATGTAAGGTATTTGAAGCACAAATCTTGGTGTTTTGAAGTTAGGGTTTTCAGCCACTTTGAGAAAAGCTAGTGGGAGCTTGAGGTAACTTCCAAACTCTTGTGTATTGACTATTCTAGCTACTGTGGGCAATTTAATCGGTGAAATTTCGCCGGATTGCTATTGGTTTTAATTTTTGGAAATGGGTATGTGGGGCTATTATGCTGCCCAAATTGGTACTAAATGGTGGTTGTAACCTAATGGAATAGTCAATAAAGTGGATAGGAGTAGAAAGGAACGTGTTTACGGAGCCGAAACCGAAAAACCCCAATTTTCCCCTTAAAACCTATATATTTTGGTCAGGATTGTAAATGGGTCTTAGAGTTGGATTTTCAATGATTTGATGGTTCCATTGAGTTCAGGAATGAAAATTAGGTGGGGTTACAGTTGGGAACTTTTTCGGAAAAGGCCGAGAAAGCATAATTACGAAAATGCTCCTAAAACACTGAAATAAGGGTTGCCAAGGGCAATTTCATCTTTTGGCAGTGAATTTGGTAATTCTGAGTCCGGAAATGGATTCCTTGGGCGAAAATATGTCAGGATAGCCTAGGTTATAATTTCGAGAAAAGTACAGCCGGACCGAGTACAATGGGCCGGGTCCCCGGGGGTATTTTAGTAATTTTTCTAGATAGACTCATATAACCCCCAAAAACACTATGGAAGTGTCTAAATAGTATATTTGACATTGTATGATCGAATATGGAGCTCCGAGCTGTTGGCACGCAAATCGAGGAGAAAGATTTGGAGGTAGGGGACTTACCTTACTTGCATGTATTTGATATCTTTGCTTGTGTAGTGATGTATATGATTGCTTTACTTGATTGTGTTGAGCATACTTGAATAAATGAAGCTCTGTTTCTGCTTTCGCTGTGGCCATAGTTTTGTTACATGAAACATTGAGCATGCAGAAATGTCATTATGGAGCATACATCTAGTTAAATCTAACATGTCATACACATAGCATCCATCATGCATGCATTATGGTATCTGTTTCCTACTGAGATTCTCTCGAATCTCACCCTCTCCTACCAACAATTTAGACAGGAGACGACAGAAGATATGCAAACAACAATGCAGAGTACCATACGAGGGGATTACAGGAGTGGAACGAAGACGGGAAGAAGTCTCCGTTTCACTAGGATGAGTTTAGACACCCTAGTAGCCTTGTGCGGCTACCTTAATCGTAAGTATTATGTACAAACCCCTATGGGGAATTATATAATCATGCACATATTATCAGTATAGTTATGCTATTCATGTGTTGTCTACCGAACCGCATATCGTTTTCCGCCAATACTCTGAAAAAAAAGGTTAAAATAAGGTAATGGCGTGACAAAAATTTTCATTGGCTTTGACTAATATTGTTGTCTACCCCATAAAAAATTTTATTTTTTCTAAAAAAAAGGTAATGAGGTTAACCTAGCTACTCACCTAGGTTGAGCCGGGGTTAAACAAAATCCTGAGTTAGGGACTTGCCCAGACCAATTTGATGGTTAGGTCATCGGTTTCCTTGTTGACTCGGTTGATCCAATTCGAGTTTGATAACCTTGTTTAAGTGGTCCTCACATGCCATTCTCCCACTTTTCTAAGTCCCCACTCAACATCAAGAAATGAAGTGTAAAACATCATTTTTTTTGGCCGACATGGTTTAATATATCAACTAAGGGCCCATGGTAGAGACAAGTCCAATCCCTTGTAACAATCATTCTCCTTCTTTATCCATCCACGTTGGTGTGCTGGCAGTTTACCCATTTTTTTTTTTTTAAGAATTACACTCATATCCCAACCAAAAGAGAAATGAAAAAAATGACCCCTTAAAATTTCAAAATGAAAAGATTATCCTATGAAGTTGTTAATGACGCCCCTAGAGTTGTCAATGATCCGTACCTGGAATTGTCAATGGGACCATTTTTTCATTTGACAATTTGACAAGATCATTTTTTCATTTTTTTCCTTCTTCTCGGAGACTTGAATGTAATTTTTCCTTTTTTTTTTACAATCTAATGGCAAGTTAATTTTTTTTGTTAGGTACAGATACTTTCATAATAATGGAAGCAATTTTGTTTGATGTACTATAAGGCATTAAATGTGGGCACCTCTTTACATCACATAAACCCAACCAAACGCTGTAATCAATCTGTTGCATCAGGATTACATGTAACCCTCTTTCATGGAATCGAACCAAACAGGCTATACATCATTTGATGAAATTAGGATTACACTACTAGAATTGATGTATGAAGATGTAGACATCCTATAATCAAGTGATGATACTATTGCCATTATAATTTTTTAACTTGACTAAAGTGCTCACCCATAAATACTGTTAAATATTAAATAATTACTATCATTAAATATTAAAAAAATTAATTAATAATATAAAAATTTTAAAAATATTCGCCTCTGAAAAAATTAAAAAAAAATTATATTCCACCATTAAAAATATTAAAATATCCCATTAAATAAGGTTCCCACCATTATACATTAAAAATTACTATGAAGCCAATGGGTACAGTGCACAAATTGAAAAATTACCATAAACCCAATATATACATTATACATATATGTGTAAATAGGGGTAATTTTGTCTCTTACTATATTATTCCCATATATTTATAAATCCGATGTAATCCAACCAAACGTTTTTATGTATGTAAATCATCTTTCCTTATCGACAAGCCAAACAAGGTCATGTAATCATCATTATATTCTATTTCATTACTCTGCATTACATTCCATTATATTACCATCGACTTCGTAAACCGAACGGTCACTTAAGGGATTAGTAGAAGCAATAATTTTATTGAAACCATATTACCTGCATAATTGAACACCAGATATATGTTTTCATCCTTTGTTCCCCTCTTATCTAAACTTGTTGAAAGAAACAAAATAAAATCAAGCGATATCTTTTTTTATACAATTGGATTTTTTAGCTTATTGTTTGGGAGGGGCCTTTGAGAGGGGTAGTTGAGATTTTTGATCCTATTTTTTAAAAAAGTGTTTTGATGTGATTTATTTTGGTCTATAAGCCTCACAATTTACCTAAAAAAATTTAGAATTTAGTACATTATAAAGCTCAGTAATTTTTTTGCAACCCCCATTAATTTGAATTAAAAACATGAAAATTAAAATTATGGCCGTTATCATTAAAAAGCAAGATTTTTTTCTTATTTCATGAATTAGGTTGAAAAAAAATATTTTTTAAAAAAATAAAAATGATCCATTTTTATATTCACAATAATAAACCAAAAACTAAAAACTAGTGATTTTCAGAAATTAAATAATTTTATATATTATTATTGTTTGAGTTGAGCAAATCTTTCTTATTCCCAAAAAAAGAAAAAGAAAAATGGAGCAGATAAGATAATTTACCCAAATAGAGTAAATGACGGTCCAACTTAAAGTAGAGGCCCAAACCATGGGCTATTTACCTTCCCTAAAAAATAAAGGAAAATGGACCGGGTCATTGGAGCACCGACCCGGATCATGACCGTTGGTATATATGATGTTCTTAAAACACTAGCTCCTCATATACCTCGGTTTAAGGGCGGCAACAGGCCCTGGCCTCTTAAGAAGGCTGCTTTTTTTTTTAAACTGGCCATGAACAGGCTCACTTGTAAGTTTATTATGCCTGTGAGTAGGGGTGTCCATATTTTCTCGGTCCCGGCAGTTTCGGCCCGGTCCCGGCAAGATAAGGACTAAAAAATCCCGGCCTTACCGGGACCGGGACCAGGACCGGGAGTAGAAGATACCGGGACCGGGACGGGATCCGGTCAAGGCTTCGGGATTCCCGGTCCCGGTCTCGGTATCTTATGCATACAGTTTTTTTTTTTTGGTTATGTTAATATTTAATGGGTTCTTGTTCTAATGGGTTAAACTTGGCCCAAAACTAATAAAAATAACTGTAACAAAAAAAAACAGAACATGAGAATGCCAAAGCCCAGAACGCTTGTGACAAAAAAAACAATGAAGTGAATGAACCTTCAGTGAGTTGAGGCGTTGAGCTTGTCAGCTTGAGTGTTGAGTCTATCACTTTCGTGTTTCGTCCGCCACCACTCACCAGTCACCACGGTCTCACACTCTCACTCTCACTCTCACGGTCTCAGTCTCGAGTCTCGACGTCGGCATCTCCGATCTCGCTGGCGGCTTCTCCGTTCTCGCTGGCGGCTTCTCCATTCTCGCTGTCGGCATCGGGAGCTTCTCCGTTCTTGCTGTCGGCATCTCCGTTGTCACTGGCGGCTTCTCCGTTCTAGCTGTCGGCATCGGGAGCTTCTCTGTTCTCACTCTCGGCCTCGGCGTTCTCAGTCTCTCGCAATTCGCATTCTCACTCTCGGCTTCTCCTTCTCGGTCTCCGGTTCTCCTTCTCGGTCATGGCTGAGAGGTATTTCTAAATCCCCTCAAATCTGTAATTTATCTTGCTTCTTGAAACTGATGCATTTCATTGTTTTGGACCCATCCCTTCACTTAGATCTCATCAAAATGAAGGTTCCAATAGAAATCTGTACAATGTTGGACTATTCAAAAAAAAAAAAAAAAAACGATGGAGTCAGATTTTATAATTAGGGACTCACAAGTCATAATCAGGTGCCTAGATAGAAAAATGAATATTGAATTGCAATAGAAATATGTTTGATTGTCCTGATTTGATAGTAACCTTTTTATGAGGTTCTTAGGCAGCAATTAGTAACCTTTTTATAATTAGGGACTCATAATCAGGTGTCTTTATATCATTGTTCTGTAAATATTTGGCTTGCAGTTTGCTGTGTTTCTTGAAGAGCAACGAATTAGAGAATGAAAGGTTTGCAAATGGTGAAGGCTGAACTTTGCTCAAGAATTAGAGAATGAAAGGTTTGCAAATTTAAATTGTTGTTGTGTTTCTTGAAGGCTGAACTTTGCTCAAGAATTAGAGAATGAAAGGTTTGCAAATTTAAATTGTTGCTGTGTTTCTTGAAGGCTGAACTTTGCTCAAGAATTAGAGAATTAAAGGTTTGCAAATGGTGAAACATTATGACTTATTTGGTGAGGACTCCTTGCGAGGAAAAAAAAAATTGGAACTACATTCAATTCCTAAACTGTAAACTGTATTCACGGCCAAAAAAAAAAAATTCCTAAACTGTATTGATTCTTGATTTTGTACTTGGTTGTGAACTACATTCTGGTTGGTGAAAGTGTGAAACATATGGATAAAGTGTAACAGCTGAAACTTTGTGCATGCAGGAACCACCGTGGTTTGAGACTTTGAGGCACTATTGGGGTATTAGAGATTTAGAGTTCGTGGTTAGCACTCAGCAGTCAGCACTCCAAGACTACTGGACGAGTGGACATAGGCATTTAAATGTTTTTTTTACTTTGATTCTTCAATTGGACTCATATCATGTTTAGTAATGGCTTGTATTGTAATATGTTATTGGGCTCAAGCCTTTTATTATCATAAGCCCAAAGAGTCTCCTCAATCCAGATTTTCTTTGTGCAAAAAAAAAAAAAATCAGGTGTTGGTGTCAAACCGGGAATTCCCGGTCTTGGTCCCGGGATAGTCCCGGTTGTTCCGGGACCGGTCACAAATTCTCAATCCCGACCTCATGCCGGGACCGGGACCGGGAGTGGTTGATCCCGGTCCCGGTCCCGGATTTGAACACCCCTACCTGTGAGATCGATCTGAGTATTTTTTTAGAAAAAAATATTTAGAATAATTAGTGTATGAGGAAAAAGTCAAAATTTTGAAATTATAAAATTTTAAATAAGGTACTCCTTAAAAAATGAGTTAAGAATTTCTTATCAAGTTTTATCAAACAAACCTGATTTAAATTTTTGTAATTTCAAGCTTCAAATTTCAAAGTTGTTTTTTTTCCCATCTTCTTCCTTAATATATTTTGTTGTTCAGGGTTTTGTTTGTAATAACGATTTGAGCTTTTAAAAATGGCTTTTTAATAATAATTTGTGATATACCTGATCCTATTTATAAATCCCTTTTAACTAAATCTCATATACCAAGGAGAGATAGTTAACTCAATGATTATGGAGTAAATTTCTAACTATATCTTCATTTATGAATGAGTTCTTTTTAACTCTTTTTTCTCTATCTATCATTAAATTACTTCTTCATTGATATAATAAATAGGGATAAAATTATCACAATTTCATTTACCATAATGAAATTGGATTTATAAATATGACTAAAAATTTTTATCAGAAAAAACTTATAAATAAAATCAGAGTGATATAAGATAAATATGTGATATCTTTTTTTTTTTTTCAAGAAAGAAATATAATATATTGAAATCAACCAAATGTTATAACAACAAAGAAATCAAAAGGAACTACCTATAAACTAAGAACACATTAAATTTAAAACATATAAACATTGAATCTAAACATATAGGTCAATAAAGTTTCCACAACGTAGCACGAACATAAAAGATAATCAAACTAAATATCCATAACACCAGAGGCGCCGATGGCCAACCACTACTAAAGAGGTCGAGATAGGCAACGCAGAGGGGAGGACCATCCAATAGGCTTCTTATCCCTCACTTACCCCTGCCGTCGCGGCCATCATTCGGTCTCACCACCATTGTCGGCAGTCCCGCTCTCCACACTCTCCATTCTGATCTTTAAGCTCGCGTTGATGGCGAGCTTCGTTACAGCTGTGATGGCGACTTCTGAAGGTGGAAGCTTAGATGTATGTGAACAATGTCGTCTGTCTTATGATGTTGCTTTCCTACATCTTCATTCTTGCAAAAAATTTCTTGCAGAATGTGCGGTTATAAGGAAAACTTTCCCTTTACCCAAAACGCTAAAGCTTATCGATCTTGTGGCCGAGGGAGCCCTCGAACAAATCAGATCGTCGCCTTTGCCTCCCGTTGGTGTTTTCGATTCATTTTTCTCTTCTTTTTTAATTTCCTTGTCTTGTTCTGTTTTCAAGAGTCTGTGAACCAAATTCTCCGACCCTTTTTCTTTCATTCTTCTTCCATCTTTCTGCGTCCGTGAAGATGTTGATAACACGTTTGTACTCACTACGGTGTGTTGTTTATTTTTATACTTTAATGGCTGTGGTTTGGGCTTATCCTCATTTTATATCGAAAAAGCTTGATGCTTTAAAAAAATTCCAAACAAGTTTTCATATTTTCTTTGTTTCAAACGGTGATTTTTCAGAACCATTATCTAATCAACTTTTGCTTGCTCTTTCTATTGCCTTAGTTTCAGGTTGCTGAAGGTTGGAGCTAGAAATTGCTATCAAATGGATCCATTGCTTTAACACTCATAGAAGCTTTATTGATCCTGTTGCTTTTATCAATTTCAATGGCTAACAGATATATGTATCTGGTTGGCATTTAAAGAATATGAGGTACCTTCTACACATTTTTTTATTTATTGTTTTCTTTCATTGGGCATTAAAGATGATCAACAACAACAATAACAATAAAGCCTTTATCCTATTAAGTGGGGTCGCCTATATGGATTGTATGACGTCATTGTGCTCTGTCGAAAAATATATCTTTAGATATATTATTAATCAAAAGGTCTCTCTCTGTGACCTCATTAAGCGTTCGCTTCGGCCTTCCGCGACCTCGTTTTACAGGACTCCAAACTGCTTGATCAACCCTCCTCACTGGTGCATTCAACGGCCTTCATTGAACATGTCCAAACCACCTCAAACGACTTTCTACCATTTTTCCTTCAATAGAGGCCATTCCAACTCTTTCACGTATATGATCATTATGAATCTTATTTTTTCTTATATGACCACATATCCATCTCAACATCCTCATCTCGGCCACCCCCATTTTATGCTCATGTAATCCCTTTAAAGCCCAACACTCCCTACCATATAACATTGCTGGTCTTATAGTAGTGCGGTAGAACTTCCCTTTTACTTTATTAGGTACCTTCCGATCACAAATAACTCCAGAAGCTTTTCTCCATTTATACCATCCAGCTTGAATTTTGTGATTGGCATCTCTATCAATTTCACCATCTTGTTGTATAATTGATCCCAAATACCGAAATTTTATCACTTGTGAAATAACTTGCCCCCCCAATTTAACTTCCACATCATTTCGACCTTGTCTCTTATCATTCTTACAATGCATATATTCAGTTTTGCTCATACTCAGACGAAAACCCTTCACTTCCAAAGTCCGTCTCCATATATCAAGTTTAGAATTAATTTCCTCCCTGGATTAAGCCAACAGAACTATATTATCTGCAAAAAGCATGCATTTAGGGATCTCCTCTTTTATAGGCTCAGTTAAAACATCTACCACTAGGTTAAACAAATAAGGGCTTAAAGCTGATCCCTGATGTAGGCCAATCCTTATAGGGAAGTCCTTTGTTACACCTCCAGGTGTTCTAATATTGGTTGTAACCCCCTCATACATGTCCTAAATGGCTTTGATTTATGCAAACCGCACCCCCTTCTTTTCCAAGGCTTTCCAGAGTATATCTCCTGGCATACGGTCATATGCTTTTTCCAAATCAATGAAAACCATATGTAAATATCTTCCTTTGCTCCTATACTTTTCCATAACCCCCTTAATAAATAAATCGCTTCTATTGTAGACCTTCCTGGCATAAGTCCGAATTTGTTTTCAACAATTTCAGTCTCCAACCTCAACCCGCGTTCCATCACCTTTTCCCATAATTTCATTGTATGACTCATAAGTTTAATTCCTCTTTAATTTGCACAATTTTGAATATCCCCTTTATTCTTATAAATAGGAATCAAAGTACTTTTCCTCCACTCATCCGGCATTTTCTTGAATCGTAAAACTTCATTAAATAATTTTGTGAGCCACAAAACACCCTCTTCACCCAAACATTTCCAAACTTCAATAGGAATCCTATCAGGCCCAACAGCTTTACCATTTTCCATTTTCTTAAGAGCTTCCCTAACCTCACCAACTTGAATCCTGCGGTAAAATGATAAATTAGGATCACCTTCTTGAGTTGTCAAATCCTCGCAGTCACAAGGCTTTCCCCCTTCATCATTGAACAACTTATAAAAGTATGCTTCCCACCTATTCTTAATATCTCCATCAGTAACCAAAACTTTGCCTTCTTCATCCTTTATACACCTCACTTGATCCAAGTCTCTCAATTTTCTCTCCTTGTTCTTTGCAATCTTATAAATCTTACGCTCCCTCGCCTTTGTTCCTAACTCCTTATAAAACTTCTCATATGCTTTATTACGAGCTTCACTCACTGTCTTCTTAATCTCTTTTTTAGCTAAACGATACCTTTCCCAATTGTCAACATTATCACTGCATTAAAGATGATCATTCTTTTAATTTTCATTTGTGCTAGGCCTGAACCTAAACTCACTAAAATGATTCTCAAGGATTTTTTGAGCAAATTGAATAACAAGTCATCATTTCATTTTGAAGGATTAGTTGTGATTGGTCATAAGATTTAAAAAATTAAAGAGTTACTGAGTGAAGCTCATATTGTGGGGTTTTGGGGTATGGGTGGTACAGGTAACACTACTCTTGCTAGTGCTGTGTTTGACAAGTTTGAATCTTTCTCATTTGTTGAAAATGTAAGAGTACAACTAGGAAGAATTGGATTGGGTGAATTACAGGAAAAATACCTAAAAGAATTGTTAAGAGATGAGGATGTGAACGATTACAATTTAATATAAACTTTTGTGAAGAATAGGCTTTAGAGAAATTTTTTTTTCTAGTATTTGATGATGTTGACAATTCTATAGCAATTAAAGATTTAATCAAAGGATGTGGTTGGTTTGGAGAAGGAAGTAAAATTATTATCATATCAATAGGCATTCAAGTGCTTAACAATACTTTTGCTTCAACAACATATCGTGTTCAGCAAAAAAGAGTTCTCTTATCTTATGCTCTACATCCCTCAAGTTTGAACGCTTTTAACTAAAATGAGTCATTTAAAGGCTAGTTGGAGTTATCACAGAAAGCTAATCGAATCCGCTAGCTAATGCCTTTCCAATAATCGAAATCCGCTAGCTAGTACGATTTGTATAACGTATTAGTGGTTGATTATTGTAAATCCTACTAACTTGTTGAGTTCCTTTACAGGAATCCACTCCTGCTGTAATAACCCCAAATAGTCTTTAAATGACTCATATAGCATGAGAGAACTCTATTTGTTGAAGTTGAGGTATTCTTAAGCTCTTGTATGTTTCTTGATCTGATAATAATTCTATTTCCTTCTCCAAATCAATCTCATACTGTGGTTAAGTCTTTAATTGTTATAGAATTATCAATATCATCAACTGCTAGGTATAAATGGTTTATTAAAAAGTGTAAGTGTACACTGTTGTAAACAAGTAATATAGAGGTGGGTAGAACATTGTTCTCATGAGGATTGATCACTAAGTATTAAATTGATAATCTTAATTCTATTTAGTCGATCGATTAGTTGGTGATTGGGATTACAAAATAAAAATGATTAAATATGAATGCAATTTATATGAAAACAATTATGAGAAAAAGCCATAGGAATCAGATTTTATTTAACAAATTTTGGATTGAATCACCTATCTATTCTAATTCAATTTATTCTAAATGATTGATAGCTAAGTTTTCCTAATTTAATTACTAGTTAAGCAATTTTATAATTAATTGTTAATCCAATATATCCTTATATAAATTAAAACAAGTAATCATGCATTAAGATTTATAGAACTCATTAAGACTTCACAACTCATGAATTTATTCCTATTTTATATGCACGTTATGATTTTAATTATAAGATCTACACATACATCTCCTTTTCAATCTCAACATACATATTGAAATCATTAAAAGATGACCAATTAATTGAAAGCATTAAGAACAATAATCAAAACTCAATCATGAAGGAAAAATTAAAACTAAATTTAACAAATTAAAATTCAATCCGTCATTAGCAAGATACATCATCACTCTAGGGAAATGAAAATTTATCTCATGATGAAATTAAAAAAAAAACCAAAATAAATTGAAAACTTCATAAATATTACATAAAACTTTATTATTGAATTCTAAAACATAAAGATATAACTATAAGATGCACGAAAATGGAAAAATCTAGCATTTCTTATCGGAGATAAAACCTTCCATTTATGTGGCAATCTATATATATATATATATATATGAAGGAGGTCTACTTAAATCTTCCAAGAAGAAGGCATGTAAGAAACAATACAATGCATGAAATTAAACTGTCTTCTTGTCTCTTCCACTCTATTTATAGATGAACGTGGTGTAAAGATTTTCATTTGTTAGGTATGAATCTTGATTTTAAACCACCAATATTGACCTTGTGGCAACCATGCTTATCGAATTGAGCCAAATTTTGATAGTCAATATGATGGATTCTCATATTTTTATCTTCATGAAAGTTGTAAATCTAGATCTTAACTTGAAAATGCATGTGAGAGCTCTTCATTTCAATATTTGCAGTTCAAGTTATGGTCAAATAAGTGATCGAAGGTCAGACTTGGACAATCCCATGTTCTCAACTTCTAAGCAAAATTCGAAACTCTTGAAGACAGAATAGGGCTTTGGCCTCAACATAAAAGTTGCAGAAATTTTTCTTAGCTTTTTATCTATATAAAGAACATTCCAATTCGACATCTAGAGTTTTAGATATTGTATAAAAATTGAAACAAGGTTAAAATTTATTATTTTTTGATAAATTCTATTTTATGTCAAAATCATTATTTATCTATCAATTACACTCAAATTCATTAAATTAAGTTTAAATATCATCCAAAAAATCATCATATAAGAAAAAATAACCATGCAAATATTTTACTTATTAAATTCCCCCACACTTAGCTTTTGGACGTCCTTAGACAACAAAAAGTGACTAATAAGTTCTTACTATGCTTCCAACAAATTCAAAAGTGTTAAACCGTAAGTAAGAACAAAATTGAAGAATAAAGAGATTATAACATTCATGAATCAATAAAAATATAAACGGGTAACTTTATTTGAAAATGAATGAATCGAATTCGTAATTGTGACTCATTTTCTGAATCTCTCAAGTGTTTATGGGTAAGTATTTGGCTCAAATTCAACAAAAAGAAAATTGCACTATCTTAAGCTTGTTAAAAATCTCAATTTCTATTATCTAATTCACATGTATAATTCAAATCAAAAGAATTTATTGTAGGTTGTAATGAGGTTAAGGTAAAAGGAATGTAAAATGTAATATGAAAGGCTATATTTAAGAAATTAATAGAGTAATTGAAAAATTAGCCAACTTGTGAATAAATTTATCTCAGTATAATGACACACAATTTTAATTCGAATATTAAATATTTTTTATTTTTCTTTTTTTTATTATGCGACTCTAAAGTTGATGATATATACATCCTAACACTTGTCAAAAGTCTATTTTACAAAACTTTCAAATGTTCTGCTAATCTTTTGAATTAGGTAAATGTACTTGATATGTAACATCCCAAAATTTATATTCACCAAAAGTATTGTAAATATTTGAGAAATTCAATAAAATGGTGAATATTCATGAATTTGGAATTTATGAATTTATAAATATTCAATTTCATGAGAAATTGGGCAAAAATAATTAAGGAATTAACTTGGGTAATTTAAAAAGCCCAATATTAAGGTCCAAAAATGAAGGAATATTAGAGAAAATATTTGGTTCAAAAATATATGGAAATTGGCCAAAGAAAAATAAGAAAAGAAATTGGATTAGAAAGGTAATGACAAAATCGTAATTTTGCCAAAATAGCACAAAATAAATTATTTTCCAATTAATTGAATTTAATTTCAATTAATTAAGAAAAATAAAGGTTAAAATAAATTTAGAATATTTTGGTCAATTTAATATGAATTTATGGAAAATTTGAGCAAAAAGTGCAATTTTGACCAAAATTGAGACTTTACGTGTATACGTAACTTGGACAAGTTGTGAAGCCAATTGAGACCATAGGGAGGGACCCCTAGGTGTCTCCTACATGTGGCATAAATAAGGAAATATTGATTGGGCTTAATGAGCATGGTTATATGTACATAAGGATTTATGTACATAAGTTCATTTTTGAAATTTTGGAAAATAAAAAAAATAAAATAAAATATTGTAAAATATATGATAAATAAATATATCATCATCCTCTTCAGCCCATTTTCATGCTGCAACATACCTGAAATAAGAGAGAGAAATTTGAGAGAGTTTAGAGAGAGAAAGAGAAGAAAAATCACAAGGTAAGCCGATTTCTACGACGATTTAGGTCCTAACGCGTATAACTCCGACTCTAAGCTACTCCTCTTTGTTCTTTAGGGTTTGGAGGCTTAAAAATCTGTTCTCTAAAGGTTAGGGTTTCAGCCATTTTTGGGAAAAGCTTGTGGGAGCTTGAGGTAACTTCTAAACCTCCGTATATTAACTATTCTGGTTGCTGTGGGCAATTTAATAGGTGAAATTTCGCCGGATTGCCATTGGTTTTAAATTTTGGAAAAGTGTATGCCTAAGGGTTATGCTGCCCAATTTTAGTTCAAATGGTTGTTATAACTCAATTAGATGGTTAATAAAGTGGTTAGGAGTAAAAAGGAACACGTTTACGGAGCCGAAATCGTAAAACCCAGATTTTTCCCAGAAAACACCATAATTTCGGTCAAGGATGTTTGAGGGCCTTAGAGTTGGATTTTCAATGATTTGATGGTTCCATTGAGTTCAGGAATGAAAATTAGGTGGGGTTACAGTTGGGCACTTTTTCAGAAAAGGCCGAGAAAGCATAATTACGAAAGCGCCCCTAAAACCCTAAAAGTAGGGCTGCCAAGGGCAATTTCGTAATTTGACATTGAATTTGGTAATTTTGAGTCCGGAAATGGATTTCTTGGATGAAAATACGTTATGATAGCCCTAGTAAAAAATTTTGGGAAAATGTGCCATCGGATCGGGTACAGCGGGGCCGGGCTGGGGTCCTGGGGGAATTTTAGTAAATTTTCACCATAGGCTAATATAACCACAAGAAACACTATGGAAGTGTGTAAAATGATACTTGGATAGGTTATAACCTATTTCTTGTATATTTGACGTTTTAAGACTGAGTTGGATGCCTATAGTTGACACGTTTTATGAGGCGGATCCTTTGAGATAGGAAAGAGGTTAAGGTAGGGACTACTATCTCTCATATACTATGTGACTATTTATATTATGCATGTTATTGTATTTTGTGATCTGAACATGTGCTGGAGGCACATTACCTAGCTGAGGTACACTAGTCTTACCTAGCTGTAGTCAAGGACTCAGCTGAGGGACATGTAAGGGTTTCAACAGGTTAGTTGGCCCTAAATTTTGTGTACACACACGGATGATATGAGTTTTCATTTTACTTGATACGGTGCATTGCATATTTAATTTTCACATTTTATGTGTTGATCGTATGTTTCAACTGAGATTCCTTGGAATCTCCACCCTTTTTCTAATACAAATGTCTCAGCGGGTGCCAATGGCTTGAAAGCCAAGGATGCAGAGAAGGGAAAATGATGGGCACGTTTCCTAAGATGAATACAGTGGTTGTATATAGTCTGTATGTGAAATAGTTTTGGAACATTCTGTACATATTTTTCATTATTATCGATTTCTGCTCTCTTAATGACTGTCTGTAAACAAATACTTATTATCAGTATAACTGTACTTTTCTGTTTGCCTATGGAACTTGTTCATTATTGCCCTGCGCATATCAAAATGGAAATGAGTGTTGACATTTTTGGTATCAGAGCTAATAAGCGGTTTTGGAATTATCAGAATGGTATACTGATATAGTTTTGTTTGCATTGCGACAGGACATCATGAGCAGTTCGAGTGAGCCCATGACCAGTTCGAGTGTACCATTTGAGGGGTCAGAGGTGTCTGTCAACCAGAGCCCTCCAGAGCAGCGGATACCAGACGGGCGGCTTTTCATCGAGTATTTTGGACCCGAGGACGTTCGTATGTGGCAGACAGGATGAAAGAGTGTGCCGCAGCTACTCGTATTTGGACCAGGACCCAGGCTGGCTTCTCCAGGGCAGTCTCAGGTAGGAGAGACCAATGAGTATCCCGAAGAGGACTTTGAGGAGGATCTAGAGTGGGATCCTAATGATGATCCAGAGGAGATCCTCGAGGACGAGTCGAGCGATCGTGAGTCTCGGGCAGAGCCAGTGCAGTTGCCGTATAACTTGCAGCCAAACCTTGAGTTTTGGCACTATCTGCAGGGCTAATATATCCGAGCGATACAGGAACATGACACTCCCTGCAATCAGTATCTTACATTCTTGATAGATGTGGGAACGATGTATAGGCTTCAGGAGGATATGGGAGTGAGGTTCACGAATAAGGTCTGGGAATATACTACTATGGGTTTCTTTCCAGATATAGCGTACTGGAATAGACAGAAGAATAATATTGTAGAGAGGGGTCCGAGTAGGGACTTTTGGGAGTTCTTGGATCACGTGAACACCCTCGTATCGAAATATATGTATCTAGGTTGATGTGGGACCCACGTGGTATATTTTGGGTGACCGGAGCTGACCGGTACATATTATGAGACAAGGGCAGATAGGCGAAACCGACAGACAGAAATGATTTAGCCAGAGTCGGTATTTTGAGGAGGGTACAGATAAGAAAATGTAATGTAATAAGGAACAATATGTCATGTACAGTAGTTTATAGGTTATCTGATGTTTTGTTTCTATGTAGCTACTGTAAATAGTTGTGTATGCTATGTATGACATATCTGTGTACCCTGATTATTTATGAAATGATAAAGATGCCCTTGCTCTTGTATCAAAATTTACTCTTCTCTAATTTCATGTAGAGAGAATTATGGAGATAGTACAACCAGGAGAAGGCGATAGAGGCCGAGGTAGAGGTCGAGGCCGAGGGCGTGATAGACATGGTACCAAGAGGGCGAACCAAGGCCTGACCCTATCCAGCAGTGAATCCTGGATTTATTGGAATAGCAACAACAAACCATGAATGAGATAAGAGTTGACCTCCAGGGAGTGTGATGAACCCATGTTGTGTGAGTTCTCAAAATAAAACTAGGTTAGAAAATGTAGCTTAGTAGCTCAACCTAGGTCGTTCTTGTGAGAAGATTAATTTCTAAGTTTCTAAGTAGTAAAGTGATAAAAAGCCTTAAAGTTGTGCGAAATCATTTTGAGAATTTGATTTTAAAACTAATGAAATAATCTAAGCTTAAGCAATATTTTTTGTATCTTTTCGGTTTTCAAGACAAAGAAGCAAAAAGAATTGAAATTAACACTAACAACAAGATAAATTCAACTAACTAATATAATGATGAAATGGGATTCCCTTGAGTTGAGGTTTTAGTCTTCCTTGTTTGCTAATGATATGAATTCCACAATATGAGTCAAGAGGATGGAACTAAGTTACCACTAGCTCCATACTTGCAATAATCATTTAATTCATTCTACCGAAGTAATTAAATGAATACCACAAAATAATTCAAACTCAAGGAGATAAATAATAAACTTCCAATTCTAGCTTGTAATTACCATTACAAATGTTCAACACATTCAGTTTAGTCATTTACAATCCACTTAACCAAGTTGGAATAAACAACTCAACTTACTCCAAATTTGAATCATACAAAGCTTAATTAATCAACTCCTAGCTCAATCACCAAGTTTATTCACTTGGCATAGAATAATCTAAATCATAATCACATACTTTACCAAGCCATACAATCATGAAATAGAAAGAGAGCTTAAGGAATTCCATTAAAGTTTAGAAGCTCAAACCATTACCCAACTCAAAGAAATCACCAACACTTTAGCTACTCATGGAAGAAGAGGATGAAGCTTGATGGATGAAGAGGAAAGAATCAGCCATTGAAATAATATGTGGCACCGAATAGCTTGCGCCTCTTAATTCCTTCATAGTCCAGTCTAGATCACGGCCTCTCCCCTCCTCCCTCCTTTTTCACATTCGGTCTTGGTCTCCCTTTCACACTTGCAGCCGCCTCTTCATTGCTTCACACCAGCCGCAACCCTTCTCTTAATTCATTCGGTGCCCTCCCTTTACTCACGTGGTCCCCTTCCTTTTCTTTCTTTCACACTCGATTCACTCTCTCACAGCCGCTTGCATTCTCACCCCATCGGTCAACAATGTCGGCTTGGTTTCTTCATCCTTTCTCCAATTCAGTCCAGCATTTCCCACCTTCGGTCAACCATGCTTTTTCTTCAATTAATTCAATCCCAGCTGTTCCCTTCCTTTCCTTTTCGGTCAGCAGCCTTCCTTGTCTTTTCTTCCATTATTTCCTCCCGGTTCAGCAACTTGTAATTCTTCAATTCATTTCAGTCAAGCTTGGTTCAGCTCTTTTTTCTCTTTTATTCCCAATTGGTCTAGCTCTTCAATTCTCCCAATTCAGCCGCCACTCTCACACACAAAGCAATGGTCCCCACTTTCTCTTCTTTCTTCAATTCATCTAGGTTAAATAAGTTAGTTGTGCCATGTTTGGATGAGGAGGTGAAAATATGTTTATCATTAGGCATAAAATTGTAACCACCAAATAAAGCCCTTACTCATTTAACCTCCTCTTAGAAAAAATGTGAAAATAAATCCTGCACTTGTGATGTTCCACTTTTGTCCTTCATTAAGCTCCAAAATAACATCTTTGACATTAACTACTCAAATTATGCCACATCATCACCTACAAAATTAGATTCACAAAGGTAATATCTTTTGCTCATAATTAAAGAATAATGGAAATAACAAATATTAATTAGAAATATAACAATTAAACCACTTTAGTTCCTAAATTATTCTTTCACTAAAATCTCACATTAACACTTGATTATGCCCAAAATATTCAATTAAGTCCCACAAAAGCCTAAGATTAATTAATAAAAAGATATAACTATTGAGCTTTATGAGAGTGCAGTAGAGACAGGACCACCTGGAGAACCGCATGGATGAATTTATGTGGGGAAATTATGAAGAAATACCGGAGGAACCCCAACAAGAGGATTTACCACCAGAGCCTGAGGTGGATATCCAAGCTTGGCTTAGTAGATTTAGTAAGCAACAACCACCTATGTTCAAGGGGAAGTTTGATCCTCAACAAGCGAAGACCTGGTTAGCTCGTTTGGAAAATATTTTTGATATGCTGTAATGTCCAAATTGTTAGATCTCATGTTTTGATGATAACAAAAGAATGGTTTGAAAAGGAAATGTTTAATAATCAAGCTTGAACTAAGTAATGACAGGAATAAGCTTTACTTGAGGTAAGCATGGAAGTAGTAAAGATTGGCCAAGAGAAAATGCTGAGGAACCTGATTGGAAGTGCATTTTCTAAGTCATTACTCGAGGCGCTACTCGAGTAATGAGCCAAAACTTGAAGTAACCAAGCAAAACTTCTAGTTACCTGCCACCATTACTCGAGGAGGTACTCGAGTAACCAGGTAAAACTTTAAGGTTGCTCTCGGCCTGCCAATGTTACTCGAGGAGCTACTCGAGTAACCATGTGAAAACTTCCAGTTGACTTCAAGTTTTCCCCATGATACTCGAGGAGCTACTCGAGTACCTGTGTTTTCTAAAATATGGACCTCTCGGCAGTTTGTACCACTGCTAATGTTACTCGAGGAGCTACCCGAGTAACCAGGTCAGAAACTTCCAGTTGCCTTCAAGTTTTCCATGATACTCGAGGAGCTACTCGAGTAACCGTGTATTTGAAAATGTCAAGCTCTCGGCACTTTATACCACTGCCAATGTTACTCGAGGAGCTACTCGAGTAATGTATTAAGGTGAGTGAAAACTTGAGGTTAGTACCCGATTAACTTGATTTCTCTTTTTCATATTCCTCGAGTACTTACTCCATTAGACAAGTGTTTCATGGTTTATTTTAAGTGGATTCCTCGAGTATGTCCCCAGTATATGCAAATGTTTTCAATATAAACTTCAAGTCATTACCAGAGTAAATCACATTCAAAAGTCTCAGTTACTCGAGGAGCTACCCGAGTAACCTATGCAAAAAGGAGTGCATTACTCGAGTAGGTACTCGAGTAATGAGGTAAGTGCTCTCGGCATTTACATCCTGCCAACATTACTGGAGTAGAGCATCGAGTAACCAAAGTTTATTTGAAGGTTTACTCGAGTTGGTACCCGAGTAACTCATAAAGTTGTGAATGCATTACTCGAGTAGCTACCCGAGTAAATAACTATTCCAAAGGTTTGAAATTTAGTCTACTCCATGCACTACCCGAGTAATCTTGTTTCTCTTCATTGACTTTCAAATAAATAATGATTTCACGATGTTACTCGAGGAGCTACTCGAGTAAACTTCAAGGGTTACTCGAGGAGCTACTCGAGTAAGCGTACCCAGAAATTTAGAAATCATTCAAACTTTCATTATATTGTTTCCTATATGATTAACCTTTCATTGTATTAGCATTCTTAGTATATTTACAGAGAAACAATGAAGAAATCATATCAAGAGATGAAAGTCAAATCAAACATTCAAATGCCAACCACCGCCAACGGATATTTTTCAAAAACTTGAAAAGTCAACAGTGGCTGCGCACTCACCAACGGACGAAAGGAAGTGTTCCAACGGTCATCACCAACATATCTATATATATGGAAACCTTCAAACAGAGAAGAACAACTAAGCATCCATACGAACGAATCATTAAGTTCATTGCTCTGTTTTCACGTTGAATTTGTATTCATTTGCTTCAGTGATTATCATTTACTCTTTGAGAGAGATATTTCATTCAAACTCAATATTTGTTATTGAGATAACTTAAGGTTGTGGAACCTTGAGTTGGGATTGGATTACAACCTGTAAGGGGGAGCGAGTGTCCAGGTGTAAGGAACTTGCTTGTACTGAGGTGCCAAGAACCCACTGAATCTTGGAAGTTATAGTCAAACTCTCAGAGAAGCTCTGAGGACTGGACGTAGGTCAAAGTGGTTGTGACCGAACCAGTATAACTCCCGGTGTACACTTCGGTGATATTTCTCTTTACTCATTACTGTTTTAATTCTTTTGTCAAAGTTTTATATTTTCGAAAGAAATTTTAGTATCACCCAATTCACCCCCCCTCTTGGGTGAAACGCTTGATCTTAAATTTGGTATTAGAGCGTAGGTCTTCTTGTTAAGGTATAACAACCTAAGAAGGATCCAATGGCAAGCATGGGTGAAGGAATTCTTCCCGACGGAGCATCCATCACTAGACCTCCCGGTTTCAATGGAGAACACTTTTCTTTCTGGAAAGCAAAATTCAGAGTGTTCGTGATGGCTACTGAATATGGGCTATGGGATGTAATCGAGAGTGGAAATTATCAACCTACAAAGACTGTAGATTCTCAGAAAATTCCAAAGACGCCAGCGGAATATGATGAGAATGACAAGAAACTTATCACTCTCAATAGCAAGGCAATTCTGATGTTACAAAGCTCTTTGAGTCAGAATGAATACTTCAGAATTTGCACACTTCCAACAGCAAAGGAAATGTGGGAAGCTCTGGAAATAGCTCATGAAGGAACTTCTGGAATAAAGGAGAATCGAATCAACACCTTGATCACAGAATTCGATCTACTTCGAATGAAATCAGGTGAGTCAATTTCTGAATTCGAACTTAGATATACTCATCTTGTTAATCAACTTGCAGCACTTGGAAAAGTATATGATCAAAATATCCAAGTACGAAAGATTTTGAATATTCTTTCTAAAGAGTGGGAGGCCAAAGTCACTGCGATAGAAGAGGCAAAAAGAGAATCAATGAGATCAGTTGCTTCTCTATTTGGAAGTCTTTCTGAATATGAAAGCAAATTAAAGTTCAAACGGGAACTAGATGACATCAGTGACAAAAGAAAGAAAGGTCTAGCACTAAAAGCGAAAGAAGAAAATCAAGATGAAGATGAGGAGTTTGATGATGATGAAATGGGCTTAATCATAAAACGATTCAGAAAGTTCTACAAGAAAGGTCAAGGCTTCAAACACTTTCAAAAAGGAGGAACTAGCAACAAAGACCATATCATTTGCTATGAATGTGGAAAACCAGGACATATCAAATCAGAATGTCCAGAGCTCAATCAAAAGAGCAAAGAAAAGAGAAAAGGCAAATTCTTTAACAAAAAGAAGGCCTTTGTATCTGCTATATGGGGAGATAGTTCCTCAGACGAAGAAAGTGATGAGGAAGAAGTAGCCAATATATGTCTTGTTGCTCAAGAAGAGACGGAAGAAGAGGTAAATGATTCTGAACCTACCTATGATGAATTACTCTCTGAATATAATACTTTACATTCTGAATTCATCAAAGTAGTTAAAGAATTAATTGTTTTCAAAAAGAAAAACAAAGCTCTTGAAATTGAACTTAAAGAAAGTTCAGAAAAGAATTGTGAAAATTGTTCTTCGTTGAAAAAGAAAAACATTGATCTCACAAAAACTCTTGAAAAATTTACCAAAGGAAGTGAGATGCTAAGTGTGATTTTAAAAGAACAACGATTTGTAAATGACCGTTCTGGTATTGGATATGATCCAAAAACAGATAAAAGGAAAGGTAAAAAGAAAGTAGGAGGAAAGCCATATTTAAATTATTTCCAACATTCTGTGCATGTATCAAATCCTTTTGCATTTTGTAATTACTGTAACAGAAAAGGTCATTATACCTCTTCATGCATTCATAAAAAGAAAAGAACAATAGGAACCTACAAATGGGTACCTAAAGGCACATATGTTCAGAAAATCATTTATACTAACCCAAAAGGACCCAAAAAGAAGTGGGTACCTAAGACTTAGTCATTTGATTGCAGGTATGTCTTAAAGCATCCAAAAATAACAAGTGGTTCATAGACAGTGGATGCTCTAGACATATGACCGGAGATTTCGAAAGTTTTACCACATTGCAACCTAAGGAAGGTGGAAAGGTAAAATTTGGAGGAAATCAATCCGGAAAAATAGCAGGAATTGGTGAAATCAAAAATGACAAAGGCATACAAATCAAGGATGTATATTACGTTGAAGGCTTGTGTCATAATTTGCTGAGCGTAAGTCAAAGTGCAGATAAAGACAACTGGATAATATTTGATTCAGAGGAATATCTAATTATCAACAAGAATGACTTACAGCTTGATAAGAAAAATATCAAGGCTAAGCTCAGAGCAAAAAGGGAAGGTAACTGCTATACTCTAGATATTAGTAGAAATGAATCTGAAAATTGTTTTCTGAGTAATACCGATGAAAGTTGGCTATGGCATAAGAGATTGGCTCATGTCAATATGCATCAACTAGGTAAACTACTCAAAAAGGATTTAGTGCTTGGTTTACCTAAAATAAATTTCAAAAACGATTTGATTTGTGACGCATGTCAAAAGGGTAAACAAACTAAATCATCTTTCAAATTGAAAAATGAGATTTCAACAAATAGACCACTTCAATTATTACATATGGATTTAGTTGGTCCAGCAAGAGTAAAAATTCTTGGTGGTAACTTATATTCATTAGTTATTGTTGATGATTTCTCTAGATTTACATGGGTTATCTTTCTATCGTCAAAGGATGAAACCTTTGAAGAATTTATTATTTTTGCCAAGAAAGTGCAAAATGAGAAAGGTATGTCAATTGCAGGTATTAGGACCGATCATGGTGGAGAATTTGAAAATCAAGCATTTGAAGAATATTGTGATACTAATGGCATTGATCACAATTTCTCTGCTCCAAGGACGCCTCAACAAAATGGAGTTGTGGAACGCAAGAATAGAGTGCTTACTGAAATGGCTAGAACAATGTTAAATGAAAAGAACATGTCTCAAGTTTTCTGGGCTGATGCCATGAGTACAACATGCTATATTTCAAATAGAGCCTATATCAGAACAAAACTTGGAAAGACACCATACGAGCTATACAAAGGAAGGAAGCCAAACATTGCTCATCTACACATCTTCGGTTGTAAGTGTTTCATTCATAATAATGGTGAAGATAACTTAGGAAAATTTGATTCTAAAACTGATGAAGGAATTTTCCTAGGATATTCTAACCGAAGTAAAGCATATAGAATTTTCAATAAAAGAACTTGTGTTGTTGAAGAATCAATTCATGTTGTATTTGATGAATTTGAATCCTCTGACAAAACGATTGATGAAGAACAGGAAGTTGTTTTAAATCAAGAAAATGGTCAATCTATCTCTAAGTCTCTTATTCCAGAGGTTGATGAAACTAAGGATGAAGAGCAATCCCTAGGTCAACCTAAAGCCTGGAAATACAATAGAAGTCATCCCTTAGATCAAGTCATAGGAGATGTGAATGAAGGGATCAAAACCAGAAATAGAGTTTTCAATGAAGTAAGTTTTTCTGCATTCATTTCTGAGATTGAACCTTCTAACATTGATGAAGCCCTATCAGACAATGATTGGGTCATAGCAATGCAAGAAGAACTAAATCAATTTGAAAGAAATCAAGTTTGGGATTTGGTACCTCGACCCAAAGATCATACGATCATTGGTACTAAATGGGTATTCAAAAACAAACTTGATGAATCTGCAATTATTGTCAGAAACAAGGCAAGATTGGTGGCTAAAGGCTATAATCAGGAAGAAGGAATTGATTATGAGGAAACGTATGCTCCAGTGGCTAGATTGGAAGCTATACATGTACTCTTAGCCTTTGCATGAATCAAAGGATTCAAACTCTATCAAATGGATGTTAAGAGTGCTTTTTTAAATGGTTACATCATGGAAGAAGTGTATGTAGAACAACCTCCAGGATTTGAGGATGTCACTAAACCAGACCATGTTTTTAAACTTAAAAAGGCTTTGTATGGTTTAAAACAAGCTCCTAGAGCCTGGTATGAAAGGCTTAGTAAGTTTCTCATCGATCAAGGTTTTGTACGGGGAAAAGTTGATACAACATTATCGAAAACGTGATGATATTTTAATTGTTCAAATATATGTTGATGATATTGTTTTCGGTGCTACTAATGAATCTATGTGTAAAGAATTTTCTGAGATAATGCAGGGAGAGTTTGAGATGTCAATGATGGGAGAATTGAATTTCTTTCTTGGTTTGCAAATCAAACAAAGAAAGAATGGAATCTTCATATCTCAAACAAAGTATTTAAAAGAGCTATTGAAGAAGTATGGAATGGATGAAGCAAATGGCTCAGATACGCCTATGAGTTCAACAACGTTGCTTGATGCTGATGTTAAAGGGAAAGACTATAATATCACAAAATATAGAGGAATGATTGGATCATTACTCTATCTCACGGCAAGTAGACCAGACATCCAATTTAGTGTTGGCATATGTGCAAGATATCAATCGGCGCCAAAGGAATCACATGCTGAAACGGTCAAACGAATCTTTAGATACCTTGCTGACACACCAGAATTGGGTCTGTGGTATCCCAAAGGAAGAAGTGAATATTTAATTGCTTATTCAGATTCTGATCATGGAGGATACAAGACAGACAGAAAGAGCACCAGTGGACAAGGACAATTCCTTGGAGGATCTCTTGTATCATGGTTCAGCAAGAAACAAAATACAGTGTCTCTTTCGTCAACGGAAGCCGAATATGTTGCAGTCTCAAGTTGTTGTGCACAAGTGATATGGTTAAAACAACAACTACAAGACCTTGGTATTTATCTCAAAGAAATACCAATCTATTGTGACAATACAAGTACGATAAGCTTGGCAAAGAATCCAGTTCAACACTCTAGAACCAAGCATATCGATGTCAGACATTACTTCATCAGAGATCATGTCCAAAAGAAAGATGTGAAAGTGATATTCATTCCTACTCATCTTCAATTAGCCGATATCTTCACAAAACCCCTTGCAAAAGATCAATTTCTATACATTAGAAGAGAATTGGGAATGGTAAATCCCAATGAGTTATAAGTAATTTCAGCATTTCATAATATTAGATGAAGTCATTTAATAATGTTTTGATGATTACTAACTTAAGCATCGGAGTATGTAGAAATGTGTTTTGCAGGAAGAAAGAAACTCTGTTTTGGGAAACAAAAACAGAGATTTTCAGAGGAGACATTTACTGGAGTACCAACTTGAAGTTATGGCTAAGACAGAAGCAATACCCGAGGAGCAACTTGAAGTAAAGAAGCACTTTACTCGAGTATGTACTCGAGTAATGGCCCCCAAAACTGGAAGTAACGGATCAAGTTACTTGATTTTCAAATATAACGGTTCAGATTTCAAGGAAATGAAGAGTCAGAAATTGAGAAGCTAATTACTCGAGGCAGGCCTCGAGTAAACATGAAGCTTACTCGAGGAAGGCCTCGAGTAATGTCGGAGCTCAGATTCTCAAAGTGTTGAATAATGACTCAAATCTGAATCAAATGGACTATGAATGATCGAGGGAATATTCATGGATGATTACTATATTATTCATGCCAGGTACGCAATTTAAATGAATTATTTTTGAATTTTTCTACATGAACACTCGAGGAAGGCCTCGAGTAAACTTGAAGTTTACTCGAGTAAGGCCTCGAGTAATGTCGGGTGTTAGGTCTTTATCTTGCGCAAACTCGGTCATTTCCACAAAATCTCCTCGAGTAAATCACTATACACCCTTTCAAAAACTTTTCCCAATCGATTCCTTGCCTCATTTCCGTCAAAACCCAACTGGTTTCAAGATCAAAAACTTCCTATTTTGTTCAAAATCCTTCTGCCCTAAACTCGCGATAGTTACCCTGTTTCACTGTGATTCTTGATTTTCTGGGTTTCAAGATGGTTAGAACCAAGAATCTCAACTTCACAGATTCCTCTGATTCACAACAAAACCCTGATCTACTTTCTTCTCCTCCCAAAAAGAGAAGAAAGTTAATCCCAAGACCAAAAGCCAAAATTCCTCTTCAACCTCAATCTAAACCTAAAGCCAAAGGAGTGGTGATCAAAGAGCCTATTGTGACTAGGGCTCAGTCTAAAAAGAGCACATCTACTGGAAGAAGCAAAGGTGTCAAAACTCCCTCACCTTCTCATTCTGATTCCTCTACCCCCTCTTTCACTCCAAAATCTACCAAAAAGCCTAAATATGATAGGAATGTGGCTACAGCTATGGCAAACATCATTGACCAATTGGATAAGGGTCAATCATCCAAGAAATCCAAGATTCCAGAGGCAGAGATCACTACCCCTCCAAAGGGATTCAATGTGGGGAAACTGGTGGAATCTCCCAAGTACCTGACACAGTTCTCCAGAAGGAAAGTGTGTAAAACACACTACGTTGATCTGAAGTTGCTTCAAGAGGTAGTGAAGTATGACCTTAGCTCTTATCTTGATCCTTTTATGCCTTGGTTATCTGTTCGATTGCCTTTTTGCACAAAGGTAATCACTCATTTTTACTGTAACCTAGAAATCACTGATGAGCCTAACCGAACCTTAGTTGAGGAAGAGATGACCACCACTGTGAGAGGTCAAAAAATTCTAATATCTCCCTCTAGGATCAATCTATGGTTAGGAATTGAGAATCCCCCGGATGATATCTATTCTGAGCTTGAGCCAAACCAAATTTTCACTATCCTTAAGCCCGGTGAGTTAGTTGGCCCCCTAAACTTTAAACCGAGTGATATGTGTGATCACCATAGGGTCCTTTGGTACATTTACTCTAGGTCCCTAGTAAACAAAGCCAACAACTATACCCACTTCTTGGATAGGGACTATAGATGGTTTGCTTCACTCCTCTTGAAAGAGCAAAAGGATCTGGGAGAGTACATATTTTCAGAGATGAAAAGGTATAAGGTGGATGGAAAAGGTACTACTCCAATGCCATATCCTCAAATTGTTTCTCTTATCCTGAAAGAGAACAAAATATGGTACTTGGATAGTAAGGAGCCTATTGAGAGGATGACCCCAGTAGGGAGAAATCAAATTGGTAAACTAAACATCGACATCCCTCTTAAAGGCCCACTGGAGTCTGGGTCCAAGAAGAAGCGGAAGGCTCCTGAGACAGAGACCAGTAGGATGGATGACACTCAGTCATCGGCTCCAGCTGCTACCACATCTTCACCATCCTTCCTGAATGCCACTCTCCAGCACTTCATGGAGAACATACTCAGAGGCTTCCATGTGGACATAGCCAATACAAATGCTGAGCTAATTACCAATACCAACTTCAAGATGGGAGAACTGGTTGAGAAAATTGATAAAAGGCATGAGGAGTTGGTTGAGAGAATGGATAGGAGACACGAGGAGCTACTAGCAGAGCAACGTGCCCAGGGAGAAACTTTGAGACTGATCCTGGCACGTATGGATTCTCTGGGTCCTGGACCCTCTGCCAGTCCCTCCTCATTTGCACCACCACCACTACCTTCAGTAGACCCTCCTTCAGACATTCCCATTCCCGAGGCTGAACCATCTACCCCTCTGGTTTCTGATCCACTTGAGCCCCAAGAGAAAGATGTTTTATTCACAGTGGATGATCCTGATACCCACGAAACCACTCATATTATCATCGATGATTCACCTCAGAAGCCACAGCCTGAAACCACCTCTAAACCAATTCCCTCTCCTACTCACACTGAGGAGATATCTCCCTCTTCATCACCTGAAAAGCATACACCTGAGGTTGAGATTTCACCTGAGACTCAGATCACCCCGGAAGGAGAAACCTCAACTATGGTTGTCTTCCAACCTTCTCTTCCCGGCGATGATATCCATATCCCTCTACTTCATCTGCCTGATCCTGTACCATCTAGTTCATTTGATTCTCTAGAATCAAATGATTCCTTGGTCCTTCCAGCAACACCAATCTCCATGGCCAAGCCTCCTAGCCCTCCATTTGATTGATGAAGCCAAAAAGGGGGAGAAGAGCTTGAGAGTGATTTTATGGTTTTGTCCTAGCTTTTCATGGGTTTATGGGTGTACATGGGACTTTAGGGAGCTTTTTAAATTCAGTTATGAACTTATTTTGTAATTTGAAATTTTAAGTTCAATGCAAGAATATTTATGTTATATGATTTCATTTTAAGTTCTATTATGTTTTGGATATAATACATGTTTGGACTAATGAAGTTATTATGAATGCAAGGTATATTCAATCTTAAAAAGAAATAATTAATTAAGAATCCAATTTGAAAAACCATGTTCAAAATCACCAAGTTTTGTCATCATCAAAAAGGGGGAGAATGTTAGATCTCATGTTTTGATGATAACAAAAGAATGGTTTGAAAAGGAAATGTTTAATAATCAAGCTTGAACTAAGTAATGACAGGAATAAGCTTTACTTGAGGTAAGCATGGAAGTAGTAAATATTGGCCAAGAGAAAATGCTGAGGAACCTGATTGGAAGTGCATTTTCTAAGTCATTACTCGAGGCGCTACTCGAGTAATGAGCCAAAACTTGAAGTAACCAAGCAAAACTTCCAGTTACCTGCCACCATTACTCGAGGAGGTACTCGAGTAACCAGGTAAAACTTTAAGGTTGCTCTCGGCCTGCCAATGTTACTCGAGGAGCTACTCGAGTAACCATGTGAAAACTTCCAGTTGACTTCAAGTTTTCCCCATGATACTCGAGGAGCTACTCGAGTACCTGTGTTTTCTAAAATATGGACCTCTCGGCAGTTTGTACCACTGCTAATGTTACTCGAGGAGCTACCCGAGTAACCAGGTCAGAAACTTCCAGTTGCCTTCAAGTTTTCCATGATACTCGAGGAGCTACTCGAGTAACCGTGTATTTGAAAATGTCAAGCTCTCGGCACTTTATACCACTGCCAATGTTACTCGAGGAGCTACTCGAGTAATGTATTAAGGTGAGTGAAAACTTGAGGTTAGTACCCGATTAACTTGATTTCTCTTTTTCATATTCCTCGAGTACTTACTCCATTAGACAAGTGTTTCATGGTTTATTTTAAGTGGATTCCTCGAGTATGTACCCCAGTATATGCAAATGTTTTCAATATAAACTTCAAGTCATTACCAGAGTAAATCACATTCAAAAGTCTCAGTTACTCGAGGAGCTACCCGAGTAACCTATGCAAAAAGGAGTGCATTACTCGAGTAGGTACTCGAGTAATGAGGTAAGTGCTCTCGGCATTTACATCCTGCCAACATTACTGGAGTAGAGCATCGAGTAACCAAAGTTTATTTGAAGGTTTACTCGAGTTGGTACCCGAGTAACTCATAAAGTTGTGAATGCATTACTCGAGTAGCTACCCGAGTAAATAACTATTCCAAAGGTTTGAAATTTAGTCTACTCCATGCACTACCCGAGTAATCTTGTTTCTCTTCATTGACTTTCAAATAAATAATGATTTCACGATGTTACTCGAGGAGCTACTCGAGTAAACTTCAAGGGTTACTCGAGGAGCTACTCGAGTAAGCGTACCCAGAAATTTAGAAATCATTCAAACTTTCATTATATTGTTTCCTATATGATTAACCTTTCATTGTATTAGCATTCTTAGTATATTTACAGAGAAACAATGAAGAAATCATATCAAGAGATGAAAGTCAAATCAAACATTCAAATGCCAACCACCGCCAACGGATATTTTTCAAAAACTTGAAAAGTCAACAGTGGCTGCGCACTCACCAACGGACGAAAGGAAGTGTTCCAACGGTCATCACCAACATATCTATATATATGGAAACCTTCAAACAGAGAAGAACAACTAAGCATCCATACGAACGAATCATTAAGTTCATTGCTCTGTTTTCACGTTGAATTTGTATTCATTTGCTTCAGTGATTATCATTTACTCTTTGAGAGAGATATTTCATTCAAACTCAATATTTGTTATTGAGATAACTTAAGGTTGTGGAACCTTGAGTTGGGATTGGATTACAACCTGTAAGGGGGAGCGAGTGTCCAGGTGTAAGGAACTTGCTTGTACTGAGGTGCCAAGAACCCACTGAATCTTGGAAGTTATAGTCAAACTCTCAGAGAAGCTCTGAGGACTGGACGTAGGTCAAAGTGGTTGTGACCGAACCAGTATAACTCCCGGTGTACACTTCGGTGATATTTCTCTTTACTCATTACTGTTTTAATTCTTTTGTCAAAGTTTTATATTTTCGAAAGAAATTTTAGTATCACCCAATTCACCCCCCCTCTTGGGTGAAACGCTTGATCTTAAATTTGGTATTAGAGCGTAGGTCTTCTTGTTAAGGTATAACAACCTAAGAAGGATCCAATGGCAAGCATGGGTGAAGGAATTCTTCCCGACGGAGCATCCATCACTAGACCTCCCGGTTTCAATGGAGAACACTTTTCTTTCTGGAAAGCAAAATTCAGAGTGTTCGTGATGGCTACTGAATATGGGCTATGGGATGTAATCGAGAGTGGAAATTATCAACCTACAAAGACTGTAGATTCTCAGAAAATTCCAAAGACGCCAGCGGAATATGATGAGAATGACAAGAAACTTATCACTCTCAATAGCAAGGCAATTCTGATGTTACAAAGCTCTTTGAGTCAGAATGAATACTTCAGAATTTGCACACTTCCAACAGCAAAGGAAATGTGGGAAGCTCTGGAAATAGCTCATGAAGGAACTTCTGGAATAAAGGAGAATCGAATCAACACCTTGATCACAGAATTCGATCTACTTCGAATGAAATCAGGTGAGTCAATTTCTGAATTCGAACTTAGATATACTCATCTTGTTAATCAACTTGCAGCACTTGGAAAAGTATATGATCAAAATATCCAAGTACGAAAGATTTTGAATATTCTTTCTAAAGAGTGGGAGGCCAAAGTCACTGCGATAGAAGAGGCAAAAAGAGAATCAATGAGATCAGTTGCTTCTCTATTTGGAAGTCTTTCTGAATATGAAAGCAAATTAAAGTTCAAACGGGAACTAGATGACATCAGTGACAAAAGAAAGAAAGGTCTAGCACTAAAAGCGTATGGGAACTATTTCAAGAGGAATTTAACAAGAAGTATTTTCCTCCGACTGTTGAGAGAGAGAAAGAGAAAGAGTTCCTCAGCATCAAGTAGTACGACCGGGAGAGTTTTAATGACTATCTGACCCGGTATATCCGATTGTCACGCTACTCGTCATATGCCAAGCTGAACAACAATGATGAGTGGAATTCATATATGATGATAGAGAGGCTGAGACCTGAGTTCAAGGACAGAATGATCTCCCAATACTTTATTGATTTCAGTAAAGCGGCAGAAGAGTGCCGATACATTGAGAAGCGTATGTTGAGCCTAGCAACTCAGACTGGTAATAAAGGTGCTTCTGGGAGTAGAAGTTCATCACAGAAAAGAAAAGAACATGGTGGACCTTCTAGGACTCGCTGAGGTACATGAAGGGGTTTCAACGAGTTAGTTGGCCTTGAATTTTGTGTACACACACGGATGATATGAGTTTTCTTTTTACTTCATATGTTGCATTGCATATTTAATTTTCATATTTTATGTGTTGATCGTATATTTCTACTGAGATTCCTTGGAATCTCACCCCATTTTCTAATCCAAATGTCTCAGCGGGTGCCAATAGCTCAAAAGCCAAGGATGCAGAGAAGGGAAACTGATGGGCACGTTTCCTAAGATGAATATAGTGGTTGTATATAGTTTGTATGTGAAATAGTTTTGGAACATTCTGTACATATTTGTCATTATTATCGATTTATGCTCTGTTAATGACTGTCTGTAAATAAATACTTATTATTAGTATAACTGTGCTTTTCTGTTTGCCTATGGAACTTGTTCATTATTGCCCTGCACATATCAAAATGGAAACGGGTGTTGACATGATAAATCATTAAAATACTTGTTAATAGGTTAGAACAAAAACAAATTAGTAGTCTCAAAGGGGCATATCAATGATATAATTGCAAGGTTAACTATTTGGCTTTTACTACAGAAAGAAATGAATGTCTTTATCATTTTTGAATATGCATGTGAAATGTAGAATTCAACAAGATTTAAAAGAAGTTCTAGAGTGACAACTTAATAGGTGAATATTGCACATAACAAAAATAAACATTATTGATCAAATAGGCTTAAAAGCTCGTGGTTAGGGGTTTTTAAACTAAGCTCATTTAATCTCAAAATTCATCACCAATCTCAACAATTAGTTGTTCAATCATGTTATGAAATCCTTAAATTCAATTTATTCATACTTAAAACTTATATACTTTTTAAAAGCATTAAAAAGTATTTAAACGGGATTTTGTTTTGGCATTAGATGAAACAAAAACATGAAACTAATAAAATGCATCTCAAAAGTTGAGAATAGCTCTTTACTCTACCATTTTTGTACACCCCATGAATTTAATGGTTTAATTAACTAATTTTATTTTTACTCCTCTCCCAACTTAAAACAATGTTGTCCTTAATGTCTTCTAGAGCTTAGAGAAAATTTTTATTTAAAAATCGAAATACACAATAAAGTAAATCAAAATGCTAAGAGTAAAATCATAAGATTAAGGAAAGTTTTAACTGAAGAGTGGCATCTGAATTCTACTTTTGATTGTTGTTTGAAGATTGTCAATCTATTTACTTGACTAATAATCTGGTTTGGGTTTATAGATTTGCAGTTGATCAATTAGCTGATCAGTAGTTGGTGCAAAAATTATGGTATGGCCAATCGCTTAAGATATGAATTCCATTTTCACATTATGTTAAAAAAAAAGACAACAGATTATTCTTAAAATCATTAACATTTAATAATCTTAATGGCTTTTTGTGTAAGTTTAGTTTAGTCCAATATGCAACGTTGGAAATCCCATCTAACGTTTTCAAACCATCGAGTAGAGTGATAAAAGCTTCAGCATGGTAGAATATACGTCCCATATGTTCAGGTAAGCTTGAAATTTGTAACTCTTGTCCTACAAAAAAAATGTGACCATCCATCTTCTTCACACTTACACTCAAATCCCTACTTCCTTTAATGTCTGCGAAAATAGCTACACTTTCCCTTAGGCTCTGGATATCTCCCTCGCATACAAAGTTGATCTTTCTAACAGTTAATGCATTTTCATGTTCTTTTGCTGCAGCTAGAAACTCTCCATCATTTCCTAAATCAGTTTTATAAAAAATGCAGATAGATTTAAATCTATATTTTAGTGTGATACTCTTTTTCTCTTCTTTAGTCTTGGACATTTTGTGTTTACAAGTAGAAGAGTGTATATTTATATTACTAAAATAGTGACAACAAGATCATGCAAATCATCCATTTTTAGAAGAAGTTTGAAAAAATTTTCGACATGAATGATCGGTATAATGTTGCATGAAAAAATTAAACAATATGAATAAAAAAGTCAAAAGTTACTGAAAAGATAAGACGGATTAGACAAAAGCATGATTTTGAACAGCAGTTGTGACTATGTCTCACATCTTCCTCTGGCTTTACATCCAGTAACGATTTAAATGTTTTCTATAAATTAAGGATTTGCTTCTCATCTAATTTTTTATAAACTGGCAAACATGGTCTTTTAATGTCAGATTCCCAAGACAATAGCGCTTTTTTTTTTTTTGTTAAATAAATTCATTAAATCAAGAAGAATACCATGAACATTACTATTAGGATGCATCTTAATAGTTTAAATAATATTATCTAATGACTCTTTACTCGGTCCATCCTCTATAAATTAAATTTTATCTTCTTGATTTATAGAAACCTTTCATTTGCTATTACAATGCTTATCACATGTTCACTGTAACCCCCGTCCGTAATTAATATTCGGATTACGCGATAAAAGTGAAATAGAGACCAATAAGACAAAAACAACATTTATAAACCCATCTACCAGATGGGATTTCCTCCTATACATTTCGAAATCATTTAAAACCTGGTCTCCCATTGACATTCCGAATACAATTACCACACGAAGATAAATCATATTTATAATATATCAGAGTGCACCATAATGATACCAGCAATCCCGGATTTATACATTCACTAAAATTCATAGGGAACATATGCCCTTTACAATATCTCAATGGGGATTACACAGTTCTTCATACACATAATTAAATCCTCATCCGCATATACATAACTAAATCCAATACACAATACTCCCAACTAGAGTGATAACCAACTACCAGAATGGCAACCTGAAGGAGTTCTCATCGCCCTTGGCTGCTTGCTCCATCTTGATCCACTTGCCCTATCTACACTGTTGGTAGGGGAGGGTGAGATTCTGGGGAATCTCAGTAGGTAAACAATACCAATATGCATGCAAGATAATTGTTTAATGCATGACATGCTTGCAATACATAATCCATGATTACACAATGACATATTCGCATGCTCAATGTTCACACAATATACTCATGGCCATAGCATAACTTGAAACAGAGCTTCAATCACACATATAGGTTTCACGTAATTAAGCAAAGCAATAACATGTATCAATACACTAACACAATTATCGAATGCATGCAGGAGAGGTAAATTCCCTACACTCTTTCCACGTAAGCTCTAGTTCCGGCTGCTCACGATCAGGGTGATCATCCAACCCTATAACCAAAATAAGTACATAGGGTTAATCCCTTTCCAATTCCTTAACTTTTAGATACTCAAGTTAGTTATCATTTACAACCTTTAGGTGGTTACTCAAAGCCTAAACACAAACCCTAAGGGTTGGGAGAAACTTGACCAAAGTTCTCTTTTGAAACCTCATAAACCCATTTTTAGCTTCATCACTCGAGTGAGGGATGGCACACTCAAGTGATGGACGACTCGTGCCCGAGTAAGGACAACTCTTACTCACGAGTGCTTGCTCAAAAGCACAACTAGAGACAAAAAGGGATCACTTCACCCGAGCACTAACCCAAGCACTCGAGTGATGGACTTATGCTCACCCGTGTCCCACCGAGTGAAGCCCAAGAAGTGCTGACCCGAGAGCACTCAACCCTTAAAATGGCAAGCTTACTCGAGCACTACCACCAGTACTCGAGTGATGGCACACAACTCACGAGTGCTCGCTCACACTCTTGACAATCTAACTGCGAGTGACAACCCGAGAGCAGCTCCAAGCACCAAATGCATGCTCACTCGAGTGACGCACCTTGTGCTCAAGTAATTGTTGGAAATTGTGCCATAGGGCCAATCATTGTACTTCGAACATTATTATTTTAATGAAATTTCTCCATTCTGTTATTATATTATTTGCATGTTAACTGTGATAATTGTATCCTTGAATAATTCATAAAGATTGTCCTAAAATGTCCCTAGTCGGTCATCTATGCGGGAGTAGAGATGAAACAAGATCAGTATGACTTTGATAAGATATGGATATACGAATCAAAGTCTTAGGCACTTGTAAGAGTACAAGGTGCTGGACCGACCCACTATGAGAAAGCTATATGGATCAAGTCATAAGCTTTTCTCATGTATAACCACGTCACAATGCCCTTAGACCTAAGGTCATCATGGATTCCTACATGAGAGTTGCTAAGCTTTGAACTAGTCAAAAGTCACTTTTGACCGGGTGATGATAAAGGCTACGATTAGGCTTGGTGGTTTTTCATGCAGAGGAATATGAATGATCAAGATGGAATTTGTCCCTCACATTAGTAGAGAGATATTACTGGGCCCCTCGATGAGTGAGTCTGAGAAATGTATGGCCATACTATGATGAAAGGAGTTTCTGTCTCTGTTATCAGGCTACTCAGGAATCGAAAAAGTAATGGTCAGGAACAAGAGGATGACATTATCCATGCCTTATCCTTGATCGATATATCGTGTGACAAAAGGGACGTGACATGATTGTATGACAGGTTGCATCGTGATAACGATCCTCATATGAATTGGGTAGTCGTAATGTCTTGCTAGAGGTCGCTTGTGACTTTTGGGTTAGTATAGTTATTGGCCCACTGCCAACTTCATATGGGCCTACAGGGTCGCACACAAGAATGACCCAACACGAGATAATGTTTAATTTAGGGTGGACGAATTATATATATATATATATATATATAATATAAAATTCATTAATAATATTATATAGATATATATATTTTTGAAATATATATCTTATATATATATGTGTGTGTATATATATATTATATGATATTATTATATTGTGTTAGTTTTAAATTTAATTTATTAAGATATATTAAATTTAATAACTAACATGATAGAGATATAGTATCTCAGATTTAATTTATGAAGATAAATTAAATCTAATGGCTCTTTATTTGGATTAAATAAATAGGTTAAATTAAAAATGTTAGACAGATTTAATTTAAACTGAATTTATTTAATTAGCTCATCAATATAATTAATTGATAATTAATTTCAAAATTAATGATGATTAATTTTGAAATTTGAAAATAGCCCTAATAGGTTATAAACTTGATAGAGTAGATATTTATACGCACATAAGAATTGAGAGTCGCAAGTGAAACCCTAGGAGACATTAGAGGCGCTAGCACGCAGTCTCGGTTGGAGAGCATTCGTGTGGATACCGGTAGAGGGAGCGGACCTGACTTGTTGGCTCCTAGAGATTGTGAAAACTCTGAATCATCAAAAGGTATGAATCCTTCCAACTTGGTTTAAACGCTGTTGATAGATCCTCGATTAGGATCGGTGAAAATTTTTAAAATTCTTCCGCTGTGCTTACCGATTCTAACAGTAATGACCCACTTCACTCGCAGGTGAGAAAACGCACTCGAGCCCTCCTTATGAGAACTCAGGCAAAACTCGAAGCAGAAAAGGGAAAATGCACACAGCACTCGAGCATGATCTTCCCCTGCTCGAGTGTTGTGCATCAGAGACCAGAAACGCAGCAAATGACAGAAAATACCAGATGGTCAAAACCAATCCCAATGGTTTCCAAATTTCTCACAAAGCTCATACACACTTACTTATGCTTAAGGGACACATTGGCAACTTCTAAAACACCCAAACACCATTATAAACACAATATATGCCCTTTGGTCTCTATAACACACAAACTTCCCAAATTTCATTACCTTACACCCAATGCTCTAAATCAATTCTAATGGCATCAAAACACATTAAGACACCATTTTCAACATCACCCACCATTCAAATCATTCATTTTACAATGATACCAAAATTAGGGCAAAATCCACAAATCACAAAACTTAACCAAATAACACAATATATAGATCAAAAGAAAGATTTCACTCACCTCTTCCTTTTTCTCAAAGCTACTCCTCAATTCTTCATCTTCCAAGATTCCTTTAGCTCCCAAAACACATTCTTTCCCAAATCTAAAACCATAGCAATGAAGCTCTCATTACTATAAACAACTTTAGAGAAGATGATTTAAGCTAAGGGGGCCAAGAAGTTAACCAAATCTCACCTTTTCCTTTTTCTCTTTCTTCCCTCCACTTGGGCGAACATGGAGGCTTGGAAGAGAGAGAGAGAATCAGATTTTGGCTCCCTACTCACACACACCACCGACTTGGAGAGAAGAGAGGAGAGAGGAAATAAGCTTTTGAACATTTGACCAATCCAATGGTCCATATTGTGACACTTGTCACAATCTCACCACATCTCCCATGAGCTCACATGCACACACATACACATGATTCCGCCCCTTGATCTAATACACAAATCAATCCTAACAATTGATCTTGAAGCTACCAATGCGTTTCCTCCTCGGTAACTTTACCGTTTTACCCCCGATTATGGCAATTCACTTGGAATCACCATCAAACTCATTTTCTTATTTCTTAATCCAATTTAGGATCCTGCTACACTAGGGCTTAACAGTCCACTAATCTCAGGCTAATTCTCTAAGTTTAAGTCTCAGAATTTGGGGTATTACATTCACCTTGTATATTTATGACAGACTTTCATTCTTTTAGTTCTTCTTTTTTTGGAGTAAAAACTTCTTCTCATTCCTGGCATAAGTTTAATAAATGACTCTTGAATCTCACATGCTAAATGTACCTTAGCTTCAAGGATCCAATGTATATCTTCAGGAAGGGTCAAACGCTTGAATATCTTCATTCTTTCAAGTCGACAACTATAGATCTTCTTGAGTACATCTTTGGGAAGAGTGGGAAACCTATTTTTAAGCTTTGCAAGAGATTTCTCTATGTTAACTTAAAATGAAAATGATAAAAATTAAAAATTTTTAACGCAGTGGAGTATGCTTCAATGAATAGGAAGGAAAAATTAACTAGTAAGGAAAAAAAGTTTTAAGTTGCCTCTCAAATAGCTTCCATTTTTAAACTTCTTTAGCTAGATAAAAATTAAACCAATTAACATTTTTTTCATTTTATTTTTAGAGTTTACATGTTTGTTCCTTAAACGTGATGATAGTTTTCAAAGTATTGAGTGTATTGTCATTATACTCTTTTAACCTTCGCCCTTTCACTTTGAATTTTTAATCATCATCTTGAATCTCTACGATTCTATATGGTCATACTTGAATTATAGTAAAAGGTCTTGACCACTTCTATCTCAGCTTTCATGGAAAAAGCTATAACATTGAGTTATAAAAAAACACTTTTTGTCTTGGTGCAAACTCTCTCCACAAAATTTTTGTCATGCCACATTTTTTTTCTTCTTGTATAACTTAGTATTCTCATAAGCTTGTTGTCTGAATTCTTCAAGCTAATTAAGTTGAAGAAGTCTCCTCTCACTAGCTGCCATCAAGTCAAAATTTAAGGCTTTTATTGCTCAATATACTTTATGCTCCATTTCTACTAAAAGATGGCATGTTTTTTCATAGACCAATTGATATGGGGATGTACCAATTGGTGTCTTGAAGGCTGTTCTATAAGCCCAAAGTGTATCATCTAATTTCCTTACAGACGCTCTTGTCTAAATGCCTAGTTATGTAAAATTTGTGAAGGATATTTTCTCAAATAAGTGTAAGCTTGAAGAATTTGAGACAGTTGTACTTACTGAGGAGTACAATGCTATCCTATAAAAGAAATTACCACAAAAGTTGAAAGATCCATGAAGTTTTTGCATATCTTGCACCATCGGTCAATATAACTTTAAAAGAACACTTTGTGGCCTAAGAGCAAGTGTAAATTTCACGCCTCTACCTATCTTCAGAAAACTCGGTGTTGGAGAGGTGAAACCCATCACAGTTTCATTACTTCTAACTGACTGATTAATAAAATATCCGAAGGGTATCTTGGAAGATATTTTGGTGAAGGTGAATAAACTCATATTCCCAGCTAATTTCATATTACTCAACATAGAAGAAGACAAAAAATTTTCTATCATCTCCGAATGCCATTCCTAGCAACTGAGAGAATTTTAATAGATGTGAAACAGGGAAAGTTAACCTTATAAGTTCAAGATAATCAAATATCTTTCAAAATTTCAAAACTTTATCCTTTCTAAATAAAGATAACATCTGTTACAGAATAGATACATTGACCAAGTGCACAAAAAACGTGGTGAACTAAATCTGTATGGATCATCCATTAATAATGGGAATGATTGATGTATCAAAATCTACAAATTATGAAATTTTGGAGTAGATTAGGTTAAAACTTTTTCTAGGAAGGCTGAGATCAAAATGGTTAGGATATTTTACTGTGATTCAAGTATAGCCATGTAAAACCGTGGAATGGTAATCAAAAATTTATAATGAATGGGTAAAGACCAAAAAAGTATAATGATGGTACATTCAACACTTTGAAAGTTGTCGTCATATTTGAGGAATCAACAGGTAAACCCTCCTTCTAGCATAAGAAAAAAAACCAACTGCATGGTTCTTTGATATATTAACCAAATGCGCAAAGGACGTGGTGAACAAAATCTGCATGGATCATCCATTAATAATAAAAATGGTTGATGTATCAAAATATACTAATCATAAAGTCTTGGAGCAGATTAGGTTAAAGCTTTTTCTAGGAAAGCTGAGATCAAGGTGGTTAAGACATTTTACTGTGATTCAGGTATGGTCACATGGAACCGTGGAGATTTAAGATGGTGATCAAAAACTTAAAGTGAATAGCCAAAGGCTAAAAGAGTATAATAACTGTTATAATAATGATACACTCAACACTTTAAAAATTGTCATCATATTTGAGTAACCAACAGGTAAGCCCTCCTTCTAGCACAAAAAAATGAAAAAATAAAATAAAAATTTAATTGGTTTGGTTTTTATCTAACTAAAAAGGTTAAAGATGATGGCTATTTGGGATGCAACCTAAAACTCATTTTCCTTATTCATTAATTTTTCTTTCCTACTCATTGAAGCACACTAAACAATGTTAAAAATTTTAGTTTTCATTATTTTTATTTTAAGTTAATATGGAGGAATCTCTTGTAAAGTTTAAAAATAGGTTCCTCACTCTTCTTAAAGATGTGCTCAAGAAAATTTATAGCTGTCGACTTAAAAGAATGAAAAAATTCAAGCGTTTGGGCTTTCTTGAGGATATACGCTTGATCATTGAAGCTAAGGTACGTTTAACAGGTGAGATTCATGAATCATTTATTAAAATTGTGCCAGGAATGGGAAGGGGTTTTTACAACTAAAAGAGAAGAGCTAAAAGAATGAAGGTCTGCCACAAATGTGCAAGTTAGACATGTGATAAGTGCTGTAAAAGCAAAGGAATGGATTTTATAAATTGAAAAAATAAAATTCAATTTATAAAAGATAGACTGAGTAAGGAGTTATTGGATGATATAATTTAAACTTTTGAGACGCATCCTAGTTGTGATGTCATGGTATTCTTTTTAATTTAATGCACTTATTTAACAAAGAAAAGCATTACTGTCTTAGGAATCTAACATTAAAAGACCTTGTTTACTCGTTTATAAGAAAACTGGATGGGAAGCAAATCACCGATTCATAAAAAGCATTTAAACTGTTACTGGACGTAACATTAAGGGAAGATGTGAGTCATAATCACAATTGCTGTTCATAATCATGTTGTTGTTTTATCTCTTATTTTTTCAGTATATTTTGACTTAGTTTACTTATTTTGTTTAATTTCTTCACTCAATGTACCGATCATTTGTGTTGGAAATTTTTTCAAACTTCTTTGAAAAATGCATGATTTGCATGATCTTGTTGTCGCTGTTTTAGTAATATAAATATGCACTGTTCCACTTGTAAAAACAAAATGTCTGAGAATAAAAAAGAAAAAAAATGGTATCATACTAAAATATAGATATAAATCTATATGTATTTTTGGTAAAATTGATTTGGGAAAGGATGGAGAGTTTTTAACTATAGCAAAAGAACTTAAAAATACATTAGCTTTTAGAAAGATCAACTTTGTATATGGGGAGGTATCCAGGGCCTAAGGGAAAGTGGTCATTTTTGCAAGGATTAAAGGAAGGAAGGGTGTGAAGGAGTTGGATGGTCACATTTTTTTACATAGGACAAGAGTTATAGGTTTTAAACTTGCTTGAACGTATGAGACGTATGTTCTACCATGCTGAAGCTTTTATCGTTCTACTCGGTGGTTTGGAAACGTTGAATGGGATTTCTAACGATGTATATTGAGCTAAAATGAGCTTTCACAAAAAACCATTAAGATTGTTAAATATTAATGGTTTTTATGATGATCTGTTATCTTTATTTGATCATAATGTGGAAATGTGATTCATAGCCCAAATGACTCGCCATATCATAATTTCTGTATTAACTGCTGATCAGTTGATTGATCAACTGCAATTCAATGAATTCAAATCAAATCTATTCGTCAAGCAAATAGGTTGACAATCTTCAGACAATAGTTGAAGTAGAATCTAGATGCCACTCTTCAGTTATAACTTTCTTTAATTTTATAGTTTTACTCTTAACATTTTGGTTTATTTTATTGTGTGTTTAGATTTTTAAATAAAAACTCTCTAAGCTCTAGAAGATAATGAGGGCAAGATCTGATTTAGGTTGCGGGAGGAGTAAGAAAATAGTTAGTAAAACCATTAGATTTATGGGGTGTGCAAAAATGATAAAGTAAAGAGTTATTTTTAACTCTTAAAACACATTTTATTAATTGCATGTTTTTATTTCATCTTATGAAAAAAAAATTCTGTTTGAGTATTTTTTTAATAATATTAAGAAGTATATAAATTTTAAGTATGGATCAATTGAATTTAGAGATTTCATAGCATGATTGAATAACTGATTGTTTGGATTGGTGTTGAATTTTGAGATTGAATGAACTGAGTTTGAAAACTCATGACCGTGAGCTTTTGAGCCTATTTGATCAATAATGATTATTTTATGTGTAATATTCACTTATTAAGTTGTCTCTATAGAACTTGCTTTAAATCTGGTTGAGACTATTTCACATGCATATTCAAAAATGATAAAGGCATTGATTTTCTTTCTTTAGCCAGGGCCAAATAGCTAACCTTACAATTACATCGTTGATAAGCCCATTTGAGCCTAATTGATTGTTTCTTTGTTTTTAACCCATTAACATGTGTTTTAATGATATATCAAGTGTGTAATGCCCCAAATTTTGATTTAGGGCTAATGACAATTATTGAAAATGATTTGAGGAATTAGAATGGATTTGAGATTCGAATTATTATTGGAAATGCCCAACACCTTGTATTTTAGCATAATTATGTGATGAAATAATTATTGGGCTAAAATAAGGGTAAATGGCGCATAAAGAAGAGGAAAAGAATTAATTATGTATTATGTGGCAATATTAATTAATATGCCATACTTAGTGGAAAATTGAAAGAATGGCTTTAAATTAGTGATTAATGGAAGAGATTAATTATTAATTAAGAGGATATGAGATGTGAAATTAAAATGGCTAATGAAGTGGTTAGAGTAACTAATTGGTTACTTATTCTATGAAAACCAATGAGAAGTGGACACTTGTCAAGATGAGGTTAAGAGAGACGGCTTTGGAAAAGTCAAATAAGCAATATTTTATCAATTTCTCTTCCCTCTCTCCTCTCATTTTCGTCCAAAGGGGTATGGGGGCTAAAGTTGATCATAATTTCACCTTCCTCCACACTTCTCTCTCTCACTCATTTTCTCTCTCATGTTCGGCCTCCATGGCTGCCCAAGGTGAGAGGAAGAACTTTGTGTAAAAGGTGAGTATTTGACCCTCTTAATGGCTTTTAATGGAAAAATGCTCTTCTATAAAGTTGTTCCTTGTGTTGAGAGCTTCAATTTCATGGTTTTATTTTGTCCATTTGGTGGTTTTTGATCTCTCATGAAATTGAAGACTTGGGTGAATCAAGGAACTCCTTTGGGGAAAGTTGTAGAGGTGAGTAAGACAAACCTTTTCATATAGGTTTTGTAGCCATTGGATTTTCTTGAATTTTTGCCATAATTGTCGTGATTTAGGGCCATGGGGGAGTATGGTATGTTGTTGTCATGGAAATGGTGCCTTGTTTAGTGTTTTAAATTAATAGAATTGAATTGAAGCCTAAATGTAAAGTTTGGCACCTTTGTGTTGGTTTTGTGTATTGGACAAAAACAGGGCATGTCAATGGGTTGGGATTTTGGTCATTTTGATGTTACCATTGTGTTTCTTGTGAAAATTTATGTGGAAATAGGTTTGATTGTTAATTTTGGAGCCATTGGACACTTTGGTAGAAAATTGGAAGTCTGTCAAGTGTAAACTCTGTTCAGGGCAGTCAGTTTGTATGAAATTTTTAAATGAGCAAATGGTGTCTAAAAATTATGAAACTTTCTAGGCTTAAATTTCACATCCCAAGCTTCAAAATGGACATATAATTCATATCATTTCGTTTTGTGAACTGAGAGTTATGCTTTGCCAAAGTTTGGGATGGAAACTGGACTCTGTTTTGGGGTAGTGGTGGATTTGTGTAATTCTAGAATTATGTAGTGATTTCTAGTAATGGTCCATATTTTTCCAGTAAAGAGGACTTAAATAGATTTCATTTGGCTTTGAAATAACCTCATTTCTATTTTTCTAGAATTAGTTATGATTTTTTGAAGTTCAGCCAAGAAATCAGATTTTCTTGGCCGCGGCCAGAAGGACTCTAGGCCATGTAATGCCCCAAATTTTGATTTAGGGCTAATGACAATTATTAAAAATGATTTGAGAAATTAGAATGGATTTGAGATCCGAATTATTATTGGAAATGCCTAACACCTTGTATTTTAGCATAATTATGTGATGAAATAATTATTGGGCTAAAATAAGGGTAAATGACAAATAAAGAAGAGGAAAAGAATTAATTATGTGTTATGTGGAAATTTAAATAAATGTGCCATAATTAGTGAGAAATTAAAAGAATGGCCATAAGTTAGTGATTAATGGAGCAATTAATTACTAACTAAGAGAAAATGAGATGTGAGAGTAAATGGCTAATGGAGGGATTAAAGTGGCTAATTAGTGGTTTACTTTGTGAGATTGTATGAGATGAAGATATGGCCATGAGTATGTTGTTGAAACATTGACCATGCGGATATATCATTATGTGAGCACGAGTTATTGTGATGCAAGCATGTCATGCATTAAACACTTATCTTACATGCATATTGGTATTTGTTTCCTACTAGGATTCTCTAGAATCTCTCCCTCCCCTACCAACATTTTAGACAGGGAAGGTAGAACGAGGATTGAGTAAACATCCAAGGGCGATGAGGACTCCTTCGGGTTGTCATTTTGATAGTTGGTTATCATGGTAGTTGGGATTATGTATAATTGGATATTGGATGTATATGTGCTTGGATGTATATTGGGTTATTTGGGTATGTATTGGAGATGGATTTGTGTAATCCCCGTTGAGGAATTGTAATGGGCAATTGTGCCCTACGTATCTTTAGTGAAGGTATAAACCCAGAATTGCGGTATTATTATGGTGCACTTTGATATTTATATGAATGTGATTTATCTTCACGAAGTAATTGTATTCGAAATATGAATGTGAGACCAGGTTAAAGTGATTTTTTGAACTTTGTGAAAATCCTATCTTAAGGATGGGAATGTAAATGAATTTTAATTATTATTGGTCTCCATTTCATTTTAATCACGTATTTCGGATATAATTATGGAAGGGGGTTACAAGCCGCAGCCTAAATGTTTCTGGCCTATTGTTAGCCGCGGCCAACCATAAAAAATGATATTTTGGACTTCCGAAGATGGTTTTTGGTCAAGTGTTTTCCCAAGCCTTTAGGCATGTGTTTAGGCTTTGATTAGCCACTTAAAGGTCATGAATGGTAACCAACTTTAAGTGTTATGAAAATGAGAATTTGGAAAAGAGAATGATCCTATGTCCTTGATTTGGTTATAGGATTGGATATTTGCCCTGATCATGGTTTAATATCCACTCGGATCGTGAGTAGCCGATGCTGGAGCAATACGTAGAAAGAATAAGTGTGGGGAACTTACCTTTCCTGCATGTATTGATATTTGTGTTTGTGTATTGATGTATGTTATTGCTTTGCTTAATTATGTGAAACATATATGAATGATTGAAGCTCTGTTTCTATTATGTTATGACTATGAGTATGTTGTTGAAACATTGAGCATGCAGATATGTCATTATGTGAGCACGAGTTATTGTGATGCAAGCATGTCATGCATTAAACACTTATCTTGCATGCATATTGGTATTTGTTTCCTACTGAGATTCTCTAGAATCTTACCCTCCCCTACCAACATTTTAGACAGGACAGGTTGTTCAAGAAAGGAACAAGCGACTAGGGGCGGCGAGAATCCCTTATGGGCATTTGAATTTGGTAGTTGGTTATCATGGTAGTTGGGATTATGTATAATTGGATATTAGATGTATATGTGCTTGGATGTATATTGGGTTATTTGGTTATGTATTGGAGATGGATTTGTGTAATCCCCGTTGAGGAATTATAATGGGCAATTGTGCCCTACGTATCTTTTGTGAAGGTATAAACCCGGAATTACCAATATTATTATTGTGCACTCTGATATTTATCTGAATATGATTTATCTTCATGAGGTAATTGTATTCGAAATATGATTGTGAGATCAGGTTAAAGTGTTTGTGAAAGAAATTTGTGAAAACCCCGTCTGGTATATGGATTAGTAAATGTTATTTGATTATTATTGGTCTCTATTTCATTTTAATCACGTATTTCGGATATAATTACGGAAAGGGGGTTACAAAGTGCCTTTGTCTAATTCATAAGATTAATAGAGCATTTGAAATTTTTATGAATAGGCTTTTGACAAGTATGAGGTGTATATATCATCAACTTTAGAGTTGCAGAATAAAAAAAATATTGAGTATTTGAATTAAAATTGTGAATTGTTGTGATAAGAGAAATTTATTCATAAGTTGGCATATTTTTCAATTATTTTATTAATTTATTAAATGTAGTCTATTATATCACGTTTTACATTTATTTTATTTTAATTTCATTACAATCATCAATAAATTTTTTTGATTTGAATTATGCATGTGAATAAGGCAGTGAGATTGAGATTTTTAGCAAGTTTATGATAGTGTAATTTTTTTTGTTAAATTTGAATGAAACACTTACCTTTAAACACTTGAGAGATTGAAAGAATAAGTCACAATTGCGAATTTAGTTTATTCATTTTCAAATAAAGTCACTTGTTTATATTTTTGTTCATTAATGAATTCTATGACCTTTTTATTCTTCAATTGTGTTCTTACTTATGAATTGACACTTTTGAGGTTGTTGGAAGTATAGTAAGAACTTATTAGTAATTCCTTGTTGTCTGAGAATGTCTGAAAGCTAAGTGTAGGGGAATTTGATGAGTAAAATATTTGCATAATTATTTTTCCTTTTATATGATTTTTTGGATGATATTTAAGCTTAATTTAATAAATTTGGGTTTAATTCATAAATAAATAATGATTTTGACATAAAATAGAATTTGTCAAAAAATACTAAATTTTAACCTTGTTTCAGTTTTTTATAATATCTGGAGCTTTAAATGTCGAATTGAGATGTTCTTTATATGAATAAAAAACTAACAAAAATCTCTACAACTTTTATGTTGAGGCTAAAACCCAATTATGTTTTTAAGAGTTTCGAATTTTACTTAGAAGTTGAAAACATTGGTTTGTTCAAATCTGACATTTGCCCACTAATTTAACTATAACTTGAGATGTAAATATTGAAATGAGGAGCTCTTAATGCATGATTAATTATTTTAATTCATATAGGGATATATTATATTAGCAATTAATTATAGAATTGCTTGTTCTTGAAAAAGGCTAATAATTAAATTAAGGAAACTCAGCTATCAATCATATTGAATAAATTGGATTATAATAGATAGATGATTTAATTAGAAATTTGTTAAGTGAAATTTGATCCCTAAGGCTTGTTCTCATAGTTGTTTTCATATAAATTATATGCATATTTAATCATTGTTATTTTGTAATCTTAATCACCAACTAATCGATCGACTAAATAGAATTAAGATTATCAATTTTGGTACTTAATGATCAATCCTCATAAGAATGATACTCTACTCACCTCTATATTACTTGTTTGCGACAGTGTACACTTACACTTTTTAATAAACCATTTATATCAATAACAAATAGTGAGTAATGATCTTCTTTATGGAGCTTATAGTCCATAAAAGTTAGGGGTAAAGGTATGCCCAGTACACCTGTGCTTTTCTGGCCTTTTTTAAAAGCCCACCTCCATCCAATTGAATTAAATCATGGCTCTCGTTTTTGTCATTTGTGAGACCCATGTGGGATTGCAAAGACAATAAGGGAGAACTCCTGAAAAAGACGATGTTATTAGGACTGGGAAAATTGACCGGCCTGTGACAGGCTTGGGCCTAAACAGGCCGAGTCTAAAAAAGTATATAAATTTGTGGCCCGACCCATTTATGTAAAGCCCTCGGGTTTTAGGCCTGTTTAACTTTTTTCCTTTTTTTTTCATGACTTTTTTTCTTTATTCTTCCTAAAAACTAAAATACCTAATTTAAAACATAAATATCATAAAAACCAATTTAAAACATAAATATTATCCAATTTTAAAAAAACACAAACATTAAGACTTAAGTTCAAACTATAGTTAGTATTCAAAACTAATCAAACAAGTCCACAGCTACAATCAAGCAAGTCTACAAGCTTCAAATGTCAGTAATAATATAACATTTGATTTGGATTTTGACGTACACATACAAAAAAAAAAAGAAAAAAGAAAATCAAAGAAAAGAAGTTTCAAATGAGGTATGAGTTAGTGTGTGAGCGTTTTTGATATGAGGGTTATGTTAAATTAACTCTGTCCCCTTATCATTAGGACTGGAAAAACGGGCCAGCCCGTGACAGGCTTTGGCCTAAACTGGCCGGCCTGTTTAAGCCCGAGTCCAAAAACGTGCATAAAATTTGTGGCCCGACCCGTTTATGTAAAGCCCGCGAGCTTTAGGCCCGTTTAACTTTTTTCCTTTTTTTTCTTATTCTCCTAAAGACTAAAATACCTAATTTAAAACATAGATATCATCAAAACTAATTTAAAACATAAATATTATCCAAGTTTAATAAAAAACAAACACTAAGACTTAAGTTCAAACTATAATTAATGTCCAAAACTAATCAAACAAGTTCACAGCCACAATCAAACAAGTCTACAAGCTTCAAATGTCAGTAATAATAGAATGCCTAATTTGGATTTTGGCGTATACATACAAAAAAAGAAAAAAGAAAATCAAAGAAGAGAAGCTTTAAATGAGGTATAAGTAAGTGTGAGAGCGTTTCTGATCTGAGGGTTAGGTTAGGCTAACTTTGCCCCCTGGCCACTGCTTGTTGCCCTATGCCTAGTTAAAAAAAAGGTTAAACGGGCCTAAAAAGGCCTGCCCTACAGGGCTATAAGGTCGGCCCTTTCAGGCCCGCCTCCTTTTTTTCGTCCTAAATTACAAGCTTGTCCTTTGACGGGCTCGGGCCTAAACGGGCCGAACCCGTCTCCCAACTCTAGATGCTATGTTTGTAGGAAAAGGATCAAGTGACAGACAAGATTCCTTTATACCTTTATTTTAATCCTTCTATGCTACAGTTTAATCCTATAGAAGCCCCTAATTGAAGGTGGATTTTACTAAAATGGATTTTTATAATCAGACATGGTGCTAGATTCTAATCTGGAGGTGCATGAAGATGACATGGAGGTGGCTGATTGCAATAATGTGGAGGTGTGGACAAAGAAGAAAAGCGTGCTGGTGAATTTCTCTCTAGAGCCAGGAATACGGGCCAGCCCGACCCTTCACAGGCCTGCCCGTTTAGGCCCGCTTCCTAATAAACCCTCAATTTTTGAAGCCCGCAGCCTTACAGGGCTGGCCCTTCATAGGCTCGGGCTTGGACTCATTTTAATTAAAAAAATTCTTTTTCAAATTTTACAATTTATTTATTATTTTACTTTAAATTGATATACATTATTTTTAAAACTTATAAATTTTTAGTTAAAATAATCATCTAATGTCTAAATAAGCCTCTTTTTTGAAGTTTAAATGAATAAACTATTATAGAAAATAAAATAAATCAAACCATTTAATAAGTGTTTGCCTGTTACTAATACTTTATTATGTACTTAGGTGTCTCTCATATTGATAATTTGATAAGTTATATTATAAATACTAATTTACTTTTAAAAAATATTAAACGGGCCTAAAAGGGCCGGCCTTACAGGGCTAGTCCTCCATGGCCTGTGGCCCTATAAGGCCGACCCTAGCCCTTTTAGGGCCGCTTTCTGTTTTAGCCTCTAAATCATAAGCCTGACCCTTGAAGTGCTTGGGCCTAAACGGGCTCGGCCCGATTTCCCGGCTCTACTTCTCTCCATACTCATTAATTTCAAAACACGGATTTATAGGTGGAGTCTATGATATATGCCGCCAATAAACACATGCTCATTTCAATTCGCTTTATAGCTCTATACTCTGTATAATCTTGTTCAAAGTTTAGAGTTATATCCATGTTTGTCGAGTTTGATCTCTGTCACCGTGTGTACTGTGAAGAAGATTGATGAATATTTAGATATTAATAATTAGAAAAAATATTCAACTTTCTTAGGTGTATCTTACTTTCTCACTGCCATATACATATACATCTGTCTTTTGACTATCTGCAACATAAACACCCAAAGTAGAAGTTAGATTTGGATCTTTAATATATAAAGAATGGTTTAATCAAGATAAGTAATTTATACTTTAGCAAAATAATATAAGTAGTAAGTGGTATTGATATTAAGTAGATTGGTTTTGATCTTTTTATTGTGCCCTCTCAAACTTGTTACAATTTATGTTCTCTAAATTTATCCATTATATTATAATTGTTGTTGTTTGCTACAATAGAGTCTTTAAATGTAGAACTTGAGGGTGAGGGGAAAGAATCAGCAAATGAAGGGAGGCCACATTACAAAATAAGTTATATGAAAAAAGATGTTGAAATTGACTTACAGTTGCACGTGAGCATTCATAAATGCAAGAAAGCAAAGAAGTTGATAATGGAGGAAATGGACGGAAGCTATAAGGATGAATTTAGGAATTTAGAAGCTTATTGCAATGAGCTGAGAATCTCAGACCCAAGTTCGAATATCAATGTCGAAGTGAGCAAAGAAGCTTTGGAAAATGGGAGAAGAGTATTTAATATGATGTATGTTTCATGTAGAGTCCATCAACAAGCACAGACACAACAGGGAAGAAAAGAGGAAGACACGAAAAAAGTAGTTGCAATACGAATCAGAATGCTCAACAAAGTCATATCACTCAAGAAGCACAATCTCATCCAATATCGCTAAGACCTAAGCTCCGAACAAGGAGTTAAAATACAAGGATAGAGTTGAGTGTGGCATGGGCATTAGAGTTGACTTGGACACAGGGTGGATGGCATTAAATGTAAATTTCTGAGTTTATTACTAATGCATTAACATGGTTGGATCTAACATTGAAGATGATGATATTGACTTAATTGACTTAATTATTAGTTCACACACAAAGTTGGGATATTGACTAGTGTTTTTTTGGTGTTTTGGTTCCTTCTTTTCATTTGCTTGGAAGATACTGTTTTTTAGGACTAAATTTCATTGTTGTTCTAAAGTCATCATTTTGGTCATTTAATGATTACTTAAATTATGCTCTTAGCACTTTACGTTGCCTTGTGTAACTCAGAATGCAATATGAGATTGTAATTGAAGAGGGGACTGGTCAAGAGTACATGGAACATAAACTTCTATTCACACCTCCACGGTGCTAATCCTGAGACTTTCTTTCTGACGCCTTAACGGTGCCAATTCCAGAGTTTCAGCTTCTTCATCTTTTTGTGCTTGAAACCGATAGACCCATTTCCATTCTCATTAAATCTAATATATGGGTTTTGGATATGTTGAAGTAGTTGAACTACTGTTGGTATCATGAGAGGCTAAATTGTCTGGGTCTTGGTGATAGAGAAAGTGGTTACAGTTTTAATGTGTTACAAAGGGGAGTTCATTAGTTTTCCATTAGTTTTTATCATGTATTTGGATCTATTGATGATGATTTTGTATTGATACATGAGTAGTAGACTTAGATGAGTGATTATTTGTCTATTATAGATTGCTCTTGTGTTGAATTTTGTGGTGATGCACTTGATTATCTATTGAACTTATTTCCTTATGTTTTAATGAAATTATGCATTGTATGTGATTACTATAGTGTATAATTAAATTAATTTATATTGAGTGTCGCAATTGTGCTTTCATTTAAGAGGAAGTAAATGACTCAAAATGATTTTCAAACACACATCAAGTGGTTTTTAACAATTTATCTAAGTGATGACTATGAATGTGATTGTAGGATTAGTCATTAATTAGGTATATTGGATCTAATATGATTGTTTGGTTTTCAATTTGACTTGATGCAAAATTAACTCCTAAATTATTTTAAGAAGCTAGGAAAGCAACTAACTTTGCTACTAGGACCCATTTCATCATATAATCTCTTTCAATCCAGAGCATTTTCCATTGTTTTCCAAAAATACCAAAAAGCTACTATTGGAGGTGTGACAAGAATGAGTTGTAATTGTTGAAGATATAATAATTGATGCACTTGCAACTCTAGAATTTGGAAGAGATCTCTCCAAATATTCATTAAAAATGAGATCCAGGTTGCTCCTTACAATGGCAACCCTCTTATATGAAGTGATAGGGTCAATCCTTTCATAGCAATAATTTATTATATTGAGCTTCCATTGTGGATCAAACACAATTGCAAGTGCAAGTGCAAGTGCAAGAAGGATATTATAATTATGCCAATATTTGTTAAACTTCTCTTTCATTGTTATACACCTCTCGAATCATAGGGTCAAAGCATGTCATATTTGCTTCAAACAACATCTAATTTTTGAAATTTGCTTAAAATAAAAATTTGAAGTTGGATAAGATGACCCAAAAATCAACCTTGTAATCCTTTCAAATGGCCTCAAGAAATTGCACATTGCCTTTGCTCTAGTCCACTCATCATGTGCTAGACCAAACTTGTAATTTTTATCATTTAAAGACAACTTTGCAAAAGCACGACGATATTGAAGTCCACTTTTAAGCATTTCCTAAGTAGAGTTCCATTTAGTGGGCATATTTAATCGCAAGCCCATTGAGGTGTCAATGCCACCAACTTCTTCAATATATTGTTTGAAAAGAATCATCCTTGCCTCAGATGCCTTCACATATTTAGTACTCTCTCTAATCTTACTCAAAGCAGGAGTTGCTACTTTTATGCCCTCTTGAACTATTAGATTTAGGATCACAACACCTCACATGAAAGAATTCTCTATTAGAGACCAAGCTGAATTTGTCTAGTATGTGATTGAGAGTTTTTGCAAGTGCTGTGTGCTGCACATATTTTAAACTTGATTGTCTCTAAAGGTCTTAAGGAAAGAAATAGGTCCATTGAGCTCATCCGACATGCGGTTAAATATGTTAGATCTTCTCCAGCAAGGGAGACTAAATTCAAAGACCTTGTTGAAAAAGTAAGAGTTGAATCAAAAAGTCTACTTAGCTTAGATTGTCCCACAACGTAATTATTTTAAATACTTATTTATTCAGATTTCACATATGATGTTTTAATTTTTTATTTTATTATATTATGTTGTTAGGTGGAATTCAACTTACCCTATGTTGGAAAGTGATGTTAAGTTTATTAAAGTCTTCAAAAGGATGGAAGAAGAAGATCAAGATTACATAGAAAACTTCAAAAAGAACGTTAAGTTAGATTCAAATTCAACTTGATTTGATGATGGCATATTTGATCATGATGATGATATACAGGGAATACAATTGAGCCTCTAAGTGCATATGATTGGACTATTGTAAAGGAATTCCTTGTATTTTTGAAGCTGTTCCACGCCATGACACTGAAATTTTCTAGATCAAATTTTGGGACAACAAACACATGTTTTCAGCATATTGTTGCTATTCAAACACATCTTAATTCAAGTGTAGTTAGTTCCCACTCTCTTTTGGGTGATTTGGCAAGAAGAATGCAAACAAAGTATGATAAGTATTAGGGAAAAGCTGAGAAATGAATCTATTATTGGTGGTAGCAGTCATACTGGACCCTAGATACAAGATGACATATGTCAAAATTGCTTTTTTAAAACATTTTTCTTGAACCTACAAAGTGTGAATTTATGTTGAAGAGGATTATGGATGTCTTGTATCATTTGTATGATCATTATTCACCAAATGTCATTAATACTAATAAAGCTTCTGGATCTCAACCAACAATGGAGCAAGGGCATGTAATGTGTTCTTTGCAAAAGTTGAACTTGAAATGGCATTGTCATCTTTTGATTTTACATTCCAAATATTCTTAGCCACTGCAGACTCTACATGTAATGTAGAGAAAATTTCAGAAGTGGATGAATATCTTTAAGCTGAATTAGTTTCATGATCCAAAATTTGATGTTTTGGGATGGTCCAGAGTGAATGCTTCCAAGTATAAAGTTCTGAATCTGTTGGCACGTGATTTGTTGGCTATACCTATCTCTATAGTATCTTTAGAATCATCTTTTAGTATTGGTTCTCGGATACTAGATTCTTTCAAAAGCTCCTTGTCTTTAAAGATGGTTGAGGCAGTCGTATGTGCTCAAAATTGGCTATTCAAGACACCCCCTAAATTTAAAGACCTTGATATTGATATTTTTTATAGGAGTCACTACAAAAAAAAGACTTTCGATGGCGACAAAAGTCGCCACTAAAAGGTTTTCAGTGGCGACAAAAAGTTGCCGCTGTTGCGACCATTGCTGAAGGTGACTTTTAGCGGTGACTTTTTGTTTCAGCGGCGACAAGACTTTCAGTGGCGACTTTTGTGTCGTCGTTGAAGGTGACTTTTAGCGGTGACTTTTTGTTGCCCCTGAATGTGGCTTTCAGTGGCGACTCAATACTTTCAGAGGCGACTTTTGTCACCGCTAAAAGTGTCACTTTTTAAAAAAAAATTCAAACATTTTTTTTCAAAAAAAATCAAATTTAAAAAAATTAATTTACAAATGCCACGTGTTTACTCCTCAGAGCACTATGTGTCCCCCTCCCCTAGCTGCCACTTGTCACCTCCTCGTGCTACCACGTGTTATCACCTCATAATTCCTCTAAGTGACACTCCTCCCGTTTGAACCTGTGACCTTAGGGAGCCGACGCCTTCGCGCGCGAGTCTTTGCCAGTTGCGCCGAAATGAACCTGTGTCATATTATTACATATTATTATATATATAATATTATCAAATATATAAACATACATACATATAATTAGTTATTAATTAAATATAATATTATTAAAAATAATAAAATAATTTAATAAAAACAAAAAAAAATATTCATATATTTAAATTAAACAATTTTTTAATTAAAATTACTTAATAAATAATAATTTAATATTATTTTTTATATAAAATTATAAATATAATAATAATATCATAAATATTATTTTAGTAGAAAATATTAAATATAATATTAATATATGATAATGTAATTTTAATAATTAAGGTTAAATAGAATTATTTAATAATTATATTTTAATTTTATAAATATTATTTTTTAAAAGAATAAATTTAAAAAGAAAAAACTGAAATTGACTTTTAGCGACAACTTTAATTTTCGTCGCTGAAAGTGTGAGTTTCAGCGGCGAATTTTGATAGTCGCCGCCAAAAGTGATCGCTAAAAGTCAATTTTTTTGTAGTGAGTGCAAGTGTTGTTACTAGTATTTTCAATAACATTCTTAATTTGTATTGTTTTATTTTTTTTATTTCATATTAGATTATTAATAGATATTTTTTCTCTTAATTTATTTTGTAGAGGAAGATTTAGCTTGTGGAGCTGCAACCCCTTCCTTAGGTGAATCTGAAGATAATGGTAAAAACTGAAGCATGAAGATTCAATGGAAACATGCCATTTAGTTAATATTTGAACTTGTAGTTTTAATGTTTTAATTTAAAAATTGGAGTTTGAACATCAAAATTATCACTGGGAATGCGGGCTGGCCCGCGGGTTGCGGGCTGGAGTGCTTTGCGGGGCGGGCTGGTGCATCCCGCCCCCTTCGCGGGCTGGCAAAAGCCAGCCTGAGCCTGTTGAGGCTGGCTGGCCCGCCAGCCCGCCATTCTTTTTTTTTTTTAATTTCGTTTTTAAAAAAAATATTTACTCTTTTTCTCTTTCACCCGCTCATATCACACTTCTTTTTTTTTATACATTTGTGTTATGAAGTCAATTTTATTCTTACTTTCCTTTTTTTTTCATCTACTCACATAACAAAAACATATAAACACATCTCTTTTAAATTTAATAATAATAGAATAAATAAATATAATATGAAAATAAAAATGTCAAATAAAAAGTATGAGAAATTAATTAAACACGGCATCAAATGAAAAGTAATAATAAGGGTATTTGAATTTATTTTATTTAAAAAAATATAAAAAAACCAAAAAACTATAAAAAAAAAAAAAAAAAAAAAAAAGCATGCGGGCTGGCCCGCATCAGCCCGCGGGCTAAACAGGCTGAGCCCGTTTAGCCCGCATTTAAACGGGCTGCCAAAATGGTAGCCCGTTTAAGGGTTTTTTGGGCGGGCTGGCCAGCCAACCCGCCAGCCCGGCCCAAATTACCGACTCTAATCAAAATTCTGTTATGATGGTACTTGACTACTTGTCTAAATTTAGGTTCTTTTGTGTGAATTGTGACTATTGCTTCTGCTACACATTAGAATTTAGATTGAAGGATTTGGATTGAATGATTGATGCTTATGTATGTGAATTAGTTCTTATGAACATCAGAATTATTCATGGCTTTGGATTGAATGATTGATGCTTATGTGTGTTTTTTTTTTTTTTGAAAAAAATAAATAGGTCCAATGTAAATGGGTTCCCCGTAACCCGGTTAGCCTGCCCATTTATGTGCTAGCCTATTTGACATGGGTTTATTTGGGTTGAGGTACAGGTATGGGCTAGTTCATACCCGTATAAAGTTAAATAGGAGGGTTATGGGTTTGGGCACGGGTTGTCCAACCTGCCCATTTTTCTCCCCTAGGGTAAGATCAGAGACTTGATCTGTGAGAGATGAAGAAGAGAGGTCGAGATCGAGAGGTAGAGCTCAGAATCTCATATCTATTAGTGTGAGTGTCACGTGTCGAGAGCCGAGAGAGCAGAGGAGAGATCACCATATCGGGTCGGCCGACTTAGTCTTAGGGTTTGAACTTTGAGGAATGAAGGAGTTTGAGTTTGAACTCTGAAGGAGACAAGGTTCGGGTTGTAAGGAATGAATGGTTAGGTCTTAGGTCAGTACTGTCAGTTTATTAATTTATTTAAAAAGAATTAAACGAGCTCCAAAGGGTCGATCATGTGGCCCTATAGAGCTGGTCCTTTTAGGCCCGATTCCTTTTGGAGGCTTTAAATTATAAGCTCGGACCTTAACGGGCTCGGCCCAATTTTCCGGCTCTACTTGGGGGTGTAGTTGTGATTTTTGATCCTGATTTTTAAGTGTTTTGATGTAATTTCTTTTGGGATATAAGCTTCACAATTTACCTTAAAAAAGCTATAATTTAGTACATTATGAAGCTCAATAATGTTTTGGCACCCCCGATAATTTGAATTAAAAACATAAAAATTAAAATTATGGACATTATCATTAAAAATCAAGATTTTTTTCCCATTTTCATGAATTAGGTTGAAAAATATATTTCTAAAAAACTTAAAATGATTCATTTTTATTTTCACAATAATAAACTAAACTACTTGCTAGCTCTGTTTTACCTTTTTAGTTGTTTTGTCCTTTTCTTTTGTGTTGAGCCCAATTTCCTCATAACATCATTTTACTTGCGCTGTTCATGTGTTAATAGATGGTTTCAGGGCATCTTGCATTGGGATAACTGCTGGCATTTTAGTTTTATGTTCTTTTTCATATTCATTATGTTGAATATATTGAGTTGATGAAGATAATTTATGTTTTCTCTTTTAGATCTGTGTGAGACAAAATGGCGGTTCCATTTTTAAGCAAGAAAATTGTGAAGAAGCGTGTCAAAAAGTTCAACAGGCCCCAGAGAGACAGGAAAATTTTTGTCAAGGTATGTGTTTTCACGAGTTCCTTGTGGGTTAGTTTATCTAAATTTAATCTTCTTGTGTACTGTACTTAATTTATCTCTAGCTACAAGTGTGGGTGTGAACAATCCGAATTTCTTGAAGATGGGACCACGAAAATATTTCTGAGTATATTATATATTTTGCATGTATTTCAGCTATATATATAATTTGACTTTAACATAGTTTTTGATCGGATATTCTCATTTAGCTTATCTATCCACCTATAATGTAATGTTGAGACTGGTCTTTCGCTTCGTTTAGTTTTACATCTTTGTTTTTCTGGCTGATCATGCACTTAGAGATTCCTTTCTGCAATGTGACTACATGAACCGAGAAAGAGTAAAATTATGGTTTCTGTTATGACGTACTTGATACCTGTTGGCTTATGTCTTGTTACTACTGTGTCAAAGTTCATAAATAAACTTAATTAATGTAACCAAATGGCTACTGAAAGCAGCCATCTCTAAATTGAACTTGTTTCCTGCTTTCTTATCATTAGAAAACAGAGTTCGTTCATAGGACAGACTGCATCAAGAATGTTTTAAAGGCCTTAGAATAAATATAAGTTGAACTAATTAAAATAAATACGGACATTAGCTTTATCTTAATCATCCTGATATCAGTCAATTGTATTTACATTTTCTCCCTTAAGATTCAATGAAGGCAGCATCTTGCTCTAAAACATATTCTACTTTCTGTTATAAACATGCAAACAAGGTCGTTGTGACCAAGTCTAGTGTGACCCATGCGCAAATCAGAATGATTAGTTTCTATTACGAATCATTGTAGTATTTTGTAGTTTGCTTGCTAGAGAAGTTGAACCAAGTCAGTCAAAAGCAATTCAGGCAGCTGGAGACAACCTCTGTTGTTGAATTATTGAAATGAATATATATATATAGAGTTAAATTTTTGGTTTTTTTACTTTGATAGCATATTGGCTTAGATAGAGCTGAAGCAGGCATTACTTGCTGCTTGTTCATTGCTGGATTGTGCGTTCATATTGAGACCCATTGTAGCTATTGTGACTTCCTTTTCATCTTCCTTTGCTCTTTGGGTCATCATTAATTAAGCTATATTACTTTTTATTGTGCTGTGCAGCCCAACTGGCGAAAGCCGAAGGGTATTGATTCCCGTGTAAGGAGAAAGTTCAAAGGATGTACCTTGATGCCAAATATTGGTTACGGTTCTGACAAGAAGACCCGTCACTATCTCCCTAATGGATTCAAGAAATTTGTTGTGAACAATGTGAAGGAGCTCGAACTCTTGATGATGCACAACAGGTAAACTAAACTTCCTTTGGTGTGCATTTGATCTCTGTCTCTTCTTCACTTGTCATTTTTCTGTATTTAGTATTTGACATGATGAAATTTCAGGACTTACTGTGCTGAGATAGCACACAATGTATCGACCCGGAAGCGAAAGGAGATTGTTGAGCGGGCCGCACAGTTGGATGTTGTTGTTACCAACAGAACAGCCAGGTTGCGTAGCCAAGAGGACGAGTGATTTTGGTGTTGCCGAAGCAATCAAGTTTTTATTTTCATTTGTCGTCATCTTTTATAAAGGCTTGAAAATTTTGGAGCTTGGTAAATCTTTTCCTGAATGAGTGTACTGAGGTACCTGGTGGAGGTAGAGATTTTTTCACCCCTGTTATGGATCTTGACACATGTTCATCATTAATGACCCCTTACATTGATTTAACCTTTACATGAAATTGAGAAGCCATCACACTTTAGTTGCAATGTTATTAGAAGATTGAGCAGTTGCATAATGACCTTGGAGGTATTGTCGCCTGTCAAATTGTATCTTGGAGGTGGAGCCTTTGGATCATGTACCTTCCTCTTGTGAAATTTGAAGTACTATGAAGTTTCTCTTGAGGATCCAAAACATGAGATCATTGTATTTTAAGATCCACTAGTGGTGGCACGAAGAAAGAAACTTCAGAGGTACACTATGCGTTAATAATACTATTCGTAATTGTAATTTAAGGAAAATTGAGATAACAATTGTGCCATAAACTTATGGCCAAAAAAAATCAAGAACTTTAGCAAATTGAAGTTCAAGCTACTCCGGAATGTTGGAAGTTATTGAGAAGAGAAGAATTAGATTGAAGCATATGGTTGGAGATGGAAGTAACATTGAAACAAAATGCTTCATTTAATTAGAGGGAAGGTTAGAATTTTCTACTTAACAATCACGGTGCTTCAAGAAAAAAGAACAAGTTATATAATACTACCTTCAGTCCTAATTATAAGACAAAGTTGATTTTTTTTTTTGAGAAATTAAGGAAGCTAAATAAATTATTTAATCATATCATATGTTATGTATCCTTAGATTATATATCAATTTATTAGTCAAATTAATTAGTTTGAAGAAAAATATAAATACTCTAAAGTAATTTAATTAATTTCCTTAATTTCTCCAAAAAAATCAACTTTATCTTATAATTAAAAACGGAGGGAGTAGTTCATTTATCCCATGTGTTATCTCTCCTATAATATAAGTGGAAGAACCATGTGCATGAGGTAAGCGAGATAGTGAATCTTTAGTTTTAAGGCTTTTCCTTGCCAATCCTTACCTGATAAGTCCTTTGCTTCAAATATTTTTCATCTATTTGGACTGGTGGTGGAGTTTTGTGGCTATGCTCAAATATTTTTCATCTATTTGGACTGGTGGTGGATTTTAGTGGCTATGCACAAACTTGATCGGGTTTGGTTAGAGTTTGGTGGTGTAGTTTGATATTGCAGATAGCCGATGTGCTGTTGTCGTTAGTATTAGCGTTTTTCGCCTTACGGTCAATGGACATGAGGTACTTTCAAAATTGTTGGGTCTGTTTGGTGCGAGGGATTTAGAGGGGAAAGAATGGGAGATAAAAATTTTATCAGTTGAATTTTAAAATATTGAAGAAGTGAGGTAATAAAATTTTAATAAAAAGAATATATAAGATAGAAGAGTAAGAAAAATTAATTAAAAATTTTTAACCCTATTTCTCTAACTTTTTTAAATTCAACTAAAAAAAATTTCATTTCGCCCACTTTCCCTCCTCTTGCCTCATATCAAACAATCCCCTAAAGATAATAGTTATGTCACTCAATTGGATGAGACTGATTGGCTGTTCAAAGAATCCCCATCTCCTATTTCCGACGTGTTTTTGGGATTTTCTTTGCCTGCTTCGGACGTGTTCATCAAAGTTTCTTTCTCAATTCTGGCGGCGGCACATTGGTTTCATATTTACTTATCTTGGGCAAGGTGCATAACGGTTGTGCCATTTTTCTTATGTACTTTGGGTTTTGGGTTAGGGTTTTTTTTATTTGGGCTTAGGCCTTTTTATATTTTTGTGGACTTATTCATACTCTTGTTTCTTTTATATCAAAGTACTTCTTTAACCACCCCTCATTCTTGGGTTCAACTAGCGAAGGGGTCGGACACTCTTACCAATTGGAAAGAGGGTTCGATCCCGGGGAAGTTCACTTAGTTGTGGTCTAGTCGAGGCGTTGGGAGAGGCATCCCAACTTGGCACCCTGTCCTTAGATTATGGGTGAGCCTAACCCCTTTCCTAAAATTTCAATATCCAAAAAAAAAAAAAAGTACTTCTTTAACCACATTGGATGAGCATGATGGTTCAGCATCTCGTCCCTTAAACAAGTGGTTGGGGGTTCAATCTCCAACTCTTGTGAATGGAAAGCACTTCTTGGCTAGTCCCCTACCGCTTCGTGCGCTGATAGTGGAGGGATTAATCTCATGGCGACTGGCTGTGGGGATACCCTAGGGAACCAAAAAAAAGTACTTCTTGTTTTTGGGGGGGCACTTCTTGGCTAGTCCCCTACCGCTTCGTGCGCTGATAGTGGAGGGATTAATCTCATGGCGACTGGCTGTGGGGATACCCTAGGGAACCAAAAAAAAGTACTTCTTGTTTTGGGGGGGGGGGGGGAGTTAAAAGAAAAAGACCCCGCTCTCTCTCTGGTGGGAACAATTAGTGGAGGCAGTATAATATGGATTTGAAGTTATCCTTGTAGTCTAAGTCAGTAACCCTCATATTTATTTGGCCAAAAAAATTATAATAATAATACTCGTATTTCGTTTGCACTATTAACAAGCTACTTCCAATATATATATATAGAGAGAGAGAGAATGATTACTTCTCTTACTCAATTTTCATATAAATTTTTTTGATAAACTTCAAGATCACAAAATGATGACTCAAATAGCCACTAGTCACCAACTTTAATTTATGAAACAAAGGTAAAAACGGAACAAGAGCTTTTCAATTGATTTTGTAGAATCACAAGCGATTTCTTGATCTAATTCTTTTCACAATACTAGTACTGATTTTGAAAAAGCAGGTTCTTCTGCTCTCACCCTACCTTCCTCCCTGAAATAAGGTAATTTAAAATAACTAGCATCAACCCCTGTACACTAACATGGAGTTACAATTGTTTCCGAACAATAAGAAATAAATTAATTACATAAAAAGGGGAAAAAATATTCAATAGTTCCAATGTTCAATAAGTAGCCATTCTACTTTTATATAATTTCCCTTCTAATCCTTAATATAAGATATATTCACCTAATTTAATTAGATTACAGAAGTTAGTTAAATTAATTATCATAACATGTATTTTCTAAAACATCATAACTATCTTCCTTTCTTTCTTTCTTCATTCTCTCTCCTCCTTAATTATTTTTGAGGGGCCATTAATAGAATTAATTAGGAATAGATTGAAAAATATAAAAACTATATCTTATATTTAAAATCAAGATCAACTAATAAAATATATCTTATATTAAGTACATAAGAATATATAATAACGGTAAATCACTAACAATTGCAGACAACTTTTCGCTGTTTTGTGTTTGGCTCTAAATAATAGAGGATATTTTCTTTATTTTAAAATTAATATCCTAATGTTTAACTTTATATCAATACTTCACCTCATTCACTGAAAAGAACAAAAGAAGCTTAGTATAAGGAGTAATTAACTTTCTTCCCCACGATGAGATGAGATCCTATAAGCTCAAGTATAATTATTGGTTAATACAAATTGAGTAACTTAGCTGAACGAACCTAAAATAAAGCTGTGCCAAGGTGAGGCTAGACTTAGGCTCTAAATAAACAAAGTCCACCTAAATCATAAAAAATAACAAAATAAACAGCTGATGCATCAAAAAAAGCGTCATAATCTTCAATCTTCTCAGTGTTGCAGTCTATCTGTCTATCTGACACGCGTGACGAACAAAATCCATTAAGAGGATGATTACCTGGATGAAGGCCATAAAAAGCCATTATGTAGAATTCAATGTATATCATCAGATCAGTGCAGACAAGTAAACAAAGCTTAATCAACTACATGATATGGTATTAGATTTATAAATAATACCAATCAGCAACAAATGCATATCATGGTTCAGGTTATGCACCTTCTGGCCCCACAAAAATAGATGCCCACTTTGTCAATTCCTTGTCAAACATGGTGAAAGCCAACCTTACTATCTTTGAGAGTCGCAACACTGAGGAAATTCGCAATTGCAAGCACCTGTCCTGACCTGGTTCAAAGGTTTCAAATGCACAATTTTAACCAGAAAAGTTGAATCCGAGAATAACATTAATTTATTACTAGCAACAGTTTATAGGCATCAACATTGCATCTCTAACACACTTCCAAAGTCCAAACCTCTTTATGATAGGAACAAGTGACAATACTATAGCAAGACATTAACCGTGGGCAACAAATAATTAGTCGGTTTTGAGAAACATAGTTCGGGAAGATTAGTGTAGGCCAACCGATCAATATTGACCAAAATAAAGGAGAAAAAAATACCAGGAAAGTCAATTTTTTCCTGGTAAGGTACTGTTAATCGAACTGGCAACCACTTTTTCCCTGGTAAGTGGGAAAGTCACTTCTTTTTTTTTCGAAATTAAAGGGACACGTAAAAACAGCCTAAGGTTACAAGGTGGATTAAACTTGCGACCTCCCACTTACAGGGGAGCCTCATACCACAAGGCTACTCGTCGAAGGGGCATCAATTAGAAAGGACTAAATGACAAGCAAAAGAGGCAGCAATTGAAATAGCCTCTTTAGGTGATTCAGAAGACAGGATCAATGGCAACTGGTGGTAAGCAGCGTACCAATAAATATCCTCTATTTTTCCTGGTGCTTATGATTGCAAAGATTCTTTAAAAGGAGAACAAGTTGCTCTCAGGAAGACAAGAAACTGAAAAAGGAGATCCACAAACCTTTCGAAATGTAAAAGATACCCTTCTTGAAGCCCTTCTGATAACTCTCTCATTCACCTTGTCAATCTGTGGGAGTTGAAATCATCATGGAATTATTGATAGACAAAATTATATGAAGGCACACCTAAATGTATCTTAAGAAAGGAAGAGTGGGGTGCTTCTGATCAATCATCAAAGTTTTATGCTAAGAAAATAAGAAAGTTGTCATGATTAATCCAGAAAATGACATTATTAAACCTTGTGGTGGGGAATGTAGTGGTGCCATGCATATCGTGCTTCTCCAGACATCAGTAGCATAGATCGAGGGGGAAGATAGATAGCCTTCCTAATAAAATTTTGATCATCCTCTGGACTTTCCACTTTTGTGACAGTACCTGAAGCAACTCTGGGAAGCCAATCACCATTTGCATATCTCCTGAACTCCATTACACAAGGCCCGGCTAGTGAAAGGCTGAAAATTAAATCTTCAAATGCAGAATGGGTGTCTATATGAGGGGACAAACCCACACCAGGGGGGTACTCATTTACCTGTAACATAATATTGACACTCAAAACATCAGACATAAGTAAACAATATTAACATATAAAGAAATCTAATGGTAATACCATACTTGTAATAAATAGTAAAATCTCATCAAGTTCAGCGGTACTTAGCATACCGTAAGTTGGTTCAAAACTACATTTGCGGCATTCCTGAGAGTTGGGAATAATGAGATTCTTTCAATTATTGGAAAAACAAATGATGGAAGTTCACCCAAGCAGCGTTTTGTATTAACATTCCTTGTCTGCACAGTCAAATAAAAGCGGAACGTAAAGCCTAAAGCAATCAATATTATTCTCACATTACTCCACAATTGAGCAAAAGAATCAGTTATCTGACTTGGAAGAAATCAGATTGTAATAATTTAGGGGCAATAACAATGACTTAATGAAAAGCATAATGCCATAGAAAATTAGAAAAATAAATACATAAAAAAGAACAATAGCACCAATATGATACTATGTTTGATCATGGAAATCAGTACGGCATAAAGAGAAGAAAGATATTGCTTTTGCATTTGATAAATGCCTGGGAACATGTTTAAGTATTCAATATTGTAGTAACGGTTTACAGATGGCATCTTAGTATGGACAGCGTAATGGCTGAATAGAGGCCAAAAAAACAAAAAAAAACAGAGACAGAGAGAGAGAGCAATGTAGGTAAAGAAGCCTGAGTCTAAAATCGTTAATGAAGAATTGCAAACCATATGTGCAAAATGTTGGCTTATTTTCATAAAATTGAATCTATGGATTATAAGTGTGGCCAAGCTAACAATGGAATGATTTTAGCATTAAAGAGGCCAAAATGAGATTTTGATGGTGTTCATTTGGGCTTGTGGGGGTGAGAATATTTTAAGCAAAATACTCATAGATATATTCTAAGCATATTAATCAATATAATCAAGAGCGGCCCAACGCACAGGGCTCTCATCAGGTGGGGTTTAGGAAGGGATAGATGAACACAGCCTTACCCCCACAATTGGAGAGGCTGTTTCCAGGATTTGAACCTGTGACTTCCAAGTCACATAGTAGCAACCTTACCGCTGCGTCAAAACTCACCCTCATATCAACCAATATAATGATGCACCAATTTTGATGAAAGAAATGTAACAGTGCATCATGATTACAAACAATGTCCTATCAGGTTATAAACTTACATCATAACAAAACTCATAACCATAGTGTTGAACCCTTCGTTTTGAAAGATGATTCCAGGGTCGGCAGTCAACTTCTTGCAGCAATGCCTGGGAAGATGGAAAAGGACCATACTCACCATTTGAGAATTAAATTAGGGATAAAAATATCATAATGAAAGAAAATTATAAATATGCAAAGAAAAACTATATAAAGCTGTACAAGGTAAAAACTGCTAACCTTCTCTTCCTTAGCACTAATGAAGTCATGCACAAGGTAAAGGCCAGGAATGCTAAGATCTGACGCTGTGATAGACACAGGAACCAAGTTACTTACCTGACTCTAAACAGACATGCAAGCTTATCAACAAACATGGATAATGAAGAAATCCATTGCAATAATGAACATTAAAAGAGCAATCATCTCCTCACACAAGTAATTCACCATTTACTCAACTTTTTCAATTTAAACATTCAACTTACGGATGACTAATTTTTTTAAAATAACAAAATATACTAATAGACAGAACACATAATTACAACTGAAGTGATGGCTTTTCATATAAACCTCAATGCAGCAAAGTAACTGAATATTAATTCTAGCCAAGGATCAGTCTTTGGGCCTGGTTGGGAGATGGGGGAAAGATGGGTTTAGAAGGTAGTCGAAGGAAATGCTTTCCAAAGCTCCTCAGGACATCAAATTAAGGAAACCAGAAAAAAATGGAATATAATTAAATGAAAAATAAGAAATCAGAGACAATAGAAACCTGTCTTGAAACATTTTGTTGAAATAACAAGTCTGTGGATGTGTACACATCATGCATAAGTTATAAACAAATTAACTCCAGCATTACATACTTCTCTACATACTCCCATGCTACTTGGATTATTTTGCTTATGAAAATATGTGATATTCAAGATATAAATCAAATTGGAATGAAAGTTTGTGTTTGACATCTTTGCTAAGAAAAACTGAAGAAAAATTGACCTTCAATCACTTCATATTAACTAAGCTGACAAAGTCATGCAAGTGGAAAATGACCACAATATGACAATACTACTTGAGGATAACAACGACGATGACGACAACATAGCTTGAAGATAATATGCTCAGCCTTTATGACCTAAACAATATACTTCATTCAAAATTCTTAAGACATTGAAGTTGCTCAACATAGCTGGAAGCCTAGAGAAATACCAATCAATATCCAAATCAGCATGATTGGGAAAATAGACATTGCTCTAGTTTGGTTGAAAAATCCAATGGCAATTGGTTATGCTAAGAAGAAACAAAAACCGTAATAGTTGGATCTAAATTGAGTTAGAGTCATTCTGGCTTTAAGAAATAGTTGTGACTAATATATGCAATTGGAAAAAGAGAAAGATAAAACTTGAGTATACAAGAAGAGCAAAGTCTTCTTCCACCGCAAGGATCTGATTATTTTTTTCATCATTACAAGTTGTGCCTCATATGCTTGAAAATCCATCTTCTGAGTCTTATAGAACTGATAATTCAGTATACTAGAATTTCTTATACATTATCAACTCTACATTTTATTCTTAGAAGTGGAAGCCAGTGAACGAGCACGTAGTTTTTGAAGGAACAACTCAAGATTTTCCCTAATCCCCTTATATCCCTGAAAAGCTTTTCAGGTGAAGAATTTACATGAAATATAGCAGGACCTGGCTTCTCTCCTTTTCTTTTTCTGTCAGCTCCCATCATTTTCCTCAAAACTATATAGTTTTGGGGGTAAACAAAGCAAGGAAGCACTTTTTTTTTTTTTTTTTTTGAAAAAAGAGCATATAATATACTGAAATATTTTTTTCAGTAGTATTTAGTATCTTAAATTAACTTTTAGTACATTCAGTATCTTGAAATATTTTTTATACTTATACCCAGTATCTATTGAAAAAAAACTTGAGAGCGCTTAGTGCTAGATACTGGGTGCCACTAAATAATTTTTTAAGGCGCTGAGAGTACTAAATATTAATTTAGGATCTACTGAAAAATATTTCAGGGAGATGGGTTTCTTTTTTTTGAAAAAAGTGCTCCCCTTGCTTTGTTTACCCCCAAAACTACGTAGTTTTAAGGAAAAGAATGGGAGCAAACAGGAAAAGAGAAGGAGAGAAACCAGGTCCAATATAGCAATATGATTCCATCAATCAACTTGAATACGAAAGTCAAAATATTTTTTTGCCATATTGCTTGAGAAGATCCAGTACCTGTGAAGTTGGCTGAAGCATTGAATAACAAATATGTAAAGATCGGCCTCCAAGTTTGGAACATGAAACTCCATCTAATGCCTTTAATGCAGCTTGGGCAGAACTCTCTTCCGAAAAAGATACGATTACACGGGTACCACTCTCATCTGCTGCATAAACTCCCTTAACATCCCCAAATTCACAGAACGCGGATGCAATAGCATCATGAGAAAGTCCCATAGCTGGACCACAGTTTGCAACATAGAGGTTTGGACTCAATTCACCATCATTCTTAGGACGCACAAACCTTGCCATGGCCACTAATCTTTTATCATTCTTCATGTACATGGATAATTGAAGCCTCAGTTTCAGTGGAGCCAAATGTACAATAAGGTTACAGTGAATTGCTATAATCTAACAGCTATAAAATACTAAAAGCCATCAAACACACTGTTTTCAATGATCAGAAATGACTCAAGCAAAATACTGAACCACACTAAGACAAAGGCAAAACAAATACCAGCATAGGTCTGCATTATATGGCTTAAAATTCAAACATTTGAAGCTAAGTCCCTTCCAACCATGATGTAGATACATAGGGCTCTTATATATACGCTTTATGTTCACTAGTACTTTACTTTTCAGATTAATGTTGTTGGTCTGTTTCTCCTAGATGCAAGTATTGGTTGAAAAATAGGGAAAATTTCCCATCAATTTTCTCATCTTGGTTTGAAGCTAAGTCCCTTCCAACCATGATGTAGATACATAGGGTTCTTATATATACGCTTTATGTTCACTAGTACTTTACTTTTCAGATTAATGTTGTTGGTCTGTTTCTCCTAGATGCAAGTATTGGTTGAAAAATAGGGAAAATTTCCCATCAATTTTCTCATCTTGGTTAATGAACATAAAAGCCAGCCTGAATGCTTATTTTCTGAGTAGCAGTGTAGAAAGAGGAGAATTTTTCTTTTCATAAGTACAATGAAGAACTCCATTGTCAGGTTACAACATAGAATTACCAATTATGGGCTATTGCAATGAACCCAACTGACCATCTAGTCCAACTTTCAAATGGAAAAACATGTAACTGCAACTCAAATTTGGACTAGATGGTCAGTTGGGTTCATTGCAACAGCCCATAATTGGTAATTCTATGTTGTAACCTAACAATTGAGTTCTTCATTGTACTTATGAAAAGAAAAATTCTCCTCTTTCTACACTGCTACTCAAAAAATAAGCATTCAGGCTGGCTTTTATGTTCCTTTACTAAAATGAGAAAATTGATGGGAAATTTTATGTTCCTCTTTCTACACACTATTTGACTCTCCTGACTCCTCTTGCAAGCTCTTGTGAAGAGAGGGGGAAATGTTTCATAACCTCAAATCAAACTATGTATTCTCTTTTCAGCTATGATCAAAATCGGTTCACATGCCCGCCTATAGTGGTTCTGCATATCGGGCCTATCTGGGACAACATAGAGAGCGACCTCCCCAAACAAAATAAAATTAAAAAGTTTATTCTTACGTCTCAACAGGTATAAACTATACATTTTCCACCTAACTGCAACTCAAAGTTCCTTAATTTTTAAGTTCCATAGACGCATCTATGACGTGCTTTGACTTAATATTTCTAAATTTAGCTACTTCCAAAAGGTCGTTTAATAGATTGAATGCCAATTAGCACGTCGAAATGAGGACTTCAGTCCTAGGACATACAGTTTCTGAAACCACGTAAATCAAAGCTGGCAATTGAACAGACTCACAGGTTTCATCCACCTACGAACAATTATGCAAATCTCATTCACCAGAACATCGCTATCAACCAATTCTTATTTAATATTTCATAAACCGAGACTCAAAAGGGGGGAGAAGGTGTGTACTAATAGTTGTGCTGAGAACAAAGTCGAAATCGCGGATCAGTTAGCACGGTGGCGCTGCAGATGCAGGAGGCCAGTGTACCGCTAGTGTGGTGTTGGTGTTGGTGTTAGTGATTGTGGCATAGCCGTTCGCGGGCGCTGGCCGCTGAAGCTGAGCGACGGCAATGATGTTGAGGCGTTAGGGGAATATATGTAAGGCGGGATGACCGAGGGTAGGGCAAACATATGCAATTCGTCAGAGAGGTATAAATTATTGGGTTAAGGCGCCCCCAACGTCTCTCCAAGTGTTTTTTTTTTTTCCATGTGCCCCCATATATCTAAAGTATGTTGTGGGTGATCAAGCTTTTCGTTTAATGCATCCAGCCATCCAGTATCCCAATTTTACTATTAAAATACTACTTAATATACGATCTCGTTCTAAGTGTAATTCATAGTGCAATTTGCGCCATGAACGAAATCTTATATTAAGAATTGGGGTAGCATTATTTTTTTAGGGAGAAAATTTGCCCATATAATACTCTTTTTTGGAGCAATTTTAATCTCATCAGTAACTCCTAAAATGCCTCTTAAGTGAAGATGCATCCAGCACTCTATGACCTTATTTGGTACGAGGCATTGAGGGTAGGAATTGAGATTAAATCAAATTATATTGTTTGATATGAGAGATTGAAGATAATTCGGGATTAGGAGTACCACAAAATTGGGATTACTGCAAAGCTATCCCTCTTAGCATCGCATTTTCAATCCCAAGATTAGAAGTACCATGAAAATGGAATTACTACAAAACAACCTCCCTTGATATTGTGTTTTCAATATCGAATTGCAAAATTCAGAAACAAAAATATCTCTGTTTATAATATTTTTCAGACAAAAATACCTCTCTCAAATTCAACCTAAATTACTATCGCTCTCATCTGCCACCATCATCGTCGCTCACTGGTGCTTTGGATTCAGGCCATCTCACGGCTCACGCCGTTGCATGCCAACACGGGGGATAACTGCAACATTCTGCAACCATAGCATCACTCTCTGTTGGGCATGCCAAGCTCAAGAAGAAGATGGTCTTTCTAATGATTGCTGAATTTTGCAGGAGTCATTGGTGAGGCCGGATGATGCACAAAGGTCTTCTATCTCTTCCTCTGTCAAATAATTATAGCCCTGCAGAATTCTCTGCAAATTTCACAACACCTTTTATGAACTAGAATGATTTTTTGTCACTCTTTTCCCTTAGATATGTCTCAATAGAATGCTACCAATCTTATATCTGAGAGACGCTGCGAAGAGAATCGGGGGTTGAGAAGCTTTGAGCAATAAATATCGAGGTTGAGCAACAAGAATAGTTGCTGCTGCTATTTCTATAAGGGCCCGTTTGGTACGCTGAAATTAATTTTGATGGAAATGGAAATGAATATGGAGATGAAAATTAGGTTTAAAAGTATGTTTGATATGTCATGAAAATGAGACTTAATTTTTATATCAAAAGTCCAAAATGACCTCCGTTTTTTTTTTAAGAAAAAACTTCTCAAAATGACACATCAAAGGATCTTCATCTTCTCCAAAAACAATCTCCATGGCCAAAAGCATGTCGAAGTTGCATCTTCACGGCCAGAACGAAAATCTACCAACATTCTACCATTATCTATAGAATCAAGCACCAACATCAACATCACATCTTCATGACTAGAAGCGTGCCGATGTCATGGCCAGAACGGAAATCTACCAACAATATGTTTGCCAAGGACTGAAATCCCAAACCAGATCTTGGGGTCTCGAAGCATGCCAACGATTGGAGTGAGAAGGTTGTCGACGGTTGGGGTTGAATGGCTAGAAGATCCTCAAGGCCAAAAGCGCCTTAATGCAGTTCAGATTTGTCAGCCACCATTGAAGGGGATGAAGAATGGGAAAGCGATGTCACGGTTGTTAGAGACAGTTGCTGTCATTCTCTGGATCGACTAGGCATGTTGTTGACTGTGGTGTTGGGAATCTTGCCAGCTATAGGGTGGGCATGTCGTTGGCGGCGGCAAGGTGGAAAATGTAACATTTCATCCAAACGACATATATACTTAATGTTCAATTCATCAAACATCACTCATAGACTTAGGAACTGTATCCCAATTTCAAAAAAACTTAGACAACACTTATTTAATATTTTCAAATATTAGCTAAAGGGTTTAGCTTCAAACAAAATATTTATCAACCAAAATATTTTAGGACAAAAAATTAATTCTAGTGTCATGGAAATTAAATATAAAGTGGTATAAAGGTGCACGAAGAGCCTGCTTTCTCTTGCTCCCTACTAGAATAATCACCTGAAAAATGTTAATATATAGGGATGAGATTCTACGTCTCAGTAGGTACTGAAAGTTTCTATCGTACACAAGTAAATCACATATGATAAAAAGAAAGAACTGATTATGTGTACATGTGTATGTACCATAATCCTTATATAAGACAATTCCTAATTTAATCATCATTACGATAATCTGTATTTTCATCACTACATGTAATATATAATTATGCAAGATGCAACCTCTCTTATATCACCATCCATCCTTATACCACTGACTGGATTTATATGCTAATACATAGTCCAACAGAAAACCTATACATTTGATTGGATCGTTCCAAACTCACTAGTTCTTAAGATACACTCGGCTAAAAGTTTAGAGCTTAAGTCTGGACTATGACTCCCCTCCTTAAAAGAACACAATTAAGGAGGTGTCACATGTCCCAAAGCTCTAATGCAATCCCGACTAAAGGAAAATATGGAAGAAGAGGCCCTGACAAGTGCCATCCACTGTGCACTGAGTGATGGCATACCACGTGATAAAATATCCCAACATACAAATTCCTCCTTACTGTAACCCATCACAAATGCAACCACCATGACAGTTATATTTAATCATCAATAAATATAATATTATTAAAAGATAAGGTACAATAAATCATGCTTTATTCATATCAAATATCATCACATATTCAAACATGCTAAAAAGGAAATAATAATCCAATAATACATTAATTATAATTAAATTATCAACTATGTGAGTAAAATGAAATTAAAAAGAATTTTACTTGTAACATTACCTATTTGAGAATTTACAATACATACACATATACATATAATTCAGTCCATTTTGTTTTATAAAGAAAAATAGTCATTCACAATCATATACAATTCATAAGTATATGTAAGAATATTCAGAATTACTTGCTACTCCTCAACTTATATACAATTACCAAAAGTTACTCTAAAGGTCTTAAAGAAAGTCTACAAAGTCACAAACACAAATACTTATCAATATATTATGCACATTACTCTAGAGTTCCTCTAAAGATATTCTAAACCTAATCTAAGGCTATTCTAGAGCCTTAAAGCTACCTTCTTAAATTAAGTCCATAAACTAATCTAAATTCACATTATGTAACCATACATACATACATACATACATACATACATGCATACATGCATGCATGCATGCATGCATGCATGCATGCATGTATTTTAAAAAATGTACAGCTACAGAACAATAAGAATGCATGTACAGAGCGATGCATATGAAAATATAGGCGTGTGTTCAAGAAGAGAACTACCCAAAGGAATTAGTGTAAAAATGAAATTGGCAGGAATAACACAAGCCCTTTAATATATAACTAAGAGTAAACTAACTTGAAGTTTGGACCCACTGTGATGCGAGAATCAAAAAAATAAAAGAACAGGATGCACAGCTTCACAGGTTAATTTTATGTGGTGGTAGTAAAAAAAAAGGAGGAAGAAAAGTGGGTTGGGAGACAGAGAATAACAATTGTGAAATTGGATTCAACAATACACATATATTATAATATCAAAATTTTGATTTAGAAAATAGAGAAAGACATGAAGGCCGAAAGAGAGATAAAATAAATGTGAAATGAGTTCAACAAATATGAGATAAATTCATATATTTGTTTTGTGGGAAGTACATAATGAGTTCACAATAAATATGTATGTATGTATGTGTGTGTGTGTATAACACATAAACACCCAAAAGGCCAAAACGATATAAGGGTGGTCAGAAATCGGGTCAGTGTATATTATGTGGCAGATGGTGCAAAATATATGCGAGTGTGTGTTAGTGTACATGAGAGAAAGAAAAGTTCGGAACAGTGGTGTATCGTCTGAAATTTGGAAAATAATGAGCCGTCACTAAAATTTTTGAAATAGGATAATTTTGGAAAACCTTTTTTTAAAAGTGAAATTGATATACAAAAACTATTTAGGGTTCGGGAGTCGATTGTGTATGGGGAAGGTGTTAGACAGCCCACAACACCCATTCACAAGAATGGTTACCTTAAGTTAATTATTTAAAAATATTGTGGCCTTTAATTTTATTATAATTACCCAAATAAAAAAATAGCATATTTACAAAAATAAATGAAATGAAAACTAAAGAAGAAAAAGAAAGGAACATTTATTTACAAAAAGAAAATAAAAAATATATATTTATTTACAAAATTGGACTTGACATAGGAAGAGAGCCTAGGGCCTACGTATCCTTTAGAGGGATTAAAGCCCACGTAGTTCAGGGATAAAAATGCGTGTCACTTTGTTGATGTTTTTTAGAAAAAAAAATGTTTATTTAATTTCTTTGACAAAAATATTTTTTTGTTTGGTTTGTGTTTTTTATTTTTTTTTTAAAAAAATATTTTTTCTTTATTTTCTCATATGAAGCTAAATTTGTTTATTTTATTTAAGAAAAGAATCTCTTTCTTTTTATTTTAGGGTTAAGGTGCAAAAATACACATGTGATTGTCCTCGAAGTGCACCCAACACCAAATGCTTTTTTTAGGTGCAACAGTGACTATGTGGTTACAAAATAGGGGCAAAAATACCCTTTGACCGTTAGTTTGACTGTTTGACCGTTAGTTTGACTTTTTTATCCTGAAAGTGATGACGGGTACGATGACATAGACGCTGGAGTGACATTCTGAAAAAAAAAAACTTGCTGAAAATCAAATTTTCCTAATAAATCATATAATTTAATAAAAATTAGTAATATAATATATGTATTATAATGATTTTAATTTAATAATATTGGGAATCTAGGGTTGGGAAAAAATTGAACAATCAGTATGTTTTTTAGGGCAACAGCTCTGCTGAGTGAGTTAAGCACTATGCACTCAGATTTGAATCTACTTCAGCGAAGGTGGTACTAAAATAGTGAAAAGTGGGTAATATTAATTGCAAAGCTTTACCAGTCAGCAAGTTTTTTTTTTCCAAAATGTCATTCTAGCATCCATGTCATCGTACACGTCATCACTTTCAAGGTCAAAAAGTCAAACTAACGGTCAAAGGGTATTTTTGCACCTATTTTGTAACCACATAGTCACTCTTGCACCTAAAAAAAGCATTTGGTGTTGGGTGCACTTTGAGGACAATCACATATGTATTTTTGCACCTTAACCCTTTATTTTAAAACTTTTTTATTTGCAACAGGGAGAGAGGAAAAAAGAGAGAGCTTATCAAGCCAATAAGGAATTGCATTCTCATCATATTATTCATTATAGAAAGTCTAAGAAGACAAGAAAATCAATAAAGACATAGTGAGAGTATGTACCTTTTATGCTTTGAACTCCACTACAACAAGAGATAGGGTGATAGAACCACATAATAAATAAGAGGCAAGTGAAATCACATCATCTATAGTTATTAAGCATGACACCTAGCATCATAAGAAGACAAGGCAACACATACCTTGCCTCTCTTCACTCCCAAATTTCTTGTCTGTCTTGTTTCAACCCTTACACTCTTATTTATAGTCCCAAAGTAGGGTTTTCTTCATAAATGTTCCTTCTTTTTTGAATTTTTTTTTGTATTCCTAACTTGTCCTAATCACTATCAATGAAGATTTTTTTTTAATTTTTTTTTTATTTTTTGTATTTTTTATCAATAAAACTTCTTAACTTGATCTAATCACAATCAATGAGAGATTTTTTTATTTTTTTTTATTTTTCCCACAAGTAATTTCCTAATTTAAACTTATCAATATAAATTATAGATTTTTTATTTTTTATTTTCATTTTTTATTTATTTTCTTATATTTTCCCTACAAGCAATTTCCTAATTTAAACCTATAAATGAGAGATATTTTTGTGTATTTTTTTCTTAATGAATTACAACTCCAAGTTTCACTCCAATCATCATCAATAAGAGGACTTTTATTTCTTTTTTTTTATTTTCCCTTAATGAATGACAATGCCAATTTGGACTATAATCATCATCCATAAGAGGATTTTTTTTATTTTCGTTTTTCTTTTATTTTTTTTATTTTTCATTGATGAGATTGCCAATTTGGACACCAATCATCATCAATAAGAGGTTTTTCTTATTTTCTTTTTTTTTATTTTTTCCTTTAATGATGATTACCAATTTAAGCACCTATCATAATTAATAAGAGGATTTTCTTTTATTTTTATTTTTTTTATTATTTGCTAACTTTTTTGAGTGGGGTCGGACAAAATGGGGTGTTCACAAGTGGGTAATGAAGAACAAAATGAAAATATATCTACAAAATCACAAACATGGTTGTAGACCCTCCTATTAGTATTGGGAATTCGGGCCACCCCGCTGGTTGTGAGCTGGCTCGCCGCGGGCTGCTGGCCTGACACCAACCCGCCCCTTCGCTTGGTTGGCATTCCCATCAGCCCTCCTATTTTTTTTTTCACTCATTGTTTTTAATTCTCACTCCCTTCCTCTTTCACACACTCACATAACACTTTTTCTCTTTTATATATTTGTGTTAGGAAGCCAATTTTATTCTTATTTTCCTTTTTTTTTAATCTCACATAACAAAAACATATAAGCACATCTCTTTTAAATTTAATAATAGTAGAACAAATAAATATAATATGAACATAAGTGTCAAATAAAATGTATGAGGAATTAATTAAACACAGTATCAAAGGAAAGATGATAAAGCCATAAGGGTATTTGGAAAAAAAAGCAAGCCAACCTACTGTAGCCCTTGGGCTTAGCAGGGCAGGCTGACATTTAGCCAGCCCAAGCCTGCCCAACTCATTTTACCAGCTCTACCTCCTATGAACATGTGGTGAAGTAAAGATGAAAAGACATGACATGATGCAGTGCTAAATAGCAAAGAAATGAAAAAAAAAGGTAAGGAAGGTGAAAATCATGACAAGACAATATGCAGTAGAAATAAAACAAAGAAGAGAAGAAGAATACTGACCGCCAGGGGTATTTGGGTACTTTTACATTGGAGTTAACAGTCGTTTGTTAGTTTTAATAGAAATGTCACTTTTGCCCCCCTTTTGAAAGTTCAAGGTTACTTTTGCACCAACAAAAAATTTATGATGATGGTTGCACTTTTGAAAAAAGTTTATAGGTATTTTTTACCCTTAACCCAAAAAATACTTTTGAAATTACAAAATCATAAATAAGTGATTTGAATATTATAAATCATATCACTGTAGAGGTATCAATATGAAATTTTAAAATGTTGTTAATTTACCTATATGTCCTTTTCCTTTTACTCCTTCTCTCTATCCGTTGTGGTTGTCCTCTTCATTGATACTCTCGCTTTCATCTTCATCAGCCATGTCTTAACTTCACGTTCTTGTATCTCCATACCCTCACAGGGTCATTTTATTTCTCTTCTGGACCTTACCTACCAACCCATTCTCAAGGGCTTCCCCATCACGATCACCGTCAAACCCCAAAAACCTCCCAACCATCCACCCTCATCTCTCCGCTCACCCCACCATCATTCAGACCCTTCTTCTTCCTTTCCCTTCTAACCCCATTCTCCTTCCTGGTGTCAATCTTAGTCTCCAACCCACAATTTTTTGACAAGCTTGCATGTTTTTGCTTCGATTTTCATTTCCAACCCACAAGTATGAATCGGCCGGGATGATATTGTGTCCTCCATTCTTTCAAAGGTAATTGAAGATTACATACTTCTTGTGTCATTAATTTGCTCTAGTTTCATTGCATTAGCCTCGCAATATTGAAAATGGAAGCAGAACAGGTAAGAGAACAAGAATTTGGTCTCTACTATACACTATAAGCCAAAGTGTTTTGCTTTTGTGTTTGTTTTCCTGAAAGGATTACTACTGGGTTAATCTATAATGTTTGTTTGGCCCTATTGAGTTTTTTGGTACATCCCATTGATAAAGGCCTTCAGATAACCAATGTCTCCTCTTGTATTGGTCCAGAATCTACTGTTGTCGGTAATAACGATTCTACCCTTTGAGCCGCTGTCCGCTGCTGAAAACTTTTTACATTTATGGAAATGGTGAGATTTAAAGAATCTCATTAGTAACCTATAATCAGACATATACGATGTGAAAATAAATATGTCATGCACTATGTTATGTAAAATGATAGAACGTTGTGTGCACACTGTCTAAGGCCAAATGATTGTTTAACCCTGGCTTAACCCAATGCGAACCATAGTATAACCCTACTCCTCCGTTGGGGTCTCAGACCACAACTAAGCTAATATGCGTGTCTGAGACACTATGCTCATGTTATAAAAGATGACATAAACAAACATACAATAATCACAGTGCGTGAAAGAAAGAGTTACTAACTGAAATTGCTCTTTCCAGCTCTATTTTCCGTTCAATACCTTTGATCCGGCTCATGCTATTGATATGTCCTAAAATTCCAAATGTACAAGAAATTAGTTATCACTCATTCATGTATTGTTCTCAACACATTTTTTTGATTATCTTTTAAGTCACATGGGTAGCCATTGAAAGCCCAAACAAATACCTATAGGGTTAGAAAAGGCTAGACTAATCAACACCATTCAGAAAATGTGAAATACTGAAATAAGGGTCTTGGCTGCGGCCAAGAAATCCTTTGGCCGCAGCTAAGAGAGGTCAAAAACATTTGGGCTGCGGCCAAGCAATCCTCTGGCCACGGACAAGAACTCCTCTGTTTCTTGGCTCAACTTCCAAAAATCATAACTTAATCTACAAAAATCCAAATGGAGTAGTTTAAAATTCTATGAAAAGCTCTTTAAGTCCTCTATACAGGAAAAATATTAACCATTACTATCTACAACACAAAAATACAGAATTCCACAACTTGTCATATTGTTCTAGCATCCAATCCAATTTCAACTCTCAAACTTTAACAATTAATATCTCCCAAAGTACAGACCTAAATTGAGCATATTATATATCAAATTAAAGCTTCTAATGTCTAGTATTGTTCAAGAAAATAGCACAGCCATGAGACCACATTTGGTTAATCAAATTTGTCACACAACCAGACTGCCTCAGAAAAATTTCACTGACATAACTTGGCAATGTTACAAACTATGTTCCAATAATCCAGAATTCATAACCAAGGTTATTCCCATATAGTTTTGCATTCTAAACACCATAGTAATGTCAAAATCATCAAAATCACAAAGCTTCCAGCTAGGGGTGGAAACAGGCCAAGCGGCCTGTCAGGGGCCTGTAGTCTGGCCTATAATTGGCCTGTTTAGGCCTGACCTGTCAGGTTAAAAGGCCAGGCCAAGGATAAACCAAAAGCTTGTTTTGCTTAATAGGCCAGGCCAAGGCCTAACAGGCCTGTCAGGTCGGCCTGAGCCTGTTAAAATATTTTTTTAAAAAAATCAGATAAGGGTTAAAGGATAATTTTGCCTGAACCTCTAAGTTTTAGCCTGATTTCGGCCTGTTTAAGAAGGCCTGTTAAGGAGGCCTTTTTTTCGCCTGTGGCCTGTTGGCCTATTTTGCAGTGTGGTGTGTAGGCCTGTCGGTTTGCTTAAAAATTTTAAAAATTCAGGCCTCCTTAACAGGCTTCAGGCCAGGCCAGGCCTATACCTAAAAATTGGCCTCCAACAGGCCACAAGCCAGGCTCAGGCCAGTTTGTATCTTAACAGGCTAGGCCTGTTAAGGCAAAAGCTTGGCCTGGCCTGGCATGTTTCCACCCCTACTTCCAGCCCCAACCCTTATGACCAAATAGACCCTTCATTAACCAAAATCACCAAAACAAAATTTTATCCAACAACTTGGTCCAATAACATCATAAATCATCATTTTACCATCAACACATGATTAAACCTTAAAAATACCCCTGGATGAAATTTGAACAGTACTCCACCTTCATGAAAACTCATCCAAACAATAAATCAATTGGTTCAAAAGGAAGCCTATGCTTACCTCTACGTGTTTCCGCAACCAGTTTGGAAATCCAATAGTACTCTGGCCAATTAGATGGCACCAAACCCCTCCAAATGAAAATTTGAAACCGTAGAAATGAAGCTTGGAATGAGTAGAAGAAGGTTTGTGAAAGGTATTTTGAGCGGAAACGCCAATTCGGTAGAGTTTCGGCGGATTGAAGTCAAGAAATGTTACTATTAATCTTCATCTCTCCTCTATCAATTTTGTGATATTTTTGGCCATTTTTCTGATTTATTTTGGGCCGCTGGCCAAAATTATAAAGCCCTTAATGAGTCTTGGAAGTTGTTCGCCACGTGTCAAAATCTTGTGGTGCCACTTGTTCGGTGATCCAATCAAATGGTGACACATGTCACGTGCTTTAATAAAGTGGGTCTCGCCTCTTTTCTCGGGCCTTTGGCCGATCCAAATGTTAGGGGAAGGTGAGGTTTGATGATTTCCCTGGCTTCCGGGTTCGCTGTTTAGGAAAGTCAGTCCGGTGATTGGACCAGAGACTGGTGGATTTCCCTGGGTTCAAGCGCTAGGTGGCACCTCCTGAGAGTGCTAACACACAGCCACTTTATGTCTCTCATGATGAAGGGACATGTGTCGTCCTCTCATTTGCCCAACACAAAAGTGGAATGTACTTTGTCATGATGAGAGGACACTTGTCACTCTCTCATTTATCCAACACAAAAGTTGTGTCATCATTATTTACTTTATTAAAGCTACTTTAATAAAGTTAATTTATCGGTGTCTACTCAGTTTCACTCGGGATTGCTTCACGTATACCGAGGCTCGCCAAATGATGCCAGGTCAAAGTTTATGTGTATGGCCCCACACACCGACGTCTACTCTAAAAGCGCAGGGTATTCATGTTTACCCTGAAAATGCCATGTGCACTCACATACCGGCATACCTTACTCGATTAACTTGCCCCATACCTCGTGAGTTGGGTGACATCTTTCTAGTAACCAAATGGCATGTATATGTGTCCTGTGCACATTTGCACCGACACTTTATTCATACTGCATACAAATACCAAGCCCTTTGTCCGGTAGGGCCAAATCACATAGTCCCTGTGAGTCTTTTTGTCTCCCATCATTCTTGGGACTTTTTCCAAAATAGGCTTAGTAGTCCGCCTTATTCAGGCTTATTCTCTAGCTTTTAGTCCCAAAATTTGGGATATTACAGAGCAGAAAGAAGATAAGAGACAACGGGAAGTGAGGAGGGGCAGTAAGGTAATTAAGTAACATTTTCAAATCCCAATTTGATGCATTCAATCTAATTTGGCATTTATAAAATTGCAATCATTGATTTGAGATATTAAAATTTTGAGAGTATTTATATGAGATTTTCCTATTATTTTATACCAAACGTAATTTTAAAGTCCTAATCACAGTTTTAATCTCAATCTCAATACCAATTCCATTATCAATCCCAATCCATCAAAATTTAGTGCTGCATAAGCAACTTTAAGGTGCAAGATGCACCTCAAAAAATACTTTAGATTGCTCGATGAACAACAAGATATTTTAGAGTGATAAACATATCTAAAAAAATATTTCAAGGTGTAGGATGGACTACAAAATACTTTACGATACTCGACATATGAAAAAATACTTTAGAGTGCTGAAAGCACCTTATCCCTAAATTATAACTTACTTCCAATCCACCTGGATAAGAAAAATTATTACCGCTGGCAAACAGAAAAAAAAAAAAAGGAAAATCATTACCATATCTTAAAATTTAATAATTTTTTTAACTTTATCGAAAGAAATGAGTGAGACTAGTGTCTGATGATAAAGTAAACATAAAATTATACATTCATAGACTAAATTTAATAACGTATCTTATAGTAAGAATAAAATATGCACTCCCCCGAGTAAATAAATAGAATTGGAGGAGTATTTATCACAAAATTTATAACATTTACGCACTAATATAATAGTGCATAATATTTTTAATTTCTTAAGAATCTATACATTATCAGACAATATGACACGTGTATACACACACACACACACACACACACACACACACACCATACTGACAATAGCATATTATTCCATTGATTTATATTCTTTCTGTTGGAAAAAAAAAGGTTTATATACTTTCAATTTAATACTTTGATTTATTAGTCACTCCCTCCATCCCGTATTATAAGTTTCATGTATATATTCTTATTTTAGGTCTACCTAAATATTTATTGCACTTTTTTTTTTTCAATTTTACCATTGATTGTATTTATTGTATTTATTATCTCTCACTTATCCTATTTATAAATAAGGACATAGTTAAAAAAATGCATATTTATTATTTTTAACCAATTTTAATTGTTTTCTTAATAATAAAAATTAATTATTTAAAATTTATAATACGGGATTGGAAAGTATCATGTAATTGTATTATTCCATCCAAAGATATCATTATAAAATGAATATATTATTATGCTCTATAACATTGCATGACAGTCTGTTTAAATATTTTTATTACTCCTATATAAGTAGTAGGTAAATTAGATTTTATTTTTTATTTTATTATTATAATTAAAATATAAAATAAAATTCAAATTAATTCAAATTCATTAAATAAAAATTTCAAATAAAAATTTTTTTTCTTAAAAACTAAATCAAATATAAATTAAAATTTAAGAGCTGAGCCATAATCCATGGAGGTATTCGTTATTATATCGTTTCAGAGGCTCAAGCATTCCAACTCATCAAAAGGTAAAACTCAACCTTTGTTATAAAATAATTTCTAAGGTTTTAACAAGCCGAATGAAATCTCTTATGCCAAAGCTTATATCTGAAAATCAATGTGCTTTTGTTGAAGGAAGGATGATTCATGATAATATTATGATAGCACACGAGGCATTTCATTATCTTAAACGGAAGATGACTGGGTTTAGACATGAATTTGCACTTAAGATGGATATGAGCAAAATGTATGATCCTTGGGAGCAGTATTATTGAAGTTGGGCTTTGCTTGCAAATAGGTTAAGTCCATTATGAGATGTGTCAAATCTGTTAAGTATTCAATTATGCTTTCTGGGAAGAGAATTGTAGATATTGAGCCTAATAGAGGGGTGAGACAAGGTGATATACTATCTCCTTGTTTGTTTATAATAGGAGCTGATGTGCTTTCAAATATGGTTAAGTGGCATGTAGAAAAGGGGGATTTGGTGGGTGTGAAGCTAGCCATAAATTGTCCAATCTTGTCTCACATTTTTTTGCTAACGGTTCTTTATTTTTTATGAGAGCCACAAAAAGAAACTTTAGAAGGTTAATGAAAATTTTTGAAGTATATGGCAGGGCATCTAGCCAGCAAGTAAATTTAGAGCAATTTGGTGTTTACTTCTCAGCAAACACTAATGAAAGCAAAAGGAATGTTGTGTGCATGTGGTTAGAAATAAAAGAAACTAGTGATCCAGGCAAATATTTGGGTTTGCCAATATTGAGGGGAAGATCTAAGGCTGAATCCCTTGCATTTATTACGTAAAAAATAATAAAGAAGATACAAGGATGGAAGCAGAAGTACTCATCTCAGGCTGGCAAGGAAGTGCTAATAAAGGCGGTTGCAAATGCTATACCAGTTTATCCAATGGCATGTTTTAAATTCCCGATGAATACATGTAAGGAGTTTGATAGGATGATATCAAAGTTTTGGTGGGGAGAAGGGGTAGAGGGGGATGGTATACATTGGAGGGCATGGAAGACAATGACTATGCAGAAGAATATGGGTGGAATGGGATTTAGAGATTTTGTTTATTTTAATTTGGCTTTATTGGCGAAAAGTGCTTGGCGAATAATACAAAATCCCAATGCCTTTTAATTTGGGTCTGTATGTTGAAAGGTATCTATTATCCCAAGTCTGAATTTTTAAAGGCAAAAAAAGATGGAAAAGCAGCTTGGGGATGGGCAAGTATTTTGGATGGAAGGGACATGTTAGGAGGGTGAATGTATGGAGGGATAGATGGGTGGGTGAATCAGATCTGAATGAATCTGGAATGGTATGTGGTGCAGATTCAAAAATGTTGGTCTCAGATCTGATTTGCAATGGGGAGTGGAATGAAGAGTTAATTCGGAATTTGTTTAATGTGGATTTTGTGCAGAGAATTAAGCAGATTTCAATTTCTTGTGCTGGGGGGAGGACAAAGTAGTTTAGAGGGGTGGATGGTGTAGAGAATATTCAGTAAAGGCAGGATATGGTATGTTAAAAAAGAAGCAACAGCCTAGTAAGAAAATAAAACCAGAATCATCATATAATATTCCTAAGGCCAATGGAAGGAGATTTGGAAGCTGAAGGTTCCACCTAAGGTTCAGCATTTCCAATGGAGAACAATAAATGGGTGTTTGGCCATAAAAGGGAATCTATTTAGAAGGAAATGTGCCAGTGATTCTACATGTTATATACGTAGAGAAGCTGAGGAAACAGTAGAGCATTGTATCTTGCTGTGTGAGTGGGCTAAAAGGGTTTGGTTTGGTACAGAGTTGAATATGATGATTGAAGCAAAAACCGTTACAAGGTTTGAGGAATGGTTGTAAGGTTGGTAGGTGGAAATAGTAGAGTGGGTAAATTGCAAAAGGCAATTATAGCTTTTGTATGCTGGAATATTTGGAAAATGAGATGTTGGGTAATTTTTCAGGATGCGATGGTAAATCCTAAGAAAGTTCTGCATCATTCCACCTCTTTATTGAGGAGTTTTGAATAGCTAAGGGATGGATGAAGGAGAAGGAGAAGCAAAGTCTACCTTAGATGGAATTTGCTGGAAAACTCCAAATCCAGGAGTAATTAAGGTAAATATAGATGGACCATATCTAAGAAAAACGGGTAATGCAGGAATTGGAGCGATTTTTAGAAATCATGAGGGTAAGGTGTTACAAGGGTTCTCTGGGTCAGTGCGATCATCCTCTCCTTTTATGACTGAGGCTCTTGGTGCTAGGAAGGCTGTTGAGATGATGTATCAAGTGGGGGTGGAAATTTTGTTGTAGAGATTGATTGTGAGATTTTATATGGGGCTCTATATAGAAAGGATGCTAGAGGGTGTGAATGGAAAAGTCAGATGGTTGTGGAGGATACTTCGACTTTACTGAAATCTGGGGGTAACATCTCTTTTCGTGTGGTCCCTAGGTCTTGTAATAAAGCTGCTAATTGGTTAGCATTTGTTGGCTCAAAGAGGGTGAGTCTATGTGATTAGGTTCCTCAACCCCCATCCTCTCTTGCCATTATTTTGGATTAGGATATGATTCAGTGTCAAGGGAATAGTTAGCGCATGAGCATGAGTGAAAGGACTGATATTGGCTAAGGCTGATACCAATAGGCGTACTGACTGATATCCTAGTGTTGCTTTAGTATATCAGTATGACATGTGATGGTTTGATGTTATTTGCTGTCATTTTGTTTTTTTTTTTCTGTCTATTTTGTGGTGAGTTTTTGTGTTAGTTTGTATTGTTTAGGAACATGTTTAAGAAAGCAGTGGAAGCCCCAAACCGCGTGGTCAAAGTCTAAAAAGAACAGTGGGTGTATTTTATGGTGTTTAGGTTCACATTTTTACTATAAGGCTTTTAACCCAAAAGTGGCTTCTCCACAATTCCAGCTTCTTTATCACAGTGATGCCTTTGGTGGGTTGCAGAAGACCATTGGTAGAGCTGTCATCTGTCTCCTTCTTGTTCAAGCCTCTTTTGGCCATGGCAGTCTGTTGTTGCATGTGGTGGTTTTTTGCTGTCCCAAATGAAGGGCATGCATATTTTTAGTTTTATTTATTTTAAATTTTTATATGATATTGAATGACATTATGGCGAAAAGCCGAAAATATTCTATGCTTCTGCTGGGAGTAAGAACCATATACGAATGATAGTATCAGTGATTGATAATTGAAAGTACAAAACGATGACTTAGGATCCGTTAGTAATATTGTGTGCGGTGTGTGTTACTTTTAAGTCCATTTATACAAGACAAGTGATTTAATTATCACTTATTTTTTATAAATAGGCCAACATGTAAATAATATTAACTTTTTTAACTGTGTATATAACTTTAAATAACATCACAATTCAATATTCTTAAATGTCATTAAACAGAAAAGTGAAACATGCCACATCTCAAAAATCTAAGAAAACGATAAAGGATGCAATGCAAAATTGCAAAAAAGGACCACTAATGAACCACCATTGTGGTGTAAGGGCAGTAAAGCTTCGTTAGATCCCTTTAGGTCTTTAGTTTGAGTCTCAGAACAGACATCTGTATTAAGAGGGGTAGCCACAAACTCTAAATCAGATATCTGATAATAATATTTAAAAAAAAAAAAAAATTATTGCAGCTTCACAATCATTTAGTATACCTTAGACGAATGTCTTAAATCTCATATAGTTACCTGCAAAATAAATTTAGGAATAAGGGAAAATATAGCAACTAAAAACACAATCGACCACAAATCTTCTATTATTTTATATAACAAGTACATTTTGAGGGAAAAAAATAAGGCAAAGTGACCTTTAAGCGCCTTTTAAAACTATTGATTCCAAAAAAAGGAATATGAAATTTTCATAGTTAGATAAAAGATCACGATCCTTAATTGGAATTAAAATACTTCTAAGTTATTTTTTCACTACTCAATTTCTTATATTTTCAGTACTTGTTTATAACATTTTCAATGTTTGTTTTTAAAAACATTTCAATACATATCTTTCATATTTTGAGTACTAATATTTTAAGTTGAGTATGAACCACGTCAAAATAATGAATAATGAAAATATCAAATATCAGTATTAAAAGTATGAAAGATAAATGTCAAATAGATTAATAAATAAATAAATAATGAAAAATTTAATTCAAAAAAATTAATTTCAACCAAGAGCCTTTGTCTTTTTCTGAAATTCTTAATTACAATACAAATTAGACATTAATTGGATTTTTAAAAAATGGTTTGTTTTGATAAATACTAAGGTAACGGCATTAATTAGCAGGCGCAAGTGTCGGGCAAAAAAAAAGTAGGTGCAAGTGTGAACGAAAGCCAACAAAAAGCTTTTTTAAAAAACCATTATATTTTAGAATTTTTCGAACAAAAAAACATTTTAGAATTAGTTTAAAACCCAAAAGAAAAATGGAATAATTAACGTATTCGTTAAATATGAGCGTTATACATTTTAAAATTAAAAGGCCTGCGTCAAACTTCTATTTAAATTATATATATATATATTATGTATACATCATTGAATTAAAACGTGAGAGTTGTATCAAGACAAATAGTGTACTCACCCTGAATGAAAAAACCTTTTGATAGAGATTAGTTCCTTGATAACATCTGCTGCACTCATTCTTTCATGTGGTAATTCCATAGAGCAAGAAAGTCCAATCCTAAACAAACAGCATATGCATTTCTCCACGTTAGGATGGATCCTTACCATGATCTCCTGTAAGTCACTTGATGATGCCATATGCTTTGATTGAATAGGGAGAATAGTTGGGCTCACAACTTGTAAACGATTCTTTGGAAAAGAACTCTCCACATACTTATGAAGATTGTGATCATCCTTAAATATTTCTTCTGTAGGTCTTCTTCTAGTTAATATCTCTAAGATAAGAATGCCAAAGCTATACATGTCACCTTGCGTTGATACCTCAGAACCCATTCCATATTCTGAAATAATATAAACAAGTTAGTTCTTTTATATAATTAAAAAACATAAAAATAAAAAATTGTGAGTTTGAAAGCAATGAATTGCTTGACTTTGAAGCGAAAAAATATTTAATGATACCTGGAGGAACATAGCCGATGGTACCCTTTATTCCAACTGTGCTACTATATTCATTAGAGATGACTTCAATAGTTGAGAGGAGTCTTGCCAACCCAAAATCACTTAAATGAGCAACCATGTCGCCATCAAGAAGGACATTGCTTGGCTTCAAGTCACAATGAACAAGTGGTTGCCCACATTCATAGTGAAGATAATATAATGCAGATGTAACATCAATAAGAATATTTATTACTTGATGAAGGAGCAAAACTCTTGGATGATGATCTGGATTCTCAAGTGTAGGATATAACCAATTGTACAAGCTTCCATTCACCATGTACTCATAAACTAAAGCTTTGAATTCATTGCCCTTGTAATCTATGCTAGAACAACATGATATAACTTTTACCAAATTTCGGTGCCTTGTATTTCTAAGAGCATTACATTCAGCAAGAAAGCTCTTGTTAGCTCCCCTCATTTGAAGGTTGATGACCTTCACTACAACAACTTCATTAGAATCAAGACTTCCCTTATATACAGAGCTCGAATTCCCAAATCCTATCAAGTTGTTGACAGAGAATCCATCTGTAGTATTATGCAAACTTTGATATGATACTCTATAAATCATGTCAACTGTTGGTATACTTGAAGAAGATTTATTACTTCTCTTCCTCGCATAATAAATAGCAACAACAAATGCTAAAAGAAGAAAAGCAATCACAGAGCATATTGATAGGATCAATTTGTAGTTTTGATGTTTACTTTCTCGAGTTGATTTGACAGGGCAAGGTGGCAGTTCCAACTTTGATATGCCTCCACAAAGTTTATTATTCCTCATAAGTGATATTGCACTTGCATTTCCAAAGACTCCTTTGCTAGGTACCTCGCCATCAAGCATGTTGAAGGAAACATTTAGGTACTCCAATGAAGCAATATCTTGTAGATCTTTTGGAATTGATCTAGATAAGTTATTTTGTGACAAGTCTAGATATCTTAGACCTTTCAATAAAGCCAAAGATAAGGGAATGGTTTCTTGAAATAAGTTCCCTTGCAAAAAGAGATACTCTAAGCTTTGGCACTCTCCAATGGTTTGAGGAATGCTTCCAGACAAATGATTATGAGAGAAACCTAATCGACCAATACTTTTTAAGTTTCTAACCTCATTTTGGTAGATTCCCAACCAATGAGTTATGTGATAACTCCAATAAAATTGATAGCGATGAAAGAGTAAACAGTTGGCTTGGTATGGTTCCACTAAAACGGTTTAGTGATAAATCAAGGTATTGAAGGCTTTCACAATTCCCAATACTTGGAGGAACTTTCCCTTCTAGTATGTTATCTGACAAATCTAGGTGAATTAATCGAGTGAGATTGCCTATGAAATGCATTATTTCTCCGGACAATTTGTTTCCAAATAAAAACAAGTATTGCATGTTTTGAAACTTCCCAAAAGTAATTGGGATGATATCAATGAAATTGTTCATTTCTGTCACTAGAAGCGTTAGGTTAACAAGGTTTCCTAACGCCGCAGGAATTTTGCCACTTATATAATTGTGTGCAACTGCCAGTAATGTGAGCTGGGTTGACAAATTGCCTATGGTATTTGGTAAATGGCCCCCAAAATTATTTTGATCCAAAGTTAGCCGTGTCAGCTCACTGCAGTTGCTCAGAGAATTTAGAAACTCCCAATCTTTTGAAGAATTACTTCCCAGATTGTTTTCACCAAGCTCTAGAATTGAGAGGTAATGCAACTTTCCAAGATTTGGAATTTGTCCTACAAATGTATTTTCTGCTAGGGAAATCACTTTAAGCTTAGTCCCGTTTGCAATGGATGTTGGGATATGACCGGAGATTTGATTTCCTCCAAGTTCCAACATTTGGAGATTAGGGAGGTTGATGAACATGTTGGCTGGGAGAGAGCCATTGAATTGATTTGTCACAAGTACAATGCTGATAAGGGATGACAAATTGTAAAGAGCAGAAGGAATTGTGCCAGAAAGCTTGTTGCCCATAGAAAATCTTTTTAATTTTTCTAGATGACCTATTTCTTCAGGCATACACCCCTCCAAGTTATTTGGGGCCATTAAAAGATGAGTAAGGGAAGAAAGATTGCCTATGGAAATTGGGATTTTCCCACTAAAGTTGTTATAAAGTAGAAATAATTTTTCAAGGTTATGGAGAGAGCCAATCTGCATGGGTATTTTTCCAATAAGATTATTTCTACCAAACGATAAGTAGCTGAGTTTAGAGCAACTTGTGATGTTAACAAGAAATTTCCCAGTCAATGTATTATTGGAAAGATTAAGTACCTGGAGCCGGAACAAACGACCCAAATCCTGTGGGATTTCTCCGTGCAATTTATTGTTGCCAAGTTTGATGACTCTTAAGAAAGAGAGATTGCCAATATGTGAAGTTATAGATCCACGCATGTCATGTCCATCTAACTGAAGCTCTGTAACTCTGCGATGCTTGCGACCACAAGAGATTCCATGCCAGTTGCAGAAGTGTGTAGAAGTATTCCAAGAGTCCAAGATGTTGTGTGGATCCTCAGAGATTGATTCCTTGAATTTGAGCAAGGACAAGTAGTCGGTCTCATTTCCCAATGAAGAGATAGCTTTGCAAGGAGGGAAGATCAAAGTGAAGAGAAGAAACAAGTGAAGGCATTGGGACCAAAAGGAAAGAAACATGAGAGAAAAAGGCTTCACACCAGTAGAAAAATGACTTTTTAGACCGGTTAAAAATGACTTTTTAGACCGGTTCTGTATTAGGTCTAGATACAGCAGGTCTAAAAAGTCTGTTATTTTTTAGACCGGTTGTTATAACCGGTCTTAAAAGTCACACTTTTAAGACCGGTCGTACCCACAACCGGTCTTAAATGTCTAACATTTAAGACCGGTTGTGGGTACGACCGGTCTTAAAAGTCATTTAATAGAAGGAGCGTTTTTTAAAAAAAAAAAAGTTTTAAGACCGGTTGTGGTCACAACCGGTCTTAAAAAGTAATTTAAGACCGGTTGTGGTCACAACCGGTCTTAAATGTGAGACTTTTAAGACCGGTTGTGCACCACAACCGGTCTTAAAAGTCTCACATTTAAGACCGGTTGTGACCACAACCGGTCTTAAATTACTTTTTAAGATCGGTTGTGCCCACAACCGGTCTTAAAACTTTTTTTTTTTTTTTAAAACGCTCCTTCTATTATATGTACACGCACAGAATGCTCAAATTTTAAACAGCAGTACATAATAACAATCACTTTTGAATTGCAGAATTCAAAAGCACCAGTCTATAGCAACAACAAATTAATGTTCATACAAGCAGCCAGTAAAGTCAGTTATTGATGATTCATTTGCAATTAGACACTAAGGATGACCAAATGACAGGAGTAAAACAAAAGCAATGAACATATATGCAAAAGCTGCTTCATCTGCCAAGTGTAAGATCAAGCGTTTCACCCAAGAGGGGGGGTGAATTGGGTGATACTGAAATTTCTTTCGAAAATATGAAACTTTGACAAAAGAATTAAAACAGTAATGAGTAAGGAGAAATATCACCGAAGTGTACACCGGGAGTTATACTGGTTCGGTCACAACCACTTTGACCTACGTCCAGTCCTCAGAGCTTCTCTGAGAATTTCACTATAACTTCCAAGATTCAGTGGGTTCTTGGCACCTCAGTACAAGCAAGTTCCTTACACCTGGACACTCGCTCCCCCTTACAGATTGTAATCCAATCCCAACTCAAGGTTCCACAACCTTAAGTTATCTCAATAACAAATATTGAGTTTGAATGAAATATCTCTCACAAAGAGTAAATGATAATCACTGAAGCATATGAATATAATTTCAACGTGAAAACAGAGCAATGAACTTAATGAATCGTTTGTGTGAATGCTTAGTTGTTCTTCTCTGTTTGAAGGTTCCCATATATATAGATATGATGGTGATGACCGTTGGAACGTTTTCCTTTCGTCCGTTGGTGAGTGCGCAGCCACTGTTGACTTTTCAAGTTTTTGAAAAATATCCGTTGGCGGTGGTTGGCATTTGAACGTTTGATTTGACTTTCATCTCTTGAAGTGATTCCTTCATTGTTTATCTGTAAATAGACTAAGAATACTAATACAATGAAAGATTAATCATATAGGAAACAAATCAATGAACGTTTGAATGATTTCTAAATTTCTGGGTATGCTTACTCGAGTAGCTCCTCGAGTAACACATGAAGTTTACTCGAGTAGCTCCTCGAGTAACATCGTGAAATCACTATTTGTTTGAAATTTAATGAAGACAAACAAGATTACTCGGGTAGTGCATGGAGTAAACTAAATTTCAAACCTTTGTGAACAGTTACTTACTCGGGTAATGCCTCCAGTAAAGCTTTATCAATTTCATAGATTACTCGGGTAACACCTCGAGTATTGTTGGCAGGATTTCAAGGCCGAGAGCAATTACCTCATTACTCGAGTAGCTCCTCGAGTAATGCACACATTTTTGCACAGGTTACTCGGGTAACACCTCGAGTAACTTGATTTACTCTGATAATACCTTGAAGTTTCCTTTGAAAATATTTGTGCTTTACTGGGGTACATACTCGAGGAATCCACTTAAGATAAAACATTAGAAACTTGAATACTCGAGTAAGCACTCGAGGAAGATGGTAAAAATAAAAACAAGTTACTCGGATACCAACCTCAAGTTTTAACTTACCTCAGGCTGTTACTCGAGTACCTCCTCGAGTAACATTGGCAGTGGTACAAAGTGCCGAGAGTTACACATTTTCAAATACACGGTTACTCGAGTAGCTCCTCGAGTATCATGGAAAACCTGAAGTCTGACTGGAAGTTTCTGATCTGGTTACTCGAGTAGCTCCTCGAGTAACATTAGCAGTGGTACAAAATGCCGAGAGGTACATACGGTTACTCGGGTAGCTCCTCGAGTAACATTTTGCTAACTTGAAGGCCACTGGAAGTTTTCACATGGTTACTCGAGTACCTCCTCGAGTAACATTAGCAGGCCGAGAGCAACCTTGAAATTTTACCTGGTTACTCGAGTAGCGCCTCGAGTAATGGTGGCAGGTTACTGGAAGTTCTCCTCTGTTACTTCAAGTTTTGTCTCATTACTCGAGTAGTGCCTCGAGTAATGCCTTGAAAGCTTTGCTACCTCAGCATTTTCTCTTGTCCAAACTTCATTACTTCCATGCTTACTTCAAGTAATCTTATTCCTGTCATTACCTAGTTCAAACTTGATTATTAAGCATTTCCTTTTCAAACCATTCTTTTGTTATCATCAAAACATGAGATCCAACATTCTCCCCCTTTTTGATGATGACAAAACTTGGTGATTTTGAACATGGTTTTTCAAATTGGATTCTTAATTAATTATTTCTTATTAAGTTGATTATACCTTGCATACATAACAACTTCATTAGTCCAAAACATATATCATAATTCACAGACTTAAAAGAAATCAAATGAAGGCATAATTTAAATATACTTGCATTGAACTTAAATTTCAAATTACAAAAAGTTCATACTGAATTCAAAAAGCTCCCTAAAGTCCCATGTACACCCATATACCCATGAAAAACAAAGACAAATCCACAAAATCACTCTCAAGTTCTTCTCCCCCTTTTTGGCTTCATCATTCAAGAGGAGGGTTAGAAGGCTTCACCATAGAGATGGGCTTTACAGGAAGGACCAATCCACCATCTGAACTAGATGAATCAAAGGAACTGGATGATTCTGGTTCAGGAAGATTAAGAGGTGGGATATGGATGTCATCTCTAGGCAGGAAAGGAGAAGGTTGAAATACAACCATAGTGGTCTCAGCCTCTGGAGGAGTGTCTAACACAGGAGTGAGATGTTCAGAGGAGAAGGAAGATGATACTTCCTCTGTTTGGGTAGGAGAGGGGATAGGTTTAGGAGTAGTCTCTGGCTGTGGCTTCTGAGGTGAATCATCAATGGTAATATGTGTAGTCTCATGGGTTTCAGGATCATCCACTGTGAATAAGATATCTTTTCCTTGGGGCTCAAGTGGATCAGAAACTAAAGGGGTAAAGGGTTCAGCCTCTGGAATAGGAATATCAGTAGGAGGGTTCTCTGGAAGTGGTGGTGCAGATGAGGATGGACCGGCAGAAGGTCCGGGACCCAATGAGTCCAAGCGTGCCAGTATCAGTCTCAAGGTCTCTCCCTGGGCACGTTGCTCTTCAAGCAACTCCTCATGTTTCCTATCCATTCTCTCAACCAACTCCTCATGCCTTTTGTCAATTTTCTCAACCAGTTCTCCCATCTTGAAGTTGGTATTGGTAATCAATTCAGCATTAGTATTGGCTATGTCCACATGGAAGCCTCTGAGGATGTTCTCCATGAAGTGCTGGAGAGTGGCATTCAGGAAAGATGGTGAGGATGTGGTAGCAGCTGGAGCCGATGACTGAGTGTCATCCATTCTACTGGTTTCAGTCTCAGTAGCCTTTCTCTTCTTCTTGGACCCAGACTCCAGTGGGCCTTTGAGAGGAATGTCTATGTTTAGCTTGCCAATTTGGTTCCTCCCCACTGGGGTCACTCTCTCAATAGGCTCCTTACTATCCAAATACCAAATTTTGTTCTCTTTTAGGATAAGAGACACAATTTGAGGATATGGCATTGGAGTGGTTCCCTTTCCATCCACCTTGTATCTCTTCATTTCTGAGAATATGTATTCTCCCAGATCCTTTTCTTCTTTCAATAGGAGTGAAGCAAACCATCTGTAGTCCCTATCCGAAAAGTGGGTATAGTTGTTGGCTTTGTTCACTAGGGACCTAGAGTAGATGTACCATAGGACCCTGTGATGATCACACATATCACTCGGTTTAAAGTTTAAGGGGCCAACTAACTCACCGGGCTTAAGGATAGTAAATATTTGATTGGGCTCAAGTTCGGAATAAATATCATCAGGAGGGTTTTCAATTCCCAACCACAAATTGATTTTAGAGGGAGATATCAAAATCTTTTGACCTCTAACAGTAGTGGTCATCTCTTCCTCAACAGAGGTTCGCTCAGGTTCATCTGTGATTTCTAGGTTGCAATAAAAGTGGGTGACTACCTTTGTGCAAAAAGGCAATCTCACAGACAACCAAGGCATAAATGGATTAAGATAAGGACTAAGGTCAAACTTCACTACCTCTTGTAGAAGCTTCAGATCAACAAAGTGTGTTTTGCACACTTTCCTTCTGGAGAACTGTGTCAGATACTTGGGAGATTCCACCAGTTTCCCCACATTGAATCCTTTGGGAGGGGTAGTGATCTCTGCCTCTGGAATCTTGGATTTCTTTGATGATTGACCCTTCTCCAGTTGGTCAATGATCCCAGCCATAGCTTTAGCCACATTTTTGTCATATTTTGGCTTCTTGGGAGGTTTTGGAGTAAAAGAGGGTGTGGATGAATCTGAGTGAGAAGGTGAGGGAGTTTTGACACCTTTACTCCTTCCAGTAGATGAACTCTTTTTGGACTGAGCCCTAGTTACAATAGGCTCTTTGATCACCACACCTTTAGCTTTAGGTGGAGATTTAGGTTGAAGAGGGGTTTTGGCTTTTGATCTAGGAATCAACTTTCTTCTCTTTGTTGGAGGAGGAGAAAGAAGATCAGGAGTTTGCTCAGAATCAGAATCAGTGAAGTTGAGATTCTTGGTTCTAACCATTTTGAATCAAAAAGAATCAGAAAACTCAGAAACAGAAGTTACTGTCGCTAGTTTAGGTCAGAGGGATTTTGAACAAAATAGGAAGTTTTTGATCTTGAAACTAGTTGGGTTTTGACGGAAATGGGGCAAGGAATCGATTGGGAAAAGTTTTTGAAAGGGTGTATAGTGATTTACTCGAGGAGATTTTGTGGAAATGACCAAGTTTGCGCAAGATAAAGACCTAAATCCCGACTTTACTCGAGGCCTTACTCGAGTAACATTCAAAGTTACTCGAGGCCTTCCTCGGGTGTTCATACAGAAAAAAAAATTCAAAAAAATTCATTTAAATTGCGTACCTTGTATGAATAATGTAGTAATTATCCATAGATGTTCCCTCGATCATTTATAACTCATGTTGATCAGATTTGCATCATTATTTATCAATTTGAGAATCTGGACTCCGACTTTACTCGAGGCCTTACTCGAGTAAGCTTCAAGGTTACTCGAGGCTCGCCTCGGGTAACCTGTCTTTTGAACTTCTGACCTTTCATTTCCTCAAAAACTGAACCGTTAGATTTAAATATCAAGTTACTTGATCCATTACTTCCAGTTTTGGGGGCCATTACTCGAGTACATACTCGAGTAAACTGCCATTTTACCTCAAGTTACTCCTCGGGTAAATCTTTTCTGTCACCCATTACTTCAAGTCGGTACTCCAGTAAATGTGTCCTCTGTTTACCTCTGTTTTTATTCCTCAAAACAGAATTTCAACCTTCCTGCAAAACATATTTCTATATACTCCGAAGCTTAAGTTAGTAATCATTAAAACATTATTAAATGACTTCATCTAATATTATGAAATGCTGAAATTACTTATAACTCATTGGGATTTACCATTCCCAATTCTCTTCTAATGTATAGAAATTGATCTTTTGCAAGGGGTTTTGTGAAGATATCAGCTAGTTGAAGATGAGTAGGAATGAATATCACTTTCACATCCTTCTTTTGGACATGATCTCTGATGAAGTGATGTCTGACATCGATATGCTTGGTTCTAGAGTGTTGAACTGGATTCTTTGCCAAGCTTATCGTACTTGTATTGTCACAATAGATTGGTATTTCTTTGAGGTAAATACCAAGATCTTGTAGTTGTTGTTTTAACCATATCACTTGTGCACAACAACTTGAGACTGCAACATATTCGGCTTCCGTTGACGAAAGAGACACTGTATTTTGTTTCTTGCTGAACCACGAAACAAGAGATCCTCCAAGGAATTGTCCTTGTCCACTGGTGCTCTTTCTGTCTGTCTTATATCCTCCATGATCAGAGTCCGAATATGCAATTAGATACTCACTTCTTCCTTTGGGATACCACAGACCCAATTCTGGTGTGTCAGCAAGGTATCTAAAGATTCGTTTGACAGTTTCAGCATGTGATTCCTTTGGTGCCGATTGATATCTTGCACATATGCCGACACTAAATTGGATGTCTGGTCTGCTTGCCGTGAGATAGAGTAATGATCCAATCATTCCTCTATATTTTGTGATATTGTAGTCTTTCCCTTTGACATCAGCATCAAGTAATGTTGTTGAGCTCATAGGCGTATCTGAGCCATTTGCTTCATCCATTCCATACTTCTTCAATAGCTCTTTTAAATACTTTGTTTGAGATATGAAGATCCCATTCTTTCTTTGTTTGATTTGCAAACCAAGAAAGAAATTTAATTCTCCCATCATTGACATCTCAAATTCTCCCTGCATAATCTCAGAAAATTCCTTACACAGAGATTCATTAGTAGCACCGAAAACAATATCATCAACATATATTTGTACAATTAAAATATCATCACGTTTTCGATTTATAAATAATGTTGTATCAACTTTTCCCCGTACAAAACCTTGATCGATGAGAAACTTACTAAGCCTTTCATACCAGGCTCTAGGAGCTTGTTTTAAACCATACAAAGCCTTTTTAAGTTTGAAAACATGGTCCTGTTTAGTGACATCTTCAAAACCAGGAGGTTGTTCTACATACACTTCTTCCATGATGTAACCATTTAGAAAGGCACTCTTAACATCCATTTGATAGAGTTTGAATCCTTTGATGCATGCAAAGGCTAAGAGTACACGTATAGCTTCCAATCTAGCCACTGGAGCATACGTTTCCTCATAATCAATTCCTTCTTCCTGATTATAGCCTTTGGCCACCAATCTTGCCTTGTTTCTGACAATAATTGCAGATTCATCAAGTTTGTTTTTGAATACCCATTTAGTACCAATGATCGTATGATCTTTGGGTCGGGGCACCAAATCCCAGACTTGATTCCTTTCAAATTGATTTAATTCTTCTTGCATTGCTATGACCCAATCATTGTCTGATAGGGCTTCATCAATGTTAGAAGGTTCAATCTCAGAAATGAATGCAGAAAAGCTTACTTCATTGAAAATTCTATTTCTGGTTTTGATCCCTTCATTCACATCTCCTATAACTTGATCTAAGGGATGACTTCTATTGTATTTCCAGGCTTTAGGTTGACCTAGGGATTGCTCTTCATCCTTAGTTTCATCAACCTCTGGAATAAGAGACTTAGAGATAGATTGACCATTTTCTTGATTTAAAACAACTTCCTGTTCTTCATCAATGGTTTTGTCAGAGGTTTCAAATTCATCAAATACAACATGAATTGACTCTTCAACAACACAAGTTCTTTTATTGAAAATTCTATAAGCTTTACTTCGATTAGAATATCCTAAGAAAATTCCTTCATCAGTTTTAGAATCAAATTTTCCTAGGTTGTCTTTACCATTATTATGAATGAAACACTTACAACCGAAGATGTGTAGATGAGCAATGTTTGGCTTCCTTCCTTTGTATAGCTCGTATGGTGTCTTTCCAAGTTTCGTTCTGATATAGGCTCTATTTGAAATATAGCATGCTGTACTCATAGCATCAGCCCAGAAAACTTGAGACATGTTCTTTTCATTTAACATTGTTCTAGCCATTTCGGTAAGCACTCTATTCTTGCGTTCCACAACTCCATTTTGTTGGGGCGTCCTTGGAGCAGAGAAATTGTGATCAATGCCGTTAGTATCACAATATTCTTCAAAGGTTTGATTCTCAAATTCTCCACCATGATCAGTCCTAATACCTGCAATAGACATACCTTTCTCATTTTGCACTTTCTTGGCAAAAACAATAAATTCTTCAAAGGTTTCATCTTTTGATGATAGAAAAATAACCCATGTAAATCTAGAAAAATCATCAACAATGACCAATGAATACAAGTTGCCACCAAGACTCTTTACTCTTGCTGGACCAACTAAATCCATATGCAATAATTGTAATGGTCTATTTGTTGAGATCTCATTTTTCAATTTGAAAGATGACTTAGTTTGTTTACCCTTTTGACATGCGTCACAAATCAAATCGTTTTTGAAGTTTACTTTGGGTAATCCAAGAACTAAATCCTTTTTGAGTAGTTTGCCTAGTTGATGCATGTTGACATGAGCCAATCTTTTATGCCATAGCCAACTTTCATCAGCATTACTCAGAAAACAGTTTTCGGATTCATTTCTACTAATATCTAAGGTATAGCAGTTACCTTCCCTTTTTGCTCTGAGCTTAGCCTTGATATTCTTCTTATCAAGTAGTAAGTCTTTCTTGTTGACAATTAGACATTCCTCTGAATCAAAGATTATCCAGTTGTCTTTATCTGCACTTTGACTTACGCTCAGCAAATTATGACATAAGCCTTCAACGTAGTATACGTCTTTGACTTGTATGCCTTTGTCATTTTTGATTTCACCAATTCCTGCTATTCTTCCGGTTTGATTTCCTCCAAATTTTACCTTTCCACCTTCCTTGGGTTGTAATTTGGTAAAACTTTCGAAATCACCGGTCATATGTCTAGAGCATCCACTGTCTATAAACCACTTGTTATTTTTGGATGCTTTAAGACATACCTGCAATCAAATGACTAAGTCTTAGGTACCCATTTCTTTTTGGGTCCTTTTGGATTAGTATAAATGATTTTCTGAACATATGTGCCTTTAGGTACCCATTTGTAGGTTCCTATGTTTCCTTTCTTCTTATGAATGCATGAGGAGGTGTAATGACCTTTCCTATTACAGTAATTACAAAATGCAAAAGGATTTGATATATGTACAGAATGCTGGAAATAATTCAAATATGACTTACCTCCTGCTTTCTTTCTACCTTTCCTTTTATCTGATTTTGGATCATATCCAATACCAGATCGGTCATTTACAAATCGTTGTTCTTTTAAAATCACACTTAGCATCTCACTTCCTTTGGTAAACTTTTCAAGAGTTTTTGTGAGATCAGTGTTTTTCTTTTTCAAAGAAGAACAATTTTCACAATTCTTTTCTGAACTTTCTTTAAGCTCAATTTCAAGAGCTTTGTTTTTCTTTTTGAAAACAATTAGTTCTTTAACTACTTTGATGAATTCAGAATGTAAAGCATTATATTCGGATAATAATTCATCATAGGTAGGGTCAGAATCATTTACCTCTTCTTCTGTCTCTTCTTGAGCAACAAGACATATGTTGGCTACTTCTTCCTCATCACTTTCTTCGTCTGAGGAACTATCTCCCCATATAGCAGATACAAAGGCCTTCTTTTTGTTAAAGAATTTGCCTTTTCTCTTTTCCTTGCTCTTTTGATTGAGCTCTGGACATTCTGATTTGATATGTCCTGGTTTACCACATTCATAGCAAATGATATGGTCTTTGTTGCTAGTTCCTCCTTTTTGAAAGTGTTTGAAACCTTGACCTTTCTTGTAGAACTTTCTGAATCGTTTTATGATTAAACCCATTTCATCATCATCAAACTCCTCATCTTCATCTTGATTTTCTTCTTTTGCTTTTAGAGCTAGACCTTTCTTTCTTTTGTCACTGATGTCGTCTAGTTCCCGTTTGAACTTTAACTTGCTTTCATATTCAGAAAGGCTTCCAAATAGAGAAGCAACTGATCTCATTGATTCCCCTTTTGCCTCTTCTATTGCAGTGACTTTGGCCTCCCACTCTTTAGAAAGAATATTCAAAATCTTTCGTACTTGGATATTTTGATCATAGACTTTACCAAGTGCTGCAAGTTGATTAACAAGATGAGTATATCTAAGTTCGAATTCAGAAATTGACTCACCTGTTTTCATTCGAAGTAGATCGAATTCTGTGATCAAGGTGTTGATTCGATTCTCCTTTATTCCCGAAGTTCCTTCATGAGCTATTTCCAGAGCTTCCCACATTTCCTTTGCTGTTGGGAGTGTGCAAATTCTGAAGTATTCATTTTGACTCAAAGAGCTTTGTAACATCAGAATTGCCTTGCTATTGAGAGTGATAAGTTTCTTGTCATTCTCATCATATTCCGCTGGCGTCTTTGGAATTTTCTGAGAATCTACAGTTTTTGTAGGTTGATAATTTCCACTCTCGATTACATCCCATAGCCCATATTCAGTAGCCATCACGAACACTCTGAATTTTGCTTTCCAGAAAGAGAAGTGTTCTCCATTGAAACCGGGAGGTCTAGTGATGGATGCTCCGTCGGGAAGAATTCCTTCACCCATGCTTGCCATTGGATCCTTCTTAGGTTGTTATACCTTAACAAGAAGACCTACGCTCTGATACCAAATGTAAGATCAAGCGTTTCACCCAAGAGGGGGGGTGAATTGGGTGATACTGAAATTTCTTTCGAAAATATGAAACTTTGACAAAAGAATTAAAACAGTAATGAGTAAGGAGAAATATCACCGAAGTGTACACCGGGAGTTATACTGGTTCGGTCACAACCACTTTGACCTACGTCCAGTCCTCAGAGCTTCTCTGAGAATTTCACTATAACTTCCAAGATTCAGTGGGTTCTTGGCACCTCAGTACAAGCAAGTTCCTTACACCTGGACACTCGCTCCCCCTTACAGATTGTAATCCAATCCCAACTCAAGGTTCCACAACCTTAAGTTATCTCAATAACAAATATTGAGTTTGAATGAAATATCTCTCACAAAGAGTAAATGATAATCACTGAAGCATATGAATATAATTTCAACGTGAAAACAGAGCAATGAACTTAATGAATCGTTTGTGTGAATGCTTAGTTGTTCTTCTCTGTTTGAAGGTTCCCATATATATAGATATGATGGTGATGACCGTTGGAACGTTTTCCTTTCGTCCGTTGGTGAGTGCGCAGCCACTGTTGACTTTTCAAGTTTTTGAAAAATATCCGTTGGCGGTGGTTGGCATTTGAACGTTTGATTTGACTTTCATCTCTTGAAGTGATTCCTTCATTGTTTATCTGTAAATAGACTAAGAATACTAATACAATGAAAGATTAATCATATAGGAAACAAATCAATGAACGTTTGAATGATTTCTAAATTTCTGGGTATGCTTACTCGAGTAGCTCCTCGAGTAACACATGAAGTTTACTCGAGTAGCTCCTCGAGTAACATCGTGAAATCACTATTTGTTTGAAATTTAATGAAGACAAACAAGATTACTCGGGTAGTGCATGGAGTAAACTAAATTTCAAACCTTTGTGAACAGTTACTTACTCGGGTAATGCCTCCAGTAAAGCTTTATCAATTTCATAGATTACTCGGGTAACACCTCGAGTATTGTTGGCAGGATTTCAAGGCCGAGAGCAATTACCTCATTACTCGAGTAGCTCCTCGAGTAATGCACACATTTTTGCACAGGTTACTCGGGTAACACCTCGAGTAACTTGATTTACTCTGATAATACCTTGAAGTTTCCTTTGAAAATATTTGTGCTTTACTGGGGTACATACTCGAGGAATCCACTTAAGATAAAACATTAGAAACTTGAATACTCGAGTAAGCACTCGAGGAAGATGGTAAAAATAAAAACAAGTTACTCGGATACCAACCTCAAGTTTTAACTTACCTCAGGCTGTTACTCGAGTACCTCCTCGAGTAACATTGGCAGTGGTACAAAGTGCCGAGAGTTACACATTTTCAAATACACGGTTACTCGAGTAGCTCCTCGAGTATCATGGAAAACCTGAAGTCTGACTGGAAGTTTCTGATCTGGTTACTCGAGTAGCTCCTCGAGTAACATTAGCAGTGGTACAAAATGCCGAGAGGTACATACGGTTACTCGGGTAGCTCCTCGAGTAACATTTTGCTAACTTGAAGGCCACTGGAAGTTTTCACATGGTTACTCGAGTACCTCCTCGAGTAACATTAGCAGGCCGAGAGCAACCTTGAAATTTTACCTGGTTACTCGAGTAGCGCCTCGAGTAATGGTGGCAGGTTACTGGAAGTTCTCCTCTGTTACTTCAAGTTTTGTCTCATTACTCGAGTAGTGCCTCGAGTAATGCCTTGAAAGCTTTGCTACCTCAGCATTTTCTCTTGTCCAAACTTCATTACTTCCATGCTTACTTCAAGTAATCTTATTCCTGTCATTACCTAGTTCAAACTTGATTATTAAGCATTTCCTTTTCAAACCATTCTTTTGTTATCATCAAAACATGAGATCCAACACCAAGCCCTTCTTCTTTCCCTTTGACGAATATGAAGAATCCATAATCCCTGCATATATTACCAATTCACTCATCACTTCATTCATTACGCATCAAAATTAGAACATGCATGTTAATTAACTTTACTTATTTCTTAAATGTGGATCTGCGTGCTCATTATATTCCCTAATCCATCTCTCTCTCTCCCACTTTTACATGATATTTAAGCCAAAACAATGCATTATATTTAGGACAATTAAAAGAAAACACTAATCAATAATATATATTGATGGATATATTGTGATTGAGATCATCATCATACGCATCTGTGGACTCCTAATTTACTATTCTATTCCATTAAGCAAAGATCAAAAGTTCAAACAACTTGGCTTCCCTATAAACTGCATCTCAGCGTACAAACTAACGATTACACTATTATGATTATTGGAATCAATTATATTTATATGTATTTATTGAGTTCTCATAATTTGGGTTTGAAGCTACATATCATATAAGCCATGAAATTGAGAATGAAATCTCTAGGGATCATTATTATGTCTCTGCTATCATTCACATTTTTACAAGCCGAAGCCAAAGCGCAGCATGAAAAGGTAGAAGTTGATTTGATCAACATTCAAGGAATTTTATGTTATATCGTATGTATTTTTACATCTTAATCTTAACTTTTATTATGTTTTTATCAAAACATTTGATCTTATACATTGGTTATGTCTCTTTCTTTATGCTGCAAAGTAAAGAAACTGATTGGCGGATTGACATGACACAGTTGAGATGTTAAAGAAGACGACTAATCACACAGTTGAGATGTTAGAAATAGGAGACATGAGCCTAAACAGAGGAGATGAATACTAATTGGACTCATTTTGGCAACTAGTCATCCCATTTGTGTTCAGCTTGCTCAAATTACTCAGAAGGATAAAAAACTCCTTAATTTAACTATGACAGGATGAAAATTGTTCATGCTGTAAGTAATCTGAATTGTGGTGATATTCCTAAATCCTCACATACTATTCCATTTCCCCAAATACTCATGGGATAAAACTCACCTGAAGTTGGCCCCATAACATATTTCTTAGTTCAGCTACAGTGTAAATAATGTACAATGTAACATTGGATTCAAAAACTCACTATTTTTGTAATAGCTCATGGATGAATTCAGCACAACATGTGCGAATGAAATCAATATCTTCTTCAGGAAAGGAATCGGCAAGATCAAACATCTGTAACACCAAAACCAGACGAAACATTGACTTAGTAACTTAAAAACAATAAAGTAAAACAAAATTTCTGAAATATAAATTTACCTCTTGAGTAAAGTCAGTCGTGCCTAGAGTGATAATATTGTAAATGTGTCTTAAAACATAAAAACCACATAAGTTGGACCCCTTTGGTTGCCGACGGCTCTGAGAAAAAACATGATATCATTAAAACAAATATAAAGGCATGTCTTATTACATTCTTTAAACAAATGTTAATCCATATGTACTAACCTTTGGCATGATCCATGTAGGGTCCTTTAAATCACGAACATGCTTACCACAAGCACTGTGTAGGAATGTCCGCATAGACCTATGATCATCACAATAACAAAGGTTAGCGGTTTTACATAAATTCCATAAACTTTGCATACAAAAGGTAAGAATGCAAGAAAACTAACGAATTAATGGTCTTTTTCAAATCATTCCCTGGTTTGAAGTGGAGGGAACATAAGAGGATGACAGTGTAACTACTCTTGCATAGAAGAAGCAACTGCCAATGATCACTGAAAAAACAGAAGAATATTAATAAGCAAACATAAAACATTATATAAATTATAAAATATCAATATGTTTCTTACCTATGCACATATGGAGCCAAGAAACACTCGGTTCCAGTTTCACTAAGCCTCTGTGACAAGTATGTATGTCTAGTAGCAGCAGTGGTCCCTTTCTCTTGGATGTGATGGGGGCATAAGAATCCAAATTTTTCGCTTTTGCCAGAGGAGACCAACCTACGATGCATGTACCTACAATAACGCAAGCACATAAATAAAAGGTAAACGGTGAAACTTTTAAAATATGTACTTTGAATTGCAGAAGCTACTTACATTAAGAACAATTGGACAATCCCAATCGTAAGATTTTGTCCAGGAGCTACCAGGGACATCAAATCATCCCTCTCAAGATAGCATGTCACTCCTGACTGTCCAACAACTGAATCCGTAGGCCACTCTCTTGTTTTGAAGGATGTATCATATGCCATCAGAATCACTTGCTGCATGATATTCAATGGAGGCTGTGAAACTTCTTGCTGAGTGAAGGGAGCTGGACTTGGTGGGGCTTTGATCGGACTTGGTGGTGGGCCTTTGATCGGACTATCCTCGGCTCGACCAGAAACAAGGTTCGTTGGCCACAAGATGAATGTGCCCAAGACATCGCTAACGACCTTGAATTCATCAGAAGGGATAGGGACAGGTGCATCCGCAATAATCACCTCGTCAACTGACACCCGGACTTGATCACCTTCTATTTGTCGGTGGTGGACAGTTGATCCCAGGTTATGCACACTACCCCGTGCAACTAACCGTCTCAGAGGATCCTCGACAAAAAGATCACAAGGCCCAGTAATTTGCGGGTTAGGACCCTCTGATGACTGCCCGATGTTGCAACAACTACCTTTAGTGCTCTGCTTATTAGGATCAATCGATGGTTGCTGGGGAGCACTGGTATCTTGTCTTGAGCTCATAAACACTATCATTTCCTCTTTCATCTTGCTCAACCGGGTCTCTAAAATTGCATCAAAAGATGCTTCAGCCTCGGCCTTTGCTTCTGCTCTTGCAATGGCCAACATATTCTCCAATTCCTCCCTAGTCACGATGTTTGAGGAATAGTGTACGGGGGCTCCAAAGTAATCCCGTATCCCTACCCCTCCTCCAACTCCCCTGACACGGCCTGGATGTTCGTGTTTGCCAGTAGCAACTGTGAGGATGTCATTCCTGCCCTCCGACTTAAAAGATCCCTCAGCTTGTTGTTTTCTAAGTTCATCCTGTAACATAATACAAAATAACAAACGTAAGTAATAATGTACGTTTCTTATGTAATTAATTACAATAACGATATATACTTACAATTCTTTCACCAACTATACGAGATTGTTCACTCGTATAAGTCCCACTCCTCTTTTGGTGGGCAAATTGCCATTTTTCTTCTCGACGAATCGGAGATGGCGGAGAAAGAAGAACAGAAGGATCGGATGGAGATGCTTCTTCCAATCTCTTCCGTTTGGCCGCCAACAAGTCTCTTTCAGCCTTTGCATAACCCCCACGAGACATTGTATGAGGGCAATCATTCTTTCTACCACTCTCTTGTGCTTTTTGCCTTTTTGCCTGCGAATAAGAAATGATACAAAAGGAAAGTGTTATAATCAATTAAGATAATTGCTAAGTAAATAAAATAAAAAATTAAGTCAACTAACCAAAGATTCAGGAGTAGTCCGAAGCCTAACAAATTCTTCCCAAGTCGCTTGATCAAGAAATGTATACGTGCTGCACGGATTAGGATGAGGCTGACCATCTTGCACCTCAATATGAATGTAATTGTTGGTCAGACTTGTCTTAAACTTGCTCCAGCGCTCATAACAATACGTCATCGTCTTGTTGAACAAGATCTCACTCTGAGGAACGTCGTAGGTGAGCTGAAATGCAATAATCACCGGAGTAAGTGACAAATGAAGTGACATTTGATAATAATTAATTACATACAGAAGATATTTGTATACCTGAATAGTGTCCCAAATATGCTGCTTCACCTTTGGATCGACATTTCTCCACTCCTCTATCAAGATGCTCGGCTTGTTACGTGCAAGGAGGCCGACGAAACTCCTATATCGTTGTGCATTAGGCCCGATTGGTTTCCAATGTCTATCAAACTCAATCGGTATCTTTTGGCCTGCACTCCGACTGAGGGAAACATCTGTCAACCGTGTGGCACGTCTACCCCTCCGTACAGACTGGCTACTGCGCTCACTACGACCCTGGCTCGGAGCATTGCTAGGCTCGCCCTGGTTAACACTATCTGGCTGACTCTGCTGAGCACTAGGTGACAGACCCAGAGGTGGAGGAGGTGGCTGATCCTCTGAACTAGGACGCTGGGGATCCGTCATTTTCCTGTAACGACAACAAAGAAAGATAAATCCTAAGCTATGACATGTGAAGACTATATCGATAAAATAACTAAACATATTCTTCAGATAATAATCATAATCATAATTACTTTGGTTAGTTAAGGTCAAAGTAGTATCATAAAGAGATATCCTCCCATATTCCCTCGTGATGATCATTTCTTGTGCCGTGCGCATTATCTGCTTCATCTTCTTCGTTCAGTTCTGGTAGACCCCTGGAAAAAGAAGGAGTCTCAAGAAGATCATAATTTGAGTGACTTTTCTCGTCAATATCAACGACCCTTTTTCCTTGGAGAGCTACAGACCACATTTTATTTGCCTGATCAGTGATATAGAACACTTGTTGCGCCTGATCTGCCATAATGAAAGGTTCATCTCCAAAACTTCTACTATTCAGATCTACTAATGTAAATCCTAACCTATCGATCTTCACACCATTATTGACATCAACCCACTTGCATTTGAAAATGGGAAATCTAATTTTAACATAGTCAACCACCCAAATCTCTTCAATCACCCCATAATAAGGTATGGCAGCCAACGTAGGGTTCTTATCTTTCGAACTAGAGAAGTGCATAGATTCAGCCACTAATACAACACCACTGTTCTGGACGGTGCTCTTATCATCTAGGGACCTTGTGTAAAAGGTATAACCATTGATCACAAATGAAGTCCAACTTATGACATCAACTTCAGGACCACGTGCTAACCAATTTATTGTATCAGAAACACATTCTTCTCCGTCAACCTTTTGTTTGAACCAATGTGCGAAAGTTCTGTTATGCTCCCTGATTAACCTTTGTTCGCTCATTCGACTATTTTGTTTCCGTACAATTTCTTTATGGGCATTCATGTAATATTGAACTTCATCAACATTGTTCAAGATGTACAGGTGGACTTGTTGCAATTCATCAGCATCTATGCTCTTTACTGTTGCCCCGCGTCTACCCCCTTCTTGATCATGACGCTTAGGAAGGCCAATATGTCGTACATTTGACAAATACTGTTGACAAAATTCCATAGCTTCTTCAGAAACATATTTTTGAACAATAGATGCTTCAGGCCGATTGGGGTTCTTCACATACCCTTTTAGTATTTTCATAGTTCTTTCGATCGGGTACATCCACCGGAAATAGATAGGGCCACACAACTTTATCTCCCTCACTAGATGAACAACCAAGTGTGCCATGATATCAAAAAAGGACGGAAGAAAAAGCTTCTCAAGCTGGCATAAGATAATGTATCCTTCATTTTCCAATTCCTCCAATCTTTCCGTGTCAATGACTTTACAACAAATGGCATTGAAGAAGAAACAAAGTCTAGTCAATATGTGTTGAAGATCATATTCGGCAATGCTTCGAATAGCTACTGGGAGTAGTTGTTGCATTAAGACATGACAATCATGAGACTTTAGCCCTATTAACTTCAAGTCTTTCATCGATACAAGCTTTTTAAAATTTGAACAATACCCTGAGGGAACTTTAGCGCCATATAAACACTCACAAAAGCTTCTTTTCTCAACCTTAGACAAAGTATGAGCAGCTGGAGGACAAAATGTTCTATTACCGTATGGCCTTGGATGTAAATCTTCTCGTATTCCCATTTCTTGCAAGTCTAATCTTGCCTTCACGCCATCCTTAGAACTTCCCTGTATGTTGAGCAGTGTCCCAACGATACTATCACATACGTTCTTCTCCACATGCATGAAATCAATACAGTGTCTGACGTCAAGATTGCGCCAATATGGAAGATCGAAGAAGACGGACCTTTTTTTCCATATATTTTTCTCATTTCTACTCTTTGATGACTTACCAAACATAGTATTGATATTTTTCACCTTTTCATAAATTTGCTCCCCAGTCAATGCCTCTGGAGCATCTTCAAACTCTTGGCCACCGAAAAAAGCTTTTTTTAATCTATGATAAGGGTGGCTTCGTCTTAGAAATCGCCTATGCCCAAGGTAAACCGTCTTTCTTCCATGTTGAAGTTGATGGTAGCATGTGCCTTCTTCACATATCGGACAAGCTTTGTGGCCTTTAACGCTATATCCTGACAAGTTCCCATATGCAGGGAAGTCATTTATAGTACAAAAGATCATTGCTCGCATATTAAAAGTCTCCTTCTTGTTCGCATAAAAAACATCGACACCTTTATCCCACAACTCTTTCAAGTCTTCGATCAAGGGTTGTAGGTAAACATCTATGTCATTTCCGGGTTGCTTTGGTCCCGAAATCAACATAGACAACATTATGTACTTTCGTTTCATACATAACAAAGGAGATAAGTTGTAAATTACCAACAGAACAGGCCATGAACTATGTATACTGCTTAAGCTACCATAAGGATTCATACCATCTGTGCTAAGCCCAAGCCTGAGATTCCTAGGTTCTTCACCGAAGCTAGGAAATAATTGATCGATTTTCTGCCATTGAGAAGAATCAGCTGGATGCCGAAGCTTTCCATCAGAAATCCGCTCATCTGCGTGCCATCTCAAATTTTTGGCATCAATTTCATTAGCAAACAGACGCTTGAACCTTGGAATGATTGGAAGATACCACAACACTTTTGCAGGGCCCTTATTTGATTTATACCTCGGAGTTTCACATATCGGACATTGCTCCTTCTCTTCATGATCTTTTCTATACAATATGCAATCATTAGGGCAAGCATGGATCTTTTTATACTGCATCCCTAGTGGACACAGTATTTTCTTAGCATCATAGTATCGACAAGGCAACACATTATTATCAGGAAGCATATCTTTAAAGGCCTCAAGCGTTTCTGAAAAACTCTTGTCGATCCATCCATGCTGTGCTTTCAAGCTTACCAATTTCAATACTGCATTCAGCAATTGGTATTTTTTACACCCCGGGTACAACGGCTTCTCAGCATCACTGCACATATTACCATATGCATGTGATTGTTCAAAAGCCTCTTCTCCTACATCACGAATAATGTCCTCTATCCGATCATCCATATCCGTGTCATTATCATCACAAGTCACTTCCCCCTGTTGAGATGCACTTGGCATTTCTAATTGTTCACCATGCCATACCCATACTACATACGTCTTACAAAACCCTTCACAAATTAAATGTGTATATATATCTGCAGCACTTAATCGCTTCTCATTCAAACATTTTACACAAGGGCAATAAAACATTCCACTATCATCATCGGCATTTCTTTTTGCAAAGTCTAAAAAACCCTTGACCCCAACATCATATTCAACACTCGTCCGTTTAGCTTGTATCCAACTACGATCCATATATTCTAACACCTTTTATTTGTTTTGTACTTTTTCCCTGGAAAAGGTAGGAGAATGATGAGAGCATGCAATCATTACACCCAAGTACATAGTGTAACTAGAAGTAAACAAAGAATATCGTGATTTAGAGTAGCGTGTGAGGAAAAAATGGAATGAGGGAAAGTGGAATGGAGAAGGAGTGAGGGAATGAGGAATGGAGGTGGAAAGAGGAAGGAAAGAATGCGCTTTCGTCAGAGAAAGTGACTTGGATATATATTCTTTTAATGTCTTTTTGAGAGAAAAGTGTGGGGAGTGGTGGGTATAGTCATTAGAAGGGTACTAAAGAAGAAGGACAATTTCTTCTTGGCATCGTACTACCAAGGGTGTGTATACTACTTAACTAAATTGTTTGTTGATATATGGTATTGAATTAATTATGTTTATTGTACATATGGGACATTGGCTCCTCATTGTGCAAAATCCCTTCAAATAAAGGATTTTGTACATTGATTCGCTTCATAGGGATGCGGACAACTTATTACAGATGGTCGAGCTTTTCAATATGTAATAAGTTGATGAATATGTTTGTTTATATCTTTACTATGATGTGTTCCTTTATAACTTTTAGCAGTCATTAATTTCTTATCGTCTTATTATATTTGTTTATTGGTATGCCACAAATGAAGGCCTCATCTGCCCCCTGTACTTGGCCATGGCTATTATCCATTTACACATGGAAGAGAGCAGAGGAAATTTACCAACACACACACACACACACATTGTTTATTTGTGTTCCTTTTACACAAATGAAAGCAAGGACTAGCAAATTTCATTTGTTTCTTTATAGTGTCTACGGCAATTAGATAAAAAGCTCTGATTATGGGTACTATGTCATGAAATTCATGTAGGACATAGTCATCCACAATCATGCCTCAATTACTACTAAGGTTTTTATATAAATATATATATATATATATATATGCATTTATGCGTTTAAGTTAAAATAAATATCATATGATATATATTTTATCATATTTAATTTGGTTTTGCCTCCATTACTTTGAAGACACTTTTTGTGAGTAATATTTGCCCCACCAAATTGAAGTAGTAGAAGAGTTGGTATGATTATTTTTCGTTAGTGGGTTGCTGCATAACAGAATTAGCTAGAGTACCCATTTTTTGTTCAAGTATATATAGACATGTGGTTGTTGTTTCAGATTTGGATATGATTACATTGTTTTAATTTTCTGGATATTTTATGTTCTTAGTTTGCTGTATGTGTATATATAATTTGCTGTGGAGTAGCTTTGGAAAGGTGAATCTCTGTTTTGGTTTCTTCTTTACAGGTATTTGTATGTATATGCATGGGGCAAATAAAATTGTACAACTATGAGTCCTACTAGAAACTCTCTTGGTTCAGAGAATTGCACTTATTTTACCTCACGAAAAGCCCTCAATAGCAAAATTGAATCAATTTCCAGTTCAGGGGGATTTTCACCTCCAAGCACAAGAGGCAATAAGAGGATGATTCATCCAACCAAGGTATAGTGCACCATCTCTCTCTTCTAGAGTATAATTAATTGACTACATTAACCCCTCTCGTTATATATATAGATACATACAGATTCCCTCACACCGATTCTAATTAATTCACACTAACACTCTAATCAAACTTGCCTCCCATTCTCCTCTCTGCCTATTACCGTCTGCCTAAGAAGACAGAAAAGGCCATAACAAGAAATGGAATATGATAATCGCATGCCAACGACAATGAAGGTATCAAGTTAATTCGCCTAGACCTGAAATCAGGATTAAAGACATGAAGACAGTAAAACAGGGGAAATTACCAACTGCGTGCTTCTAAGCTGTGATGACAGTTGCTGGCGGTGCTGGAAATAGAGCCAGATCTGTGATGGTGCCGGCCCGGAAAGAGATTGACGGAGGCGGAGGGATAGAGAAAGAGGGCGTCGGTGATGGTGGCGGCCCAGAAAGAGATTGACGGAGGCGGAGAGTGCGTCGGTGACGGAATGGAAGACGGATTTGGGAGAGTGCGTCGGTGATGGAAGACGGATTTGGGAGGTGGAAGACGGATTTGACGGAGGAGGAGAGTGCGTCGGAGTGAGTTGATTTCAGAAATTTGGGGAAAGTTTGGGGAAAGATGGCGCGCAAGAGCTGGTGTTGAAATTTGGGGACAGTTTTAAGACCGGTTGTCTCACAACCGGTCTTAAAAGTGGATTTTTAAGACCGGTTGTCTCACAACCGGTCTTAAAAGTCCACTTTTAAGACCGGTTTTTTAGTAACCGGTCTTAAAAATATTAATTTTTAGACCGGTTATTAGAATAACCGGTCTAAAAATTAATCTTTTAAGACCGGTTAGTGTACAACCGGTCTAAATTTTATTTTTTAGACCGGTTATTATAATAACCGGTCTCCCAAATTCTTTATAATTACGTAAATGCCACCGCGCATTTCTTTTAGACCTCATTTACTATAACCGGTTTAAATGTGCCGGTCTAAATCACCTTTTTTGTACTAGTGTCATTTGGTTGAGAAACTCAAAAGCTGGTAGAGATCTCTGTAAGGTAGAGGAGCACACTTGTTCTGTGATCTTGGTCGGATATGATTAAGTATACAAGTTTGCGCATTGTTAATTTAACTACTTTTAAGGTCAAAGTCAATAGAGCGTTGCCCACTACTGCTTCATTTTGGCATTAATTTTCTCATTTACTTTTGTATTTTTGTTCAAAGTAATGGATTTAATCACCCAAACTTCCGATAACAAATGCTTGTGCAGCTCTATTGGAGAAGTGCTAGAAAGATTGAGTGTGGCAACCCCCTTCTCCTCTGGTGAAGATCTTAGTTCCTATTTTTATGTTTTTGTTTTTGGCTTGTTTGTTTTTGGTCTTCCTGTGGTTTGTGCTCGTACTTTTGTGGATTTGCTACAGAACTATGAATATGGTTTATTTAGACGATTAATGAAGTTATGCAGGTAAAATTTAATATATATAATACTGTTATGTGGACAAATTATTTAACTGAGTCAGACCAAAAATCCAAAACCAACTGCCGCCTAGTAATAATTCGTCTTCATTCCCCTATGTTGACTTCCAATTTCGAATATTATTGGTTCTTGTATACTATATTAAAAATATTATTGTAATATTAAATATTTAATAATAATAATATTTTTAAAGAATAAATATTAACTATTAAGAGCCAATCCAATGGTGGATAAATTTAGTGGAGAGAAAGTAGAGAAAGAAGTTAGTAGAGACACTCATTTTATTTTATACAACCTTATTCTCAAGTTGATCATGATTAGGTGTGATTTCATTATTGTGGAAAGTGGGCACTAATTAATCAGTTTAAACAAGACTTTCTATATTCCCAGCCGATAGTATTTTCAAAAAATAATCATTGAAATAGTGATAACTTCCTTTTTTTTTTTTCTTTGCCTAGGAGTGATGAATTCCATGAGAAGAAGCGGTTCATAAAAATACATTATAAAATAATGCCACAGTGGTCCATGAGAAGACCACTACTGCAAGAGATAGCATATTGATGAAGGACACAGGATTTGAAAAGTTCTTACTGCCCTCCAGAAGGCAACCTCATTCAAAGAAAACCATATAACTGTAGTGGAATTTGACTTTAAGGGCTTGTTTGGTCTGAGGGGAGGGGAGGGAAAGTGAGCGGAGAGAAAATTTTTTTGAGTTGAATTTAAAAAAATTAGAGAAGTAGGGTTAAAAATTTTTAATTAATTTTTCTTACTCTTTTATCTTATATATTCTCTTTATTAAAATTTTATTACCCCCCTTCTTCAATCTTTTAAAATTCAACTCATAAAAATTTTTTCTCCCCTCCCTTCCCCTCCAAATCCCTCACACCAAACAGACCCTAAGAATGGCGGCTATGTATCTTTCGAGATAGTGGTGCCTTTTTCATGGGCTAAGGTTCACTTAATTTGACGCTTAAACATGAAATGCATAGGCAGAACTGATAAACAAGAATTAGTCGAAACAAAAGACCCAACTCCTGTGGGATTTCTCCGTGGAAACCGCGTAAAACTGGAGAGAGTCAACAATAATGTCATTGAATTCACACCTAAGAATTGTGTCTGAGAGATACTTCATTAAAAATAATATAATAATTAAAAAAAAAACATTAGCTTAGGCCTAAAAAGATAATAACATAGGTAAAATGATGTGAATTTTTATTTAGAAAAAATTGTATTAAGAAGGTTGATGTGTGTGTGTTTTTTTTTCATATATGAATATGCTTTCATCATATGTTATCTTAGTGAGATGATAAGATTTTCTTGGATTTGTGCGGAAATCTTTCAAACTAATTGTAACTTGTGGGCATTTTTATATAAAATCTTGATTATATATTTTTAAAATATTAAATATGAGCCATTAAAATTTTGATATTAAATATAATTTTTATATTTAGTATAACTATATAAAGTGATATTTTAATTTTAATTTTTTAATAGTTGGAAAAAAATATATAATTCTTTTAATTAAAATAAATGGGTACATATCACTCTAGTCTTTATTATAAGTTTACTAGTAGATGAAATTTTTTATTCAGAATATAAGTCTGTTTAGAGGTTATTAATGATTGCTTTTCAATTTTATCTTTATTTAATTGTCTTTGAAAAGTAATAGAAAGAGGAGAGAAATGTGAGAATAATTTATAAATGTGGAGAGAGATATATAATTTTAACAAGGGTAAAAATTAGAAAATTTTATCAATCTAAGGCACATTTAATGACTTAGTTCCTCTTATCCATAATATAAGTAATTTCAAGAAGAATAATTTGATCCACAATATAAACCGCTTGAAGAACAATTAATGCTCATTTGTCAATTAATGTTTAAATTTTGCTGATTAATTAGTTGAAGTGATTTATGTGAAGGGAGTAAATGTCATTTCTTAGTTTGTGATAATCCTCTCGTCTTATTCATAAAGCATTTTCAACATTTTTCATACAGATAAAGTAAAACCATAAATCTCATTAACTCTATCATAAAATTCAATAACTTTTCAATTTTATCTCTGTTTAATGTACATAATACTAAATTAAAAAAATCAATACAATAATAAACGAATGGTTGAATTATATATTCATCTCAAAACTTTAATAAGGTGCCTTATAAATAGGGGGGAAAAAAAGGCTTCTCTCTCTACCTTATATATAGAACTAGAGGAGTAATTAGTTAAAATGAATTTACTCCTCCCAAAATATAATACGTTAATGTTAACTAATTCATACAAACCAAAAAATTTTAATTACTGTCATTTATGTATCTCCAATTGATAAAATTTAATTAGTTTATCAATATTAAAGAATGCTGTTTTCAAATATATATTTAGTTAATTTATGTCACCCCTCTCTCTCTCACAAGAAAAGTGAAATAAAAGTTAATAATTGCTCTGTTAACTATTAATATCTTGGACCAAAATGTTTTCTTTAAGACCTCTTATTTTAAGCAGGAGATAATATAATAATTAAGGAGAGTGGTAAAATAATGCGCACGTCATGGAGGCATATAATTATTGGAGGACCAAGAGGACTCAGGAAAACAAACTTGATAAAGAAGAGCCTTTGAGCGCAGTAAACACTACAAGAGACTTTGAATAAATGGATGCACATATTTATTTGGCTTCTTTTGAAAAATTCAAAGGAGCCAAATAATTCAAAAACGAATGTTGATACCTTGAATAATATTTGATAAAAAACTTGAGTAATGTTTGATCAAAAAATAAATCAGTAATGGCTATACCTTGTGGATAAAAATGACTGGTGGCAATATTTTTGGCAGTGTATTCCGTCCTTAATTATATTAACATAGGTAAAATGATGCGAATTTTTATTTTGAAAAAATTGTATTAAGAAAGTTGATATATATATATATATATATATATATATGAATATGCTCTTCATCATACGTTATCTTAGTCAGATGATAAGATTTTCTTGGATTTGCGCGGAAATCTGCCAACCTAATTTTACTTTGTGGGCATTTCTATATAAAATCTTGATTATATCTTTATAAAATATTAAATATGAGCAATTAAAATTTTGATATTAAATATAATTTTTATATTTAATATAATTATATAAAGTGATCTTTTAGTTTTAATTTTTTAATCATTGGGAAAAAAAATATAATTATTTTAATTAAAAATAAACGGGTACATATCACTCTAGTCCTTATTATAAGTTCATTAGTAAATGAAATTTTATATCCAAATATAAGTCCATTTAGAGGTTATTGGTAGAGGTGAAAATAGGTTAGGCTAGGTTAGGCTTTACATAAATGAATTTGGGCCTGCAACAGAAATTCAAAGCCTGGGCCTGAACTTATATATAGCCTTTTTTTTAGGCTCGAGCCTAAGCCTTTAAAAGACTTGACAAGGCCTAAAGCTTGATTAAAGGCCTACTTAAAATGTATGCCTTTAAATAGCCTTTAAAGCCCGTGCATCCGAATTTATATATAACCTTTCATGCTTATTTACAATCTTACATTATATCTTAAAAGCTTAACTTCCATTCTCATAATGATATTAGAGCTTAATAAGAAAAAGAAAAAAAAATGTCTAGTGACAACAATTGTTTGAGCAAATAGAAATAAGAAAAATTAATCGTCTGTTGACTAATGGGATATATTTTTTAAAATCGACTAAGTATAAAAATCAATATGTAAAATTAGAATTTACCTCTTTTACTCTTCCAACATAAATTGCACAAACTCCTCTTACTAAGATTATAATATTTCATTTGGTATTAAAATAAACTCATAACAATTATTATGTTTTAGAGGACGACCAAATCAGAGGAGAGCAGTGAGCTGGCATTGCCATCTCTAGTGATCGAAGAGAAGAGAGGTAAGGTGAACGAAAGTAATGGTTGAGTTTAATGACGATAAAATGTGAAACTTAGAATTAAGGTTAAGTTGGTAAATTTATAAATAATTTTTAAAGTTATTTAAAGGATAATGTATATACTTATATAATAGTATAAATTAAAAAAAAAAGTTAAATAGGTCAGGCCTGTAGGCTGAGCCTTATGAAAATAGGCTTGACCTTGTTATCTAAATAGGCTTAGCAATAGGTCTGAGCATAAGTTTGACCTATTTACTAAATAGGCTACGTTAAGCTTTATGTAGATTAGGCCGTAGGCCCTTGTCAGATGCTTGATCTATTTCCATCCCTAGTTATTGGTGATTCCTTTTCAATGTTATCTTTATTTAATTGCCACTGAAAAGTAATAGAAAGAGGTGAGAATAATTTATAAATCTGTAGAGAGGTATATAATTTTAACAAGGGTAAAAATTTGAAAAATTTATCAATCTAAGTCATATTTAATGACTTAGTTATTGGTAAAAAAATATTTAATCACTTAATTCCTCTTATCCACAATATAAGTTATTTTTAAAAGAATAACTTTATCCACAATATAAATCGTTTGAAGAACAATTAATGCACATTTGTCAATTAATGTTTAAATATTGCCGATGAATTAGTTGAAGTGATTTATATCATAAACTAAAGGGAATAAGTATCATTTCTTAGTTTGTGATGCTCCTCTAATTCTATTTATAAAGCACTTTCTATTCTTCACACAAATCAAGAAAAACCATAAATCTTATTAACTCTGTCATAAAATTCAACAACTTTTCAATGCTACCTCTATTTAATATACATAATACTAAATAAAAATAAAATCAACACAATAATAAACGAAGTGTTAAATTATACATTAACCTCTAAACTTTAATGAGGTGCCTTATAAATAGGGCCAACAAAATGCTTCTCTCTCTACCTTATATACAAGACTAGAGGAGTAATTAGTTAAAATGAATTTGCTCCCCTGAAAATATAATGCGTTAATGTTATTGACTAATACACATGTACCAAGTAATTTAAATTACTTTTATTTAATATATCTCAAATTGATAAAATTTAGGGAGAATTATATTTAGGACCCAAAGAAAAAAAATGAAGAAATAATCCCTATAGATTGCAAAATGAAAAAATGGTCCCATTAACAACTCCAGGAGCATGTATTGACAATTCGTTAACAACTTCAGGAACCTGTATTGACAACTTCATGGGATCATTTTTTCATTTTGCAATCTATAGGGACCATTTATTCATTTCTCTTCTTTATTAGGACCTGAGTGTAATTCTCCCTAAAATTTACCAATTTTATCATTATTAAAGAATGTTATTTTCAAATATATATTTAATTAATATATGTCAGCCCTCTCACTCGCAAACAAGAAAAGTGGGGGAAAAATAGCTATTGTTATAAAAGTATATGTGATAAGAGAGAAGATTGATAGAATCCAGAGAAAGGATTATAGAATTTCTAGAGAGAAGTTAGAGAGAAGTTCTCATTCAGTTCAATTGAAACAATCGATTACAGCCCTTTATATAGAAGCAGAAAATTAACCGTGGTTGTATTACCATGGTTATATTTAAATGACCATGGTTACTTTATATCGTCTTTATGTCCTTGTCTTCTTTTCTTTATGTCCTTCTCTCCTTTTGCTTTTGCTTTGTGTCATGTCTTCTTTTCTTCTTTATGTCAAATTGACTGGAAGATTAATATGAGTCAATGGACATCCACATATTTAATATTCATAACAGCTATTAATTACTCTGTTGACTTTTCATATTTTGGACCAAAACTTTTTCTTCGGCCATGCATACTCGTGATTGTGATTGCCAACTGTGAACGAGAAGAAAACAAACTAAGAGTCTTTGAGCGTAGTAAACACTACAAGAGGCTTTGAATAAATGGATGCACATATTTATTTGGCTTCTTTTGAAAAATTCAAAGGAGCCAAATAATTTAAGACGACTGTTGATACCTTGAATAATATTTGATAAAAAACTTGAATAATGTTTGATCGAAAAATAAATCAGTAATGGCTATACCTTGGGGATAAAAGTGACTGGTGGTAATATTTTTGGCAGTGTATTCCGTCCTTAATTATATTGTCTGATTTATATATATCAACAGTAATGCTGCAACATTAGAAAATGCACAAGAACAAGATGGTATCACAAATCTTCTGGCAAAAAAAAAAAAAATCACAAATCATGATATAAATACGTTTTTGTTGGGCCAAAAAAGTTTGTACTCTCACGCGGAATTTGTGGCTACATTGATTGGACCCGACGAATTTAATAATACATAAATCTTGTTCTGGGCCCAAACTATGTCACATTAGCTCATTTAGACCATTTTTGGGAATAAATCTCATGTAAGCATATGCACAGGTTAATTAATGATAGGTCCTTTCTAGAACTACTTATAAATAAAAAGATCCCAGATAAGTTGTAAATTTCATAATTTACTAGTTTCTGTTAGAGGTTCCTGTTAGTAATGACTAATGACTTAATTCCTCCCTCTGGATTTTTTTAATGGGAGTAGGACGGTAATGATTATCCAATATGGTATTATCAAGAATAATATATAGAAGTAACTGAACCAGTAAATTTTTCTTATTTGTAGCACATTATAGAGCTAATTCCCTATAGGACAAGTATGATTTTAAATTGAATCGAACATGTGACTTTTCACTCAGAGGAGAACTCTCATGTTATTAGGTTACAAGATCTTTGAATTGATGGCAAAATATTATCAATATTTAACAAACACCTTTATTTTTGTAGGAGGAAAATTAAACAGGGAAGCATGTTTGTTTAGAAGGAGAAATGATTGGTCAAAGGAGTAAGAATGTATTAACTTTTGAAAACAAGTGACAAAAATGATTTGAAAAAAAAAATTGATTTTAGATAATAGTTTCTAAAAAGATAGAAAAAATTGGCTGCTAAATAACCATGGCTTTGCACCTTAAACTCGGTTTTATTGGGGGGAAAAAATAGAAAGAGTGTTTGGGGGGTTTATATTTTTTCGACCAAACATTGGGTGGTTTATATTAAAACTATAGTTTTTGTGGAAAAATTGTTTGTGGGAGAAAAAGAGTGTTTGTGCCCCCCCTCCAAAAAAAAACCATGGTTTCCTAAATCCTAAAGCTAGTTCAACAAGGTTGGAGTTGGGAGTCTTGTAACTTGCAGGTTAAAGCGGGCTAGCCCACAAGTTTATTTACAAAAACAAAAAGAAATTAGACCTGTTATGTGTTGTTAGTCAAAGCGAGTAATTCCTCCCCCGCACTTTGCGTGGGGAGCAATACTTTCATAAACTTTTTCGCTCAGTCCACAATTACACATGCATTTCGTTCCTTGGATTTTTTTCACAACCACAACATGCAGGCAACATCAATGATTACTTTGGGATAATGTGACATCTGGTGAAACTTATATGTAATTGTACAAATCATAACATTTTCAAACATTCAAGTTCCTAAAAATATCCTTGTATACTATATTTGTTGTATTTCTTTGACCATCATTTCCACAACTTGGCACGTATATCTTCAACCCATCAATGCTTCTAACTCTAGAGAATGCAACATATAATTGACCATGTGTGAATACCGGCTTTGAGAGATATATCCCTACATGGCAAAGTGACTGACCTTGGCTCTTGTTGATTGTCATTGCAAAGCTGAGTTGGACTAGAAATTGTCTTCTCCTCATTTGAAAAGGCAATATACTTTCTAAACAATTCATATCTATACAGTGACTTAAGACCTTCTTGTTAGGATGTGAACCATTTAATGTTATAGCCCCAATAACATTTCATCCTAGTTTTGATATATGTAGTCGAGTGCCATTACACAACCCACCAGATTGATTGATATTGCTTAATAACAAAATAGGTGCCCCAACCTTCAATGTAAGTTTATGTGGCGGCAATCCAGAGCTAGTAATTCTATTGAGGATTTCTATTGTGTACAGATGATCACAACAATCACTATCATTTGTCATTTGTAGATTTACAGACAGAGTCACAACTTAGGTAATCTTGAGCTTCACTGGGCAATATAGAGCACATGTATTTATTAATCTGACCTACCACTTCTAAGGTTGGTGTGAAGATCACTCTATCATTGAAGTATTGATTGCTGGCTAAATTTTCCTCCAAGTCCTTGTAAGTTTCTCCCACAATAGCTTGAATTGGGTTTGCATTCTCTGAGACCAACAATTGATGTGGAATATCGATCTCTGCGACACCATCGTGGGGTTCGCTTAATTTACCATCACCCACATCTAGGAGCCATTGACTAAATAACTGTAACTTGTTTACCTCTTCCACAGTTCTTCCTGCCTGCAATCACATGTTTTTTGTCAATTAGAAGATAGTGTAATAGTCCCACATTTGTGAGGAGCTGATTACTGCATTTACAATTGTTGCTCTAGAACCTTTCGGCACAACTAGAAGGATCTGACGAAAATCACCACCCATAAGAATACATTTACCTCCAAAGACTATATTAGAGTGCATGATGTCTCGGAGTGTACGATCAAATGCTTCAAGACATTACCTTTGAACCATTGGAGCCTCATCCCATATAATTAACTCTGTCTGTATGATTAATTCAGCAAGAGGAGAATCTTGTCTAATAGAGCACATTGAGTACTCATTAATTTGTATCGAAATTGCAAAGCCTGAATAGAGCCGGGAATTCGGGCCGAGCCCGTCGGGCCGGCCCGTTTAGGCCCGAGCCCGTCAAGGGCCGGGCCTATGATTTAGAGGCTGAAAATGGAAGCGGGTTTAAAAGGGCCGGCCCTGTAGGGCCAGCCCTGAAGCCCTGCGGGCCGGCCCTTTTAGGCCCGTTTAATATTTTTTTAAAATAAATTAATAAATATAATATCATTATATCAAATTATCAATATGAGAGACACCTAAGTTCCTAATAGAGTATTAATAATTGGCAAACACTTATTAATTGGTTTGATTTATTTTACTTTTTACAATGTTTTATTCATTTAAACTTAAAAAAAAGGCTAATTTGGACATTAGATGATTATTTTAATTAAAAATTTATGAGTTTTAAAAATAATGTATACCAATTTAAAGCAAAATAATAAATAAATTGTAAAACTTTTAAAAAAAAATTTTGAATGAAAATGAATTTAAGCCCGTTTAGGCCCGAGCCCGTGAAGGGCCAGCCCTGTAGGGCCGCGGGCTTCAAAATATGGTACTTTTTAGGAAACGGGCCGGCCCGTTTAGGCCCGAGCCCGTGAAGGGCCGGCCCGTTTAGGCCCGAGCCCGTGAAGGGCCGACCCATTTTCCCAGCTCTAAGCCTGAATGAGCTGTTCTACTTGCAGGTAATAAAGTAGCAGTAATACCACTAGATGCTACTATCAACACAATGTCTCCTTTTGCTCGTATAGATGATGTCAATGCATTCCATAAGAATGTTTTGCCTATTCCACCATAACCATGAACGAAGAAGAAATCTGTTGAGCTTGTTTCTAGGGAGTGAATAACCTTATCATATATCACCTTCTGCTCAGTATTTAATAATTGTATTAGATTTGCTTCTTCTTCGCTCAAAACTATTCGATCATAGCTCAACTCTTGTGATGAGGTTGTTTGTAATATCCACAGTGGGTGATGTTGTTGGAAGTGGTAACATAGGATAGTCTTGAAGGCACTTCCCATTTTCATCAAGCAAGTTGTTAGTCTCCTTCAATGCAGCATCTTCGTTATCACTACGTGATATGGTAGCACCTGTTATGAAGAGAGCATGCATGAAGTTATAAGGATGTAACTATATAGAATAAAGATTAAGTTTAACAAATATACTCACTTGAAAATTGAGGATGATTATGGGTATGTATAACAAATCCTTTGATAATATCTTAGAACAGTGGTTCTAAACGACATTTGGGCACTATAAGCAATTGGACAACAGCATGCTAACGAATAATTTTCTAAAAGAGATGTATGTTCCCCAGACTGAAGCTTCCTTTATAGCATTTACAAATTCTTGATCGTCATCTAACAAATCGAGAGCATCACAAGCAGCTTTAAATGATGCATATGTTACTCCACCTACCATTCTCAAGTCAGTTAATGATTTAGGTCCTCTGATCTTCATTAGCAGTATGCATAAGTAGTACAATTCACTAGAGCTTGGTGAAGCATTTGCAATTCTTCCTTTTGTGAAGCCTCTTTGTCTCCTTTTCCACAATCTTTCATCCCTCTAGTATACATAATGATGTGAAAATTCAGCATATGTAAGCCCTACAGCAAACATATCCTCTATATTTTCTTTCATCCAGGCCAAGAATTGTGACTCACAAACCCTTAGTTTATCCAACAAATTAGACACATCATCTTTATTAGAGTAAATAACAAATTATTGATTTGGAAGGTGGAAATTTAATAGTTCAATAGAAGGTGATCTATGATGTATATCGAAGCCAAATATTCTCCATGAACCTTCAGAAGCAGATATATATCTACAATTATAATAATGTTGTATCTCATCCAATATGGTTTGCCCATTCCTCCTGTTGCTACCATCAAAAAGTCTGGCTACCACTCTATCATTACCTTTATTAATGTACTTGAATAAGTGCTTAATGGCTATGGATTGGTTACATTTCTCAATATTAATATGAGCTTCAAACATTCACAGCAAGGAGGGATTGTAAGGAACAACAAAATGATTGTCCAATGGTATCCCTTTAACTTCAATTATTCGGCCATAATCCCTTCTTCAATATGTAGGGTGACCATCGTCATCCATTGTCGTAAGGTCAATAAACTTCTTTGAAAAATGCTTACTACACTTTTTATCTTTCATGCATTTCATTTTTGGATTGCTTGCACCATAAGGACCATGAACCATAAATTTTTAAACTAATTCATATAGCTCAGGGGAGGAATTCTTGTCTGGGATTTTAGCAATGATGACTTTATCAATACCTTTTGTAGTTGTTATCTTATCATATGGTTCAAGAAAGAGAAATATATGAGCATGTGAAAGACCTCGCTTTTGAAATTCTATGGTATATACTTCTGCATTAACATTAATTATAAGTACATACATGTTGTAATCTATGTAAAAAAAATATAAAGTGAAATGTAAGAGTTTGGAAGATAGTACCTGCACATATAGTTCCAAAAATTTTCTTCTCTCTTAGTGTCATCATAAGAGTCTTTAATTTAATCTTGAATATCCTACAAAGGATATCAGGCCTGTCTGTAGGATATAGAGAATGTTTCTTGCAATATCATGTGATCTCCAGCCATGTAGGATTACAAGTGAAAGCTAAGAAGATATCTGGATAACCCGCCCATCGGTATATGGCCATTGCATCTTGATAATTTTGGAGCCTATAACTAGCCCCTCTGGTGAATGTTGTAGGTAGTATTATCCGTTTTCCAGTTGATGAAGCAATATGCTCACCTCTTGTTAGTGCATAAGATAAGCCTTGATACAAGTCAGCCCTAAGTTCTTTCTGGTGTGTTTGAATCCAATAAAGTCTCTAGGCTTCCATCATGGTGCAATCATCCACAATAAACTATTGTAACAATCTATTGGCATGTAGCAACATAGAAATTTCATCTACCATTGACATTAATCTGAATGCAAAGTATTCCCTAATACTAAGCTTCTTGTGTTTCTTTGTAGCAGATAGAGTTTCTTCCCCATGTTCAATGTCATCTCTATAACCGTCTTCACCAAATGGGAATAAGATTGGGTACTGTAGTGGTAAATAAGAAGCATGCAATTCATTGATTCATTTAGGGGAGCCTGATTGGCATTCGCAATTATGTCTCTGATATTGAAGGTCATGTCTATGTCACCAACAATTAAAACATCAACTTCAGAAATAGTTGGAGTGTTGTGAGTACGTCCATCATGGTGTCTTGTGCTGATTAAGCATAGATTCATTTCATTCAAGTAGTGATACATAATTTGAGACTTAGCATATTGATATTGCTTAACAAATGGGTTGACTTCATCTAGCATTTGTTTGATCCCTGAACAACTTCTGGGTCAATAGTAGCATCCTTTTTATGCTTGTTGTCAATCAAAAGAAGTAAAGACAATAAATTACGTGAATATTAAGCAACTAATCTAATGTGAAGTAGGTACAAAAAATCCTAACAACGTACAAACTAAATTACCTAACAACTTCAATTCTATTCTTCACTTCATTTTCAGTATAAAAAATATATAGCTGAGAGTAAACTGGTCTTGCACCTACATGAGCCAATAAACTACCAATACTATGGTAGTTCATACCTGAAAGGACAAAACAATATGGACCTCTACCATTATTCATTGAGTGATCAATTTTACCTCCCATTGAAGTAAAAGAGAACATGTTGTTGTATTGGCATATGTTTGCATCAAACTTCTTTAAAGTAAGCGTATTCTTGTCAAAGAACAATAAATGTAGAAGTGGTGGAGGAACTTTCATTGCAGGTAATTGAACCTTTCCTTAGAGGCATCACATGGTGAATGTATTGGCAATTCTTTTCTTGTTATCCTTCTTAGCTTTTTCATTGTACCAGAATAATGCACCGCAATATTTGCACATATGTACGGGGTCTCCTTCGTCTAGATATTCTGGCATTATGAAGATGTTGATGGAATTATCTTACAAAGAAAAAAGTTAATATTTTCATGATGTAAACATTTAGAAACAAAGATTACCTTCAACTTCTTTGTTTTAAGGTTCAGGAATTTGTAGACATGTTGGAATTAAATTTCTTGTTAAAGGTCCTATATCTTCGAAGTCAACTACATTTAAAATTTAATGTTAAACAATATAAAAATGGACTAGAATTGCTAGCAACAATTACTTATAACATGTTCTATTTAAATAACAACCAACCTTGGTCCTCATCAGAACTTGACGACAAACCATCATTATAGTCATCTTTATTGAAGTCCAAGTTAAATTGAATATCATTATAGTTGACACCTTCAACTATAATGAAATGAAATAACATTCTAATAAAAATGATGAAATACATACATACATACATACATATATATATATATATGTATATATACATATCTACATATATATATATATATATACATATATTGTAGCGCTCAAAATTTAGAAAACATGGAGCTGCTCTTTCGGGTTTTCAACTTAGCGAGTTTTTTTTTGCTCTAACTTTTGCCTAAGCTGCCCTTTCGGGTTTTCAACTTAGCGAGCTTTTTTTTTTTCTTGCTCTAACTTTTACCTAAGCCACCCTTTCGGGTTTTCAACTTAGCGAGCTTCATTTTTCTTTTTTCTCTAATTTCTTTCCTAGGCCGCCTTTTCAGGTTTTTAACTTAGCGAGCCCTTTTTTTTTTGTTTTGATCAAACTTTTGCCTAAGTTGCCCTTTCGGGTTTTCAACTTAGCGAGTCTTTACGCATAGTATTTCTTTACAGCATTTGAATTGATTGGCCTTGGTAAATCTTGGCCATTCATGTTTGTCAATATCAATGCCCCACTAGAGAAAGCTTGCTTAACAACATATAAGCCTTCATAATTCGGAGCCCATTTACCTCTGTCATCTTCTTGATTTGGCAGGATCTTCTTGAGGACTAGGTCTCCTACTTTAAACCACCTAGGTCGTAGTTTCTTATTAAAGGCCCTTGCCACTCATGACTGATATAACTACCCATGACATATTACTGTGAGCCTCTTTTCTTCAATCATATTTAATTGTTCAAATTGAGAACGTATTCATCCGCTTTCATCTAGGTCTGATTTAGCCAAGATTATCAGGGATGGTATTTCCACCTTAATTGGAGTAATAGCCTCCATGCCATAAACTAAAGAGTTAGGGGTTACCCCAATTGAAGTACGCATTGTGGTACGATATCCGTGTAATGCATATGGAAGTATTTCGTGTCAGTCCTTATAGGTCACTGTCATTTTGCTGATGATCTTCTTAATGTTTTAATTGGCTGCCTCAACTGCACCATTCATATGTGGCCTATATGGTGCAGAATTATGATGTTTGATCTTGAACTGATCACATAATTCTTTAACTGTTTCCTCGTTGAGGTTTGGTGCATTATCAGTTATGATCCTCTCCGATAACCCATATTTACAGATGATGTTGGCCTTTAAGAACTTGATGAAGGCCTTCCGAGTAATACTAGTAAAGGAATTGGCTTCTACCCACTTAGTGAAATAGTCAATCAGCCCGATGACATCTATTCCCCATATGGAGAATGGCCATGGAGATACGAGACTATGCATTATGGTCAAAGGGGTATTAGCTTTGTTGGCATATATTTGGCACTTATGACACTTTCTAACATAATTGATACAATCCTTCTCCATAGTTATCCAGTAGTAACCGGATCTTTGAGCTTGTTTAGTTAATGAGTGGCCATTTGCATGTGTATCGCATACGCCTTCATGGATCTCTGCCATAATCTTATGTGCCTCCCTCATGTCTACACAGCGAAGAAATGTCCCATCAAAGCTCCTCTTGTACAAGACATTACTACTAATAAAAAAACCCATGGCCATTCGCCGGATGGTCTTCTTTTCATTGTGTGCTGTATCTGGAGGGTAAGTACCATGCTCCATATACATCTTAATACTATGGTACCAAGGTTGCTCTTCATGTTCTCTTCCAATATTGAAGCAAAATGCTGGCGATCTTCTAGTCTCAATCTATATTGGCTGAACTTAGACCCCACAATCAAGTTGGATCATAGCTGCTAAAGTAGCTAATACATCAGCGAAGCGATTCTTTTCTCTAGCCATGTGATGAAAATTGATTACTTCAAAGTTTTTGATAAACTCTATCAAATACTCTTGATAAGGGATCAACTTTGGGTCTTTAGTACGCCATTCATCAGTCACCTGATAAATTATGAGAGCTGAGTTACCATAGCATTTTAGGTTTTTTATTCCAAGATCTATGGCAGTTTGGAGACCATTAATACAAGCTTCATATTCTGTCATGCTATTGGTGTAGTCAAACCCTAACCTTATAGCAATCGGAAATTGCTTTCCGTCTGAGGATATGATTATTGCCCCTATACCATTGCCATGCATGTTTTCTGCCATATCAAAATATATTTCCCACTCCTTTGATTTGCTTTCCTCAATTGGATCATTTGTAGCACACATGTCTTCATCTGCGAATTTGAAATCTAGTGGCTGGCATTCATCTATGGGGTTTTTCGCTAAGTGATATGCTATTGTACCACCCTTGACAGATTTTTGAGTGACGTATCTTATATCATATTCAGACAATATTACATGCCACTTAGAGACTCTTCCAGCTACATGCAGGCTTTCAAAGATTTACTTGAGTGGGTCTACTCTAGAAATTAACCAAGTGGTGTAGTAAAGCATGTATTGCCTCAACCTCCTTGTAGCCCAGACTAAACCGCAACAAGTCCGCTTGATCATCTGGTAACGTGACTCACAATCATTAAACTTCTTGCTCAAGTAATAGATCGCTTATTCTCTTCACTTAGATGCGTTGTTTTGCCCCAGCATGGCTCTCATGGAGTTTGGTCGTATTGTCAAATACAAAATTAAAGGTCGTCCAGGTGCAGGAGGAACCAAAATTGGGAGATTTAGCAAATAATCCTTAATTCTATCAAATGTCTGCTGGCAATCTTCATCCCACTTCCTTGTGCAATTCTTCTTTAAAAGCTTGAATATGGGCTCACAAGTTGCAGTCAGGTTGGCGATGAATTGTGCAAAGTAATTCAACCGCCCCAAAAAGCTTCAAACTTCCTTTTCTGTTTGAGGAGGGGGCATTTCCTGTATTGCTTTTACTTTGTCTGGATTTACTATAATCCCTTTTCAGCTTACAATGAAGCCCAACAATTTCCTAGATAAAGCCTCAAAGACGCTTTTGTTAGGATTTAGCCATAGCTTGTACTTGCGTAGCCTTTCAAACAGCTTTCTTATTACCCCAGTATGGCTTTCTCCCTTGAAAGATTTAGCTACCATATCATCCACGTATACTTCAAGTTCTTTGTGCATCATATCATGGAAGAGTGTTACCATGGCCTGCTGATAAGTTGCCCCAGCATTCTTTAGCGCAAATGGCATGATGTGGTAACAATAAGTGCCTCATTGTGTAATAAATGTGGTTTTTTCTTTGTCCTCTCTATCCATAGGGATTTGGTTATACCCTGAGTACCCATCCATGAACGAGTACCTATAGTTACGGGCTATATTATCAACCGGGACATCAATATGAGGCAATGGAAAATCATCTTTTGGGCTAGCTTTGTTCAGATCTTGATAATCCACACACATTTGAATTCTGTCGTCCTTCTTTAGGACAAGAACGACATTTGCTATCCATTGTGGGTATTTAGCTACTTCTTGGAAACCCGCTTCTATTGTTTCATCACCTCCTCTTGAACCACTAAGGACATATCGGAAGTGAGCCTCCTCAATTTCTGCTTTTTAGCCTTAGTGTCTGGGAATAAGGGGATCTTGTGAGAAGCAATCCCTGGATCAAGGCCTGGCATGTCTTGATAAGACCATGCGAACACATCTATGAATTCTTTGAAGAGTTTAACCATTTTCTCTCTTTCGGGGTTATCTACTATCTTTAGTTCTCTCTTTTCTTCATCTGTGCCCATATTTATTACTTCAATTACATCTTTATGTGGGCACATTCTATTGTCGTCAGATTCAAGGATTTTTTTTGTATACTTGAATGATCTCATCATCATCATACTCATAATCATGCATATTAATGGCAACAAACGAATCATCATTCAGGAACTCAGGAACCTCTGTGTTGGACAAGAGTTCCGAGGAAATTGATTTCCTGGAGGGCGAAAAATGAACAACGAATGAATAGAATGGAAAAAAAAGGAATGGATATAAATAAGTGAATTTTATTCGCATATCATTCTTTATTCATGGTTCATATAAGAGCTCACCTAAAGGCGCATACAAAACATAAAAGGACAACTTTTAGCTAGGCATGTTAATGTAAAATAATAGAATTAAAGGTGTCCTCAAACTCCCAATTTTCCAGAGCCCTTCTAGAATCATCAGCTGAAATCCACATGCAGGTATTTTTGCTTATTGTTGAAACCATTGCAACAGTCAGCTTGTTTAGCACTTCAGAGGATGTCGGGAATGTCTTCCTTATATGGGGATTTCAGAGTGCTAATCTTCCCTCCCTATCCAACGATTCATATTAGATTCGGCTTCATTTCCACTGCTGGCTGCCATCTAACGACTACGTGAGTGCGTGTTGTATGAATGCTTAGGGGGTAACTAGTTAGGACATTTAGATGGAGTAATATTGTAACACTTATAAAGGAACAAAATATCATTAGTTTATTTGAACTCATAATTTCAAGCTAGCATAGCGAGTTATCCATGGTGTATGGCATAAAGGTATTCTGGCACAAGCATCCTCTAGCTTCCTCAGGGAATCTATTATTCCACAGGGAGTACTAGAGTTGATCATTAGATAGGAGGGACCCTGAGTCCTATCCTAGCCAAGATCTTATCATTGACCATAGTGATAAGCATGCAATACACCTTTCCTATAGGAACTTGATTTAAACCTGGTTCTTTTGCCATTTAACCTTTGCCAAATTTTTAGTTGTTAGATAACTTACTTGTCCTTTATTAAAAGAAATAGAAGGAAGAGTCGGAAAGTATTTATGAATGCATGCTATGCAGATGATTACATGTGCTTTCTAGCCTTGATATGGATTATGGACATTGAGAAAAAGAATTTCACCTCCTCAAGAGATCCAATACCCCATAGGGAGGATGAAGTGCCCATTAACCTGCGAACGGCCCAAGCTATTACGCGGTTAAGGGTTTTGTTAAATGTTTATTATGTCCAAGCCTTATATCAAATGAAGCTAAATGTCAATAGATGATGCAAGGATACCTCATGAGACATGAAAGAGTGATGACTTATACTCCAAGTTTTGATATGGGTGATGGACATTAAGAAAAAGAACTTGACCCTCTCAAGAGATCTAATACCCCATAGGGAGGATGAAGTGCCCATTAACCTGCGAATAGCCTAAGCTATTACGTGGCTAAGGGTTTTGTTAAATATTTATTATGTCCAAGGCCCATATCAAATGAAGCTAAATGCCAATGGATGATGCAAGGATATCTCATGAGACATGAAAGAGTGATGCCTTATACTTCAAGTTTTGATATGGGTGATGGACATTAAGAGAAAGAACATCACTTCCTCAAGAGATCTATTACCTCATAGGGATAATGAAGTACCCCTTAACCTACAAATGGCCTAAGCCATCACGTGGCTAAGGGTTTTAAAAATGATGATTATGTCCAAGGCCCATATCAAATGAAGCTAAATGCCAATAGATGATGCAAGGATACCTCATGAGACATGAAAGAGTAATGACTTATACTCCAAGTTTTGATATGGGTGATGGACATTAAGAAAAAGAACTTCACCTCCTTAAGAGATCCAATACCCCATAGGGAGGATGAAGTGCCCATTAACCTGCGAATGGCCCAAGCTATTACGCGGCTAAGGGTTTTGCTAAATGTTTATTACGTCCAAGGTCCATATCGAATGAAGCTAAATGCCAATGGATGATGCAAGGATATCTCATGAGACATGAAAGAGTGATGACTTATACTTCACGTTTTGATATGGGTGATGGACATTAAGAAAAAGAATTTCACCTCCTCAAGAGACCTATTACCTCATAGGGAGAATGAAGTGCCCATTAACCTGTGAATGGCCCAAGCCATCACGCGACCAAGGGTTTTAAAAAATAATGATTATGTCCAAGGCCTATATCAAATGAAGCTAAAATGCTAATGAATGAGATAGTGATACCTCATGAGTCCTAAAGGACTATCTCTTATTGATATGTTTTCTAACATGATTGATGTGATGATATCATGGTTTTTTAGGGTCATAGACCCTTAGACTAAGGTTAGCTATCTAATACATACACCGTCCTTATGATGTATTTTTATGTGGAGTGATGCTAGATACATACTCAGGTGAAGCGACAGTTAGTCACTTGATCCTAAGGGTTTCATTGATTATGCATGGATGACAATAATGATTATTAACAATAAATAAATATTTGCCCTCCGGTGTCCTATTTTAGGAATAACCCTAGGTTGGGGGATGTCTACCCTAAGAAAGGCAGGTACTAATTAATTGGGTAGGTCGATAATTTCCACTAATAGGTGCAATGGTTTCAAGGTGGTTCTAATTCTCATATATAAGGGCCTCCTAACTGTGCCCATCGTAAAGATGAAGACCCCATTTAATGAAATTGACCTTCAGGGGGTTCTAAAAACCCCATAGGGATCAACCTTGCCAAATGAGTAACAGCTAGGATGAAGTCTTCACAGTAACCTCAGGGGGTTCTGAAAACTTCCACTCACCTAAAGAACTCACAGACCCGGGTATAGGGCCCAAAATGTGTGTGAGGAGAATAGTGTATGTGTTCAGTGTGTGTGGAGAGCATACCAACCTATGGGCCTAGGTTCTACCCAACCCTCATCTGTTAACCAGATCACAAGATATATAGAAAAAAGGAAAGAAAAAAAAAAAGCAAACAAATAGATGAATAAGGAATTTAATAAATAAAAACAACTATTCACAAAAAAAATAAGAAAAGGTTAATTAAAATAAAATTAAGGCCAAATTATTTTTAAACACTTAACTTAAATGGGCCTGACTCTCAAACTTTCCCCAGTGGAGTCACCAAGCTGTAACGCCCCAAATTTAGAAAACATAGAGCCGCCACCAAAATTTTAAAGATAGGATAACTTTGGAAACCTTTTTAAAAATGGAAACTGGTCTATAAAAACCATTTAGGGTTCGGGAGTCGATTGTGTATGGGGAAGGTGTTAGGCACCCTACAACACCCATTCATAAGAATGGTTACCCTAAGTTAATTATTTAAAAATAAATATGGCCTTTAATTTAATTATAATTACCCAAATAAAAAAGAAAATATTTACAAAAATAAATTAAATGAAAACTAAAGAAGAAAAGAAAGAACATTTATTTACAAAAAGAAAATAAGAGAAATATATTTATTTACAAAATTGGACTTGACCTAGGATAAAAACCTAGGGCTTACGTACTCTTTAGAGGGATTAAAGCCCACGTAGTTCGGGGGGTAGAAATGCGTGTCACTTTGTTTGTGTTTTTTGGAAAAAATGTTTATTTCAGTTATTTGAGAAAAATAATTTTTTTATTTGGTTTGTATTTTTTATTATTTTTTTTTTAAATTTTTTTTTAATTTATGAAAGAACTTTTATTTTTCATGAAAGAGAGCTTTTCCATTTTATTTTCATTTATAAAAGTGTGTTAAAATATTTTTTATTCTCTTTTTTTGAAAGAGGACCTAAGAAAGGGATGAAGAAAAAAGAAAGAAAAAAATAGCACAAGTTAAACAAAATGGAAGTCAAAGGTGAGGAGATTTATATGTATCTTTTATCTTTTGAACCCACTACAACAAGAGATAGGGTGATAGGGCCACATATACCTCTTGATCCAAATGCTACACATCCAGCAACAATACATAAGACAATTCAATGAGGCAATGAAAAGCAAGTCCACATAGCTCTTGCCTCCCTCTTTCTCCCAAAATTTTTGTCTCCCTTGCTTCAACCCTTACACTCCTATTTATAATCTCAAGGTAGGGTTTTCTTCATAAATGCTCCTTTTTTTTTAATTTTCATTTTTTTTATTATTTTATGTTAAGAACTACCTAACTTGTCCCAATCACCATCAATGGAGATTTTTTTTTTAATTTTTGTTTTTTTGTTTTTTGTATTTTCTATTGATAAACATTCCTAGCTTGACCTAATTACCATTAGTAGAGAATTTTTTATTTTTAATTAATTAATTTTTTTTATTATTCTCCCCACAAGTAATTTCCTATTTAAACCTATCAACATAAATGAGACTTTTATTTTATTTCTCTTTTTTTATTTTCCCTTAATGAATGACAATGCCAATCATTATCAATGAGGGGATTTATTTTTATTTTAATTTTTTTTATTTTTTCCCTTTCAATGATGATTGCCTATTTAGGCACCGATCATCATCAATAGGAGGATTTCCTTATTTTTCTTATTTTTGTTTTTTATTTATTTTTTCTTTTAATAATGATTGTCAATTTGGATACCAATCATCATCAATTATTTTGTATTTTTTAGTGGGGCCTGGATAAAATATGGTGTTCACACACACACACACACACACACACACATATATGTATGTATGTATATGAAAATTCTTGAGAACATGGATATGCATATTACGAAATGACTGCATTTAAATAAGTTAACCAACATTCTTTTACAAATTTCAATATGAAGATCCTAAACCTCATAGAAACATTTGTGCTTTCCCCAAATTACTGTTTGTAAAAGAATTAAGAAAAGGGGGACCGTGCTTATTAACCAAAGGTAAGAAATATGGTATCAAGTATCAACATATAAGGTACACATTGTCAATGTCCTATCTATTTAAATCTGAAATCCATCTAGCAGCATTTTCAGCAATAAATTAAAAAAAGGATTGCATGGTTTGTAATAAAACGATTGAGAAGAGGAAAGTGGTTTTAGCAAAGTTTGGAGTTGATAAAATTGAAAAAGGAAATCAAAAAATTGAAGGAAAGACTAGGCATCAAGGATGGGATTTTACATAATGAGTTTAGAGGTGTAGAAATTTTGGTCCTCACAGTCTCGAGTCTCCAAAGGACACAACTAAAATAGATAAAGGATCTACAAGAGGATTGATTCAGATATATTGCACATAGCATGATTTAATGCAATTTGACTCCAAAATCTAATGATAAGCATGTACAAAACCTTTTGTTGAAGTCCCACATTAAGAAATATCAGTAGTAATTCTATTTTCCCTTCAAATAGGCAAGCATTATGGATCTATGGAAAATGCTAGCAAGAATCTAATTGTCAATTTAAAGCAAAGTAATAGTTTTTACCGAATGAACATATAAAGAAAACAAATTCCAGATCAACCTAATCATGCTGTAACCTATCATGCATATTTTAAATAAGCCATATGTATTGTATCTATGGTAATCATAGGGAAATAAACAATTTGCTGTATGTGATAAAGCAAGGCATGGAACTCATAAATCAGGAGTTGCTGTATATGGCAAAATACATATGGACATTCTTTACATGACACTAAACCAAATTTTTATTTTCGGCATATTTCATGATATATACTATCATCAAAACAAAGTGTGATAAAGCAAGACATGGAACTCATAAATTAGTAGTTGCTGTATATGGCAAAATACAAATGCACGATTACATGAAACTATATGTCAAAACTGGAAAACAAAAGACAATGCAGAAGGTTGTAATGAGATTTACCTAATCGTATTGGTTCTAAAATATTTGATCTATTTTTCACCGATCCATGTGACATGATACTTCATTGAGTTGAACCTAAGTCTGTCTTGGTAAAGACCACACTGGTATTTGATGGATTTCCTGTTCTATCAATTCTTTTGTGAGTATCTACTGAAAAAAAGATTTAAGCAGATTTTGTTAAGAAATGAAACTACGAATGCGAAGAAAACGATAAGATGTGATGAAGCTCAGATAAAAAGTATCAAGCTGAGAAGATTTAATCCCATATCACACTGTAAGACGATTTGCCTTTTTTTTAGAAAAGTTGTATAGCGAACCTGACAATGTGGACTTTATTTTCAAACTGTTACATTCATCTAAACAACGTGTTTACATCATTCCATTGGTAGGCTTTCTGTTGTTGTCATTGTTATTAAGAATGGCCTTTAATCGAGCGCTCTTTCTCTTGAACACTTGATCAATTGGTGGTACTAAGTCATTAGGAACAGAGTATATATTGTTGCCAGTTTCTGAACGATTTCCTGAAAGGAAATTAAACATATGATGTCAATTCTTTAAACTTAGATACTATAATATTGTGATGTTGTAGCATTTATAACCTGAAGTAGAACTATCAACAAAACGGTTGGAAATGTCTTCAACAACATTTGTCAGATCCTGTAATAGGAGAATTCGTACTTGGCAAGTTAGTTGTAGGTGTAGAATATATGGTGTTGTTATGATGGGTTGTAGCTGCACAAGGAAAAACCTTTATAGTATGGGATGGTTTAAGAATAACAATAGTTATTAGTATTTAATGATAAAGAGGATATGGTTAAAGGACTTGTAAGATCTTTACCTACAACAATATTCTAATGAGAACTCGTGCATGAAAAAGGACAATAATTTTCTTTGTTGTTTGAATTTGAAGAGGTTGTCATCTTGCTCAAATTTTCCATGGGAAATGGCTCCATGATGGACGTTGGTGTTTAGATGAAAAAGGAAGAAGTTTTATATTTATAAACGAATAAGGAGTCATGAGTCTGCATCGTATTTTGATATTTGGCAACAGTTGAAGACCTTTGCTATCATTGTGTTTTTGGCATTGATAAAAGAGATGATACAACAGGTCTTATTACTTGAATTGCATCAGTAGAGCTTTTCACTGAGATGCCTTGTAACCTTTTCTCAACTATTATAATATTTAAATATATTATATAATCCATTGTAAAAGTTTCCTACATTACTTTCATTGAGCAAAGCCAAGGTTGATGATATAGACAAGCCTATGCATGAAGACAGACATCATCACTCCTAATGATGCCATCATATATGGATGGAAGATTACTTTTAGAACAGAGTTAGTCAAGAATGTCTATGTCTTTAAAGGCTAAGTATAGGCTTAAATTTGCATGATAAGGACTCTTATGAGTTGAAGTCTGCACTGAGTAACGATCAGTAAAGAATTAACGAAGTTGCAAATCATATGTGTGTGGAGTAGAAAGGTGGAGGCAGCTGAGAAAATTTGGATTGGCTATTATATATGTATACACATAAATAATGGCCATTAAGTCTTACAGAAACCGTTGAAGATGAAATAACACTCAAAACTCAAATGAACCCTTAAAAAATTCACATGATTTGGTGTTTAACTTTTGATCAGTCATGAAAAATTTAATTTACTAAAATCTCATGGTCGGACTCTCATGATAATCTAGTGCTATTACTTTCAGTGACCCTAAAGAGAACATTAATTGCTGGGAGGTTAAACTATGGACCTTAGAGGGAAATTTATAGAAGACAAAGAGTAAAAGACTATATATGTCCATGAAATTATGGCATCCTCAGCCAATGGATTTCTCCTCACTTTTCAAGAATGTCAATGTATATATAATCTTTGTTTGTTTCTTTCCCCTTCTTTGTTTTACATGATAGTCCTTTGGTCTTGACGGTGATTTGATATTTAATGATGAAAGATTACATTTACATGTTAATGGCAGTATATTGACATGGGAAAAAAATTAGCAGCGTAGCATAATTTGTAGAGAGGCTGAGTGTTATATTATAAGGGCACTTTAAATGCCTACACGTTTATTATCTTAGTTTAAAAAGTGCCAATTTATTTATGTTATATCTTCAATGCTTATGCACATGACTTTCTTGTGATATTCTGGTAAGAATTTTGTACGTAGTTGATGGCTTTTGCGTGTAGCACATGTAAGGGATTGTGTTATTTATTGTTAATTTTGTTGGACAGCTCTTGTAGGAAGTCACAATAGGAATAACTTCAAATCAGTGAAGGAAATAAACTGATTTCATTGAAATGTAAACATAGAAAGCAAAGTACAATAATGTCAACGGAGCAATCTAAGCCTAAAACTTAAAGGATATGACTGGAAATGTAACGACAATATTAAAGATAACAGTGTATGTGAATGAGCAAATCACATGACATAAGGTCATTGATAATCTAATATGTTGGATTAGGACCTTCACCAAAATACAGAAACTAGATAAAACTGCTATTTTTCTTACTTGACAACTTTTAGCATGTGATCATTAGTGTTTGGGGCTGTTTGATGTTGTCTTTCATTAATTGTTATCTGATCAACCATGCTCCTTTTTGTGTAGGCCTTTCTCTTTCCTTTAGGGGGATGGCAGTAGATGCAGAGATATCTATAGGTTCACTTGCATTGCTTTTGGTAGTGGTTGCTTGCCCAGCTGCAACATCTTTATCAGGTGTAGGCACTTCATCACCAAGCTGTAAAGTTTCAAGTTAGGAATTGTTATATTAGGAAAATGATTTCTGGTGTGGAATGAGTAAGGATTTTTCCTGTGCCTAACCTCATGGGCGATGGGAGTTTCCTTTAAGAGTGGTCCATCACCCTGAAAGAATGTGTGAATGAGTCAATTAGAAAACTGATAAGTTATAAAGTATGTTAATTGGGCCATATAGTTAGGTTATAACCTCTTCTATAGCAGCTTCATTGAACTGTTCATTCAAGTCCTCACTAAGAGTGAACTGCTGAACACTAATGCTAGACCTATTATGCTTGGCATTGAATTCATTACACTTCAACTTAAGAAGCAGCCTCTCCCCAACGACTGATCACACTAGTCAGGAAAATCATATTCACGCTAATAATGTCAGAAGATAAATGGAAGAAATAAAATGTTATACTGAAATGAGCAAACTGAAAATATTGTATTTATTATGTTTATTAAAAATAGATGCATCCAATATACTTATTATAAGCTGCTTAAGCTCTGAAGCTGAATTTTTTAAATAGTTGGGAAGCAAGTTTGTCCCAAAAAACTACAGAAGTACTCCCTGTTTCATCACCAACTATATATTGCACCTTTATCCTACACCAAAACATAAACTTGTCAACCACATAGAACGTTCTTTCATATATTTATTAATACATATTAAAGAGTAGACATTATGAAACTTATAACCTTACTTTGGTTCAATTTTTTCAGGCTTCTTCTTACAGCTAAGACAAAGCATTGTGTTGGCCTCATCCCTAGGCTTACAAGTACACTTAGAGCAGCTGTAACCCCCTTCCAATCAAGGCCGAGATTAAGTTCGTAAATACATAATTATGTGGAATTAAAGACTATAAGATGATTTGGGACTTAATAAAAGTAAATTTCCCTAAAACATGATTTTCAAAAACTTTTCTAAACCTATTCAATAATGGTCTCATATGCACATTTCAATTACACAAATGGCTTGTACAGAACGATTTCATTCATAAATATCAGAGCACAATTTAAATTCCAGACACACATAGGTTCTATTAATCAATTAAGGGTTTTATAAGGCGTACATGCCCATAATCATTTTCCCTTACTAGGGGATTACACAAACTATCCAACAACCATATACAATTGCTCCCCAAACAAGATATCCAAAATACATAGAATTATGATAACCAATATCCAAAATAAACTCCTTGCTCGGAGCTCTATCCACTCTTCGTCGCCCGCTTTCCTTTAGATCCTTTGGCCCTGTCTAAAAATTGTTTTTGGGAGAGTGAGATTCTAAAGAATCCCCGTAGTAACAAATCACTCATAGTATGCACAACAACAAAACATGAAGCAAATCATCACACACACATTACAACTACAACGGCAGTTACAATGGCAAAGGTAGGTATGACGTGTGTCACCCTTACGTTTGCTCATACCGAAGTTCTCACGATGTATTGCACCATACATGTTCATATAACATATATCACCATAGCTGGGATCATATAAAATATTTCACATACACACAGCCACACTGGCCGGATAATCAAACAAGAATCGACGATTCCACAACGCAGCCTCGGTAATTACAACAGTAGATACAACGGCAGGGGTAGGTGTGATAACCATCACCCCATACGACTGCTCACATTGAACTGCCCTACGGCTGATAACACATACACAAGTTCGCAATGGCCTTATGCCAAAGATTTTCACAACAAAATGATAAGTCATGCATACCAAGCATCATACCCAATATGAGAGAAAAGTCACTAACTTAGTCCTTTCATGCATGCTCTAGCACTGGTCTCTCCCGAATAGGGCAAATGTCAATTCCTATAATTCATAATTAGGGATGAAGTGTTATTCTTTATACCAATGCTCAAATGACTTCATATCACTTAAATTGGTTATCATTTATATTCTTTAGGAAGCTACAAGTACCTCTAATAAAAGCCCTAAAGCGTTGGAAGAACTATCCCAACGATCCCTTTCAAAAGCACAAGAACAAAATTTTCACTACTGCACTTGTGTGAAGAAGGCCTCACTCGAGTGATGATGGACTTGTACTCGAGTCCAGGAAGCAATACTTGAGTGATAGCCAAATGCTCACCCGAGTCCTAGGAAGTGAGGTACAACGAGTTCTTACCCGAGAGCAGAAAGGAATGACAGAACCCATAATTGCTCGCTACACTCAAGCATAAATTGAGTCACTCGAGTGGTAGCCCAATGCTCACCCGAGTTCCACAAAGTAAGATACATAAAGTGTTAACCTGAGAGCAAAAAGGAACTTTTAGAAGGAAACATCACTCGAGCAGGGCTCTATGTATTCGAGTGATGGCTTGACACTCGAGAGTGGTAAGATACACTCTTGAGAAATTGGCTGCGAGTGACAACCCAAGACGCGAGTGCATGATGTCAGATACACCTGCACTCAAGTGAGAGGAGGCTCACTCGAGTGAGCACCTACAATACTCGCAAGTGAGGCAACACTTTTGCCTTTCACACGGAAGTGCAACAGAAATAACGAAGGCCATAAAGAGAAATGCACGACCGCACTCGAGTGAGACCCATCCTCACTCGAGTGATGCTTATCAGAACCCAAAAAATGCGAAAAACTGACAGCACTTCCAGATTTTACCCAAGTGTTTCCAATAATCCCAAAGCCTCAACCAAGGCTATCCCCACATAATTTCACCCAAGGAATCACATGGAACCATCAAATTTACCAAATTTCTATTCCATTATCATGCTTTGGTTCTAGGCCACATTCAACACCAAAATTCCAAAATCTCCAAACATACCATTCCAATCTCAAATCAATCTGTCTATCCAAAACACATACCAAAACACCCATTTCCATACCAAAAACATGCTAAATACCCAATGACCCTAATCCAACGAAAATAGGCCAAAAATTCCAGAAATTTCAAACTTTACCATTTGGCACAAAACATAGATAGAAAGGTTTGTTTCACTTACCTCTTCAACTTTTCCAAAGGAGTTTCTTGATTCTCTAACCTTCAAAATTCCTTGAGAGCTCAAATTAACACCAATGGGCAATCTACCACCATAGAATTAAAGCTCTCAATCCAAGGAACAACTTTAGAGAAGAGAGTTTAAGTATATGAGATCATCTTCTCACCTTAATCACAAGCTTTTTCTTTCTCTCACTTCTTCAACAATAGCGCCAGAAATATGGAAAGAGAGAGATAAGAGAGATGAGAGTGAGGTAGGAGTGAAGAATGATGACATCCCCCCTAAACCATGCTTGCTTTAGCGAAAAAGGAGGAAAGAGAGGAGAGAGAAACCAATAGAATTTAAAGTTTGACTTTCAAACTCTCTCTCATCCATAAGCTTGCCACATGTCACAATGCCATTAGCTCTCATAAAGTAAGTAACTATTTAGGTTACTCTAACTCCTTCATTAGCCATTTAGTTACACATCTCATTTCTTCTTAGTTAGTAATTAATTAATTTATTAATCACTGACTAATCAACCGACAAATTTTCCACTGATTTTGGCACATTTACCGAAATTGCCACAAAACACTTAATAATTCCAATTTAAATTCACAAATATCCATAATAATCCTCATTAGCCCTTAATCAAAAATTGGGGCATTACAATTCTCCCCCCGTTCAATAAATTCCGTGCTCAAAATTTGTTACACCACTAGGGACTAAACCTTAGACGCCTCTTCATGACAACTTCTGTTTCTCAACTTGTTTCCTATTGGGACAGTCCCTTCTCAACCACTTGTATAAGCAGTACGCTACCAGTCCGATTCTCACAAGAATCTTAAATGGCTAATACTTCGTGGCTTATTTTTTTTTCTTAATCACTTTATCAATTCTCATACCCGGAGACACTCCCACGAGTGTGTGATCTCTATTTTCAAACCCTAGAGGTCTTCACCTCACTCGATCACTATTTACACAAACTGCACTCATTCATCTCAGCATAGAACCACTTCAATCACTGACATCAAGTCACTTTCCCCTTAGGGTACACTCAAAGCACCCCCAAATTCACTACGCACAACTGACAGCTTCCGCTGTATTCACATATACCTCAGCTTTTACTTTTTTTTACATTACTTCAGCTTACGCTATATCCACTTTCACAACATTACTTCACCGTATCAACTTTCTTCACCTCAATTGATCACTATTCAGACAAATTGCACTCATTCATCTTAGCGTAGAGCCACTTTAATCATTAACATCAAGTCACTTTCCCCTTAGGGTATACTCAAAGCACCCCAGATTCACTACGCACAACTGATAGCTTCCGCTGTATTCACATATACCTCATCTTTCGATGTTTTCAACATTACTTCAACTTACGCTATATCCATTTTCACAACATTACTTCACCGTATCAACTTTCACGGTGCCACCCTCACTTGTACACCCACCAGTGACTCTACTAGTGGCAACCAGGACTTTTGGGCATCAAAATCAACATCGAGCCACTTCAGAATCTCAATCTGTTTTATCCAAAGCACCCTACTATAACAGCCCACCCGGAGTCTCAATCTCTTCTATCTAGGCGGCCAACCAGGAATCTCAATCTCCACACCCCATCCTCATCCTCTTTACCCGTCGTCACCATGATAGTTGTTAGTTATTGGAGGACTATTGGAATGGCAATACAGCTCAAAGGAGTATACAATTGCCTTCACGGCATTCATATCAATGGCCGGGGTAGAGATGACCAGCGTTACTCCCTATGACGGCTCACGCTGACATGCGCACACTATTATTCACATAACTTCAACAGCAACACACATCGCATATTCTAATTTTATGTACAACCTTTTGGCCTGGGGTCAACACCGGTGCAACTAACTTGGTGGCTAGCCATGCTGGCCATGCCCGGGTAGTGCCCTCACAAATGAGAACCCCCGATCATGTAGTCAAATTCGCCATCCGCTGAACTAGCTATACTCTGCTACACAACCATACCCTAATCCCAGCTTATTCACATAGCCTTTTCAGTAGCCTTTCCGGCTTTCACATAGTCAATCTCCCGTAAACTACCGCTCAGTAGGATGGTCCTCTGCCATAGAAACCCCCATGCGCTGCAAGTGAAAGACTCATAAATAGCCAATCCCTCGTAATCCCACCGCCTCATAGGCATGGTCCTCCCATCGAAACCACCGATGGGCTACAAGTGAAAGACTCATAATATACAATCACATTAAGATGGAACCGGGTATATATTCATCACCGATGCCTTTAACAACTTCACCTTCGACACCATGAACACTTTTCACCATACTGGGATCTTCTAAGACCCCTTCTCATAAATAACTTGGTCCCGAGGTTTTACCTCCAGAAGCCATAGTTAATACATTATTCTTACTACCTTGAACTTTTTCTCAGTGCAGTTCTCAAACACATCACATTCACCATGTTTTTGCTGCACACTCTGAGGTTTACTTCCTCATATGTGCTTTAATAATGTCAGGTTGATTTAATAGGAGTCCCATAGGAATCTCCTACTACAACTAAAAACACTCACAACTTGTATTTATCTATGCCTTACCTTGGCCCAATTCAACTTGAATCATTTAGAGCCATGTAGCTTCTTATCTCAAGAAAACCCATTCACCATGGGATTCATTACAATACACCATCATTGAGAGCCGAAATTTCCATAGCAATATTCTATGATTTAACAGCTTGGTGGCTGCACTCAATGGTTTGTCGTCAAGGCGGCTGTACTCTAGGGTTTATCGTCACGACATCTCTACACTAGGGTTCATCGTCATGGTGGCTCCATACTAGGGTTCATCATCATGGTGTCTCCATACTACAGTACTGTACTCGGTGTTTCACTCAGTCCACTGACTGGTTAGCCCCTCCAGTCAGAACTCTCTATAGGTAGTCCTCCCCCAATCAGATCTCATCGTAGGTAGCCCTCTCCGAGCAGAACTCTCCGTAGGTAGCCCTTTTCTATTAGAACTCTTCATAGGCAGCCCTTTCCGATATGTATCCTCGATCATACTCGTATAGTATATCACAATATCGCCAACAAAACTACCATGAATTGATCTAAATACAATCGAAGGATGTGATTCATCAAGTTCACATACATAGCAAGTGCATTTATCGCTGTCAACCAATTAAAAATCCGATAGGACTTCTAGGTTTAACAATCATAAACATCACCACAACTAGTTCAAATAGCAGTTTATACACGTACACAATCCAGGGCGCTTCACACAGTCATCATAATGCAAAATTGAATTACACTCGAATCAAATAAAGCTTGTAACTCATTACCACTGAGAAGGATTTTACCTTGAATCAATTCAAGCGACTTTCAGGCCTCCTCATGTGTCATCGCGAACACTTGACCTTGATTCCTGGGCCTTTGTTCTGCCTACAATCGTGGGCACTAAGTAGAAATATGACCCGTCTGTTTGTAATTGAAGCAAATCATTTGCCCTGAGCAGTTTCTTCCAAGATGATATTTCCTACACTGAGGGCATACTATTCCCGCTGGAGGTCTCTGATCACCACGACCCCCAAAATGATTGGGCTTCTTGCTATTGCCCTCAGATGAGGACCCTTGTCCCTTTCGCTTCTGGGAAGTATTTGCCTTGCTAGGCTCACTGCGGCTGCCACTACCCTTAGCTGGGTACAATTCTCTCATATTGTTCTCAGTTATCCGACACTCTTCTATCGCCTTGTTGAAGTCAGTGAAGAGATGAGTGGCTAATCTCTTCCTTAGCTCACGTCTCAATCCCTGAATAAGCATATTATAACTCCACTCCTCATCATCCATATAGTGAAGATAAGAGGAGTATCTTGCCAGCCAGATGAAACGGGATAAGTATTCATCAAAGCTCTCTGTATCACCCTGCTTGATGGTAAGGAATTCGGATTCCTTCTTTAGCCTCACCGACTTGGGGAAATATTTCTCATTGAACTACTCTTGGAACACCTCCCAGGTCAGTGGTAAATTCCGGCTTCTCAATGTCATGGCGATATTCCGCCACCACCTGTTTGTATCACCTTCTAGCTTATACACAGCTAGCTTCACCTTCACCTCCATTGGACACTCGAAGACTTCAAAGATCTTCTCTAACTCATTCAGCTAGTCCTTAGTTGCTTGGGGTTCACATCTCCCTTTGAACACCAGAGGTAAATGCTTGCAGAACTTCAAGAACAAAAAATGTAGATCTTTACCCTCTCGGATTGGTACCCCTTGCGACTCTTGATTAGGCATCGTGTGAGATGGAGATTCTTGAGTCAGGTGGATTGTCATTTAATTCCTCTACCTCTAGGTCCAACTACCTGACTCTAGGGCGAACCATTATATCCTTTAACTCTACAAATGATTCACCACGTCAGTATCATAACAATTGTATACACATAGTCCTTAAAAACATGTATGAATTATCAACAAGATCACTTATGTGTATACACTACAACCACATATAGGTCAACACCTATCTTTGAGGCCAAAGACTATGGTCTGCATCTTAGCAAATCCTAACCTTGTCAGGAACTACAGTTCTGATACCATAAATGTAACCCCCTACCAATCAAGGCTGAGATTAAGTTCGTAAATACATAATTATGTGGAATTAGAGACCATAAGATGATTTGGGACTTAATAAAAGTAAATTTCCCCAAAACATGATTTTCAAAAACTTTTCTAAACCTATTCTACAATGGTCTCATATGCACATTTCAATTACATAAATGGCCTGTACAGAACGATTCCATTTATAAATATCAGAGTACAATGTAAATTCCAGACACACTCGGGTTCTATTAATCAATTAAGGGTTTTATAAGGTGTACATAATCATTTTCCCTTAACTAGGGGATTACACAAACTATCCAACATCCATATACAATTGCTCCCCAAACAAGATATCCAAAATACATAGAATTATGATAACCAATATCCAAAATAAACTCCTTGCTTGGAGCTCTATCCGCCCTTCATCACCCTCTTTCCTTTAGATCCTTCGGCCCTGTCTAAAAATTGTTTTTGGGAGAGTGAGATTTTAAGGAATCCCCATAGTAAAAAATCACTCATAGTTTGCATAATCACAAAGCATGAAAGCAAATCATCACACAATACATAGCAACTATAACGACAGTTACATCGGTAAGGGCAGGTATGACGTGCGTTACCCTTACATTTGCTCACGTTGTATTGCACTACAACATAGTTCACAACAATATAATTCACCACAGTTGGGTTTTATATAAAACATTTTACAACACACAGCCACACTGGCCGGATACTCAAACAAGAATTCACAATTCCACAACACAGCCTCGACAATTACAACGGCAGATACAACGACAGGGGTAGGTGTGATAATCATCACCTCCTATGACTGCTCACGCTGAATTTCTCACTCTGTAATGCCCTACGGCAGATAACACATACACATTTTCACAATATCAACATAATGATAAGTCATACATACCAAGCATTATACACAACATGAGAGAAAAATCACTACCTTGGTCCTTCCATGCGTGCTCTGGCACCGATCTCTGTCGAACAGGGCAAATATTGAATCCTATATTTCACAATTAAGGACGAAGTGTTATTCTCTATTCCAATACTTAAATGACTTTGCAATACTTGGATTGGTTATCATTAATATCCTTTTAGGAAGCTACAAATGCCTCTAACAAAAGCCCTAAAGGGTTGGAAGAACTATCCCAAAGATCCCCTTTAAGAAGTGAAAGTACAGATTTTTCACTCTTTCACTCGAGTGAAGAAGGCCTCACTCAAGTGACGATGGACTTGCACTTGAGCATGAAAGCTGAGTTGTGCTAGTGCTTGGCAGCAACTACAGACAAGAACAAGAAATGCCTGAGCACTCGAGCATAAAGGTCAACACTCGAGTAATAGCCAAATGCTCACTCGAGTCCTACAAAGTGAGGGGCAAAAAGTGATCACTTGAGAACACAAGGAACTTTCAAAGGAGAACATCACTCGACCATGGATCCTTGCACTCGAGTGATGACTTACACTCGCGAGTGCTAAAACGCACTTTTGAGAAAATGGCTGCGAGTGACAACCCGAGATGCAAGTTCATAGTGTCAATCACACCTTCACTCGAGTGAGACAAGGTTTACTTGAGTGATAACCTGCAATACTCGCAAGTGATACAACACTCTTGCTTTTTACAAGGAAGTGTAACAGAAAACTTGAAGGAAAAACGAATATGCAATGTTGCACTCGAGTGAGACCCTTGATCACTCGAGTGATGCATATCGAAAGTAAAAAACGCAGCAAAATGACAGCATTTTCCAAATTTTATCTAAGTGTTTCCAATTATCCCAAATTCTCAACCAAGGCTACTCCCCCATAAAATTGCACAAGGAATTCAATAGAAACATCAAAACTACCAAATTCCTATTCCATTATCATGCTTTGTTTTAGGCCACATTCAACATAAAATCCCAAAATCACCAAACTTAGCATTTCAACCTCAACCCAATTCTATCTATTCAAATCACATCCTAAAACACCTATTCCGTGACAACAATATGCTATATACACAATGACCCTAATTTTCAAAAATAAGGCAAAATTCTCAGAAATTCAAAGCTTAATCATTTGGCGTAAAACATAGATATAAAGGCTCATTTCACTTATCTCAACAACTTTCTTAAAGAGGTTCCTTGATTCACCAACCACTAGATTTCCTTGAGAGCTCAAACAACCACCAATGGACAATCTAAGACCATAGAAATGAAGCCCTCAATCCAAGGAACAATATTAATGAAGTAAGGTTTTGCATTTGAGGCCATTAGCTTACCTTAAAATCAAGCTTTTCTTTCTCTCACTTGCACAACAATGGCCGCTAGTTTTGGAGAGAGAAAATGAGAGATGAGAGCTTGAAGATGAAAATGGAATGATGGTGCTTCTCTTCCCCATACCATTTCAGCGAAATAGGAGGAAAGGAGAGAGAGAAAATATGATTAAAAATACCTATTTGACTTTTCTCCCTTCTCTCTCATGATATAAGTTTGCCAAGTGTCTCAACCTCATTGGCTCTTACAAAATAAGTAACCAATTAGTTATTCTAACCACTCTATTAGCCATGTAGTCAAACATCTCATTTTTTTACTTAGTAATTAATTTCTTCATTAATCACTGACTAATTAACCAACAATTTTCCATTCTTTCTAATTCCCACTTATTTTGGCACGTTTACCAAAATTGCCACATAACACATAATAATTCAATCTTTAATTCATAAATTATTCTCAATAATTATCATTAGCCCTTAATCAAAATTTGGGGCATTACAATACTAATTGTTTTTCATGAAGTGCCTATATCATAAAGTGGCTGGACAACATAGTTCAGGAATAAAGTTAACGGCTACAACTATAAAACTTTAACAACCTATAGAGGATGGTTGACAAACAGACATTTAACATAATGAAACCAGCCTCAAAGGGAGGGTGGATGAGTTGGGATCAGGAAGGAGGCGATGCAGCATGACAATCCTCTGTTCATGGACCTTGGGATCAGTTGGATTGAAGAACACCCTTATGGAATTATGAAAAGGCATCAAACTTAGGGAGCCATTAGGTGATGCTATCACCAATGCATATTGTATAACAACAAACATATTGTCTTCTGAACTCACATATTCCTAAGCTCTAATTGTTGTGTCTGTGAATTCACCTTGCAGGCTACAAGACAACACCTTGTCGATCCTATAATGTTCATCAAGTTAATAAAATATAGGGAAAAAAAGGCAACCATGCTATAGGTTATAACTGTCCAGGAAATTACCCCATGGCCAACACTCCACTATCTTCAAGAAGAAGAACAACCTCCTTTGACACGATCCTATTAGACTGACCTAAACTCGGTTCAACAATGTTCTTCACATGCCACAAACATCTGCACATCAAATTTGATATGCATTAATATATATAACATTGACACAAGGTTTAGGTAAATCTATAAAATTTTATATATCTATTATACTCTAGGTATTGTGAACACATCTTAAGAGATGTGAAAGAATGTTTAGGTAAATCTGCATTGGTGTATTCAACGTGGCTGGTTGGGGAATCTTAATGTATAGCTTAACTCAACTCCCCTTACCACTCCTTTACACTAAGAAGTTTGACATCTTGTAGCATCGTTCCTCGTTAAACATAGGAGCTAGCTAATCTATGACTATACCTTCATCAAGGACAGCTATATTGCGTGTCATCTAAACTAGGTACATAAACTAATGAAGACACTGGCATACAAAATATAACCTGATAGAATAAACTAAGTAGTGGTCATCAAAAGTTGGAAAAAAAACTTACAGACTTGTCGAAGAGGATTAACTGAATGACTTGCAACTCCCTCATTGGTTGTGGTCGTCCGAGAGGATAGTGTACGACCTCCTTACAAATGATCCTATCAACCTTGAAAACTGTAATGACCCAATTTGGGATTAAGGGCTAACGACTCTGATGTTGATTGTAATTAGTATAATTAAACACTTTTGGATAAATGTGATATGAATTTGATAAAAATGTTCATAGTGATGATTTAATAATCATAGTGAAACCAGGGGCAAAATGGTAAAATTGGAAATTTACCAACCAATTGGTCAGCTACCAAAGAGGAAACTCATTGGTGATTAAAGATCAAGGGTTGAGATCTATTGGCTATGGGTCAGAATCCTAAGCTTTGCATTTGTGTGAGCTCATGGAGGGAGTGAATAAGATGTGGACATGTGGCTTAAAGTGGACCATGGGATCATACTAAAGGACAAAAGCCCACTTTTTCTCTCTCTTCTCTCTCCTATTTGGCTAGGTGCTTGGACAAGGGAAAAGTTGTACATCATTATCATCATCATCTTCTCCATATCTCACCATTTCTCTCTATTCCTTCTTCCATTTTCGGCAGACCAAGCAAGGAAAGAGAAAAGAGAAAGCTTTGATTTTGGGTGAGTAATGATCCTCTTATGCTCAAATCCTCTTCCTTAAACTTGTTCACAGTGTTAAGAGCTCCATTGTGGTGATTTTAGAATTTTGAAAGGTGGTGGTTAGTTTGTTGAAGCAAATTGAAAGTTTGAGAATCAAAGATTCTGGATTTGGCAAGTTGAAGAGGTAAGGATTTGATGCTTTTTGGTATATATGTTGTGATTTTTGGATAAGTTTGAGAATTTTTGGAATTTGCCCTGGTTTATGTCCATTTTTGAATGTATGAATTTCATAGTGATTGATGTTGGAAATAGTTCATTGTGAAGTTACTTGAATGTTGGTTATAGTTTTGAAGTTGGGAGGTGTGTTGATTGGAATTGGGTATTGTGTTATAGAGACCCAAGGGCATAGATTGTGTCTAAAATGGTAATTGAGTGTTTTGGAGGTTACCAATGGGTTTCCTATGTCATTTTGAGTGAGTATGAGCTTTGTGTGGAGTTTGGGAACCATTGGGTATGATTTTGGTCAATCTGGGAATTTCTGTCAGTTGCTGCGATCTGGCAATCTGATAAGCATCACTCGAGTGGGGGAGGAACCTACTCGAGTGCTGCGTGCATTTTCTCTTTCTGCTTTGTGTTTTGCCTGGGTTTTATGAGTAAAGCTCAAGTGCACTTCCTTCACCGCGAGTGATGTTGGTGATCACTCGAGTGAGCATGGGATCACTCGAGTGATGGTGTGAGCTCTTGGTTAGGGTTGCTCTTGGGTTGTCACTCGCTGGTTGATGTTCAAGAGTGTGTTCTGGCACTTGCAAGTGCGAGCTCCTCACCCGAGTGCTGGGGGGTATGCTCGAGTGAGCTTTTCCCTCTGATGTTGCATGTGCTCTCGGGTTGTCACTTCTTGTGTTGCACTTTCGGGGACTCGAGTGATTTTGGAGTTATAACCCGAGTGCAAAGCCCCCATGCTCGAGTGTTGTGAGCACTTTCTAGCCGTGATGGTTGCTTACTGTCAAACACTCACGAGTGAGAGCTAGTCTCACTCGAGTGCAAGTCTCTTATCACTCAAGTGAGGCCTTCTTCACTCGAGTAAGCCAGCCAAAAATTTGTGTTTTGTCTTCGGAAAAGGGGTCTTTAGGGTAGTTTCTCCTAACCCTTTTGGCATATGTTTAGGCCTCTAATAGTCACCTAAAGAGTCCTAAATGATAACCAATTTAAAGTATTATGGAAATAAGTATTTGGGAAAGATTAATCAGTTGTCCCTAAATTGGTATAGAATTTGATATCTATCAGACGCGTGAGCCCATTGTGCTGAAGAACGTCAGGAAAGATACAGGTAGTGACTTCTCTCTTATACTTTGAGTAAATGTATTGTATGTTTGCCTATCATGTATTGTGTGTTGCTGCTGCTGCTTTGAGATGCATTGAGATACCTTGTGGAGCTTTGTGCCTTGTGATACGTTGCGCCTTGAGATGCTTTATGGAGCTTTGTGACTTGTGATGCTATTGCATAGTGTTTATTGCATAAGCGAGCATAGTGATTACCGCGAAAGCGGGCATTGAGATTTCAGTGAGAGCTGTCATAGTGATTACAGCGAAAGCTGACATTGTGATTATCGCAAAAGCGGGCATAGTGTATTGTGATACAGCCGTGAGTGCTGTTGGTTGTGGCGTGAGCCATGACTCATAGTGTTGTTGCTGAACATGATGAACATACATGCCTTGTGTTTATATATTGTATGAGTGATTTGTTAATACTGAGATTCTTTAGAATCTCACTCTTTCCAATGACTAACATTTTCAGATAGGGCAAGTGGCTCGAAAGGGAAGCGGCCAACCAGGAGTGGTTAGGACTAGTAGGGACATATTAGATTTTGGATTGTTGGTTATCTATTTTAGATTTTGGATTTTGGGATTACTGTATGTATATGATTGTAAATATGGATCTTTTGGATATGTAATCCCTATGTTTGGGAAACTTTGAACCCATTGTGTATATATACAAGTAACCCGGGGTTGCCAGAAATTTGGTTACGCACTCTGATATTTATTATGTGATATAACTACATAGGTAATTGTATTCGAAAGTGAATGTGAGACCAGATGAATTCTGTTTTTAAACGTTTTGTTTGGACTCCCTATCTCTTGGAGATGAGTGATTATAAAGGTATTTTTGTCTTATTGGTCTCTATTTCACTTAAATTTCATAATCTGGATATAATTATCATGAGGGGGTTACAACAACAACAGCAGATTCACACATTCCTTCATCGAGTTCTGTCAGTCGGAGAAGGTCGTCGGAAGTTGGCATCAGAGTGATCTGCAGCTTACTATTGTCAAGGGTAGACTATTGTTCTTGACAGATAGTTCAGTTGCCTTTATGTTGTACATATAAACTGGGTATGATATATATAGTGGGAAGAAGGAATTGCTTAGCATTAAATCACACGACAAACCAACAACCTCATTTAAAACTATTGTAAGCATGAAGTAGTGAAATTAAATGGCAGAAATGTACATTTATTTCGACATGACAAAATAATGGTTTCATGAAGTAATATTGACAATGTTAGAAATAACTCTACTTTGATAAAAAACTCTAATGTGAATGCATCGAAAAAACTGGGGCATCGATGGCAGTAGATCATAGTAAATTACACCTTCTGAAATTAAACTAAAATTATAAAGTTATCGAGTTTGGATGAAGGCTGTAAGAATGAGCTGCTGAAGGATCCAAATAGAAAGAGTCGGATGCTGTTGCTGGAGATGTGAAGGGGACCTTTTTTTCCAAGCATATAAGCACTAATTAGATGTTGGTTTGGGCGGGAGGTTTGAGAGAGAAATTTAAATTTCAAACTACTTCTTCCTTTTGATGTTGGTTTTTTCGTTTTGCACAACGTGGAGTAAGGCATTAGCTTGGGGAGCCGGAGTAATGAATCAATATTGTACAAAAGTCGTCATTCGTCTATTTCTTATGAACAATGTTTTTGTTGTTCTTGATGCCGTCCATTCCTTGTGAATGGTGTTTGGTGAAAGAGTATTATATTATATATTGATGTCAAATAAATAACATTAACAATTATTACATCTAACCCTTATTATAAGTCATTTGATTAGCTATTAATTAAGTTTTTTTAATATTACCCATATTTAAAGGCTTTAACTACGGTAAAAAATGTAATGTAAATTCAAAAAATTTTCATTTAAATATAGATAAAATTAAAAAAAAAAATTTAGGCCGAATTAATTATTAAGGTGTTTAGAGTCAGTTTCCTTAATTTTTTTTTAACTCATGTGGTATTATTTATACGGAGTTTTCAATATGTTTCCCTAAAACATGAAAAAGTTTAAACCACATGAACTCTGATTTTAAATTTAAAAGTTTTTTAACTTTATTCATATTTAATATGAATAAATAAGTGAGAACTAAAAAATTCAAAAACAATATATTATATGTAAAGATATAATAAATTTAAGAAGTGACTTATACATGTACTCTTTTGATCCTATTTATATATCACTTCTAACATATTTTACAAGAATCAAGAAAAATCTTAAAAGTCATTAATTATGTTTTAAAATTCAACAACCTTCTAACTTTATATCTATTTTATATACTATACCAAGTCTGCACACAATTATAAATAAAATGTAAAATTGTATATTAATATGAAATATTTAATTAGTAACTTATAAATATGAAAAAAATAGTCATTATCTCTTTCCCTTATAAATAGGACTGAGTAAAGGAGAAAAATACTCTTCCCCTACACCCTAAGAACTAGTTTTAATGTTTATTGTAATGACGAGTATTTAGAGCTCTTTATTCTTCATCACTACTGACTGTTCAGATCTAATTTGCATGGTTTAAGTTGAATATTTTTTATTTTTACTTTTTTTAAAAAAAATAATTTCATGTGTATAAAATCTAAAAGAAAAATAATATTTTAACTATTAGTTTTTTAAGAAAATAATTTTTTATTAAAAAATTATTAGTTAAAAATCTTAAATTTGGATCGCTAAAATTTTATTTGACTTGAACATATCTCACCACAATTATGAGACTTTGGTGTTAATCATTGCGATGAGTATTATTGTTAAACTCATGAGTTAACTCTTTAAGTTTACTATTGCTATACTTTTAACTTACAAAACCATATCAATTCACTCTTAAATTTGTGTTAATTATAAACTCAATTGAACAAGCAAATTTATTCTGAGTTTATTGTTTTTATAGTTTTATTTTACAAAATCGTGTCAACTCGTTCTTAAACTCATTAGCTTTTTTGATTTGATCATGTTTAATGACTTTATATATGAATATCATAGAAATGTCTTTTTTGAGTATGAAGAATTATGAATGATTATAGATTTAATTTAAAATATTTGTATTTAAATTAAATTATTGCTCTTTTTTATATTTTTATTGTTTAATTACATACTTGTAACGCCTATCCAATCTGTACATGAATATATGTTACTTGTAGGAAGAAAGTTGTATTCAAAATATAGTAATAAATGACTTTTTCTCAATTTTACCCCTATTTTACTGCCATAGGAAACCGGAAAGAGAGAAAGAGTAGCGAGAGGTGTAAAAATCAATTGTAAAGTTGGAAGAGATAAAAAATTTAATAAGAATAAATATAGAAAATTTTATCAATTTAATATATTCCTCTATATGTAAAAATGAGCTACAAATAACTTCCATTTACATGCATATTAAGATTTATTGATAAAAATAAATTTTTATGACTTTATAATTTAAGTTCACGATTCAAATTTTTGTTTTCAAATTTTTATTCTCACATTATGAGTTTATTTAAATTTGTGAGTTTAATTATATAGGGATTAGCAGTAAAACCGGTTCCTCGTTTGTAAATATTACAAGAGTACTAATTGAATTACGGATATCTGAAATTCCATTCATTAATCAAGTCCGACGAGAAAAATCTCCATCAAAACGGCCTTACTATATTTACTCCCTTGAATATGTGGAGCGAATTCTTTTGGATCAGGATGGTCATTGGTCAATGATAGCCCAAGTTTTCTGCTACGTCAAACCCAGTCTCACCTTTACTGTTTGCAATGTGGATAAGCAGGAAACCATCTTAACCTCCAAGTTGTAAGTAACGATCATAAAAATTAATAGAAAGATCGAAGCTTGTGTGCTCATTTCAAATTCAAAATCGAAACCCTTCCTGCACAACACATGGCGAAGCATACTCCTTCACCTTCTCCCGTGAAATATTTCTCTTGAAGCCCTTCGATGGAGGCAAGGAGACTCGCCATTTTGTGTTCCCATCTTCGCCCCATCGGGTTCAGTCCCGATCATAGTTCGTCTCTGCGTTTGCGGGTTTCGGATTCGCCTTGTACTTCTTCTTCTTCCTCCTCCTCTTCCGATCGTGGAAATCGATTGCGTGATACGCAGAAAGAGAAGTTGCAGGATGATTGCATTTTCTGTAAGATTATCCGTGGCGAATCACCCGCTTTCAAGGTATGATTTTGTTTTCTGGATTTTTTTTGCCTTCTTATTCTTTTATAGGTCTCGCGCGTCTTGTTTTGATAATTAGAGCCAATACGTGATTATTTGTTTGCTGGCTGAGAAAATTGTGATAATTTTGATATCTTGTGGGCAAACTGGAATTGTAGTTGCTCTAATTTAGCATTAAATTGCGTTTATAGAATAAAATTTCCAAAATTTTCATATGCATGTTGTGCTAGTCGTGTTTAATGTGTTTACCAAGTTGGTAAATCTTGTGAGAGTTGTGTTTATTTTTTGCCAACTGTTTGGGACATTCTGCTGCTGCTTTAAGTGCTAGTAAACCAAGTACCCAACTTCTTAGGATACAGGAAACAACCTCCCTCTCTCTCAATAATAGGCAAACAGTCATTGATATGGCAAACTGGAATGCGGTCCCGCGTGGTTGCTTAAATATTATAACGGGGATAATATTATGTCTATGAGAAAGTGATAAGATGACCTGCTTATAAAATCATAAAGACTGTAAGGTTCTTAAAAAGCACAGTTGGTATAACTTATTCATTACATGTCTTACTTTCAAGTGGCTAAGATTTAATATTCACTCTAAAAGTGTCAATGCTATTGGCTTGAGAGCTCATGGGCTTTTCGTTGCCCGCATCTTTTTAGACTTTTAGAGATTAAATTTACAAGGTTTCTAATTCAAGTAATATTTTTTACTTTTTAGAGCATTGCAAATTTATGGCCATTGTTGAGATGTAGAAATTGACATTGTGGACAATGCTCTGTGAACTTTTTCCATTCTAAAAATATACTTTGCTGTCTTTACTGATGGCTTTGGGCATTCTGACAAATTTTCTCCTAATGTTTATTGAAATTGACAGCTGTATGAAGATGACTTTTGCATATGTATATTGGACACAAATCCACTGAGTCATGGGTAAGGTATCATATATCTTAGTTGCAAGTACAAATGGACATATTGTGAAGCATGGGATGGCAGAAATTTCATGAACATTTTGACCATCTCCATCGATACTTGAGAAATTTAAAAGTTTCTTATGGAGATGTTAGGTAGATCTGTCTGATTCAGTAAATAATAGGAATGACCAAGAAAAGATGAGGTATGGTGGACCAGCTTAGGTTATATAGAGAGAAACAATCTGATGGAAGTAATTGTGTGCATTTTTGTGTGAGAATGAGATAGCAAAAAAGTTCAGGCCTTTTTTGAAATTTCATCACTTTATCACATGCTAAAACATGACATGGTAACGAATACAAAATTATGCCTACAGGTTTAAACTTTTAAAACTATTTATTTATTTTTTTGATTGTTGGACATGGCATTGTTTGAGTATCAACATCTCATTTCCAATCTTTTTGCTTTCAGGCACTCTCTCATAATCCCCAAATCTCATTTTCCTTCATTAGATGCTACCCCTCCATCAGTAAGTGATTTCTTTTTTTCCTTTTTTTTTTTTTTTTTTTGCCAACCAGTAAGTAATTTCAATAGGTCTGAAGTTCTAATATATTTATTGACTGTTTTTATCAATAGTTTGTATATGCTTTTAAGGCGATGGTAAATCTTTTCTTAGTGCTAGATGATGATGGCATTAACAAAATAACAAGGAAATTGTACTATGTTGATTCCTTGACACTTTAAAGGCCAAATGATATTACATGTGTTAGTGTATGTACCCAAGCATGGAAAAAGACTTGTGATACTCAAGTATCAACGTCCCCCTTGGGTCTCTAATTGTTCCTGGGTTCAGAACTTTGTGGTAAAAATAATTTGCATCAGTGAGAGAAGGTTTAAAATTGAAAATACGATATCACTGTTTCTACTGTTTCTCATTCCATAAATTGTTTGACATGAGAAAAAGGACCAAAAGAGGACAACAGACAGTAGATGGCTTGATGAATTAAACAATAACAATAAGAGTAGCCTGCTCAAATAAAAGAATAAGTTATCATTTCAAGAGTTTAGCCAGCCGGTAGTATTGATTTACAGTTCTCTTACCACTTTCAAAGTCTTCAATATGAAACTCTCAGACCTTTTCCCCTTCACAAGTTGCAATATCACATGTTGCACCAATGTCTTTGACTGCATCGTCCATGTTCACCAAAGTAGAACACAAAGCTAACAACTGTATAACTGAAAATAGTACCTTGTCACATTGGAATCTGGTAAATTAATGGAAATCTCTTGAACGTATATAATCAAACAAAGCAGAAATCAAATTGCTAGAGTTTTGTTCGATTTCATGTTTTACTTTTGTGGAAGCCAGTGTTGGGGTTTAAGGTGGGCGACACTTGTGACCTGATAACATTTTGAGAACATTGGGGCCATTTGGTGAATGATTCACCAAAAATGATTCCTCATCGGCTTAACCTCTATTCTAATACTATAAGCTAACAAAACCACCAGTACCCTTTTTTTTGGTTTTACTATTTTGTTTATCTTATCAGGCCCTCCTGTATTTAGAGTAACTGTTGACACTTTCGAAACTCTGAACTTTCAACCATCTTAAGTGGATCCTCCGGCTGTTAATTTTGTTGTGGTACCCTGTTTTATTTGGCGGATCTTATTTTGGACCTATTGCTTCCTTTTAATGCACCCAAACACTGGCCTGAAGGTTTGGACTGATTAAAGAGCCCGTTCTTTCATAATTTTTCATGTTGTTGACATTTTGTTGTTGAAATATACTGCCAACTCTTGTGACCAAAAAAAAAAAAAAAATCTCTGGTGACCTGGATTCAGGTTACGAAAATCCTGTGGGCCTTATAGAATTGAAAATTTCAGTTCTTACACAAATTAGTATAACAAAATGGCCAAAAGTCGCTCAATTCCTAGTTCAAAACTGACAATTTTTGGCTTTGTTTCTTTTGAGTATTAATAATTCTTCTCCTATCATGTGCAATTTCTTCAAGTTTGTAGAGTCCACTGAGTCAGATCCTGGGTAAAGTGCTTGAAAAGGATGTGTAAATTGATTTAATTTAAAGGTTTGTGGCATAAAAAAATTATTCCATTTTAGTTACCAGATTGACTTATGGTGCAGGTTGTAGCTGCAATGTGTTCAAAAGTGCCATTCCTTAGCAATGCCATACAAAAAGCTACTGGCTGTGGTATGCACTTAAAATTCTTTTATTCTGTCATCGACATTATTTATTTATTTGCCCTTTCTATGAGGCCTTAATTTCTTCTCTTCCGTTGAGCCTAATAATTTCACTGGTTAAGTATTTGACAGGCCATGCCCAAATTCAAATATTATCCGCTTTTGCTTTGGATTTGAAAATACTACACTTTGATATTATTTCCTATCTGGACTAGCTTTCCTGCTATTGAAAAATGAATCATTTCGTGATCAGATATATTCTGTTTTGACATTTTCCTGAAACTTAGAAAAAATCATTCAACAAATTATTTTTGCATGATTAAGAAGCTGGCCTGTGACTGTGAATCTATTTGTGCATGATTTGGAATTCTGCAGATTCATTCAACTTGTTGGTTAACAATGGAAGAGCTGCCGGGCAAGTTATATTTCATGTGAGATGTTTTATTTAAGAATCAGACATTACAATTTGTATGCAAATTCAGTTTGATCAAATTTTAGTAATAATTGGTTTTAATTTCTATAGTTTCATAACGATTTGGTCCGAGTCTAATGGCTTATCCCTATACTTATAACGAGTTTTGGTTTAGACCCTTATACTTAAACTCAGACCAAGTCCTTATGAAGCTACGAAGATCAAAACTAAAATCCAATCAAACTGTAAGGACCAACATTAATATTAACCCTTTTAAAAAATGTTCAACATGGCTAATTCTATTATTGAACATCTGAATTTTCAGACTCATATCCATATAATCCCTCGCAAAGCACGCGATTGCTTGTGGACGTCTGAGGTAATACTAAATTAATAATTCCCTTTGATATTTGTTTTGTATGTGATCATTTTGTCGAATTAAAAATCATGGGCTAAATCTTCTTGTTTTCAGAGTTTGCCGAGGCGTCCCCTGAACTTAGATGGAGAAGCATCTCAGCTAGTTGCTCGGGTCCAAGAACAGTTGTTGCCATCAGAAGAAATTTGTCATGATAGCAAAAATCAAGATTTTTGTCCAAGCAAAGATTAGTTGGATCACTGAGCTGTGTTGTAACTTTTAACTTACAATTTGTCTGCAGATTTGATTATTTGTACAGTCAATCATATTGTATAGATAAAAATAGTTTTGATGAGGGGAATCTTTAAAGTTGATTGTCATATGCTACCAATGCTTGGATTGAATATTTGTGCTTTTGCTGACGAAAAGAAGAAAAAACAAATAAAATTTGTGCTTTCCTCTAAAGGCAAACAGATTGCCAATCCGTTTAGCTAACTTTTAAAGATGTTGAATTGAAATTTGAAGAAATTGGTTGTATTGTTTGTGACTTTTAAGCAGTTTTATATTATATAATTATAATGGCTGATTGTAAAATTAATGTATTGCTTTAAAATATAACAAAATGAACTATTAAACATCATGTTGCATCTAGACCTACTTTCATTAATTTTCGAAGGTGCCCCCGCTTGACTTTTTGACATTAAAATTTGGAGAGAAAAAATGAAAAGCACATTGAGGGATTAACCCAAACGAGTGATCTTTGTTATTCAACGTCAAGGGGCTTGCTTCTTACTCTTAAATGGAATTTATCATTTCCATTTTAGCGTGGATACGATTAATTTAGATATTAAAATAAATTTAAGAAATAAACTTGTAGTTTCTCCAACTTATGTACTCACGAATAAAATAAAACAATACCCCGTCTAGCCTTTAATATAAGACACATTTGAAGGGTTGATGTTAATCCTAAATATAATATATGTTTTTATATTTCTCAATCTTTTCTTAATTTATTCTAATTGAAACTTTCTTACCAATAATTAAGGGGGAGAATGAGTGAAATAAGGAGTATGATTAAGATGTTTTAAAAAATATATGTCATATTAACTAACTTTTTTAATTTAATCAAATTAGGCAAATATATCTTATACTAAAGATTGGAGGAAGTAATAATGATATAAATAATTTAGACATTAATGAAATTGTTACTTGTAATATGCGTATGACTATTGCTGCTAAAATTTGAATGTCAAAAGCCATACATAATGTCAATTATGATCATCGAACTTACCCATGGAGCATATTGATGTTTCACCAAGGGAAAAAATAGTGAATTTTACTTCTTCTTTTTTTAAGTAATTCAGGCACCCTATCAGCTCAGTTGCAATTCTAACAAAGGAGCTTACAACAATAAAACAACACTGGATTGGGATATTTCATCTTCTGAAGGGGATTCTTACAAAAGGACATTCAATTTCAAAACCCTGAACCAATTCGCTAGGCAATGACCATATGTATATATCAATCAATGTTACTGCTGCTGTTCATATATCTGCATATAAGCCTCTGAGAGTGCAACCATTTGAGGAAGAGTTTATGAGACGTGCAAATCCTGCATCTTATACCTAAATAATTTTTTATTGCTGAGTCCATGGTGTGTTTGGATTAGCTTTTGGACAATAGATTTTATGGGATAAAAAAAAGATTTTTAAGTAGAATAGATTTTGTGGAAAAGGTGATTATTGAAAGTTGTTCTCCCTAGCTTATACCAAAATCATGGTTCTCTTGGAAAAATAGATTGTGGAAAATATGAGTGTTAAGGTAACTTGTACCAACCATGGTATTGGTGGAAATATAGAATGTGAAAAATTATTCTCTGTCCTTAATATAAGACATATTTACCTAATCTGATTAGACTAAAAAAGTTAATTGAGTTAGTACGATATGTATTTTCTAAAACATCCTAGTCATCTTCTTTAATTCCCTCATTCCCTCTTCTCCTTAATTAATGTTGAGGGAGTATCAATACAGGTTAAATCAAGAAAAGATTGACAAATCTAAAAACTGTCCTATGACCAAAATCAACTCCCCAAATATATCTTATATTAAGGGCGAAGAAGTATTATGAGTTGTTTCTTTTTCCCCAAAACCATGGTTTTGGGAAGCATACAAACACATTCTCATCTATATTAGAGAGGCATTTAGATTGATTTCATTCTGTCAAGGACTAGACCTTACCAAAGCTCTTCCGGTTTGCGCTGAACAAATACTCTGTAGGATCCTTCACCGGGTTTGCCGTCATGAGCAACATTCGCTATTAAATCATATTTAGATCGCAGGTTCTCGTTTTCCTTTGGTGTTGGTAAGGGAATGTAATCCTTTAACTCCAGGTTCTTCACTGGAAAATTAACTGAAACAACTTAGAAATAAGCATGTTGTATTCAGATTAAAATTATTAAAAGCCTGCTTTCAATATGAATCCTCACCCAATGTAGGATTCTTTTCCACAAAAAGTTATTCTTCGTAAATCGACGCATGTGTAGAATGATGTATGGTGGCAGTCTGGTCACATTGTATCGCATTCTAGCTATATGAGGACGGACAACCTCTGGGACGGTCTCCCCATCAAACTTCTTTAATATGTTGAAGAGTGGAACCTGGAAACAAAACCTAATTAGCAGACATGAGAAGAGAAGGGCATACAAAGATACTTGAATACAACAGCTAAATTGATATCAGTCCTCAAGTCTACAAATTAGAAATGTGTTGAAGTAACATCTTATGCTTGCTTCTTACATTTTTTCCCCCCTTTAATGCCTTCTCACATAGCATTTCCAGGAAGCAATACATTCAAATTAATGATTAGATTGTTGTGGATGCTAAGAACTAAAATCCGAAGCCACATGGTATGGGTAGATGGAGAAATTGCAAGATGAGAATTTGAGAATACATCTCCAAATATAAAATAATGGGGGGCTTTTAGGCAAAGCCATGAACCTCTGGCAACCTTGAGAAAGTACTGAACGAAAGGAGGCAATCCTATTCATAAAAATGAGATCCTAAGCAAAATATGACTGCACTGTAGTTTAAGGCAGAAAATATGGTGGGTAGTGGGCTGGTTTACTGAGCTATTTAAACTAGAATTTACATAATGTCTGAGTTATCTACCTTTTTTCCCCTTTTACAAGATAATTTTTATGAGAGAGAGATGACCAAAGCCTATAACATTGTGTGTGCCCTTTTTGGGGTTGTACAATTTTATAGAAATGGGGTGCGGGAATTTCCTGCCATTGATGAGAATCAATCTTAAGTAGAAATTGACCAGGACAGGGTCTGTTGGCTGATTGAAGGTTGGTCAAATTATGATTAGATTGTTGTGTTCTATGTTGCAAGCTTGCAATAGCGGAACAGAATTTCACTTTGGCTAGTAGCTTTAACTTTTAGCATAGTGTCTAACATCGACCCGAACAAGATCCGCTAGTTCCAATGGATTTTATAGGTTAAGCAACTTGGAAATTTTTTTCTGAAGGGAGTCTAATGGGAGATCTTACATTACTTCTAAAGCAGTGAAGAACAGGTTTTTAACAACAGGTAGCTTAAGAATTTATCATAATGCTAACTCCATAAAAATAAGGGCCTGTTTGGTTGCTAGAATCAAGGCTTAAAGAATGGGAATGATGTCTCCATTTTAACATATTGTTTTGGTTGCATATTTATCCTGGCACTATCATTCCCATGGGAAAATCCAGTACCAGAAATGTGGGAATCAACACACTCATAGCAGACCTCATGAATCATGACTCCCAACTCTAAGAATTCTCATTTGAACTAAATTTTTTTTTGGGCCAAAAAACAAACTAAACTTGTATTCATTTGAACTAAATTACCCCTCCTACCATTTGAAAACTGTAAACCTATCTCCCTAGTCGCTTTATTTTTTTTTTTGGGTCAAAGTCACTTTATTGTTGTTTATATATTTATTTTCCATTCCATTCTCATCCTTTCCAATAACCAAACATGCGCTTGTATATTTTCTTCTCATATAATTCACGCACAATGGTCTTTTCTATAGTTAAGGAAAATGGAATCTGCTTGAGTTGAGGACCAAAAATTTGGGGCAAGAGTGCAGCCAGATTGTTCATAATGCTACTCAGTGGGCTTCCCTTGTATATTTAACTGATAGCTTTTCAAACAAAAAGCAAGGTTCAACAGAACATTATTTACTTAACTGACAGTTTTTATCCCATTTTTCATCTCATTCAAGTAAAAGATCTTGAGAAATGGTTGCCATGCCCAATAAACCACACAATACTTAAGTCTTTACTTTTTTCCCCAACCCATCAAGCGGAACCAAAGATATGAGGTCCTCCCATATCTGTGTCTTCTAGTTAGTTCCTGAACACATTTTATCACACAGAATAGACAAACAACACTTTGCCTTGGTTGTCAAAGTAGACCGTGCAATATTTTCTTGATAAACACAAGTATAAGAAATTTTCACAGCAGGATGATGAAGTTATAGATAGTTCAGAATCAATTTGTATGTGCCTGATCGGTGATAAAAGACATGTGCTTTTCATTAATCATTGAGAATGCATCACAGAAAAATTTAAATATCAAGTTAACAGGCAAGATTAGGTTTTGACCTAAAAAAAACCGGCAAGATTTTCGGAACATAGAATGAGAAGACGAGAAATATCTCACTTAGAATAGATCAGTCTTGTTCTCTCATCTCTCAATGTCATCCGAACACGTGACCTGGTGGGAGGGACCCTATTCCTCACAACCAACATGACGCTTGAATATTGACAGATCAGTCTTAGACTAGGCATAACTTCATAAGAATGTCCCATCAATAACATAGGCCCAAGCTGCATTCGTCAATGTAAGTCATAGCAACTACATAATTTCAGAGGCAATGTAACAGAACTACATGACAGGGATAGTACCTGAGGTATTATATTTTTCTCCATCACATCCTTGAATAGAGGAGGTGGTGGCAAGTCCAATCCTAACATTAAAAATGGCATCCTGGAAGTTTCTGTGACAAAAGCATCCCGCTCAGAACTACCATCTGAAAGTTTGCCATTGGGGTTTTGTTCCTCGTTGTTTTCTTTCTTCTCGGTGATTTGTTCGTTAGGAATTTCTTTTACAACCTCCAATTCACCCTGCAAGCACAAGTTAGTTGCAGCTAGGAAAATATCAGTAAAAAATAAATAAGAAAAGTAAAATGGATCAGTGAAGAACCTGAAAACACTTGTATATTATGCTATTATTCTTCTTTGAGGTTCTAAGATCTGTATGCACTGTATTAAGAAGCCAGGACATAAACTCAACTGGGTCACATTGTGCACCTATCCGAAATCTTTTTTTTACTAGCTTTCATCACTGCCTGCAAAAACTCATGCGGGCTAACCTACAGACACAAGCATTTAAAAGTTAGCTGCTAAAGTATCAGAATGAGTTTTAAGGCGTCTATAACAAAAGCAAACCTGTCCTTTAAAGGTTCGTGCATGCCAGATCTTTCTAGTGAGTTCACCAAATCGATGAACAAGTTGAGATTTGCTATGCTGATAGTTCTCTGGGATAAGAAAAAAATTTCTCAAAGGAGTAACTCATCAAGGATTGAATTGTCACATTCACAAAATCAGTATCCTTGATGTTATTAAGTCCCACCTAAAAATTTTAATCAATGCCAAATTATAACCAAATAGCATTTAATAACGAGCCAGAAATAAGTGAAATTCCAGTTATTTTATAATCAAGATGAAGAAATGCCATTTCGGGAAGGTAATCAGAGCCATCAAGTGCCCTAGACCATTGCTTATGTTTGTCAAGTTGTTCAACTTGTTCTCTAGTAAACCTACAAACAGACAACAGGAAAAAACTCAGACGTGCCCAGGTATTTCATTCATTTAAAAAAACCCTCTTTTCTTAAAATAAATGCAGCAATGATAGGAAGCTAGCAGGTATTCTAAACAATAACCATAAAACAGCACAGTGATATCCTGGACTAGTTGCCCACTGAAACAGCACATTTTTCCTTAAGAATGTTCTAGGAACAAAGGAGATAATGAAAGGGGGAATCGAAAAGAGAAAGAGTACCTGCGTAGGTGGTGATAGTACAGAGGCTCTGCTCTTTCCGACCCGACATTAAAAAGAGATGCATTTGTGATCGGAGAGAGTTGGAAGAACAAGAAGTTGAGGAAACAGAGGGAAGGCTCGAAGGAGCGCTTACCCTGTACTAGCACTTTTTTGGGTTTTCTGCTTCCACTGTAATTTTATTTTTTTAAAAAATAATTCTTTTTTAAAGAATTAGTGTTTTGCAGGATTTTTTTTTTTCTGGGTGGAAATATTATTTATAATAGATTAAAGGCTAATTTTACTCTTAAAGTTTTTACTAAGGAATAATACTTCTCTGAAAGTTTTCAAATTGTAACAAATTTGCATCTTAATAAAAAAGATGTAGACGACATATGGATTGCGAATTTAACATATTTGGTCAACCAACAATCAAGCTTAATTAGGATAACAACCCAGACAAAATTGCTCTAGAGTTGGCACTTTCAAAATAAAATTATCTCTTCATGTTAACTTTCACGGAAAAATTAACCTTTAACTCTGTATAATATCTACTTATTCTCATGTTTTTACTTCATCGTCCATATCTATTTGGACCATGGACATCATCAATGAAAGGCTGGTATGCAAAGTGTAAAAACTGAAATAAAAGATATTAATGTAAGAAAAATTATAGGTTTAAAGTTAATTAAAATATTTGTTTATATTTCCTGACTTTATGCCAGTGATTTATTTTATTGTTTGTTTTTTTTTATCAAATATGGTCATTTGTCATATTGGGCCCTCTTGTTAACCTTGATATATATTTTTATATAAAAAGACCATTTATTTAACAAAATGATAAAAATATATATAGAAAACCGTCAACTGATCCTCAGACATGAACACATTACAACAGACTAACAAAACCACAAACATAACAACACCCGAAACAAATAAAACAAGGAGTGACAACTAGTAAGGTTTCAAAGACCACCCAAAGCTTGAATCTCATCTTGAACCAGCTATAAGACCATCAAACGGACGTTGCTCGAAGTCCCATAATGCAGGAGAAGAAACTACTCGGCGACATCGATAAAACAGGGATATGGGAAGACGCCACCCTGGACCATCATCTTACACTATGTGTGTTTGGATTAGCTTTTTTTAATAGTTTTTACGACTTACGAGATAAGTGTGTGAGAGGAGTTTTGTCTCGGTTGCACAAACCATGATTTGAAATCATGGTTTTGGTGCTTGCCACATAAAAAATATAAGAGGAAAAACATAAAAAATGAAAAAAAGAGAGGGGAAATCACGATGATCCTAAAGAAAAAATGTAATACCATGAAGTTTAAATAACAAGTGAACATCATGCATCTATTATCATTTTATGTATTGAAATTTGTTACTGCATTCTACTCATTTATTGTAAAAAATTTTTGTGATTATATTTCTTCCTCAATGCCTTTCAATGGTTTTCCCAAAATAAAAAGCCACAAATGCTATTTGGAATAATATTTTAAGCCAAGAATGAGTAATATTATTATTGAATAATAGAAATCATTTGAGCACATTAATAAATTTTACCAAATTTAATTTCTGCTTAAAATCTTGAAAAAGTAAAATAGTTAAACTGAATCGAGCCCGCAAAGGGGACCCTTCTCCCCTTATTATTTATTCTGGTTGCAGAAGTTTTGAGCAACATGATCATTAAAACCCATTATTTTCCCCTAGAGCATTAGTTTCAATGATTTGCATTCAAAACGAGTCTCTCAATAAAAGCCCACTTAATTCATACAATCAACCGGAAGAGTTTAGAAAACAAATTATAAATTGGTAAACAAAGGAGATTAAAATCTTAAATTTAGAACCAAAACAAATCCCCATATGTTATAAATATTAATTATATGAATGTCTATTGACTTATAACTATGAAGAAAAAAAGACTTGACATAAAGAAAAAAGAGAAAATGACAAAAAGCAAAAAAAGAAGACAAGGATATAAAAAAGATATAAAATAACTATAATTTATATAAAATAATCATGATCATGTAACCAGAATTAGGTACATCATTATAAAACTTTGTAATCGATTGTTTTAAATGAAATGAATAAAAAATTCCCTCTAAAAATTCTATCAATCCTCAATCTTGAAATTATCTTTTGCTCTCTTATTACACATACTTTTGTAACACCCTACTATTTTTTATGCTGGAGGGAGTATAATTTTATAGCCATAAAAGACTCAATTTATAGTCAAACTTGATTGTAAATTACAAGCTCTTGTAACCATCTATCATATCCATCACTTTCGGTGACTAAAACCATCTTTTGGCATCAAGACCATACACATAACGATATGATTAAAGAAGTTTTAATAACAAATCAGTAGCAATCGCATTGCACAGAGTTTACGAAATAAAACACATTATTCAGACTCAAAAATAGTGGGACTGGTTTACATTTTTATATTGTATATAAATATTGGTTGAAGTCTCAGGACAGGTATAAATGCTACAGACGTCAGAAGCATACTTGCTTGTAGTCAAGAGAGCTTCCCATATAGTACATAAAATCTTACACAACACAGAATATTCATAAATTCTGGAGATAATTGCATTTATTCAAATTTCTTGATGAGCGATAGGTCATTCAACATTTTCTCAATTGCATCATCATCATGAGACCGTCCTCTTGTCTGCAGGTAAAAAAGAATGAAAATGCATTAAGCAACAAGCAAAGATCTACTAGTTCGACTTCTATAGTAGACTCGTGTTTTAGAAACAGACAAGACTACTTCAGTTAACCAGCAACCACATAAACTAGATGTCAGCTTCACACCGGGTATGACAAATCAGCTGTGGCCTACTATATACTCCTCTAATCCTTAATATAAGAACTACTTAACGAATTTAGATAAATAAAGGAAGTGAGATGAATTATTTAATTATGACAAATATGACAAAATCTCCCTAAAATACTTCTGTATTATATTAGATTATATATAAATTTGTAAGATAGGTAAATTAGTTTGGAGACAAAATGATAAATATTAGAGATAACATGGATGGATCAAGGTCTTATATTTAAGATTAAGACTAACCCCTTGACAAGCTCATATAATTAGGACCGGAAGAGTAGGATTTTACGATCCTTAGAAGTAAGAAAAACTGAGGATCCACCAATCCAGATCCGGCTATAATTGAAAGCAGAATTGGTGAATAAGCCTACTAGTGAGTAATTCCAGGTAGAGCATAATTCATTTTTACAAAATCAGATGATAGACTGGATAAGTATTATTTACTTAATGTATTTCAAATAGAAGAAACAACTTCATATCAGGTTGATCATGGAAAAAATATATAACTAAGGTTCATGCGACAGCGGTAAAGGATCCAAGAACCATAATACTAAAGCAAGAACAGCTCTGAGGAAAAGTAGAAGCAGGAAGAAGGTAGGGAAGCAAATGACGATTACCTTAATAGAGGGCACCATTGCAATAGCTTCCTCAACTGTTTCAGGGCAAAGATTTCCAAGGACACACAGCTGCATGAAAGCATCAAAACATTCAAAATTTCTTTAATTTTAATATGAGAATTTTCTTTGTGAACAGAGTTTGTGAATGGAAAGGGTTAAATTACCTCAAACTCAGCCAATTGATATCTACTTAGAATTCTGTATGTCGGTTAAGGTCACAATTGAGATGAAATTTCATGATTTTCATTACTTACTTCTTATGAACAAACGACTTGAGTAGATTTATAATTCTCTAATTGATACATACTATAACGCATAATCCTTGAACTGAAGGTAAAAATACTGGACTTCTTGGAGTATTGGGAATGACAGGTGAAAACTCCACATTCAAGCAAGAAAATAAAATAGTCAAACAGGATATGAATGAAATAAATCTGTACGATGAAACAGATAACAATATAGACCCTAGAATAACTTGATCAAAGGTAAATGACTCACACAGAACGGAACTGTAAGTCAGATTCAACATTGTTCTCAAGGATACTCTCGGACTTGTCTGACAGCATCAGGATTCTTATAGCGGCTGAAGCGCTTCACATATTGCAATGATTTCTCAAATACCCTGAGAAAAAGAGGGGGGCAAAGTTAACCATATAATGTGCCTAAAAGTTTTCCAGCTAGATACCGTCACTCTCTCTCAATGTCAATTGTCACTATTGGCAAAATGGCATGCAGCAGATGCACAAGTCAGAAGACATGGTGTGTAGCACTAAAATAATTAAAGTTTAAGGGTGGCTTGGATGCCATTTTCCAGTGACTCATTTAGTTCAATCAGTGGACGAGAAAAGATTTTGGGGGGAATTGGATGCAAGCGAAGCTATATATAGCTTTTCACTGAGATCTAAAAAGAATAGCTCTTTTAAGAAGCTTATGCCTGACCTTTAAGTTAAACTAACACAGTAAACTTGATGTAGGTATACTCACTGAGAAACTTGATTCATAGGATCTTCAGAAGTCTGCTGAAGCTGCTCATACTTGTGCTCAAGAATTAATGCAACTTCACAGTTCATCAAGCACTTTGCCTTCAAAAACTCTGAAAAATATGAAATGTGACACAATAATGAGGATATGCCATTGTAAAAACACTTCATTCAATTGAAAAAAGATATATCTGAATTATATACCATATCATACAGCTTTCAAAAGCAAAATAAGAATTTCAGACGCAGTCAATCGTTTTCTATTTTTTTTTAAAATCAGAATAAAGACAGAAAAAGTCTTCAATGGTTGCTGTGACTATGATGTACAATGATTAAATTTCCAAGGAACTGAAAAATGAGCAATAAAAGCAAAAGCTTGCAGGTTTGAACCAACTCAATTAGGGATGGACAACTCATCAACATTATAACTTTTTCTCACTAAAACTGTGCTGTGTCAAACAACCAATGTATAGATAACCACAGGGGCATGCAGAACCACTAATTTAGTCAAAGCAAGCAGTCAGATCAAGCAATTTGTTTAAGTTAGAAGTTATGGAAAATGAATGCAAGAGAAAACATGATTACCATCACCGATTTTGAGCTCCGCGGCATTTTCTTCCTCTTCCCCAGACATATTCAACCAAATTAAAACCTATAAACATGGACAAAGACAAGACATAATAAATACTTGAGAAAAGTAGTAACAAATTCCACTTATAGATAGAGTCAATTTCATAAAAGAAGATCAACAAGGATATAATTAGGCAATTATAGATAGATTAAGCAGATCCCTAAATTCAAGCAACAGTAATGATCCTGCATGTATTGAGAAGAATATCAAGGACCTAAACTAATTGCCAACAGAAGCAGCAACATATGTAACGAAGGTCAGACGAAACTCGAAATGAAACAAGTACGCAATTAACATAAGTTACAATGTTTCAAAACCCTATTCAATAGCTACTCAACTGAAGGCAATCAAGTGCCACTGAAGTCCAAAATTTTGTATCAGAAAAATTCTTAAATAAAAATCATTAGCATTAAAATTCAAAACCAAACTGTTCACTGAACATGCAAAGAAAAGGCATTTAAGTACAACCCCGTTAAAGGAATGACAAAAGTTGGACCTTTAAAATGTTTACAAACTAAACTAGGACATCAAACTATCACATTCCTTATGAAACTACAGGCAATGATATACGCCCACAATTTCGTGTCCGTTTTTCCCATTTCTAAATCACATGAAAACAGAAAGCCCTACCTCGAATTTTCCCAAGATTTCAATTTTCCCAACAACACAAATCGTCCCAAGTACAAGCCTAAATTAGAGAAATCTATAGAAAGAAATGAAAGAACTAAACAATATATGACACCTCTATTTGAAAGCCAGGACGGTTTCACAACTTTGAGGTCAGTACAAGAAAAACCAATAGCAAACTGGATGCACCTTGTTATACTGATACAGAGACTATGATGGAGAAAGGGTCACCAGATGAACTTCGAGGAAAGAGCAACGAAGCTCCAAGAGAGTCTTTGATAACAATTGGGAGAGTAAAGAGAACCCTGGCCTACAGAGACCCCTCTCGCCTGCCTGACGAAACGGGAAGAACTCGTCATTTTTTTTTTGATTTATTCAAGGTTTCCGGGAGGTTTTGATTAGCGTTTTAGGGAAAAAGTGGAAAATTCTTAGGTGAGCGAGAGAAAAATACCATTTGAATTTTAAAATTCTGTTGATAAGAATGATAATGGGATTGACAAGAATAGTAATGAAATTGACAACGTAAATCTTTGTCAACGAACTAATTGGAGTTTTTGAAGTTCAAATGGTATTTTTTTGTCATCCTCCCAAAATTCTTCATGGAGTAGAATAGATCATGAGAAAAAATGATTTTGATAAAATAAGAGTGTTTAGATATTATGGTCATAATAATTTTCTTTTTATGATCAAATTATTAAAAAAGATATTAACTTTTATGATAATTATATATAAAAAATAATATTATATTTTATATATTATTTAAGGATTAAGGTCCGAATTTAACATCAAAGTTTTTCCTAAGAGGCATCTGGTACAAATAAATTTTGGAAAATGCAAAAATAATAATGAACAATTAAAAATGGTGTAAATTTAACAAAACCGTTAAATTTGACCTTATGACGTTAAATTATAAAAGAAGAAAATCCCTAACGGCATTAAAAATGATACATCTTAACTCATTATTTAACATTAAATTTCATAATTAATACTATAAATGAAATAAATTTGTCTATGTGTAATGTTAATTAATTTAACTATTTTTTCTAATATAATCAAATTAGATAAATAGATCTTATGTTAAGGATAAGATGGAGTATTAAAATTTTAAAATTCTTTAAAAAAACACATAGAGATAGAAGATGAAAAACGTTGAAATTAAAAAAAAAAAAATAGATGAGAGAGAGAGAGAGTGGCGGGATACCCACATAATGAAAAAAAAAAAAAAAGAGAGAGAGGGAATGGGTCCATATAAAGAAAAAAAAAAAGAGAACTTTTCTCAAACGATTTTGATGGTTGGGTAAAAATTTAGGTGTTTAGATGATTTTTGACAAAATCATGATTTTATTTCATCATCCAAACACACATTTAGAATGTAAAGTGTGATATAACTCATTTCAATAATAATTCCACTTTGTAATATTCGAACTTGTTGGAATAGCTCATTCTTTGAAACGGGGTAAAAGCTACTCCCTCTTATCTAAAATAAAATATCCAATTAATGTTTTTTAGATATTAAAAAAATTAAATAAGTTATTTAATCATATTATAAATTATGCTTCATTAAATTATAGATTAATTTATAAATCAGATAAATTAGTTTGAAGAAAAATAACAATATAAATATTTTAAAGTAATTTAACTAAATTTATTAATCTTTCTAAAAAGGTCAACAGAATCTTATATTTAACACATAAGGTCGCAAAAAGAATGATTGTAAAAAATAAAAAAGAAAGAAATGAGGAGAGAGGAGTGTCTTCATTTGCATCCTTCTCCATTCCCTTTCCATTTAGTTTTGCCATCATGGGATCATCATTCAACAGCTAAATATAGTATTTTAAAATAAAATGTTATTATCTTAAAAAATATATATATATATAAAAATAAATTTAAACCATTAAAACTTAACATGTTAAAGTTCAATAGTGGTGGAGATAGAAACTAAAAAAATTATAAGACATTTTAATAAAAGTCTACTGATTTCTAATAATATTATTATAAAATGATATAAATCCAATAATGATATAATTTTAATAATTTAAATTTACTTATTTGTATTATTGTATTCAATATTATTATAAAATACTATATCCTAACCATTGGATATTGGGGAAAGTAAAGGGGGAGAAAATTGATAGAAAGGTAAATGGAGACATCGATCTTCTTAAAATAAGGGAAAAGGAAAATAGGAAATTGTGTTAGTGCACATTTTTAATAAAATTGGTTAAAGTTCCTATATTAAAATTTTTACTGGTGAGAAAGATTTAAATCAAAGCACATCTGCGCATTTACTTTACTGCTACAAAATTTAAATCAAAGCACATCGGCCCAGTTACTTTATAGGTACACAATTTACAGAGCACCTTTTGTCCTTAAATAAAGGAGCTATTTACGGTTGGATTTGATTCTAAATATAAGATTATAATCAACTTTATCTTCCAACTTTATAACAATCATGAGACTTTAGCCCCACTAACTTCAAGTCTTTCATCGACACAAGCTTCATAACATTTGAGGAATACCCTGAAAGAACTTTGATGTCATGTAAACACTGACAAAAGCTTCTTTTCTCATCCTTAAACAAAGTATGAGCAGTTGGAGGACAAAAAGTTCTCTTACCATATGGCTTTAGATGCAAGTCTTCTCGTATCCCCATTTCTTGTAAATCTAATCTTGTCTTCACGCCATCCTTAGAACTACCTTGTATGTTAAGCAGTGTCTCAATAATACTATCACAAACGTTTTTCTCCGCATGCATAAAATCAATACAGTGTCTTACATCAAGCTTCGGCCAATATGGAAGATTGAAGAAGACAGACCTCTTTTTCCATTTACTTTTCTCATTACTATTCTTTGTAGTCTTACCAAAGATAACATTCATATTTTTCACCTTTTCATAAACTTGCTTTCCAATCAATGCCTTTGGAGCATCTTCAAACCCTTGTCCACCAAAAAAAGCTTTCTTTAATCTGCGATACGGGTGGCCTCGTCTAAGAAATCTCCTATGGCCGAGATAAAATGTCTTTCTTCCATGTTGAAGTTGATGGTAGCATGTTCCTTCTTCACAAATCGGACATGCTTTATGGCCTTTAACATACTATAGCTTGATAAGTTTCCATATGCAAGGAAGTCATTTATAGTACAAAAGATTATGGCTCGCATTTTAAAAACCTCCTTCTTGTTCGCGTCAAAAACATCAACACCTTCGTCCCACAACTCTTTCAAGTCTTCGATCAAGGGCTCCAAATAAACATCTATATCATTTTCGGGTTGTTTTGGTCCCAAAATTAACATAGATAACATGATATACATTCGTTTCATGCATAACAAAGCAGATAAGTTGTAAATTATCAATAGAACAGGCCATGAACTATGTATACTGCTCATGCTACCAAAAGAATTCATGCCATACGTGCTAAGCCCAAGCCTAAGGTTCCTAAGCTCTTCACCGAAGGCAGGAATAATTGTTCAATTTTCTTCTATTGAGAAGAATCATCCGGATGTCGAAGCTTTCAATTGGATATCCTTTCATCCACATGCCATCTCAAATTTCTTGCATCGTTTTCATTAGCAAACAAGCGCTTAAACCTTGGTATGATTGGAAGGTAAAACAATACTTTTGCAGGAGCTTTATTTGATTTGTACCTTGAGGTTTCACATATTGGACACTTTTGTTTCTCTTCATGCTCTTTTCTATACAATATACAATCATTAAGGCATGCATGGATCTTTTTATACTTCATCCCTAGTGGACACAATATTTTATTAGCATCATAGTATCGAGAAGGCAACACATTATCATTTGAAAACATGTCCTTAAAAGCCTCAAGCGTTTCTGAAAAACTCTTGTCGCTCCATCCATGCCGTGTTTTCAAGCTTACAATTTCAATACTGCTTTCAATAATTGGTACTTTTTACACCCCGGGTACAACGGCGTCTCAGTATCACTACACAAATTACCACATGCATGTGATTGCTCAAAAGTCTCTTCTCCTACATCACGAATAATATCCTCTATCCGATCATCCGTATCCGTGTCATTATCATCGAAGTTCACTCCCCCTGTTGAGATGAACTTGGTATTTCTAATTCTTCATCATGCCATACCCACACTGTATAACTCTTACAAAATCCTTCACAAATTAAATGTGTATATATATTTGCAGTACTTAGTCGCTTCTCATTCAAACATACTACACAAGGGCAATAAAACTTCCCACTACTATCATTGGCATTTCTACTAGCGAAGTTTAAAAAACCCCTCACCCCATTATCATATTCAACACTCGTTTGTTTAGCGTTTATCCAACTATGATCCATATATATCTCAACACTTCTAGCACCCTATATCCAACAACAAAAGGATAGACAAAAAAACAATAACAATAGAGTTTTAGATATTTCAACGAAATTAATAGGCACCATTTGAAACTAGTATTGTTTTAACAAACCAATAACACTGACAATAATCAAGCAACCGCACTAAATTAAAACAGAACATAGAGTGGTATTAATCCAAGCCAAATATCACAGGGATATAATTAAAAGTCAGAGCATATATCTAACAAGAATGTGCAGATTTAATTTTTTCCAGATTACGTTTAAGTGCTCAAAGTAACAACAAGAACTATTTTTTCATAGAACATTATTAATTATTGAACAACGTACAACTGAATAATAGATCGAACACTAACCTGATTGAAGACCAAGGAATAAGCTTCAACCCAAAGTCACGGTGGCGTCAACTGATGTTAAAATGAAGTCTTCAAATTCACGGCACTGACAAAGGGAAGTCAAGTCAGAGGAGAATTGTCACTACGGAGATTAGAGGTGGCGGTGGAGAAGACTGACGATAATCAAAGAACAGCGACTACGAACACAGCAACGACAGAGGTAATGACGGAGAAGAGTTGAGCAAATAAGGGACGGGACGCCATAGACGAGTTCAGAACAAGTACGGACAGAGCTCACAGAGAAATGGCAGAAAGAGAAGAAAGGGTTCACAGAGCGTGCGATCTGGGCGCGGGAGTAAAAATAAGGATGAAAAATCTTACCTTTAAAACCAGCTTTTATTAAAAACCGATCTTAAAAGAGGGAAATTTTCACATTTAAGACTGGTTTTTGTACAAAGCGGTCTTAAAATATTATCGCATTTTGAATGTAAAATATTTTAACATTTAAGACCGGTTTACATGTAAACCGGTCTTAAATGTTAAAACATTTTAAATTCATAAAAATTTCAACATTTTATGATCGGTTTTATTTATAACCGGTCTAAATAAATTTTTTAAGACCGATTTTTTTAAAAACCAGTCTTAGAAGTTCAATATAATTACAAAACTGTCACCGCGTAAATTTTTAAGACCTTATCCACCAAAACCGATCTAAATGTGACCGTCTAAAAAGGGTTTTTTCCAGTAGTGAGAGTTCAAATTCAAAGGCAAAGTATAATGAAATTGAAAAAAAAAAAAACAAAAACAAAACAAAATAAGGGACTGTTTGATAATAAGAGAAACTTCAATGGGCAAGGAACTCAATGCTCTGTTCCCAGTCCCCCTAGATCCATTCTTCATCCATAGAGAAGTAGAATCCATGTGTATACATAATTTTTTTTGTTATAAAATATGTATATATAATTTCACATATCTAAAAATAAAGGATGATAATTTCATAGAATAAATCTTAAAAAGGAGCAAGGGAGAAAATGGGAACCTGAAGGATGAAACAGCTTTTGTCGGAATGAAGCCAAATATTCTCTGTAGTCTTCAGCAGGAAGAGCTCACTGCTCTTTAATTAATAATTATATATATATATATATATATTAAAGAGGGACAAAGCAAAAAGGATGCGGACATGTGATCCAGCTGTGTTCAAAACAGTTTAATATGAACTATGTGCATATTCTAAATTTTTAAAGTCAATTATTTAATTATATATATATATCATATCCATGTTATATTTTAGATTGATATTGGGTGGAGGACTCGGAGGAGGCAGGCATGCTTTCCTACAGTCATTTTTTAAGCTAATACAGGAACAGTATTTATTTTTAAAAGAGCCGATTATTTTAGTGTTGGGCTTTAAAAATCGGGAAGTTTTAATGTAAATTTTCTTAGTGTGTGTTTGGCAAAGCTTTTTTTAATAGCTTCTGGGGGAAAAGTGAAGAATAGCTTTTAGAGAATAGATTATGAGTAGAATAGATTATGAGAAAAAAGTGATTTTGATAAAGTTAGAGTGTTTGGATGTTATAGTCAGAATAGCTTTTTTCATTGTCAAATTACTAAAAAGGACATTAGTTTTTTGAATAATTACATGTAAGGGATGAATTTATATTATATGCATTATTAAACATTAAATGTTTAATAAATTCAAAAAAATTCGAAATAAATTTTAAAAAAATTATAATAATAAAATTAGTCAAATATACAATATCAAAAAATATATAAAATTATTTTATAAATTATATTATTAGTCTATAATGTGGTTTAATATAGTAATAACATGTGTGTGTGAACATATGTGGTTTAAAATTAGTCAAATATATATACATATGTGTGTGTACATGTATAGTAAAATTAATTATAAGTAGTTAGGATATAAAATAATATACTACAAAATATCAAAGTACAAGTTCAGAGTAGAGATACGCATACATTTCACTGATTGGCAAAAATAGAATACGTCGAAATGTAAATACAATAACATTTAACAGATTGTCAATAAAAGCGTACGTAATAGAATACATAACTAAGGATCGTGCATATAATAAACGATTTGATCTCTTATAGAATCACGAAGAGAAGCCATGTCAGATGAAGATGCAATTGATGAATGTTGTGTTGAAGGTTCTACATCGTCATCTGCATCGACATCACACAAAATACCCTCTCGATCATGGCGTCGGAAGTCAGGATCAGAAATAGACGACATAGACAAGTGAGAGTGCATGATTAGTGATTTTGGAAGTAAGAGTGAGGTTATGACAACTCCAGAAGCAACGGTCTGCCACATAAAATCCTTGGTAATACAGTTACAATATAATCTTGTTAAAAAACATTATAGCATGCTCTGTTCCGTAAGTTTAAATTGTAAGGGAATAAAATCACATCCTTCAAACAACAGCCATGGCATTCAATTTTTTTTTTTAAACCATCCCAGAAAGCTGGGTCATTAATCAAACCAGAACAGAAAGCTTGGTAACCAATATCAAGCAAATTTTGATGAGACAAAAAAACCAGATCAAATGGCAGAAAATTATACATAATTTAAAATAGGAAGCAATTGATCCACAAAATTTATTCCTCTCCTCTATTATTTTCCTATTATAATTAAAATATCAAACTCAAATCTATAGAGGCTGTCTGTTATATGGTAGATGTATTTGGCACTTAGAAGTAAAGAAATAGTATTACTCCATACAACACACTATTGCATCTGCATATCTCCCTGTTTATACTTGATGTAGTGCACAAGGATTCCTAACAAACTAATAATATCTCCAGCTATTGTTTCCCTCATCACTATTTAACATAGTTTGATAATCATAAGCAGTTAATATCACAACCTAGGAGCCTTCTTATGCTAGTTATAAGTTTTCTGAAGCAAAGGAGTTCTGAAGGAATTGCAAAGTCTGCTAGTTATCCACTTTAATCCTTCCCAAGCACATATATGGTAATAAGTTATGAAGTACGGATGCTTCTAAATTCATGTTAAGGGTAAATAAACTGTGCCCATACCTATTGGGGGCACTGCGAGATAAGTATCATGTAGTATTTTCATACTTTACCAGAACAAATTGATTTCAGTGTATAGTATGTAAGTTTATGTGTTCCAACAAACTTTAAACCTGAATAATGAAGATCCTATATTAAGTATTATCATACCAATCACCATAAAACAAAGTTTGTATATACTTCAGCGTCACATCACCATGTTGGTACCTTCAAATTACAGAAAACTTATTGTATCCCATACCTCAACCCACACACACTATACCAGCACCTGAGCAACATAGATCGTGAGTTGTTTACAGTTAAAACCTATTACTTAAGCAATTATCTGAACTAGACCATTGCACATTAGACAAAATTAAATTCCAGGAACTTGCTTGGAACTTTATAAATTCCAAATTCCAAAAATTTTGTTTATCATATTTCTATAGGACTCGCTATCCTCTTATATTTTACAGGAATCTAGTTTTCTTCTGTTTTCCCCCTTACGTTAATTTAGAGAAAGTAGAGATCATCAAAGGAAAAGTAAATAAAGTGCTGGATGATCAAGAAACCTCCTAAAACACAAAGAAGGAAGCAAGGGAATACATATACACCGAACAGCCTAGGAGTAGGAGATCCTCCAATTTCTCTGCATGTTGGATGCGGCCATAGAGCAAACACACAGGCACAAGTTAAGGATTGATTGGTCTCATGCTTCATTTTCATACATATTTAATTAAGACCTTATCATTTGGGTAAATCTACATGTTCTCATTCCCCATCAATAAATTTCACACTTGATTTCTCCACAAATAGATATATATACACACAAAAAACAAAAGAGTAAATGAAAGAAAGTATCTATTTTGATGGCTACTAAGAATACAACCACAGCATTATTTGCATTGGCTTGAAAACCTTTTTGAAACATATAAACTTACCTAAAAAGGAACTGTTACACAGATCCACTTAAGATTGTGTTGTCATTAAGGCCAAATTTCGCACTTCATGCTTCCCGGACAGATCCACAGAACAGAACAAGCAAATTTTGATGAGACAAAAAAACCAGAACAGTGCATTTCGAAACACTCACCGGACACACAGGAAGCAAAAATCAGTGACCGACAACGCCGATTATGGTGATCTTCGACGGGATCTGGAAGAGAGGGAGAGGGCCGAAGCTCGACGGGATCTGGGAAGGAAGACGATGGAAGAACAAGGGAAGGAGCCACGGTGAGAGGGAACTTGCCACGCGAATGAGGGGGGGAGCGACGGTAGGAGATGATGAGAATTCGAAGCTCGGACCAGAGATGAGGAGAAGACCACCGACGGAAGAGAAAAGGGAAAGATGAGAGAGAGAGAGAGAGAGAGAGATAACAACGGTCAAAAAATCTGGGTGAGCAGCAGAAAAAATTGGATTCTCGTGAAACCAAGGTTTTGCAATTCAAAACCTTGGTTTCGGGCAAAACGGGATTAATTGGAAAATTTGAGTGTTTGGATACAAATAGCTGAAACCATGGTTTGCCCTCAGAATCAATTAAAAAAATTCAACCCAAACACCCTCTTAGTAAGTTTCAGTATAAATTGGAGGATGTAGGTGTAATTTTAATAATAATGATTTATGTTAAAGATATATGGCACCATTAAATTTTCAAGAGTGTTAAAATGTACATAAACTTTATAAATTGACATAATTTTACCAATACATTTGAGTTGAAGTAAATAGGTGTTATTTTTAGTGTATGTGGGCTTCACACAGTGATTTTTTTTAAAAAAATTAAGTGCTTCTTTTCCCTACTCTCTCTCCTCTACGAAATTTTTTCCAAAACTCATGGATGAGGCTTGGTCACGTAGCTCCCCTTTTACTACACCGCAAGTCTGAAGAAATTTCTAAATATATTTTTCACAGTTTTTTGAATTATTAGATTCTATACTAAATAAGTGATAATTTGATATTTTATTAAAATAAAAGAAATTATTTTCAATTCTTTATGATATTTTAAAGATATTTTATAAAAATACATGAAGCCCCAAAAAGGGGCACAACAGAGGGGTGGCGTGGCAGCTGCGAATCCGGCTTGGTCTGTCTGTTACGTTGAGTCTCCATGACAGGAAAACCGTTGAAGTCTCCGTTGCCGTCTTCCACCATTCTCGGTGAGTAACACGCGGTATTCTCTAGCCTTGTGAGTACGATGACTACGCGTACCAGTAGTTGTCTTGGTGGATCTACATCGCCTTAGACTCCTTGACTCCACTGGACAACGCGGAAGCCGTGGCCGTGACGGCGGTTCTCCTCTCTTCCTCCTTTCTCCTCCCTTCCTTCTTGTATTTGATCCCACAGGCATTGCACCGTGACTGCCATTGCCATTGAAAAAAATAAAAAAGACCATTAATTCTTTTAATGCAGAGTATATAGAAAGAATAACCAAAAACAAAAAAACAAAAAAGGAAAGGCCAAAGGAATAATTAAATTGATGAGCCAATTAAGTACCTTTGGACCTCTGGGGCCATTTCTCCAAAGGGGCGTGGAAGTGGTGTCGCAATTGGCATAGTGACGAGCGAGAAGAGGATCATTGGAGGAGGAAGAGTTCTGGAAAAATTTCGTAGAGGAGAGAGAGTAAGGTAAAGAAGCAAGGGCAAATTAAAATAAAGATCATGGGAGAAAAGATATTTACGAAGAAAGATCATAAAAATTATAATTATTTAAAAAAATTAAATATAAAAATATAAAATTAAAAATATTAAATGTCCGTAACAAAATCTTCTACATTCTATTCTACATTCTTTTCCGCATTTTATTTTTAAACTAATACAAAATTCTAAGTTTCACTAAATTAAATAACAATTTTCTTAATTTTCATTTTTCACAATTTGCTCAATTATCTCTGAACAAAAATTATATCAAGGTATTAAAACCCGGATCGGGTATTGAACAGGTCGGGGTACTGGGTTAAGGGTCAGTGGGTCAGACCGGGGCCAAACCGGAGCTAAACTGGTGAAAAATTGAAAATTTTAGACTTATAGTATGAAATTCTAAAAGAAAAATTTTAAAAAAAAATTCTTTTTAAAATAGTAACCCGGACCGGACCGGATTGGGAAACGAACCGGTTTACCGGCTAGTTCTCCGGTTTTCGGGCCGGACTAGCCGATCTGGGTTACATGACCCTGAAAATTATACATTCTTCAATTTTGTAAAAATTATAATTTTTTAAAATCAATAAAAAATTTAATTAAAAATAGAATTATATAATGAACGAAATACTGTATGTGCATCACGTTTTGGAAGTCCACTTAGCTTCTTGCTTTGATTTTGTAAAATGATTAAGTAAACTGTTAAGATTTAAGCTTCTTATCATAATTATCTGTTGTTTCAATATTTATATATTAACTAAATAACCTCCATTAATGAACTTAATCACTGAGGGTAATGTTGAAATTTTTAAAAATTGAATAACTAATTTTAACTGAATTTAAATTTATATAAAATGATTAATGTTTTTATATTCAGGAAAGTAGATACTTTTAAAACAAATTAACTTCGAATTATACAGGTACAAAATTGTTTTCTAATACTAAGCAAATGGTTATGCCCCACCATTCACTCGAAGGACCAAGCTTGGTATATAATGATCATGTAGAACTTTACATCTGAATTCTCTTAAAAAAACTAATTACAAAAAATAGTTATATGATGTGCTAAGAAAATATAAATGAAGTAAAATCTCGTGCATTATATAAAAGAAAAAATTAAATAGCCATCAAGCATGCATTAATATAAAATTTAATATGTAACAAGAAGGATTGATCTGCTGCTACGTACCTTAGAAGTAGTAAACCCATCGTTTTCCATTTTTGACACAACAGAGTTATACCCTATGTTAGTCGCCTGCAATATTTCTATCATCGTCTTAGGGCCCAAGATTTGCAAACCCGTTGCTCCATCAAGTGCTTTTTTGGCAAGTAAATTCGCTATACCATTGCCATCTTCGTGAAAGACTTGGACATCCACACACCATTTCCTCTCTAACATCCCTTTGATTTCCATGATGACGGCAATATCTTTATGCATCTCATGGACTTCAAATTTGATCAAATGAACAGCCTCAGTAGAGTCACTTCTCAAAATAATATCTCTACAACCCCTATCCCAAGCTATTTTGAGACCCATCAAGCAACCCCATAGCTTTGTTGTGAGGGTATCCCCGGCACTTAATTTCAGAAGAAAAGCTTCAATTATACAATTGTTGCCATTTTTGAAAACGCCTCCACAAGCTGCTTTGTCATTTAAATGACAACAGGTGCCATCCACTTCTGCAATAATTTTCCTTTCTGTGAATTGCTCAATTTCATTTTCATCAACTTCACTGATATTGCTACTACAACCTTCATCCCTTGTTCTTCTCCAAGCTTTAACATCTTCTTTACGCACCGCTCGCCACCCACACTTCTTTATTTTAAACCCTGGTGACTTATTCATAGTAGCATTCATAGACAAACATGCCATTTGAAGTCCGTCCACAACCAAACAGGGACGACGAATATATGTAATATAAAGTTGATGACTATGACTTGGATGAACAACATAGCCTAGAAAACACTTATTTGAAAAACCGTAATTAGGAAATCCGTAAATCCAATAAATTGTATCCCACCCTTCAAATGCAAAATCATATTCTATCACTAAGCATATGGCTATGCCCCACTATTCACTTGAATCACAATAATGAGGGAATATGCTTATTATGAATGACACATTTGGATGCCCGAATTCTTTGTCAACAAAGTAGTTTTGATTATAAAACCATGATGGCACTTTGCTACCTGGAAATGTTAATGTTCGAGTACATTCACTGAAGAAATCACAAGGCTGGAACCAAAAAACAAAGATTGTTTGTGTTAGTATGTAAGAAATGGAAATATATACAAGTCAAATAAACTAGATATTTATCATCAAAGAAATTAAGAAAAGCAATCATGTTATTCTAAAAAACTCACAATTTGCGAACCCAACGTTGTAATTGCAGATTTGATATTTAGATCGATAGCTTTATCGAGATTGAGAACCTATAAGAAAAAATTTTCCATGTTAACAAAGTACAATGATTAAGGTGAAAGAGCAAGTAAAGACAAATGAAATAAACCTGCTGAGGTTGAAATGATTCAATGAAATCCCACAAGTGTTGTGAACTCCCGTAATGTCTCATTGATGGACAAGCAAGTGCGAATATACCAAATAGATTTGAAGGAAGTTGTGGCAAAGATCGAAGCCATGGGCAACCATAGAGATTAATAGATTGAAGCTTGGAAAGATTGGAAATGAGGCCAGATGGTAAGTCAATGAAATTGTTTCCAGCTAGGAATAAAAATTTTAACGATGATAACTCGCTGATGTCATCGGGAAGTGATCCATCATGGAGGTTGCAATTAGATAAATTTAATTCGCACAAGAATGACAAAGACGATGGCAACATAAGATTTCTTGGGATTGAAGGCCTTTGAAGAAGGGAGAAGCAACTCCATGATGATGAAGATTGCGCTTTGCCATTATATTCACAAAGTGATAGCCCTTTTATATCAGTTCCACGCAAATCAAGCACTTCCAAAGCTTCATTTTCATTCAAATTCTCTGACAGCTTTGAAAGTTTTGAGCAACCAGAAACTTTGATAATTTTCAAAGCTTTCAATTTACAAACATTATATAGAAGACAAACCAGCTTTTTGCAGTTCTCTAAATTTAATTCAATGAGACCAATCAAATTGCCCAGTGATTGAGGTAGTTCGGCTATAGCAGTCTCCTCTAAATCAAGCCTAGATAGACGTTTCATATCTTTTCCAAACTTAGGAAGTCTTCTAACTTTCGAACAGCCAGATAGAACAAAAGTCTCCAAGCAATTCGTCTCAAATTTTCTTGGAAGAATTTTAACTTTTCCGCAATCTTTCAAATCAACAATAACAAGTTTCTTGTGTTGTCCAAGAGACTGGTGAATTTCAACCAGGTTAGAACACCCTTTAAGAATCAATTTTTCCAGATGAGGAATTCCATCAAAATTTGGGGTTTTGATGAGGTTTTTTGAATGAGATAGATCAAAGGACTTAAGGCTTGGGAAAGACTAACAATTAAAAAACACAATGAGTAAACAATAAGCCATCAAAAAAACAAAAACTAATTATAATTATAATTTATAATTAAATTCTGGACAAAAAATTTTAATGAAAGGACTACAATTACCTGTTTTCCTCTACAAATCTCTTTTAACTTGCTATGTCGCATTTTTAGATAAACAAGATTATGGAGTTGAGTTTGACTTGGCAAATAAAATAATGGATACCCCTCCCAATATATGAATTTCAACTCGCTAGAGAGGGACTTCAGTCCACATGGAAGATTCAATTGGCAATATTGGGAAACAGATGAGTATCTTGAAATGATAAGTAACTTAAGGTTACTCATCTTTGAGAAGGCTTCAGGATCCCAAAACATATCACATGACTCTTCTAATCTTAGAACTATTCCCCGGATTGCTTCTGTCCCCTATAAAACAACAAGTCAAGATAAAAATTTACAAGAGTTATGAAATAAATTATTATAAAAAAGAGTGCATAAACAAGAACATTGAAATGTCACCTTATTTCTTTCCAGTACAAGATTTGCATCCTCTAAAGACCATATCCTAGAACGCTTGCCAACATCAAGTGATTCTTGATAGACAATATATTTACCCATATCTTGGAGAATTTCATGCACCCACAAACGCCCTTCATAATTAGTCACTAGTGACTTATCAATAAGAACACTTATTCCAATTTCTAGATGAAGATCCTTGTCCGAAGTTTCTAAAATTTCTATGATGTCAGCTTTGCGCACCCCATTTAAAAAGCAAGCAATATCCAAGAATATAGTCTTCTCCTTAATGTCTAATCCATCAAAACTCACTTGAAGTACATCCAAAATGTCATTTGGAGGAACCTTCTTGAACTTAGCTAGTGCATCCTCCCATTCCACTATAGTTCTTTTGCAAAGAAATGAACCTAACACTCCGAGTGCTAAAGGAATGCCTGCAGCATATTTAATGACGGATCTAGCAAGGTCCAAATAATCTTCACTTGGTTTATCTCCTTTAAAAGCTTTTTGAAGGAAAAGTTCAAGGGAGTCATTATCACTCAACAACTTGACATCATGCCTAGCAGACACACCATGTGATGCTAACAAATGCTTATCCCTAGTTGTTATTATTATTATGCTCCCTTCGCTGAACCATCCTTGCTTTGGAGCCAAATCTTCAAGTTGGCTTATATGACTCACATCATCAAGGACAAGTAGAAATTTTCTATTGCCTAATAAGTTTTTTATCAGCTTCTTTCCTTCATAACAATCATCCACTTCCATACTTCTTTTATTTAAATAAAAAAGAAGTTTTCTTTGCAATGAAATCAAACCATCTCTTTTATACACCTCTCTAATATTTTGAAGAAAGTAGTGAATCTCAGTTTTTGCGCTTTCGCTCATAAAAAGCTCTAGCAAGAGTGGTTTTGCCAATACCTCCTATGCCCCATATTCCTATAAATTGAACTCTGTCTGATTCACTTGTTACTATTGACTCCAATTCATCTAATTTTGGTTCAATTCCAATTAACATGCCAAGGTCAGATGGCGATTCATCAAGCAAATTTGACATCATTTCTTTAGTAATGCTTTCAATGAATTCAGTTTCATACCTGCATATGAAAATAAAATTATAGCATGATTTTTTGGACAAGAAAATAGCAGGATCATGTATGTCATTTGAGTTTTAAATTTTTATGCATAAACACTATAAATAGTTAATGTAATATATATATATATATATAAAGAAAACATCCCCTTATGTAGCTATTTTAAATTTACCGTGAGACTTAATTTAATATAGTAGGAATAGGTGATAATTTTATAATTTTATTTATAGAAGAGCTGGACATAGCTTCTAGTATTTATAGTACGGACAATCACGAAGAGTGAGAAGCTACAACATATTCTAGTCTTGAATCTTGATACAAAGAAGCAAATCCCTAGATTTTTCTGATGAGATTATAAAAGATAATTGTTACCATTATGTGCCTGTGTACGCACTTTGCTAACTCCTAGATATTGAAGTCATTTAATCAAGGGAAAATTGTTATAAAAGACCTCATTAGCCTAATATTTGCTGAATGGGACCTGACCTAATCTGTCATTAATTTCGCAGCAGGAAAAGACCTCAATGCCCTTAATGAGAAAAGAGAGGGAAATGAAAGAAAAAGGAATAGAAGCAGTGATGTCGGGCGAAACACAACGAGCGAATGTTTTTGATTTGGTTGAAGGCGCGCAAAGTTGAAGAGGGAAGGGAGAACTCGGTGGAGAAAATCGGACGAGAGTGTGGTGTGGCGGAGTGTGCGTATTAGAGGCGGCGGTGCAAGATTGGTTTCTGCTGTGGCGGCGAGGCGAGGTCTTAGGGTTGTTGCATTCTTGCGGCGGTGTGTTGCTTTTGCGGTGTCGAGGAGTTGTTGGGCACGGCAGCGGCGGCGGTAGCGGCATCTCCGAGTAGTAGCGCTTTGAAGAACACCCAAGATCCGAGGTTTATGGTCCTGTTTTTCACTTTCTTCATTTTATCATCACCATTAATCCCGTTTGTTCTTTTTTATCAAGAGGTTGTTTCTGTTTATCATAATAATGTCTTTCGTTTGCGGTTCCAGTTGAACTAATCGGAATTTAGTGTGCTTAATGCTTATATGTAGTACCTAATTTCAGACTACATTCATTTTGTGTTTACCGAGCTCATGTTATCTGCTGACTGTGATTACTGTTGACAAATTTCGTTTTGTTTTATGCTGTTGGTTGTATTGTGTAAAATGGAGATTCTTAGTAATTATCTTTGTCTTGTTCATAAAGTGGAAGCTGTTAGTTATCTCATTTTTTATGCCAATGATTCTGCGCATCTGTCTATTTTTTATTGCTGAATAGCAATAAAGAAAGCTGCAAATGTAGTCTAATTCTCTTTTAAAGCCAGTAGACTAATGCAAAGTTTTACAGAGGAAAAGTGTTTTGTAGAAAGGAAATGGGAAATGCATCAATTCCATTCCATTTCCTTTATAGGATACACTAATTCTAGCTAGTGAAAGGATTGTGATATTCTGGGTCTAATGGAGTCATTCTTGTCAGAAGCTTAATGGGAATGAGACAAATATCACCTAAAATTCAGAGTTGCACTGACACTTGGTACTTCCCTGAGACTGGAATGCAAATGGAAGATTATGCAGTGTTTATTCATACTTTCTTGGTTCTGATTCTGTACTCTATGGTCAGTCGCATTTTTATATCCTGTTTCAGTGCTGGCATGGGTTTGCTTCTGATTTTTCTCTGCTTTTGCTCTTATCTGCCGATTTTGTATGATAATTTACATCTTGCAAAATGCTATTCTTAGCCTGTTGTCCTGAAGCTAATCCTCAGGTACTTACTTTAGCTGAAGCTGATCCTAATTTTTACTTAGGCAGAAGCTATTTTAAAGAGGTTTCCCATTGATGACCTTATAAAGGATGCTGAGCCAACATTATTAATTACTTCTGATCAAGTACACACCATATCTTCTAATTAACTCTTTTTTTCTGGATCATCCTTGTACATCTGCTTATCCATGTGCATAAATTATCATGTCCTTGGGAATTCGATCTCCCAAAGGCAGTATTGCAATAATGCTATCATAAAATGCCATCAGCTTTGTCATTGTGTCACAGTGGCAAAAGAAGCCTTTTGCCAGTTTGGCGTATCATAAAATACTAAGGTTATTAACAGCCCAAAAATAGTTAGATTGTTCAATTAATTTGTATATCCTGGTCTCTTGGCTACAGTCCTAAATAACCTCCATTTTCAAGTGCCCAAACTTGCACTTCTATGCTCTGTATCCTCATTAATAAAAGGCCAACTGGTGACAACCTCCTTCAACATAAGAATTGCAACTTTCTTTTCTTTGTTTGAGCAAAACTTGCATGTGCCTAACATTTGTTGTTAAATGATTTGGAGGTGGTTGTCCACGAAGGCATGATAAGGGAAAAGCCATCTAACAAAGAAGAAGCTCGAAAATTCTTGAAAGCGTCAGATTCTTTAGCACCATTTCTTCCCCTGCCATCCTTTCACTTCTTCTGTATATATATATTACTAAGACTCTTATGCATTAGTATGCGGAACAAAATAAATGAGGATATAGGATATAGTCTTTTTGTTGTTTCTGCCTTATTTTTTTATGATTTTCTGATTTTCTCTTGTCCTTCTCTTAATTTTGCTGCTCCTTCTGTTCCTTCATACTATTACTATCCTTATCGTACATTGTTCTGAATGTTTATAAACATGTGCAGTGATATCATTTATATAGACTATATTGAGAGAGTGAAACAGTTTGTAAGACAGCATGGTGAAAAGAACAGGACGGAAAGGAAAGAAAGGAGTAAAAGGTGGGAAGGCAAGGTTGAATGGAGCACAATTGTTCAAGCGTGAATACTGGTCTGATAAAACAAGGAAAGGGAAACACAAGACAATACAAGATGCAGACCAAGAAGTGAGGGAGGCGTGGAAAAAATTGTCAAAGGAAGAAAAAAGTAAGTATTCCGAAAGGGCTAAGGAGGGTAGAGATCGTATAGGATGTCCCTCTTCAATCAAAGAAGGGGAGGTGCAGACACGATCCTCACTAAAACAATTTGTGGAATTTGCACAATTTGTGAGAAATGATGCAATGTTGACGGCGAAGGCTAAAAAAATTGGGTTTCATAAAATATTAGAAGTAACTTGTACAAAGATACCTCATGCACTCTGTGGGGAATTGGTTAAAGCGATTGACCCTACAAGTTGTTCAATATGTGTAAGAAACTTTAGGAGAGAAATTGTTGAACAGGATGTAAAAGATTTAATGGGTTTGCCTAATAAAGGGAGTGAGATCAAAGAGGAACATGATGTAAATTGTGAGCAATTTAAAAAGTTGAAGGAAAAGCTTGCAAATAAAAGGTTCTCAGACATCAAGGGGATGATAGTTTCAAGGGAAGAAGAAGAGTTGTTTGAGCCATTGCTCGTTCTATACACCTTAGGGACATTGTTATGTCCTTCAAAAAAATGGAGGTGTTAGCCACCGATTACTGAAAATTATATGTTGTGAGAACACTAGTTTAGGTGGTTTTAATTGGTGTAAGTTTGTGATCAATGAGGTGATGAAGGAGGTCACAGATTACAAGAATGTGTTAAAAGAAGGAGTGACAAGCAAGTGTATCGGGGGTTGCCTTTATTTCGTCATGGTAAGTAATGTAACGTATCAAGATTCTCCGTTTTCAAAATTGAATATATAATCTATGGTTCTAAACTGAGTACTTTGGTTGCAGATCATGTTTCTCCAAACGTTTCCTTTAGATGGTCAAGCGGTCCCCTCGGCTGAATGTGCTTTACATTATTAGAATGATGCAAGGATCAAAGAAGCAGTGAAGCTGGAGTGTGAGAGTGATAAGGGGATTTTATTTTCATGTGGACCTTTGATCCCAGATAACTTTGGATGCAAATCAAACCGTGAGGATGACAAAACAACATGTGACACTGACACTGATTGCACACTTAAGCTTCCTGAAGTCACAATATTCAAAGAATCGGTAAGCTATAAATTTCTTACTGTGGTTGCATTTGTTTTGGTTTTATTGTACACACTTTGACACTGACTGAGCACTATCTATGATTCATGTAGAGAACTAGACAGATGTATTGTCGGATTATGGGAAAGGTCGCTCAATGTGTTGCAACTGAGTTGTTAAAGATGGAAGCTGCAATGGAGCAAAAAATTGGCAATGATGGTGAGGTCAAGGTTAATATTGTTGTGGATGACGAAAAAAGTGAAACCCAAGTCCAAGTTGAATCTATTCCTAAGGGCACAAACAACAAAAGTGCTAAAAGGAAGGGCACAAACAATAAAAGTGCTAAAAGGAAGGGCAATGCCGAAAATGCAAGTGTGAGTGATGTTAAAGTTCATGTTGATGACCATGAAAGAGAAAAGACGCATGACAAAGGAAAAGGTGAAGATGAAATCAATTATGATAATCAGGAATCACATTCATCGTCATTTGTGCCACTTCAGGTTATTCCCTATGATCATCAGGAGGAAGTTACGAATATTGATTGTGATGATGATATGGTGCCTTTGAGAAGGTCTCAGAGGATAATAAGACCTGCAATACATTCACCATTCCTCCCAGAAATAGGGAAGACAGGGAGACCTAATGCAAAGGAGCGGTTGTATGAGTACTGCACACGTAGGACTAACCCGATAGTTGGGCAAGAGTTATATGTAGAAATTCATGAATTCTTTCTGAAAAAGACCGAACTGACTTGCTTCAGCCGTAGGGGATGGATAAGCGAATGTGTAAGTTGAGCTTGCTACTTAAGTTTTACATTATAATAACTTACACTCCACATGAGAGTGCTAATCAACTAACATTGCAGGTTGTAACACTTATTTCACATCTTTTGGTCGATGAACAAAAATATAGTGATGAAGGACGCGTTACACGTCATATCTTCCAGCCTCTTTTTATGGTCAGTCTAACCTAATTCATTTGATTGTCATTTACATTGCATAAAGATTGTAATCGTGTTTTGTTCAGTTATGTGTAATATTACTAACTCGTCCGATTGTCATTTACATTGCATAAGGATCACATGTTGGGAGATATAGACAAGTGGAAGGTTGACAATCACACAAGATTCATTGACCCTAACAAATTAGGATACAATTTATCAGAGTGTGATTTTGTGTTCGCGCCTGTGGTTCGTGATCATCACTGGTTTTGTTATGTATTTGTGAAGAAAGAGCTCACGGTGTACTTACTTGACTCTTTGCTGCCCGACTTCAATACTCCAAGTGGGCAGACTGCTCTTAATGCAAAGAGGGACGTAGGACACAAAGTGGTATGCAAACCCTCATCCTTTTAAACTTCAAATTGTTTACATGTGAACCATAAGCTATGGTCATTGAACTTTTCATTTTGACAGAGTAAATATTTTGGTGAATTACTTGCACACCTTAATCGTGACATATATGGATATAACCCCTACATTGAGTTTAGATTTGGTCTTGTTCAACAGCAGAACAATGGGTGAGTTATTGGACATGATGTTTTGTTAATGTATGCATGAATGGATGACATTTTGATGTTTTGTTATTTCATTTTTGTGTAGATGGGACTGTGGAATATATGTGATCTCTTGGTTGCAAAGCTGGGAAAATATTAGAAAGCCCGAGTGGAATGGTTTCACTATGCCTAACGTGAGTAAATTGGTATATTACTTGTTACAATTATAGTTTATTTGACTGCGAACGTGTTTGTGCAGGAAGACATGGATCAAAAGCGGGTTGATATCGTCTGGTGGTTAGTAGCTCATGAGAAGAATAAATATCGAGACATAGTCATGCGTGGCATTGAAGGTTGGAAACCTGCGAAAACAAGGAGAAAGTAGTCCACCTTGTATTTATTTTGTTCTTATTGTAGTTTGTCATCATCTTTTGTTCCAATGTAAATGAAACTCAATTATGTATATACAACTTTAGTACACTAGTACTTGTTTTGTATATTACGTATGGTCTACAAACATTCTTCTCCTATGTGCACCACTTACTCCTTACTTGCGAAAACATTCTTAGGAAAGTCAATTTCTTCAACAGATCTTGTGGGCAAGTAAATTAGAAAATAGTGCCACTAAACCTTGTGTGGAAGCTCTTGCACTATGTTCAAGAACTCTTCCCCCATGTGCAACAAAGGGAAGAGTTATTGCACATGAGGGAAGAGTGCTCGCACATGAGGGAAGAGTTCTCGCACATAGGGGAAGAGTATCGCACATAGGGAAGAGTCACTACTACAGAATATAGATACTGCTACCCTAAAAGACGTCCCTTTTTAAAATAGGGACGTCTAAAATATAGGCGGTGGCATTTTTGTAATTATGTGTGGGAACTTGGTAGCTTTAGACGTCCCAAATTCAATTTGGGACGTCTAAAGTTAAAAAAAAAAATTTAATATTTTTTTTTTTTACTTTAGACGTCACTTTAGACGTCCCAAATTGAATTTGGGACGTCTAAAGTCCCACTTTAGACGTCCCAAATTCAATTTGGGACGTCTAAAGTAAAAGAAATTTTTTTTTTTTTTTTACACTTTAGATGTCCCAAATTCCATTTGGGATGTCTAAAGTGGTACTTTAGACATCCCAAATTCAATTTGGGACCTCTAAAGTGATGTCTAAAATAAAAAAAAAAAATTTACACTTTAGATGTCCCAAATGGAATTTGGGACATCTAAAGTGTAAAAAAAAAAAAAATTATTTTTTTTTAACTTTAGACGTCCCAAATTGAATTTGGGACGTCTAAAGTGACGTCTAAAGTAAAAAAAAAAAAAAAATTTGACTTTAGGCGTCCCAAATCCCATTTGGGAGGCCTAAAGTCTCTACTTTAGGCGTCCCAAATCCCATTTGGGACGCCTAAAGTAGAGACTTTAGGCCTCCCAAATGGGATTTGGGACTCCTAAAGTCATGTCAGAAATTCTGACATGTGTGAGACTTTTTTCCCCTTTTCTTCATTCCCATGTCAGAAACCCATACTTCTTTTTCCATCTTTCCCATCCCCATGACTTCTCTTCCCTTTTTTCTGCATTTTCTTTTTTCTTTCATTCCCGTGACTTCGTCTTCCTCAATCTTCTTCCTCTCTTTCTTTTCTTCATTCCCTTTTCCTCCACCTCCTTCCATTCTCATAACACCTTCTTTGCTCTCACCCTCCGGCGTACACCTCCTCCACCTTTTTTGCCCCCTCCACCCTCCGGTGTACACCTTCCACTCTCTTTGTTGCTTTCAGCCTCCGGCGTACATCTCATCTCCACTGTGTATACACAACTCCTCCAACGTCTTCTCTCCACCTTGGAAGCACATAGACATTGTTGGCTACCCTCTCCCCTGGTTTCATCAGGTTTGTTTTTTTTTTAAATATAAATTTACATGAAGAATTAAGTTAAACTTGCAATATGAAATTATTATAATGCTTTCAATTTATTTACATGATTCTAGTTATTGGAGTGTTTTTCCCTTGATTGTTTTTTTTTTTGCCAGAATCATAAACTAGTTGTTAGTAGTTATGCTATACTAATAATGTTTTTGTTTTATACGTTTGGAGCTTGGAAATCGAGGAAAATACATATGTATATTTATTTTGATGAAATGAATAACAATTAGTTTGTAGTTGTGTGGTGACAAATATTTTGACACTTTCTAGTTGTTGTTATACATATATGATATTAGGTTGTATGAGTTGTTGTTGTTATTATACATATATATATATAGTAAAAAGATTGCAGTGCTAGAAGTCCTTACCATTTCGTAAGGGACATTTTTTTGTTTATGAATCCATCTTCAATTCTGTTTCTGCAATTTTAATTTGCTGGGTAATGAAGAATATAAATAATTATTTTTAAAATAATAAAACTTTTTAACCTCCCAAATTAAGAATTTGGGAGGTCTAAAGTCCCCCAGTGGAGGACTTTAGACGTCCCAAATCTCAATTTGGGACGTCTAAAGTCCTGACTTTAGACATCCAAACTTTTTTGGGACGTCTTTTCTTAAAATATACTACGCCCCCTACATAGACGTCCCTTAGTTTTTGGACGTTAAAAGTGCTAAATTAGGGACGTTAAAACCCCTTTTTGTAGTAGTGAGTATCGCACATGAGGGAAGAGTGCTCGCACATGAGGGAAGAGTTCTCGCACATAGGGGAAGAGTATCGCACATGAGGGAAGAGTGATCGCACATGAGGGAAGAGTATCGCACATAGGGAAGAGTGCTCGCACATGAGGGAAGAGGATCGCACATGAGGGAAGAGTTCTCGCACATGAGGGAAGAGGATCGCACATGAGGGAAGAGTTCTCGCACATGAGGGAAGAGTATCGCACATGAGGGAAGAGTGCTCGCACATGAGGGAAGAGGATCGCACATGAGGGAAGAGTTATCGCACATGAGGGAAGAGTATCGCACATAGGGAAGAGTTCTTGCACATGAGGGAACAGTATCGCACATAGGGAAGAGTATCGCACATGAGGGAAGAGTGCTCGCACATGAGGGAAGAGTTATCGCACATAGGGGAAGAGTATCGCACATAGGGAAGAGTATCGCACATGAGGGAAGAGTGATCGCACATGAGGGAAGAGTATCGCACATAGGGAAGAGTGCTCGCACATGAGGGAAGAGTTCTTGCACATGAGGGAAGAGTTCTTGCGACAACTCTTCCCTCATGTGCGATACTCTTCCCTATGTGCGATACTCTTCCCTCATGTGTAAGACATGTTTCGATTGTTCAATATCTCTTCCACTTAGGTTCCTTTAGTCCCCACAAGTGGCACTCAAACATGTGCGAAAGATCTTCCTCATGTGCAATCACTCTTCCCTATGTGCAAGACATGTTTCGTTTGTTCAATGTCTCTTCCACATGAATGATTAAAAGATGTTGAGAATTAATAGCTTCACAACATGAAATTTAACATTTATAATTACAATAATATTTAATCGCAGTTTGGCTAACATAACGTGTTAATATATAACAATTTTACATTTACAATGACGAGGAAATAAATCACTTGTAACACAAATACAATACAAAATACATCTTCAAAAGTCTTCACATAATGCATTAACCGCTGCATTTCACCCCTAATTCAAAAAATCATGAGGGGACAAAAGGCTATATACAAAACCAAAAGTGAGTAACTAGCTAACATATTGGACCATGCATTGGATTGGTATACTTGAAGAAGGTGAGGTCAATAAGGATTTGGGTTCTTGCACCTTCGTCGAGTATGCCCTTCCTGATGGCATCTTGAACATTTATAGACATTCTTGCCTTGGAATTGAGATTCCCGCCTATTCGTGCGTGGTCTGCCAGGCGGACGGCTTGTGGTGGGGGGCCACAAGAAGATCTCATTCTGATAATCATTGAATCGTAAGTCATTTAATTTTGGCATGTCATGTGTGTTCATTGGCGTCATTGTTCTAATATATATCTTCTCTTGTGTTTGACTTAAGTAACATTCTTCCACATATCTGTACACATTACCATTCACATGTTTAATGCATGCACATGCATGTGGGCATGGTACACCACAGCTTTGCCAACCCTTGCAAGCACATTCTTTCAAAGCAATATTTACACCAACACGAACTTCTTCAATTTGAACTTCAAATGTGTGTTTAGAATATTGCAACACCAGCATCCCTTCACTACACAACACATTCTCCTTTAACTTTGCTTCTATATTAGGTCCCACTCCATTTTTCCATAAGGTAATTGCATTCTTGCAAGCAAACAGTTTTTTTGCTAGCTTCTCTCTATGCTCATTTATTAATGTCAACACATGATGTTTCCTCTCTTTCACAAGCCATGCGTTAAATGACTCAGCCAAATTGGTAGTAATATTCTCCCACCTTCTGAATGGGAATCGTGACAATGCCCAACGGTTAATATCACCATGCTCTTCAAGCCAGGTTAACAATTTACGGGCAAAACATCGCATATTGGCTAAAGCTCTTTCGAAGTCACAATCCAATCTAGCATATGCAATACCATCTAGCATCTTTAAAGCATCATCCTTCTTGATTTGGGTATTTCTTCTCGGGCCTCTATAGACCTTTGAATACTCTGCGCTAAAGTTCTCTTTGACATGCCTATAGCAATAGGCATGCCTCTCACTCCCAAAGACATTTCTGACAGCATGTATTATTGCATTATGTCTGTCGGACACAATCACCACTTCAAGAGAGTTTAAAATGTCTTTCACATTTTGCATAAACCATGTCCAATCATCAGTAGTCTCCCCACTCACTATGGCATAGGCAACAGGGTATAGCTGATTATCAGCATCAAGCCCAGATGCAGATAACATTGTCCCACGATACGGCCCACTAAGGTGAGTTCCATCGACATAAAGAATTGGTCTGCATCCTCCTAAGAATCCTTCGACAGAACATCCATATGCAATGAATAATCTATTAAATGTATGGTTACGACAAGCTTCCCATCTTGCCACTGTCTTCAGGTCAACTTCAGTTAGTCTCCTGCAATACCAAGGAATCAACATGTATGATTGCTCAGGTGATCCCTGTATCTCAGCTAGTGCTTTCTCTTTACCTTTCCATGCTTGATCATAAGACATTGATAAACCATATTCCCTATAAACCTCACGTCTTATCTCATGAGGTGGTTTATCTAAACAACCCCTCAATCCATCTTTTATTATAGAAGCAGTCATGCTAGAGGTCAATTTGCGATGTACGATCAGATTATCCTGTGCTGAGTGACTGTGGTTCTCCACAAAGGTATGCACATATAAGAAGCTTGACTCTTCCCCCCACTTGATATGCAGTAATTTTCCATGGACAACCATCCATATTACACCTCACTATCATCTTATTTGCACAATTTCTCACAAATTTGTATGCAAATTTATGTGCCAAACTATACTTGTACAGTGAATCTTTAAATTCAACAGCATTCTTAAACCTCTTATCACCTGAAAGCAAATCCTTCCACTTCTCAGCACCATGCTCAGGGATAGGTGCAGGTGCACTCTGAATTACATATGGCCTATCTTGTGATATCCTACTTGATGATGATTCACCAATGCATAACCCGTACGATCCTCCCAAGCTCTCTGGCCTGCATCAAAAGTTTTTGTCAATTACTCACTCATTCTGCCATACCACTTTAAAACACATAAAAAATACATGTAACTCACCTTTGTGACATTATCATGGGTTGCTCTTCATCTATCAACTCACTAGCATCTTCAACTATATACAAATGTGCACATTTGTCATTAAATTGTACTATTTGTTTCACTCCTTCATCATCCTCTATGTCTACAACAGTGCTTTCATCTAATGATGACAATGTACACCTTAGCTGAAATGTTTTCCCTTGAATCCCAAGACACGAATATATTGTTCTTTTAAGCTCATTAAGTGACATTCCTTCTCTTACTATTCTTCCATTTGCTCTCCCACCAATATATTGAGTCCTCCCTTGGTCAGTGACAATCTTCCCACCTATGTGGAAGAAGCAATAAATTTCTTTTTCTACCCTATTCATCATACTGAACAAAAACCTACAGTTGTCAAGGGAGATTTGAATTTTTTAATTCCTAATCTCACCCTTACAAAAAAGACATAAGGGACGAGTTTTGGATTACAAACATAAATACATAATGAGACATATGATAATAAGAACAAATATATATATATATATATATAATAACAGCAAGGTCAATGTAAGGATGACACCAACAAATGGAGAAATAATGATTCAAAAAAAGACACTCATGTATATAAATGCAAAAATTGTGTCTGAAATGTGAGCAACAAGATGAGCATATAACATTGTTTTCTTTTGAGGGTCATATGTCGAGACATGTTAAATGAATTATGGAGGGTGTATCCATATATATATATAGAGAGAGAGAATATGCAAGGAGAATGTTGGCATCTAATTAAGTGCCATCAAATTCAAGATTAGTAGCTACGTATGATAATTAATCATTCAAATCAGACATAATACGCTACTCTGTAAACAACTCAACATTGGATACAAATCTATCTACTACAAAGTAAATGGAACCTTGATGATTATGGAGAAATCACAAAACAAAAACCTAGCTCTAGAATAAGGGTCTTCACACAACTCACCTCCTCTTTACTGATACATCGAACCTCCACCAGCATCCATAATGAACGACGGCCAGAACGGAGGATTTTTATCTGTGCACATCTAAGGAGAAGAAGCTAGCAAGAAGAAATGTCAATCAGTTGCTCTGTTTCTTACGAGGCAGCTAAGGAGAAGGAGCTAGGAAACAGAAATATCAATAAACTTGCTCTGTTTCTTACGAGGCAATTCGTTTTGTTCCTTTTCCTTTCATTTCCCTCTCTTTTCTCATTAAGGGCATTGTGGTCTTTTACTATTGCAAAATTAATGACATATTAGGTCAGGTCCCATTCAGCAAATATTAGGCTAATGAGGTCTTTTATGACAATTTTCCCTTCAATCAACGCCTTATTGTTTGAAATTCCTTTTCTTGGGAATAAGTTTAATATTTGACCTTTCAGTAGCTTTTTTTTTAACCCAAACCTTTAAGCAGATTGAATTTTTTTTTTGAGCCCAAAAGTAGCTTGAATTTTTTTACCTTCGAGTAGTCTTTCTTCATTTTATTTAGGGAACTTTTCACAAAATACAATGTTAGATTTAAAGTTCGAATCTAATGCAAGTATCATTGACTATTAATTAATAAACAATCAAATTTCAAAATATAGAGAAATTATTCATTATTCATTATTAATTTTAAATTATTGAATTAAATTATAATTATTATGTAGTTTCATTAAATTTATAAAATATTCGACATACCTTCTTGATATATTAAAGAAAATGACCATTTCAAAATGCTATAATTGATTGAATTCAATTGGGAAACCTATTTCATCAACAATCAACAATACAATAGTACAAGAAGTTTATTTTTCGAACAAATATTAGTACAACTCTACAATTAAATAAAGGGAGAATATTATTTTGGTCTCAACCAAGAAAAATAATGTCATGACAAGTTCAATAACTTGTCAATGGTATTTCTTCACTTGTCAATAAAGACTTTAACCAGTCTCCATTAATAAATATTATTTTCCTTGATTGGAAGCTAAATGATATTCTCCCTTAAATAAATGAAGTTTATAATACTTCATAGTTAAAGCTTTAACTAGTCCCTCCAGGGGAAAATTGGGAGCTAAATTGAAATTTTTACTAGTGACAATGTCCTGATAAATTTGTATATAATAAAAGTAAGGGAGTTCACGAGATGGGATGGGAACAGCTGGACAGGACAGGCCTTTTCCACAACCCATCTAGCAAAAGGCATAGGACAACAAAAGTATTCTGTGTCCTGTCCCGTTCTCGCCGGGACCGAGACAAGACTGGGATCAGGACAAGAATAGGACGTCCCATATATTTTTTGAGGATTTATACCATCACATTTTCTCCCTTTTTTGAACTTGTGAAAACTAAAATATATGGTTGAGTTGGACACTAAACCTAAATGATTGAAAATAGATATGACAAATATATAATCATCATCTTTAATCAATAGGTAGTTATCATCACCTTCTAAATAATGAAGAGAGCATTCAATCCATTAGGAAATTTATCCCTTTATACTCATTTGTTGGATGACGTTTTACGTCGAGGTGGATTTCATAGGATTCTTTTCCTATATATAGGTAAGGTAATAGTCTCGTAACTTACCTCTTACCTCTTTCATTCTGAAAATGGTCTCAACCCTCCCACTCAGATCCTTGAACTTAGGAACACTTGGTTATTCCTTGTTTCTATGAACCTCTTAAAGAGATTCAGTATGATTAATGCTTATTTTCTGATAGGAAATCTGGGTTTTATGAACATAGCATTCCTCGATTCTCTTGCAGTCACTGAGCCGCCATCATTTTCACTAATGAAGACGTGTCTTGTCAAATTCTCAGGTCATCTCACAAAGTGATACCTTGTATACCTTAGCCCCAATCTTCTTTACTCATAGCAAGAATTATGGATATGAAGTTGCTAACCCTTGTGGTCTTAACAAGCTTGGGCCTATTCTAAGGCCTATCCATAATTCACAGGATAAGGTCGTGACTGACTTGGAGGGCATTTGGTTAAGTGTGAAGACAATATATGTGAGTTTACATGCCAACATATGGCTGATAGTTTCACTTATGCCATTATTTACTTAACCATTTCAAGGAGAGTTCTATCTCCCTGTTTCAACAACTTTATTATGTTGAAGGGTTTTAGGTATTGATATTTGCCTAACAATCCCTTTCCTGTACACAAAGCAGCTTGAACTAATCACATAGGTGTTCATAACCCTTTTTAGTTCAAATAGTCTTATCCTTTTAGTTTAACTAATTCTTAACTAGTTTAACCATTATCTAACTGCTTCGCATTTGCCTAAAATCAAGTAAACATTATTGTATTTTAGGTAAACGTCCATGACGTTAACGAAACATCAAGCTCTGTGTTTTGCCCTCACGTTCATTAGTTCACAAATGTCATAATTTGCTATTTGCTGTAGATTTTTCTCAAAATGTTTCTTTGTCTTTCTTGCCAGGTAGACTAAGTTCTCAACTTATTTATAAGGGTATTAACCTTTTAGCATGCGTTATTTAGCAAATAATCTTTTACTAGTTTGATCATTTCTTTGATAAATATGTGCATGTGGCAAGAAATGGAATTATTATCCCTAAAAAGAAACATCAAAATCCAACAAAGGATTTTAGAGTTATAGTTCCATCGATCCTTAACTAAAGAGATAGCAAAGATGTGGCTTTGTCGATTGCAATTGCATGGAGTGAATCAAGGTGGTTTATCTATGTAGAGTTAACGTGCAAGTTCCAATCCCTTGATTCTTTCTCTTTCTTGCTTTGCATTCGACATGAAGCCATATGCTCCTATGAAACATCCACTACTCATGTGGATTGTTTCTTCTACAACCTTTAAAGGATTATCAATGTAGCCTTTCATCTTTGTAGAAACCATTGACCTCCTCTAGATCAAGTTTACCTCATAGGTTTCTTACCTTTAGGCTTTAGAAGATAAATCCTCCCACTCTTTAGCTAAGTTCATCTGACTGATGGATGTTGGATCCTTTAGTCTTTCATACTCAAGTTCAATGTGGTGAATCTCGTTGTCGAAGGTCAAAATATGCATATCAGGAGCAACATTTGCTTCTGTATACACCTACTCACTGGAAGATATGGCTTACTCCCTGATGAACCCATGTCGTGTGAGTTCTCAAAATAAAACTAGCTTTGAAAATGTAGCGTAGTAGCTTAACCTAGGTCGTTCTTGTGAGGAGATTAATTTCCAAGTTCCTAAGTAGTAAAGTGATAAAAAACCTTAAAGTTGTGAGAAATCATTTTGAGAATTTGATTTTTAACAAATGAAGTAATATAAGCTAAAGCAATATTTTTTGTATTTTTCAACTTTTAAAACAAAGTAGCAAAAGGAATTGAAATTAACACTAATAACAAGATAAATTCAATTAATTAATATAATGATGAAATGTGATTCCCTTGAGTTGGGGTTTTAGTCTTCCGTACTTGTTAATAATATGAATTCCATAATGAATCAAGAGGATGAAACTAAGATACCACTAGCTCCATACTTGCAATAATTATTTAATTCATTCTACCGAAGCAATTAAATGAATATCACCAAATAATTCAGACTCAAGGAGATGAATAATCAACTTCCAATTCTAGCTTGTAATTACCATTACAAAAGTTCAAAGCATTCAGTTTAATCATTTAAATCCACTTAACTAAGTTGAAATAAACAATTCAACCTACTCTTAATATGAATCATACAAAGCTTAATTAATCAACTCCTAGCTCAACCACCAAGTTTAATCACTTAGCATAAAATAATCTAGATCACAACCATATACTTTACCAAGCCATACAATTATGAAATAGAAAGAGAGCTTAAAGAATTCCATTGAAGTTTATAAGCTCAAACCATTACCCAACTCAAGAAAATCACTAAGACTTAGCTCTTCATAAAGGAAGAGAATGAAGATTGATGAAGGAAGAAAGAATCAGCTATGGATGCAGCAGCAGCCTTCACATCTTCCTCCTTTTCTTTCCTTTAGTTCAGCTTTAATTCTCTTTGGTGCCTTGCTTCCATTCCTCGCTCTCACCCAGCTGCTCACTCCTCAAGTCGATGCTCTCTTTTCACTTTTTCTCTTTTCCTATTCGGTGCTGGTCTCCCTTCACACTCCAGCCGCCAAACCCTTTATTTTCCTTTCACATAGGCTCTCCTTCAATCGGTCAAGCTAGTTGTTTTTCCTTTCAACCAATTCGGCCCACATCTACTAAAGCTCCAGCTGCCCCTTTTCTAAGTCATCAGTCAACTCTTCTCTTCTTTCTTTTCGTGTTTGTTCTCATCTCCACAACTCACACTATCCTTTATTCATTTCATGTGGGCCCTTCTATTAAATCCAACTGCTGCTCTCTAATTCATTTTTGGCTCTCCTCTTCTCAACAGCCCTTTTATCCTTTCTTCATTTATATTCGGTCCAAGTTCCTTTTCTTCATTCCATTAATTTCGGCCCACTCTCTCCAATCGGTCCAGCTATTGCTTTTCATCTTTAATCCATTCGGTCAGCATCTTCAATTCGGTTCAGCTCCTTTTTAATTCTTCAAATCAGTTCAACAACCCTCTCTCTTCAATTCCATAAATCCTCACGTCATCCTTCTTCCTTTTATATTCTTTATTCTCATTTCTCACTTGGTCAACAAATTTGGTTGCTTACTCTTTTCCCTTCAATTTGGTTCAGCCTATCCTTTCTTCATTTCCCTTTCATAATTTTCCTTCGGTCCAGCCCCTACCTTTCAATCTTTCCAGCTCCTATCCTTTAATTAAGCTCCAAAATGATATTGAACTTGAACACTTGATAAAAATTGTGTCACATCATCACCTACAAAATTATATTCACAAAAGGTAATATCTTTTGCTCACAATTAAAGAATAATGAGAATAACAAATATTAATTAAAAATATAACAATTTAACCACTTTAATTCCAAAATTATTCTTTCACTAAAATCTCATTTTAACACTTGATTATACCCAAAATATTCAATTAAGTTCCACAAAAGTCTAAGATTAATTAATAAAAATATATAAATATTGAGCTCTATCACTCCCACTCATTGGGAGACGTCTTGTCACAGTATATACTTATTGCTTGTTAGAAAGAACTTGGCATTGTATTTGTCTCAACTTCTCAGTTTGACATTTGCCTTAAGTGTTGCCTAAACGACATGTTAGGACTTAATACACTATGTTAAAACCTAACTTAATTTTAATGGTATGGAAGAAGATAATCAATTCCACTATCTTCCAACCCTATCCAAATTGCTTGGATAAAGTTACATTGCTTGTAACATCATAAGTTTGAGCAATCGTGTTCTTTCTATGCTTGATAGCATAAACATTTTGTATTCTTTAGTTGCTTCAGCCTCTAAATGCTGAAGACTAGTTGGTAGGATGCCCCTGACATCTCATTCTTCCTAAATGCAAGAGATTTGGGAGTTTCTAACTCCATAGGTATCTCTATTGAGCTTGTCTTTATAAGCTCAGTCAAAAAGACTTGGTCATAATTGGTCACTTAGATGATTATGGTATATAAATTATATTGTTCAAATAAGACAAAGGATAATTAGGTAATAAGTTCACTAGTTTCATGTTCAGGAGACAACTATGTTGACTCCCATCCTAATCATGCTAGTTAGCTCATCACCCTTTTAACCATAGTCTTCATTGAACACATCCCCCTTTGTATTTCTAAACACATTCTAGAAACTCCCACTCAATCAAAGACAATTATACTAACAAGATAATAACATAATATCATCTAATCAAGATGAATGTTCATGAAAAATAAGAAGAGAATATGCTTAATTCAATTCCAAAAACAAAGAATTTAATTATAAATTCAATGAAAAAGAACATTTAAAACTTTTGCCCATATGGACCCCACACGCCACATGTCGATTTCTAGTTTTTTTTTAAAAAAAACAGTCAATGGTTTGACTGTTGACTTTGATAAGTCAATGGTTGGCCGATGACGTGGCTGCTGACGTGGAATTCTCTCGTTGGTGCTATATGGTTTTGGTTGACCGAAGATGTGGCAATTGACTGTCACGTCATCATCTTTAACCTCCAGCCGGGTCAACCCACCCGGGTGGAGCTCCAGTGGGTCATCGCGACCCGCCAACTTCGGAAAGCCATAACTCCTTCGTTTTAGCTCTGTTTTTCGCGTTCTTGGTTCTTTGGAATCATGGAGAATGAACTACAAATCCATGGCCTTAATTTAATATGAAAACATCTTTTTTATTGATCAAATTGTGACTCATATAGCAGCGGCGACAAGCGATTCGCCATTTTCTTTCCTTCGTTTCTCCCTCATCTGGAACTCTGTTTGACGCGTTCTAAGTGTCATTGGAATCGTCTCTTTGGGCTCAACACATCCATGCCCTTACCTCGGGCAAAATCACTTAGTTTCAAACACCCAATTTTTCTCGACATCGACAGCGCTTCGTAACGTGACTTGGATGTGCGTCCTCTATGTTTTAAAAGGTCTCTTACCTTTTGAGGGTTAAAGTTTCTTGCTTTTGATTCCACATAGGTTTCAAAAACAAAACTTAACTTTTGAGATTGAAGAAGTGAGGAGAAGAAGTAGAAGCATATTGATTAAAAGAGGAGGAGCATAATCTTTATAGATATTAACATGTACATATTAAAATCACACGTTCTCACATAGAGTAGAGACAAATGCATATGATATGCTCATGGATTTATGCATTTGATCATAAAAAAATAGAGAGTAACTCAGTCATTCAAAAAAATGTGCATGGCACATGGAAGGACGTTGTAATTCAACGCAGATCCAAATAACCAAAAAACATATATACATGCATATGGACCAAAACATATATAATCTCACATATATATGAGACATAGCTTAGAACATGGCACCATGTATTCACATGCATATACTTCAAAAAGGAAGGCATTATAAAAATCCATTTTTTTCTAATAATAAAAAAAAAGTGTATATGCAGAGAGAAGAAGAAGAAGTCATACCAATAATACGTATACATATATTAACATCATATAATATATGATAGCACAATAGAAAAAAAATGTGATAGAGATATAAACAAATTATATCATTTTTATAAATAATGTGATGACTGTGATTTATTCATAAAGAATAAATCACAACCACAGGATCAACATTCTCTATACCAATGTAGGAAAAATATATATATATATATATAGAGAGAGAGAGAGAGAGAGGATTAGTGTACCGGGACGAATCCAAGTTCGGATCCGGGTTAAAGCTTCAATTCTCCATAATAGTGCCCACACAATTATTAGACTACTAGAACCTAATTGGGATTGGCATAACAGATCGCCAGAATAAGAAAGATGGTAGGAGAGAAGAGATTGCTAGAAAATTCAATAGCAGGGGTGCGGAATAACTGAAGAAGACACCTCCTATTTATAGTGGTTTAGGGTGGCCACTAATTAGAAAATGACGTCCACCCTTCTTGCCTTCCAAGTTAGTAATCAGGAGAATTAATTCTCAATTAATTTCCTAAATTATGATGACTTGTTTCTCAATTAACAATATCATAATTAATACCAACTTATTCCCCAATCTACAATTAATACTGATTTGATTCTTATTTAATTAGGCTATTTGTATCCTAATCAAATAGTCCAGCCTATCAAGGGCGGACTTGGACCCAAAGTCCAACAGAAATATTTGAGTGGTGAATACTTTTTTTGGTATAGAAATACATACCAATACAATTTTTTCTTTCATCCAGCGCTATAAAATTCTTCAGATGGGTTAGGTGTCCTTTTTTGAGAAAGAATATGTTTTTTTCAAAATGTTATATATATATATATATGTATATGTATATGTATATGTATATAGGAAAATACACTAACTTCTCAGTAGAGCCGGGAAAATGGGCCGAGTCTTTCAGGCTAATCCATTTAAGCCCTAGCCCTTCAAGGGCCGGGCTTGCAAATTGTGGCCTTCAAAGAAAGTTGGGCCTAAAAGGGTCGGCCCTTAGGCTTAAAAGGGTCGGCCTGTTAAGCCTGTTTATTTTTCTTTTTTTTTTATTTTGAAAAGGGAAACCGTGTTACCTTTTTGAATTGCCTTATTGAATCTATATGTCACTCTATCCTCATATTGTATAGAGTATGATTTTTGAGTATATTATTTTACCTAATTGAATCATATTATAATTTTTGAGTATGATTTTTGAATATACTGTTCTGCCTATTTAGAATAAAATAATATTGTATACTGTTCTACCTAATGGAGTACAATTTTTTATGGAGGTTGTGATTATTTGACTACTTGAGCCTACAACTCAAAGTGAAGCACAATCAAATGTCTTTGAAATTGATGATAGTAGTTAAGAAGATGAAAATGATAGTTGTCATATTCATGTTGCTTAGATGTTAGAGTGTTTAGCTTTTAGCTTTCTTATGTTTTGGCCTTTGTGTGAGTTATTTATGGACATGATTTTACCTTTGGTTATACATTAGTAACTGTGTTTGTTTGTTGTATGAGACGTATTGTTTAAATCTTAATGTTGACAATATTTATGTGTTAAATTAGAACTTTAATAATTGTTATTTACTAATTATATCTCTTTGGGGAAAAACGCAAGAAAAATAGTTAAATCTGACCCCAGGCCTAAAAGAGCCGACCCTTTTAGGCCCTGGCCCGTCAAGGGAGAGCCCTATAAGGCCGGGCCGGCCCTGATTCCTAGCTGTACTTCTCATGCATCAATGAATAAGTATCATTTAGCCTTTACAAAAAATCAATTATTCAATTTTTTTTAAAAAAAGAGTTTGTTGCTAGTTATAACCCCCTCCGTAATTATATCTAAAATACGCGATTAAAGTGAAATAGAGACCAATAACAATCAAATAACATTTACTAACCCATCTACCAGACGAGATTTTCATAAATGCAATTCAAAAGCGAATTCACCTGGTCTCACATTCACCTTTCGGATACAATTACTACACGAAGATAAATCATATTCATAATATATCATAGTGCACAACAATATTCCTGGCAATCCCATGTTCATATCTTCACTAAAGATTCATAGGGCACATATGCCCTTTACAATTTCTTAAATAGGGATTACATAATTCTTATTCCAAATACACATTCCAATCTATCATCCGAACATATACATCCAAACATATACAAGTATCCCAGCATATAACGATAACCAACTACCAAATCCAAATGCCCATAAGGGATTCTTGCTGCCCCTAGTCGCTTGATCCTTCCTCGAGCCACCTATCCTGTCTAAAATGTTGGTAAGGGAGAGTGAGATTCTAGAGAATCCTAGTAGGAAACAAATACCTATATGCATGCAAGATAAGTGTTTAATGCATGACATGCTTGCATCACAATAACTCGTGCTCACATAATGACATATCCGCATGCTCAATGTTTCAACAACATACTCATGGCCATAGCATAAATAGAAGTAGAGCTTTAATCATTCATATATGTTTCACATAATCAAGCAAAGCAATAACATGCATCAATACACAAACACAAATATCAATACATGCAGGAGAGGTAAGTTCCCTACACTTATTCTTTCCCCGTATGCTCCAGCATCGGCTACTCGCGATCCGAGTGGATATTGAACCATGATTAGGGCAAATACCCAACCTTATAACCAAAACAAGGACATAGTATCATTCTCTTGTCCAAATTCTCATTTTCGTAACACTTAAAGTTTGTTACTATTCATGACCTTTAGGTAGCTAATCAAAGCCTAAACACATGCCTAAAGGCTTGGGAAAACACTTGACCAAAGACCGTCTTCCGAAGTCCAAAATGTCATTTTTGGGGGTTGGCCACGGCCAAGAACAGGTCCGAAGCATTTGGGTCGAGGCCCAGAATCCGCTGGCCACAGCCAAGAAAAATCTTGTTTCTTGGCTAAACTTCCAAAAATCATAACTAATTCTAGAAATATTGAAATGAGGTGATTACAAAGCCAAATGAAAGATATTAAGTCCTCTTCATAGGAAAAATATGGACCATTACTAGAAATCACCACACAATTCAAGAATTACACAAAACTCAACACTGCTCCCAAAACAGAGTCCAGTTTTAGTCCCAAATTTTGACAAAGCATAACTCTTAGTTCACAGAACGAAATGACATCAATTATATGTCCATTTTGAAGCTTGGGATGTGAAATTTAAGTTTGGAAAGTTTCAGAATTGTCCAACACAATTTGGTCATTCAAATATTTCGTGAAAATTGACTACCCAGAACAAAGTTCACACAAGACAAATTTCCAACTTTTCTATTAAAATGTCAAATGACTCCAAAATCATCAACCAAACCTATTCCCATACAATGTTCCACAAGGAACACAGTGGTAACCTCAAAATGACCAAAATCACAACCCATTGACATGCCCTATTTTGCCCAATGCACAAAAACCAATACAAAGTGGCTAAACTTCATATTTAAGCTTCAATGCAATTCTATCACTTCAAAACACTAAACAAGGCACTATATCCATAACAATAACATACCACACTCCCCCATGACCCTAAATCACAAAAATTAGGGCAAAATTTCCAGAAATTCAAGGCCCAACAAATGGCCACAAAACTTATATAAAAATGAAGCTTTCAATCACCTCAACAACTTTCCCAAAGAAGTTCCTTGGTTCTCCAACTTCTAGATTTCCTTGTGGCCACGAAACACCACCAATGGTAAATCTAAAACCATGAAAGTGAAGCTCTCAACTCAAGGAACAACTTTATATAAGGGAATTTTGGCATTAAAGGTAATTTTCTTACCTTTTTCACAAGCTTTTCACCTCTTCTTTGGCCTCTAATGGCTTTCGCATAGTGAGAGGGAAATGAGAGACAGATAAGAGTGAAGAAGATGAAAGAAATGAGTGCACTTCCTCACCCATACCAGCTGCCACCGAAAAAGAGGGAGGAAAGAGAGAGAAAAGCAATAAACAATTGCCATTTGACTCTTCCAACCACTCTCCCACCATCACATCTTGACACTTGTCCCACTCCCATTGGTTCTCATAAAGTAAGTAACTAATTAGTTACTCTAACCACTTCATTAGCCATTTAGTTACATATCTCATTTCTCCTTAGTTAGTAATTAATTTCTCCATTTATCACTAACTTATGGCTAATAATTCCATTCTTTCAATTTCCAATAATCATGGCATATTAATTAATATTGCCATACAACAAATAATAATTCAGCATTAAATCACAAATTATTCACAATAATTCCCATTAGCCCTTAATTGAAAATTTAGGGCGTTATAATTCTCCCCCCATTCAATAAATTTCATCCTCGAATTTGTTACACCACTGTGGACATAAACCTCGAGCTCCTCCTTATGACGGCTTCCGTTCCTCATCTTGTTTCTCATTAAAACAGTCCCTTCAAGACCACTTGTACAATAAAACGCTACACGTATGATTCTCACAGGAATCCCAATGGACCAATGCGTTGTGGCTCAATTTCTTCCTCTTAATCACTTTACCAATTATCATACATGGAGACACTCTCACGAGCGTGTGATCTCCGTTTTCAAACTCTAGAGGTCTTCACCTTATTCGATTATATTTTGGATGGACTGCACTTGTGCATCCCAACCTTGAGCCACTTTAATCACTGACATGAAGTCACCTTCCCCTTCCAGGTACAATTCAAACCACCACAGATTCACTGCGTACAATCGACAGCTTCTACTGTACTCACATATGTCCTAGCTCCGCAGTTTTCAACTATACTCCAGCTTACGTTGTATCTCTTTCACAACCTTACCCTTACCTATACACCCACCAATAACTCCACTAGTGGTAACCGGGACTGTTGGCATTCACAATCACATCAGGCTACTCTAGAATCTCAATCTCTTCTATCCGAAGCACCTTACCATATTATCCCACCTAGACTCTTAGTCTCTTCCATCCAGGCGACCTTCAGGGAGTCTCAATCTCCCAATCCCATCCTCATCCGATTTACCGAGCTTACGGGGACAAGCTTCTAAGTAGTAAAGTGACAAAAAAACGTTAAAGTTGTGAGAAATCATTTGGAGAAATTGCATTTGTAAACTAATGAAGTAATATAAGCTAAAGCAATATTTTTGTATTTTTAGGGTTTTATGACACAGAAGCAAACAAAATCGAAATTAACACTAACAACAAGATAAATTCAATTAACTAGTATAATGATAAAATGGGATTCCCTTGAGTTGAGGTTTTAGTCTTCCTTGCTTGATAATGATATGAATTCCATAATAAGTCAAGAGGATGGAACTAAGCTACCACTAGCTCCATACTTGCAATAATCATTTGATTCATTCTACCGAAGCAATTAAATGAATACCACCAATTAATTGTGACTCAAGGAGATGACTAATCAACTCCCAATTCTAACTTGTAATTACCATTACAAAAGTTCAAAACATTCAGTTTAGTCATTTACAACCCACTTAACCAAGTTGGAATAAACAACTCAACCTACTCCTAATTTGAATCATACAAAGATTAATTAATCAACTCCTAGCTCAACCACCAAGTTTATTCACTTGGCATAACAATCTAAATCACAACCATATACTTAACCAAGCCATACAATTATGAAATAGAAAGAGAGCTTAAGGAATTCCATTGAAGTTTAGAAGCTCAAATCATTACCCAACTCAAGGAAATCACCAAAGCTTAGCTACTCATGGAGGAGGAAAAGGAAACTTGATGAAAGAAGGGATAATTGGCCATGAAATGCAGCAGCAACGTCACTCTTCAATTCTCTTCAAAATCCCTTCGGTCCAGCTGAGTATTCATGCCTCTCCCATTCCCTTTCTTCATCTCGGTTAGCTCTCCAAGTCCGTCAATGCAGCCCTCTCCCTCTCTTCATTCCCTTGGTCCACAATGTTGGCTGCTTGCTTTCTTCAATTAGGTTCTCTCCTTTCTTTATTATTCGATGCTTCTCAATTCCTTTGGTCAACAATTTTGGCTGTTCTCACCTCCCCTCTCTTGCTCCATTTCGGCTATATATCCCTCATCTTCACCAGCCACCAAACCCTCTATTCTTTCATTCGGTGCTGCTCCCTTTTCTCACGTGGTCCCCCCTCATTGTCCAGCTGTCTCTTTTTCCTTTTCCTTCACATCTGGTCCACGTCTCCTCTCCCTTTTTTTTCTCCTTCAATCCCTAGCTGTTTAATTTGGTCAAGTCCTTTATTCTTTACATTCAACAATTTCAGTCCACTTTCCTAATGCTCCAGCTTCTTCTTTTCCTTTTCACAGCTGCCCTCTCACCAATTCTTCTCTTCAATTCATTACCATCGGTCCAACTGCTCCTTTCACGCCTCACCAATTTGGTCCATGTTCCTTTTCTTCACTCAATTCATTTCGGCCCACTTACTCTTTTTCCAATCAACTCCCATTCGGTCAAGCCCATCTTCAATTCATGCCTTTCTCATTCTTCCATTCCCTTTGGTCCATCCTTATTCAAATAAAGCCTTTACTTGCTTCTTTCCAATGCTTATTAATTCAGCCCAAAAACAGCACCACCTCCTTTCTTTACAATTATCTCTAGGTTAAATAAGTAAGTTGTGCCATGTCATCATCTACAAAATTAAATTCACAAAGGTAATATCTTTTGCTCACAATTAAAGAATAATGGAAATAACAAATATTAATTAAAAATATAACAATTTATATAATATAATTCCCAAATTATTCTTTCACTATAATCTCATATTAACACTTGATTATGCCCAAAATAATCCATTAAACCCCACAAAAGCCTAAGATTAATTAATAAAAATATATAAATATTGAGCTCTTTCAGGGACCCCGTCCCTTACCCAAACCGCTTACGTGGAGGAATCTTGGCAAAGCGATGCCTACCTTGCCTACACTCCACCCGTATACCCCCTTTGAGGCTCGGCCGATAGTAGTGCGCTTGGCGTGGCGAGGACTCAAAGGAATATCTGTACTCCCTTAATGCATTCCTTCCGTCTCCGCAGGACTTAAAGCCATACCCCCAAGGATAAGGACGTGCTTATATGAGACCCTGCTACCATTGCTAGCCTTTTTATTCTTACACCAAACTCATATCCCTCAATAGGGTCAGCCAGTGGCGGTGCCTACCCTGCTTACACCCCACTCGTATCCCTCAACAGGGTCAGCCAGTGGTGATGTCAACGGCAGAGGAAGGTATCATGAGCATTACCCCCTACGACGGCTCACGCTGACCTACTTACGCTATGATTCCATAGCCTTACGGCTTCCACATTTACAATGGCATATCAATGGCCGGGTAGGTATCATGAGCATTGCCCCCTACGATAGCTCACGCTGAACTGCTCACGTTGTATTGCACCACAACACCGTTCACAACAATATACATCGCAGACTCTAATTTTACTCACCGCCTTTCAGCCTAGGGTCAACACCAGTGCAACCAACCCGGTGGCTAGCCATGCTAGCCATGCCGAGGTAAATGCCCTCACATATGAGAACCCCCGATCATGTAGACAAATTTGCCATCCGCTGAACTAGCTCTGCTCTGCTACATAATCATACCACAATCCTAGCTTGTTCACAATTGTCAACCCTACCGGATGGGCTTCGTCAGCAGCCTTAACCGGCATCCCAACCGATGGCACCGGAACTCCCCCCACAAGGGAGAATAGGGGGACTCAACATACATAATCACATCAAGCTAGAACTGGGTATATTCAACACCGATACCTTTAAGCACTATGGCTTCCGCACCATAACTCTTTTCATCAAACCGAAATCCTCCAAGACCCCTTCTCACAATATAATCTGGACTTCAAAGTTTTACTTCCTGAAGCCATCACTAACATATCGCACTTTTTACGAACTAGAGCTTATGCTCAACACAATTCTTAAACATATTATACTCATTACCTCGAGCTTTTGCACAATACGGTTCTTAAACACATCACATTACCACACTTCCATTGCACACTCTGAGGTCTTTCTCCTCATCTGTGCTTTCACAATGTCAGGGTGATTTAATAGGAGTCCCGTAGGAATGTCCCACTACACCTGACCACACTCACAATCTGTGCCAAATCTTGGCCTGATTCAACTCAAATCATTTAGAGCCATAATCAACACATAGTTAAGAGCCCATACTCCCAACGTCCTCATAGTTCTACTCTACGATTCAATGTCACGGCAACTGCTCTCTACGGTTCGTTATCACGGCGGCTGCATACTAGGGTTTATCGTTACGGCGGCTTTCACAACATCATATAGTCAATCCCCCGTATACTACCACCCCAGCAGAGCGGTCCTTAGCCATGGGAACCCCCCATACGGCCGCAGGTGAGAGACACACACAAATAGCCTTTCGGCTCACTAAGACATATCCCCCGTATTCCACCGCCCCGAAGGCACAGTCCTCCCACCGAAACACCGATGGGCCACAAGTGATAAACACACACAAATAGCCCTCTTCGATCAAGACTCTCCATAGGTAGCACCCTCTGATCTGAATCCTCCGTAGATAACTTTCTCCTTATGCCAGATTAACAACCAGCACCCTTAGGATACCTGATATATACTTCAATTCATTTTGGTACTCCTCCCAAGTATCCCAAACCATCCAGGTCAACTCAGATTCGTAAGAATCAGCCTAGCTATTGAGTTTGATCTTTGGATCACAACTCAACTCTCACAGTCTCAACCTCAATTGAACTAGGAAATCACTTCCCTCATTTCCACAGAACATCATTAATTCCCACACAAGGTATACTAGTCCCATAGGTCTTATAGCATTTGGACACACCAGTCCACTATAACATCCCTGGCATATATTATCATATAGCTTAAGGTCTCCAACCCAACATCTAGGTTTATCATGACACCTGGGATCTTACTATCACATAACTTGGAAACCATTTTCCTCTGTTCTCTAATCATATGATAGGTCAGATTACCTCCACTTTTGGGTTTACACATCTGACTTTCGGGCAAACCATTATATCTTTCGATTCAACAATAATCCACCACTCTAGAATAACCAACAATGTATACACATATTTTACAAATCTCTTATATCCACAATAACAAACCACACATGTGTATACACAATCACTATCACAAAAGATCATCTACCACCAAGGCAGAGATCTAAGGGAGCTATCCTAGCAAATTCCCATACTTGCCAGGAACTACAGCTCTAATACCATAAATGTAACCCCCTCCATAATTATATCTGAAATACGTGATTAAAGTGAAATATAGACCAATAATAATCAAATAACATTTACTAACCTATCTACCAGACGGGATTTTCATAAATACATTTCAAAAGCGAATTCACCTAGTCTCATATTCACCTTTCGGATATAATTACTACACGAAGATAAATCACATTCATAATATATCAAAGTGCACAATAATATTCCTGGCAATCCTGGGTTTATACCTTTACTAAAGATTCATAGGGCACATACGCCCTTTATAATTTCTTAAATGGGGATTACACAATTCTTATTCCAAATACACATTCCAATCTATCATCCGAACATATACGTCCAAACATATACAATTATCCGAGCATATAATGATAACCAATTACCAAATCCAAATGCCCATAAGGGATTCTCGCCGCCCCTAGTCGCTTGTTCCTTGCTCGAGCCACCTGTCCTGTCTAAAATGTTGGTAATTAGGGAGGGTGAGATTTTAAAGAATCATAGTAGGAAACAAATACCAATATGCATGCAAGATAAGTGTTTAATGCATGACATGCTTGCAGCACAATAACTCATGCTCACATAATGACATATCAGCATGCTCAATGTTTCAACAACATACTCATGGCCATAGCATAAATAGAAACAGAGCTTCAATCATTCATATATGTTTCACATAATTAAGCAAAGCAATAACATGCATCAATACACAAACACAAATATCAATACATTCCAGGAGAGGTAAGTTCCCTACACTTATTCTTTCCCCGTATGCTCTAGTATCGGCTACTCGCGATCTGAGTAGGTATTGAACCATGATCAGGGCAAATGCCCAATCCTATAACCAAATCAAGGACATAGGGTCATTCTCTTTTCCAAATTCTCATTTTCATAACACTTAAAGTTGGTTACCATTCATGATCTTTAGGTGGCTAATCAAAGCCTAAACACATGTCTAAAGGCTTGGGAAAACACTTGACTAAAGACCGTTTTTGGAAGTCCAAAATGTCATTTTTGGGGGTTGGCTGCGGCCAAAAATAGGTCCGAAGCATTTTGGCCGTGGCCAAGAAAAATCCTGTTTCTTGGCTAAACTTCATAAAATCATAACTAATTCTAGAAAAATCGAAATAAGGTGATTCCAAAGCTAAATGAAAGATATTTAAGTCCTATTCATAGGAAAAATATGGAACATTACTAGAAATCACCACACAATTCCAGAATTACATAAAACTCAACACTGCTCCCAAAACAGAGTCTTGTTTTAGTCCAAAACTTTGGCAAAGCATAACTCTTAGTTCACAAAATGCAATGACATCAATTATATGTCCATTTTGAAGCTTGGGATGTGAACTTTAAGATTGGAAAGTTTCATAATTTTCCAACACAATTTGGTCATTCAAATATTTCGTGCAAACGGGCTGCCCAGAATAGAGTTCACACAAGACAGATTTTCAACTTTTCTACCAAAGTGTCCAATGACTCCAAAATCATCAACCAAACCTATTACCATACAATTTTCCACAAGGAACACAATGGTAATCTCAAAATGACCAAAATCACAATCCATTGACATGCCCTGTTTTGCCCAATGCACAAAAACCAATACAAAGTGGCCAAACTTCACATTTAAGCTTCAATGCAATTCTATCACTTCAAAACAATAAACAAGACACCATTTCCATAACAATAACATACCATACTCCCCCATGACCCTAAATAACGAAAATTAGGGCAAAATTTTCAGAAATTCAAGGCCTAACAAATGGCCACAAAATTTATATAAAAATGAAGCTTTCACTCACCTCAACAACTTTCCCAAAGAAGTTCCTTGGTTCTCTAACTTCTAGATTTCCTTGTGGCCACGAAACACCACCAATGGCAATTCTAAAATCATGAAAGTGAAGCTCTCAATTCAAGGAACAACTTTATAGAAGGGAATTTTGGCATTAAAGGTTATTTTCTTACCTTTTTCACAAGCTTTTCACCTCTTCTTTGGCCTCCATTGGCTGTTGCATAGAGAGAGGGAAATGAGACAGATGAGAGTGGAGAAGATGAAGAAATGAGTGCACTTCCTCACCCATACCAGCTGCCACCGAGAAAGAGGGTGGAAAGAGAGAGAAAAGCAATAAACAATTGCCATTTGACTCTTCCAACTACTCTCCCACCATCACATCTTGACACTTGTCCCACTCCCGTTGGTTCTCATAAAGTAAGTAACTAATTAGTTAGTCTAACCACTTCATTAGCCATTTAGTTACATATCTCATTTTCCCTTAGTTAGTAATTAATTTCTCCATTAATCACTAACTTATGACTAATAATTCCATTCTTCCAATTTTCACTAATCATGGCATATTAATTAATATTGTCATACAACACATAATAATTCAGCATTAAATCACAAATTATTCACAATAATTCCCATTAGCCCTTAATTAAAATTTTAAGGCGTTACACTAGTAAACATTAATCTCACTCTCACCTATATTTGAATAAAAGAAAAATATAAATATTTCTTTGGATAACAAGAAAAATAAGAAAAAAGAAAAACAGAGGAAAAATGAGGAATGATGTAACATCCCAAATTTTAAGGAGCAGACATTGCTTTGCACTGAAAAACATTTAGGGTAACCTCATAACATAACAAATCATGGTTTAAACATCTGCTGGAAAAGTTGTCTATATTTAGTACACGATAGTACCTTCAATAGGATTTGCTCAAAAAAGAATGACACACATCTCTAGAAAAATAAAGTTTATGGTATTATATGCTTTTAACATAACTTATTATATACACACAATTTTGAAAGTATATATTGTATCAAAGAAGTCACTCCTCTTCTTGCAAAAAATATTTTCTTATCAAACTGTAATTAAATTCTATTTTTTAATTTATAATTTTCATTAAGATGAACTTTTATTATTTATCCTGTGGTTTGCCAAACATACACTTAGTAAAAATTTAGAAGGGCTTTCAGGCCTCTTAACATTCACCTTGTAAAATAATTTTACCCGTTTTCGTTTTTGATTGAAGACAATAATTTTGCTCTTTATAGTTTACGATTATTGATGTCCTTTTAGTAAAGGAATACTGTATTTATTTGATCTTTTATTAAAAAAAATAATAAAAGAATTTATTTTGGCTAATACAATAAAGGAATGTTTATATGATTTATTCACTTGTCTTTTTTTTTTTTCAAATTTGTTATGCTAAAATATTTTTATTTTTTCAGTCATACTGAAATATAAATTGATTTAATAGAATACACAATTTCATTTCCTTTTTCCATTGTTATACCTAATACTTACACAGTACAGTTGAATCCAATCAATTACACAAACCCTTTTAATCTGCAGATTCAAACAGAATCGCAAAGCTTTGCTGAAAAAAATGAATATCAAATCAGTTTCATTGGTGGCCAGAGGATTCAATTGATTCAATTGGTGCCTCCTTATAGGCAAGGTTGCTCTGTCCCTTCCTCAGATAAATAGACCAGAGGAAAGTGACTGAGAGAGAGATTGAGTGCGCGACTGAAGCAGAGGAAGCAAGGTTACGGGAGGGATCGAGAGCGAACGTGCGAGAATCTGAAGAAGGATCAGAGGGATAAGTCGACAGAGAAGATGAAGAAGGAGGAGGTGCCGATAGTTGTTTACAGTAGAGTCCGTCAGAGGTAAGCATCAGTTTTTCATCTCTAATTTCTGAATTGGATTTTGATTCTGAGATGGGGAGAAGCATCGATTAAGGGGGGAATTGATATTTAGAGGTAGATTAATGTTGCTGCATATAATGGATTACTGTGTTTTAAAGTAATTTGAAGAAGCTTATTATTGTGGTTTCGGGTCCTGTAAAATCGGTGGTAAGTAAACAAACAAAGCATGCCTAATAATATAATAGAGTACTTCCTCCGGTGCTAATTATAAGATTAAGTTGATTTTTTTGGAGAAATTAAGGAAGCCAATTAAATTACTTTAGAGTATTTATATTTTTATTTTTTTCTCCAAACTAATTAATTTGACTAATAAACTAATATATAATCTAAGGATATTAAAAATATAAATACTCTAAAGTAATTTAATCGGCTTCCTTAATTTCTCCAAAAAAGTCAACTTTATCTTATAATTAGGATCGGAGGGAGTAATATTATATGCTTAATAAGTGGTTGTCTGACTGATTAAGCAGAGAATAGAAGTGATTTTCAAGCCAATCCTCTGTTCTGCAAAGCATCGGGTATATGCGTGTGAGCCCTGGATATGCAAATTGGGGATAATATAAACCTTCGCATAGTTTTCTGTGACGCTGAAGCAGTATTTAAAATTATTAATATGCCCTTAGGTTGCTTGAAGGGAACCCGTGAAACCTTTTGGTTTGAGTTAAACATTGTGATTTCAAAGGATGAATTAAATAGCTAAGTTCTGTTCAAGAGTGGATTAAGTAGCTAATATCGGGTTTAGCCAAGGGAAATGACGAACAGTGAATTAATTAGCTAAGTTCTATTCAAGAGTACTTGAACTTGCTGTATGATTAGTTATTCATCCTAAATGCATATAATAGATGGTAACGAAGTAGGGAGGTTACTTGAATGTGTAAATGCTTTTACATATTGCTGTACAAGTTGGTGATTGAATTATTTAAATGATGAAAAATGTTTGTATATGGAACAGTAGAATCGCTCATTAATACAGTAGAATTTCGATGGGACACATTATTTAATCAAAAGTGATAAAAACTCACTATTTAATACCTGAAATATTGGATGGGTATTTTGAATTATTGACTCAGGTATAAAGCTCCAAAAGTCGATGGGACACATCTCCTTCTATTGATGCTCCCTCAATTATAATTAAGGAGGACAGGGAAGGAGAGAATTAAGAAAGATGAGCTAAGGTATTTTAGAAAATATAAGTCATATTAATTAACTTAACTAACTTCCTTAATCTAATTAAATTAGGTAAATATGTCTTATATTAAGGATCGGAGGGAGTAGTTAATTGCTTGATTTATGTTGTGATATATTATTCCTGTTATGAATCAAATCTTGGAATTGAGACTGATTTCTATTTACCATATGATGTTATGAAGAGCTATGCAATGAAGGGATATAGCTAAGATTCCTTAATTTTGAAGTGGAAAAAGAAATCAAAGTAAACAGAAAGTTCAAGAGCTAAAAGTGTAATTATGCTATTAAAGTATATCAACTATGCATATTAATATGCTTCTATACATATATAACTCATAGGTTTTGATTTGTACCCAAACTTGCCAATGAGACACTAGGAAGGAGCACAAGAAAGGGAGTTAATGATTAATTTTGTATATTCTATTTTGGTTGCACGTTTGTTTGTGCCATTATTGCTACAACTAAGTACGAGAACATGTAAATCCTTACTTTTGTTATTGTCATGGCTGTGTGATAACAGTTTTAGTTTTTCAATTTTACAACTATTCAATTATTGAAAGGTATCGTTTTTTTATATTATTATTCGATATCTGGTTTGGGGTTTATGACTGCTCCTCCTAACACAAGTGTCTTCTCTGAGACTTGAATTCGAGACCTAGGGGTAGGGGTGTACATAGGCAGGGCTAGGCAAGACATGGATCATGCCCAATGCCCAATCCGGAAAAAGAATGGGTGGCATTTTGCGGCCCATTGCTTGGCCCTATCCAATGAAAACCCGAGTAATTTCGGGTTAGACTAGGCAGGGCGGGCTTATGTGCCCAAAAATCTCTTAAAAAATAAAAAATAATGAAGTATTAAATAATAATAATACAAAAAAAACATATTTTATGCCATAGTCATTTTAAGATTTTATTACTTAGATTCGATTCATGGGCCAATGAAACAAATTAATTCACTAGAGATTATTTTCTTATTATTTGAAAATAATTTACTTTTCAAAAACTCAATTTACCCACTTTTTAATTAAACATGTGTATGAAAAAATATGCCTATATGGCTAGTAAATACAAAATATGTTTATTTATTAAATTCTAATTGAATGGTAAGTAAATACTTGTTCAATTATATATACAATAAATATATGTTTTAAATACAATTATACACACATATTGGGCATGGCCAAATGGGCAGGGCAACACACCTTGCTCGGTGCCCAGCCCTGTCTGGTATTTGGCCCGGCCCAAAGATGCCCAAATGATTTATGGGTATATTTTTTAGGGTCGGGCTAGGTATTTTTTTGTCTAGTTTGGGTCTCATGAACACCCCTACCTAGGAGATCTAACGGGACCTTACACTGCTATACCAACTATATGTTGGTATTGATAGGTGTTATTTTCTATGGCTTGTTTTGTATACTTAGTTATTTTCCATGCATTATATACTGAAATATGATTATTGCTATTGAGGTTTCCCGATCTCACCTCCCCCCTTCTTTATATATTAACCATAGGAGCAAGTACATCCAAGGGAAAGGAGAAGCTGGTAGAAGCTTAGCTATGGTGGATAGGATGGAGTATGTTGTATTTTGCTAAACATATTATTTAGTTTTAATTTGCATGGCATTTAAGCTTTAAGTTTGTTTTGAATTCCACCATATGTTACCAAACGATAAGGAGCAGATGGCGTATTATATATCTAATAACTCATTTTCTATCAAATCTTGCTCAAGGCTGCATATTTCATGAACTTTTTATGATAGGGAGTTCTATTGAGTCTAGCCACAAAGCCGGGAATGTTTTGATCCATTCCATATTGCATGGTTATACTTGATGTGTGAGCTTCTGTAATATAGAAATTTGTGTATAATTTTGTTCTCTATGCATGCAAGGGATATCGAAAAGAGAATTCCCATTTTTTTAAAACAAATTGTCTCAAATATTAACGGTTCTTACATAAAAACCCTTATATATTTATACACTATATATATAGATTTGATATTTCAATCGTCAACTTTAACGAGATTGAGAATCTAAAAGAAAAAATTATCCATGTTAAAAGAAGTAAAATGATTAAGGTGAAACAAGTAAAGACAAATAAAATAAACCTGCTGATGTTGAAATGATTCAATGAAATCCCATATAAGTGTTGTGAACCTCGGTAATGTCTTATTGATGAACAGCCAATTGCTATCATATATGATAGTTTGATAAACAACTACCCTAAAAGCTTTCAAAGACAAGGAACCATGACCATCATCATATATTTGTTGTGAAGGATAAACCAACTTTTTGCAGGTCTTCAGAATTAAATCAACAAGATCAATCAAATTGTCTAGTGATTGAGGAAGTTTGTTTATATAATTCTCCTCTAAATCAAGATTATATAGACGTTCCATATCTTTTCCAAACTTAGGAAGTTTTCTAATTTTTGAACAAGTAGATAGAATAAAAATCTCTTAAGTTATTCATCTCAAATTTCCTTGGAAGGGTTTTAACTTTTCTGCAATCTTTCAAATCAATATTGACAAGTTTCTTGTGTTGCCCAAGAGACCGGTGAATTTCATCCAAGTTAGAACTTAGAACACCCTTCAAGAATCAATACTTCAAGAATGAGATCAATGGAATTCTATCGAAATTTGAAATGAGATAGATCAATGAACTGAAGAGTTCGGAAAGCCTAACTTTTATTTGGGGGGGGGTGGGGGGGTCACAATGAGGGAAAAATAAGCTGCTGAAAACCAAATGCTGGTTATAATTATATTTATAATTAAATTCTGGGCAAAAAATTAAAATGAAAGGACTGTAATTACCTGTGTTCTTCTATAAAGTTCTTTTAACTTGCGGTGGCATATTTAGCAGAAGAAGTTGATGGAGTTGAGTTTGACTTGGCAAATAACATAATGGAAACCCATCCCATACTATTATTTTCCACTCATTGGAAAGGGATTTGAGTCGGCATGGGAGATTCAATTAGCAATAATGGGAACTGTATCAATATTTTGAAACGATAAGTAACTTAATTTTAATTTTTTTTTTCATTTTGCCTAAAGACAATAATTCTGCTCTCGTTTTTTTCAAGACATAAATTGTGGAACATTACTTTTAAAAGCTATTAAATCTCAAGAAATCAATAAAGGAAGTGTCTATCATCAACCCACATCTACTTAGATACACCATACAGGGTTAAATTTGCCCTCTATAGTTGATGACTAGTGATGTCCTTTTCATAAAATAATATTGTTTTTATTTTTTCTTTCATTAATAAAAATAATAAGGGATGAAAGTGCGGTAGTTCAGTGAAAATCATATCATTTTAGTGCCTAACCCTGTGAGTTTGGTATATAAGATTAGATTGGACTTAGTCTCTAGAGTTACATAAACCTCATTGTTAAATTTGTACATTTGCCTTTAAAATAATAATAAAAGAATGGTGTATCATTTATTTACATTATTTACAATTTTTTTTTTTAAAATTTGCCAGTCATAGTAAAATATAAATTGATTTAATAGAATTCTATGTTTTCTTTCCTTTTCCCACCATAGCTATTCCTACTTCCATTATCTTTAAAATCTATTTATTATGCCAACACCTACACTAAACAGCTCAATCTAATTAATTTTATAAACCCTTTTGCAGAGTCAACTTGAAATAGTGACATCATCATCCCTGGTTATAATTTATAGAGAGCCTATTAATATTTTCTTATTTTCTTTATTTATATTTTTTGATATTAGATGTATTAAGTAATTATATTAGTTCATGTCCCCTCTTTATATTGATAATATGCTTAATTATATAGAAAATTCATTCCCCACTTTAATTTTTTCCCTATGAAGTGCTAACTTTAACATTTTGACTGTAGTTAGCTTTCAATTTTACATTACATATTTTTGTTGATTTTGGTAATTTTCTTTTGTTTAAATCATACACTTTCTCATTTCTCAGGTCAAGAATCATGCCCCACACGTCCTCATATTTGACCCAAATCAAGTTTCATTAAATATTCACATAATTGCATTTTAATTACCAAAAGGGAGTACTAAAGTCCTAAAACTGACATTACTCTATCTATAGTAAACGCAGAGTTCTATGGAAACAAGTATGAAGAATACATGGCTGACATGATAAAAACTTCACCCCAACCATCTAGACATAAAATCAATAATTAATTCATTATTATGACCATAAAAAATGAAATCAAAATAAAATCAAAGCAATTCCATGAAAGTTTTCTAAATCATGCCCTGCTTTATTTGTATTTGGAACAAATCTTCCTAAAGTTTTGAAGGGAAAATCTGGACTAGCATTCACTTTCTGGCCGGATATAGCGTAAAAATCATCTACTGTAGCTTTTACCACCCCGACTTGATCCATACTCCCTTTGCAAACAAAATAAGATTATCAGCAAAAAAATACATGAGAGATAGACGTACCTTGCCGCGACAACTTAAATTGTTTCCAGTCTCCATCTTCTACCTTAGTATAGATTAAGTGTCCCAATTTTTCCATTACAATGACAAAGAGATACGGTGAGATAGGATCACCTTGATGAACTCTTTGGAAGGGTGGAAGGCATTTGTAGCACATCCATTCCAAAGTAGCTATATTTGCGGTGTAGTTATACAAGCTTTAATCACGTCACAAAGATACTTAGGAATCCTTAGTTCATTCAAGCATTCAACAAGAAAACTCCATTTGACCTGGTCATATGCTTTCTCCAAGACAATCTTGATTGCCATGAATCCCTGCTTCTTCTTCATGTTCCGTATATAGTGGATTATTTCCTGCACTAAAATAATATTATCAGTACTTTGGCAACCCTTCACAAAACTACATTGGTTTGGGGCCACAGCCAATGTCATAATAGATTTAAACCTATTAGAAATAATCGTTGTAACAATCTTATACACCACATTACAGAGGCTTATTGGGCAGAAATCACATAAAGATTATGGATGATTAATTTTCGGAATGAGCACAATTTGAGTGCCATTAATGTGATGAACCCATTCAGGATCAGAAAATGCCCGTTTAACCAATGACATCACCGAAAAACCAACCATATCCCATTGACTCTGATAAAAAAGAAGATTGAACCCATCAGAACCCGGAGGTTTAAGTGATCTCATATCGAATAAGGCCCGTTTAATTTTCATGTCATCAACCTGTCTTCCCAAAGCACATCTATTAGTTGTATCAATCTCAAGATAAGTGCACCTAAACACCTAAGACCCCTTCGTATGTGCTGGTATCTATATATAGTTCTTCAAAAATTTTACTACCAATATCCCGTATTTCCTTCTAATCATACGACTAGTCCCTAGAGTCAAGTTTAAGAGCTAAGATCAGATTCCGCCTTCTTCTACCATTCGCCTTTGAGTGAAAATACCTGGTATTGTGGTCACCCTGAACACACCAAGTAGTATGAGAGTATTTTAGCCACATAATTTCCTTGTGGGCCAAAGTTTTTCAAATTCCTTCCACAATTCTCATTGCAAACTCTCCAATCTCACCGAGGGTCCATCTAAAGCAATCTTGGTGTTAATCCCATCAAGGCGTCTATAGAGTTTGTTCTTCATATAATTCAAATTCCCAAACACCTCTTTGTTCCAATTTTTCAGCTACTCAGTAAAATCCTGCAAAGATCCACACCATTCTTCCTTTACTTTCCATTGATCTTCAACAAAACGTGAGAAGTTATCATGCATAACCCAAGGCGCGAAGAATCGAAATGGCCTCTGTTTATTCTCAGCATGCGTCAACTTATCAGTATTAACCAAAATGGGACAATGATTAGATTTATACTTGGGTAAATGAAGCACCGATGTATTAGGAAACTATGCATGCCAATCACCATCCACCAATGCTCTATCAATTCTGCTCTGACTATACGAATTCCCCTACGTAAATTGAGGACCACTGAAATCAATATCAATCAAACCAGTATCAGCAATCTACTTCCTAAAAAATCCATCTGCTCCATTACTTTCTCTAATATTCGTACTCCATCTATCCTCAGGACACGATACAACATTGAAATCACCAATCACCAACCAACCTCCACGAGCAACCTGGTGAATGTCTCCTAATGAAGACCACAACAGGTGCCTTGAGTTTATATTAGGATTTCCATAAACAATTGTGAGGGACCATTCATTATCATTACCTGCATTAACCATGCCATGGACAAATTGTTCAGTAGCTACGATAACCGAAAAATTGCAACCATAATCCCAAAATAACCAAATACCCCCACTGAATCCTCTAGCTTCAACTTTGTGCATATTAGACCATCCAAGCTTTCAAGCCAATAACTTAGCCTTTGTACCAACCTGCATAGGCTTGAAAAGTGCAAAGAAATTTACTCCTTGTTTCTCAACAATATCACAAATTAAACGTCGAGAAGAGGCACCACCAGCACCCTGAGTATTCCTCGTCATAACAATCTTTAAGACAAATAATAGATATTAAAGGTTCCCAACAATTTGGAGACACTACTGGGGCGTAGACCCATATGTACCTTCACCTGACTCCCCCATGACAATATCACCTTCCTCACCTTGAGGATTTTTACGTGCTAATATTTAATGTCCCGACTGGCACCTGGATCAATAGGAGTAGAAGCACTGTTTCAAGTAGATTTTGTGGGTTGAATTTTCCCACCTATGGATTTTAAAGATGTACCCAAACTTCCCTTCATTGTTTGTAATTTTGAGGATCCCGCCATACACTTCCCTTCTTAATTAATACCTTGCGTCAGGCCTCTAGTATTCTGCATTTTACCACATTTTGGGAGCAAACTAGAATTACCCTGACCTACCATTTTATTTTTCACTTGTTGATAATGTTCCATTGGGCCCATCAAATCAATCTTACTGAAAAGCCATATCGTGGGGCTATCAAATAAAACTAAGCTAAATGCAATATAGGGCAACTAACCTAGGTCGATCTCTACGTGGAGCCTATATTTAGTTCCTAAGTAATCTAGTGTAAATAACAAATTAACCTAAGAGTATGGGATGCGAGTTTCATCTATCTAATTAAACTAAAGAGCTACTTGTTTATGAATTTTTCTTAATGTATAAAATGAGTGTGTGGGTGTAAATGCAAGAGATGAATGTCTTAGGTGAATAAATCCACTAACCATCCTTGTCCAATTTTAATTTTGAGTTCTTCCCTTAACTAAGCACAAGGACTAGTAAGAACCCTTACTAATCAATATTCCTAACTTCTCAATTTAATCTAAACATAGACTCAATTGATCAATTAGGAATACCTTGAAGTACCTAGCTTATGATAGATTCATAAAAGATCCTCTCTACCACCAATTGATTCCTAGAAGCCTAGCAAACAATTAATTTCAAGAGAATATAGGAAAGCAATTGAATAACAAGAGAGTGCTATAATCCAATCACAATCCATAAGTACAAATCTAACACAAGTATCATCATCCAGATTACATCAACCGATCATAATCCTCAGATATATGAACAAATTATAACCTCTAGCAACCTAGAATTATAATATGCACATATAGAGAGTAGAAGATGAAATTAAGATACAAAGAACTCCCCTAGTTGCTCAAGGACTCAGGTTAGCTTCATCATCACCATCGGACGAAAGAATCTAGCCACTCATGATTCGAACATCAGCTCCTCTGGACCTCTCGGCTGTCATGATGCTGCAGATGCGAGAAAACAGAGATGAGGGGGATTTAATCGGTGGAAGGGGAAGGAGATGCAGAGGCGATGGATGTGGAGAATCTGGAGGTGGTTGAAGCCAAAAGAAATGGAGGTATGGTGTGGTTGAAGCCGAATGAAAATGGAGGCGGGTGTGCGTGTGTCGGCTTCTCCAAAATGATCGAATAGAAACCCCTCAAATGATTCCAGAGGAGCCAAAAACATGATTTTCGGAATTGTGGACCAAATTGTCATTTCCCAAATTCAGGTACAAAACTGTCATTTCTGGAATTCGGGGACTGAATTGAAATTTCCAAAATTCGTTGCTTGGCCAAAATACCCTGAAATGAAATTCAAACTATTGTAATACCATGTATTTGGACAACCATGAAAATAATGACATTTTTACCCTTTTTATCAACTAATTCATGCAATCACTTTTAATCCCAATTAATCATAATAAATGCATTTTTGGCCAAAATAACATGATAAAATCCCCTAATAAAGTATTGAAAAATATAATAAAATAGGGATTCATCAATTCCCCCCACACTTAAACTCTTGCACTCCTGAGCAAGTCCAATTCAAAGCGCAATGAGAATAGAAATGAACAAGTATGATCAAGCTTCAAGAATCACATTTATTAAACAATGAATTATCCACTTATCCCAAGTCCATGAGCATGCCATATGCTAAAAGAACTAACAAAGATGCAAGCTTAATTCAAATGAGTTCAATTGGAAACCCTTACTAGGATAAGTGTTTGCACTCTACTCTTTTGTAAGGTAATTTTTCACTCGCATCCACTTTGACCACACTCTACCATAGGCTTGTGATATTTCTAGGCTCTCCACTACTTGCAACAATGGCATAAATAAATCCAAAGGACTTTATAGGGTTGTAATGTTGAATAGGTCAAATGATGGAAAATATAACAAACACTATGTTTGCACCAAATAATTTGCTAGATCACTTAGCACTATAGAACTGACTTATTTCACATATTTACCATCGTGACTATATATTTTTTTTTCTTTTACTTTTTCTTTTTCTTTTTCACACTTTTTCTCTTCTTTTTTTTTTCCTTCTATTTTCTTTCTCTTGGTTATTCACATGGCATTTTTTTTCAATAGTACTAGGAAGAACTTGATAAAAGATGCAAACATAACATTTGTATAATGAAATATAAACGAAAGTGAAAGGCTCAAAGGGGGGAACTAAGGTGAATGATGAATGGTTTGTGTTTGGGTTAAAAGGTTTAAAAATGAATGCCAATGTCATCTCTATCTATACCATTGCAAAATGTAGCCTCAAGCAAGAAATAGGACAAGTTCTAGAGAGCAATAGCCTAAGTGGACAAATCGCACAATGAAATGAAACGAATAGGCCCAAAATACCTTCCAACTAGGCTTTTGTTTCCTAACAAACTCATCAAAATTAAACAATGCATCATTTCTAAGACTTAGAACATATGGAAACTCACTTCATTTAGACAAGTTTCAACATCAATATCTAATCACGTGCAATTGAAATACTAGATCATACTTAAACATCTCAAAATTTTTGAAGAATTAGGCTCAAATTGGATGAAGCAGCAGCTAGCACAAAACATGATGGCATATTAGAGTCCCTAAAACAAAAAAAAAAAAAAACACACAATCCATCTCTCTCTCCCCCACACTTAATCCTTGCATTGTCCTCAATGCACATAAAGAGTAATGATATGACAATGGTGCTCAATAATGTAGCAAAGAATCAATGTGAGAAAGAGTAGATTAACACACAAAGAAAAAAAAACAACACACAAACACAAGCTACCTTTTCCTACTAGAGTATCCCTCCCCCACACTTGTTCAACATTATGAAATCATGCAATAAACAGCCCAAAATAGTAGAACAAGGTAAAGGAAGGAAGCAACCTTATCATGGAGGCTTGTAGCTAGTGTGGTACAAACGGAGACGGTTGGCTCGAGTATGGAAGTGTCCGCCATAGCCATCCTTCACTTTATAAGTCCTCTTATCACATTTGGCAACCACTTCTAAAGGACCAATCCATGTCTCCTTAAATTCTTCATGTGGAGCAGAATAATGAGGCACATAAGCCATGACATAGTCACCAACTTCAAAAGTGGTCTTTTGTGCTTGAAGCTCCGCATGAGTGAGTTGACTTGGATCAATGGACAAGGCATGGAGTGGAAGTAGTGAAGAGCTTCCAAATCCATCCTAAGGCCTCAAAGGCTTCCCTTTGCTAGGTGGTGGATTAGTATGGATTTGGCACACAACCTTGATCGGTTTGGAAACTTGCCTCAAGGCTTTAAAAATGTTCAACGACTGCTTTGAATGAGTCTTCGCAGCTCCACTATACCTTGTATTATCATCACAAATAACACCTTTCTCAAAAGTATTTGGGTTAGTGGAAGACTCAACAAACATAGCATCATGTGGTAAAATAGCAGATGGTGTGGAACAAGTGTAGTCCAGTGAACTAGCACCAGAACACTTGACATCACTACCATAGGAGGGGGAAATAGAAGAATAGGGGATAAAAGGGGTAGAATTTATCACATGTGCATCAACATGATTCATATGCCCACGAGAAACTAACCCATGCTCAATATGATCATTATCATGCAATTCATCAATAAAATGCACATCAAGCAAAGAATAGTCTTCATGTGGGTGTTTCATTGTTTCATACATATTAAAATGCACAAAATGATCACCAACAGACATAGTTATAGAACCTTCCTTCATTTTAATCTCAGTGTTAGCAGTTCTCATGAAAGGCCTACCCAAAATCAATGCACCTTCACTCATACTCTCCTTAGACATGTCTAAAACATAGAAATCTGAGGGAACGAGCAAGTCACTAACTTTAACTAACACATCCTCAAGAACCCCAAGTGGATATCTAATTGTTTGATCCGCTAATTGCAAAATAACACTAGTGGGCTTGAGTGTAGTGACTCCTATAGACTCATAAACAGATTTGGGCATCATATTTATTGCAGCACCTAGGTCAAGCAATCCCTTAGGAATTGTGAAATTCCCAATTGTGCAAGGTATGGTGAAACTCCCTGGATCTTGACACTTAACCGGTAATTGGGGCTTAAACAATGCACTCACATTAGAAGGGAGTTGGACTATCTCATTCGGCTTGAATCTTTTCTTGTATTTGCATAGGTCCCTTAAGATCTTAGCATATTTGGGTTGTTTAACAAGTTCAAGCAAAGGTATATTGACTTCAATCTTGCTAAACAATTCATACAAATCATTATCGTGCTTTTCACTAGCCTTTTTCATGCCTTGAAGATAAGAGTGAGGGAAAGGAAGGTCTTTCAAATTTACCTCTTTACCTTTGTGGACAATAGTTCCATAATGCTCATGTTGGCTTCCTTGTGCAGCTCCCTTATTCTCTTGGCTTGTAGAATTGGTGGAGGAAGTTTTCTTCAAGATGTTTTTCTCCGTTTGGCTCTCAGATGAAGGAATGACTTGGAATGTGGAAGCTTGCTCTTGTATACTTTCATCATAAACAACTTCTTCTTCATCCTCTTTTGGATCATCAAGTCCAACTTGCTTGCCACTCCTTAGTTGGATTGCATTTAAACTCTTAGGATTCACTACAACATTAGAAGGCAAGGTTCCCTTCTTGGCATCATTCTCACTCTTTGCATTAGCCAATTGAGAAACAAATGTTTGGAGATTGTCATGCTTCACTTCCATTTGTTCAATCTTGTCACAAAGCTTGCTCATCATCTTCATCAAGGCCTCATTAGTGTTAGGTTCTTGAATAGGTACCTCCCTTGATGTTGATGGACCTTGATAAGAAGTCATAGAAGGATTCCCAAATTGTCTTTGAGAATGTTCAGCACCTCTATAGAAGCTCTCCTTCCCTTGATAGCCTCTATTATCATTGCCTCCCCATCTAGAAGTGGAATTGTCCTTCCACCCTCCATTGAAATTGTTTTGATTATATTGGGGTGGCCTTTGATAATTCATAGCAGCCACATCACATTCTCTAGCTTGAGAAGGACAAGTCAAAGTGGTGTGCATTGGGCTACCACAAGTTTTACAAGAAGTAGGCACCAAGGCTTGAGACATAGGAGAAGGATATGAAGCACCAACATTGTGGACTTGTTGAGCTTGAATGGTCTTTTGCATACAACCCATTTGATCACTTAAAATGGCCAACTTGTTCAAAATCTCATCGTTGGACCAAGCTCCAACTCCACATGCTTGAGCTCTTTCTCTTGTACCAAATTGTTGGTTATTGGCAGCCATCTTTTCAAGGAGACCCCAAGCTTCTTGAGAGGTTAAATCAATCAGAGAACCACCGGCTGCAGCATCAATGGTGTCTTTGTTGTGATCAAGCAACCCATCATAAAAGTATTCCACCAAGTGTGGTTGGGAAATTTGATGATGTGGACATTTTGCAAGGAGAGCCAAAAAGCGAGTCCAATATTCATACAAGTTCTCACCCATTGCTTGTTGAATGCTATATATTTCTTTCCTCATCTTAGCAGTTCTTGTAGCTGGAAAGAATTTCTCTAAGAAGACTTTCTTCATTTGCTCCCAAGTCAAGGTTGCAAAGTGGCGAGGAAGCATATAAAGCCACTCTTTAGCTTTTCCCTCCACAGAAAAGAAGAAAGCACGGCTCATGACTTCATCCAAGTCAGCACCTGGAGGCTTCATGGATGAGCAAACCACATGGAGAGTCTCCAAATGCCTATGTGGATCTTCACCTTCATTACCATGAAATTTAGGTAAAGCACTTATCAAATGTCCTTTCAATTCAAAATTAGCATTGAAATTATAGAAGCCATAAGGATTATAATCAACATTGGAAGAAATTATATCTCTTATGCTCCTATTTCCTACATCATCATGCACATGATTATTATTATGAGGTACTTCATTATGGCCATTATTAGGAACCTCATGATCTTGATGTTCAATGTGTCCATCCATGTTTTGATCTAGCACAATATGATTATCAATGAAAGGGCAATCAGTGAAATCAACAAACAGATCACCACTATCAGTAACAATTTCCAGCTTGTCACACAACACAATGACAGCAAAACTGATACAAAAGAAAAAAAAAACAGAGCAATGTCACACACAAATGACCTTTTAGATAACACCAAGAAAAATGCAGCAAGGTGTTTGACCTTAACGCAACCACAAGCAATGGTCTATCACAGCAAGCAACTCAATGAATTTCTAACATTTAGCATTCTTACACACTCAAAGAAACAGCAAAGAACAGCAATGAGTGGCTAGAATTAGTAGAAGAGGTGCTAAATTTTTTTCAGAAAAATTTCTATTCACCGCGGCGCAGACAGCACGGAAAAGAGCACAATGGCAGTAGACAATCAGTCCCAAAACAGAGCAATTTCACAGCAAAGCACAGCAAAGAATAGGACTAATCCTCACAAATGCATAGTCCAAAAATTCAGCTTAAAGTTCAAATATGAGTCCAAAATCTAGAAATTCAGTTCTTAAAATTTTTTTTTCTGATATGATTTGGTAACTCAGATTGAAGTCAGATTTTGAGAATCAACAATGTGCAATCAGGTTTAGCAACACAGTGATGTCAACATAAATTCATTTTCAGCAAGAACTTGTGACAACAATTATAACCATTACCTTTGGCAGTAACACACCCACGATTTCAGTGCTTATAGTATAGCAAAAATGCAGCAAATCAGGTGTAATAAGCTACTTCATTTACTTTAAGCAACCATGAGAAGCAACAGGTATACACATGCAAAACAGAACAACAGCAGAACTTTCTAACCAGTAATGTAAGAAGTGTTAAACGCAGCACCAACTCAGTCAAAATCCTCACAGCAATGCCTTCAATAGTGAAACCCACTTATGACAGCAAATAACAGTGTTCGTGACAGCAACCAAAAAAAAAAATGAAGTGCTAGTTCAACCTTGAATTTCAACAACAACCAACCAGAATTTCAGCCAACAATTTTATAACAAGGTCTGTGAAGTCACAGTTCAGCAAGAGCAACATCAGTTTGAGATTCCAAACAGAACTGATCAGCTAGCAGAGAAATATTCAGCAGAGTAAAATGTTGTTTTTATGCAAATGGCAAAAATTGACATTGACAACTATTAAAATTCTCAATTCCAAGATCTCTTTTTTTTTTCAGCAGCAACTCTTGACAGAAAATTAATGCTCAAACTCTAAAACTTAGCACGGTTCAGCAAGAATTCAGTTTCAGTCAAGTTCCTTCCTCAATAAAATTTCAAAGTGCAACAAATTCAGCAAAATATCTGAATTATGTATGGAACAAAAGCAATGACGCTGAGCCACTCAGAACTGATTCAAGAGAGTAGAAATCAGATGTTGCACAGCATATATATGCAGTCACCCCGTGACAATTCCCACAATGCAAATTCAAGCAAAAAGGAACAAAGTTCTACCAAGACACAAGTGACTGAGATTAAATAAGACAAGTGCAGCAGCAAAAGTTTCAGAATATAATGCAAAAATGCAGAACAGAATTGATTCTCAATGTCAGCAAGAGTAACTCAATTGGACATTACTTAAATCCAAACAGACCACAAAACTTAATCCAAATCCTCAAAGTAATTTTGGACCAGATTCAAGCCAATATATGAGAGTACTCAATGACCAACTCACAAAGGAGCTCACATTAGAACTTTCCTTATAACATGAATTGACAACAATTGCTTTCACAAGCTTTTGGCACAAATAACTAGAACCAAAATTTTAGTGGGTAAGCTGACAGTAACAACTTCCAAAATTTGCGTGCAATTCAGTGACTAATGGTAATGAGTGCAGTTTTGAACTCAGTTAAAAAATTGCTCCAGGTTACAACAGACTTTCAGTACACAACAAAGGGACTAAGATCATTAGAAAGTCAGCAAATGATCAAGTTTGACAGCATAATTTTCAAGAATCTCAGAATTATGTGCAGCACAACTTAATTAACCTGAGAAACGTTAAGTACATTCAAGCACCCATTCAACTGTACCAACATCCAAATAATGAATAATGCATGCAAGGCTTATCTGATTGACACACAAGGAAGCATTCTCACGGTTCAGTGAAAGAATTCAGTAGCAGCAACCAAATTCTTAATTTCAGCAACAACCAACCACAATGTTAGACAGCAATTTCATAGCAAGTTCTACAAAGTCACAATTCAGCAAGCAATTATGAGCACAGACTGATACCTTCAATAATGTCGTGCAGCATGCAGGGGAAAAAAAAACAGAAAATGAGACCAATGTGAACCAAACAAAAGCCAAGTAAAATGTAACACCTAACTAAAACTAATTCCTAACAAATGGAAACAAATTTCTTTGTTTAGTATTTCCAGAAAATTTTCTTTTTTTTTTTTATATAAATTGAAAACAAGAACTCCTAACCTACACAAACTACACCCCGGTCAAATTTTGCAAATGACACCCAATTACCTAGGAGCTAGGCTCCCCGGCAACGGCGCCAAATTTGAAAAGCCATATCGTGGGGCTATCAAATAAAACTAAGCTAAATGCAATATAGGGCAACTAACCTAGGTCGATCTCTACGTGGAGCCTATATTTAGTTCCTAAGTAATCTAGTGTAAATAACAAATTAACCTAAGAGTATGGGATGCGAGTTTCATCTATCTAATTAAACTAAAGAGCTACTTGTTTATGAATTTTTCTTAATGTATAAAATGAGTGTGTGGGTGTAAATGCAAGAGATGAATGTCCTAGGTGAATAAATCCACTAACCATCCTTGTCCAATTTTAATTTTGAGTTCTTCCCTTAACTAAGCACAAGGACTAGTAAGAACCCTTACTAATCAATATTCCTAACTTCTCAATTTAATCTAAACATAGACTCAATTGATCAATTAGGAATACCTTGAAGTACCTAGCTTATGATAGATTCATAAAAGATCCTCTCTACCACCAATTGATTCCTAGAAGCCTAGCAAACAATTAATTTCAAGAGAATATAGGAAAGCAATTGAATAACAAGAGAGTGCTATAATCCAATCACAATCCATAAGTACAAATCTAACACAAGTATCATCATCCAGATTACATCAACCGATCATAACCCTCAGATATATGAACAAATTATAACCTCTAGCAACCTAGAATTATAATATGCACATATAGAGAGTAGAAGATGAAATTAAGATACAAAGAACTCCCCTAGTTGCTCAAGGACTCAGGTTAGCTTCATCATCACCATCGGACGAAAGAATCTAGCCACTCATGATTCGAACATCAGCTCCTCTGGACCTCTCGGCTGTCATGATGCTGCAGATGCGAGAAAACAGAGAAGAGGGGGATTTAATCGGTGGAAGGGGAAGGAGATGCAGAGGCGATGGATGTGGAGAATCTGGAGGTGGTTGAAGCCAAAAGAAATGGAGGTATGGTGTGGTTGAAGCCGAATGAAAATGGAGGCGGGTGTGCGTGTGTCGGCTTCTCCAAAATGATCGAATAGAAACCCCTCAAATGATTCCAGAGGAGCCAAAAACGTGATTTTCGGAATTGTGGACCAAATTGTCATTTCCCAAATTCAGGTACTAAACTGTCATTTCTGGAATTCGGGGACTGAATTGAAATTTCCAAAATTCGTTGCTTGGCCAAAATACCCTGAAATGAAATTCAAACTATTGTAATACCATGTATGTGGACAACCATGAAAATAATGACATTTTTACCCTTTTTATCAACTAATTCATGCAATCACTTTTAATCCCAATTAATCATAATAAATGCATTTTTGGTCAAAATAACATGATAAAATCTCCTAATAAAGTATTAAAAAATATAATAAAATAGGGATTCATCACTTACATTCCATCACAATTTCTGCAGACCCAGATTTAATGTCCACATGCTTCTTCAAGTCAAAATCCTCTATCTCTTAACATAAGAAGACAAATAACAGTGTAATTATGTGGTGTAAATCGCATACATAACAACCGAAACAAGTAACCATACATCTTAGGGGAAAAAATAAATTACAATGCAACCCTGGTCACAAGTGTTTGAAAGCATAATTATAATATATATAAATAAATAAATGAACACCCAATTAAAAAATATATTTGAAATCTTACATTGAATAACATAGGCATAATCTCTTCTTATTGTAGAAATTCACAGTGAACATTGAACAAGCTTTAAAAAAGACTACAATAGCATGCCTCAATCACAATAATTATTTAATTACTTTGTGGAAATTTTTAAATATTTTTATCATGTTGAATTGAACGCATAAAAGGATGAATTTCTGAAGGTCTGAGTGAACGAAAGAAAAATAAACAGAAGTCCTTGTTGAAAGTGCTATGAATCTTCTTTCCTGAGGGTTGAGTTAGAAATTATTTATGCATGATACTTGCTGCTTCTTTTTTGGATTTTGTGCTAATTTTTTCACAAGTGGCCGATCAAACATCATTGTCTTGTGAGTTAGCATATGCTTTATACTTCCTCGAACTTGATGACCAATAATGAAATTTGTTCTATTTTTGTGGTTGCTGAATTTGCCTTGTGAAATCAAATGCTATATTCTAGAAATTAGTCTGGGACAGTTTATAAATATTGTTTGCCTCCATTACCTTCTTTACTTCATAAAATATCATCTCTAAAGTTTCCGGCATAAAAAATTTTCTATAACTATTTTTGCTTTGAATTTTCTGAAAAATAGGCCATTGATTTTCAGCAATTAACTTTAAAATTATCTACGCCACTTTTAGGGTTCAATGTCCATAATAATATTTCATAAAATTTTCTCACTTTTTCTAAGCCCTTCAATAGTTTTCATAATTATCTTAAGTATTTTTCTTATGACATACATTTGGCTTAATAGTTCTTAATAGTCTATTTAATTCAAACTTATTATTGAGCTTCTAAACCCAAAAGATGTTACATATACTAACCGCCAAGTAGTTGAGAGGGTCAAGGTTAAAAAGAATGTAAGGAGTTTGGTTATGGTTAATTTTATAATTAAAATTTTATACTTTAACTTTTCATTTGTGAAAATAATTACAATTTTTAGGATTCTTATTAATAAATATTTTTTCCCTTACCCCTTCTCCCTAGTTTTTCCTTTTTTAAATCCAAGTCAAAATTTTTCCTGCCCTCCAAATCCTCATACCAAGTAGTCCCTTTATGAATCTAGGCAATATACCTGGCTTGGAAATTTGGTGCCGAGAGATTATGGTGGATCATATATGTTTATTTTAACCGATTAATTGTGAATCTTATTTTATTTTGTTAGTATTTGACAATTAAGAAAGAAATACTGTGGGCATCACCAGTTTCCGTTTTCAATCGATCTTCATTTAAATTAGGTTCATTATCACAAAACGCTAGAAGAACTGTCCGCAGAGAGAGTTCATATTCAAAGGCAAAACATAATGAAATTGAAAAAATAAAAACAAAAACAAAACAAAATAAGGGACTGTTTGGTAATAAGAGAAACTTCAACAGGCAAGGAACTCAAGGCTCTATTCCGAGTCCCCCCAGATCCATTCTTCATCCATAGATGAAATCGAAGTAGAATCGATGTGTATATATAATTTTTGATTGAAATGTGTGTATATAATTTCACAGATCTAGATATAAAGGTTGATGATTTCATAGAATAAATTTTAAAAGGGAGCAAGGGAGAAAATGGGAACGTGAAGGATGAAACAATTTTTGTCGGAATGAAGCCAAACATTCTCTGAAGTCTTCAGTATGAAGAGCTTCAATACTCTATAATCAATAATTATATATATATATATATATATATCTCTCTCTCTCTCAAAGAGGGACAAAGCAAAAGGACGTAGACATGTGATCCAGCTGTGTTCAAAACAGTTTAATATGAATTATGTGTATATTCTAAATTTTTAACGTCATTTATTTAATTATATATCATATCCATGTTATATTTTAGATTGAAATTGGGTGATGGACATGGAATAGGTGGGCATGCTTCCCTGCTGTCATTTTTTAAACCTAATAAAGGAACAATATTTATTTTTCGAAAAATGGGTGAGACTGTGGGAGTGCTCGAATAAGCCTATTATTTTAATGTTGGGCTTTAAAAATCGGGAAGTTTTACTATAAAATGTTTTTGGTAAGTTTTAGTATAAATTAAAAGGTCTTGTATCACCATAAAAGAGCTTTTTTTTTTTATAGTAAAAGATATTCAACAAACACATCAGAATCTATCCTCCTGAATCAACATGAAATCTTATCCTAGTTACATCATTAAATAAAAAGGTTGTAACAGCATCAGGGGGCGAATATGTGATATGAAGATCAATCGCCATCTTCCAAGCTTCTTTAGCCATAGAGTCTGCAACTGTGTTAACATCCCGAGTGCAATATGAAATTTCCACCTCCCAATCTCTATCCAGCAATGCTTGAACTTCCTCAATAAGCCGACAATCAGGGTGTTCCTGAGTTACCTTTCCCTGAATTAGATCCATTACTTCACTACAGTCAGACTCAATCATTATTTGTCTGTAACCTCTATCCCATGCGACTTTAAGTCCCCACAAAACACCCCAAGCCTCCGCAGAAACTATTGTTCCTTGCCCGATTTGATACATAAACCCCATCAAAAATTCACCATTGTGATCTCTCAACACACCTCCACACGTACAAGTGCCTAAGTTGTCATTCCTAGAACCATCGGTATTAATCTTCACCCACCCAAATGGTGGTGGCAGCCACTGTTGTTGATTCCTTTCTGCACTCTTATCTTGAAGCAAGCTTGTAATACCCCAAGTTAAGTAGGCACGAGAACGAGCAAATATGGCCTGTCTACTCCAAGTGTTATTGTTAAAACATCTGTCATTACGAGCCAACCAGATATGCCGGCATAAAACCGTAAACCAAAGACGAAACTCGAATCCCTGGATTACATCTTTTCTTCCTGTACACCATGTAAGCCAGTCATTTCTCTCAAGCATGCCAAAAAATTGATCACGCCAATCAGGCGGTAAGAATTCTTTCCATAATTCAGAAGTGAATGGACAATCCCGCAAAACATGGAGTAGAGACTCGTGAGAGTTATGGCATATATCACAATGACCCGTGGGATGACTACCTCGCTGGTAACGTATCATATTTGTCATTAGACGACCATGGAAGCACAGCCACAAGAAAATACGATACCTTTGAGGGACTTTCAATTTCCAAACACATCTTCTCCAATTAATACTGTGAGATTGTGTGGTGCATACTAGATATTTGTACGCGGATCTAATGGAGAAGATTCCATCTGAAGACCATCTCCATACCGGAAAATCCTCCCCATTTAGATGATTCAGATTAACTCGTGCAATAGCTGTACATACATGGCTTGGCAGAAGGTGATTAAATTTGCTCATATCCCACTGACCGGATGAAGTGATACAATCAGCTACTCTCCATTCAGTAACATCTCTAGGCAGTTCGCTGATAACCAACCTCTGAAGCTTGTCAAAATGCGGTACCCATATATCATTCCAGAAAGAAGTGTTCTGACCATTGGTAACTCTCCATGATAAGCTATCTTTGATCTTGTCCCAACAGTTACGAATACCCTTCTACGTACTAGACTCAGACCTGCGCTTCTCAACTTTAGGAATAATATCACTTCCGGCTTTATATTTTTCTCGTAAAAGCTTGACCCAGAGCGAATCTCTTCTATTAATCATATTCCAACCAAGCTTCATCATGAAAGCCTGATTCTGGTAACGAGCCAACCTAAGACCTAGGCCTCCATCCTCCTTCCGTGCACAGACGATGTCCCATGAGACTAGATGAGGTTTTCTGCTGGCTGAACTACTACCCCAAAGGAAGTTACGACAACGTTTGTCTATTTCATCATAAAGCCCCAAAGGAAGAGGCACTGACTGCATAGCATAAGTTGGCATAGCCGACATAACAGACGACACAAGAGTATGCCTGGCAGCCATCGATAACATGTTAGACTTCCAATTGGCCAGGCGAGCATCCATCTTATCCAGGAGAAAACTATACGTTGCCTTTGATCTTCTTTCATGTAAAATAGGCATTCCCAGATATTTCCCCAGATTCGAAGTCTGAGTAAAATTTAGAAACTCACTGATTTCTTTTCTTTTTATATGGTTTACATTCTTAGAGAAGTAAACTCTTGATTTTCCTGCATTTATCTTCTGCCCCGAAATGGCACAGAAGTCATCCAGGATAGCCTTAATAACCCCTGCGTTATCTAGATCTGCTTCTGCAAATAAAATGAGATCATCAGCAAAAAAAAAAAGAGAGACAGGAGTACCTCGTTTGGAGAGCCTAAACGGTTGCCAAACACCCTCTTCAACTGTCGTTTGTATAAGATGCCCCAATCTTTCCATCATGATAACAAAAAGATACGGCGATATTGGGTCACCTTGTCTAACCCCTCTGGATGGGCAAAACATCTTAGTCGCTTCTCCATTCCAAAGCAGTTGCATCTGAGACGTCGACATACAAGCTTGAATAACTTTACTCAGATAATCAGGAATCTTCAGCTCTTTTAGACATTCGTAGACAAAATTCCATCTCACACGATCATAAGCCTTCTCTAAATCAATCTTAATGGCCATGAAACCCTTTTTCTTTTTTAAGGACTTCATAGAGTGAATGATCTCCTGCACTAGTATAACATTATCTGAACTCTGACGCCCTTTAACAAAACTGCACTGATTCGGGGCTATCACCAAAGGCATGATTGCCTTGAGTCTTTTTGAAATAACCTTCGTAACAATCTTGTATACAACATTGCAAAGACTTATAGGGCGAAAATCATGAAACGTCTCTGGATGTTCCACCTTCGGTATGAGAACAATTTGAGTGCCATTGATTTGTCGAATCCACATCGGATCATTAAACACTCTTTTTACTAATTCAATCACAGACGGACCCACAGTTTCCCATTGACTTTGGTAAAATAGCGGATTGAATCCGTCTGGCCCAGAAGCTTTCAACGGCCCCATATCAAACAAAGCTCTTTTAATCTCTTGATCTTCAACTGATCTTCCCAGAATATGTAAATTCACATCATCAATTTCAGGATAAGAGCATCCAAATACCAAAGATCCATTATAGTTATTGGTTTCAGTATACAAATTTTCAAAGAATTGGCTTCCCAATCTAATAATTTCCGCTGCATTATATGTCCATTCCCCAGATTCAAGCTTTAATGCTTCAATTTTGTTCCTTCTTCGTCTGCCATTAGCCACAGAATGGAAGTATCTCGTATTACGATCTCCATCCACATACCAATTAGCCCGAGAGTATTGAAGCCACATGACTTCTTCCCGTGCCAAAAGTTTTTCTAGCTCTCCCCATAGCTCCCCTCGTAACCTCTCAAGGTGCTTCGAGATACCTACCGAAGCCATCTTTGCATTAATCCCCTCTAATCTTCGATATAATCTGTCTTTCATATAGGATATGTTGCCGAAAACCTCTTTATTCCATAACCTCAGATCCTCAGTAAATTGTTTAACAGATCCGCCCCAGTCATCGTCCACCCCCCAGTATGTATGAACAAAATTCTTGAAATCATCATGCATAACCCAAGGAGCGAAAAATCTAAAAGGCCTTCGATTCTTTGCCATAAGAACATGAGATTCAGTATCAAGCAACACCGGACAATGATCCGATTTATACTTTGGCAAATGTGTCACTGTGGCATTAGGATTATTTATAAACCAGCAGTTATTTACCAATGCTCTTTCTATTCTGCTCTGGCTATTCAGATTGCCCCAAGTAAATTGAGGCCCATTAAAACCAATATCAAGTAACTCGCTACTCAGAACCCAATTCCGAAAAGATGTATCAATACCAATAGTTGTCCTGTGATTCTTACTCCAACGTTCCTCGGGACAAGAAACAGCATTAAAATCACCAATCACAACCCAGCCTCCAATAGTCAATTGCCTAATACCCTCAAGAGACTGCCACAGTTGACGTCTAATAACCATATTTGGGTGCCCATACACAACAGTTATTGACCACTCCTCTCTAGTACCTTTATTAACCACCCCATGAATAAATTGATCCCCTGAAAAAGTAACAGAGAAATTTAATTGAGAATCCCAGAACAACCACATACCTCCACTAAAACCACGAGCTTCAACCACATGCATATTCGTCCAACCCAACTTTCTAGCAATGAGCTTAGCTTTTAACCCTGGCTGTCTAGGTTCCAAAAGCGCAAATAAATTAACTCCATGTCTAGCAACAACATCACTAAGTAACCTTCGAAAGGAGGCACCACCGGCACCCCGAGTATTCCAAGTCATAATAATCATTAAAAAATTAATAAAAGAATAGGAGAACACAAACAAACCAGACATCACTGAGACATATGTCCCTTCTGAACATCCTCAATCCCATGCATTACCACGTCATCAACACCTCCAAGTGGACTAACCCGAGGTACAAGAGTCTCTCCTCCTTCTGCACCTGGATCAATAGGGTTGGAGGCTTCTAGACGAATAGTGGGGGAATTGGATTGTAATTTCATAACATTATTCTTTCTGCCTAACCCCACTTCCCCACTTAAATTACCAGCTATTCCATCTTCTTTTGTTTTCCCCGAACTCAATATTTCTTGGGAAGGTCCCTCCTCAAACCCTTTCTTCTTAGCAATTTGGCTTCCACGTATTTGAGTCAACTTATTAAAATACCCAACACTATTCACAACTTCACCATTAAACTCCTTCTTTCTTACATTAACAATATCTGATCTATGATTACCCTTACTCCCTTTATTTGATACAGGTAGATGACCATTCTGACCTTTAGAATCATGCGACCTATCTTCAGGCTTTGAACTCACACGAATCTTCCCCTGATATGCGTTATCACTAGCCCCGCCATCAATAATTGACATGTCTTCACCATTTAAAGCCTCAAAGCGAGATCCTCCTCCCATATTTCCAGAATGTAAATCACGCCTATGCTCACGACTATAATTGCCATTCTTTGCATTCGAGTTCCATTGCCCCCTTCTCCGACGTGGCGCAACCATCCACTCCCCATACATTCCATCAGTTATTTCGGAGGATGAGGTCGATGGTGTTATAGAAATAGAAGTCGACGTGCTATCCGTGCATGGCAACTTTGACGTGTTTATAACTTGATTATTTGTGCAATGTTCTGTATCATAGCCATACCTCCCACATGAGAAACAAATTAAATGCAAACCCTCGTAAACAATCTTCTTTTCTTTCCCATTAATCATCAAAGATGGAAGCAAAGGTGCATTCAAATCAACCTCAACACAAATACGGGCAAAGCGCCCTTTGGTCTGCTTAAGAGTATTTGCATCCACTTTTAGAACCCTTCCTATTTGGTTACCCACCACATGTAAAATACCTTTATCATAGAAATCAACTGGGAATTTAGGAATTCTAACCCATGCTGCAATCTTGGAAACCTCACCAGAATCTGGATCAAACTCTGACTTCCACGGCTGCACTGCTAAATAATGATCCATATATAACCAAGGGCCTCCTGTTAAGGCAAAATCATAGTCCTCCTCATTGTTCAGACGAACCAGAAAATACCCTGAGCCTATCTCAATAGTTTCAACCTGCCCTCTACGTCCCCATAATTGTTGCAATTTTCGACCCAATTGATCCTCCCTCACCATCCTGCCAAGTAATCTAACAAACAACGCCGTTGACCATTTCCGTGCTAGCTTCCTTCTAAACTCCGGAGACACAATGATATTAGGACCCTTCTTCGTTGTCTCTACCTCAATTCTGGACTTCCATCCGTCCCCTTTCCACCATTCTTCTTCTTCATCTGAACATTCCTCCCTTGTCTGATCTTCGACACATGCCTCCTTGTATGACTTTTTTGGTGCTTCCGGTATAACGGATTCCTTTTCAATATCCTCATTACTCATCCAGTCCTCCACCCGTGGAGCTAATGATTGCTTACTTGAGAATTCTTCATTATTATCTCGAATTTTCTTTGTAAAACGCTCCAAGGCATCACTCTTCTTCATCATTAACTCTGAAACCAATCTCTCAGGACTACGTTCTCTCTCACGTTCAAACATGACTAACAGCTCCAAAGCCGACCAGACGATGAAAATATTCAATACTTAAAAAAAAAAAAAAACCAAGCACACAAACAATCTACGTATTCATAAACCAAACCTCACCGACGGCCAACCCAAGAAACATACAGGACGAATGCAAAAGACGAAAGAGATAGATCTTAGGAAATAATGGATCGCCCTTGCAAATTAACAGACACCACCGAAAGAGGCGTTCACAGGATACCAAAGTTTACAACCACAGGAAACACTGATGAACAATAAGATCTGGAAAAACTATAGATGCAGAAAGATCGACATACTCACAGACATATATTCAAACAGATCTCCTCTCCCATTTCCGGCAAGAACTCCACCGAATCAGCTCGGACGACTGAAAAGAAACAGAAGCCAGAGAGAATCCACGGAACAGACAGCAACAGATCTACTGAAAACCGATTCACGGAACTAGATCAGCAGAGCACGGAGTGGATAGAGCTATATAGAACCAGACTAGATCGACAGCAAAGCAGAATCTTGTCGGAGCTGGCGACCGTTGCCGATGCAACGGTCAAAAACTCCAACTCTGTCTCAGAGAAAAAGCACGATACTGTAGCGAAGCACGATAAGAGCTTTTGGGCTCGTAACATTCAGCCGGTAAAATAATTTTACTCTTATTTTTTGTGTGTGTGTCTGAAGATAATAATTCTGTTCTCATTTTTTAAGGGAAAATTAAGGAGAGGGACCGAGGAAAGGAAATATTTATTAATAAGGACCTTAAAAATTATAATTATTTTAGAAGACTAAAAATTAAAATACAAATATTTAATTATGAAATTAACCCTGACATAAGTCGCTACATGTTCCATCCTCAAAAGCCTCCTTAAATTGAATTGGCTTTTATTTAGATATTAAGATTTCTGTGATATTGACAATTTATTCAAGAATTTATTGTTTTAAAATTTTAAAATTTAGTATTTTTCATTTTTATAACATTTTTAGGAGGTCTTGCTTGTTTAAACTTTTTTTTCCATGAAAAATCATATATTTTTAAAATAAATATATTATAAGAATTTTTTCTAAATTTTTAAAAATAATCAAAGTCTAGAAAGAGGTAGATTTCTAATTATTTATTAATTTTGGAAGCTATTTTAATTTGGATAACTTTTAAGATAACCTTACATGTATGAGGGAGAATATCATAAACATATTGAGTTGCATATGTTTCTTTTATCACAATATATATAAAGAAACCATCAAATTTAATAATTAACAGTCAAACAATAGGAAAGGTCAATTTCATGATTAAAAATTTATATTTTAATTTTTGGTCTTTAAAAATAATTACTTTTTTTAAGATCCTTATTAATAAATATTTTGTTTACTTGTTCCTTCTCCGTAATCCTCCTTTTTTTTAAAATATATATATATATATATATATAAATATAAACTATATAACATTACTTTTAAAAGCTATTGCATGTCAAGAAATCAACAAAGCAAGCGTCTATCATCAACCCACATCTACTTGGATACCCCATACAAGGGTTAAATTTGCTCTCCATAGCTGATGACTAGTGATGTCCTTTTCATAAAATAATGTTGTATTTATTTTATCTTCCATTAATAAAATATTAAGGAATGAAACTGCGATAGTTAAGTGAAAATCATATCATTTTAGTGCCAACCCTATGAGTCTGGCATATAAGATTGGATTGGATTAAATCCCCAGAGCTAGACAGGTTTGTGAAACCAAAACAATGAACGTCATTGTTAAATTTGCACATTAAAAAAATAATAAAGGAATGTTGTATCAAATCCTTGCTCGTCAAAAAAGAAAAAAGAATATCAAATAAGTTTCATACCAAGTTTGAGGAGTGAAGCAAAGTAGATCAGCATATACCAATCATGAATCATACCAAGTCCATTAACAAGCTCAGATTCATGGCACTATAATAAAGTCATGATGAACTCAGAGTATGAAGCAGCAATATTAAAGAAAAGGACAATAGGTAAGGATGAGAAAATAGAGAAAATACTAGACAATCCCTTGTATCCTAGTCTAATAATCACAATTTTATTAGAAACATATGTGCATAATAATAAGAGTTGAGAGTTATACCTTTTTAGGGTTATATCATTATTAACGAAATACTGTTTGCATCATGTTTCACCGAAAGAAACATGTACCTAGAACTGAGCAAATTAAAACCAAGTCTGAAATAGATGCTCGACTTATGACTCAAAACACATAAATTTCAAGAAACATGTACCTAGAACTGGCGGCGACTTTTAATGTCGCCGCTGAAGGTGTCACTTTCAGCGGCGACATTGTTTTGTCGCCACCGAAAGTGTGTTTCAGCGGCGACTTTAGTGTCGCCGCTGAAAGTCTTTTTCAAAAATTTAAAAAAAAAAAATTTTAAAACACTTTCACCGGCGACTTTAGTGTTGCCGCTGAAAGTGTTGTTTGAAATTTAAAAAAAAAAAATTTAAAACACTTTCAGCGGCGACTATTAAAAGTCGCCGCTGAAAGTCTTTTTCGAAAATTTAAAAAAAAAAAAATTTAAAACACTTTCAGCGGCGACTTTAGTGTCGCCGCTGAAAGTCTTTTTCGAAAATTTAAAAAATTTTTTTTTTAAAACACTTTCAGCGGCGACTATTAAAAGTAATTCTATTTAACCTTAATTATTAAAATTATATTATTATTTATTAATATTAGATTTATAATTTTTTATTAAAAATAATATTTATGATATTAAATTATTATTTATTAAGTAATTTTAATTAAAAAAATTTTAAATTTAAATATATCAATATTTTTTTCGTTTTTATTTAATTTTTCATTACTTTTAATAATATTATATTTAATTAATAATTAATTATATGTATGTATGTTTATATATATGATAATATTATATATATATATAATAATATGTAATAATATGACATAGGTTCATTTCGGCGCAACTGGTAGAGACTCGCGCGCTAAGGCATCAGCTCTCTGAGGTCGCGGGTTCGAACTGGAGGAGAGTCACATGGAGGAATTATGAGGAGGCGACACGTGGCAGCACGGGGAGGCGACACATGACAGCATGGGGAGGCGACACGTGGTAGCACGGGGAGGAGACATGTGGCAATTGTAAATTAAATTTTTTTAAAAAAATTCGAAGGCGACACATGACAGCACGGGGAGGCGACAAGTGGTAGCACGGGGAGGAGACACGTGGCAATTGTAAATTAAATTTTTTAAAAAAAAATTCGAATTTTTTTAATAAAAAATTTAATTTTTTGAATTTTTTTTAAAAAAAAGTAACATGTTCTTAGTCGCCGCTGAAAGTCACCTTCGTCGCCGCTGAAACTATACCTTCAGTGGCGACACAAATGTCGCCGCTGAAAGTCACCTTTAGCGGCGACAAAAGTCGCCGCTGAAAGTATACTTTGAGCGGCGACAAAAATTGTCGCCGCTAAAACTTTCAGCGACAGTCGCATAGGCGGCGACTTTTTGTCGCCGCTGAAAGTCTTTCAGCGGCGACTTTTAGACTTTCAGCGGCGACAAAAGTCGCCGCTGAAAGTCGTTTTTTTTGTAGTGGAAATAGATGCTCGACTTATGACTCAAAACACACATAAATTTCAAGATGCGTTTTAAATTTATTTGAATGAAAATTACAACATTAAAAGGAAAATAAGAACGAAGACAAATCACCTTTTGCAGGCAAGGTCGCATTTAATTCGTATAGCAAGAAATTCTTACCGAAAGAAACAAAACATGTTCCTAGAACGGAGCAAATTAATATACCTTAACCCCAAGTCTGAAATAGATATCCAATAGAATGCCAAAAGTTTCACATCCACTCCCAACGGCTACAGGCTTCTTTATTCTCAACTTCATTGGGACTGTTGAAGTTATTTAATCATCATCAACTTCATCTTTGGATTTTTGCCTTCTTTCAACATTTCTGCACAACACACACCACTCACACTTGCTTATTTTAAACAATACTGACTTAGTATATTGAGTGTAAAATGATATATCATGTTAGTTCAATTACAACATAAAACAAGAACAATGAATATGCATGCATAATATATAGTTGATGACACTTCCGGCAATTAGATCGTACATATTATTAATACTTCCTCCCATCGTTATTATAAAACCCTATACCGTGGTCCTTACTTTTGAAATTTTTGTCTAAATCATTAGTTTCTTATCGTAATTATCTTTTGTTTCAATATTTATTAACGAAATAACCTCCAATAATGACCTTAATCGTTGAGGGTAATATTCAAATTTTTAAAATATGAATAACTAATTTTAACTGAATTTTTTAATTTAAATAAATTATGAATAGGTTTTTATAATAAGGACAAGAGATAGTCATGCAACAAATTAACTTTGTTAAGGTGTGCAGATACCAAATTGTTTTCTAATACTAAGCAAACAGCTATGCCCCACCATTCACTCGAACAACAAGGCCAGGTACATGCATAATGATCATGTATAACTTTATATGCGGATTCTCTTGAAAAACTAATTATCACACATACTTATATGATGTGCTAAAAAATACAAGTGAAGTAGAATCCTGTTCAACTGATGTATGTACTTATCTTCAGCAACAAATCAATGGAAATAAAAAAAATTAAGGAAATACTAGTACATCGCAAATCTAGTTTGGCTTTAATTTGATGGACTAAAGAAAATAAATTATGTCATATAAATCAGAAAAATTTCCCAAATTATGAAAACAAACCCCGCCAATACTATATAAATCAAAGAGTGCCTATGAAAATGAAATAATTAAGGAAATGTAATATTTAATTGAATTGAAAGATTTTTTTATTAAATTAATGTATCAAAGAAAAATTTAAATAGCCATCAAGCATGCATTAATATTTTTCGGCCTTCAATATTTTTATCATCACCTTAAGACCCAAGATTTTCAGACCCATTTCTCCATCAAGTGCTCTTTTAGCAAGTAAATTTGCAATACCATTGCTGTCTCTATGCGCAACCAGGACATCCACACACCAATTCCAATCTAACATCTCTTTGATTTCCATGATCACAGTCCTATCTTTGTGCTCATGAACTTCATATTTGATCAAATGAATAGCCTCACTAGAGTCGCTTCTCAAGATAATATCTCTAAAACCCGCGTCCCAAGCTCTTTTGACACCAATCAAGCAACCCCATAGTTTTGATGTGAGAGTATCCCCGGCACTTAATTTCAAAAGAAAAGCCTTCATCATACAGTTGCTGCCATTTTTAAAAACGCCTCCACAAGCTGCTTTGTCATTTAAATGACAATAGGTGCCACCCACTTCTACAATAATTTTCCTTTCTGTGAATAGATCATGATGTATTTGGCAATGAGTATAACCCTCATTTTTCTCAACTTCACTGATATTGCTACTTCAACCTTTATCCTTTGTTCTTCTCCAAGCTTCAACATCTTCTTTACGCACAGCTTGCCACCCTCAGTTCTTTATTTTAATCGCTGGTGACTTATTTTTAATAGCATTCATAGAAAAAAAATGCCATTTGTAGTCCGTCCATGGCCAAACAGGAACAACGAATATATGTAATATAAAGTTGATGACTTTGATTTGGATGTAAACAAACATTATATCCTGGAAAATACTTTTTTGGAAAACCGTGATTAGGAAATCCTAGAGTCCAATAAATTGAATCCCACCCACGTCCAAATGCAAAATCGTGTTATATCAATAAGCATATGGCTATGCCCCACCATTCACTTGAATCACAATAATCAGGGGACATGCTTATTATGAATGACGCATTTGGATGCCCGAATTCTTTGTCATCAAAGTAGTTTTGATTATAAAACCATGACGGCACTTTGCTACCTGAAAATATTAATGTGCGTGTACATTGCGCGACGAAATCACAAGGCTGGAACGAAAAAAAGATTGTTTGTGTTATAAATGTAATAATTAATATGTAAGAAATGGAAATATATGCAAGTCAAATAAACTAGATATTTATCATCAAAGAAATTAAGAAATGTAGATCCCAATGTTGTAATTGCATATTTGATATTTAGATGGACAGCTTTAACGAGATTATTGGGATCCTATAAAAAACATTTTCCATTTTAAAAGAAGTATAATGATTAACGGGAAAGAACAAGTAAAGACAAATGAAATAAACCTGATGAGGTTGAAATGATTCAATGAAATCCCATACTTGTTGTGAACTTCCGTAATGTCTCATTGATGAACTACCAATAGCCAATATAAGTGATAGGTTTTACGGAAGATGTGGCAAAGACCGAAGCCATGGGCAACAATAGAGATTAATACTTTGAAGCTTGGAAAGATTGGAAATGAGGCCAGATGGTAAGTCAATGAAATTGTTTCCAGCTAGATATAAACATTTTAATGATGATAACTCGCTGATGTCATCGGGAAGTGATCTATCATGGAGATTGCAATAGGCTAAATCTAATTTGCTCAAGAAGGACAAAGACGGTGACAGCGTAAATTTGGTTGGGCTTGAAGACCTTTGAAGAAGGGCGAAGCAACTCCAAGATGATGAATATTGTACTTCACCATTGTACTGACAAAGTGATAGGCCTTTAATAGCAATGTAACTCAAATCAAGCACTTCCAAAGCCTCATTTTCATTCAAATTCTCTGGCAGCCTTGAAAGCTCTGGGCAGCCAGAAATTCTGATAATTTTTAGTGCTTTCAATTTACAAACATTATAAGGAAGACAGACTAGCTTTTTGCAGTTCTTCAAATTTGATTCAACGAGACCAATCAAATTGTCCAGTGATTGAGGTAGTTTGGCTATAGCAGTCTCCTCTAAATCAAGCTTAGATAGATGTTCCATCTCTTTGCCAAACTCAGGAAGTTTTCTAACTTTTGAACAACCAGATAGGACAAAAATCTCCAAGAGATTCATCTCAAATTTTCTTGGAAGGGTTTTAACTTTTCTACAATCTTTTAAATCAACAATGACATGTTTTTGGTGATGGCCAAGTGACTGGTGAATTTCAACCAAGTTAGAACACGCTTCAAGAATCAATTTTTTCAAATGAGGAATTCTGTCAAAATTTGGGGTTTTGATGAGGTGTTCTGGATGAGATAAATCAATGGACTTGAGGCTTCGGAAACACTAACAATAGGGGAAAGAACAATGACAAAACAATAAGCGCTCAAAAATCAAAAGCTAATTATAATTATAATTTATTAGATTATGGACAAACAATTTAAATGAAAAAATTATAATTACCTGTCTTCCTCTACAAAGTTCTTTTAACTTGTTATGTGGCATTTTTAGATCAACAAGTTCATGGAGTTGAGATTGACTTGGCAGATAAAATAAGGGATATCGCTCCCATTCTATGACTTCTAACTCGTTGGAGAGGGACTTCAGTCACATGGAAGATTCAATTGGCCAAGTGAAATATGTGAATGACTTGAAATGATAAGCAACTTGAGATTACTCATCTTTAAGAAGGCTTCAGGATCCCAAAACACATCACATGACTTTTCTAAGGTTAGAACTATTCCCCGGATTGCTTCTGTCCCCTATAAAACAAGTCAAGATGAAAATTTACAAGAGTTACAAAATAAATTATTATAAAAAGAGTGCACAAACACAAGAACTTTGGAATGCCACCTTATTTCTTTCTGGTACATGATAGGCATCCTCCAAAGACAATATCCTAGAACGCTTGCTGATGTCATAGGGTGATTCTTGATAGACAATATATTTACCCATATCTTGGAGGATTTCATGCACCCACAAACGCCCTTCATAATTAATCACTAGTGATTTATCAATAAGAACAGTTATTCCAATTATTGGGTGAAGATCCTTGTCCAAAGTTTCTATAATTTGTATGACATGATCTTTGACCATACCATTGAAAAAGCAAGCAATATCCAAGAATATTGTCTTCTCCTTAATGTCTAATCCATCAAAACTCACTTGAAGTATCTTCAATATGTCATTTGGAGGAACCTCCTTGAACTTAGCCAGTGCATCCTTCCATTCCACTATAGTTCTTTTGCAAAGAAATGAACCTAACACTTTGAGTGCTAAAGGAAGGCCTCTAGCATATTCAATGACAGTTCTAGCAAGGTCCAAATACTGTTTGTTAGGTTGCTCTCCTCTGAAAGCTTTTTTTTTTTATGAAAAGTTCAAGGGACTCTTTATCACTCAAGAATTTTAGGTCATACTTAGTAGATACACCATGTGATGATAGCAAATTATTATCCCTAGTTGTTATTATTATTGTACTCTTTTCCTGAACCATTCTTGCTTTGGAGCCAAATCTTCAAGTTGACATATGTCACTCACATCATCAATGTAGGATTTCGAGCGTACCTGAAATACGTTGACTCACTGAGTATCGACATAAGATCGGAGTACTGATTCGAACTCTGATCACGTTATACGACAGATTCACCATTGGTGAAGAGGACCTAGGGAGAGAGGAGTTTTTGGAAGTTTTCTTCGGTGTTGTTAACTTACTTCCACCAATTGAGAATAACCCCTTATAATACGTTCGGGAGTTATTTTGATTTGAAATTCAAATCATAAGGATAAAACTCCTTAATTGGATCCATACTTTTTCATAATTTTATAATAGCCCCAACTAAATCGGGCTTGGGCCTGATCAACCTAGGGTGGACTAGGCATATTCCAACAATAAAAAACAAGTAGAATTTTTTTGTTGTCCAACAAGTTTTTTATCAGCTTCCTTCCTTCATAACAATAGCGTACTTCGATGCTTCTTTTATCTAAAGAAAAAAGAAGTTTTCTTTGTAATGAAATCAAACCATCTTTTTCATATACGTCTCTAACATTATGAAGAAAGCAGTGAATCTCAAAGTTTTGCCGCTTTCGCTCATAGAAAGCTCTAGCAAGAGTGGTTTTGCCTAAGCCTCCTGTGCCCCATATTCCTATAAATAGAACTCCTTCCAATTCATCTAATTTTTGTTTGATTCCAACTAATATGCCAAGGTCCGATGGTGATTCATCAAGCAACTTTGACATCATTTCTTCAGAAACGCTTTCAATGAATTCTGTTTCATGCCTGCATATGAAAATACAATTATAGCATATTATTTGGACATGAAAATAGCATGATCGATTAAGTCAATTGAATTTTAAATTTTACGAATACACACTATAACATGAATCTTAATTTAACTTAGTAGTAATAGGTGATACTTACATTTATAGAAAGCTGTGACAATCTCGAAGAGTTGGAACCTAGCGGGGTACAATAAAGACTAGTCATGATTCAAAGAGGCAAAATCCCTAGATATTTCTAACGAGATTATTATATATAAATGTCGCCATATTGTGCTAACTCTTTGATATTGAAGTCATTTAATTAATACTTTACTGTTTGATATTCCTTTTAGACTAAAGTATAATTTTGGTCATTTAAGTTTCACAAGGTTTCCTTTTAATTGCTTAAGTTTATAAAGTGCATTTTTAATCTTTAAAACATAATACCATTAATCTTGCTAATGGCAAATGCTAACAAAGCAAAGTTAAGTGGTGACCGTACAATGTTGATGAAGCAGGCTTAAATATTTTAAATGAAAAATACTTATAGACCAATAAAAAATAACATATAATTTAATTTTGATCTTAATTGTTACACTAAATTTTTGTTGGAGTAAAAGGAAAAACAAACTGTCCCCTAACCATTGTCAAATGCAACCCACCAGGCCCCTTCCTTCCTTTTCCCTGCCGTTGCCCATCCTCATTCCTGCCCCACACTACACTGTCGAATTCTTCTGCAATTATAAAAAATATGCCCCTTTGTAGTCTTTAAGTAGTCAAAAATCTTCATTATTGTTCAAGTAGTCTTTAATTACCTCCATCTTCTACATATATACTATATATCTCTGGAGGGTGAAAAAAGCCAGTTGTAAATAGAGAGGCAAAGCGTTTGCCAAATCGCAATACACAGGAATACGGGGACACCAATTTCATCTCCTCCCCTCCCCTCTCCTTAGGTAACCATAAGCCACAAACCTCACTCTTAAGGGCTTGTTTGGGGTTTGGGGGGGGCAGGAATTGGATGGAGGGAAAATTTTTTGAGCTTGATTTAAAAAAATTAGAGAATTGCGGTAACAACATTTTAATACAGAGAAGTTGTAAGATAAAAGAGTAAGAAAGATTAGTAAAATCTTTTGATGCTATCTTGTACTCAATCTTGCATTATAGGTGCTTAATATGTGAGACATTTTAATATGTACTCAATATTGGAAGTCTTTATATGTGAGACATTTTCTTGATGTGATGTACATAGAAAAAAAATATCTGTGATAGTCTAATTGGCACGTTGCTCAATATCCAAGGAAAAAGCAAGGATAGTGTCAATTCGAGGTTGGATTTGGTGAACTTGGGAATTACAGAAGAGTTGGCACCGATTGAGCAAGAGCATTGTACTTATCTACCACCAGCGACATACACTCTGTTGAGGAAAGAGAAGAAATTGTTTTGTGAGTTTCTGCAAGGAATTAAAGTTCCTGAGGGTTACTCTTCAAATATAAAGAACCTTGTATTAGTGAAAGAGTTGAAGTTAAAGAACTTCAAGTATCATGATTGTCATGTGCTCATGCAGAATTTCCTACCGGTTGGTATACGATTCATTTTACCCAAAAATTTAAGAAACACCATCACTAAACTTTGTGTGTTTTTCAAGTTGATCTATAGTAAAATGGTAGATTCAACTAAGTTACAAGATTTGCAAAGGCTAATTATGTGTACTCTATGTGAACTTGAAATGTATTTTTCACCTTCTTTTTTTTTGACATTATGGTATATCTAACCATACACTAGGTCAAAGAGATTCAATTGTGCGGTCCAGTGTATTTGAGATGGATGTACCCGAATGAGCGATTCATGAGAATATTAAAAGGGTATGTGAAAAATAGATGTTGCCTAGAGGGTTATATCGCTGAAAAGTACATGATTGAAGAAGCCAGTGACTTTTGTGCTGATTTTCTATCAAATGTTGACCGTATAGGGTGTTACGAGTTTTTATGATCAATTAAATAGTGCAAGTGTACACTGTCGTAATCAAGTAATATAGAAGTGAGTAGAGTATCGTTCCCACGAGGATTGATCATTAAGTACCAAAATGGGTAATTTTAATTCTATTTAGTCGATCGATAAATCGGTGATTGAAAGTACAAATAAAAGAAAAATAATTAAATATGAGTGCAGATGATATGAAAACAAATATGAGAAAAAATCCTAGGGATTAGATTTCACTTAACAAATTTCGGATTGAATCACTTATCTATTCTAGCCCAATTTATTCCACATGATTGATAGTCGAGTTTCCCTAATTTAATTACTAGCCTCTTCCAAGGTCAAGCAATTCTATAATTAATTGCTAATCCAATATATTCCTATATGAATTTAAGCAATTAATTATGCATTAAGATTTATGGAACTCAATAAGACTACACAACTCATATGAATATATTCCTATTTCATATGCAAGTCATGGTTTTAATTATAAAATCTACACACATGCATCTCCTTCCGGTCTCAACATGCATATTGTAATCATTCAAAAGGTGGCCAATCAAATGAAAGCATTAAGAACAATAATTAAAACTCAATCATGAAGGAGAAATTAAAACTAGATTTAATAAGTTAAGATTCAATCCGTCATTAGTAAGCTACGTCATCACCCTAGGAAAATGAAAATTTAGCTCATGATAAAATTAAAAACAAAATAAAAATAAATTGACATTATATAAAACTAGAATGAAATCTTCATAAATACTGCATAAACTTGAATATTAAATTCTCAAACATAAATATACAACCAAAAAATATACATGAAAAAACTGGAGAAATCTAGCCGTCCATTTAGGAGGTAAAACCTTCCATGTAGGCAGCATGCAAAAAGTAATACAATACTAAGCCTTCCATGTAAGAGGCATGCAAAAAGTAATACAATACTAAGCCTTCCATGTAGGAGGCATAAAAAAAATAATAAAATACATAAAATTAAAAATAAAAAATAACACAATTTATTTAGACCTGTCAGAGAAAATATCTCTCCCTGTCAGAAAAGGGTCTCCGACTGTCAGAGAAAATTCTCCACACCTCGAATCTGCCAAATTCTCCACGCCTCACCATTGTATTTATAGGCAGCGTAGGGTCACTTTTTCCACGGTGCTACAGTGATTTTGCCAATTTTTTCCGTAATGCTACAGTAGTGAACAGTATCCTGTCGGTTGGTTTACGCGTTTTTTCCGTGTTGCTACAGTGCTACAGTGATTCCATCCGCTACAGTACCTCCATCTGCTACAGTACACCCCTGCTACAGTGATCCATCATGAATAGTGACCGACGCTACAGTACTGACATTTTTTTATATTTTTATTATTTTTTAAATAATATTTATTTTACACCCAGATATATTATATTAAGCTCAAATATCGTTCATAAAATCATCATATAAGGGAAAATAAATATGCAAATATTTTACTTTTCATAGGGATCCCCAAGTCCCATCATGATAGGTAAAGATCAGGGAAAGGAACAATTAGGAGGGATGTAATAACGATATCAGTGACAGAACGGGAGCAAGCCCACTTGTATGTGATACATAACACTGATAAGGTCGAACCGTATATAGAAGAACACAAGGATGCTCTTCGATTGGTACAAGGTGATAGGAATGAAAATTTGTTAACAAAAGAACATAATAAACAATTTTTAGGCTAGTTGAAAAATCGCATTAATGATGAGATAGAGTGGAATCCTGATTCAGTTTCTGAAAAATTGAAGTGGCTGTCGAAGGGACCGAGCTTAAATGTATTATCTTAAAATAATTATGCAATCAACGGTTACACATTCTATACATAAGACCATGATACACATATCACGATGCAGGATAGTGGGGTAACACTTGTTGCTAATTCTTGGCATAGATCTAGTGCTAAAGACATACACCCTATCTATGCATCAATGTCATACTTTGGTGTCATTGAACTCATATGGGAGTTAGATTACTCTATGTTCAGGGTCCTTGTCTTCAAATATAAGTGGGTTAACAACAATAGTGGATTGCAGATAGATGACTTAGGCTTTGTTCAAGTGGACCTTTTTAAGGTTTGGTATGAAGATGATCCTTTTATTTTAGCAGCACAAGCATTTTTCATTCCAAATCCTACTAAAAAGAATTGATCTATTGTACTCCCATCCAACAAGAATCGTCAAGAATAAGTTGATTTTGAAAATAATGAATATTTGAACATCAATGATGATGATCCTTTGTTTGAGAATTTGTGGTCAGTAGACATTGGTATAGATGCATATGAAGATGAAGATGGAGATGGAGATGGAGATGGACCCGTATACGTGAGACATGATCATGAAGAGAGAACTTAGGTTAAGAGAAACACAATTCTCAATCCAACACGAATTCTAAAGAATAAAATTTTAAATCAAACGAGAAAAAGGAAAAGATAATGAGTTCCTTGACTTGTTTACTTTTACGTACATTTTTATAAATTTCAAAATAATTTTCTTTTGTTGACATGGTTGACATTGTACACTGATGTTTTGTTTTGGTTTATTTCACTTCCAGGAGTATGGACTCACCACATGATGAAATTGATGATATTCTCAAGAACATTGGTAGACAAAGATTTGAGGAGAACATAAGACATGGCAGGACAGTTATGGCGAGGTTGATCAAATTGAGAAGTAAGGGGATCAAGTTACAACTGGAGTGGAATGAAAAGGGAAACCCATTTGGCGAGAACAATACCTCATTAAATAACTTGATTGGGACTACAGTTCAAGACAGAATCCCTATTACAGTTCAAAACTGGAAAATGGCAAGAACGAAATTATGAGGATGACATTTGGGATGAAGTACAGGTAACACATTAGTTATATTATTGTTCGGTTTACTTTATTTCACTTAATTTCAATCTTACATATTATATATTTTTTTTTATTGTTACAAAACATTTTTATTATGATGATGATCGAAAGAACTTCGTACTAAGAAAAGCCGAAAAACTTATGAGAAAGTTTCATTCTGATCTTGTCAAATACTTCTTGAGGGATGATAATGAGATTATTATTACTACACCGCTGACATTGCACGAAGGAATCATCACTTAAGAAATGTGGGATGCAAACTCAGGAATTCCTGGTAATATAATATGTTTGACTTTCCCTATTACTTGTAATATACATATTTGTAATTAACACTTATATATTAATATGAATCATTTTGATCTAAACAGGAGTTGAGTGAGAAAAATCGAGCTAATACGACCAACATGGCATACCGGTACAGACAATGACCTGTTTCATACGCACAATTAGAAAGAAAAATAGTATGAACTAATGATTATTTCATTTGTAGATAAATTGTATGAATATCATTTAACTTCAACTAAATTTGCTGTGTAAATAGAAGAATCAAGTTCAGATATTACATGGGTTCCACGACATGATCTGTGGGTAGCCAATATCAGAAATAAGAAAGGTGAAATTCGTAGTGAGGAAGCAAGAAGAGTAGCTGAATATTGTATAAGTATTGGATTATGCGTACAATAAATAATTTGCTTTACTTAAATGAACATGATTTATAATAACTAATATTGTTGTAATTCTTTATGTGATAGCGACAAATGACACAGGAGGATCCTGCGTTGGCTAGCTATGTTGGTTGGGATGATTTGTTGAGCAGAGCGCTAGGAGCACCCGAGTATGATGGTCATGTTTGGGGTATTGGTTTTGCTGTCACCCCATTAGCATACTTCGGATGTTAGAAGCGCCCTAATAGAAGTGACATTTCCTAGCTGCGTGAGGAGATGACTAGTTTCAAGCATCAAATGCAAGGACTTTAAGAACAAATGAGCTACAAGGAACAATAAGAAGAACGATTCTTAGAACAAATGCGTTTGATGCAAGAACAGAATGCGCTGTTAACAACGCAAATACAATAGTTGGTGTGATGTAGGCCAACACAAAATATTCTCTTTTGTGATAGCCTAAGTGTCAGAGATAGATGTACTTCCATGCCTAAAGTCCCTTTTCCTTTGATAACTAATTTCTTCTCTACTTAACTTTATGTTACATTATAATTTAGCAAACTTTAACATATTAATTCAATTTTCTATAGGGCAAATTTCAATGCAAGTTACATGTCGATCAAGCTTCCAAGCACGTGGTTACAGTGGGCGCTGCCTATAACACTGATAAGGACACACTGCACAATTCACCATTACCCGACAACATACTCCAAGTGAGGGTTGATGTCTGCACGAATGAAGATGACTTCTTACCGAAACCGTCTTGGGATGAGCAAATAATGGTGAAAGATGTTATAGGTGGCTATATTGCTTGGCCAATAGGTCTTATCGAACCATATGAAAAGGTTGTTCATTTACTATTCTCTACACTTTCCCTTCGTACTTCTATCTACAACTGTGATTTAATTTTTTTGATTTTCACAAAGTGGACAATCTAGAGATAAGTAAATCCAACCTTATGGTAAGACTTCAAAGTGTTAAATAACACAACCCAAGTTGAAAGCATCGGCTAGCCAATAGAGCAAAAAAAGACCGACCTCATATTGCGATCAATTAGTATCGATTACACCATAATTGATTGGTGAAGGAGGACTAGAAATATGTTTTGAAAGACATATTTGCGGTATTAGCGGTCTAGTTGATTATGTTACTGCCGAGGTCGTGCACAACATATGTACTCGTGATTGGGTTAGTGCTTCAGCTATCAACATCTGGATAAGGCACTTGACCATCATCGTTTATCACTGTTATTAATATTTTTTGTTCCATTTCTTTTGTTTTTCATGACACCGTTTGTTTTATACCAGGCATTTGTACTATGACATCTTAATGGATACAAACAGGGTCTAATTCATATTTGTCAACCCTAATCTCGTTGGCCACCATGGGGGTAAAGTAGATATTGTAACCCCCTTCCCACCTTAGGCCAAGATTAAGTTCTTAAAAATGTAATTAATGTGGAATTAGAGACCATATTTCAAATTGGGACTTATTAAGGAAATCTTTTGCCCAAAATCGGATTTGCAAAAAAACATTTTCAAAACTTATTCACAATGGTCTCATATTCACAATACAAAAGAATAATGGCCTATACAGGTGAATTCCATTTACAAATATCAGAGTGCAAAGTAAATTCCTGACTCACTCGGGTTCTATTAATTAGTAAAGGGATTATACAAAGGCACAAAGCCAATAATTCTTTTCCCTTATCTTGGGGATTACACAAAACTACACTATACTTCCAAAATATACAACTATTTACCACAAAATATCCAATGAATTTTACATTGATAACCATTAACCAAAATAAACTCCTAAACTGAAGCTTTAACTACTCTTCGTCGCCCGCTTTCCTTTGAATCATTCAGCCCTATCTAAAAATTTGTATTTTTAGGAGAGTGAGTTTCTAAAGAATCCTCGTAGTAAAAAATCACTCATAATATGCACAACATCAAAGCATAAAAGTAAATCATCCATACAACACACTGCAATCCCAATAACAGTTGCAACGGCCAGGGTAGGTATCATGGGCATCGCCCCCTACGACGGCTCACGCTGAACTACTTGTTGTATCGCACATCCACATGAACATATCACATATATCACCACAGCTAGGATCTATATAAAATATTTCATAACACACAACCCCACGGGTTGGATACTCAATACAACACGCAGCCCTACGGGCTGGATCTCAAATAGGAATCCACGATTCCATAACATAGCCTCGGCACTTATAGCGGTAGATACAACGGCCAGGGTAGGTATCATGATCATTTCCCCCCTATGATAGCTCACGCTGAACTGCTCGCGCTGTAAATGCCCTATGGCCGATAACACATTCACAATGATAAACATACATACCAAGTATCATACACAATATGAGAGAAAAGTCACCACCTGAGTCCTTCCGGGCGTTCCTTGGTACCAGTCTCTCCCGCGTTGGGCAAATATCGTATCATAGAATCATAATTAGGGACGAAGAGTTATTTCTCTATTCCAAGACTTAATTCACTTCATAACACTTAATTTGATTATCAATATTGCTCTTTTAGAGTCATTAAATACCCCTACAAAACTCATAAATGGTTGGAAGAACTATCCCAAAGATCTCCTTTTTAGAAACACAAACTGACATTTTCTATTGAGGCACTCGAGTGAAGATGGCCTTACTCGAGTGAGATTGTACGGATACTCGAGTGAAGGAAACCTTACTCGAGTGATGGTACGGTCTGCACTTGGGCACCAGAGAGTAAGAGACAGCGAGTGCATACTCGAGAGGACAAGGAAGTTTTTCAGAGACAGGATCACTCGAGCACACTGGACCTCACCTGAGTGAAAGCCAAATGCCTCACTCGAGCACCTGAGATTGAAATCCAGAAAGTGAGAACCTGAGAGCACAAGAGAAATGGCAGTAGCCCAAATGGCTCACTGTACTCGAGCACAAGCCAGCTCACTCGAGCGGATACCCCATACCTGCGAGTGAGAAGGCACACTCTTGCACCATAACCACGAGTGACAACTCGAGAGGCAAGTCCTTGGCGTCAAATACACCAGTCACTCTAGCACAAGGAGGCTCATTCGAGTAATATTCATCCCTCACTTATGAGTAAGACTATGCACTCTTGGATTTTCCAGAAAGCATAACAAAAAAACTGAAGAGAAATAGAAGATATGCACAGCACTCGAGCATTGTTCATCCCTACCCAAGTGATCATCATCCCTCACTTGAGTGAATCCCGAATCACTTGAGTGATTCTATTAGAACCAGAAAACGCAGAAAACAGAGGTATTTTCCCAACACTTGCCCAATGGATCCCAATGGACACAAAACTTTTCCTAAGGCCACTCCCACAGAAAAACACTCAATAAACTCAATGGGATCATCAGAATAATCCAAATCCTACTCCATTATCATGCTTTAGGTTTTGGGCAACTAAATCAACAAAATACCAATCTCATCCAAACATCACATTTCAATCACCAATCAATCTATCTATCCTAAACTCATTCCAAGATACCATTCTCATGCAAAAAACATACCAAATGAACAGTGGTACTCATTTTCGGATTCAAGCCCAAAATTTCCAGAAATTATAAACTACTTCAAATGGCATGAAACTTAGATAGATAGATTAATCTCACTTACCTCTTTCACTTTGCCAAACAAACTTCTTAATTTACCAACCTCCAAAATTTCGTGTGGCACAAATCAACAACAAATAGGCACACAATACACATCAAAATGAAGCTCTCACTCCAAGGATCAACATTAATGAAGTGAGATTATGCATTAAAGGTCATTTGCTTACCCAAAAATCAAGCTTTATCTTTCTCTTTCTTGCTAACTTGGTCGCCATAAATGGAAGAAGAAAGAGAGAGAGAAGAGTGTGAGAGATGAAAAAATGATGATGGCACCCCTCCCTCCATGTCCAGCTGAATTGAGAGAGAAGAGAGGAGAGAGAAACTATTATATTATCCCATTTGACTTACACACACATGCACTCTCTCCCATACTCTCTTTGCCACATGTCACAATGCTATTGGCTCACCCAAAATAAGTCACAAATTAGCTTATCTACTCCCTCTATTAGCCATTTAATCACACTTTTCATTTTTCCTCTTAGTTAGTAATTAATTTCTCCCTTAATTACAAACTCATGGCCAAGAATTCCATTCTTCCAATTTTTCACTAATTATGACAAATTAATTAATATTTCCATAAAACAAATAATTATTCCAACTAAATCCATAATTATCCACCATAATCATGATTAGCCCATAATCAAAAATTGGGATATTACAGATATAAATGCATAGTCTAATGATCTAAAAGATTACTTTAGAAAGAAAGTGACACCAAGTACACTACTTTTAGTGCCATACAATGCGGGGTATATTATTAATGGTATAATTTTTATTTTTATTATTTAACTTTTATCATAACATGATTGTTGAAACAAATTTTTTAAAATATTTTAGGTGCCATTGGATATTGATAGCTATTAATCCAACGGAACCTTCAGGACCTCGCTTTTACTATGTGAATCCTCTAAAAAGTGTTCTTCCACAAAACCGTTTTGATATGTTACTATTGTTCAATAGGTAAGTGTACGTGCGTATGTGTAAATATTTGCATATGTGATTGAATAACCAAAAGTAATCAATTTCTATTTATTTTGTTAGCGCATTGACTGCGTATCGGTCCTTTGTATTCTTAAGCTATTCTAAAGCTGCTGACCCTCACCTTAGCTATCCTTGGAAGAAGATACTGGTACTGATATATGAATTTACTCAAACTTTGTTAATAAACAAATTTTATTCATAAACAGAGTTAAATATTGCATTATATTTTTGCAGTGCCCTTTCCAACCCAATGACAATGATTGTGAGTATTACATCATGAAATTTATGAAGGATGTAATTACGCATGATCAGTCATTTATTCCTCAAAAAGTAAGTCATTTAGTTGTACTTCATATTGTGTTTTAATTAAATTTAATTAGTCCCTGATAATTACGTTTTACTAATTTTAATTCATTTTAATTTGTGGCTGATTGTATATATGTGTAGTATTATGAAGATCAATGTTGTGCACACTTTGACTGACCATCAACTTAATGAAGTGATCGAAGAATTGTGTGAATATGTGTTTAGGCAAATCTCTGGGTAACTAGACTATTTTATTCACTAGCTGATCTTTGTTGTGTTGTTTCTTGCCATTTGTTTTGTCATGTATTCAAGTTGAATTGAATTTGTTGTATTTCATTCACGTACAATATATAACCACCATATGTTACCAAACGATAAGGAGCAGATGGCGTATTATATATCTAATAACTCATTTTCTATCAAATCTTGCTCGAGGCTGCATATTTCATGAACTTTTTATGATAGGGAGTTCTATTGAGTCTAGCCACAAAGCCGGAAATGTTTTGATCCATTACATATTGCATGGTTATACTTGATGTGTGAGCTTCTGTAATATAGAAATTTGTGTATAATTTTGTTCTCTATGCATGCAAGGGATATCGAAAGGAGAATTCCCATTTTTTTAAAAAAAATTGTCTCAAATATTAATGGTTCTTACATAAAAACTGTTATATATTTATACACTATATATATAGATTTGATATTTCAATCGTCAACTTTAACGAGATTGAGAATCTAAAAGAAAAAATTATCCATGTTAAAAGAAGTAAAATGATTAAGGTGAAACAAGTAAAGACAAATAAAATAAACCTGCTGATGTTGAAATGATTCAATGAAATCCCATATAAGTGTTGTGAACCTCGGTAATGTCTTATTGATGAACAGCTAATTGCTATCATATATGATAGTTGGATAAACAACTACCCTAAAAGCTTTCAAAGACAAGGAACCATGAACATCATCATATATTTGTTGTGGAGGATAAACCAACTTTTTGCAGGTCTTCACAATTTAATCAACGAGATCAATCAAATTGTCTAGTGATTGAGGAAGTTTGTTTATATAATTCTCCTCTAAATCAAGATTATATAGACGTTCCATATCTTTTCCAAACAAACTTAGGAAGTTTTCTAATTTTTGAACAAGTAGATAGAATAAAAATCTCTTAAGTTATTCATCTAAAATTTCCTTGGAAGGGTTTTAACTTTTCTGCAATCTTTCAAATCAATATTGACAAGTTTCTTGTGTTGCCCAAGAGACCGGTGAATTTCATCCAAGTTAGAACTTAGAACACCCTTCAAGAATCAATACTTCAAGAATGAGATCAATTGAATTCTATCGAAATTTGGAATGAGATAGATCAATGAACTGAAGAGTTCGGAAAGCCTAACTTTTATTTGGGGGGGGGGGGGGTCACAATGAGGGAAAAATAAGCTGCTGAAAACCAAATGCTGGTTATAATTATATTTATAATTAAATTCTGGGCAAAATATTAAAATGAAAGGACTGTAATTACCTGTGTTCTTCTATAAAGTTATTTTAACTTGCGGTGGCATATTTAGCACAAGAAGTTGATGGAGTTGAGTTTGACTTGGCAAATAACATAATGGAAACCCATCCCATACTATTATTTTCCACTCATTGGAAAGGGACTTGAGTCGGCATGGGAGATTCAATTACAATAATGGGAACTATATCAATATTTTGAAACGATAAGTAACTTAATTTTAATTTTTTTTTCTTTTTGCCTAAAGACAATAATTCTGCTCTCGTGTTTTTCAAGACATAAATTGTGGAACATTACTTTTAAAAGCTATTAAATCTCAAGAAATCAATAAAGGAAGTGTCTATCATCAACCCACATCTACTTAGATACTCCATACAGGGTTAAATTTGCCCTCTATAGTTGATGACTAGTGATGTCCTTTCCATAAAATAATATTGTTTTTATTTTATCTTTCATTAATAAAAATAATAAGGGATGAAAGTGCGGTAGTTCAGTGAAAATCATATCATTTTAGTGCCTAACCATGTGAGTTTGGTATATAAGATTAGATTGGACTTAGTCTCTAGAGTTAAATTGGGTTGCGAAACCGAAACTTTTAGATATAACATAAACCTCATTGTTAAATTTGTACATTTGCCTTTAAAATATTAATAAAGGAATGGTGTATCATTTATTAACATTTTTTACAATTTTGTTTTAAATTTACCAGTCATATTAAAATATAAATTGATTTAATAGAATACTATGTTTTCTTTCCTTTTCCCACCATAGCTATTCCTACTTCCATTATCTTTAAAATCTATTTATTATGCCAACACCTACACTAAACAGCTCAATCTAATTAATTTTATAAACCCTTTTGCAGACTCAACTTGAAATAGTGGCATCATCATCCCTGGTTATAATTTATAGAGAGACTATTAATATTTTCTTATTTTCTTTATTTATATTTTTTGATATTAGATGTATTAAGTAATTATATTAGTTCATGTCCCCTCTTTATATTGATAATATGCTTAATTATATAGAAAATTCATTCCCCACTTTATTTTTTTCCCTATGAAGTGCTAACTTTAACATTTTGACTGTAGTTAGCTTTCAATTTTACATTACATATTTTTGTTGATTTTGGTAATTTTCTTTTGTTTAAATCATACACTTTCTCATTTCTCAGGTCAAGAATCATGCCCCACACGTCCTCATATTTGACCCAAATCAAGTTTCATTAAATATTCACATAATTTCATTTTAATTACCAAAAGGGAGTACTAAAGTCCTAAAGCTGACATTACTCTATCTATAGTAAACGCAGAGTTCTATGGAAACAAGTATGAAGAATACATGGCTGACATGATAAAAACTTCACCCCAACCATCTAGACATAAAATCAATAATTAATTCATTATTATGACCATAAAAAATGAAATCAAAATAAAATCAAAACAATTCCATGAAAGTTTTCTAAATCATGCCCTGCTTTATTTGTATTTGGAACAAATCTTCCTAAAGTTTTGAACAAGCAAGCATGGTCATTCCAATTCGAGGGAAAATCTGGACAATGGCCTAGACCAGAGAGAATGTTGTGGAATATAAAATAATCCTCTATATTTATCTCCATTTTGTTTTTATAGAAAATGAATAAAAGCAACCAGCCCTACAGGCTCTATCCCATTAACTTAGTATAAATATGCTGGTTCACAACATCTTGTCTAAGCAAACGTTTAACTTTAGCAGGCTATCTGTCAACTACAAGAAAATCCACCGCCATATCCCATGCTTTCCTTGCTAAGAGATCTGCCACCCTATTCTCCTCCCAACAACAATGTATCAACTCCACTTCTCACTTACATTCCAGCATCGACTAAATTTCTAAGATTATAGTAGCATCAAGATGTTCATTTGGAGACCACTCCTTGAATAAGGTCTAATACTTCGTTGCAATCGTTTTCAACAATAATATGTCTAAATCCTCCTTCCCAAGCCAACTTTAGGCCCCACAAGATTCCCCAGGCTTCTACTGTGATCATCTACCCACATCCAATCCGGAACATAAACCCCTGAATAAAGCCGTCATATTCATCCCATATTGCCCCACCACTTGTACAATATCCCGACGCTTCATTCTTGGATCCATCTGTATTAACTTTAACCATCCCGGCAGGTGGAGGATACCAAAACGTAGTTGTTATGATGTAGGTCTTTGGTTGCATGAGACTGGATATACCCCAAGACAACACCAAACTAATACATGTTAGTAACTCCTGTTTACTTCACTGTTTATTATTGAAAATATAGTCACTCCTTGCCAACCAAATATGGCTACACAGAACTGTAAACCAGTGACGAAATTCATATTCGTACACCTGAACCCGACTGTTAACGTCAAGAAATTCTTACTAGAATTTCATGTTTCATACTGTTTTACTTCACTTTGGATGCATAAGTGGGCATTAGAAAGGATTAAAGTGATGAATTATGTTTCTCTCATGCTATGCACAGCAAAATGAATTTGTGAAGGATATTACTCCCTAATTGCTATGAATGTCTAACCTTGTGTTAAAGTTCTTTGTGTGAACTGGTACAGATTAAGTAAGGGCTAACCCAGAGGAAGCTGCAGGCAGAGAAAAAGAGAGGAAGGAAGTTGAAGCTGACAACCAATGAATGAAAGACCAGCTGGAAGATCAAAACAGAACAAAAGGAGCCCAGAAGAGTAAAAGAAGCCCAGAGAGTTGTGGGCCGCGGCCCACCACATCTTGGGCCGCGGCCCAGGATGTCCACACCAGCACAAAAAGGTGTGGGCCGCGGCCCACCACCCCTAGGGCCGCAGCCCACAAGCATCAACCTGAGGCCAGAGACTCTTGGGCCGCGGCCCACCATCTCCTGGGCCGTGGCCCAACCCCGAAAATGAAGATTTGCGTTTTGACAGCTGAGAAGGTATAAAAGGCAAACCCAGGGTTTTGAGAGAGGGTTCCCCTTTTTGGAAAGAGCGAGAGAGGCGGCTACGGAGGTTTGAAGAGCTGGGATTTGCTAGAAGCAAGGAGAATCAAGTGGGCTTGAGGATCAGAAGAGATTTCATTTCAGATTTCTTGATACTTCTGTATTCTATCCCTTCTCCACTGTGATTCTGTTATGGCTTCTTTTAATTTTGTTAATTGTAATCCATTTCTGAACATGAGTAGCTAGATTCTCTTATTCTAGGATTGTTCAACACTTCTGTATGGATTGAACTCGAACCCTTTTTCCTCTTCTTTAGCTAATGGTTTATATGTGTTAACTCTTCTCTGTTTTCACTGACATTCATGAATTGCTAGCTATGAATAACATGTTCAACTAGATTAAGCTTGAGAGAGTTAATCTAGTTGAAGAACGTGGGTAGAGTTATGCTAGACCTAAAGTTTAAAGAGTTAAATGGAGGGTTTGTTAATAACATGGAGACATAGTTATTAACCTAGCATTGTTAAAGTGAGGAGGTTGTTTAATGATTATTTTCCCTTAAGTGTAGCAAGAGATTGTGCATCTAATTGGAGAATATAAGCTTGGTTAGGACTTGAGAGAGCTTAACCAATGAATATTGAACTTCAGACTGACACATATACAACCCATAAACAGTGATATCGAAGAGGAAGTAGGTTGAGTTCATGATATACAAAAGGGGAGAGCAATCCTAGATTCACTCCACTTGATAAATTTCTCAAAGAAGCATACTTTGTCAGTATTTTTCCTTAGTTGCTGTCATTTCAATTTGTAAATATGTTTTTCTTAAACCCAATATATTTTATCTGAGGCAACTTGATCAAACACATCAAGCTATTGTTCGACTAGTAGTTATTCAAATCCTCGTGGGAACGATCTTTACTTATCACTCTATTACTTGGCGCGACCCGTGCACTTGCGGTAGCGAACAAGTTTTTGGCGCCGTTGCCGGGGATTGGTTTAACAAATATTTTAGTTGACCTTAGGCTTATGTTAGTAGATTTCGCTTGATTCTTTAGTTAGAGTTATAATTTTTCTGTCATTGTTTTCTGAATTCAATTTCACTTGTGTAGCTTGATACTTGCTGTCTTGTCCTTTTCGCAGGTATCAGTCCAGTTCATGCAACATTTGCAAGGAAACGAACTGATTGTGGTGCTGGACGGAATACAGCGAGTTGAAGAAGACCCAGAATCAGCAGCAGAATCTGAATCTGGTACTGAAACTACAGCAGAATCTGAGTCTGGTGCTGAAACTGACGCTGAAACAATGGCGGATGAATATGATAGAGCCACAGTCAATGATTTTGCCAGCAGAAACATGAGAGGAACTCAATCATGCATTCGAATGCCGGAGATGCAAGCCCACACTTTTGAGATCAAACCGGTGATAATAACGATGTTGCAAATGCACAGGTTGTACCATGGCCTTTATAATGAAGACGCCAACAAGCATTTGATGTATTTCTTAGAGGTGTGTGATTCCTTCAAGCAGAATGGTGTTCCTCAAGATATACTGCGGTTGCGGCTATTCCCTCTCTCTCTTCAAGGAAAAGCTAGAGATTGGTTTAACAATCTCGCGGAAGGATCCATAACATCTTGGGCTGATCTTGAAGCTAAATTTAGAGCTCGATTTTTCTCTGATGATAAATCAGTGGAAGCAAGAGATGAGTTTCTAAGCTTTAGACAACAGCCGGATGAGCATTTGTATGCCGCATGGGAAAGATACAAGATGCTAATGAAACAATGCCCCAATCATGGGGTGGACAAGTGGGTAGTAATTCAGATTTTCTGCACAAGATTGAATCCTCAATCTAAAGCCATGGTGGACTCTATGACTAATGGAGGTTACCGGAATGTTCCTGTCAATGAAGTTTTCAGACTTTTGGACCAATTATCTGTAAATAACACCCAGGGAAATGATAGGAGAACTCCAACTACCCTAGCCCTTCTCAACACAAAGGAAGACTCTTCATCACAAATTGCCACTATTTTGTCTACTTTGAACAAACGTTTTGATGTCTTAGAGTCTCAAATAAACAAGGGCCATCCCCGTGGTGTGCATTCTGTTCAATCCACTTCGATTGTATGTGAGCAATGCAATGATGTCCACATGCCGGACAATTGCCCTCTCTACATGGACTCTGAATCTGTCAATTATATGGGCAAATTCCAACCTTCTCAAGGTAATCCATACTCTCAAACTTACAATCGTGCTTGGAGAGCTCATCCCAACTTTTCTTGGAGTCAAGGTAACACTTTGAATCCTCCTCATGAGTCTACTTCTGGCACCAAGCCGGTCCCTCCACCGGGTGTTCCAATGCAATCAAGGCAAGCTCCTATGAAAGAAGAAGAATCAAAGACAGACAAAATGGTGTCCCGAATCTTAAACGAAGTGGAATCTTCAAGGGGTGAGAGTAAGGCCACCTTTTCTCTTCATGAATCGGCTATTAAGAACCTTGAAGTTCAAGTGGGGCAACTAGCTATACAAGTGAATGCCATGGCTCGAAACGGTCTCCCAAGTGATACCATCCCTAACCCAAAGAGGGGTGGAAAAGAAGAATGTAAGGCCATTCATTTGAGAAGTGGCAAGGTGCTTCTGAACATGCCGAGCTCAAGTACAACGGAACCAAAGCAAGATGAGCAAGTGGATATTGAAGTTGATGAGGAGGAAGTCATAACTCAAGAAATTATGGTGGAGGATGAGGAGACTAAAAAGAGAAAGCATACTGAGGGCGGATTAGATGATGTTGGCAAGAGCAAGAAGAGGGAACAAGAACTAAATGATGAAAAGAAGATCAAACCAAGCGCCTCCACTGTCATGCCTCCCTTACCATTCCCTCAAAGATTCAAAAAGAAGGAAGAAGACGCACAATTCAAAAGGTTTGTAAATATGTTTAAACAATTACATGTCAACATTCCTTTTGCTGAAGCGTTAGAGGGGATGCCTAAATATGCCAAGTTCCTTAAGGATGTGTTATCTAAGAAGAGGCGATTCAATGAATTTGAAACTGTCGCTTTAACTGAAGAATGTAGTGCCGTGATCCAGAGGAAGTTACCTACCAAGTTGAAAGATCCGGGTAGTTTCTATATTCCTTGCAACATTGGTACAAACTTCAATGGTAAAGCTCTATGTGACTTGGGTGCTACCATTAATTTGATGCCCTTGGCTGTTTTTAACCAATTGGGGCTAGGAGAACCAAGGCCTACCACAGTTACCCTTCTATTTGTTGACCGTAGTATTTCTAAGCCTAGAGGAATTATTGAAGATGTTTTAGTGAAGGTAGACAAGTTTATCTTCCCAACAGATTTTGTGGTGCTTGATTGTGAAGTTGATTGGAAGATCCCACTCATTTTAGGCCGTCCATTTTTAGCTACAGCAAGGACTCTTATTGATGTGGAAAAGGGTGAAATTACCTTAAGAGTAGACGACGAAAAGGTGGTCTTTAACATGCCAAAAGCCTTGAAGTTCCATGATGATTCAGCTCAATGTTCATTTGTGGATATATTGGACTCACTTATCCCTCAAAAGGCCTATGCTCCTATGATCAAAGACCCTTTAGAGGCATTTCTAATTGGGGAGAAAAGCTTGGATGAATTTGATGAAGAAGCTATTAAAAACCTTTATCGTATGGAGGCATTCCCTCACTCAAGACAAAGGAATTTTGAGCCACTTGAGGTGGCTGAGGCTTTGAGCACTCCTTTGAAGCCATCTATTGAAGTTCCACCATCTCTTGAGTTGAAGCCCTTACCATCTCATCTTAAGTATGTCTACTTAGGAGAGGCCAACACATTACCAGTGATTGTCTCTTTCGGTCTTTCGAATCTGCAAGAGGAAAAGCTCCTACGAGTTTTAAAAGACCACAAGAAAGCCATAGGCTGGACCATAGCTGACATTAAGGGAATCAGCCCTTCTATGTGTATGCACAAAATCTTGCTCGAAGATGATCATAAAACTTCTATTGAGCTTAAGTGGTCAAGAAAGAAATACTTAAGTGGCTCTCCGCTGGAATTGTGTATCCTATCTCTGATAGTTTATGGGTGAGCCCAGTCCAATGTGTCCCTAAGAAGGGTGGCATGACTGTAGTGGCTAACACCCAAAATGAACTAATTCCGACTCGCACGGTGACTGGTTGGCGGGTGTGTATAGATTATCGGAAGCTCAACACAGCTACAAGAAAGGATCATTTCCCGTTGCCATTCATAAATCAAAAGTTGGACAAGTTAGCCGGGCAGGAATTCTTTTGTTTCCTTGACGGATATTCCGGGTACAACCAAATTGCCATAGCCCCAGAAGATCAAGAGAAGACCACCTTCACTTGTCCATATGGCACTTTTGCTTTCAGAAGAATGCCCTTTAGACTATGTAATGCACCATCCACTTTTCAACGGTGTATGATGTCCATTTTTGCTGATATGATTGAGAAAACAATTAAGGTATTTATGGATGATTTTTCTGTCTTTGGTTCATCTTTTGACTCGTGTTTGGAGAATTTAGATGCTGTGCTAACAAGGTGTGAAGAGGCAAACCTAATTCTCAATTGGGAGAAATGCCACTTCATGGTGCAAGAAGGCATTGTACTTGGCCATAGAGTGTCTAAGAACGGGTTGGAGGTGGATAGAGCTAAAATTGCTATTATTGAGCAATTACCACCACCTACTAATGCCAAGGGTATCCAAAGTTTTCTTGGACATGCCGGGTTCTATCGGCGATTTATCAGGGATTTCTCCAAAATTGCCAAACCCCTTTCTAAGCTTCTGGAAAAAGATGTAGAATTCAAGTTTGATGATGGGTGCTTACATGCTTTTGAAGAACTAAAGAAGCATCTCATTTCAGCTCCTATCTTAGTGGCTCCAGATTGGGTTTTACCTTTCATTATTATGGCTGATGCAAGTGATTATGCTGTTGGTGCTGTTTTGGGGCAAAAGGCAGAAAAACTCTTCCACCCTATATATTATGCGAGTAAAACTCTTGATGGTGCTCAACTCAATTACACTACCACTGAAAAAGAGTTACTTGCCATAGTGTATGCATGTGAGAAGTTCAGACCATATATTGTAGGTACTAAGGTCACTGTGTACACCGATCATTCAGCTCTCAAGTACCTACTCACCAAGAAGGACTCTAAAGCTAGACTCATTCGCTGGGTGCTTCTACTTCGAGAGTTTGACCTGAACATAATTGACAGAAAAGGTACAGAGAATCAAGTGGCCGACCACCTATCAAGGCTGAGCATCGACCCTCAACTTGACGATTCTGACATGATCCAAGCATCATTTCTTGATGAACGGCTGTTCATTGTTGATAACTCATCTGCACCATGGTTTGCTGATTTTGTCAACTATTTGGTTTGTGGAGTGTTACCTCCGGAGTTCAATGCTCATCAAAAGCGTAAGTTTTTGCACGAGGTGAAGAAGTACTTTTGGGATGAACCTTACTTATTTAAGAGGTGCCCTGATCAACTCATTCGAAGATGTGTGCCGGAAAATGAACAAGAGTGCATTCTGCATTATTGTCATTCATCTGAGTATGGTGGTCATTTTAGAGGAGAGAAAACCGCTGTGAAAGTGATTCAAAGTGGCTTTTATTGGCCTTCATTGTTCAAAGATGCGTATACTTTTGCCCTCCAATGTGATCGCTGCCAAAGAGTGGGGAACATATCCAGAAGGAATGAGATGCCACTGAATAACATGTTAGAAGTTGAGCTCTTCGATGTCTGGGGGATTGATTTCATGGGTCCATTCCCTAAGTCCTTCAACAATGAACACATTTTAGTGGGTGTGGACTATGTATCCAAATGGGTGGAAGCTATGGCATGTGTAACTAATGATGCCAAGACGGTATTGAAGTTCCTCAAGAAGCATATTTTCACAAGGTTTGGCACACCAAGAGCAATCATCAGTGATGGTGGATCACACTTCTGCAATCATCAATTTCAGGCTCTCATGAAGAAATATGGTGTGAGGCACAAAGTAGCATTGCCCTACCATCCCCAAACAAATGGCCAAGCGGAGATTTCCAACCGGGAAATCAAGAATATTCTTGAGAAGATGGTGAACACTACTAGGAAAGATTGGTCTTCCAAGTTAGATGATGCATTGTGGGCCTATCGAACAGCTTACAAAACACCTATTGGTATGTCTCCATATCGATTAGTGTTTGGAAAAGCTTGCCATCTACCTGTGGAATTGGAACATGGAGCATATTGGGCCATCAAGAAGTTAAATTTTGATCCACAAGCTGTGGGAGAAAAGAGGCTTCTCCAACTCAATGAGCTGGAGGAAATCCGCTTAAATGCCTATGAAAGTTCACGAATTTACAAAGAGAAGACAAAGAGGGATCATGACAGAAAAATCAGTCCCAAGAGCTTTGAATCGGGACAAACTGTTCTTCTTTACAACTCCAAACTGAGGCTCTTCCCTGGGAAGCTTAAATCTCGGTGGTCTGGGCCCTTCAAGGTAATTCAGGCATCAAAATATGGTGATGTGGAGCTGGAGAATGATAAGGGTGAGAGATTCAAGGCTAATGGTCAAAGGTTGAAGCATTATTGGGGAGGAGATATGGAACGGCTGGTATCCACCATCTACTTATCAAATGAAGAGTGATCAAAGTGAAAAGTCAGGCTAAGGACTATAAACCAAGCGCTTCTTGGGAGGCAACCCAAGTTCTAAACTTAATCTTTTTAGTTTCTTTGATTTTAGCATAATTTAGTAGGTTTATGTTTGGTCTTTTACTTTGTGTAGGGAGAAAGGGAGGTCAAACTGAAAGTTGTCGAGAACGAGAAGATTGCTAGGCAAAGGGGTAGCATCTTGATGAACAAGCCTATTTCAGGGAAGTTCTTCTACTCTTATGCATGCTTGTGTATTCTGATGCCCAGGATATGATATGAGATTTGCAATGACTGTTAGAGAAGCACTATGCATTATCTTTGGCTTCAATTTGGCAAATGGTAGATCACACATAGAAAATCCTGCTTTAGGAGGAAATTTTAATCATAGGAATGTGTGGTTTAGGGGTGTTGGTTGTGAAAGTCACCTTGTGAAAGTGTGGCATAGCTCTGATACTCTTAATTGAATAGCCAATAGTTTTGTATGCTGTGTGTCAATGATGATTGCAGTGGATCTTTTTTTACTGCATGGGAACTGATATGCCCAGAACTGAGTTTCACTGCTCAGAGAGTTCTGGGCCGCGGCCCAAAATCTGTGGGCCGCGGCCCAAGGATCCCAGTGAGAGCTCAGAGAGTTCTGGGCCGCGGCCCAAAATCTGTGGGCCGCGGCCCCAAGATCCCCCCTGAGAACCAGAAGGTTCTGGGCCGCGGCCCAAACACAGTGGGCCGTGGCCCAGACGCGACAGCAGGGTTTTTAAAAAACCCTGCTGCGCGTTTATTCCTCTCCTATTCTCTTCTCTCAGCCGCCGCCCCAACCCCAAATCCCTCCTCCCTCATACTCGACCCCTTTCCCCCGTTTCCCCCCCTTCAATTTCCTCTTCCTCTCTTGTTTCTCCTTCATCCCCTTTTAATTTCTGCAATCTATCTCCGTCTCTTCTATCGTTGGAGGGTGCTGCACAACCGTGGATCGCCCCTACTGTGGAAGACGCCCTAGGCTCTACAAGTGGAGTATTCCCCTTTGATTTCTCCTCTATTCTCGCATTCCTCTCTACATTTGAGGTAAGAAGTCTAAATCTCGCTCTGTTACTCGCATTTAGGGTGGTTAGGTCGGTTTTGATATGGGAATTGAGACGTAGAAGTCACAAATCTGTGGTAATTGTGGGTTTCATGGGGAAAGATACTTGAATCATTGAATCCTTTTGTCATAAACATCGCAAACATGCCTTCAATTCATTCTGAATTCCCTAGTGTACCATTGCCCTATTTTGAGTTCTATGTTTCATTGCAAATGCTGATTACAAAGTTTCTGGAATTACATTGTTTAGTGTTAGCCTTAATAATCTTTCCAGTGATAGGCATTGCTGGGATTCAGGTTTGAAGTGATATAGCATGTTTTAGGCTATAAAGTGCAGAAGTATGAGTTTTCATGAGGTTGAAATTTTCTGCGCGTGCATTTTGTACTCAAACTGTTGAAAATTGCCTTGCAATGCACTACACTCTGTACCTGTGGCCTGCTTGTTAACTGTTTTAACTCCCCTTGTTTATCATGATTGGTACCAGAGATGCTTCAATTGTTAATTCCAGGATGTGTAAATATATTGATCTGTTCTGGTATACCCTGGGTTGTGGCTGGACTTGAATTCTTTATTTAGGGATATCATGTGTTAATTGTACTTCAAAGGTTTCATAATCCATTTCAAAATTGACATATTGTGCAAGGTTGTGTATGTTCTCTTGATGGACAAGTATGTGATACATGCATTAAACTTCGTCTGTTGATGTTATAAATGGAATTGTGCATGTCTAGTATGTGCGAATTATGTTTCATATGGTCACATCACACAACATGCTTGCAATGTGCACACTTTGACTAAGTTTTGAAACTTCTAAGCTGTGATCAAGGTTGACAAATGTGCAGTTTTTCCTTTTGAATGATCATGTGAACCTGGAGGTGCATTTTGTGTTTTTGAAAACCTTGTTTTGCTTAACCTTCACAACGTACAAATTGCCTCAGTGAACATACACTATCAACTGTTATTGAACCTGTGTTGTGGTAGTCACATTGTGCTACTTGTTTTGAAATAACTGTGCGATGACATTTAGCTGACATTATAGTGACCTTAAGCCTTCTTCTGAGTTGATTAAGTGATGTATGAGGTAATGATGAATAGGTTGAGGTGTGGACTCTTATTGAACAGATTTGTGACTATTAGGTTATAAGTTTGGGGGGTCATTATTGCATTGTCTGCTACTGATGCCCATGTTTAGTGCCTATTTGAGTCTTCATGAGTTTTTGCTGTCCATTATCTTCTCTCGTAGCAAATATGCCGGCTAAGCGTGTTGCTGATCGCTCCGGTCCCAGGGCCGTTGCTGAGGCCAAGACCAAGATTGTCACCCGCCCTTTGCTGCAGGAACGGGAATTCCCGTTCAACGTTTCGTACGAGTTTTACTACCTAGCCACACGTACATATCACCTGCAGAGGCTTATGGATCCCAAGGTTGACGGGAACCTGCAGATCGTCCAAGATTTTTACGCCAATGCCTCTGTGAAATCCATTTGGCGATTTCCTTTATGCGGAGTCGAAGTGGACTTTACTCTTGAGAGCTTCCGGCAGTTTACAGCACTCCCCGCTGTTGAGGAGTGCCGGTACAGGCAACTATTGGATAGTGAGGACGACATCCCTGAGGATGAGATTTTAGAGTTGCTAGTGTACAACCACCAGGTAGCGTGGCAGACTCGCGGAGGGGCGCAGAAACATTTACCTCAGGCTCAGTTATCAGTGGAGGCTCGGGTGTGGCTGCATTTCGGCAAGGACTACTTCTGGCCGTCGTCACAGAGGAGTCGCCTCTCTAGAGACCAGGCTCTCCTTATCTACCTGCTTATGAAGAAGGAGCCTGTTGATCTCGGCGCCTTGATTTATCAGACTCTTCGCGACCATGCCCGAGATCATTCGGTTGGTCTGATACTACCGCACCTCATTTCCTCTTTCTGCACATCGGTGGGTGTAGCCGCGGTGGCTTCCGATGTTATGTTTAAGCCTCTTAAGAAATTCAACTACTTGAGCATCAAGCCACGACCAGACGAGCAAGTTCCAACCTCCCAGCGTACAGCGACCGACCCCTACTTTTAGCAGGAAGGACCATCTCATCCGCCTCCTGACATTCCATTCCCCCAGGAGCAGGGCGAGCCATCCGGTGCCCCTACTTCCTCCGAGTCTCCCGTCACTCTGGACGTGATCTTTGCGGCGATTTAGCGCATAGAAGCCACTGCTGCCCAGTGCCTCACTTATCTACAGGATCACGGTGTTCGCCTGACCAGGCTCGAGGAGTTATTCGCTGCTCATGTACCTGCTGCAGCTCAGGCCAGTGACGATGATGATGATGCGGAGGTTGGTGCTGTCGGTAGAGTTGACGATGTTGAGGGGGACAGTACTGATGCAGCTGCCAGTGATGGTGATGGCGAGGACTAGCCTTAGTTTTGTTGACCATTTTTACTGCTGTTTTTCATTTTCTTTGGATATGTTTCAGACTTTGTTTCAGTACTGAGTTACAGTTGATCTTTCATTGCTTGACATCAGTGATTTCAAATTTTATTGGATATTATGGTTTAGATATCTCTGGTGTTCACTGTTATACCTATGGCTGGTTGTATGCTCGTTTCTTTGCAGGTGCTATCTGTGACACAGTATGTCTTACGACAGTGGGGACACTGTCTCCCTCAAGTTTGGGGGTGCTGATATATTTGCATGCATTTGTTTAAACCTGCTTTACGCCATTTCTTTGAACTAAATGTCTGAGAATTGTATTGGATAGCTGAGTTGAGTCAAATACTGAATATTCATGACTGCTTGGTTCTTAGTTTACACATGACATGTATGAATTGTTTTCATGGTCAGACCTTTGAAATTGTAGTTGAATTCCTGGGAAGAGATGAGCGGTTCATACACTTCGAAAGCATTTTCTTTTCCTTTTCACGGAACTATATGTTTTTGAGTAAATTGTATGGAAGTGGCTGTGGTTATGGCGCATAGTGTTAGCATATGGATCAGTTAAGTTAATGTATTCGAAATAAGTAAGGTTGAATTAACCGTGGGGGTTGTGCACAAGAGAGGAGAAACCTCTGTTGGAAGGGTTTTGAGCCTGAATTTTATTTATTAGAGTGTTTGTGCCATTTATGCCAGTGTACCTCTAGAACTTGTTTAAATTCTTTTTCAAAATCATAGATGCATGTGGACTAGTGAAAATGATAGGGGCATTCATTTCTAAACCCGTGAACCTAAACACAAACCTTTCACATTCATCCTTTGATCATCCCCTTTGAGCCATTCACCTTTTCTTTCTTTTAAAATCTGACATTTAACAAGTCATGCATGATGTTGCTATGTAATTGAATGATGCTTAGAAAAGTGGTGAGTTAGCATTTGATTTACTATCTCTTTTTCAATAAATGCTTAGTTACGCAATTTTACAAAAGAAAAGAAGGAAGGAGTAAAAGAAAAACAGTATGTACATAAAAAGAAAAGAAAAAGAAAAAGAAAAAGAAAAAGAAAAAGAGAAGAAGAAGAAGAGAGATGTCATTATATATGCTTCATTATGCATGGTACTGATTCCATTAGTCCTTTCCACTAGACCATTTCCAACATTACAATCCTGGTAAAGGCCCCCTTGATTCATAAATCTAGGTGTGCAAGTGGTGGAGAGAGTAGAATTTCTACAAGCCTATGGCAAGACCTGCTATAAGTGGTACTGAGCGAAATTAACCCTAAGTGTGAGGATTAAACACATATAGCTGTGAGTGTTTTCTTATGCACATAACTGTGGTTGATTGAGCTGTAGCCTATTCCCTTTACATTACCTAAAGTTGAACTTTGTGTTAGCTTAAAGCGTCAACAATGAACAATTCCATGCAGCCTTAAAGTTCCGAGGACACTGAAAGCGTGTGAATTGAATCCAAGTAAAAGGAAGGAGAATGCAATGGATTAGGTCTAGATAATGATTCCGAATCATACATGCTGAAATATTGTTCCTGGTCTTGATGAATGAAGGATGAGTATTGGGCAACTCTTGTTGAACATACACTTAGTTGAAAATGACTAGGGAATTAGTTTTCTTTTATGAACCAAACAGGCATGTATATTTGGTGACATGAGTAGCTTAAGAGAAGAGGGTCATGCATGAGCATTAGGCTGGAAGGTGTGAGTTTACTCGAGGACGAGCAAAAGTTCAAGTTTGGGGGTGTGTTAACGTCAGGAAATTCTTACTAGAATTTCATGTTTCATACTGTTTTACTTCACTTTGGATGCATAAGTGGGCATTAGAAAGGATTAAAGTGATGAATTATGTTTCTCTCATGCTATGCACAGTAAAATGAAATTGTGAAGGATATTACTCCCTAATTGCTATGAATGTCTAACCTTGTGTGAAAGTTCTTTGTGTGAACTGGTACAGATTAAGTAAGGGCTAACCCAGAGGAAGCTGCAGGCAGAGAAAAAGAGAGGAAGGAAGTTGAAGCTGACAACCAATGAATGAAAGACCAGCTGGAAGATCAGAACAGAACAAAAGGAGCCCAGAAGAGCAAAAGAAGCCCAGAGAGTTGTGGGCCGCGGCCCACCACATCTTGGGCCGCGGCCCAGGATGTCCACACCAGCACAAAAAGGTGTGGGCCGCGGCCCACCACCCCTTGGGCCGCGGCCCACAAGCATCAACCTGAGGCCAGAGACTCTTGGGCCGCGGCCCACCATCTCCTGGGCCGCGGCCCAACCCCGAAAATGAAGATTTGCGTTTTGACAGCTGAGAAGGTATAAAAGGCAAACCCAGGGTTTTGATAGCGGGTTCCCCTTTTTGGAAAGAGCGAGAGAGGCGGCTACGGAGGTTCGAAGAGCTGGGATTTGCTAGAAGCAAGGAGAATCAAGTGGGCTTGAGGATCAGAAGAGATTTCATTTCAGATTTCTTGATACTTCTGTATTCTATCCCTTCTCCACTGTGATTCTGTTATGACTTCTTTTAATTTTGTTAATTGTAATCCATTTCTGAACATGAGTAGCTAGATTCTCTTATTCTAGGATTGTTCAACACTTCTGTAAGGATTGAACTCGAACCCTTTTTCCTCTTCTTTAGCTAATGGTTTATATGTGTTAACTCTTCTCTGTTTTCACTGACATTCATGAATTGCTAGCTATGAATAACATGTTCAACTAGATTAAGCTTGAGAGAGTTAATCTAGTTGAAGAACGTGGGTAGAGTTATGCTAGACCTAAAGTTTAAAGAGTTAAATGGAGGGTTTGTTAATAACATGGAGACATAGTTATTAACCTAGCATTGTTAAAGTGAGGAGGTTGTTTAATGATTATTTTCCCTTAAGTGTAGCAAGAGATTGTGCATCTAATTGGAGAATATAAGCTTGGTTAGGACTTGAGAGAGCTTAACCAATGAATATTGAACTTCAGACTGACACATATACAACCCATAAACAGTGATATCGAAGAGGAAGTAGGTTAAGTTCATGATATACAAAAGGGGAGAGCAATCCTAGATTCACTCCACTTGATAAATTTCTCAAAGAAGCATACTTTGTCAGTGTTTTTCCTTAGTTGCTGTCATTTCAATTTGTAAATATGTTTTTCTTAAACCCAATATATTTTATCTAAGTCAACTTGATCAAACACATCAAGCTATTGTTCGACTAGTTGTTATTCAAATCCTCGTGGGAACGATCTTTACTTATCACTCTATTACTTGGCGCGACCCGTGCACTTGCGGTAGCGAACACCGACATCGTAGACACCATGTCAACCAAGTGTTTCTAACAGCTAATCAAAGAAATGTCGGTGGCATTGACGAGGCAACGTCTCACTCCATAGTTCTTTAACCACATCACAATCTCTAAGCATATGTAGAATTGAATCAGTCTTGTCTTGATAGAAGGGGCACATCTCAGTCATGGTAATTCTCCGTTGAGCTTGTGCCAAATTTGTCAATAAATGCCCATATGCGCATAACTATAGAAACAGTCTGTATCGTTGAGGAACCTTAAGCTTCCATATAAGGCTCCATCCAAACCAATTTTGATTTCCCTGTGGTCAACAAACCTCTTGTACGCCGTTTTTAGAGTAAATTTACCATCAGTTGCCCATCGCCAACTCGGAAAATCGCCACCATCATTGCAATTAATACTCACTCTTTAGATAGGTAACACAACTTGTTTCAGCAATACAATCGGCCACCTTCCATTCCCGAATTTCATTTGTTAACTAGTGAATTACTCAGCTGTCCAATTTGTCAAAGTGAGGAACCACTACTACAAAAAGGATAAAAGGTGGCGCACATTTTGTGGCACTTCTTTAAACAAGTGCCACAGCTTCTCTTTTTTTTTTTTTTACCTTTATAATTTTTTTTTTAATTTTGGGTACTAGCTGTGGCGCCTAATAGATTAAGTGCCACAATTGAGGAGGCCTAGTGTGGCGCCTGCCTACGTAGGTGACACACTAAAGCAGCTGTGGCGCCTAACCCACCAAACGCCACAGCTGCAGCATTAATTTTTTTTTTTAATGGTGGGCATGTGTGGCGCCTAAATAAATAGGCGCCACACATGATAATAACTTGATCAGCTATGGCGCCTAATGCTGATTTGTGGCAATGTGTGGCGCCTATTTATTTAGGCGCCACACTTGCCTACTTTTTTTTTTTTAAAAAAATTCAAATTGATAGTGTTTCTCTTAATTATTTCATTTCCCGCATAGTGGTCCTGTGTCCGTCTCCCATTCCTTCTCTTTTTGACTACTACTCCACTTTAATTATTTAACTACTCTCTCCTCCATTAAACTACTTTCCCTTTCTCATCTTCTTAGTGGATCCGTCGACCCCCTCCCTCCATTTCCTATCATCTTCACACTAAAAAACACACCCACACGCTCACTCGTCACTCAAGCTAGCATCACCAACGTGGTCTCCTACTCCCTGCGCTGGTCAATTAATAGATTTGTAAGAAGAAGACTATTTCATTCTAGCTTGCTTTGTTTAAATTTTTTTTTAGTCAAGATAAACTGTAATATAACATTTGCCTTTTTGTTCCTAATTTAATAGGAAAGAATGAAAACCTAGCTTGTTTCGTTTGCCTTTTTGCTTTGTTTAAATTTTTTTGCCGACAAGCTTGCGTTTTTTAGTATTCTTTTAATTTACTTAATTAGTTGTTGATGTACTGTGTTCACATATCAAGTTCTTGTATTGTGATATTTTTTATATTAGCTTTGGAGAGTATTAATGTAAGAACATTATTGTTGGGGAACTTGAATTTTAAATATGAAATTTATATATATATATATATATATAATAGGTTGAAATATAAAATAGAAAGATTGACAATTTGTGGAGATGATAAACACGAAATCCACTCATTTTATATAAAACTTCACAATCAGGAAGCATAAAAAAGAGCCACAGGAAAAAAAAGAAGAAGAAGAAGAAAAAAGAAAAAAAAAGGACCCTACTGTGGCGCTTGCTTGAGCAAGCGCCACAGGAGGCCCCCCTCCTGTGGCACTTCCTCAAACAAGCGCCACAGGAGGGTATTTTTTTTAAAAAAAAAATTAAAATGTTGTGGCGCTTCCAAGCGCCACAGCTTTTATTAGTGGCATCTAGATATGTGGCACTTCTCTAGCGCCACAGTTAATGCAATTATAAGCGCCACAACTTTACTTTTTTGTAGTAGTGAACCCATATATCAAGCCAAAAAGACACCAAGGTTCTATTCGTAATCCTCCAGAAAATACCCTCACATGCACTTTTCTAACTTTCTCTAATCCCCTTCTATGTGCTCGACTCTGCCTGTCTTTTTTACACTTTTGGTACCAAATCATTGCCCGTCTTGTACTTTTCCTGAAGAAGATGAACCCACAATTCATCCCATTTATGAATCAAATTCCACCCCAATTTCGTATACAGGCTTGGTTTTGAATCCTTGCCTGTCTTAACCTCAGTTCACCTTCTTTCTTCCAGGAACACACCCGACCCCAAGCTACCATATGGGGTTTACGATTCAAGGATGTACTTCCCCAAAGAAAATTCTTGCACTTCCTGCCTATCTTATCACAGATAGCTATAGGGAGAGGAACAGTCTGAATGCATAAGATGGCATGGCTGACACAATAGACGATACCGGGGTATGTCTTGCTGCCATTGATAACATGTTAGGCTTACAGCTTGTTAGGCAAGCATCCATCTTGTCAAGAATAAATCTGTATGAGGACTTTGTGCTTCTCTCATGTAAGATTGGCATTCCTAAATATTTCCTCAGGTTTAGAGACTGGGAAAATTTTAAGAACTCACTAATCTCTTTGCTCTTCGTGTGTCCCACATTCTTTGAGCAGTAAATCTGCGACTTTTTAGCATTCACTTTCTAGTTGGATATAGCGCAAAAATCATCTACTATAGCTTTTACCACCTCGACTTGATCCATACTGCCTTTGCAAACAAAAAAAGATTATCAGCAAAAAATACATGAGAGATAGCCGTACCTTGCCGCGACAACTTAAATTGTTTCCAGTCTCCATCTTCTACCTTAGTCTGGGTTAAGTGTCCCAATTTTTCCATTACAATGACAAAGAGATACGGTGAGATAGGATCACCTTGATGAACTCTTTGGAAGGGTGGAAGGCATTTGTAGCACATCCATTCCAAAGTAGCTACATTTGCGGTGTAGTTATACAAGCTTTAATCACGTCACAAAGATACTTAGGAATCCTTAGTTCATTCAAGCATTCAACAAGAAAATTCCATTTGACCTGGTCATATGCTTTCTCCAAGTCAATCTTGATTGCCATGAATCCCTGCTTCTTCTTCATGTTCCGCATATAGTGGATTATTTCCTGCACTAAAATAATATTATCAGTACTTTGGTGACCCTTCATAAAACTACATTGGTTTGGGGCCACAGCCAATGTCATAATAAATTTAAACCTATTAGAAATAATCTTTGTAACAATCTTATACACCACATTACAGAGGATTATTGGGCAGAAATCACAGAAAGATTATGGATGATTAATTTTCGGAATGAGCACAATTTGAGTGCCATTAATATGATGAACCCATTTAGGATCAGAAAATGCCCGTTTAACCAATGACATCACCGAAAAACCAACCGTATCTCATTGACTCTGATAAAGAAGAAGATTGAACCCATCCAAACCCGGAGGTTTGAGTGATCTCATATCGAACAAGGCCCGTTTAATTTCCATGTCATCAACATGTCTTCCCAAAGCACATCTATTAGTTGTATCAATCTCAAGATAAGTGAACCTAAACACCGAAGACCCCTTCGTACGTGCTGGTATCTATATATAGTTCTTCAAAAATTTTACTACCAATATCCCGTATTTCCTTCTCATCATACGACTAGTCCCCAGAGTCAAGTTTAAGAGCTAAGATCAGATTCTGTCTTCTTCTACCATTCGCCTTTGAGTGAAAATACATGGTATTGCGGTCACCCTAAACACACCAAGTAGCATGAGAGTATTTTTGCCACATAATTTCCTCGTGGGCCAAAGTTTTTCAAATTCCTTCCACAATTTGCAAACTCTCCAATCTCACTGAGGGTCCATCTAAAGCAATCTTGTTGTTAATCCCATCAAGGCATCTATAGAGTTTGTTCTTCATATAATTCAAATTCCCAAACACCTCTTTGTTCCAATTTTTCAGCTGCTCAGTAAAATCCTGCAAAGACCCACACCAATCTTCCTTTACTTTCCATTGATCTTCAACAAAACGTGAGAAGTTATAATGCATAACCCAAGGCGCGAAGAATCGAAATGGCCTCTATTTATTCTCAGCATGCGTCAACTTATCAGTATTAACCAAAATGGGACAATGATTAGATTTATACTTGGGTAAATGAAGCACCGATGCATTAGGAAACTATGCATGCCAATCACCATCCACCAATGCTCTATCAATTCTGCTTTGACTATACGAATTCCCCTACGTAAATTGAGGACCACTAAAATCAATATCAATCAAACCAGTATCAGCAATCTACTTCCTAAAAAATCCATCTGCTCCATTACTTTCTCGAATTTTCATACTCCATCTATCCTCAGGACACGATACAACATTGAAATCACCAATCACCAACCAACCTCCACGAGTAACCTGGTGAATGTCTCCTAATGAAGACCACAACAGGCGCCTTGAGTTTATATTAGGATTTCCATAAACAATTGTGAGGGACCATTCATTATCATTACCTGCATTAACCATGCCATGGACAAATTGTTCAGTAGCTACGATAACCGAAAAATTGCAACCAAAATCCCAAAATAACCAAATACCCCCACTGAATCCTCTAGCTTCAACTACGTGCATATTAGACCATCCAAGCTTCCGAGCCAATAACTTAGCCTTTGTACCAACCTGCATAGGCTTCAAAAGTGCAAAGAAATTGACTCCTTGTTTCTCAACAATATCATAGATTAAACGTCGAGAAGAGGCACCACCAGCACCCTGAGTATTCCATGTCATAACAATCTTTAAGACAAATAATAGAGATTAAAGGTTCCCAACAATTTGGAGACACTACTGGGGCGTAGACCCATATGTACCTTCACCTGACTCCCCCATGACAATATCACCTTCCTCACCTAGAGGATTTTTACGTGCTAATATTTAATGTCCCGACTGGCACCTGGATCAATAGGAGTAGAAGCACTGTTTCAAGTAGATTTTGTGGGTTGAATTTTCCCACCTATGGATTTTAAAGATGTACCCAAACTTCCCTTCATTGTCTGTAATTTTGAGGATCGCGCCATACACTTCCCTTCTTAATTAATACCTTGCGTCAGGCCTCTAGTATTATGCATTTTACCACATTTTGGGAGCAAACTAGAATTACCCTGACCTACCATTTTATTTTTCACTTGTTGATAATGTTCCATTGGGCCCATCAAATCAATCTTACATTCCATCACAATTTCTGCAGTCCTAGATTTAATGTTCACATGCTTCTTCAAGTCAAAATCCTCTATCTCTTAACATAAGAAGACAAATAAAAGGGACAAATAACAGTGTAATTATGTGGTGTAAATCGCATACATAACAACCGAAACAAGTAACCATACTTCTTAGGGGAAAAAATAAATTACAATGCAACCCTGGTCGCAAGTGTTTGAAAGCATAATTATAATATAAATAAATAAATGAACACCCAATTAAACAATATATGTGAAATCTTACATTGAATAACATAGGCATAATCTCTTCTTATTGTAGAAATTCACAGTGAACATTGAAAAAGCTTTAAAAAAGACTACAATATCATGCCTCAATCACAATAATTATTTAATTACTTTGTGGAAATTTTTAAATATTTTTATCATGTTGAATTGAACGCATAAAAGGATGAATTTCTGAAGGTCTGAGTGAACGAGAGAAAAATAAACAGAAGTCCTTGTTGAAAGTGCTATGAATCTTCTTTCCTGAGGGTTGAGTTAGAAATTATTTATGCATGATACTTGCTGCTTCTTTTTTGGATTTTGTGCTAATTTTTTCACAAGTGGCCGATCAAACATCATTGTCTTGTGAGCTAGCATATGCTTGATACTTCCTCGAACTTGATGACCAATAATGAAATTTGTTCTATTTTTGTGGTTGCTGAATTTGCCTTGTTAAATCAAATACTATATTCTAGAAATTAGTCTGGAACAGTTTATAAATATTTTTTTTCCTCCATTACCTTCTTTACTTCATAAAATATCATCTCTAAAGTTTCCGGCATAAAAAATTTTCTATAACTATTTTGCTTTGAATTTTCTGAAAAATATGCCATTGATTTTCAGCAATTAACTTTAAAATTATCTACGCCACTTTTAGGGTTCAATGTCCATAATAATATTTCATAAAATTTTCTCACTTTTTCTAAGCCCTTAAATAGTTTTCATAATTATCTTAAGTATTTTTCTTATGACATACATTTGGCTTAATAGTGCTTAATAGTCTATTTAATTCAGACTTATTATTGAGCTTCTAAACCCAAAAGATGTTACATATACTAACCGCCAAGTAGTTGAGAGGGTCAAGGTTAAAAAGAATGTAAGGAGTTTGGTTATGGTTAATTTTATAATTAAAATTTTATACTTTAACTTTTCATTTGTCAAAATAATTACAATTTTTAGGATTCTTATTAATAAATATTTTTTCCCTTGGCCCTTCTCCCTAGTTTTTCCTTTTTTAAATCCAAGTCAAAATTTTTCCTCCCCTCCAAATCCTCATACCAAGTAGTCCCTTTATGAATCTAGGCAATATACCTGGCTTGGAAATTTGGTGCCGAGAGATTATGGTGGATCATATATGTTTATTTTAACCGATTAATTGTGAATCTTATTTTATTTTGTTAGTATTTGACAATTAAGAAAGAAATACTGTGGGCATCACCAGCTTCCGTTTTCAATCGATCTTCATTTAAATTAGGTTCATTATCACAAAACGCTAGAAGAACTGTCCGCAGAGAGAGTTCATATTCAAAGGCAAAACATAATGAAATTGAAAAAATAAAAACAAAAACAAAACAAAATAAGGGACTGTTTGGTAATAAGAGAAACTTCAACGGGCAAGGAACTCAAGGCTCTATTCCGAGTCCCCCCAGATCCATTCTTCATCCATAGATGAAATCGAAGTAGAATCGATGTGTATATATAATTTTTGATTGAAATGTGTGTATATAATTTCACAGATCTAGATATAAAGGTTGATGATTTCATAGAATAAATTTTAAAAGGGCGCAAGGGAGAAAATGGGAACGTGAAGGATGAAACAATTTTTGTCGGAATGAAGCCAAACATTCTCTGAAGTCTTCAGTATGAAGAGCTTCAATACTCTATCATCAATAATTATATATATATATATATATATATCTCAAAGAGGGACAAAGCAAAAGGACGTAGACATGTGATCCAGCTGTGTTCAAAACAGTTTAATATGAATTATGTGTATATTCTAAATTTTTAACGTCATTTATTTAATTATATATCATATCCATGTTATATTTTAGATTGAAATTGGGTGATGGACATGGAGGAGGTGGGCGTGCTTCCCTGCTGCCATTTTTTTAACCTAATAAAGGAGCAATATTTATTTTTTGAAAAATGGGTGGGACTGTGGGAGTGCTCGAATAAGCCTATTATTTTAATGTTGGGCTTTAAAAATCGGGAAGGTTAACTATAAAATGTTTTTGGTAAGTTTTAGTATAAATTAAAAGGTTTTGTATCACCAAAAAAGAGCTTTTGGGCTCGTAACATTCAGCCTGTAAAATAATTTTACTCTTATTTTTTGTGTGTGTGTCTGAAGATAATAATTCTGTTCTCATTTTTTAAGGGAAAATTAAGGAGAGGGACCGAGGAAAGGAAATATTTATTAAGAAGGACATTAAAAATTATAATTATTTTAGAAGACTAAAAATTAAAATATAAATATTTAATTATGAAATTAACCCTGACATAAGTCCGTACATGTTCCATCCTCAAAAGCCTCCTTAAATTGAATTGGCTTTTATTTAGATATTAAGATTTCTGTGATATTGACAATTTATTCAAGAATTTATTGTTTTAAAATTTTAAAATTTAGTATTTTTCATTTTTATAACATTTTTAGGAGGTCTTGCTTGTTTAAACTTTTTTTTCCATGAAAAATCATATATTTTTAAAATAGATATATTATAATATTTTTTTCTAAATTTTTAAAAATAATCAAAGTCTAGAAAGAGGTAGATTTCTAATTATTTATTAATTTTGGAAGCTATTTTAATTTGGATAACTTTTAAGATAACCTTATATGTATGAGGGAGAATATCATAAACATATTGAGTTGCATATGTTTCTTTTATCACAATATATATAAAGAAACCATCAAATTTAATAATTAACAGTCAAACAATAGGAAAGGTCAATTTCATGATTCAAAATTTATATTTTAATTTTTGGTCTTTAAAAATAATTACTTTTTTTAAGATCCTTATTAATAAATATTTTGTTTACTTGTTCCTTCTCCGTAATCCTCCTTTTTAAAATATATATATATATATATATATATATAAACTATATAACATTACTTTTAAAAGCTATTGCATGTCAAGAAATCAACAAAGCAAGCGTCTATCATCAACCCACATCTACTTGGATACCCCATACAAGGGTTAAATTTGCTCTCCATAGCTGATGACTAGTGATGTCCTTTTCATAAAATAATGTTGTATTTATTTTATCTTCCATTAATAAAATATTAAGGAATGAAACTGCGATAGTTAAGTGAAAATCATATCATTTTAGTGCCTAACCCTATGAGTCTGGCATATAAGATTGGATTGGATTAAATCCCCAGAGCTAGACAGGTTTGTGAAACCAAAACAATGAACGTCATTGTTAAATTTGCACATTAAAAAAATAATAAGGGAATGTTGTATCAAATCCATGCTCATCAAAAAAGAAAAAAGAATATCAAATAAGTTTCATACCAAGTTTGAGGAGTGAAGTAAAGTAGATCAGCATATACCAATCATGAATCATACCAAGTCCATTAACAAGCTCAGATTCATGGCACTATAAAGTCATGATGAACTCAGAGTATGAAGCAGCAATATTAAAGAAAAGGACAATAGGTAAGGATGAGAAAATAGAGAAAATACTAGACAAGCCCTTGTATCCTAATCTAATAATCACAATTTTATTAGAAACATATGTGCAAAATAATAAGAGTTGAGAGTTATACCTTTTAGGGGTATATCATTATTAACGAAATACTGTTTGCATCATGTTTCACCGAAAGAAACATGTACCTAGAACTGAGCAAATTAACACCGAGTCTGAAATAGATGCTCGACTTATGACTCAAAACACATAAATTTCAAGATGCGTTTTAAATTTATTTGAATGAAAATTACAACATTAAAAGGAAAATAAGAACGAAGACAAATCACCTTTTGCAGGCAAGGTCACATTTAATTCATATAGCAAGAAATTCTTACCGAAAGAAACAAAACATGTACCTAGAACTGAGCAAATTAATATACCTTAACCCCAAGTCTGAAATAGATATCCAATAGAATGCCAAAAGTTTCACATCCACTCCCAACGGCTACAGGCTTCTTTATTCTCAACTTCATTGAGACTGTTGAAGTTATTTAATCATCATCAACTTCATCTTTGGACTTTTGCCTTCTTTCAACATTTCTGCACAACACACACCACTCACACTTGCTTATTTTAAACAATACTGACTTAGTATATAGAGTGTAAAATGATATATCATGTTAGTTCAATTACAACATAAAACAAGAACAATGAATATTCATGCATAATATACAGTTGATGACACTTCCGGTAATTAGATCGTACATATTATTAATACTTCCTCCCATCGTTATTATAAAACCCTATACCGTGGTCCTTACTTTTGAAATTTTTGTCTAAATCATTAGTTTCTTATCGTAATTATCTTTTGTTTCAATATTTATTAACGAAATAACCTCCAATAATGACCTTAATCGTTGAGGGTAATATTCAAATTTTTAAAATATGAATAACTAATTTTAACTGAATTTTTTAATTTAAATAAATTATGAATAGGTTTTTATAATAAGGACAAGAGATAGTCATACAACAAATTAACTTTGTTAAGGTGTGCAGATACCAAATTGTTTTCTAATACTAAGCAAACAGCTATGCCCCACCATTCACTCGAACAACAAGGCCAGGTACATGCATAATGATCATGTATAACTTTATATGCGGATTATCTTGAAAAACTAATTATCACACATACTTATATGATGTGCTAAAAAATACAAGTGAAGTAGAATCCTGTTCAACTGATGTATGTACTTATCTTCAGCAACAAATCAATGGAAATAAAAAAAAAATTAAGGAAATACTAGTACATCGCAAATCTAGTTTGGCTTTAATTTGATGGACTAAAGAAAATAAATTATGTCATATAAATCAGAAAAATTTCCCAAATTATGAAAACAAACCCCGCCAATACTATATAAATCAAAGAGTGCCTATGAAAATGAAATAATTAAGGAAATGTAATATTTAATTGAATTGAAAGATTTTTTTATTAAATTAATGTATCAAAGAAAAATTTAAATAGCCATCAAGCATGCATTAATATTTTTCCGCCTTCAATATTTTTATCATCACCTTAGGACCCAAGATTTTCAGACCCATTTCTCCATCAAGTGCTCTTTTAGCAAGTAAATTTGCAATACCATTGCTGTCTCTATGCGCAACCAGGACATCCACACACCAATTCCACTCTAACATCTCTTTGATTTCCATGATCACAGTCCTATCTTTGTGCTCATGAACTTCAAATTTGATCAAATGAACAGCCTCAGTAGAGTCGCTTCTCAAGATAATATCTCTAAAACCCGCGTCCCAAGCTCTTTTGAGACCAATCAAGCAACCCCATAGTTTTGATGTGAGAGTATCCCCGGCACTTAATTTCAAAAGAAAAGCCTTCATCATACAGTTGCTGCCATTTTTAAAAATGCCTCCACAAGCTGCTTTGTCATTTAAATGACAATAGGTGCCACCCACTTCTACAATAATTTTCCTCTCTGTGAATAGATCATGATGTCTTTGGCAATGAGTATAACCCTCATTTTTCTCAACTTCACTGATATTGCTACTACAACCTTTGTTCTTTGTTCTTCTCCAAGCTTCAACATCTTCTTTACGCACCGCTCGCCACCCACAGTTCTTTATTTTAATCGCTGGTGACTTATTTTTAATAGTATTCATAGAAAAAAATGCCATTTGTAGTCCGTCCACGGCCAAACAGGAACAACGAATATATGTAATATAAAGTTGATGACTTTGATTTGGATGTAAACAAACATTATATCCTGGAAAATACTTATTTGGAAAACCGTGATTAGGAAATCCTAGAGTCCAATAAATTGAATCCCACCCACGTCCAAATGCAAAATCGTGTTCTATCAATAAGCATATGGCTATGCCCCACCATTCACTTGAATCACAATAATCAGGGGACATGCTTATTATGAATGACGCATTTGGAAGCCCGAATTCTTTGTCATCAAAGTAGTTTTGATTATAAAACCATGACGGCACTTTGCTGCCTGAAAATATTAATGTGCGTGTACATTGCGTGACGAAATCACAAGGCTGGAACGAAAAAAGATTGTTTGTGTTATAAATATAATAATTAATATGTAAGAAATGGAAATATATGCAAGTCAAATAAACTAGATATTTATCATCAAAGAAATTAAGAAATGTAGATCCCAATGTTGTAATTGCATATTTGATATTTAGATGGACAGCTTTAACGAGATTATTGAGATCCTATAAAAAACATTTTCCATTTTAAAAGAAGTATAATGATTAACGGGAAAGAACAAGTAAAGACAAATGAAATAAACCTGATGAGGTTGAAATGATTCAATGAAATCCCATTCTTGTTGTGAACTTCCGTAATGTCTCATTGATGAACAACCAATAGCCAATATAAGTGATAGGTTTGACGGAAGTTGTGGCAAAGACCGAAGCCATGGGCAACAATAGAGATTAATACTTTGAAGCTTGGAAAGATTGGAAATGAGGCCAGATGGTAAGTCAATGAAATTGTTTCCAGCTAGATATAAACATTTTAATGATGATAACTCGCTGATGTCATCGGGAAGTGATCCATCATGGAGATTGCAATAGGCTAAATCTAATTCGCTCAAGAATGACAAAGACGGTGACAACGTAAATTTGGTTGGGCTTGAAGACCTTTGAAGAAGGGCGAAGCAACTCCAAGATGATGAATATTGTACTTCACCATTGTACTGACAAAGTGATAGGCCTTTAATAGCAATGTAACTCAAATCAAGCACTTCCAAAGCCTCATTTTCATTCAAATTCTCTGGCAGCCTTGAAAGCTCTGAGCAGCTAGAAATTCAGATAATTTTTAGTGCTTTCAATTTACAAACATTATAAGGAAGACAAACTAGCTTTTTGCAGTTCTTCAAATTTGATTCAACGAGACCAATCAAATTGCCCAGTGATTGAGGTAGTTTGGCTATAGCAGTCTCCTCTAAATCAAGCTTAGATAGATGTTCCATCTCTTTTCCAAACTCAGGAAGTTTTCTAACTTTTGAACAACCAGATAGGACAAAAATCTCCAAGCAATTCATCTCAAATTTTCTTGGAAGGGTTTTAACTTTTCTACAATCTTTTAAATCAACAATGACAAGTTTTTGGTGATGGCCAAGTGACTGGTGAATTTCAACCAAGTTAGAACACGCTTCAAGAATCAATTTTTTCAAATGAGGAATTCTGTCAAAATTTGGGGTTCTGATGAGGTGTTCTGGATGAGATAAATCAATGGACTTGAGGCTTCGGAAACACTAACAATAGGGGAAAGAACAATGACAAAACAATAAGCGCTCAAAAATCAAAAGCTAATTATAATTATAATTTATTAGATTATGGACAAACAATTTAAATGAAAAAATTATAATTACCTGTCTTCCTCTACAAAGTTCTTTTAACTTGTTATGTGGCATTTTTAGATCAACAAGCTCATGGAGTTGAGTTTGACTTGGCAGATAAAATAAGGGATATCGCTCCCATTCTATGACTTTTAACTCGTTGGAGAGGGACTTCAGTCACGTGGAAGATTCAATTGGCCAAGTGAAATATGTGAATGACTTGAAAAGATAAGCAACTTGAGATTACTCATCTTTAAGAAGGCTTCAGGATCCCAAAACACATCACATGACTTTTCTAAGGTTAGAACTATTCCCCGGATTGCTTCTGTCCCCTTTAAAACAAGTCAAGATGAAAATTTACAAGAGTTACAAAATAAATTATTATAAAAAGAGTGCACAAACACAAGAACTTTGGAATGCCACCTTATTTCTTTCTAGTACATGATTGGCATCCTCCAAAGACAATATCCTAAAACGCTTGCTGATGTCATAGGGTGATTCTTGATAGACAATATATTTACCCATATCTTGGAGGATTTCATGCACCCACAAACGCCCTTCATAATTAATCACTAGTGATTTATCAATAAGAACAGTTATTCCAATTATTGGGTGAAGATCCTTGTCCAAAGTTTCTAAAATTTGTATGACATGATCTTTGACCATACCATTGAAAAAGCAAGCAATATCCAAGAATATTGTCTTCTCCTTAATGTCTAATCCATCAAAACTCACTTGAAGTATCTTCAATATGTCATTTGGAGGAACCTTCTTGAACTTAGCCAGTGCATCCTTCCATTCCACTATAGTTCTTTTGCAAAGAAATGAACCTAACACTTTGAGTGCTAAAGGAAGGCCTCTAGCATATTCAATGACAGTTCTAGCAAGGTCCAAATACTGTTTGTTAGGTTGCTCTCCTCTGAAAGCTTTTTTTTATGAAAAGTTCAAGGGACTCTTTATCACTCAAGAATTTTACGTCATACTTAGTAGATACACCATGTGATGATAGCAAATTATTATCCCTAGTTGTTATTATTATTGCACTCTTTTCCTGAACCATCCTTACTTTGGAGCCAAATCTTCAAGTTGCCATATGTCACTCACATCATCAATGTAGGATTTCGAGCGTACTTGGAATCCGTTGACTCACTGAGTACCCACATAAGATCGGAGTACTGATTCAGACTCTGATCACGTTATATGGCAGATTCACCATTGGTGAAGAGGACCTAGGGAGAGAGGAGTTTTTGGAAGTTTTCTTCGGTGTTGTTAACTTACTTCCACCAATTGAGAATAACCCCTTATAATATGTTCGGGAGTTATTTTGATTTGAAATTCAAATCATAAGAATAAAACTCCTTAATTGGACCCATACTTTTTCATAATTTTATAATAGCCCCAACTGAATCGGGCTTGGGCCTGATCAACCAAGGGTGGACCAGGCATATTCCAACAATAAAAAACAAGTAAAACTTTTTTGTTGTCCAACAAGTTTTTTATCAGCTTCCTTCCTTCATAACAATAGCGTACTTCCATGCTTCTTTTATCTAAAGAAAAAAGAAGTTTTCTTTGTAATGAAATCAAACCATCTTTTTCATATACGTCTCTAACATTATGAAGAAAGCAGTGAATCTCAAAGTTTTGCCGCTTTCGCTCATAGAAAGCTCTAGCAAGAGTGGTTTTGCCTAAGCCTCCTGTGCCCCATATTCCAATAAATAGAACTCCTTCCAATTCACTTGCTACAATTGGCTCCAATTCATCTCATTTTTGTTTGATTCCAACTAATATGCCAAGGTCCGATGGTGATTCATCAAGCAACTTTGACGTCATTTCTTCAGAAACGCTTTCAATGAATTCTGTTTCATGCCTGCATATGAAAATACAATTATAGCATATTATTTGGACATGAAAATAGCATGATCAATTAAGTCAATATAATTTTAAATTTTACGAATACACACTATAACATGAATCTTAATTTAACTTAGTAGTAATAGGTGATACTTACATTTATAGAAAGCTGTGACAATCTCGAAGAGTTGGAACATAGCGGGGTACAATAAAGACTAGTCTTGATTCAAAGAGGCAAAATCCCTAGATATTTCTAACGAGATTATTATATATAAATGTCGCCATATTGTGCTAACTCTTAGATATTGAAGTCATTTAATTAATACTTTACTGTTTGATATTCCTTTTAGGCTAAAGTATAATTTTGGTCATTTAAGTTTCACAAGGTTTCCTTTTAATTGCTTAAGTTTATAAAGTGCATTTTTAATCCTTAAAACATAATACCGTTAATCTTGCTAATGGCAAATGCTAACAAAGCAAAGTTAAGTGGTGACCGTACAATGTTGACGAAGCAAGCTTAAATATTTTAAATGAAAAATACTTATAGACCAATAAAAAATAACATATAATTTAATTTTGATCTTAATTGTTACACTAAATTTTTGTTGGAGAAAAAGGAAAAACAAACTGTCCCCTAACCATTGTCAAATGCCCCCTAACCATTGTCAAATGCGACCCACCGGGCCCCTTCCTTCCTTTTCCCTGCCGTTTCCCATCCTCATTCCTGCCCCACACTACACTGTCGACTTCTTCTGCAATTATCAAAAATATGCCCCTTTGTAGTCTTTAAGTAGTCAAAAATCTTCATTATTGTTCAAGTAGTCTTTAATTACCTCCATCTTCTACATATATACTATATATCTCTGGAGGGTGAAAAAAGCCAGTTGTAAATAGAGAGGCAAAGCGTTTGCCAAATCGCAATACACAGGAATATGGGGACACCAATTTCATCTCCTCCCCTCTCCTCTCCTTAGGTAACCATAAGCCACAAGCCTCACTCTTAAGGGCTTGTTTGGGGTTTGGGGGGGGGGTAGGAATTGGATGGAGGGAAAATTTTTTGAGCTTGATTTAAAAAAATTAGAGAATTGCGGTAACAACATTTTAATACAGAGAAGTTGTAAGATAAAAGAGTAAGAAATATTAGTAAAATCTTTTGATGCTATCTTGTACTCAATCTTGCATTATAGGTGCTTAAGAAGAAAATTGGAGATTTTGGAAAATATTTATTAGGCCAGAATTAATATTTCTAATACTGGGGAAAATGATGGAAAAAGCCCCTATTTATTAGGCCAAAATGACTGTATTAAGAGTCCTATTGAATAGGTTATTTTATTTGTATTGCCATACATAGACCTCTAGAAAGTTGAATGCCACAAGAAAACTAACAGAGTTGGTAGAATTGCCCTCTGAGGTCCAATCAATTCTTATCCTGTCAAAACATGTATATATAAACAATTTTTATTTTTTGTTGCTATGCCAGTTGTCAGTCTTGTAAACCCATAATAAATCACTCATAAATAAAGAGTAAGATGTCTAATGAACCTGGGATTTAAGGCATAAAACACACATTAGTGTCTGATAGAATTCACTTATTGGCATCAATTGTTAGATAGAGTAATTGGGTCACTTCCAATTGGGGCTGCAAAGAATAACAGAATTGATTAAGATTTCTTTATATGCTATTGTGCAAGAGAGTTTTGATTTGTATAGGGACATTTCTGATGAGCTTTTTGTAATCTTAGATAGATTCTTTCAGTTGCCATGCATGTGCCAGGGCCATCAAAGCTTGTGTTAAATCCTCTACCAATTTGACAAAGTTATCTAGATTCTATGCTTTGTGTTTAGACCTAGGAATTGGGATTAAGTATGACTCTCCAAATGTGCAAAAGATGTCTAATGAGCACTTGGAGACACGGAGTTAACTTGAAGGAAAGTTTAATTTGGGCCAGTGGGTTATTATTTAATATAGATTATATCTAGATATTATGTTATCATTGTTTTTGGATAAAATATCTCCTGATTGTAGCCCGCAAGTGATTTGGATTGAGATTTGGCTTAGGGTTACCTGCCTGGCTGGTAAGCTGCCTTGATGGGAGGTTATAAATAGCATAAGCCTGGTCTTAGAGTAGTAGCTTGGAAAATACTTACTTGCTCCTTGAGGGTTCCCTAGTGGGTGATAGCTGTAATGCCCCAAATTCTATTCACCAATATACATTATAAATATGTGAAAATAATATGTGGAAATATTGAATAAAATGGAAGGGTGAATTTTGGTGGATGTGATTTTGTGGTCAGTGAAAATTCCCTGAGGCAGTGAGTTTGTCAGGTGATTTTGGAAGTTCAAATTATGTTCAAAAATTATGAAATGTTTCAGGATGAAAGTAGATATCATAAGCTTTAATGTGATAGGTCATGGGTAATTTTTGGAGCTGTATAGCAAAAGTTATGAATTTTTGAATTTAGCCTAGAAAAGCTGTTGATTTTCTGGAACAACATTCAAAAACTTACATTCTAGGAATATTGTGCTTTCAATTGGTAAAAGGCTATATTTTTACTTGAAACTAGACTCAATAAGGGTTTTATAGTCTTTGGAATCACTCCAATACGATGTCTACAAATTTAGTTATGATTTTTCAAATTTAGAGCAGAAGATCTAACATAATTGTTATTAAATCCAAAAACGGAAAATTGTGTTGACAAATGATGTAATTTTGAGATAAAATTTACATCAACCCATTTTGCTCTTTTAAGGGACTCCTAGGCATCAATTTTAAATGGACAAGAGAGAGAAGGACTTGGTTGAATTCAATTGGGCTTCATGACCCAATTACTTGTACATAAGGGTTATGTACACAAAGTTAAACTTTTAGAATTTTCGGGTAATTCAAAATTTGAGTAAATATAAGATATATTATAAAACAACTTTCCTTCATCTTCTTGCTCCCATGTTCGACGCCTCATGCAAAAAAAAATAGAGAGAGAATTGAGAGAATTTTAGAGAGAGAAGGAAGAGAATCTCACAAGGTAGGTTGATTTCTTTGGTGAATTCATACCTAACGTGTATAATCATTCTCCTAAGCTTCTTTTCTATATTATTAAAGGTATTTGAAGCAGAAATTTTAGTGTTTCAAGGGTTAGGGTTTCAGCCATAGGAAGGAAAAGCAAGAGGGAGTTTAAGGTAACCTCCGAAACTTCGAATATTGATTGTTCTAGCTGCTCTGAGTAGTTTAATCGGTGAAATTTCGTCAAATTGGCTTTGATTCTAAATTTGGGAAATGTGATGTCATAAGCATTATGCTGCCCAAAATAAGCCAAAATAGTGGTTTTAACGTAATTAAATAGTTAATAAAGTGGTTAGAAGTAGAAATGAGCAACTCTGTGAAGTCGTATTTCTAAAACTCCAATTTTGCCAGGAGAATTTCAGATTTTGGCCATGACCAATTGGAGGAGTTAGGTCTGGATTTTTGATATTCTAATGATTCCATTGAGTTTAAGAGAGAAAATTTGGTAGGTTACAGTTGATCACTTTTTCAAAAAAGCATGAAAAAAGCATAATTACGAAAACGCCCCTGAAACCCTGAAATAGGGACTGCCAAAGGCATTTTTATCTTTTGGTAGTGAATTTGATAATTCTGAGTCCATAAATGGATTCCTTGGGTAAAAATATGTTAGAATAGCTCAGGTCAAAATTTCGGGAAAAGTACAGCCGGGCTGGGTCATCGGGGGCATTTTGGTAAATTTTCACAATAGGCTTATATAACCACTGTAAACATTATAGAAGTGCCTAAAATGGTACATGGATTGATTTTAACCTAATTCCTATACATTTGATATTTTAGAATTAAATTGAGAGCCCAAACATTGGCACGCTTTACAAGAGACATGTTTCTGAGTGGAAAAGAGTTAAGGTAGTAACTTTTTCCTTCATACACTATGCCAATGTTTATATGCTTTGCATATGTCATCTTCTGTAATATGTGTTATACATAGTGCACACTAATGAATAGTGCCTACGGGTACACTGATATACCCAGTCGAAGACTGAAGTATGGAATGTGTAGGGGTTGCAACTGTGGTTGGCTCTGAACACATTTCCAACTAAATTGAGTTTTGTGTTAATATAATATTGCATTATCTAGTATTTGACATATTTATTTATTGCTTCTTCTATGAATAATTACTTGTTACTATTGGAATTCCTTTGAATCTCTCCCCTTTTTATAAACAAAAATGTGCCAACGGGAACTAGCATATCTAAAGGCAAGGGTGCAGACAGACACAGGGAATTGACAGGCACAGATCCTGAGGTGAGGATGAGTGGTTATATGTAGTTATATTTGAATATTTTAGGTAAAATTATAAATATTATTGAATTTTGCATTGTTGATTCCTGTATGTAAACAAATACTTTTATTAGTATATTTATACTTTTTCTGTATGCCTGTGGAATTGGTCTTTATCACTCTGCGCATATCAAAATGGAAACAGGCGTTGATAATGGCTATTCATAGACCATATCTTCCCATTAGAAGAATCCTAAATTATTTTCTTCTAATCTCTTTTTCAGTTCTCAAGTTGTGAGATATAGCGTGCAAAGTTATTATGGGTAGAAATACTACTGATAAAGTCTTCCGCTGTTACTCTTTCTTTTAGAGTTTATATGTTATGTATTTAGAAATTATTTATGTATTTATTCCAACATAATTTTCTTGCTTAATGAATGTTTCAGCACCTCATATATGACCAGTGTATTAGCCAATCTTCATATCTAACTACTGTACAAAACATGGCAGTATCCTTACCTTAAATCTACTTATGCATATGTACTTCAAGAAAACCATACCAAAATCTTTAATATTCTCACTTCCTATACTTGCTTTTGTTGCTAACTCTTAATCTCTCTACTGCCTTCACTTCATCCGTCCTTCAAGCCCCTATTCTTTTTCAGATTATATGTTCATGGACAAGTAGCTTTTAGTGAGTAGGGAATGTTTCATAAAGAGCACGTACTCGAATTATAGAGGTGGTGTAGTGGGTGATATTTGCAAGAGTCTCTCTCTCCCTCTTGAACTTCATGTTGATGCCATTGCTTTCCCTTCTTCTTCCTTCTATTGTACTAATCAACTTCCACTGCCCCTCTCAATTGTTCTGACCGGCACAAAGGAGGAAGAAAGAAAATGGATTAACCTGTTAATATTACACAAATTGCTATGTTTAACTCCTGTATACGGGTGGACAATGATAATAGAACAATGTTTCAAGAGCTAATGGTGTTAACAGAGCAAAATTATTGATTTAATTAGGAGAAAAAACATGCAAGCACAAAATTAAAAATTGAAACAAAGTACAGGTACCTGCAAATGGTTTTTCCAATATATTCACCTTTTTTTGTAGTGACTTATTTTTGGATGGATTTTTGATTGTGGTGACTTAACGGCATTTTTAAAAAAAATATTTGCATAATATGAATATGAATACCAATTTGCATAAATAAACCAGGCGAAAAGAAATAATTAATATTTTTAGTCAGGTCCTTGTTCACAGTGGAACTTGTAGTTGCAATCCCAAATTTTTAATGACGGAGAATTGTGCTTGTTTGGGTTCTCATCATACATCATTTGTGCATGGCACGAAAATAATTCATCAGCTTGTTAATAACAGAGATTTGTGCAAAAATATTGTTAAATAAAAGACTTAGTGAATTCAATTAAGTTGAATTAAAACAAATATTTGAGATGTAATTGGATCTAATTATTAAATATTTTGGATTTTTAGGTTTGGTAAAGCTGATCATTTTGCTGATAGGAATGTAGTACCCACACCCTCCTTCCAGTGCCTAGGCGCTCTTTCTCTCTACCTGTGATTCATGCAATCACGACCTAGGTGCTCCTTCTTGCGCCTAGGGGCTGCAGCTCCCTGTATCTTCCTCTCCATTGGTCATGCCCTGGTGCTTCTTGTTTTTGTTTCTTTTCCTTTGATGGGTGTGCCTTCCTTCGTTACTTTCATCACTCCATGTCTTTCAAACCATAGTGATGTGAGGCTGTAATCACTTGATCTTTGTGTCAAAATAGTCCTAAAAAGGGGTAACATTAAAAGCATGAGAAACTAACTAAGAATATGGCTAAACTATGCACAATTGAGCAATGAAGTGCAGCCGAAAATTAAATTCACACATTTTCCTATCTTGAGAATCCAAAATATGCACAAATATATCCTATAGTATATAAAACTTAAGGAAAATATGCTGAGATGAAATTACATCCTAGAGGATTGTAGCTACACATAAATATTTTAAAGAGACCATGGCACATGTGCTATAGTTTTAAGTAATTTATTTAGCTTTCTTAATCTACCCAAATTAAATAGATAACAATAACGAGCAGAGCAGTACAACTTTTTAATTTGCTGATCCATATTTTTTTTTTTTATTTACATGCACTTGACTTTTGTTATATTCAATGGCCTTTTCAGATATGAATTATTGTATAATTTTTTTGTGATTCTTTTGGACATTTTTTGTTGATTTGTTTTATCAAAATATGGGCATGATTCTTGAAGATTGCCGTCATACATTAAAAAAGAGGTATTTTGAAATACCTCATAGTGTTCTTTTTTAGAATTTTAACTTTAATTTTAGGTTTTACTATTATTGGTTTTTTTATTTCATTCATTCATTATCCTTTTTCATATTTTATTTTCTTTGTTTTTTTTTTTTGGTCCAGAAGTCCTTTGAAGTCATGTATGTAACTGTTTTTTGATGTTCTTTTTTATATTTTGTTTCCTCATATATTAATTGTTCTTAGCCTTTTTTCTCAAGTCCACATATCACACTTGTGTGACTTTGAGCCTTTGGGTGCCCAGATTACTTTTGTAATTGGGCGACCAATTTTGAGATTCAAAGCATTATATACCCTAATTTAGGTTAGGTTCTGGGCGATGTGGACTTAAGCAAATTACCTACCTATATTACTAATTTTCGTTTTTTATCTTTGCGACGATGTGGGCCTTCCTTAAACTGCGACCAAATGAAGTTGAAACTGTTTTGAAGGATGCCGTACGTCAATTCAATCTTCAATTACTTTCCTTTACTAGAGCAACATCTGTAGGTAAGCTGAAGGTGATCATTAATTGGCTTTCACTCAAAGTCTGGTCAAAATGGTAAATCCAATGTTTGATTTCCGAGGTTGTTTTGTTTTTGTGGTATAATTGGCTTTCAGGAAAGAAAAGTGCGACTCCACCAAGGAGTGGAGGTGCAGAGAATCATGACACAAATAGAACTCCTCAAATAAATATTCAGTCTACCAATTCTGCTTCTGATTATAATAGCAACAATATTAGCCTCCCCATTAAAGCATTGAGAGAAGCTTCAGCTATAGAACCATGAGTCTCGGGTCTCAAGTATGAACACTGCTTGATGAGAAATTTTGTTGCTAAACTATTTTGTTGCTCATTCATGATTGTCTAGATTCAGTTAATTTCATAACAGGGTCACCGTTTGGCGTAATAACGAATATTAAGAATGTCCGATGCCCTTGAGATTGCGTGTGTACGAAGTAGGCACAAGTACCTTCCCAACAAGTCCAAAATCAGATCAACTGGAACTTTGTAGCGTGAGTTATAAACTTTTTAAATTTAAGGTACAGAATCTGTCTGAAAACAGAGCAAGTTTAGAAACTGAATAAACTGTGTGTGTGTTCGGAACAACTATTGTCAATTGGGCTTGTTTCAATTGAGCTTTTTATAATATTACTTTTGGTACAAGCTAGATTGTGCAATGTGATTTATGTTTGGATTGACGATTGTAAGTTGGACTTTTGCAAAAATAAAACTTGTTTTGACGGGCTTAGTATAAGGGCTTTTGTGATAATAGTGAGAGAGAAATGTAATTAAAAATTATAAAAAATTTATAATAGTTAAAGTTGGAAAATTAGACAATTAAAAAATGCACAATCTGATGAAATAATATTACATAACCAATTGGATCACATGTTCCATACAATTTTGTCTCTAATTAAGTCACGAATTGGATTCATGTATATGAATATGATAATTTTTTCTATAAAAAAATTTTATGGTTAATATTTTTATTTGTATTAATATTTCACATTAACTTTTATCCATTCAAAATTACATTATTACTATTTTAAAATTGAAATTAGATTTTAATTTAATTAATTAGATTAAATGATATTAAAACATGTACAGTGTGCAATACAAATAAAAAAAATCAAGTGATGTTCTTTTTTTTGTTTAAAAAAAAAACACTTAGATACCACTTGCACTTCAAAATTCTAAATTAGTTTTGTTGACAACAAGAATAATGGGATTGACAAAAAAGTATAGCAATTGACAAATTAGATTTTTGTGAAATCATTAATTTGAAATTTTAAAGTTTATAAGAAGTAATTAAATATTTATTACTCTATTTTTTCATATTTTTATTTTATTTTATTTATTTATTTATATTTTTAGGGAATAAAGTATACAAACTACGGAGTGAAGGAGTGGTACTTTGTGAGTGTGTTTGGTTGAGGTTTTTTTTTATATATATCAAGAGAAGCCTATTTTAGAAAGTGATGGACTGATGGTCAGCCTGTTGTAAGTTACCACGTGGCTGACCTCACCGGATCATGCGTATTTGTGTAGAATACAAGGTATTAAAACCCGGACCGAGTATTGAACCGGTCAGGGTACTGGGTTAAGGATCAGTAGGTCAGACCAGGGCCAAACCGGAGCTAAACCGGGACCAAACCGGTGAGAAATTGAAAATTTTAGACTTACAGGCCGGTTTGCCAGTTTTCGGGCCGGACCGGCCCGTCCGATCCAGGTTACATAACCCTGGTAGAATATTGGTTGAGCTTTTGATAAAAGCTCCAACATTGAGCTTTACCCAATTGTGGGTGTACAGTGCTCAATTTGCCAAAAACCCAATTGCTCATTTTGTCAATCAAGCATGCATTTTTTTTTCTCAGCCACCTATTGGGCTTAAGGCTAAAATAAGCCCGATTAACCCCTCCAATTGGGGCTACAAACACACACTATATCAATTTGAACAGTATCAAGATAGAATGATATTTGTATCATATAAATGACTTCAAAAGCTTTCAAAATAAGTTTAGAAGACAATTAAATTAGTTTTCTAGAATTAATTATGATTTTTCAAAGTTGAACCAAAATTTTAGTTATAAAAAAAGTAACCCAATGATCAAATTGCAAACTTTAATCTATGGGCTTCGACGAATGAATCACCTGAACCATAGCACTTCCTATGCGTACTAAAGGTGACAAAATAACAAAAAAGTTTTGAAGCAAAATAAACGCGTGCGAGTAGTCGTCCGAAAGCTCTGGTCGTCGAAACTGTGTGAGTGACCATTGCAGCTACAACGGTCTCTTTGTTCCGACGCCGATCTGTCCCTTCCGGTGTTTCTATTATGCTTTTCCGTTGATCTGCTTCGTTGACGTCTTGCTGCTGATCTTCGTTGGCGTCTTGCTGCTGATCTGGTTCTGTGGTGGTTCTGTGGATCGGTGAGTTTGCTTTCCTTCGGGTGTTCTGGTCTGCTTTTCCGTTGATCTGCTTCGTTGGAGTCGTGGTGCTGATCTGGAGCTGCGGTGAAGTTGCTTCAGTCCGCCTGATTCCGTCGTGCTTCTGATCTGCGGTGAGCTGATTCTGTCGTGGCTTATAATCTGTTTCTGCTGTTCTGCAATATACCGATGTTGCCGACAGAAAGAAGTTTAATTCATTCTCACTGATTCAGTTGGCAATCTTATATTCCGGCGCTTCTGTAGTCTGTTTGTCCTGTGGTTCTGTGAATTTTATGTAACTCAGTTTTCTGTTGGCTTGCTGCTCTTCTGTCATTGCTATAAGTCTGTTGTTCTGTGGTTCTGTTGTTCTGGATTTGAAAAGGATAAAGGAGGACTTTGTTATAGTGTTCTCTCGCCGCAGCCTCCATTTTGACGGCTTGGGGCTGCGGCTGGGGAAAGTGTCAGTGGTCTACTGTATTTTACGCTTAAGTTTCTTTAAACAGAGTGCAAGTGATGAGTGAAAGGGAGAGAGATCGAAGCCAAGAGAGAATTAATTCATCTCAAAGAGTAGAGAAGATTGAGATCTTGGAGCGGAATACGAAGAAAATTCGTGATGATGATGTAGAATTCACAAATAAACAATCTTTAGCCCTACGGGTAGAGGAGTGGATGAGTGATGATATTATTGGAGAGGACTCCAATACACCAGAGATGCCTAAAAGGTCATACAAGGATGCATGCACTGAGGATCAGACATTAGAGGATGTTTCAGATGAAGAAGATGATTGGTGGAAAGGGGATGGTTGGAAGTCACGAATTGAGGTAGAAATAACGCAAAAAGGACCAAATATTATTGTGTCTTCAGAATTTAAGAAGAAACTAGAGCGGAAATGGTCGACATCGTTGATCGTTAGACTTCTTGGAAGGATGGTGCGGGAGGATCAACTGGGTCGCAAGCTACAACAACTGTGGGGACGTAGAGGGGAAGTCGAAACTATTGAGATCGGTTCCGGGTATTTTCTGGTACATATGACTAATAAGGAGGATTATGATTTTGCGTTGACTGGTGGCCCTTGGTTATACATGGATCATTATCTAGCTGTACAACCATGGAAATCAGAGTTCGATCCTGATGCTGGCGAGGTCGCTAAGATTGCAGCATGGGTAAGAATTCCTAAGTTTCCTGTTGATTTTTATGACAAAGGTATTTTATATGTGGTGGGTAACCAAATTGGACGGGTTTTGAAAGTGGATACAAATACTCTTCAGCAAACCAAAGGGCATTTTGCTCGTATATGTGTTGAGATCGATTTAAATGCACCTTTACTCCCGTCTTTGTTAATAAATGGGAAAGAAAAGAAGATTGTTTATGAGGGTTTGCATTTGATTTGCTTCTCATGTGGGAGATATGGTCATGATACTGAACATTGCCCTAATAATCAAACAAAAAGCACGTCAAAGTCGTCATGTATGGTGAACCCGTCGGTTTCTACAGATACAACACCGGAGCATATTGATGGAATGTATGGTGAGTGGATGGTGGCGCCGCGTAGGAGAAGGGGTCAATGGATCTCGAATGCAGGGAACAATAATAACGGGCGAGAGTCCAGGCATGATTTACGTTCTCGAAATATGGGAGGAGGATCACGTTTTGAGGCTTTTATTGCTGAAGATATGGGAACTAATGATGGAGGTCATGGTGACAGCATAAATCAAGAGAAGTTTCGTGCTAATTCGAAGATAGGAGATAGATCGCGTGAATCAAAGGTTAAATCTGGTCAATTATCTGAATCGAATAAAAGGAGTAAAGGGAATAATGGATCGGATATTTTAAATGTAGGGAGAAATGGTATAATTTCTGATGCTGTGAATAATGTTGGCCTCTTCAAATAGTTGAATAAACCACGGGTGATCCAGGCAGATAAGAAGAAGGGGATTGAAGAAGGAGCTTCCCAGAGATCTCATTTGTTGAATTCTCATCTGTCATCTCAAGAATCTGGACCGTCGAGTATTTCGAGTGGGGAGGTGGGGTCAAAAATAAAAAATAATGCTATAAAAATTAATGCCTTTACCCCCACTATCCGTATACAAGCATCCAATCCTCTTGACCCAGGAGCAGGAGGAGGAGAATCTATTGAAACTCGAATTAATCTGCTTGGAGGCATTGATGACGTGATGATACATGGTGTTGATTCAGTGCAGGAGGGTCATATGCCTCAATAATGCCTGGTTTGGTTGAGTTATTATTCTTTTCTATTAAGTTTTTAATGATTATTATGACTTGGAATACCCGGGGTTCCGGTGGTACCTCTTTTTGCAGGTTAATTAGCGATGTTGTGGCCGGGCATAGTGTTAATTTTTTTGCTTTGCTAGAACCTAGACAGGTTGGGATGAAAGCGAAGCTCATTGCTACGAAGCTGGGTTGGATGAATATGCACATTGTTGAAGCACGAGGATTTAGTGGAGGTATAAGGCTGTTCTGGGACTCTACTTTATCTTTCTCTGTGACTTCGTCAGGTAATCAATTTATTCATGGAATAGTAAATAAAGGCTCAACCGATGAGTTGTCGCTTACCGTGGTTTATGGCCATCCAAATATGATTATTAGACGCCAGCTTTGGCAATCTCTTGAGGATATTCAACAGTTGGTTGTTGGAGGATGGGTAGTAATTGGAGACTTTAATGCTATTTCCTGTCCTGAAGAACGCTGGAATAAAAATCATAGGGTCAATACTGGTATTGATAGGTCATACCGAAATTGGCTTTTGGATAGTAATTTAATTGATATTGGTTTTACTGGTCCTCAATTTACATGGGGCAATTTGACTAGCCAGAGCAGAATAGACAGAGTATGGGTAAATAACAGCTAGTTTATAAATAACCCTAATGCCACTGTTACACATCTGAAAAAATATAAATCCGATCATTGTCCGGTGTTGCTTGATACTGAATCCCATGTTCTTACGGCTAAGAATTGGAGGCCTTTTAGATTTTTTGCCCCTTGGGTTATGCATGATGAATTCAAGAAATTTGTAGAATCTCATTGGGGGGTAGAAGATGATTGGTGCAGATCTGTTAAACAGTTTACTGAGGATTTGAGGCTTTGGAACAAGGAGGTCTTCGGTAACATCTCTTATATGAAAGACATATTATATAAAAGATTAGATGGGATTAATGCAAAGACGGCTTCGGGAGGTATCTCGCAGTATCTTGAGAAGTTACGAGGGGAGCTATGGGGTGAGCTTGAGAAGCTCTAGGCAAAGGAAGAAGTCATGTGGATTCAATGCTCTCGGGCTAACTGGTATGTGGATGGGGATAGAAACACTAGATATTTCCATTCTATGGCTAATGGGAGACGGAGAAGGAATAAAATAGAGGCCTTGAGACTTGACTCTGGGGAGTGGACATATGATGCAGCGGAAATTATGCGAATGGGAAGCCAATTTCTTGAAAATTTGTATAAAGAGACCTACATATATAATGGATCATTGGTATTCAGATGCTCTTATCCTGATATTGACGATGTGAATTTGTGTAGCCTGGGGAGAACGATTGCAGATCACGAGATTAAACGAGCTTTGTTTGATATGGGTCCCCTTAAAGCGCCAGGACCTGACTGTTTCAATCCGTTATTTTACTAGAGCCAATGGGAAACCGTGGGAACATCTGTTATTAGCTTAGTTAAAAGAGTTTTTGATGATCCTATGTGGATTCGGCATATCAATGGTACTCAAATAGTACTCATACCTAAAGTGGACCATCCAGAGACAATTCGTGATTTTTGACCCATAAGTCTTTGCAATGTTGTGTACAAGATAATTACGAAAATTATATCAAATAGACTAAAGGCTGTCATGCCTTTAGTAATAGCCCCGAACCAGTGCAGTTTTATTAAAGGGCGTCAGAGCTCGGACAATATTATCCTAGCTCAGGAGATCATTCACTCTATGAAGTCTTTAAAAAGGAAGAAGGGCTTCATGGCAATTAAAATTGATCTGGAGAAGGCTTATGACCGTGTTAGATGGGGTTTTATAACCGACTGTTTAAGGGAACTCAAGATTCCTAAATATCTCCTTAAAGTTATCAATGCTTGTATGTCGACATCTAAAATGCAACTGCTTTGGAATGGAGAGGCTACTAATATGTTTTGTCCTTCCCGTGGTGTTCGACAGGGTGACCCAATATCACCATACCTTTTTGTTATTATGATGGAAAGGTTGGGGCATATTGTCCAAACGGCAGTGGAAGAGGGTGACTGGCAGCCGTTTAGGCTATCCAAACGAGGTACTCCTATCTCTCATCTCTTTTTTGCTGATGATCTATTTTTGTTTGCAGAAGCAGATCTAGATCACGCAGGGATTGTGAAGGCCATTCTGGATGATTTTTGAGACATTTCAGGGCAGAAAGTGAATGCTGGAAAGTCAAGAATTTATTTCTCAAGGAATGTTAACCACATCAGGTGCAAAGAAATCAGTGATTTCTTGAATTTTACTCCGACGTCGGATCTAGGGAAATATTTGGGAATGCCTTTATTACATAAAAGGACCTCAAAGGAAACGTATAATTTTCTCCTGAATAAAATGGATGCTCGTCTGGCTAATTGGAAATCCAACATGTTATCGATGGCCGCCAGACATACCCTAGTATCTTCTGTAATGTCGGCTATGCCATCTTATGCTATGCAGACAGTGCCTCTTCCTTTGGGGACTTGTGATCAAATTGATAAACGATGTCGTAACTTTCTCTAGGGGAGTAGCTCGGCCAACAGAAAGCCTCATCTAGTTTCCTGGGATTTGGTGTGTGCTCGAAAAGAGGATGGAGGCTTGGGTCTCAGGAAGGCTCGTTACCAAAACCAGGCTATAATGATGAAGCTTGGATGGAGTATGATTAATAAACGTGACTCGTTATGGGTCAGGTTTTTGTGAGAAAAGTATAAAGCTGGCGATGATATTATTCCCAAAGTTCAGAAGCGTCGGTCAGAGTCTAGTACGTGGAAGGGTATTTGTAAAAGTTGGGAGAAGATCACAGATAGCATAGCATGGAGAGTCACCGATGGCAGGAACATTTCTTTCTGGAAGGATGTTTGGGTGCCACATTTGGATAAGCTTAACAGTTTAGCAACCCGAGCATTACCACGAGATATTACTGAGTGGAGAGTAGCTGATTGTATCACTCCCTCCGGACAATGGGATATGAGCAAGTTTGATTATCTACTTCCAGGATATGTATGTACAGCTATCAGACGTGTCAATATCTGTCAGTTAAATGGGCAAGATTTCCCTGTATGGAGATAGTCTTCTGATGGAATATTTTCCATAAGCTCTGCTTATAAATATCTAATGGGTATACCGGGGCCTCACGCTAAATACCGGTAGAGATGTCTTTGGAAGATGAAGGTCCCTCAAAGGTATCGTACTTTTTTGTGGCTGTGTCTTCACGGGCATTTAATGACAAACATGGTATGGTTCCAGCGTGGTTGTCATCCCACGGGTAATTGTGAAATTTGCCATAATTCACGCGAGTCAATTCTTCACGTTCTTCGAGATTGCCCGGTAGCTTATGAGTTCTGGTATGGTTTTTTACCGCTGACTTGGCATGAGCTGTTTTTTGGCATGTTAGATACGAATGATTGGTTTGCATCATGTATAGGGAGAAAAGACATATTTCAGGGATTTGAGTTTCATCTTTGGTTTACCGTTCTATGCCGATATATCTGGTTGGCTCGTAATGAACGTTGTTTTAACAACATATCTTGGAGTAGTACGGCCATTTTAGCCCGTGCTCGTGCTTGTTTAGCATGGAGAAATATAAGCCTGATTCGAAATTATAATGAGGAAGGAGGTCGTCTTTTCCGCTGAGGCTTGGGGTGTATTGTGGGGACTCAAGCTTGCATGGGATAGAGGATATAGAAAAATTCTTATTGAGAGTGATTGTAGTGAAATCATAGAACTTATTCAAGCTACGGTGTCTCAGGAACATCCAGATTTTAACCTTATCATGGAAGTTCGCACGTTGATGGACAAAGATTGGGAAGTGGAGATGCTTCATTGTAATCGAGATGTTAACACAGTTGCTAATGCTATGGCAAAGGAAGCTTGGAATATGGCGATGGATCTTCATATCACCGACTCGCCCCCTACAGCTATTATGAGCTTGTTATTTAATGATAATAATAGTTTTAGACTGTTTGTTGACTCAGGAGGATAATTCCTGAGGTTATTGTTGTTTTCCATGTACTATAAAAAAAAAGGTGACAAAATAACGGATGTGACATCAGTGGCCATTATAGTTCAACAGAAGATACGGAGTTTATGAATGGTAGTAAGTCTAATATAAATAACTAGAGACAACAGCGATAGGTCACAATTAATCAATTATTATTCCTAGAACCCTAGTATATAATAGCCTTTCAATCAATTGTTTAAGAACCACTTAGCATGTGAGAATCAAGTCCAACCATAATTCATTCCTCTAACAGAGTTATTCAAATGTCAACCCCTGGAAAAGATAACTGTCAAATTCAAAATATATAATCATCCATGTAATTAAATTAACAACATCATAAAATCACAAGAAAGATTATTAGGAGGAAAAACAAAATTAATATAAATTAAAACTGCAAATTGCAATTGATCATGATGACATCCACAAAGGTTTTATTACAAAGATTATCCAACTAGAAATCAAAGTCTTGAAAACAAAAATTCAATCCTAGACCTTGGAAATCATAAAATACATATAATCAAGAAAAGACTAAACTAAATAACAAATCCCATCAAAAAACAAGAACTCAAACCACAAGATTCATCCTCAAGAAGAGGACTAATTAACCACACAAGGTGATAGAAGAAGAAGAGAAGTATGGTGTTTGGTCACACTCTTGAAATGAAGCCTTGACATCCTTTTTATAAGCATCAATGACTTGTTGATGGAGAAAAAGATAATAAAGATATTATAATTTAAATTCTTGCTCTTCTATCTTGATGAACCTTTATATCTTTCTTTATCTTTCTTGATCATGTTTTGAATTCTTCTTTGAATGTTGAATATATTTTGAGTCCTATTTGATCATGATTGGCTTGATCTTGGAGATATAATTATTCACTAATACAAAATTTCCTTTTTAGACTGCCACATTTAGACCGGTTATGGCATATAAGGTCTAAAAAAATTGACCGATGACAGTTTTGTAATTATATAGAACTTCTAAGACCGGTTCTCAAAAAAACCAGTCTTAAAAAAATTATTAAGACCGGTTATAAGTAAAACCGGTCTTAAAATATCAAAATAATTTAAAAATTAAAAATTTGAACCTTTAAGACCGGTTTTAATTAAAATCGGTCGGTCTTAAATGTGACAAAATTAAAAAAATATTTCCCCCTTTTAAGACTAGTTTTTATCAAAAACTAGTCTAAAAGGTGAGCTTTTTCGCTCGTATTTTTACTCCTGCACCTAGATCCCGCGTTCTATGAATCCTTTCTTCTCTTTCCACCATTTCTCTGTGAGCTCTGTCCTTGCTTGTTCTGAACTCGTCCATCGCTCCCCATTCCTCATTTGCTCAACTGTCCTCTATTATTACCGCTGCCGTTGCTATATTCATTGTCGCTGTTCTTTGATCATCGTTACTCTCCTCCACCTCCACCTCTATCCTCTATAGTGACCATTCTCCTCTATCGTGACTTCCCTTTGTCAGTGTCGTGAATTTGAGGACTTCATTTTAACCTCAGTCGACTCCACCATGACTTTGGGTAGAATCTCACTCCTTGGTCTACAATCGGGTTAGTGTTCTGTTAATTAAAAGCCTTCAACTTTCAGCTTGTATTTGCTTATTCTCAACAATATTAACTTTGACAATATAGTTAGACACAAAATAATTGCAGAAAAAAGTAATTAAGGTGAAAGGGAAAACTGTGTGATGACTTTATTACTACATATACATTTTTCTTGTTTTAGACCGAAAGTAAATATGATGCTCTGACTTGTGATATTTGGTTTGGAGTAAATGTTCAACACGTGGTCCTGAGGTTGATTCATAAGTTGGACTTCATTTGTGATCAATGGTTATATGTTTTACACGAAGTCCCTTTATGATAGGAGCACCATCTACAACAGTAAGTTATGTTAGTGGCTGAATCTATGTACTTCTCTAGTTCGAAAGATAAGAACCCTAGATTGGCAACAATACCTTATTATGGGGTTATTGAAGAGCTTTGGGCGGTTGATTATGTTAAAATTAAATTTCCTATTTTCAAATGCAAGTAGGTTGATGTCAATAATGGTGTGATGATTGATCAGTTGGGATTTACATTGGTTGATCTAATTAGTAGAAGTTTTGAAGATGAACCTTTTATTATGGCATTCAAGTGAAACAAGTGTTCTATATTACTGATCAGGCAAATAAAATGTGGTCTGTAGCTCTCCAAGGAAAAAGGGTCGTTGATATTAATCAGGAAAGTCATTCAATGAATGATCTTCTTGATACTCCTTCTTTTTCTAGGGGTCTACAAGAATTGAATGAAGAAGATGAAGCAGATAATGAACATGGCACAAGAAACGATCATCATGAAGGGATATTGGAGGATATCCCTTTAGAAAACTACTTTCAAGGTTAGTTAGCTAAAATAATTACCATGAACTATATTTGAATTATGTGTATTGTTATTGGTATATATAAATTAAAACTACTTTTTTTGATGTTGTAGCAGGAAAATGAAGCATATGAGGTGTCTTAGTGTAGATGCTTCAAAGCCAGCTAGTGATCATCAGCCTAAAAAGAGTGTGTATAAAGTATTTTGGCCATAATGAATAAGTGTTGATATTGATGATGAACTTTGTTTCCATTTCAATTAGTTTGGGTTGCCTGAGAAGATAGTGTGATTTGACCATGTTTTTGTGTCTCGGGATCAAATACAAGATATTTAATCCAAGAATTGCAGTATAATGTAACACTCAGCTCGTCTCTCTTCTCGAGGAGGTTTTATTTGAATCCTAGGTAATCTAAATGTCATACAAAGAAAACAAGGGGAAAATGGATTTTTGATTTTTTTTAATAACTAAAAGAAAGTGCAATTTAATTAAATAAGTACTCAAATTAATTTAAAATCTCACAAGTAAAATTTAATCGCATAAACTAAATCCACAATTTATATAGACAATCATCAAGTTTCACACAAAAGAAAATATATAAGAACAAAATAAAATTAAAAATGAAGAAACACTCCCCTGTTCACGCATTCACGCACGAAGAAATGCAATGCATGTTGATGATGTTAGCATGCATGTCGATGATGTTAATGCAGTTTTGTAGAAGACACACACCAATGGTTTCACGCACGTGCATGAAGTCAAGCATAACACTCCTCATCTCTAAGAGTTAATGAATCAGCCTCTCGTAATTGCAACGATCTAAACGACTCATGCCAAGAGTGTGCATGATGAAGTGCGTTACTCTTCTTCTCAGCTTTGCACTTGTGTGAAGAAAAGAGGTTGCCAGAGTTGGAGTTTGCCAGAAAATGGGGGCTGAAAAAATCAAGAAACTCTCCTTAAACTGCACCACTCCACTGGAGAATTGCAAACACAGCTGGAACTCACAAAATAATTGCTAAAAATCACAGAGAATCTGACGTTGTAACAATGAGAGATGGAAGAGCAATAATGGTTGAATGAAAATAAAGAAACAGGTCACCCAAAATTTCAGAGCTTTGTTAGAATGGGGGTCGGAAGTTGCAGAAACACACCGGCTGTTCTGAGCTTGATGTCTGATGTCGATAAGGGTGATAGTGTTGGAGATGAAGGTTGGTGTTAGCTGTGACAATGAAGATGATGGTGATATTATGAATAGAGGAAGAAGAAGTGTGATGACGCAATGAAGGTGGAAGAGATAGAGAGGAGTCGGTGGTTTGGAGGTTATGGTGATGATGAAAGTGATGAAGATGAAGAACATGGAGGTGTTATGAGGATGAAGATGCTGATTGTGATGACAGTAAAATAATGAAGGAAAGAAGATGATAAAGGTGGTGAAATGAAGAAAAGGAAAATGCCGAGGCTGGTAAAGGTGAATGGTGGTGAAGGAGGGAAGAGGTCGGTGGTGACCTCGTTCTTACTACAACTCCCCATTTTGTAGTACCTCAGCAAAAGAAAATGGAAGAGGAAAACTGAAGAAGGAAGAGCTGTAGGTTTTCGGATGCCCTGATGGTGGTGAAGATGGGGGTATATATAGTGAGATTGACTACGTCTATTTCCCTTCACCAACCATAGACACTGCTGATTGTTATGTTAGGTACAGCCGTCATCGTTGATTGCAAGCTGCCAATTGTTTGCCAGAAAGAAAAAAATGTGTTCACTGTGTTTAACACAAATCTTTTTGTGATGTACGGGCATGTAGTTTTCTTCATATTCTAGAAGCTCACATAACAAAACCCCCCAAATTTTGCTTTTCTGTCGTTCAAAGGTTTGAATGTTGAATTTGTGTCTTGGGTCTTTTCTGTGATTTTCCCTAGTAAATTTTCTTCGTGAAAAAGCTGATGGGTACTTTTCTCTAAATTTCTTTGGCCCATTTCTATAATTTCGTTTGTCTTCAAAATATTAATTCGGCCTCCAAATATCACCAATTGCGTCCCAAAGCACCTGCAATGCAAGATTAAGCACAAGGTAGTATTAAAAGTTCAAGAGATCATATGTATAAATATTTAATAATTATGGTCATTTTATCCTTTAATTACAATTAATCCAATACAAATGCCTCTAATTAAAATGAGTTTAATTAAGAGAAAATATATAAAATTATGGTTAAATCAATTCCCCCACACTTAGACCTTTGTACTCCTGAACAAAGGAAATTCAGTACAAGACTTCAAATCCAAATCATCGACGCATTGAAAGGTGAGCAATTTCATAATTAGAAAGCAAAAGATCAATTAATCATATCCTTCAAGCCAACATTAGTTATAGTTAATTGATGCAAAGAAATTAGTCAACTACACAAAATATTAGAATAAAGCACAAGAGACTCTCAAGGTATTACTGTTTCACTTATCTCACCTCTTTGGGATAATTTCACTCTAGCTCACTCAATGAACAACTTACCATAGGCTTGTAACAACTCTAACATCTCCCCTACAAATAGCAATTAATGTAATGAATCAAGAGGACTTCAATGGGTTATAATGATGGATGAAGGCTGAATGGAATGAAAAAAATAAATAGTTGATATGCAAGTCAGAATTACTGACCAAGTTTATGGTAACAAATTGACTTTACAAACTATTGCCAATTATTTTTTCTTAATTCATGAACAAATGCCTCTTATTCACCTTCTTCTCTCTCTCTTTTTTTAACTACTTTTTTTTATGGCATTTCAAATTGTTCAACTGTCTATTGACAATTTACTTCGATTTCAGAATACCATGAACACTATGAATAAATGATTTACATACAACATAGGAATAGCTCAAAATGGGTAACAAAAAGGTGATAAATAAGGGTTTGTGTTTTTTTGAATGGGTTTAAAATGAATGCCTCTTTCATTTTCATCACACTAATGCAAATGCCATTTTGAAGAAGAGTTGAAACAAGTTCTAGAAGATGAAAAATAAGTGAACATGCACACATGGAAAGAATTTAAGGTCAAATAATATTCCAACAAGGTTTTTGTCTAATGCTTCTTCTAACATGATTAAATGCATAGGAAACTAACCACAAAACATCTGCTTAACTTATTCCTAGTGCTAGCCTTACAAATATAATTAATCAAAACATTGCACTCAATTATAATAATGCTCACTCTTCAATGTACTAATGATACAATTTTTTTTAAACAAAGAGTAAACAAGAATCCAATTGTGGGTTCCTTTCTCTTTCCATTCACTTGAAAAACAAAAACATGGTTCCAAAAAGTTGCCAAAAACTCGATCTCATCAAAACCCAAAAAAATAATTCTTACAAATTACATTTTCAAAGTGGCAAATGCGACCCTTTTTCAATTAGGAAATGCATCAAAGCAAGTCATTGTCAATTTTTTTTTTGAAAAATCTTCTAGTTTAAGGTATTTTCTCATTTAAAAACAACCATTGGGATTCTAAATGTATTTCCTTCCCCCACACTTAATCAATACATTATCCTCATTGTGCACACACAAAGGAAGAACAAAAGAAAAACAAAGGATACACACAATTTTTTTTAACTATACTACTTCTACTAGAATGCCATTCCCCCATACTAATCTCAAGCAATCAATAAAGCATACATAATAACTGATGAAAGATCATTGAAAGAAAAAGATAGTGAAAGGAGAAGAAGCAACCTGGCCTCAAGTAGGCTTTAATGGTGAATCACAATAGAGCTTGAGCAGGTGTCCATTGACTTAGAGCTCTTTTCCAGTAGTCTCATCAAGTAGCTCTACCATGCCGAATGAAAAAGCACTTTGGTGACAATGAAAAGGCCCATACCATTTATCTTTAAGCCTCCCACTTAACTACTTGAATTAGGCCTTATACAACAGCACACGATCACCTACTTTGAAATCCTTTCTCAAGATCTTTTTATCATGCAGCAACTTGATCTTTTGTTTATAAATGCGAGAGCTCTCATAAGCATCCAGTCACATTTCTTTAAGTTCTTGTAGTTGCAATTTCCTTTCCCAACCTGTCTCTTCTATATCCATGTTGCACATTTTCACAACCCAATAGGTTTTGTGCTCCAATTCCACCAGAATATGACAAGCCATTCCATGGATAAGTTGGTAAGGAGACATTCCTATTGGTGTCTTAAAAGCAGTTTTGTAAGGCCATAGTGCTTCCTCTAACCTTAAGCTCCAATCATTCCTTGAAGGCTTGACTATCTTTTCTAGAATCTGTTTGATCTCTCGGTTGGATACTTCTGCTTGCCCACTTGTTTGTGGATGATAAGGGGTAGAAGTTTTATGAGTCACCCCAAGCTTAGCCAGTAAGTTATCAATAACCTTATTGCAAAAGTGGGTTCCTCTATCACTTACTATAGCCCGCGGTACTCCAAATCTGCAAAAGATATAAGACTTGAGAAACTTGGAAACCATTTGGGCACATCATCCTTCCTAGTAGGAATAGCTTTGACCCATCTAGAGAGGTAATCCACAGCTAACAAGATATAGCTATAGCCTGATGAGGGTGGAAAAGGGCCTATGAAGTCTATACCCCATACATCAAATATCTCACAAAAGAGCATAGGTTGTTGTGGCATCTCGTGCCGTTTTCCTAGCCCCCCAAATCTTTGGCATTTAAAAGGGTGGGCCAGTAAAACCCATCATCTAATACTTTCCTAGATGTCTTCTTGGCATTAAAGTGTCCACTACAAATCATAGAGTGGCAAGCGGATAGTATGTCCTTAGTTTCAGTCTCTGGAACACATCTCCTAATAACTTAATCATTGCATAGTCTCCACAAATAGGGCTCATCCCAAATGTAGTGTTCGGATTCTCGTCTAAGTTTCTGAGCTTGAAAGGAAGACATATGCTCAGGCATGAGACCGGTCACAATATAATTGACAAGACTAGCAAACCAAGGAACATAAACAGAGATAGAAAATAGGGATGCATCAGGAAAGTTATCATAAACAAGATCAGAGTCAAGTACTCCCCTTGTGCCATCCGGTAGTCCACTCAAGTGATTTGCCACAAGGTTTGCAATTCCAGGCCTATCTTTAATGCTAATGTCGAATTCTTGTAGCAGTAACATCCATCTAATAAGCCTTGCCTTAGACTAAGGCTTGGTGAAGAGAAACTTCACAGCTACATGATCTGTATACACAACCACTTTGGAATTGATTAAATATTGTCTAAACTTGTCTAATGCAAATATCACAGCAAACAGTTCTTTTTCAATGGTAGTGTAATTCCTTTGTGCACTATCCAGGGTTTTGGATGCATAAGCAATCACATGGAACAACTTGTTATGCTTTTGCCCCAGCATGAGCCCCACAGTAGAATTGGAAGCATCGCATACTAGTTCAAAAGGTAAGGTCCAATTTGGTGCACTCAGAAAAGGGAGTGAAATCAAGTGTGATTTTAATTCATCAAATGCTTGTTTATAGCAATCATCAAAGATGAAATCAACATCCTTTTGCAATAATTTGGATAATGGTAGAGCTATCTTGCTGAAATCTTTTATGAATCATCAGTAAAAACCCACATGCCCTAGAAAAGAATGAAGCATTTTAACATTAGTTGGGTAGGGCAAGGAGGAAATTACCTCAATTTTAGCTTTATCAACTTCAATGCCCTTGCTAGATATCAAGTGACCAAGTACTATTCCATGATCAACCATGAAATGGCACTTCTCATAATTCAAAATTAAATTTTTCTCGATGCATCTAGCAAGAACCTTATCCAAACTATCTAAACAAGTATCAAATGAAATGCCATACACTGTAAAATCATCCATAAAATCTTCCATACAATTTTCTAGGAAATCGTTAAACAGTGACATCATACAACATTGGAAGCTGCCAGGTGCATTGCATAATCCGAACGGCATTCTCCTATACGCATAGGTACCAAATGAACAAGTAAAAATGGTCTTTTCTTGATCTTTAGGAGCCAATGGGATCTGAAAATATCATAAATAACTATCTAAAAAACAATAGTGACTCTTACCTACCAACCTTTCAAGCATCTGATCAATGAAAGGTAAGGGAAAATGATCTTTCCTAGAGGCTTCATTCAATTTCCTGTAATCTATGTATACTCGCCAAGTATTTTGCATCTTGGTAGGTATCAATTCATTATTTTCATTTTTTATCATAGTGATCCCACTTTTCTAAGGTACAACCTGTACCAGACTAACCCATTTACTATCAAAAATTGGTTAGATGATACCTGCACTCAATAATTTTGTCACTTCTTTCTTGACCACATCTAGAATCAAGGGGTTGAGTCACCGCTGAGGCTATCTAAGGGGTTTGGATTCCTCATACAATAGGATCTGATATGTACAAAGAGCAGGATTGATTCCAGGAATATAAGCTAAAGTCCAACCTAGAGCTTTTCGATTTTTACTCAAAACATCAATTAATCTCTCCTCCTCACTCACAGACAAAGAATTTGAAATAATTACAGGCAATTTCCCATTAGCAACAAGGAAAGCATATTTCAAATTATGGGGAGAGGTTTAAGCTCTAATTCAGGAGGTTGAACAATAGAGGGAATTAGTGTAGGAAGATTAAGGGTAGTGAAAATACTCCCTTTTTGACACTTAGGAGATATATGACTTGTGCTAAGCTCCGTAGATTCTACCAATTGAGCATTGGTCTTTCCAAGTATTGAACCAACATTCGATTGGTCTACAGCAGCAACAGCCTTGGGGAAAGCAACTTCCTTCATACCTACTTCACAAGAAGTAATTAGTTCATTCAAAAATCATAAGGTATGAGGAGTAATCTTTGTTCGAGGGTTAGATGATGAGTTAAGAAATGGCCTTTAACCATATTGCGTTTAGCTTCAAAGTGAGTCACACAGGAAGAGGTCTTGATTGGCGTAATGGCTATCTCCTGCAAAGTGTCCATGTCGTGATTACCAACCTCGCATTCAAACTCTTCAGCTAGTTTATGACCTAAAATATTAGCAAGAATACCTTCCTCACAAGCATCATCACTAAAGCAAGAATTATCAAGCGAGTTATGTTCCTATGAACTAAGAGAAGTAAGAGAAAAATCACTTAGGGAAGATAACCAACAATCAACCATTGATGAGTTAAGGTTGGAAATATCACTCCCTTGTGAATCAAGATTATCAACAGAAGAAGGAGGAGAGAGTTTATCATCACATGAATCTAATGCAATGCCACAATTAAGATCACAATTATCAGTGTGTAAGTTAAGCTCACATTCATTAACCATATCATCAAATGCTAAGTCAATTGAATTCACACCTAATAAAGAGCAATCTTCAAAATGGTGTTTTATGGCTTCATACATATTGAAACTTAGCTTATGGTTACCCACTTCCATGGTGATCGATCTATGTTTCATGTCTATCAAGGTACTGGCTGTCATCATAAAGAGTCTCCCTAAGATAAGGGTGGATTCACTAGGTTCTGGAGACATGTCTAACACATAGAAATCAGCTGGAAAAACCAAATCCTTGACTTTGACAAGTAAATCTTCAATGATACCTTGCGGTTACCTAATACTTTTATCAGCTAGTTAGAGAACTATGGTAGGTCTCTTAATTAAGTTCCTTGACACCAAGAGACTTAAAAATGGAACTGGGCATGACATTAATGGCTATACCTAAGTCTAACAAGGCTTGGGCTACATTTACATTACCTATGGTACAAGGTATAGTGAATAAGCCAGGATCCTTACATTTATCGGGGATTTGAGGTTTGAATAGGGCAGACACATTAGAGCTAATTTGGACACTCTCATTAGGCTTAAATTTCCTCTAATTGGTATAAAGCTCCTTAAGGAATTTGCAATAACTAGGCATAGACTTGACCAATTGGAAGAAAGGAACATTGATATGTAGCTTACTAAATAAGTCATACATTTCTTTCTCAGTTTGTTCATCATGCATTTTCTTGCCTTGAAAGTAAGCTTTAGGGAAAGGGAGTTGAGAAATTTTTACCTCTTTACCATTAGTGTTGGATAAGGTGCCATACTCGCTTGTCTTACCTTTCTCAAAATTGTTTCTTTCCCTGGAGCCAACCTTTCTCAGAAGTGGTTGTTGATCCACTTGAGGTTGTTTAACTGTTTTGTCCTTCTTCCTTTCAAAAATAGCCTTCGATCTCGATCTTTGGAGCTTCAGGATTTGGAAGCTTCTTTCGGCTCAAAGGTGGACTTTCAACTTCTATCTCCTTATCTACTTCATTATTGATCTCTTCAAGAAAGTATACCTTTTTACCACTTCTCAGTTCAATAGCATTTAGGGACTTGGGATTGATGATGGTGTTTGAAGGAATTGACCCACTAGTCTTAGCATGCACGTCACTCAAGGAATTGGATAATTGGGTTAAATGAGATTGAACTGTGTTATTTTTCAACTCTAACTCTTCAAACTTCTTGTACATATGAGCCATTTGAGTACTATCACTTGCCCTGTCAGTGTGTAGCTTTTGTAGAGATGCATTGATAGAGGAGAATTGACCCTGATTCCAAGATTTTTCTTCCATAATCTGATTATCAATGCTAGCAATTCGAGCAGCCAAGCTCTTCAATAATTGATTGGTTTCATCGCCTTTAGACTCTTGAATAGGCAACATTTGCCCATGATTTGACCCATATAGTTAGACTTGATAAGATGAACCTTCTGATTCATCCAACAAAAATTAGGATTAGGTCTTCTGTTTTCATTGTAGGTCATGGTGTTAGAGTCCCATCTTTGTTGATTAGGCCTTCCTTGATACATAGCATTGACTTCTTCATGAGGATTAGGGCATAGGCTTGTAATGTGCATCGCTGAACCATAATTATCGCAACTGGGCGCAATAAGAGCTTATGAAGCAAGAAAATGAGTTGCTTGTGGGGTACTCAGATGTTGAAGTTCAGCAGTGATGAGAGAAAGTTGCTAAGTGAGTGTATCCATTTTAGACTCAAGTGTGATCATCCTTTGGTTAGATTTGATATCACAAGCATTTCTGATCGCTCTTACATTGTATTGTTGAGTGTTTTGAGCTCTCATTTTAATTTGAGCTCATGCTTCCTCTGCAGTGCAATTTTCTAAGGAACCCCCAGCTGAAGCATCTAGAATACCCTTTCATTAGGTAAAAGAACATCATGAAAGTATTGGATTAATTGGTCATTGCTGATTTGATGGTGTGGGCACTTAGCCAAAAGCTCCAAAAAGCGGCTCGAATACATATAAAAAGACTCTGAGGGGTCTTGTTTGATAGAGTAAATCTCCTTCTTGAGCTCAGCAATCCTTGTAGCGGGAAAGTACTTTTCCAAGAAGGCTTTTTTCATATTTCCCCATGAATGAAAGGGGTTATTAACCTGCCTTGGTAGCATCATATACCACTCTTTCAATTCGCCTTCCCTTCCAAGGTGAAATAAAACACCTTCAGTTGTACATCTTCTAGGCGAGCATCGACAGGCTTCATATTTGAGCAAGCCACATGTAATGCATTGAGGTGGTTGTAAGGATTTTCCTTCTCAAGTCCATGAAAACGAGGTAGTGAAGCAAGCAGAGGTCCCTTAAACTCGAAATTGACATTAAGGTTAGGGTATACAACATTAAAAGGATCAATAGTGACATCTGATCTTGTCACATCCCTAATAGTTCTTCTCCTTGGTTGTTCTTCACCGTTATTTGCCATAGTGGTACCTTGAGAAGCACAATCACTTAAGTCAATGAACAATTGAAGATTAGAAGAATGATCTAATGTCTTTTTAGATTGATCAGACATACAAAAAAAACATTAAGAAAACAATGGATTAATGAAAAGCCAAAACTATTTTGCACACAAATTTTAAGGGGGGAGAAAAACTACAAAGAGAAAAAAAAAATTCAAGTTTATGTAAATATTTAAATGCAAAAGTTATATCACTAATGAACGGGAATTACAATAAAAGCAAGTTATTCACAATGAAGCCACTAAAAGGGAATGAACATTTTTTTTGTTTTTTTTGAATTAACTACTAATTAAATTCAAACCACTCAACACAGCTAAATGCAAGACACAGAATGAACTAAACAAAATAGAGTGAAAATGCAATGATGAGTATGCATGTAGTGGTAAGGATCTAAATGCACCTATGTGTGGGAAAAACAATAAAATGGATAGAATTTTTTTTTATGAAAAATATGGAAATGGTATGAAACTATTGTAAAAATCAAGAAGCTCACAGGCAACCACAAATCAATTTCTCAACTGACACTTAGTTAACCATAGAGTAAAAAAATGACTCCCTAGCAGCGGCGCCATTGATTTGACCATGTCTTTGCGTCTCGAGGTCAAATACAAGATATTTAATCCAAGAATTGCAGTATAATGCAACACTCGAGTCGTCTCTCTTCTCGAGGAGCTTTTATTTGAATCCTAGGTAATCTAAATGTCATGCAAAGAAAACAAGGGGAAAATGGATTTTTGATTTTTCTAATTTAAAATCTCACAAGTAAAATTTAATCACACAAACTCAATCCACAATTTATACAGACAATCATCAAGTTTCACACAAAAGAAAATATATAAGAACAACATAAAATTAAAAATGAAGAAACACTCCCCTATTCACCCGTCCACACACGAAGAAATGCAATGCATTTTGATGTCAGCATGCAGTTTTTTAGAAGGCACACAACACCAATGGTTTCACGCGCGTGCATGATGTCAAGCATAACACTCCTCATCTCTAAGAGTTAATGAGTTAGCCTCTCGTAATTGCAACGATCAAAACGACTCATGCCAAGAGTGTGCATGGTGAAGTACGGTACTCTTCTTCTTAGCTCTGCACTTGTGTGAAGAAAATAGGTTGCCAGAGTTGGAGTTCACCAAAAAATGGGGGCCGAAAAAATCAAGAAACTCGCCTGAAAATGCACAACTCCACCGGAGAATTGCAAACACAACTGGATCTCACAAAATACTTGCTAAAAATCACAGAGAATCTGACGTTGTGACAATTAGGGATGGAGGAGCAATAATGGTGGAATGAAAATAAAGAAAGAGTTTGCCCAAAATTTCAGAGCTTTGCCGGAATGGGGGTCGAAAGTTGTAGAAACACACTGACTGTTCTGAGCTTGGTGTCTGACATTGATAAGGGTGATGGTGTTAGAGATGAAGGTTGGTGTCAGCTGTGACAATGAAGATGACGGTGATATTATGAGCAGAGGAAGAAGAAGTGTGATGATGCAATGAAGGTAGAAGAGATAGAGAGGAGTCGGTGGTTTGGAGGTGATGGCGATGATGAAAGTGATGAAGATGAAGAACGTGGAGGTGTTATGAGGATGAAGATGCTGATTGTGATGACAGTAAAATAATGAAGGAAAGAAGATGATGAAGGTGGTGAAATGAAGAAAAGGAAAATGCCGAAGCTGGTAAAGGTGAATGGTGGTGATGGAGGGAAGAGGTCGGTGGTGAAAGTGGTGACCTCGTTTTTACTTCAACTCCCCATTCTATAGTACCTTGGCAAAATAAAATGGAAGAGGAAAACTGAAGAAGGAAGAGCTGCAGGTTTTTGGATGCCCTGATGGTGGTGAAGATGGGGGTATATATAATGAGATTGCCTACGTCCATTTCCCTTCACCAACCATAGCCACTACTGATTGTTGTGTTAGGTACAGCCATCATCATTGATTGCAAGCCGAAAGCAAGCTGCCAATTGTTTGCCAGAAAGAAAAAAAAAGTGTTCACTATGTTTAACACAAATCTTTCCGTGATGTACGGGCATATAGTTTTCTTCATATTCCAAAAGCTCAAATGACAAAACCGCCCAAATTTTGTTTTTCTGTCGTTTAAAAGTTTGAATGTTGAATTTATGTCTTGGGTCTTTTCTGTGAATTTCCCCAGTAAATTTTCTTCCTGAAAAAGCTGATGGGTACTTTTCTCTAAATTTCTCTGGCCCTTTTCTATAATTTCACTTGTCTTCAAAATATTAATTCGGCCTCCAAAAATCACCAATTGCGTCCTAAATCACTTGCAATGTAAGATTATGCACAAGGTAGTATTAAAAGTTCAAGAGATCATATGTATAAATATATAATAATTATGGCCATTTTAACCTTTAATTACAATTAATCTAATACAAATGTCTCTAATTAAAATGAATGCTTAATCATGCGATAATGTCCTAGAAAATACATTAAGAATCCCTATTTAATTAAGAGAAAATATATAAAATTATGGTTAAATCACAGTGTATGAAGTGTTTAATTTTGTCAATAATTTTATGATTCTGCCTGTGATTGTGAGTTTATTATGTCTGTGATTCTATCTGTGTTGTTGAAATGGCTGCTTGCTAAATGAAATGTTTTAACATGGGAAATGGTTGGCTTACTGGTTGGGTAAATGTTTGAAACAGAGCAATTCTTTTAAAAAAAAAATTAGACCGGTTCTTTCCAAAACCGGTCTTAAAAGTAATACTTTAAGACTGGTTATTTATAAAACAGGCCTTAAAAGTATTACTTTAAGATCAGTTTTTTAGAGAACCGGTCTAAAAATTTGAACTTTTTAGACCAGTTTTTTTGAGAACCGGTATAAAAGATTGAGCTTTTTAGACTGGTTTCTTCGATAACTGGTATAAAAATAATTATTTTTAGACTGGTTTTATAAATAACCAGTTTTAAAACTCTTTTTTAAGACCAGTTCTTTAACCAGTCTAAAAAGTAACAAACTTTTAAGACCGGTTTTCGCATCCATAACCGGTCTAAAATTTCATTTTTAACTGGCCTTAAAAGTGATTTTTCCACTAGTGATTCGAATTTGAATCTTGGATAAAGGATGATGAGATGACGTGATTTCTTAAAAAGGATAATGAAGAGATGATGATTTGGTCCTTGAATTCCGGAGGGATATATGGACGGACATTTTTCTTTGATATATTTGAGGAAAAAGAAATGAATTTAATTCTCAATTTATAGGGCTCATTTTCTGCTTATTCAGTATGAGCATATATTAGAGAAAGAGTAGGCTTGGCGAGTATTGAAGAGAAAATAGTATAAGATTGTTTGAGATGGTTTGGATATGTTTAAAGAAGGACTTAATTGTTATTTAATTGTTCTTTCTTTTTATGTCTAAAATATATATCAGGTCCTTTGAGTCTTCCAGTTCCATTCTAGCGTCCGGTTCCAACCCTGGTTCTTTCTTTTACTGTCTTAAGCACATATCATCATGTATTTTGAGTCTTCCGGTTTGTAGTTGTGCGATTTCTTGTGAAAGTTCATTACCTTTATATACTACAATTTACGTTAAGTAATAGGCGGTAGGGAACTTGATAAAATTAACTACCTATATTACTAATTTGCATCTTTTTGCGGCCATCCTCACAGACTAACGTCCTTTTATTCCTGTTCCTCTTCTCTTATTGGAATCATGGTTTATATTTTTTATTTTGCCCTTCAAAATATTTTCAATTTTTAAGATCCCCCAATAAATTAAGTTGCATTTTTCTAGGTGGTTTAATATTGAAGAACCAAATTTTCAAAATAAAAAAATTTATATTGATTGGGTCACCAACAACATAACATTGTTATAAGAATTGAAGTAGACAAGATATGTGGCGGAAAGTAAATAAAATATGAATCAATTAAATTGCAGGGTAACAGGAGAAAATGGAGAGTGAGAGTGTCAAGAGCAGTAGGAAGAGAGCGTGCCCTTCTTGACCTGACTTCTCATATTTATAGTGCATCACAAGGGGGCTCGGTTAGCTCCACTTTTCTTGGATCTCAGTTAATCTGAGGGATAGATCCCCTTATTACAGACTAGATACATTGGCAACCTCCTAAGCTTGACAAAGTCTTTAATATGTGCGAGTTGGTGCATTCTTGGGCCGGAGCTGCTAGGCATGTCTTGCTGGGCCTTTTCCATATGGACCATTTTATTTATGGTCTCGAGTTTGTAATTTTGTGGCCCTACATATATCTAAATTTCCTTTTTTTAATTGATGTTTAGATAATCTAGACAATCTCCCCACATTATGATCCAACCATATATCCCCACACACACACACACATGTATAATATATTTATTATGCTTTTCTTCCAATCAATATCCAGGAAGATTGTAAACTCTTATGTTGCGTGCTATATCAATTAGGTACAAGATATAAGTGTTCAATTTGATTTGATTATCTTCATCCAAACTTTATCATGCGTCTACTTAGATTTTCATCTCATGTGTTTGGATTAGCGATGGTAGAAGTGGCTTTTTTTCAATCTGATATTTACAAACTTAAGATATGATAAAAGTCATATAGTATAACATGATTTATCTTTGGATTAATTGATTGTGGCAGGAGAGGCCTTGTGTGTGTGTGTGTGAGATTGTCAAGGAGATGAATATATTAAATAATACATTTATATGTATATATTACTTATACACTCATATATTACATAAATTACATATATATATGTAATATGTGTGTGTCTATATGTGGCATCATAATTTCCATAGTTATCATATGAGCCTTTACACAATGAACTTGAACCACTAAGTTAGGCTTCAATCATGGGACAAATACACTTTTGTAAAAGATTTAAAATCCCAATCCAAACATAGGGTTTGAACCTGTAATTGAATGGGCATTTCTGAAAAATTTAAAACTTGAAAAAATGGTTATATATTGGTTCACAAGTTCATTAAGGCTCATCAATCCTTAACTCCATTTATTATTATTAGAGTGCTTCTCTGCTCACATACTAGTATGTTGATGATTAAACTATAGGCCCTTAACATACAATTGCCCAATCCTGGTTCAATTATCGAGCTTGATGTAATTACCGTTTCATTATGTAAAACGATCAACTAAGACTACCCCATACTACGCATGTCATGCTACCTCTATTTCTACAACTACATATACTAGCTTCACTATAATTATGTGTACACACACACACACACACAAAAAAAAAAACCATATAGCCACATGAGGCTACCAAAAATACATAAGTCTAATCAAAATTAGTATACAGATAACCAACATACATTATTTCTTCTTCTCCAACTTCTTCTTTCTCTGAAATCACAACCAGCTTGCCCCTTGAGCTGCTTGCTTTCGCTTTACATCATTAATGAAAATGGTTAGATTTACGAGAATCTCAGTAGTAACAATAGTCAATCATAACATATGCAAGTTCACATTGCATGCTAAACAAACCATCATAAGATTAAGTATTTGGCAATCAAGATACAACATAAAATCAATCACAGTAGATGTTAACTTCAGGAAATTCCTACTAGAACTTCATATTTCATACTGTTTTACTTCACTTTGGGTGTATAAGTGGGCATTAGAAAGGATCAAAGTGATGAATTGTGTTTCTCTTATGATATGCACAGCAGAATGAAATTGTGGAGGATAATACGCCCTAATTGCTATGAATGTCTAACCTCGTGTGAAAGTTCTTTGTGTGAACTGGTACAGATTAAGTCAGGGCTAACCCAGAGGAAGATGCAGGCAGTGAAAAGGAGAGGAAGGAAGTTGAAGCTGACAACCAGTGAATGAAAGACCAGCTGGAAGATCAGAGCAGAACAGAAGGTGTGGGCCGTGGCCCACAACCTCTTGGGACGCGGCCCAGAAATGCAAAAGGAGCCCAGAGAGTATTGGGCCGCGGCCCACCACATCTTGGGCCGCGGCCCAGGATGTTCACACCAGCACAAAAAGGTGTGGGCCGCGGCCCACAATCATCAACCTGAGGCCAGAGACTCTTGGGCCGCGGCCCACAGAGTGGAGGGCCGCGGCCCAAACCCGAAAATGAAGGTCTGCGTTTTGACAGCTGAAAAGATATAAAAGGCAAACCCAGGGTTTTGAGAGGAGGATCCCCATTTAAGGAAACACCAAGAAAGGCGGCTGGAGAGTGAGGAGAGCTGGAGAACTGCTAGAAGCAAGGAGAAGCAAGGGAGATTGCGAATTGGAAGCGATTTCACTCCAAGTTCTTGTTCCTTCTGTATTCATTCCCTTCTTCCCACTGTGATTCTGTTATGGCTACTTTTAGTCTTGATATTTGTAATACGTTTTTGAACATGAGTAGCTAGTTTCTCTTATTCTAGGATTGTTCAACGATTTTGTATGGATTAAACTCGAACTTTTCTTCTTCTTCTTTAGCTAAGGGTATATATATGTTTACTCTACTCTGTTTTCCCTGACATTCATGAAATGCTAGCTCTATGAATAACATGTTCAACTAGATTAAGCTTGAGAGAGTTAATCTAATTGAAGAACATGGGTAGAGTTATGCTAGACCTAAAGTTTAAAGAGTTAAATGGAGGGTTTGTTAATAACATAGAGATATAGTTATTAACCTAGCATTGTCGAAGTAGGGAAGCTGTGTAATGTCTATTTTCCCTTAAATGCAGTAAGAGATTGTGTATCTAATTGGAAAATATAAGTGGTTATGACTCGAGAGAGCTTAACCACCGGCTATCAAACCTTAGACTGACATATATATATATATATATATATTCCCATAAACAGTAATATCGAAGAAGAAGTAGATTGAGTTTATGATATACAAAGGAAGTGAACAATCCTAGATATACTTTACTTGATAGAATCCACAAGAAGCATATTCTGTTCAGCGTTTTTCTTAGTGTTATCAGCACATTTTTTGAATTTGTTTTTCTCATACTCAACATTTTATCTGAGTCAACTTGATCAAACACATCAAGCCATTGTTCGACTAGTTGTTATTCAAATCCTCGTGGGAATGATCTGTACTTATCAATCTATTACTTGGCGCGACCCGTGCATTTGCGGTGGCGAACAAGTTTTTGGCGCCGTTGCCGGGGATTGGTTTAACAAATATTTTAGTAGACCTTAGGCTTATGTTAGTAGATTTCGCTTGATTCTTTAGTTAGAGTTATAATTTTTCTGTCATTGTTTTCTGAATTAAATTTCATTTGTGTAGCTTGATACTTGCTGTCTTGTCCTTTTCGAAGGTATCAGTCCAGTTCATGCAACATTTGCAAGGAAACAAACTGATCGTGGTGCTGGACGGAGTACAGCGCATTGAGGAGGACCCAGAAACAGCAGCAGAATCTGAATCTGGTACTGAAACAGCAGCAGAATTTGAGTCTGGTACTGAAACTGATGCTGAAACAATGGCGGATGAATATGATAGAGCCACTGTCAATGATTTTGCCAGCAGAAACATGAGAGGAACTCAATCATGCATTCGAATGCCGGATATGCAAGCCCACACTTTTGAGATCAAACCAGTGATGATAACGATGTTGCAAATGCATGGGTTATACCATGGCCTTTATAATGAAGACGCCAACAAGCATTTGATGTATTTCTTAGAGGTGTGTGACTCCTTCAAGCAGAACGGTGTTCCTCAAGATATACTGCGGTTGCGGCTATTCCCTCTCTCTCTTCAAGGGAAAGCTAGAGATTGGTTTAACAATCTCCCGGAAGGATCCATAACATCTTGGGCTGATCTTGAAGCTAAATTTAGAGCTCAATTTTTCTCCGATGATAAATCAGTGGAAGCAAGAGATGAGTTTCTAAGCTTTAGACAACAGCCGGATGAGCATTTGTATGCCGCATGGGAAAGATACAAGATGCTAATGAAACAATGCCCCAATCATGGGGTGGACAAGTGGGTAGTAATCCAGATTTTCTGCACAAGATTGAATCCTCAATCTAAAGCCATGGTGGACTCTATGACTAATGGAGGTTACCGGAATGTTCCTGTCAATGAAGTTTTCAGACTTTTGGACCAATTATCTGCAAATAACACCCAGGGAAATGATAGGAGAACTCCAACTACCCCAGCCCTACTCAACACAAAAGAAGACTCTTCATCACAAATTGCCACTATTTTGTCCGCTTTGAACAAATGTTTTAATGTCTTAGAGTCTCAAATAAACAAGGGCAATACCCGTGGTGTGCATTCTGTTCAATCCACTCCGATTGTATGTGAGCAATGCAATGATGTCCACATGCCGGACAATTGCCCTCTTTACATGGACACTGAATCTGTCAATTATATGGGCAAATTCCAACCTTCTCAAGGTAATCCATACTCACAAACTTACAATCGTGCTTAGAGAGCTCATCCCAACTTTTCTTGGAGTCAAGGTAACACTTTGAATCCTCCTCATGAGTCTACTTCTGGCACCAAGCCGGTCCCTCCACCGGGTTTTCCAATGCAATCAAGGCAAGCTCCTATGAAAGAAGAAGAATCAAAGACGGATAAAATGTTGTCCCGAATCATAACCAAAGTGGAATCTTCAAGGGGTGAGAGTAAGGCCACCTTTTCTCTTCATGAATCGGCTATTAAGAACCTTGAAGTTCAAGTGGGGCAACTAGCTATACAAGTAAATGCCATGGCTCGAAACGGTCTCCCAAGTGATACCATCCCTAACCCAAAGAGGGGTGGAAAAGAAGAATGTAAGGCCATTCATTTGAGAAGTGGCAAGGTGCTTCCGAACATGCCCAGCTCAAGCACAACGGAGCCCAAGCAAGATGAGCAAGTGGACATTGAAGTGGATGAGGAGGAAGTCATACCTCCAGAAATTATGGTGGAAGATGAGGAGACTAAAAAGAGAAAGCACACGGAGGGCGGATTGGATAATGTTGGCAAGAGCAAGAAGAGGGAACAAGAACTAAATAATGAAAAGAAGAGCAAACCAAACGCCTCTACTGTCATGCCTCCCTTACCATTTCCTCAAAGATTCAAAAAGAAGGAGGAAGATGCACAATTCAAGAGGTTTGTAAATATGTTTAAGCAATTACATGTCAACATTCCTTTTGCTGAAGCGTTAGAGGGGATGCCCAAATATGCCAAGTTCCTTAAGGATGTGTTGTCTAAGAAGAGGCGATTCAATGAATTTGAAACTGTCGCTTTGACTGAAGAATGTAGTGCCGTGATCCAGAGGAAGTTACCCACCAAGTTGAAAGATCCGGGTAGTTTCTATATTCCTTGCAACATTGGTACAAACTTCAACGGTAAAGCTCTATGTGACTTGGGCGCTAGCATAAATTTGATGCCCTTGGCTGTTTTTAACCAATTGAGGCTAGGAGAACCAAGGCCTACCACAGTTACCCTTCTATTTGCTGACCGGAGTATTTCTAAGCCTCGAGGAATTATTGAATGATTCAGCTCAATGCTCATTTGTGGAAAAGGGTGAAATTACTTTAAGGGTAGACGATGAAAAAGTGGTCTTTAACATGCCAAAAGCCTTAAAGTTCCATGATGATTCAGCTCAATACTCATTTGTGGATATCTTGGACTCACTCATTCCTCAAGAAGCCTATGCTCCTATGATCAAAGACCCTTTAGAGGCATTTCTCATTGGGGAGAAAAGCTTGGATGAATTTAATGAAGAAGCTATTGAAAACCTTTTTCGTATGGAGGCATTCCCTCACTCAAGACAAAGGAATTTTGAGCCACTTGAGGTGGCTGAGGCATTGAGCACTCCTTTGAAGCCATCTATTGAAGTTCCGCCATCTCTTGAGTTGAAGCCCTTGCCATCTCATCTTAAGTATGTCTACTTAGGAGAGGCCGACACATTACCGGTGATTGTCTCTTCCGATCTTTCAAATCTACAAGAGGAAAAGCTCCTACGAGTTTTAAAAGACCACAAGAAAGCCATAGGTTGGACTATAGCTGACATTAAGGGAATCAGCCCTTCTATGTGTATGCACAAAATCTTGTTAGAAGATGATCATAAAACTTCTATTGAGCATCAAAGGTGATTGAATCTAATCATGAAGGAAGTGGTCAAGAAAGAAATACTTAAGTGGCTCTCCGCTGGCATTGTGTACCCTATCTCTGATAGTTCATGGGTGAGCCCAGTCCAATGTGTCCTTAAGAAGGGTGGCATGACTGTAGTGGCTAACACCCAAAATGAACTAATTCCTACCCGCACGGTAACTGGTTGGCGGGTGTGTATGGACTATCGGAAGCTCAACACAGCTACAAGAAAGGATCATTTTCCTTTGCCATTCATAGATCAAATGTTGGACAAGTTAGCCGGTCAGGAATTCTTTTGTTTCCTTGATGGATATTCCGGGTACAATCAAATTGCCATAGCCCCAGAAGATCAAGAGAAGACCACATTCACTTGTCCATATGGCACTTTTGCTTTCAGAAGAATGCCCTTTGGACTTTGCAATGCACCAGCCACTTTTTAACGGTGTATGATGTCCATTTTTGCTGATATGATTGAGAAAACAATTGAGGTACTCATGGATGATTTTTCTGTCTTTGGTCCATCTTTTGACTCATGTTTGGAGAATTTAGATGCTATGCTCACAAGGTGTGAAGAGGCAAACCTAATTCTCAATTGGGAGAAATGCCACTTCATGGTGCAAGAAGGCATTGTACTTGGCCATAGAGTGTCTAAGAATGGGTTGGAGGTAGATAGAGCTAAAATTGCTATTATTGAGCAATTACCACCACCTACTAATGTCAAGGGTATCCGAAGTTTTCTTGGACATGCCGGGTTCTATCGGCGGTTTATCAAGGATTTCTCCAAAATTGTCAAACCCCTTTCTAAGCTTTTGGAAAAAGATATAGAATTCAAGTTTGATGATGAGTGCTTACATGCTTTTGAAGAATTAAAGAAGCGTCTCATTTTAGCTCCTATCTTAGTGGCTCCAGATTGGGTTTTACCTTTCATTATCATGGCTGATGCAAGTGATTATGCCGTTGGTGCTGTTCTTGGGCAAAAGGCAGAAAAAATCTTTCACCCTATATATTATGCGAGTAAAACTCTCGATGGTGCTCAACTCAATTACACCACCACTAAAAAAGAGTTACTTGCCATAGTGTATGCATGTGAGAAGTTCAGACCATATATTGTAGGTACTAAGGTCACTGTGTATACCGATCATTCAGCTCTCAAGTATCTACTCACCAAGAAGGACTCTAAGGCTAGACTCATTCGCTGGGTGCTTCTACTTCAAGAGTTTGACCTGAACATAATTGACAGAAAAGGTACAGAGAATCAAGTGGCCGACCACCTATCAAGGCTGAGCATCGAACCTCAACTTGACGATTCTGACATGATCCAAGCATCATTTCCTGATGAACGGCTGTTCTTTGTTGATCACTCATCTACACCATGGTTTGCTGATTTTGTAAACTATTTAGTTTGTGGAGTGTTACCTCCGGAGTTCAATTCTCATCAAAAGCGTAAGTTTTTGCACAAGGTGAAGAAGTACTTTTGGGATGAACCTTACTTATTTAAGAGGTGCCCTGATCAACTCATTCGAAGATGTGTGCCAGAAAATGAACAAGAATGCATTCTGCATTGTTGTCATTCATCTGAATATGGTGGTCATTTTGGAGGAGAGAAAACTACTGCGAAAGTGATTCAAAGTGGGTTTTATTGGCCTTCATTGTTCAAAGACGCTTATGATTTTGCCCTCCAATGTGATCGGTGCCAAAGAGTGGGGAACATATCCAGAAGGAATGAGATGCCACTGAATAACATGTTAGAAGTTGAGCTCTTCGATGTCTGGGGGTTTGATTTCATGGGTCCATTCCCTAAGTCCTTCAACAATGAACACATTTTAGTGGGGGTGGACTATGTATCAAAATGGGTGGAAGCTATGGCATGTGTGACTAATGATGCCAAGACGGTACTGAAGTTCCTCAAGCAGCACATTTTCACAAGGTTTGGCACACCAAGAGCAATCATCAATGATGGTGGATCTCACTTCTGCAATCATCAATTTCAAGCTCTGATGAAGAAATATGGTGTGAGGCACAAAGTGGCATTGCCCTACCATCCCCAAACAAATGGCCAAGCGGAGATTTCCAACCGGGAAATCAAGAATATTCTTGAGAAGATGGTGAACACTACTAGGAAAGATTGGTCTTCCAAGTTAGATGATGCATTGTGGGCCTATCGAACAGCTTACAAAACACCTATTGGTATGTCTCCATATCGATTAGTGTTTGGAAAAGCTTGCCATCTGCCTGTGGAATTGGAACATGGAGCATATTGGGCCATCAAGAAGTTAAATTTTGATCCACAAGCTGTGAGAGAAAAGAGGCTACTCCAACTCAATGAGCTGGATGAAATCCGCTTAAATGCTTATGAAAGTTCACGGATTTACAAAGAGAAGACAAAGAGGGATCATGACAGAAAAATCAGTCCCAAGAGCTTTGAACCGGGACAAACTGTTCTTCTTTACAATTCCAAACTGAGGCTCTTCCCTGGAAAGCTTAAATCTCGATGGTTTGGGCCCTTCAAGGTGATTCAGGCATCAAAATATGGTGATGTGGAGCTGGAGAATGATAAGGGTGAGAGATTCAAGGCTAATGGCCAAAGGTTGAAGCATTACTGGGGAGGAGATGTGGAAAGGCTGGTATCCACCATCTACTTATCAAATGAAGAGTGACCAAAGTAAAAAGTCAGGCTAAGGACTATAAACTAAGCGCTTCTTGGGAGGCAACCCAAGTTCTGAACTTAATCTCTTTTGTTTCTTTGAGTTTAGCATAATTTAGTAGGTTTACGTTTGATCTTTTAACTTTTGTAGGGAGAAATGGAGTTCAAATTGAAAGTTTTAGAGAACAAGAATATGGCCAGGCAGAGGGGTGGTATCTTAATAAACAGGCCTATTCCAGGGAAGTTCTTCAACTCTTATGCATGCTTGTGTATTCTGATGCCCAGGATATGATATGGGTTTTGAAATGACTGTTAGAGAAGCAAGGTGAATTATCTTTAGCTTCAATCTATCAAATTGCTGTTCACACATAGAAAACCTTGCATTAGGGAGACAATTTGATCATATAAAATGTGTGGTTTAGGGGTGTTGATTGTGAGAGTGGTAATGTGAAAGTGTGGCATAGTTTGATACTCTTTATTGAATAACCAATGGTTCTGTATACTCTGTGTCAATGATGATTACAGTGGATTATATGACTGTGTGGGAACTGATAGGCTGAAAAATGCAACCTGGTCGCAGCTCAGACGATATTGGGCCGCGGCCCACCTATGCCTAGAACTGAGTTTCACTGCTCAGAAAGTTCTGGGCCACGGCCCAAGCCTTCCCCTGAGAGCCCAGAAAGTTCTGGGCCGCGGCCCAAAATCCTTGGGCCGCGGCCCAGGGATTCCACTAAAGAGCCCAGAAAGTTCTAGGCCGCGGCCCAAGCGCGACCCCTCAGGACCCAGAAAAGTTCTGGGCCGTGGCCCAAACACCATGGGCCGCGGCCCAACCGCGACAGCAGGGTTTTTAAAAACCCTGCTGCGCGTTCTTTTCTCTCAGATCTTCCTATCTCACAGCAGCCACCCCCCCCCAAAATCCCTCCTCCCTCACAGTCGATACCCTTCCCCCACTTCCCCCCTTCAATTTCCTCTTCCTCTCTTGTTTCTTCTTCCTCCCCTCCTCATTTTTGAACATTCCTCTCCGTTGGCTGCTATTGGTTGGTGCTGCAGTGAGACCTCTGTTCTTCCTTGCTGTGGAAGACGATCTAGGGCACCCCGAGAGATCATTCCCCTTGGAGTTCTCCTTTAATCTCTCAATTCTCTCCCCATTTGAGGTAAGAAGTCTAAATCTTGCTCTGTTACTCGCATTTGGGGGTAGTTAGGTCGATTTTGCTATGGGAATTTAGGCGTAGAAGTCACAATTCTGTGGTAATTGTTTTTTTCAAGGGCACTGTAATTGAATTTCTGAATCCTTTAGTCATAAGAATAGCAAATATGCCTTCAATCCATTCTGAATTCCCTAGTGTACCATTGCCCTATTTTGAGACTTACACCTCATTACAAATGTTGCTACGAGGCCTCTGTATAACTTGCATTGGCTAAATTGCAGAAGTATGAGTTCTTATGCTGTTTAATTTGGCTGTGCATGCCTCTTGTCATCAAATTGTTGAAAATTGCCTTGCAATGCACTACACTGTGCACCTGTGGTCTGATTGTTGAATGTGTAAACTTCTCTTGTCCATCATGCTTGGTCCCAGATTTGCTTAAATTGTTGTTTTCAGGGGACATGATTATTTTGCTCTGATTTGGTATGCACTGGTTTTGGCTGGGCTTGAATTCTCTGTTTTAGCATCTCATGCATTCATTGCATTTCAAAGGTTTCCTACTTCATTTTAAACATGAAAGCATGTGATAGGTTGTGTATGTTCTCTCTTGGTTGTGTATGTTCTGTTGATTCTGTAAATGGAATTGTGTAATGTTTATATGGGCGAATGGTGTTTCATATGGTCCCATCACACAACATGCTTGTATTGTTGCACTATTTGAATGAGTTTTAAAACTTCTCAGCAGTTGATAGAGGTCGACAAGTGTGTCGTTGTTCCTTGTGAATGATCATGTGAACCTGGAGGTGCATCTTGTGCTTTCGAAAACCATGTTTTGATTACCCTCCACACTTTGCAAATTGCTTCAGTGAATTTCAGACTTTCCAAGGTTTTACATACACTTTCAACTGTAGTGAACCTGTGTTATGGTAGTCACATTGTGCTCCTTGTTTTGAAATAACTGTGCGATGATATTTTGGCACCATTATAGTGACCTAAAGCCTTCTTCTGAGTTGATTAAGTGAAGTATGAGGTAGTGATAAAAAGGTTGAGGTTTGAAATCTTATTGAACAGATTTGCGACTATTAGGCCATAAGTTTGGGGGGTTCATTATTGCATTGTCTGATGCTGGTGCCTATGTTTAGTTCCTGTTTGAGTCTTCATTGGTTTTTGGCTGTCCATTGTCTTCTCTCGTAGCAACGATGCCGGCTAAGCGTGTTGCTGATCGCTCCGGTCCCAGGGCCGTTGCTGAGGCCAAGACCAAGATTGTCACCCGACCTTTGCTGCAGGAACAGGAATTCCCGTTCAACATCTCGTACGAATTTTACTACCTCGCCACACGTACATATCACCTGCAGAGGCTTATGGATCCCAAGGTTGACGGGAACCTGCAGATTGTCCAGGATTTTTACGCCAATTCCTCTGTTAAATCTATTTCGCGATTTCCTCTGCGCGGAGTCGAAGTGGACTTTACTCTTGAGAGCTTTCGGCAGTTTACAGCACTCCCCGCTGTTGAGGAGTGCAGGTACAAGCAATTATTGGATGTAAGGACGACATCCCTGAGGATGAGATTTCAAAGTTGCTAGTGTACAACCACCAAGTAGCATGGCAGACTCGCGGAGGGGTGCAGAAACATTTACCTCGGGCTCAGTTATCAGTTGAGGCTTGGGTGTGGCTGCATTTCGGCAAGGACTACTTCTGGCCGTCGTCGCAGAGGAGTCGCCTCTCTAGAGACCAGGCTCTCCTTATCTACCTGCTTATGAAGAAGGAGCCTGTTGATCTTGGCGCCTTGATTTATCAGACTCTTCGCGACCATGCCCGAGATCATTTGGTTGGTCTGATACTGCCGCACCTCATTTCCTCCTTCTGCACATCGGTGGGTGTAGCCGCGGTGGCTTCTGATGTTATGTTCAAGCCTCTTAAGAAGTTCAACTACTTGAGCATTAAGCCACGACCAGACGAGCAAGTTCCAGCCTCCCAGCGCACAGCGACCGACCCCTTCTTTCAGCAGGGAGGACCCTCTCATCTGCCTCATGACATTCCATTCCCCCAGGAGCAGGGCGAACCATCCGGTGCCCCTGCCTCTTCCGAGCCTACTGTCACGTTAGACGTGATCTTTGCGGCTATTTAGCGCACAGAGGCTACTGCTGCCCAGTGCCTCACTTATCTACAGGATCACGGGGTTCGCCTGACCAGGTTAGAGGAGTTATTCGCTGCTCATGTACCTGCTGTAGCTCAGGCCAGTGACGATGATGATGGCGCGGAGGTTGGTGCTGCCGGTGGAGATGACGATGTTGAGGGGGACAGCACTGATGCAGCCACCAGTGATGGTGATGGCAAGGACTAGTCTTAGTTTTGTTGACCATTTTTACTGCTGTTTTTCATTTTCTTTGGATATGTTTCAAACTTTGTTTCAGTACTGTGGTTACAGTTGATCTTTCATTGCTTGACATCAGTGGTTTTAAATTTTATTGGATATTATGGTTTAGATATCTCTGGTGTTCACTGTTATACCTATGGCTGGTTGTATGCTCGTTTCTTTGCAGGTGCTATCTGTGACACAGTGTGTCTTATGACAGTGGGGACACTGTCTCCCTCAAGTTTGGGGGTGCTGATATATTTGCATGCATTTGTTTAAACCTGCTTTACGCCACTTCTTTGAGCTAAATGTCTGGGAATTGTATTGGATAGCTGAGTTGAGTCAAATACTGGATATTCATGACTGCTTGGTTCTTAGTTTACACATGACATGTATGAATTGTTTTCATGGCAAGACCTTTGAAATTGTAGTTGAATTCCTGGGAAGAGATGAGCGGTTCATACACTTCGAAAGCATAAATGACACTATTTTTTTTTTCCTTTTCACGGAACTATATGTTTTTGAGTAAATTGTATGGAAGTGGCTGTGGTTATGGCGCATAGTGTTAGCATATGGATCAGTTAAGTTAATGTATTCGAAATAAGTTAAGGTTGAATTAACCGTGGGGGTTGTGCACAAGAGAGGAGAAACCTCTGTTGGAATGGTTTTGAGCCTGAATTTCATTCATTAGAGTGTTTGTGCCATTTATGCCAGTGTACCTCTAGAACTTGTTTAAATTCTTTTTCAAAATCACATATCCATGTGGATTAGTGAAAATGATAGGGGCATTCAGTTCTAAACCCATGAACCTAAACACAAACCTTTCACATTCATCCTTTGATCATCCCCTTTGAGCCATTCACCTTTTCTTTCTTTAAAAATCTGACATTTAACAAGTCATGCATGATGTTGCTATGTAATTGAATGATACTTAGAAAAGTAGTGAGTTAGCATTTGATTTACTATTTTTTTTTCAATAAATGCTTAGTTACGCAATTTACAAAAGAAAAGAAGGAAGGAGTAAAAGAAAAACAATATGTACATGAAAAAAAAACCAAAAAAAAAAAGAAAGAGAAGAAGAAGAAGAGAGATGTCATTATATACGCTTCATCATGCATGGCACTGATTCCATTAGTCCTTCCTACTAGACCATTTCCAACATTACAACCTTGGTAAAGGCCCCCTTGATTCATAAATCTAGGTGTACAAGTGGTGGAGATAGTAGAATTTCTACAAGCCTATGGCAGGGCCTGATATAAGTGGTACTGATCGAAATTAACCCTAATTGTGAGGATTAAACACATATATCAGTGAGTGTTTCTTGTGCACATAACTTTGGTTGATTGAGCTAGAGCCTATTCCCTTTGCATTACCTCAAACTGAACTCTGTGTTAGCTTCAAGCATCAACAATGAACAATTCCATGCAACCTTAAAGTTCCTGGAACACTGAAAGCGTGTGAATTGAATCCAAGTAAAAGGAAGGAGAATGCAATGGATTAGGTCTAGATGCTGAAATATTATTCCTGGTCTTGATGAATGAAGGATGAGTGTGGGACAACTCTTGTTGAACACACACTCAGTTGCAAATGACTAGGGAATTAGTTTTTTTTATGAACCAAGCAGGCATGTATATTTGGTGACATGAGTAGCTTAAGAGAAGAGGGTCATGCATGAGCATTAGGCTGGTGAAGGTGTGAGTTTACTCGAGGACGAGCAAACGTTCAAGTTTGGGGGTGTGTTAACTTCAGGAAATTCCTACTAGAACTTCATATTTCATACTGTTTTACTTCACTTTGGGTGCATAAGTGGGCATTAGAAAGGATCAAAGTGATGAATTGTGTTTCTCTTATGATATGCACAGCAGAATGAAATTGTGGAGGACATTACGCCCTAATTGCTATGAATGTCTAACCTCGTATGAAAGTTCTTTATGTGAACTGGTACAGATTAAGTCAGGGCTAACCCAGAGGAAGATGCAGGCAGTGAAAAGGAGAGGAAGGAAGTTGAAGCTGACAACCAGTGAATGAAAGACCAGCTGGAAGATCAGAGCAGAACAGAAGGTGTGGGCCGCGGCCCACAACCTCTTGGGACGCGGCCCAGAAATGCAAAAGGAGCCCAGAGAGTATTGGGCCGCGGCCCAGGATGTTCACACCAGCACAAAAAGGTGTGGGCCGCGGCCCAGAAATGCAAAAGGAGCCCAGAGAGTATTGGGCCGCGGCCCAGGATGTTCACACCAGCACAAAAAGGTGTGGGTCGCGGCCCACAACCTCTTGGGCCGCGGCCCACAATCATCAACCTGAGGCCAGAGACTCTTGGGCCGCGGCCCACAGAGTGGAGGGCCGCGGCCCAAACCCGAAAATGAAGGTCTGCGTTTTGACAGCTGAAAAGATATAAAAGGCAAACCCAGGGTTTTGAGAGGAGGATCCCCTTTTAAGGAAACACCAAGAAAGGCGGCTGGAGAGTGAGGAGAGCTGGAGAACTACTAGAAGCAAGGAGAAGCAAGGGAGATTGCGAATTGGAAGCGATTTCACTCCAAGTTCTTGTTCCTTCTGTATTCATTCCCTTCTTCCCACTGTGATTCTGTTATGGCTACTTTTAGTCTTGATATTTGTAATACGTTTTTGAACATGAGTAGCTAGTTTCTCTTATTCTAGGATTGTTCAACGATTTTGTATGGATTAAACTCGAACTTTTCTTCTTCTTCTTTAGCTAAGGGTATATATATGTTTACTCTACTCTGTTTTCCCTGACATTCATGAAATGCTAGCTCTATGAATAACATGTTCAACTAGATTAAGCTTGAGAGAGTTAATCTAATTGAAGAACATGGGTAGAGTTATGCTAGACCTAAAGTTTAAAGAGTTAAATGGAGGGTTTGTTAATAACATAGAGATATAGTTATTAACCTAGCATTGTCGAAGTAAGGAAGTTGTGTAATGTCTATTTTCCCTTAAATGCAGCAAGAGATTGTGTATCTAATTGGAAAATATAAGTGGTTATGACTCGAGAGAGCTTAACCACCGGCTATCAAACCTTAGACTGACATATATATATTCCCATAAACAGTAATATCGAAGAAGAAGTAGATTGAGTTTATGATATACAAAGGAAGTGAACAATCCTAGATACACTTTACTTGATAGAATCCACAAGAAGCATATTCTGTTCAGCGTTTTTCTTAGTTGTTATCAGCACATTTTTTGAATTTGTTTTTCTCATACTCAACATTTTATCTGAGTCAACTTGATCAAACACATCAAGCCATTGTTTGACTAGTTGTTATTCAAATCCTCGTGGGAACGATATTTACTTATCACTCTATTACATGGCGCGACCCGTGCACTTGCGGTGGCGAATAGTAGACACAGTTCAATACAATACAACTGGTACAACAGGTTTTACAGCCCAGGGATAAACTCTATGCCCTAGGTACATCGAGACTTAAAGCCTCAGGACATATAGTCCATCACAATACAGATTGCACATAGCAGGTCTTATAGCCCGGGGATACACCCCATGCCCTAGGCACATCGAGTCTTATAGCCTTACTCTTAATGTATATCAGGTCTTATAGTCCAGGGTTACACCCCATGTAACAATGCACATCGGGACTTACAATCTTGGGACACAGTCCAATATCATTCCATATATTCATAAAACAAATATAATCTAGTAAACACATAATATGCAAACAATACATAATATATGAGAGAAATAGTTACTACTTGAATACTTTTCTTGGATTTTACCTTCTTTAATTGAGTCCTCTTGGGCCTTGAGTAAATATCATATCCTATAATTTAAATTTATGAAAAGAGGGGTCATTACTTATTCCAATTTATCAACATAATAAAGATTATAGTATTCTTGACCCACTCATAATTATTGTCCTTTAATTTGGAACTAGTTGGTTATCATAATTACTCTTTTGTTGTTCAATTGGTCTATCAAACATGTCTCTAATTCTCAAATTATCCCCAAATCTCATTTCCCTTAAAACTTAATATTCTAGAATTAATCCCAATTCTGCCTAAATTTTTAAGTAACTTTGAAAAATCATATTGTAGGCTATAAAAATCCAAATGAGGCGGTTCTAGCTTCTATGTGAAGCTCTTGAAGTCCCCTGTCTAAACGAAATACTTCCCAATATCATTTAAGTTCTTAAGTTCCCAAAATTCATGACCATTCTGACTGCTTTATTAAGAACTCATAATATTTCAAATTTTATACCTAAATTTTAAAAATTCATAACCTATAAATTACATATCCAATTCCTAACACTACAAAAAAAATGACTTTCGACGGGGACAAAAGTCGCCACTGAAAGGCTATAAGTCACCGCTGAAGGTTTTCAGCGGCAGCTTTTTTGCAATTGTTGCTGAAAGTCTTAGCAGCGACAATTTTTGTTGCCGCTGAAAGTATACTCCAGAGGTGACTTTTATTGCTGCTAAAGGTGACTTTCAGCGGTGACTTTTGTGTCGCCACTGAAACTATCAATTTTTTTTTAAATTACAAATTCCGTTGCATTTTTTTAAAAAAAATTACAAATTCCATGTGTCTCTCTCCTCCACTTGCTGCCACGTGTCATCTCCACATGCTGCCACTTGTCAGCACCTCTTTCTCCCACATGTCGGCTTCACATAATTCTTGAAAGTGCTTCTCCTCCAGTTTGAACCTGCGAGCTTATGGTGCTGATGCCTTCATGCGTGTGCGTTTGCCAGTTACGCCGAAATGAATCTATGTTAAATTATTACATATTGTTATATATATAATATTATCATATACACACACACATACACACATATAATTAATTAATCAATCAGATATATATATATATATATATGATAATTAATTATTAATTATATATAATATTATTAAAAATAATGATAAGTTAAATAAAAATCTAAAAAATTATTTATATATATTTAATTAACCAATTTTTTAATTAAAATTACTTAATAAGTAATAATTTAATATTATAAATATTATTTTTAATATAAAATGATACATATAATATTACTAACATATAATTTATTTTTAAATAAAATAAAATAATAATTAATATAATAATATCATAAATATTATTTTAGTAGAAAATTTTAAATATAATATTAATAAATAATAATATAATTGTAATAATTAAGATTAAATAGACTTATTTAGTAATTAATATTTTAATATTATTTTAAAAATAAAATTAATAAATTTTAATTTTTGCCACGGAATTTCTAATGGAAAAATTCGGTCACAGCAGAAAAATTTGAATCAGATTGCTTTTCATCCATTCATCTTAATATACAAGTGTGCAAGAGAAGGAAACTTATATAAAGAGATCCCACACACATGCAAATGTATAATTATATTATTTTTCTTTATAATAAATAACATATTTAGTGTCCTCAAATTTTAAATATCAAATTTAAACAAAAAATATAAAAAAATAACATTTATTGGTGATATAAAAAAATAAGCTGAAATTGACTTTTAGTGGCGATAATTAGAGTCGCCACTGAAAGTATGGTTTCAGTGGCGACATTTGATAGTCACCGCTGAAAATGGCACTTTCAGAGCGCGACTGAATTGTCACAGCTAAAAGTCTAGGTTTCAGAGGCGACTTTTGATAGTCACAGCTGAAAGTGCCATTTTCAGCGACGACTATCAAAAGTCAATTTTTTTTGTAGTGTAAGTTATAATACTAAATGGAAAGCTCTAGATATCTATTTTAATGGAAAAATAATCACACAACTAATTTACTAGATTAACCTTATGAAATTCATCCATTTTTCCATTGTCAGAACCTGAAATCCCAGAATGTTCCTGTTTCCTGACCAAAATTCAAAAAATCATAAATTTCTCTCTAGATATCCAATAGATGCATTCCAAGACTCATTTTAAAGCTTTGGATGTGCACTATTTCCATGTAAAATTTCATAAACATTGGATAAGTTTTGACCGATCAAAATAGAGAATGAAACTGGCTGGCTCTCTTGGAAGCACAGATTCGACAGTTTGACTTCAATACTCAAGAACTCTATCATTTTCACTCCAAATTGTGCTCTTCTTGATCCTATTACCTACTAAACATCTAAACTTTCAATACCTTTAAGAACCCGAAGAAAATTCTGTGATATCCTAATTCCAAATTTATCAGATGTGCTTTTACACAATGATACAGTGCATTGCATATTTAATTTTTGCATTTTATATGTTGATCGTATGTTTCTATTGAGATTCCTTAGAATCTCACCCCTTTTTCTGAACCAAATGTCTTAGTAGGTGCCAGCAGCTCGAAAGCCAAGGACGAAGAGAAGGTAAAATAATGAGCACGTTTCCCAAGGGAAGGCAGTGGTTGTATACAGCCTGTAACTAGAATATTTTTGGGATATTTTCTACATAGTTGTGATTATTATCGATTTCTGCTTGTTAATGACTGTCGGAAAACAAAAACTTATTATCAGTATAACTATACTTTTTTGTTTGCCTGTGGAACTTGTACATTATTGCCCTGTGCATATCAAAATGGAAACGGGTGTTGACAGCACAATTCTTCCAAAATTCCTTCATGCATCTCTGGTGATTTTTCATGAAATTCTAGGCTTAATTTTCAAAATTACCACTACATTCCCATTATTTTCATAAGTTGGCAATTTTCCCAAACTTGGGACAGTAGGTATATAAATTTAACTTGGCAAGTGTACTATTTTATTTGTCATTTGGCTAACCCTTTATTACACATTTAGCCTCTTTTTAGAGGAGCTGAATTACATAGTCCCTGGGAATTATGATATCTTTCGAACATTTTTGGAACTCTTGCTAATTTGAGCTTAATAGTTTACTTAATTTAAACTTAATTTTAGGCTTCTAGGCCCAAAATTTGGGATGTTACAGTACCTATGTGTTATTCTCTTCTAATTAATTGCTTTAATTTTGCTATGTTTAACTCTTGTATAAGGGTGGACAATGCTAATAGAGCAAAGTGGACAATGCTAACAGAACAACGTTTCAAGAGCTAATGGTTTTAACAGAGAAAAATTATTGATTTAATTAGGAGAAAAGACATGCAGGCACAACATTAAAAATTGACAAAAAATATAGGTACCTGCAAATGGTTTTTCCAATATATTCACTGTTTTTTGTGGTGGCTTTTTTTTTCGATGGATTTTCTTTTTGTAGTGACTTAAAGGCATTCTTTTAAAAAATATCTGTATAATATGAATATAAATACCAATTTGCATAAATAAACTATGCGAGTAAAACTAATAATTAACATTTTTAGTTAGGTCCTTGATCACTGTGGAACTTGTAGTTGCACTCCCAAATTTTTAATGACGGAGAATTGTGCTTGCTTGGGTTCTCATCATATATCATTTGTGCGTGGCACGAAAATAATTCATCAACTTGTTAATGACAGAGACTTGTGCAAAAATATTGTCAGATAAAAGATTTAGTGAATTCAATTAAGTTGAATTAAAATAAATATTTTAGATGTATTTGGGTGTAATTATGTAATACTTTGGATTTTCGGGTTCCGTAAAGCATACCGTTTTGCTGATAACAAGGTAGTACCCACGCCCTCCTCTTCCAGTGCCTAGGCGCTCTTTCTCTCTACCTTTGATTCATGCAATCACGACCTACGATCTCATTCTTGCGCCTAGGGGCTGCATCTCTCTGTCTCTTCTTCTCCATTGGTCATGCCCTGGTGCTTCTTGTTTCTGTTTCTTTTCCCTTGATGGGTGTGCCTTCCTTTATTACTTTCATCACTCCATGTCTTTCAAAGGTTAGTAATGATGATCTAATCACTTGATCCTTGTATCAAAATAGTCCTAAAAAGGGGTAACATTAAAAGCATGAGAAACTAACTAAGAATATGGCTAAAATATGCACAATTGAGCAATGATGTGCAACCAAGAATTAAATGCAGTTTCCTATCTTGAGTATCCAAAATATGCACAAATATATCATATAGTATATAAAACTTAAGGAAAATACGCCAAGATGAAATGAAATCCTAGAAGTGTGCAGCTACACATAAATATTTTAAAAAGACCATGGCACATGTGTTATAGTTTTAAGTAATTTATATAGCTTCCAAATTAAATAGATAACATTAATGAGCAAAGGAGTACAACTTTTAAATTTGCTGATCCATATTTTTTTTGTTTATTACATGTACTTGACTTTTGTTATCTTCAATGGCCTTTTCAAATATGAATTATTGTATAATTTTTTTGTGATGCTTTTGGACATTTTTTGTGGATTTGTTTTTTCAAAATATGGGCAAGATTCATGAAGAATGCTGTCCTATATTAAAACCTACATATTATTCTACTGATTTTAAATAAAAAAGAGGTATTTTGAAATACCTCATAGTGTTCTTTTTTAGAATTTTAAGTTTTGCTATTTTGCTTTTTTATTTCATTCATTCATTACCCTTTTCCTTATTTTATGTTTTTTGTTTTTTTTTCCCGAAGTCCTTTGAAGTCTTAGGGAAGATTGGAGTAATATTCATATATATAATGTATGTAACTGTTCTTTGAAGTTCTTTTTCTATTTTGTTTCTCATATATTAACTGTTCTTAGCTCTTTTTCTCAAATCCACATATCACACTTATGTGACTTTGAGTCTTGGGGTGCCCTGATTACTTTTGTAATTGAGCGACCCGTTATTAGATTTCAAAGCATTATATACCATAATTTAGCTTAGGTTCAAGGCGATGTGGGACTTAAGCAAATTACCTACCTATATTACTAATTTTCGTTTTTTATGTTTGCACCGATGTGGGGCCTTCCTCAAACAGCGACCAAAGGAAGTTGAAACTCTTTTGAATGATGCCTTACGTCAATTCAATCTTCAATGACTTTCTTTTACTAGAGCAACATCTTTTACGTAAGCTGAAGGTGATCATTATCATCAATTCGAAATTAATTGGTTTTCACTCAAACTCTGGTCAACATTGTAAATCCAAAGTTTGATTTCCGAGGTTGTTTTGTTTTTGTAGTATAACTGGCTTTCAGAAAAAGAAAAGTGCGACTCCACCAAGAAGTCGAGGTGCAGAGAATCATGACACCAATATAACTCCTCAAATAAATATTCAGCCTATCAATTCTGCTTTTGATAATAATAGCAACAATATTAGCCTCCCCATTACAGCATTGAGAGAAGCTTCAGCTATAGAATCGTGAGTCTCGGGTTTCAAGTATCGAACACTGCTTAATGTGTAATTTTGTTGCTAAACTATTTTGTTACTCATTCATGATTGTCTAGATTCAGTTAATTTTTTTTATAAAAAAAAAAGAATGATTCAGTTAAATTCATAATAGGGTCACTGTTTGGTGTAATAACGAATATGAAGAATGTCCGATGCTCTTAAGATTGCGTGTGTACTAAGTAGGCACAAGTACCTTCCCAACAAGTCCTAAATCAGACCAATTGGAGCTCTGTATCGGCGTGAAACATAAATTTTTTTTTAAATTTAAGGCACAGAATTTGTCTCAAAAACAGAGCGAGTTTAGAAACTGAGTGAACTGTACCAATTTGGACTGTATCAGGATAGAATGATATTTGTATCATATAAATGACTTCACGAGCTTTCAAAATAAGTTTAGAACACACTTAAATTAGTTTTCTAGAATTAATTATGATTTTTAAAAGTTGAACCAAAATCTTAGTTATCAAAAAAGTAATCCAATGACCAAATTGTAAACTTTAATCTATGGGATTCATTGAATGAATCGCTTGAACCAAAGCACTTCCTATGCGTATATAAAGGTGTCAAAAAGACCGATGTGACATCAGTGGCAATTATAGTTCAACAGAAGATAGGGAATTTATGAATGGTAGTAAATCTAATATAAATAACTAGAGACAACAGCCATAGGTCAAAATTAATCAATTACTATTCCTAGAACCATAGTAGATAATAGCCTTTCAATCAATTGTTTAAACATCACTTAGCATGTGAGAATCAAGTCCAACTATAATTCGTTCCCCTAGCAGAGTTATTCAAATGTCAAACGCTGGAATATATGACTGTCATATTCAAAATATATAATCATCCATGTAATTAAATTAACAACATCATAAAATCACAAGAAAGATTATATATGAGGAAAAACAAAATTAATATAAATTAAAGCTGCAAATTGCAATTGTTCATGACATCCACAAAGGTTTTATTACGAAGATCATCCAACTACAAATCAAAGTCTTGAAAACAAAAATTCAATCCTAGACCTTGGAAATCATAAAATACATATAATCAAGAAAAGAATAAACTAAAAACAAATCCCTATGAAAGAATAAGAACGCAAACCACAAGATCCATCCTCAAGAAGATGATTAATTAACCACACAAGGTGATAGAAGGAGAGAAGTGTGGTGTGTGGTCACACTCTTGAATGAAGCCCTAGCATCCCTTTTATAGGTGTCATTGGCTTGTTGATGGAGAAAAAGATAGTCAAGATAATATAATTTAAATTCTTTCTCTTATATCTTGATGAACCTTCAAATTTTCCTTCATCTTTCTTGATCATCTTTTGAATTCTTCTTTGAATGTTGAATATAGTTTGTGTCCTATATATTTGATTCTGATTGGCATGATCTTTGAGATATAATTATTTGAATTTGAACCTTGGATAAAGGATGATAAGAATAGGGTGAGCCTGGTGCCTAGTAGCCCGGTGCGCCCCTCCTAGCCTTACAAAAAATTGCTCAGCCCAGCCTTAAAAAGGTGGCCCGAAAAGATTTTGAGCAACTTTGGGCTGACTAATAACCGGACAGGGCCGTGCATCGGGAAAGGGGCGCTGCCCTGCCCAAAAAATTATTTTCATTTATTTAAAAGATAAAATTTCATATCACTTAAATATTATTTCATATATATATTTTTATTTAAAATATATATTGTCTATTGTATAATACTCTTCTGGTCCTCTCTTTTTTGCCCTAACCACTAAACACTATTTACAAGTAGATTTCTCTCTTTCTTTACTTTGTGATGTATTAAATTATAGTTGCTTTTTTTTTTCTAGATGCTTCATCATTTGATCAACTTTTGGGATATTGAATTGATGCAAACTACTTTGACTTCACGGAATTATTTTCCAGATGGATATTTGTTAAGACATATGGTATTTTTTAAATTTCAAGACTTAAGTTGTAGACTTATTTTGAAATATCCCAAGGTGTGGAATTATCAAATGGATTTGAAGTTTATATTAATCATCGAATGGATTTGAAGTTTATATTACTTAGGGCGAAGTTAAGACATATGGCATTGGTAACTACAAAAATATTCATGAAATTTACACGGAATTATTTTTTTCTTATGTGGACAAGACAAGGCGTTATCACTTGGGCAGGGAAGCCCACCCTGCTTAACCCGCCCTTGCCCAGCCCACAATAGTTAGGGCTTTTAGCAGGTAGGGTCGGGCTTCGGGCTACAAAATGCAACCGTTCATCCTTCGGGCTGGGCATCGGCCAGAGGTCTCGCCCTGCTCAGCCCTACTCATGCCTACCACTTCATGAGATGACGTGATTTCTTATATAGGATTATGAAAATATGATAATTTGGTCCTTGAATTCCTGAGGGATATATGAACCTGCGTTTTTCTTTGATATATTTAAGGAAAAGAAATGAATTTAATTCTCAAGGGGACAAAAATAATATGAAACCAATTTAGGGCTCATTTTCTGCTTATTCAGTATGAGCATATATTAGAGAAAGAGTAGGCTTGGCGCCTATTGAGGATAAAATAGTAAAAAATTATTTGAGCTGGTTCTGACATGTTTAAAGAAGGACTTAATTGTTATTTAATTATTCTTTCTTTTAATGTGTAAAGTATATATCAGGTCCTTTGAGTCTTGTAGTTCCATTCTAGCGTCCGGTTCCATCCCTGGTTCTTTCTTTTAATGTCTTACGTACATATCATCATGTATTTTGTGTCTTGCGGTTTGTAGTTGAGCGATTTCTTATGAATTTCATTACATTTTTATACCATAATTTACGTTAAGTTATAGGCGGTATGGGACTTGATAAAATTAACTACCTATATTACTAAGTTGCATCTTTTTGCGACCATCCTCACAGCATAAAGTTCTTTTTTTCCTGTTCCTTTTCTCTTATTGGAATCATGGTTTATATTTTTTTTATTTTGCCTTCAAAATATTTGCAATTTTTAACATTCCCCCAATAAATTAAATAGCATTTTTTTCTAGGTGGTTCAATATTATAAAACCAAATTTTTGAAATAAAGGAATTTATATTGAAGTAGACAAGAAATTAGTGAGTAAGGAAAGTTTCATAAAGAGCACGTACTTGAATTATAGAGGTGGTGTAGCGGGTGATATTAGCAAGAGTCTCTCTCTTCCTCTTGAACTTCATGTTGACGCCATTGCTTTCCATTCTTCTTCCTTCTATTTTACAAATCATCTTCCACACCCCCACTTAATTGTTCTGACCGACACAAGAAGGGAGGAAGAAAGAAAATGGATTAACCTGTTAATATTACACTAAATTTAATAAAATCCAAATTCCACCAATCATTCCTTGCCATATTAATTAGTATCTTACTCATCATTAGTTTGGCTTTCCAATGGAAAATCCGGGTCATTCAATTTGTCTTTCAAACTTGACCTTGAGGTCAGTTTTTGAATCCCATTTTTTCCCTTGAATATAGAAAAATTGATTATCTTGCCATTGGACTTTAAGTTACTTTAATTTCCTCTAAGCCCAATACATTTTCTTCTTTAATTGCATGGCATGTGTTGGTTAAATCTTGACCATGTAAATTCACAAAAATATGTTTTTCTTTGCTCTCCCAAAAAGCTACGTCCTTCACCTCTTTAAAATTGGTTCGGATTTACCTCTCATTACTTTTTAATCTAGGTGGAATTTTGAGCATATTTCTATTGGCCTAATTGGATTTGATCTTAATAATCATTTCTTTGGGTAATTTATAACCAATAGAATTGGTACAATTCTTCTAAAATTCCTTCATGCGTCTCCGGTGATTTTTCCTGAAATTCTAGGTATAATTTCCCAAATTACCACTACATTCCCGTAATTTTCATGAGTTGCGCAATTTTCCCAAACTTGGGACAGTTTGTATACAATTTAACTTGGCAAGTGTACTATTTTATTTGTCATTTAGCTAACCTTTAATAACACATTTAGCCTCTATTCAGAGGGGCCGAATTACATAGTCCTTGGAAATTATATGATCTTTCAAACATTTTTAGAACTCTTGCTAAATTAGGTTTAATAGTCTACTTAATTTAAACTTAATCTTAAGCTTTTAGGCCCAAAGTTTGAGATGTTACAGTTCCTATGTGTTCTTCTCTTCCAATTAATTGATTTAATTTTGCTATGTTTGACAACTATATATAAGGGTGGACATTGCTAATAGAACAATGTTTCAAGAGCTAATGTGTTAGCAGAACAAAATTATTGATTTAATTAGGAGAAAAAGTATGCAAGCACAAAATTAAAAATTGAAGAAAAGTATAGGTCCCTGCAAATGACTTTTCCAATATATTCATTTTTTTTTGTAGTGACTGTTTTCGATGATTTTTTTTTTGTAGTGAATTAAAGGATTTCTTTTAAAAATATTTCCATAATATGAATACAAATACCAATTTACACGAATAAATCATGCCAAAAAAACTAATAATTAATATTTTTAGTTAGGTCCTTGTACGGAAATATTTAATCAACTTGTTAATGACAGAGTTTTGTGCAAAAATATTGTATATAGAAGACTTAGTTAATTCAATTAAGTTGAGTTAAAACAAATATTTTAGTTGTAATTGGATGTAATTATGAAATATTTTGGATTTACGGGTTTAGTAAAGCAGACCGTTTTGCTGATAGCAATGTAGTACCCACGCCCTCCTTCCAGTGCCTAGGCACTCTTCCTCTATATCTTTGATTCATGCAATCACGACCTAGGTGCACATTCTTGCCGCACGGGACTGCAGCTCTCTGTCTCTTCTTCTGCATTGGTCATGCCCTGGTGCTTCTTGTTTCTGTTTCTTTTCCCTTGATGGGTGTGCCTTCCTTTGTTTCTTTCATCACTCCATGTCTTTCAAAGGTTAGTAATGAGGCTGTAATCACCTGATCTTTGTGTCAAAATAGTCCAAAAAAGGGGTAACATTAAAAGCATGAGAAACTAACTAAGAATATGGCTAAAATATGCACAATTAAACAATGATGTGCAACCAAAAATTAAATACACATTTTCCAATCTTGAGTATCCAAAATATGCACAAATATATCATATAGTACATTAAACTTAAGGAAAATATGCTGAGATGAAATGAAATCCTATAGGCTTGCAGCTACACATAAATATTTTAAAGAGACCATGGCAAGGGTTAGAAGTGATTCTGGGGATTGACTGGTTGACTACGAATGGTGTATTGCTGGATTGCAAAGAGAGAAGGGTTATATACCCGAATTCACAGCCGCATGCTGACACATAAATCAATCTAAATCTTCTCTCTATAGTGGAGGCTAAAAGATGTTTGCGGAAAGGGTGTCAGGGGTACGTAGTGCTTTGTTCTATGCAGTCGGAGACCATAATAGTCTTAGAAAGTATCCCTATAGCAAACGAGTTTCCTGACATGTTTTTGGAAGATATTGGTAGATTATCTCTAGATAGGGAAGTGGAATTCTCGATTCAATTAAGGCCTGGAGCTGGTCCAATATCCAAAGCCCCATACAAATGGCTCCGAGCGAAATAGCTGAATTAAAGAAGCATATTGAGGAACTACTTGAGAAAGGGTTCATTCAACCCAATGTCTCACCATGTGAAGCTATAGTGCTCTTTGTCGAGAAGAAGGATGGAAGCCTATATCTTTGTATTGATTACCGAGACTTAAATAAGGTAACTGTCAAAAAAAAATATCCACTCCCTAGAATTGATGATTTGCTTGATCAGTTATCTGGTTCTTGTGTATTCTCGAATATTGGTTTGTGATCAGGATACCACCAGCTAAAAATTAAAGTAAAAGATGTATCGAAGACTGCTTTTAGGACCAAATATGGCCATTATGAATTTCCTGTAATGCCATTTGGGTTGACCAATGCACCTGCCATATTCTTAGACTACATGAATCAAATTTTTTGTCCGTACCTGGACTAGTTCGTAGTAGTCTTCATTGATGATATTTTGGTATACTCGTAGAGTGAAGCCGAATATGAGCAGCATCTGAGAACTGTGTTGAATGTATTGAGGGGTAAGCAACTCTATGCCAAGCTGAGCAAGTGTAAATTCGGCTTTCAAAGGTAAAGTTTTTGGGCCACGTTATCTATCAGCAAGGGGTCTCTGTTGATCATAGTAAGGTGGAAGTAGTATTGAACTGGAAAAGGCCAGAGACTGTATTTTAAGTACGCAATTTTCTGGGTCTTGTGGAGTATTACAGAAGATTTATTTAGAATTTCTTCAGAATAGCATAGCCATTGATGAAATTGACGCGGAAAAATACACTTTTTGTGTGGGATGAGAATTGTGAGAAGAGCTTCATGGAGTTGAAGCAGAGGTTGACTACAACACCAGTGCTGACAATCCCAGATCCAAAGTTTACGTATGTTGTGTATACAGATGCTAGTGGGCATGGATTGAGATGTGTGTTTATACAGTAAGGCCAAGTGGTGGCATACAAATCTCGTTAGTTGAAACCTTATGAACTGAACTATCACACTCAGGATCTTGAGTTAGCGGTGATTGTGTTTGATCTAAAAATATGAAGACATTATCTCTATGGTGTGACCATAGAGCTATACTGTGACCACAAGAGTTTGAAGTACTTGTATAATCAGAAAGAGTGATTTAACGTTATCTTTACGCCTTAGGGTCAAATGCAAAATATTTTTAATCCAAGAATTGCAGTACAATGCAACACTTGGGTTATCTCACTTGAGGAGCCTTTTATTGAGTCCTAAGTAATCTACATGCCATGCGAATGTAATAAAAATAAGGGGAAAATTTGTTTTGGATTTTTCAAATTAATAAACTAAATGATTAATGCAAAAGTTAATTAAAATCCCTAAACTACTATTTTTTTTATCTTTTCTATAAAAATGATGAAGGAGTGAATGGAAAGGAAATTGGAATTGGAATATGAATGATGAAATGAATCTTGGTGACAAATTTGGTGGCTTTCCTAGCTCCTTAACACAATTTGGTAGTTACTTTTACATCAAGTCTAATTAAAAACCCTAAGCAATCGCATTAGGTCCAATCTACATAATAAATGACTAGTCCTACGATCGCATTCTTAGTCATCTCTTGGGCAAATTGTTAAAAACCCACTTGATGTGTATTGAAAATGGATTAATGCACTTGATTCCTCTTGATTGAAAGCACAATCACAACATTCAAATTAAATTAAATCCACCACACAATCTAGATATCACATAGAATGTATAACTTCATTAATCCAATAGAAAAAATAAATTCAATAAAATTCAAATGCATCAATCCCAAATTCAACACAAGATATATTAACCAACATAGACAAATTATCACTCATCTAAGTCTCAAAAATACAAATATATCAATTCAAAATTAATCCACAAAGAAATAATGTATAAATTGAGCAAATGGAAAATAATGAACTCCCCTTTAAATATGTAAGCTCTAGCCACTTCCTCAACCACCAAGAAGTAGTGAAGTCAACCACTCATCTCTAACTTCAATGGAAATTCAGAAACTGAAAGAGAAAGAGAATGAAGTTGCTGGAAAATCTGGAAGTGGAGGAGGTCGATGGTAATGGTGGTGCTGTGATGGTGATAATGGTGTTGAGAGGATTGATGAATATGGTATGAAATTGGAGAGCAGTGGTGATGATTGAGAAGGGTCGGTTTTTGGCAGTGAAGGAGAGTGACAATGAAAATGGTGGTGAAAGAGAGAGTTGATGTTGGAATGAAGGTAGTTAACGAAGATGGAGAAAAGAACAGAGATGATGGCTATGAAAGTGAAAGCAGAGAAGAAGAAGGTTTGGTGATGGTCGGTGGTGGTTAAGAGCTCCATTCGGCAATGATACTGTGGGTTCAGTGGTGGTAGAGGAAAATGATGCGGCTCTATTCTCTCCCCATAGACAGCGCACACGCAGATTTCATCTCCCACTTTGTTTTTGTATCAGTCGGGTCTGTGCTCTCAGCTCCACAACTCTCAACTCTGGTCTGGTTTAAGCACGTCCCCGGTGACAATGGTGGAGAGGAGAAGCTACGCCACCGGCGACACAAGTAGGGGAAGGGAAGAAGAAGGTCCAGGTGATGCGATGAAGCTGATGCGATGCCACTCTTGTGCGGTGCCTCCTCAATATATCACTCTCAGTTGTTCAATGTCGAGTCCCTGTGTGTCTCCAGTCGGGCCTTGGGCTGATTCATTTTTTTTTTCTTTCTTTCAGCTCCAAAGCCCAAAACGGCAGCCCTTGTCCAGCTGATCCAGGTCCTTCTTCTCTTTGTTTTTTTTTTCGTTTTTTAGGTCAGATCTGGGCTTAGCTTTTGGGCCTGTTCTTTTTTTGTTTCTTTTCATTTAAGCCCATTAAACAGAAAACTGACATAGGCCCCTTTTTTTTCTCTTGGCCCAAATCACCCAAAATAATTAATTTGAAGCTCCAAGATCATTAATTTTCTTCTTTAATACCTACAATACAAAATTAAGCATAAGATAGTATCAAAAGTTCAAGGGATAATATAAAAAAATAATAATTAATGAATTTTGACCATTTTTGCCCCTAATTCCCATTAATTCAAAATAATTGTTCCTAACCAAAATTAATGCTTAATAATGCAATAATGTCCCAGAAAATACATTAAAATCCCAAATTAATCATGAAAAATTCATATAAAAATATGGTTCAATCAAAGAGTTGAACATGAGATAACGCAGATGGATGGAGTTGCTAAAAGACTATAATATGGAAATCAAATATCATCCTGGAAAGGTTAATATCGTTAAATTTGTATAAGTGGCAGCCAAGATGATTCACGAGAAAAACCTGATCGAGGATTTTAGAGATTGCAATCTGCCTAATGAAATTTTGATGAGCAGTGATGTTAGCTAAATATACAATGATTTGAGAGCAGCAATTGAAGAAGCATGGTTGCCAGATAGGCGAGCTTTATCTATCAGAGATATGATTGTTCAAGGTGAGACTCAGGAATACGACTTGTCACCGAGCAGACTAGTAAGGTACAAGAAGCGGATTTATGTTCCACATCAACTAGAGTTGAAACAGCAAATCCTAGAAGAGGCACACAAGAGTAAGTACACTCTGCATCCAGGGGCAAAAAAAATGTACCATGACTTAAAGTCCTAGGATTGGTGGTCAGGGATGAAAAGAGGTGACTAAGTTCGTCACTCATTGTCTAACATGTCAAAAAGTGAAAGTTGAACATCAGCAACCATGAGGGCTTCTGCAAAACCCTGAGATTCCTGAGTGGAAGTGGGAAAGTGTTACTATAGATTCCGTGATGGGGTTACCTAAGTGAGAAACCATTGCGTGATATGGGTGATAGTTGACAGATTCACGAAGACAACCCACTTTATACTGATCAGTGTCCACTATTCTCCTGACAAATTGGCAGAAATTTACATCAAGGAGATTGTGCAACTATATGGTACTCTAAAGAACATCATCTCGAATTGAGATCCTCAATTTACTTCCAAGTTCTGGAAGGTAGTTTGTAATATCCCAAATTTAATGAAGGTTAAAATTTTCTAAAAAGAAAATTTAAATGGGAATTTGATAATAAGTCAAATTTTGAAACCTACAAAATTTAAGGAATCTTAAATTAGACAATGGGAAAAATTAGGGCCTAGTGTGTGTAATTAATAGGATAAAAATATACCTATATATATATATATATTAAAACACACCGACACACACACACATCCTACATCTTCACTTTTATTTTGGAGCACCGAAAGTTAACATCTCCACTCCTCTTTCATCATTAGATAGACACATGTTATACACACACACTTACACCTACATCTTCATGATTCACGTAGCAACACTTATCTCACTTTCTTCAAGCATATAACCCCACACTTCATGCACTCCCTCACTCTCCGTTCCTTCAAGTCAGCAAAGAAGAGAGAGAGAGCTTAAGAAGAGAGAAAATAGAGTTGAGAATGGGAGAGAGAGACATGAGTGAAAGAGGTGAACGAAGGAAGAAAATGATCCAAGAAGAGGAAGAAGGAAGTGTTAAACCTTTCATGCATCACCGTAAACGTTTTTAGGTGAGTCTTCTCAATCTCTTCCCATTGTTATTTCGTTGGTTTGGGATGTTCATGAGGATTTATAGCTGCTAGAAGTTGTGTGATTTTGAAAATAAGTTGCTGTCATGGGCGGACGTAAAACAGAGCATGTATATTGTTGGGGTTCTTTGATTCTGAAATTCGATCATTAACCTCAGGACATGTGTCGGAGAGTATAGAGTTAAAATTTGTGAGGTTTAGAGTACAAATTCATGTATACATGTTAGTTTTCTCAATTCTGTTTTGCTTTCCGAAAAACAGAGTGCATACCTGAAACTTGTAAAATCTTAAACAGAGGCTCTAGATGGAATTTTCGAATGGGACTTTTTATATAGATAGTTCAGGACGTGTAGTTGATGATAGAATCAAGAAAATTACAATTTTGATTGAAAATGGATGACTTCTTGATTTTTGAAGTTAGACTGTCAAAACTGACATTTTTGGGAGTTAGTTCGATTCATGTTGCATTTTGACCCGACAAACCTTAGTGAAAAGTTATGAAATTTAACAGAAATATATTATACATTCATATCTTTCCAATGAACACAAGAATGCATTATTTTGATATATGTGGAGAGAGTTCTGATTTTTCAAATTTCAGTCAGAATCGGGGGTCATTCTAGATGTTCAAGCCTGACAGTTATGGTTTTCGAAAATTCTGGGAAATATTAGATAACATCTAGTAGTTTTGGGTATTTTTCCATGAAACGACACTTAAATAGCTTTCTATACAATTTCAGAACACTCCATTTCGATTTTTGAAGTTTAGTTGCTGACAGATTATATTTCTGAAAGTGAGATTGGTTGTGGCGAAATTATGGAAAACCAAACCTTAAAGAAAAATTATGAAACTTTCCAGATTTAAAGGAGACATCTAGACCTTGAATTTGATGGGTAGGACATAATTTTTGGACTAGTAGATTAAAAGATATGGGTTTTTGAAGTTGAGCTCTGTTTCTTAAATGCAATCTGGAACAGTAGTAGTTGGCCGAATTTCTGGGTAATATGTGTAATCAGTAATCATATTTGGATATTTTTTCATGAAAGTACATTTAAAGAGCTTCATTTAGGCTTTGGAATCAGTCAATTTGGAATTTTCTGGAATTAGTTATAAAGTTTTAAAGTTGATTGAAAATTTGTCAGTTTCTGGAAAATTGTGAAACTGTCGTTTGGTAGTGATTTTGGAAAAACCAAGGTTAAAAATGGATTCCTTGGGCGAAAATATGTTAGAATAGCCTAGGTCAAAATTTCTGAAAAAGTATAGTCGGACCGGGTATAGTGGGGCCGGGACCGGGTCCAAGAGGCATTTTGGTAAAGTTTCAATATAGACTAATATAACCACCAAAAACACTATGGAAGTCTCTAAAGAGGTACATGAATGAGTTTTAACCTAATTCTTGTACATTTGAAATTTTAAGAACGAATTAATCGCCTGAGCCGTTGGCACGTACTTCGAGGAACTATTCTTGTGTAGCAAAAAGGGACATAAGGTAGTAACTCTATCTCTCATACACTATGAATGTTGATATGCTATTTGTTGCTATATTCTGTGATATAAACATGTGCCTTGGGCACATTACCTAGCTGTGGTATGGGACTCAGCTGAGGTACACGGACATGTAAGGGATCCAAACAGTCTTTTGGCCCTGAGTATTGTGTACACACATGTTATAGTATGAATTTTCATTTACATTATATGGTGCATTACATATTTAATTTTCGCATTTTATATGATGGATTATGTGTTACTACTGAGATTCCTTGGAATCTCACCATTTTTCATAAATAATAAATTTTCCAGCGGGAACCAGTGGCCCCAAAGGCAAAGTGGTAGACATGGACAATTGAGATGTGCAGGTCCTAATATCATAGTTATTTGGTTATATTAGTTTGATTTTAATATGTTGGATATTTTGGACAAAATTTGTACATATTATCAAACCCTGCGGGGAAGACTCCTGTATGTAAGCTTGCACTTAATATAAGTATGTTTATGCTATTTCTATATGCCTGTGGAACTATGCCGTTATTACTCTATGAATATCGAACTATAAATGTGTGTTGACATTTTTGGTATCAGACCATGCGATTCTGGCATTATCAGAATAGTATACTGATATATGACTATTTGAAATTGTACAGTAAAACTTAAAGATGGTGATACTATAAGAGGTGGACCAAGAGGTAGAGGCCAAGGTTGAGGAAGTGGCAGAACTGGGGGTCGGCATGATAACAATGAAGAAGACCAGAGGGCCAGACCAGATCCATTTCAGCAGCAAATTCTTGATATGTTAGCACAGTAGCAAGCTACTATGAATGGAATTAGAGAAGTGCTGCAGGAAGTGCAACAAAGGCAAGACCGTCTAGAGGATCGCATGGACAAATACATGAGGGGTAATGAAGAAGTACTAGTGGAACCTCAACTAGAGGATATACCGCCAGAGCCAGAAGTAGACATTCAAACCTGGCTGAGCAGGTTCAGTAAACAACAACCACCTATGTTCCGAGGAAAGCTTGATCCACAACTGGCTGAAGAATGGTTGGCATGTTTGGATAAAATTTTCAACATGTTGCAATGCCTAGATGTGATGAAAGCTCGGCTAACCATTTTCAAGTTGGAAGGCGATGTTGATCGTTGGTGGAAGGGTACAGATCTAACCTTGAGGGGAAGGAATATTCCTATCACATAGGAATTGTTCCAGGAGAAGTTCAATGAAAAATACTTTCCCCCAACTGTCAGAAGAGAAAAAGAAAAAGAGTTCCTGTGTATTAAACAACAAGACCAAGAGAACTTTGACGATTATTTAGCTCGGTACATTCGACTGTCACGATACATGTCATACCTAAAATTGCACGATAATGAAGAATGGAATATAGATATGATGCTTGAAGGGTTAAGACCCAAATTCAAAGAAAAATTGATTTCTCAACATTTTACCAAATTCAGTAAAGTAGTGGAAGAATGCTGCTATATCGAGAAACGTATGTTGAGTTTGGCTATTAGAGACAGTAACAAGGGTGTTTCTGGCAGTGGTGGTTCATCACAGAAGCGAAAAGATCAGGGTGGACCTTCTAGGGGTGGCAACAAAAGGCCTAATTAGACTGGAGGCCGTGGGAACCAGGGATTCTCTGGAAGCAGAACATGTTGGCATTACCGTAAACCTTTCCATCCCAATAAAACTTGCAATGGAGTCCTATTGAATACAGATCCTAACAGACTTCCTACTTGTTTTATATGCGGTAAGTCGGGGCATATTTCTAGAGATTGTCCACAGAAGCGTCAGCTGGATGAGACAAGGCCTAAGGTTTTAGGAAGGGTCTACACGTTGACTCAAGAGGAAGCTAAGAAGTCTTCATATCTAATTCAAGGTACGATTTCTCTTAATGGCAATCTAGTGCATGTTATGTATGATTTGGAAGCTATCCACTCATTTATTGCATATGACTGTGTGAAGCGGTTAAGTTTGAATATGCATCAATTTCTGTATGATTTGATTGTATCGATGCCCATAGGTACTAAGATTATCACAGCAGATGTGTGTCTAAATTGTGTAGTAAATGCCGAGGGTCATGAATCGACCATAGATCTAATTTGTTTGCCACTACAAGGGTTAGAGGTCATTATGGGGATTGACTGGTTGACAGCGAATGACGTATTTCTGGATTGTAAAGAGAAGAGGGTTATATACCCTAATTCGCAATTTCAAGCCAGCATAGTAACCAACCTTAACTTTCTTTCAGCTGCTAAAGCCGAGAGATATTTACAAAAAGGTTGTCAAGGATACATGGTATTCTTTTCTATGCAATCAGAGTTCGGAGTACCTTTAGAAAGTATCATTATAGCGAACGAGTTTCCTGATGTGTTTCCAAAGGATATCGGTGGATTACCTCCAGATAGGGAAGTGGAATTTTCTATTGATCTTAAGCCTTGAACAGGTCCAATATCTAAAGCCCCATACCGAATGGCTCCAAGCGAAATGGCAAAACTGAAAAAGCAGATTGAAGAGCTACTTGAAAAAGGGTTCATTCGGCCTAGTGTTTCACCATGGGGTGCTCCAGTGCTCTTTGTCAGAAAGAAAGACTTAAGCCTACATCTCTGTATAGATTACCACGAATTAAATAAGGTGACCGTTAAGAACAAATATATACTCCCTAGAATCGACCATTTACTCGATTAGTTGTCTAGTTCCTGTGTATTCTCAAAGATCAATTTACGATTGGGATACCACCAGTTGAAAGTCAAAGCAGAGGATGTGTCAAAAAATGGTTTTAGAACCAAATATGGCCATTACGAGTTTCTTGTGATGCCATTTGGGCTGACCAATGCACCTGTCGTGTTCATGGATTACATGAATCGAATCTTTCATCCGTATCTGGACTAGTTCATAGTAGTTTTCATTGATGATATTCTAGTATACTTGTGGAGTACAGCCGAACATGAGCAGCATATGAGAATTATGTTGAACATATTGCGAGCTAGGTAACTCTATGCCAAGCTGAGCAATTGTGAATTCTGGCTTTCAGAGGTAAAGTTTTTGGGCCACGTAGTCTCTCAACAAGGGGTTTCTATTGATCCTAGCAAAGTGGAAGCGGTACTAAACTGGAAGAGGCCAGAGACTATATTTGAAGTATGCAGTTTTTTGGGTCTTACTGGGTATTACAGAAGGTTTATACAAAATTTCTCCAGAATAGCTTTGCCTTTGACAAAGTTGACGCAGAAAACTCAACATTTTATGTGGGACGACAATTGTGAAAAGAGCTTCATTGAGTTAAAGCAAAGGTTAACATTAGCCCCAGTGCTGATGATCCCAGATCCACAGTTTACGTATGTTGTGTATACAGATGCCAGTGGGCATGGATTGGGATGCGTGTTGATGCAGTATGGCCAAGTGGTGGCATATGCATCTCGTCAGCTGAAACCTTATGAACTGAACTATCCCATATGAACTCAAAGGCATTGTTGAACTGACCTTGTTGATTGGAGTGGTTTTGGTTTTTAAATTTCTTTCCAAAGAATTTAAGGGCTTTAGAATATATGTCTATGAGTGTTTTTTTTTCTTTTTTTGGGCGGAGTTTTTGGAAAATGAAAATTTTTTTATTTATACAATTAAAACAAATAAGAAAACACAAAGAAAATGAATTTTTAAAAGGACAAAACTTATTATTATTATTATGTCCATTTATTTATATCTATTGGTCTAGTTTTCCCGTAGAAATAATCATCTTCCTGCTCCTTTACAGCTATGTATTGGTCCATGTGCTTAATTTACCATCTCAGTTACTCATAAATCTTGGTAACACTTTTGTTGGTTTCTGGAATATTTTGTTAGAAGGAGGCTGAAAATTTCAAAGTATAAATTACAATCGTTAAGGAACATTTAAACCTTTGGTTAAATGCATTATTTTGAAGGATTGTCAAGAGAGGTCTTGGAATTTCTAGAGTTAGGCAATGCAAAACTATTAATGAGTATAATTGGCATTTTGGTTTATTAATACATCATTTGGCAATCTCAACTCATCCACAAAAAACGTTGGTTTTATTTTTTTCTTTTTATTAATATTATTTGATATTTTTCTAAAACAATTGGTCTAGTTTTCCAAATCAAATTGAAGCACATGAATTTTTATTTTTTTACACAATAAGATTTCACATGAATAAAATTTCAAAATTTTGTTTGACTACTACTATAAAAATCACAAATGACAAAGCTTAATCAGCCTTCATTTCGTGCTTTATGATTGGGTTGAATCTTGGGGGATGCAAATAATCAACCAACAACTTTGGCATTGGTAAAGAATAACCTAATACCTACTCTGCATTTAGAATATTTCTGATTCCCATGACATATTTAACAAGCACAACCAATCTTTTTTTTTTTTTTTGTCGAAAACACAACCAATCTCAATGACATACTAATTAAGCCTAGATTCAGTCACAACCGAAGTGCAAAATGCCAACTTTTTTTCCAGAACAGCACAAATTGACATCCAAATGAACAAATCAACTAGAAATAGAAAAGGGAAACTTACACACACACCGGAATAGACCAAGAACGACCAACGTTGTCTTCTTCACAACAGTATGCGAAGACCCAGTATGAACTATAGGAGCGAAAATAGAGGCTAAGAAGAGAAAACCAAAAGCAAAAAAACCAGAGGAAGAAAACAGGGCTACCTACTTGCGTTGCTTGCTGCTCGGACTGAGAAGAGGGAAAGCGAAGATCAGACTTGCATGCAACCATGAGGGAATGGAGGGACTTGGAAGACGATGGAGGTTGGAGAGGGACAGAGGACAGAATGCAGGAGAAAGAGATAGGCCAAGAAATTTTCCATATGCAGCTCGCGGGAGACATGAAATTCAGGGTTCAATTAGTGCGGGGAAGACAATGACAGAAACTCGTGCTGATTTGGGGAAAATATAACCAGTTTCAATGACTGGTTTTTAAACCAGTAGTTGAAAACAAAGTTTCAACGACTGTTTTCCTTGAAAACAGTCGTTGAAACTTCAGTTCAGTACTTTCCGTTCATAGAGTTGCTTTTTTACTACTGGTTTCTAAAAACGGTCGTTGTTTGGTGTCGTGGAACCATGTTCTTGTAGTAGTGTCATTTGTCTTACACACTTCTCCAATCCTCTTGGTCATCCTTCATTGGTGAGAACAACTAGAGTGAAGAACAAAAATAAGGACCAAGAGGCACCCATTGGAGCCTACCGGACTCATGGACTGATCTGATGGTGAAAGAATTTTGCTTTCTTCTTGAACTTGGGGTTTGAACAAGGCAATTTCAGTATTTTCATGGAGACGGAGGCACCCACTTGAGAGAGGAATAGGAAGGATTGTGGTTCGTGAGCATGTGGCCTACCTCGTGATTCGTGAGTGATAAGTATGGAAGACGAAGCGTATGCACCGTGCCATTGATTTTTGTCAACTAATATTATTATTTAATAATTCTTTTAAAACATTTTAGTGCTAATAAAAATATATTTATTATTTTTGAATATATTATGAATTTTAAAGGATAAATGTTCATGATAAATATGTTATGGATTTTCCCTAATAAAAGCTTACTCATTAGTCAGTATTTTATAATTAATTGCTATATATTTAATTTTATTCATCTAGTATACAAAATTATAATATATTATTATACTTATATATAATTATGTTTTATAAAATTTATATTTAATTTCTCATCATCGGCCCAGCCGTTTCGATCATTTCAACCATGGCCTGCTAACATTTTCGCCTCGAAGTCCAATCCGGCTTTTAAAACATTGCTGCTAGTAAATTCCACAAGGTTATTTAGAATCTATGAAGCATCGAAATTTGGTATGTGTATGAAATAATACCCACATTGTATTTCATAATATAATTATACGTATCTTATATTCTACCACTTGTATTACTATATTGTTTTCGTCAAAATATTTTTATCTTATGATATCATGTTTCATATACAATAAGTCATTCCCTCCCGTCTCTATTATAAGATACTTTCTAAAAACTTTCGTGGTCCTTGTCATATATTTGCTTGATAAGGTTGAAAAATTTTATATATTCAAAATAAGTTAGTGTAATCTAACTAGTCTGTATTTTTTGTCCATACCAATGAGCTATTCAGTATTTTAATGGTTTAAAAGATAATTATAGGTACATAAAAAAGGAAAAAAGACAAATAAATAACACTTGAACTTCAAAATCTCAAATCAGTGATTTCTCAAAAACCTAAGTTGTCAATTGTTATACTCATTTTCTCAATTCTATTACCCTTATTGTCAACAAAACCAATTTAGGATTTTGATGTTCAAATAGTATTTAAGTGTCTTTTACCCTATAAAAAATGAAATGTCATTGTTTCATAAAAATATGTGTCTTAATAAATGCTATGGTTGTTGATTGGTCAGCTTTCTTCCACAGCAGGAAAAAAATCTTCCTTAATTTACTTGTATGTTTTAATAAGTAGCAACATGATATATTAAAATAATAAAATAAGTGCATGGTGTCCATAGTCAAGGGACAAAAAATATTGCTTAGAATATTAAGTAAGAGGGAGAGGGGACCATGGGAAGATGAAAGAGTCCAATAGTTTTGTGACAAAAATTTAATATCATGATAAATGATAGTATGTATGATGATATTTCGTCATGCTATCAAGATTGATAGATTTCTTGCCAATCCAAAAGATGATAATGATCAGACTTTGAGTAAAAACCAATTAATTTCGAATTGATGATAATGATCGCCTTCAGCTTACGGGCACATGTTGCTCCTGTAAAGAAAGTCATTGAAGATTGAACTGACGTACGGCATCCTTCAAAAAGAGTTTCAACTTTATTCCGTCGCAGTTTGAGGAAGGTCCCCATCGACGCAAAAAAGAAAAAGAAAAAGAAAAACGCAAATCAGTAATATAGGTAGGCACATTTCTTAAGCGCCACATCGCCTAGAACCTAACCTAAAGTATGGTATATAATGTTATGAAATTTCGTAATCATACGCCTAACTGCAAAAGTACCCAAGGCACCAATGGCTCAAAGGACACACATGTGATATGTGGACCTGAGAAAATATACAATGTGTGGGCAAAATCTCTAAAGAAATAAAAATTATTTGATTCGAGTCGCATCCGAGGACACTCTTCTTAAGAGATATTTCGCAGCCCCTCCTCAGTAATAGGAAGCGGCATCTCCTCAGGATTAAACGTACCCTTCCTGTAAGGATATAAGGCGACAGAACTGGTGGAAGATAAAATAACTCAGTGAGAGATTACCGAGGCTTCTATTTCTCTATTCCAAATGGTGTCACGATTGGGGTATTTATAAACATGAATCAATGCCTTGAAGAGGTGCCTCTTGAAGACTACATCTTTTCAATTAGAAGTCATAACCATATATTAAATTCATGAATCATGCTGATTCATAAACCAGCACAAATCCCTTGATTTATAAGAACATGACTTCTTAAAACACATCTCTTCATTTAAACATATTCCATAATATTCTAGAGATTCTTTCTTTGACACACTTATATGCAATATTGACAACAATCCCCCATATGTGTCAAAGAAAACACACCTTTTGCTGAGTTACACCCATGACTATAACCATTGTATCTAGTGGTCTTTTGGACTATGAACTAGACCTAGACCGATAATATGATACATAGAGATATCAGTGGTCCTATGGACTATGAACTCACATCTCTTGGTGTGTATCAGAGGTATTAAGAGTCATATTATATCCCATCATTTCCACTGTTAACGACGGTTTTGCGCGTTATGTCGGCTATGCGCGTGCTTGGTGCGTAATGAATGCTCTAGAGATTTTGCCGAGATCTCATAGGAGCGGCCACACTCCACATTCATAGAGTTGATTTCATTTAAGCGTGCCTGCACTATGCACACTGCCTCGTTGAACTTTGAAATCATTAAGAGCTTTGCTCAACTTACAATAATGCAGTCTAGCACATTCTAAGTGTCATAGGAAGGAACGTAAAATATATTTGTGCTAGTCAAAACTGACGAACGACTTGTTCTTACCCATTGAACCTTCTTCATGGGATCACCAATCACAAAAGTTGGGTTGCCATCATTGTCAATTAATAGTTGGCATTAGTTCCATTCCTCTTCACATTTCAACAATCATTTTCCTCCCAAGGGGTTTTGTTAACGGATCCGATATGTCTATTATTGACCTGACCAAATCGATTGAGATAACTCCACCACAATTCCTAGGCTAGCTTTATCATATTATATCTCAAACAACTTTCACTTACATCATTGTTCTTTCTACAATGGCTATTACCATTTGACAATCACAGATCACCGACGCTAAGAGTCAGTTTCTTACCAAAATATTTGTTAAGAGATTTTCAACATTAACATTCCATCCATTTTTAGAGTTATCAACTCTAACTCATATAATATTTTAATTTTACCACTACTAAAAATGAATTTTCTCACATAAACTGAATTTAGTCAACATCTATGTATTTCACTACAGCGGGAATCCACTGTACATGATGTCATCATTTATGACATCCCTTAACTATTTCTTTCTCTTTGTGAGAGTTTATATATGCTCAATCTCCACATATCATCTGCTATATCACAGGACTAACATTTATCGGTGCTACAAATTTTCAACAATTTGTGCATACATTGATTGAGCTTTAGAATCATCTCAAGTAGTATCACAAGGAATATTCATATAATGGTTCTCAGAACCAATCTTTAGAAACATTTCTTATTTATTTTGTTATGATTTTAACATCCAAAATCATATTAATTATCTCATGCTTTCATGTGCATGACATGATATTTTTTGACCATGCAAGTCATTAAAATTCAATATTTGTTCACAATAATCATGCATGCATATACCAAGATAAATATATATCCACAAATCATGAAAATTTAAAACACCTTTATCTTAACACTAGATAAATAATTAAATTTCCATATCACTATTGTAATGCTGATTTAATAATTCACATTGCAAGATTTGCTCTTCACAGCAAATAACAAAGCATTCATTAAATTAATTTTAATCATAACACAAGTCATATATGACAATTTTATAATTTTTCCAATATATCAATATATATTCCAAGGTACCCCACAAGATACTCTATATCTTATGCACCACAACACTTTCAAATATTTCAAAAAATATCTCACAACTTTTCAATAGTAATTCTAATTAAAATAGAATATCACCATATAATCCTCCTCCATTCTAATTAAATTAGAATTTTCTACCCACTAAATTATTTGAAAAGTTATAAATGCCAATACTCAATATTATATATATGCCCATAACAACGTCACTATAAAAAATTAGATTACAAGTGCCCAAATCTTGACGGATTATAAACAAACTGTAGCATAGTCTTTCGTGCTCAAGAAATCATGTACGACTAACTATGATACTACCGACTAAACATACATACTTGAATATAATGTAAAATCTCCTCCAAAGTTAACAATATTGAACTGGGGTGCCAACCACAAATTTCACAATTGGCAACGGCAATAAATGGTTACAAAAAATATGTGAGGAGAGAAAAACCCTTTATTTTTCTAATTCAATATTCATCATATCCTCATTAAATAATTAATAAGAGAAATAACAGGAGATTTAGTTAAGAAGAGATAATAGGAGATTTATTTGGCAACTACTCTATTAATCAGTTAATCAAATTAATATACTTATTAACTGAAAAATAAAAAATAAAAAATAAAGCTTCCAACCCAGAAATAATTTCACCACTAAATCAAAGATCAAAATAATCAAATAATGTCATGATTTTAACTGGCACATCGTATCTCAGCCAAATTTAAATTATAACCGTATGAATATTTTTCTAATTAGATATTCCATCAATATTCTTATTAATATTAAATTGGACGCATACCTGTCGTTCAATAACAAATAGACGTCAATAACAGTATGTCTCTTCTTCTTCATTGTCTTCCCATACCTAGCAAAGATAGTTTCTCTTTCTAATCAGACTTGCAGACTTCCTTTCTACCTCTTGCCTGTGTTTGCAAGGATCATAGTGCCATCAAATCTCTTTGCCATAGAGATTAAAATAGTCCGGTTGAAGGGGAAATTGGATATTCATCCATTACAGTACTTATCATGGTCCGCCTTGATTATAGGCTTACTTTAATATGCTTTCATCAGATATAGTAAAACCCAATTCTCACTCCCTTCATTCTCAATTATCATCGGACCAACATATATATATATATATATATATATTTTCCCTTTTCTGAGACAGTCATCCTTACTTCGCTTATCATGAAGCACCCCACAGTTGGATAATATACAACCATATTTTTTCATAGATCTCAGAATTTTCAAAAGAAAACAAGTCAGATGAATGAGAGGCAACAACAAGTTCTCAAACCCAATCCACTTCCTTTTATCTTTATTGGAAGGAACATATCATCCAACATGAATATCGCGGCTGTTTTGGCATGCCCATTGTTCCCTCAGGAAAACACAATTGAATGCCACCGCATATAGGTTTTGGAGGCATAAATTCGGTGTGCGTACCTTCTCAGCGGAAAATCCAGAGACTTCTCTAAGAACGATTTTGTCAAGGTCATTAATGCCCTTAGTGTGCTCTACGAACACCATCTGGATCGGTTCACTTTCACTTGCTATTATCATTTTTTTTCCACTCACAGTCGTACTTTCACTTGCTTCTGATTTGTTTGTTTAATTTACTGAACGGTTAACTTCCTTTGCTGTCAACCAAATAGATTGAAAAGGCAAAATGAAACCAAAGACCCCCATATTCTCGCCAGATAAACATACCATACTTATTGCAGACTTTCCCAAATTATTTTTCTTAATCAAATTATTCAGATGGCAACTTATGAATAAAATCCACAAATGAAAATCAAATATAAAAAAGGCAGAGATTGGAATTAAAACTTATCTCCCTGATGCGCTTCAAAGATTAGTGAGAAGTATCTCTAAAGATTTGAACCCTGCCTGTAAGGATACAGGGCGACAGAACTGGTGGAAGATAAAATAACTCAGTGAGAGATTACCGAGGCTTCTATTTCTCTATTCCAAATGATGTCACGATTGGGGTATTTATAAACATGAATCAATGCCTTGAAGAGGTGCCTCTTGAAGACTACATATTTTCAATTAGAAGTCATAATCATATATTAAATTCATGAATCATGTTGATTCATAAACCAACACAAATCCCTTGATTTATAAGATCATGACTTCTTAAAACGCATCTCTTCTTTTAAACATATTCCATAATATTCTAGAGACTCTTTCTTTGACACACTTATATGCAATATTTACAACACAATGAACATCACGCGACAAAATAAAGGACCTAACCGCGAATTACCTGAAGACATCAAAGGACATACAATGAACAATCATATATCTATCTCCAATCCTCCGAGAAAAAAAAAAGGAAAAAATTGGGACCTGACCTCCAATCACCCGAAGACTTCAAAGGACAAACATGATAATGATGAACATAAAATATAAAAACTGAGGTATTTCAAAATACCTCTCTATTTTATTTGAAATCAGTGGAATAATATTTTAAGATTTACTATGATGGCAATCTTCATGAATCATGCCCACATTTAAAAAAAAAAAATTAACAGAAAATGTCCAAACGCATTACTAAAATGTTATACAATAATTCATGTGAAAATGTTATTGAAGATAATAGAAGTCAAGTACATGTAAATAAACAAAAAATGTGGATCAGTAAATTAAAAAGGTTTACTCGTCTTGTCCTCAATGTTATCTATCGAAGATTAAGAAAGCTAAATAAATTACTTAACTATAACATATATGACATAGACTCTTTGAACTATTTATGTGACTGTTAACCTCTAGGATTTCATCTTTTGGTCATATTCTTAGTTAATTAGTTTTTCATTGCTAGGCTTTGAAAGACATGGAGTGATGTAAGATATAAAGGAAGATACTCCCACCAAGGAAAAGAAACAAAAATGAGAAGCACCTGGGTCACAATTTCAGCGCCTGGGCATGACCAGTGGAGAAGACAGAGAGATGCAGTGCCTAGGTGCTAGAATGAGTGCCGTGATCGCATGAATTAGGGGCAAAGAGGAAGAGCGCCTAGGCACTAGAAAGAGAGCCTGGGTGCTCCGTTGCTATTAGCAAAATGCTCTACTTTACTAAGCCTGAAAAATTAAGGGTTTTGCTATATATCCTCTCTCATTTCACCTTAGGCGACACTTTGGACTTTCTGGGCATTCTTTGGAGCTTGGATGCTAGGGTTTGTGTTCTTGAGGAGCTTGGACTAAGGGATTGAGCTTTGGAAGATATTCGGAGTTTCATTTCCTTGCTTTTTCTTCCTCTTCTCTATTTCCTGTCTTGTAATTTGTTGTGGCTGTGATTTTTTTTCTCATGTAGTTGTAGCTTGTGGCTAATTATGTGTAAAATTGTGCAAGAACATGGAATTTACATGATTAATGAATGGTTTTGTTGGCAAGACCATTAGGAATGGTGCTTGAAATTTAGATTTCATTACTTGTAACAATAGATTGAGCAATTAATAGAATTAAACACTTGTTCTTAACTTGAGAAAGCTTTTTCAAGTACTTTTTTAATCTTAGACTTGCACATTTGTTCATTAAGAACATCTATGAGAGGAGACTAATTGATTGTTAAGAAATACAAGGAAATAAATAATCCTAGGCTCCATTTTATCCATGAAGTCAAAGAGTCAATTTTTTTCATTCGCTTCTAATTTCAAAAACAATTGTTTATAAGTTCACAATTACATCCAAACCTTGTTTTAGGTGAATTCGCTAAATCTTTTATTGGACTGTATTTTTTACACAAGCATCCGTCATTAACAAGTTGATGAATTATTTACTAGCCACGCACAAATGATATATAATGAAAACCCAAGCAAGTACATTAATTATAAAGTATGCGTTATAAAGATCCTCAGATTGAAAACTTATATATATATATATATATATATAATATTTTACAATCTTATTGCACGGTTCCGATGGAGACTAGAGATATAATACCTAATATTATCTTCCTAGTTTCTCGTAATTTATAATTGTGAAATATTTTGTTCCATTATTTTTTAAACATCCGCATGATGAGGTGGCGCCATAAACACGATAATATATATTCGGGCCACATAGAATAAATAAAAGGATATTGATGGGAAGAACCTCACACACACACGCGCGTGCGCGCGCGCGCACACACACACACACATATATATATATTATACGATATTTAGTGGATATATTGTTGGAGGATGATGTGGGGAGTTTCAACTAGAGTATTGTCTACCCAACTGAAAAATCAAGAGGATGTGAAAATATAATATTAATATCTAGACCCTAACTAAAAAATATTATCCTTTTAAATAGGATAATATCTGACTCTCATCAAATATAAACCAAATGATTATATATATATATATATATAAACATGAGCGCATTTTTGGCAACACCAGTCAAAAATATACTCCTCCCTTCCAAATGCCCCGTTTTTTGAGGGGAGGGATGGAGGGTTATGAGGAGAGGGGACAGAAAATTTAGAAAATTTCCACCCTCCACGCCCTAAAAAAATTATGTTATGACAAACAAGTTGGGGAACAAAATCTTAGTAGTACAAATATCATGAAACAAATAATCCTAATAAAATATTCATAAAAATCTAAAATATTCCATATTTTTTCAAGTTCATATTCCATCACATTGTTTTTCACTCCTAGTTTCTGACGTATAAAACTCGTGTGTAAAGTTAATGGCCTCATTATAGTGGCATGAATGCTCCCTATAAGCACTAATACCGTTTTAACAATATCTAATTAATGATTATTTTTCCGATATTTTGTTGGTTCTGAAAACAACCGTCAAATAAAGGTACCATTTACTTAAGGGTTATTTTACAAATTGATCTGCTCGCTCTGGTTGAAACTTAGGTCAGTGGACTGAAAGCCAAGAAGGTTATATCCAACTTCTTGGGTATAAGAAGTCACATATTATTGAAGCTACCGGTTTAATTGGAGGCATTAGGGCGCTTTGGAATGATGATAAGTGGGAGATTGAAATTATTGAAGCATCAAAACAGTTCAAACGTCGGGCCTATGGCACCGCCTTTGGAAATCAGTGTGCAGGTAGATGCATGGCAGCTGCTTTTTGGAACCAGTTTCCTTGCCAAGCAAAGTACCTAGCAAGGAGAACTAATTAGATCTGGATGGTCCAAATTTAAATTTTTTTAAAATTCAATATTTTTTAAAAAAATTATTTCAATGGGCATACAACCTAAATTAAAGATAATTTTTTACCTATTATTTCTTCAAAAAATAATTTTTTTATTTTTAAAATCATCAATTTTTTTTTTAAAAAAACTAAAATTTGGATTGTCTAGATAAGATCTGAACAGTCCCGATCCTATTAGATCTCCCTGCCTTATAGGGAAGTGCACTTGTTGGGAGAGACAAAAGTCCTTTGTGCTCTAAGTCTCGCAAGGGGAAACCCTTAATCAAATAAAAAAAAAACTAGTTCCTATTTAGGGGGTGATTTTAATAGTATTCTCTTGAACCAAAATCAACATCGCAATAGCAGCCAAAGGTGGATAATGATTTCCTTAAATATTTTGAAGGCCTTGGTCTGTTGGAGGTGCACAAGGTGGGGCATTTTCTTTACTTGGAGTAGGGAGGGTTGTGCAAGTAGGCCTGAGAGAATTCTTACAAATTGTGAATTCATGGAAAATTTTCCTAATGTTGTAGCTATGACTCTCTTTCAGTATAAATCTGATCACTGGCCAAAGTATAATTCGGGTTACAACTCCATGGCTTTTTAGATTTGTTGCACAGTTGGCGACGCATGCTGAATTTGAGTAAGTTAGGGTTGTATTATAATTTTAAAACAACCCTAAAACTATAACAAAGGCAGCATTAGAATACAACCTTAACTTCCTAAAGATAGTAAGCTTCACTACAATAAATGCATTGATATTCAACTCTTTAAATTGTAACTCTTCTCTCTTCATAAGTCTTATCTTCAATGACACTAAGATCATCAATGAAAAAAGGATTTCGTTCATACAACTGCTTCAAAATATACCTTTCAAAGGAAGAAATCATTTTGCTAAAGTAGGATATAGCTATGTATACCTAAGGTCTTGAAGAGGTTTAATACTTGAGTGTGTCAGATTGAGCCTAAAGCTTCACATTACTGCACACATGAAAAAAAAGAAGGAAGATAATCATTACTTGAATTACTCAAATCTTGTATAATTTAAAAGACCCACTTATATAATTTTTAGAAAAACTATATATTATGCTTAACGTTTGAAGGTTGATCTCTCAATATTTTTTTCGTTGGTTTCAAATTTCAACAATTTTTTCATTTATTAATTATCTTTTTGGACGATTTAAAACTAAACGGAAAGGTATTTTGAAATACCTCATGGTATTCGAAATAATTTCTTGGGAAAACTACACAGTTCCGAGGTCCAAAAACTCAAACCCATGCCCAAGTGCTTAAGCCAAAGCTTAAAACCCATGAGACATGAGTGAGCAGGTAGCGGTTGTGGAGGAAGAAAATATGGAAAATAATATCAAGATCCCAATTAAGGAAAATAATATTAGAAAAATGAAAAGTCTCATAGCTTGTCAATGATGACACTTTCACTAGTCATTGTCAAGCTGTGAGACTTTTCTAATATTATTTTTCTTAGTTGAGGCCTTAGTGTAATTTTTCCAAGAAAATGTGTAGAGCATCAACCACTAAAGAAATAAACATAAATTAGCTTACTCAAAAGAATTAAATAAACACAAATTTATTTGGGAAAATGACAATAAGATACCCTAAAATATAAAAAGATAAATCAAGGTGTCCAATTTATCAAATCAACAATCTGTACTAATTTGGGATTTTGAAATGTTTCCAAAAGATGTAATTACTCTTCATTTGTATTTTTCCTCAATGCCACCCAAGCAACCCTCATTGACTACTAGCAACCAGAGCTCCAACGCCAGCAACCTTACTAGCCGCCAATCACTAGAACTTTGTTAACCTTGCCGGTGATCGGCTAACAAAGCTTTGGTAGCCTAATATATCCTTTTAAAATTTTTGAAATAAAAATAGTCAATATCCAAACTAGAGTAATTAAAAGCAAAACTAAAGTAGTAAACAAGTTCCTTATTGCTAAGAATTTTCTAATAACTACTTTTGTTTTACTATTTACGACTCTAGTTTCGCTATTGACTATTTTGGCCAGCTGTAGGTAGAGTTCCTAACATATTTTTTTTTTTAATTTCCAAAATAATAGTAAATAAAAGTGAAACTAAAGTAGTAAATACTGAGACAAAAGTAGTAAAAAGGGTATTCATTGCTGACTATTAATAAATTTGTTCTTTTTGCTATTTTTCACTTTAGCTAGTTTTTGCCAAAGTTCCTAATACATTTTTTTTGAATTTTTGAAACAAGATTAATTAATAGTGAAACTAGAGTAGTACGTAAATATCGAAATAAAAGTAGTTATTAAGAAATACCCATCAACAAGAACCCTGTTTTACTACTTTAGTTTCACTATTAAGTACTCTGGTTTAATTGTTAACTCCTTTCTTTTTTAGAGATTAAAAAAAAAAACAATTAGGCCACCAATGCTTCAGTGACCCATCATTGGGGCTAGAGCCCCAGTCACCGGCAAGGGGTTTTAAGGGTTTTTTACCAAAAAAAAAAAAAAGAAGAGAGAGTAATGATATCATTTCCCAACATTTTAAAATTTCAACTCAGTCCATTGGACCTAATTTGAAATTATTGATATTAAGCACCTGATTTCTCCTTTTCATATTTCTAGGACATTTTTTGGGTCTTTTTTCCCAATATATTTTAAATAAATTTCAATTTTTTTTTGTCATTATATAGTTATCCATGTATTCAGACCATAAGTCCTTAAGTCCATGAATCAAATCAGCAATTTCAAGTTGAAAATAAAATTTGCTAGTAGAAATATTTAACTACTTTCCACCTAATGGATATTTAGATTTTTTTTAAATATAAAATTATAATTTTAAATAGATAATTAAATTGAAACTTCTTATGTGCATATATATTTAAAAACTAATGGTTAAGTTAATTACAAAAACTCAAAAAAAAAAAAAACCATATTAGAAAATAAATAAATTGATATTTTTTTAATGGGTTGAAGGCCATTTTTACCTAGAAGTTTCGCTACTTGAGGGAGAGATTAAGGGACCTGGGTTTCAGAATCTGAGGTAGAGATGAGACCAAGCGATGCTGGAGTAGCAGAGTTCAAGAGAGAGAGAGAGAGAGAGAGGGATCATAATTTTTTCTCCTCAGCTTCTAAATCCCAGTTGGATAAAAAAAGTGAGGTGAATGCAACTTCCGGGTGCCCAATGCTCTTTCTTGAAATCTTTGGAAGCAAAAATGCCCTTTAACCCTTTTTTTATTTGTGAATACAATGTTTTAATTTTTACTGAGAAACATGCTAAGTTTTGTTGTTAAGATGTTTAAAATAAATTTATTCATGTTTTTTTTTTGGCCAAGCTCTATCATTAATTAATTATCAAATGATAGTTTATCATTTTGAATCGTCATCTTATCCATAGCTTAATAAGAGTAACAATTAGATCAGGAACGACCTCTTCTGCCTCCAAACTCATCTAATGAGCCTCTTATTTGTACTGTGAGGGAAGATGGTTGGACTCTAGTTCTTCACAGCGTTAAACTGCACCAAAAGGAAATTATATGTAATGCATGGATTTACATTCATGGACAACCACTTCAATATTTACATGAATTCAAAAAAATAGGTTGCTATTTTCTTCAACTTCAAATGTCTTAGGCCTGCTCTTTGTTGGATTGTCAACTCATTTTTTCTTCTCTCCTGGTATTGCCCCTTTGAAGATCAGGATTTCTATGAAACAACTAGCCACACTTGCTAATTCCTCAACTGCCAGGAGGCATCTTGATGGAAGATTATCCATTAACAAGTTATTTTATCTTCCATCAATTTTGTCACCATGTATCTTTGCATGAAGAGTTTGTTTAATCCTTTGGAAGTGCCGCTTTGTATTTATTAATGTTGCAAAATATCTGTTAAGGACAGTGTTATTGAACACGACTTGAACTGAATATTTTGTTGTTCATTGCAGATTTTGCGAACAAACATAACAATTAAAAGACTAAGAAATAAAGTTGAGAACTTCTTAAAGGATGTCATCAATTCAGTCTCTGACTTTTTCTTTTGTGTTACCATTGATGAGGAAATTACGAGAGCAACAACTGTAAGCTGAAGGTGATCATTATCAATCTGCGTTTTGAACTATATTGAATCGGAGAAGCTCGAGTCTGCTTGAAACAATACAAAGCTCGTCATATTATACTCTATTTTCTTTCCATGAATTTATTCTATAGTGCTTGAATATATGAAGTACATCAATTGCAAGAAACGAAGACATGCTATTGAATATATGTGTAAATTAAATGTTTAAATTAATTTGGTCTTTATAGATATTTTTTTTTTCTTCTTCGTTAAAGGAGGTTTTGATCGGCATAATACTACAAACTTTGTAATTTTATGACAAATTTAAAACGACTTAGCTCCCTTTAACCTCCTTTCCTTAGCATGCAAGTATATAAACACCAAAATATTTAAAGATGTAAAGATTAGATTATAACATGCTTGCAAGTATTTTTTTGAAGTAAATAAAAAAAAATGTATTTTGAAATACCTTGTGGCTGATATGCCCAAGTGGGACCATGCCTGGACTCTGTTCGGCCTGTAACAACCATATAATAGACATGCTAACTTGCCCATGGTGGGCAATTTGAACCATGCCCTTATTGGGCAATTTTCAAATGATCTCTTAATATTGATATATACTAATTTGCGTCTTTGGTAGGCGATGTGGGCCTTCTTCTGTGAATTTATTCTATGGGGATTGAATGTATAAAGTACATCAACGGCAAGAAAACAAAGTTTTTATTTAGAATTTTATCTTAAACTCATTAGATTTGCACACATACATCGAAATGTGGGCGTATGTACATTCCTCGTTTTAGTATCTCGCTTTCTCTTGCTTCAATATACACCATTGCCTAAATTGAAGGTTTAAAATAATATAACTTTATTGATGGGGTAGTCATAAAAATTATAAATTTTGGGACAAATTTAACGAAGTCACACATTGATCAAATTAAGCACCGCTAATTATATATATATATATAAACCATCGAATTTGTATATGATTGCCCACTTAAGTGCACTAAATTATTTGCTGGCTTATCATAGCAGCTTTAATTTAATACTGTATTGTTTTACTGAAGGTATTTCAAAATCTGGGCGATTTGTTATCAATTCAAATCTACGAATTCTTGTTGGAGTCTAGGAGGCAGTTATTTGTATTCGCAACGTTTTTGAACTCTTGAATCTAGAGTGTCTACTGCGTTTTGATCTCCGCGGTCCACTTGATTTTCCTCTTCAAAACATTCATGAGGTAAGACATCAAAAATGGATCAATCTGACCTTATGCTAACAACCATTACTTTGTCTGAATAAATTGCTGACTAAACTGGAGTTTCCAAGTGGTTAGTTGAGATCAAAGTTTTAAAGATGGATGCCAGTGAACGCATTTTGACTACATACTATTTGTATTTCGTTATCCCTTTCATGATACCATTTTCCATCATTACAACCCTTTTCAAGATCCCTTGATTCATGAATTTAGGTGATACTTAGTGTGTACAAGAGAGATCAGAATTACTAGAAGTATATGGTAAGACCTAGTATAGGTGGTATAGAGTGAAATTTCCCATACTTATGAGATGTGTTGAACTCTTTAATCCTTAAGTGCTCTTATGGGTGAATTCCTTTCATTAATTGTCCGTTTGGTGAGGCCATATGTATTGCTCTTCATAAGAATTGTGCTGTCTTGAAGAGTGATGACTGATCGATTCATTGATTCCAACCTTAAGCATGTGAAGTTTCATTTATGTCTAGTTTTGAACTGATTGTCTTAGCCAAGGAGTGCAAATGTTTAAGTGTAGGGGATTGATGTATATTCATTTTAAGAGGTTTTTTTTGTGGTTTAATTGATTGTTGAAAGCATGTTTTCTAGGCTTTTATTGCTTTATTTTTGCACATTTGGGCTGTCTTACTTGCTCCGAATTCCTAGGCCTAAACACTAAGCATAGAATCTAGATAACCTTGTCAAATTGAGTAGTGGATTTAACACAAGATTTGATGGCCCTGACACATGAATGGCAACTGAAAGAAGCGAACTAAGATTACAATAAGTCCATCAGAAATGTCCCTATACAAATCAAAAACTCTCTTGCACAATAGCATATAAATAAATCTTAATCAATTCTGTTATTCTTTGCTGCCCCAATTGAACGTGACCCAATTGCTCTAACAATTTATACCAATGAGTGATTCTATCTGATACTAATGTGCGTTTTATGCCTTAAATCCCAGGCTCATTAGACATCTTTCTCTCAAACTAGGCTGTCATTCATGTAGAAGAAAGTGGTCTATCGGTCAAAACTGACCTAGTCCTGGTCAAAGCGCAAGTTTTGACTAGGGACTCAACTGTGAGAATTGAAAATTTTTTTATGGTAGTAACGTGCATCTTTTAAAACATTTGTAGGGAAATTGTAATTTCATAAAACTCTTAAGTCCTTTTTCTGTAATTTCTCTGGTCCCTTTTCTTCATTAGTTTGGAGTTTCCAAAAATGCTGGGGCCTTTTCTGTAATTTTCCCCAGAAAAATATTAATTCTGACTTCAATTAACATTTTCCACATTCTCCACTTTTCTTCTAAAACACCTACAATATAAGATTAAACACAAGGTAGCATCAAAAGTCAAAGAAATCACTTGCATAAATAATTAATAAATTTTGACAATTTTACACCTAATTAGACGAATTCAATACAAATGCCCTAATTTAAATTAGTGTTTAATCATAAATAATGTCTTATGTAATGCATTACAAATCCCAAATTAATCATGAAAAAGCATATCAAAATATGGTTTAATCAATTATTATAAAGGCCTACAGTCCTTCTACACAAAAATAAATGTGTGGAGATCAATTTATTCTTTTTAAATTTATAATTGTATATTCTCAAAATAATAGTGTCAATGGAAGCGGTAGAAATAGATTGACGTTAACCATTAACATTTTTAAAGCTAAAAGAAAGCATTATTCCATTTTAACAGTTTTGGAACGACCTTTAACCCAAGAAAACTTTCAGGACAACATTACCCCTGAGTGAAAACTTCAAGAAAATATTTCACCCAGCTCCCACATAAGATCAATAAAGGAAATCAAGTGAATTAGACCTTTAGTAGCCTCTGGTTAAATCAAAATAAATCAAATTATGCTGTGAAGGGCAAAACTTGTGTCCTGTTCTCTAAAGGAACCTCTTATTTAATTCCTAGGCTAAATTAAGTGACAAAAACATTGAAAAGGTTTTGAAATTGATTTTTTTAAATGATGGAAAACAACATAAACTACTTTTTTTTTTTTTGAATTTTTTATAAAATGATGAATGAAAGCATGAAATTAGATTTAAGGAATGATGTGAGAGAATGCTCCTTGGAAGTGAACCTATGGCTATCCTAACTTGCTTAATGATATAGGAGTTAATTAATTCACCAAGTCTAATGAAAAACGCCAAACACGGTTTGAGTCAAGTGATTGTTAACAAATAACTCTCCCAAACGCTAGATAACAACCACTTATCAAGGCACTTTTAAAAACCAATTGGTGTGCAATTTAAATTGAGTTCATAAAAATTGCTTCCTTAACGATGAATGCTCACGAAGACACTCAATTGCAACACAAATCAATTATTATAACTAACAACGTGATATATAAAACAATTTCAATTAGTACAAATAGAAATATATAAATAGACTCAAAACTCAAGTCTTACAACTCAGTTCAAACCACAATAATCCAACTAAAAAAGATTATAACGCATAATTTTAGTCTTAAATCCAAATCCAAATAATTCCTAACAAAAGAAAATTGTTCAGTTCAGGAGAAAATTAATTGGAAAGCAAACACTCCTCTAATTGAAGCTCCCAAGCCCAAGCCATAGTATCCATCTCCAAGAAGCACAAGTAATTTATCCTCCCATGATTAGGCTTCCTAATCCTCCCCCTTTGAGCCTCCAACATGTGCCATTTATATAGGAGCAAGTTAGGGTACAAGTGGTGGCCTCTAGAGTGAGTGTTTTAGGCTTTAGTGTGTGTGATGGCCCAATTTTGCATGGGAATGAAAGGTGAACATGCCAGCCCACTTTTATAGACTTGCCTAAGGTTTTCTATTGTGCTTTGGAAGGAATCAATTGGTCATAATGGTGATGAAGGTGGGTGGTCAAGATAAGGCACAAAATACGAAAGTTGTAGCCTTTACTTTAGGAGTAAGTCAGTGCAGATTCCTAATTTGAGTGTGATCACTAGGGCTTCCGTTTTGCTGACCTTTCTTAGGGTTTCCCAAGATTTCCTAAAGTTAATGGGATGCCTAATTCGTTACATGGAAAGGAAAATGAGTGGTGATCAAGCTTGCTTCAAAATAGGAAACTACAGGCCTGGTGCAAGATAGGAAGGTTTCCTAATTTGACTAGGATAAGTTGGAGCTATATTTTTTATGCTTTAGGAAATGATTAGGAGTCCTAATTGACTTAGGTTGAAGGATTCCTAAATTGGTTTGATGAACTAAGTGGTGCCATTTGTCTCTTGGTTACTTAGGATGCAAGGTTGTGAAAGATTCCTAACTCTAGTAGTAGGACTAGGATCGGAGATAGTTTTCTAGATTCATGAGTTTCCTAAAACCATATTCCTTGATGCTCAATTTTTCTTTTGACTAGTTGGGTGGTACCATTTAGGTGTTTGTTGGAGAGAAAATCCTGCACAATGAACATTGTACCCTTCATTAGTTATGTGACACCTTTCTTAACATGGTTAGGAAGAAGGCTTTGTGAAATCACTCCTTTACCCTTCATTAATTGTTGGTGGTGTACTTTGCTCTCTATGGTTAAGGAAGACATGTCATTTGGGCTTAATTGAGGTTTGAGGGTAACAGGGCCCATTTAAAGAGTACAGCTGATAGGCTGACATGTATGGGCCCCAACCATGCTGTAAGTTGGCCTAAAACTAATCTTAAGACACTGTTCTTCATGGGTCCTCAACACCTGCGAATTTTCACTCTCTCTAGGCTCCAAAGCTTGCTTCTTCATCCTCTGATTTTCTGTCAATGTCTCTAGCCTTAGCCCCTCTGCACTATCCCTGAAATCAAAAAAAATATACCTTTTAATCAAATAAAGAGGAATCATAAAATCAGTTGACAAATAAGCCGTTTTTATGACATATTTTTGTGTCATTACCTTTTGATCCGAAATGATCATATTAATCACATGTAAGCACAATAATGAAGATAAAATCCCATAAAATGATATGAAAATATATGTTAAAATAGGGATATATCATCAAGCCATCAAGCAACATAATGAAACAAACCATTAACAAATGCATCACAACATGCCAAGATCATCTCAACAGAATAAAAAAATACACATAGGAGCAAATATATTGATGTATTGTCACTGATATAATTCTGAAAAAAGTGATTTACTTACAACACTTCATCATCTTGCTGAGAATATAACAAACCATCATCAGTTTGGCAGTGAGGGAGGGGTTCCGGGGGGCTGTACAGATCAGAGCCTCTGCATCTCTGCAAGTTGCGTCAAGATCAATGTGAGCACTTAGCTCATTTATGTGCTTCAAGAGTGTGTCATAATCCTTTTCTTCTCCTATTAATTTATTACGATAACGTTTCAAAATTGCTACACAGAGATAGGGAGCACATTTTGTGCTCATCAATTTGATGAGCATAAATGTGATCATCACCAATCTACCTGGTTAGATTGATTTGAATGGTCCATATTTAATTTAGTTTTTTATGGAAAATTTAATTAAATTTTTATATTTTCAATAACTTTTTATTTTAATATATGTAAAATTTAAAATAAAGATAATCTTATCACTATCACTTCTTATGAAAATGAATTTATCATTTAAAAGATTACAAAATAAAATTTTGAAATTTGGACAGTTCAGGACAAATTTAAGTGAAGCAAACCCCACATAGATATAGATGCAGATGGTCTGACAGATAGTGTGTCCACAAGATTTCCAAGAATTGCATTCTCTTTCCATACACAAACTCTCTTTAATGTTAAACAAAAACCATTAATTTTGCTTTTGCTTAATCAGAAATCAGTATTGCAAATCCATAATTGAGGCAACCCATTGCAAGATCCTTGGTTAATCAACTAATTAACTACCGTCTTTTACTGAATGGTTTTGCTGAATTTGGTTCCACTTTCTAATTAACTTGCTTGACTCCGTCAATGTTTAAACCCTAAGTACATTGACACTGCAGATGTGCAGAGGGCAGCCTAACTTCAACTGCGAAAATTTAACTGTCCACAAGACTTCAAGCAATTCAGGGGTCAGAAAATTGATATAATAATCCCCCCCCCCCAACAAAAAAAAATCAAAAGAAAAGAAAACCCAGAAAATGAAAATAAAAATGGAAACAGCAACAATAACAACAATTGGCCAATGGTAGATATGTGAGTGTAGGAAACTTAATTATCGTGTAGCAAAGTGCGTGTAGGTTTCTTGTAGAATCTTTTGAATCTTAGCTTGGTAATTTAGGGAGATCACGTCACAATTATAATGATTAATAGTAAATAATTTATCTAGCTTTCTTAAGAGATCTATCATCTACGTATGACTAAGGAATATGTTTGGATCTACAAATAAGGTATACTTATATGCATATATAATTAAGCCCCCCACACAATCTCATAAACAAAAAAGACGATTTTTCTAGGATTTAATATAGCGGCAATCTTCACGAATCCTTCCATATTTTTGGGTAAAAAAAATAAACTAACCAAAAATACCCAAAAGCAAAACGTTTCAAAACGGTATTTAGAAATACCTCAAGTGGATCTTATGAGAATCGGCACTACGACCCGTGATCAATAGAATACAATTGGTTAGATCTACCCATGATCAATGGAATACAATTGGCTAGATCTCCCCATGAAGACTTGTCATATTCTTTTCTATTTTTTCCCATGAATTTATTCTGTAGTGCTTGAATATATGAAGAAGTACATCAATTGCGAGAAACGAACACATGCTATTTAATATATGTGTAAATTAAATGTTTAAAATAATTTGGTCTTTATAGATAATCTTTTTTTCTTCTTTGTTAAAGGAGGTTTTGATAGGGGTAATACTAAAAATCTTTGTAATTTTATGACAAAGTTATAACGACTTAACTCCCTTTAACCTCCTTTCCTTAGCATGCAAGTATATAAAGACCTAAATATCTAAAGATGTAAAGATTAGATCATAACATGCTTGAAAGTATTTTTTTTCGAGTAAATTAAAAAAAAAAAGGTATTTTGAAATACCTTATGGCTGATATTCCAAGTGGGACCATGCCTGAGCGCTTTTCAGCCGGTAGCAATCATATCATAGTGATGCTAACTTGCCCATGGTGGGCAATTTAAACCATGCCCTTATTGAGCAATTTTTAAGTGATATCTTAATATATATAGATACTAATTTGCATCTTCCGTAGGCGATGTGGGCCTTCTTCTGTGAATTTATTCTATGGTGCTTGAATTTATAAAGTACATCAATGGAAAGAAAAAAAAAATTGTTATTTAGAATTTTAACATAAACTCATTAAATTTGCACACATACATCGAAATGTGGGCGTATGTAGATTCCTCGTTTTAGTATCTCGCTTTCTCTTTCTTTAGTATACACCATTGCCTAAATTGAAGGTTTAAAATAAGATAACTTTATTGATAGGGTGGTCATAAGTAATTGTAGATTTTGGGACAAATTTAACGAAGTCGCACATTGATCAAAATTAAGTACCGATGATTCTATATATATAAAAACCATAAAATTTGTATATGATTGCCCACTTAAGTGCACAAAATTGTTTGCTGGCTTATAATAGCAGCTTTAATTTAATAAATTGTTTGTATAAATGCTGACTAAACTGGAGTTTGACCAATAGAAACTTAGTTGACAAATTACATGGAACAAAATGTGGCAATAAGGTTTTTTTCTTAAGCTGAAGCTTTATTTGATCCGAATTAAAATTAGCATTGAACTTGGATATTTTTTATGTTTTATAAAACCTGTGTTCGAAAGGTGAAAGTTGTTATTGCTCTTAGAGCTAGCATTTGGATTAGTTGAGTTAATGCATTTTGATTTGGTTAGTCTTGAATTAATCTTGATGAACGTGCATTGGCAATGAAATCATTGTTGGATGGATTTTGAGCTAAGTTTTCATTCACTAATGTGTGTTTGACACTTATTCTTGCGTACCTCTAGAACTTGTTTGAGTTCTCAAAAATCACATTTGCATTTAGATTTAAGAACTTGATTATTCTAGGGCATTCATTTCATTACCTTCTACCTTAAACTCAAGCCCTGTACACTAAACAAGCTATGTAGGCAGCTCATTAGCATTATATTGACGTCCAAACATCATTGAATTGCCATTGATGTTGTATGCACGAAGAAATGCCCTGAAGATACATTGTCTAAATTAAAAATAAAAAAGAGGAAGAATAAAGGAAATAAAAAGTATAAAAGGAAAAAAAATTACAAAAACAAAACAAAGCATTTTGATTGGCAAGAACAAGTGGTTAGTTGAGATCAAAGTTTTAAAGATGGATGCCATTAAACACATTTGTGTCTACATAGTATTTGTGTTTCATTTTCCAATTCATGAGACCATTTTCCAAGATTACAACCTTTTTCAAGATCCCCTGATTCATGAATTTAGGTGCCGCTTAGTGGTAGACAGGAGAGAGCAGAATTACTACAAGCGCATGGTATGACCTAGTTTACGTGGCATTGAGTGAAATTTGCCATACTTGTGAGATGAGTTGAACACTTTAATCCTAAGTGCTCTTACGGGTGAATTCCTTTGACCAATTGTCCGTTTGGTTAGGCCATATGTATTGCTCTTCATAAGAATTGTGTTGTCTTGAAGAGTGATGATTGATTGATTTATTGATTCCAACCTTAAGCATGTGAAGTTTTCATTTGTTCGTAGTTTTGAACTGATAGTCTTTGCCTAAGAGTGCAAATGTTTAAGTGTGGGGGATTGATATATATTCATTTTAAGAGGTTATTTTTGTGGTTTAATTGATTGTTGAAAGCATGTTTTCTATACTTTTATTGCTTTATTTGTGTTTTAGAGTAGTTATTTTGATTTATAGTCAGTATAGGCAAAATCGTCATATTTTGGTACATATTGTAAATATACTTAGTCTTTTGGGAGATATGTGTCATTACAGTGTGTTGAATTTCGTAGCAGGTTTGAAATTGAAGCGAACATTGGAAATGACAAATAAGAACCTCAAGCATTGCTGTCAAGGAACCAAGATTAAGGACAAACAAGGACCAAAGGATAAAAAACACATAGGTTCACTGAAGTCAAATGCGCAGCAGCCTAAACACCCCGCTCCAACTCATTTGTTTACTGTTTTGACTGTGCCGCAACGCATTATAATTCTTGCCGTCTCTCCATAAGCTCATTAGACACCTTTTACACATTTGGGCAGTCATATTTAGTCCCAATTCCTAGGCCTAAACACAAAGCATAGAATCTAGATAACTTTGTCAAATTTTGTAGTGGATTTAACACAAGCTTTGATGGACCTGACACGTTGAAGAATTAAGGCTTTGTTGGCTTTTATGCCTTGGTAACCTCTTCAAAATTTAAATCAAGGATTGCAATATAGGGTACAATCCCGGATCGTCTCTCGAAGAGCCTTTTATTAATTACCTAGAAACTAAGTGCAATAATTGACATGAAATGAGTTAAAAATGATCTTTGAGCTTTTTATCTAACAACTAAATTGCAATTAAACTAAAATGCTTTTAAAACTAATATTTTTTTGGATTTTTGTAATAAAATTGAAGAAGGAATGAAAATTGGTTAGAAATGCAAGTGATGAAGATGCTATTGGAAATGATTTTCAATGGCTATCCTTGCTCAATTAAAATATTTGGGGAGTTAATTCACTAAGCTTCTAATATATCAAACCTCAATTACCATTGAGTCTAGCATCACAAGAGAGGAACCCCTACCCTTGAAATGCTATTAAGCCCTCTTAGTGTAATGAGTTTCTCTAAGTTTTCTAATATATCAAACCCCAATTACCATTGAGTCTAATGCTTAAACTCATGAACCCATTTATTTAAGCATTATTAAAACCCCTTAGAGAGTGATTATGGAATAAGCAATGCATTTAAGTTCAACTATAATTCCAATTCAATCAAACTATCCAATAATACCATGTTAAATAGATAGAAAGCAATAGAATCATAGGTAAACATATATATAACCATAGATATTGATGAGCACAAATCCTCATTACAAATTCCAAATCACAACAACTCAATCCATAGAATAAAACATAACTAAAATCATAGTCTCAATGTATAAATGAATTCTTAAACCTAAGAAATCAAAAATACAAGGAGCTATAGATAAAATAAACTCCCCTTTGAAGCACATGTGAGCTCAAGTCATCTCCAATTCATCCCCAAGAACACAAAATTGCCTAACCAATCATGAGAATAACTTCAAGAAATATAATCCCATTTTGATTCAAACACCCAGCTATAAAATCTCAGAATTAATTAACCAATCAACCTAAATCAATTTAATTCATGGGCTGCATTTGAATCAAAAACCAAACAGAACAGAGGAAATAGGCACAGTTGAAGTTACACCCAGACACGTCAGAGCAAGCCACGGCTGGGATGAGTTCAGAAACAGAGGGAGTCACAGCCTGGAAAATGATGAAAGGTGAAGTAGATGATGGTGGACGATGGTGGTGCGGTTGTGTTATCTTCTTCGCTGCAGCACCCTCTTCTCACTCCCAGCTGTGTCGGCCGATCATCCTCTGAACTCTCAGCTCCCGTCCCTCAGCTCTCTTCCTCAAGTCCGCTCTGCTATCCCTTCACTGCAGCTCGAACTTGGCAGTGGAATGATGCTCGCCGGCGCAACACCCAGATCTCAGCTTGCGTCTCAGCTCTGTTTTGTCGGGTCTGATGAAGAAGGTCGCCGGCGACGGTGAGGTGAAGTGGAGGTAGAAGGTCGCCGGCGACCAAGAAGAAAGGAAGGAAGAAGTGTGGTGATGCGATGATGATGCTCTGTGATGATGATTCGATGATCGACTCCCCCCCTCTTCTGCGCGGCGCTCCCTCCGTTATAATATCACTCTCAGCTGCGTCTCTCCCAGCGTCTCGGATCGGGTCTCTCACGTCCATTTCCCATGTCCACCGGTTCCTCTTGTTTCTGTTCTCAAATCACTCTCGGGTCCCCTCCGTGGCTCCATTTCTGTTTCTTCTTCTATTTCTTTTTTTTCTGGGCTTGTCTCTCCTGCGGCCCACCTTGTTCTGTTTTTTTTTTCTAATATTGGTACCTGTTATGGGCCTTAGCTCTTGGGCCTATTCTATTCTCTCTTTTTTTTTGTTTCCTTCCAGTGGCCCAAATACCCAATTGGATCTGTTTCTCACTTGTTTTTTTTAATCTTTGGGCTGAGGTAGAAGCCCATATCCACAGCTCCCCTTCTTCAAATCTATCGTGGGCCTTCTGCTCCATTTCATTTCTTTTCTTTGGGATTGCCTTTTATTTATTTTTTTCTTGTCTTTCTTTCCACTTGGCCCAATAAATTGAACCTCCAAAATTCTTAATTTCCTTCTTTAATACCTATAATGCAAAATTAAGCATAAGGTAGCATCAAAAATTCAATGGACAATATAAAAAATGATAATTAATGAATTTTGACCATTTTACCCCTAATTCCCATTAATTCAAAATAATTGTCCCTAACCAAAATTAATGCTTAATAATGCAATAATGTCCCAGAAAATACATTAAAATCCCAAATTAATCATGGAAAATTCATATAAAAATATGGTTCAATCAATTCCCCCACACTTAGACCTTTGTACTCCTGAACAAAGGCAATGAAGTACAAGTTTCTAAATTCAAATCATCAATGCAATTGAAAGACGACCAATTTCATAATTAGAAAGCAATGAATCAATTAATCAAATTTCTCAAGTAAACACTAGTCATAGTCAAGTAATGCAAAGAAATTAGCTAACCACACAATCCAAAATATTAGAATGAAGCACAAGGGACTCTCAAGGTATTAGTGTTTAATTCATCTCACTTCATTGGGATAATTTCTCTCTAGTTCACTTAATCAACACCTTACCATAGGCTTGTAACAACTCTAACATCTCTACAACTAATAACAATAAATGCAATGAATCAAGAGGACTTAAAAGGCTTGTAATGATAGATGAAGGCTAGATGGAATGGATTAATCAAAGAAAAGAAATAGTTGATATGCAAGTCTAAGTTAATGAATAAATTCATAGCATCTAAATAACTTGAAAACTCTTGCCAATTCTTTTCTAAATTCATGAACAAATGCCTTATTGGTATTTCTTTTGCTTTTCTCTCTTTGTTTTTTTTTCTAATTCAATCAATTTTTTTTTCTTTTTCTTCTCTTTTTTTTTTTCAATCCAATTCTCTTTCTCTTTTTTTTTTCTTTTGCAATACTTTTTTTTTTTTCAATTCAATTCTTCTTGTTTTTTTTTATCTTTCAAAACCACACTCATTCTTTTCTTTTTCAATACTCTTTCTTTCTTTCTTTTTTTCTAACTATACACACTTTTTTTTTACTTGCTTTCTCTTTTCTAATACATGGCATTCCACTATATACAATGTTCAACTTCCTATTGGCAAACCACTTTGATTTTAGAATACTATGAGCATTATGAATAAATGACATGCATACAACATAAGAATGGCTCAAAAGGGTAAGCAAAGGTAAATGAATAACGGTTTGTGTTTGGGTGAAAAGGGTTTAGAACAAATGCCTCTTTCATTTCCATCACACTAATGCAAATGCTGTTTTGAAAAAGAGTGGAGACAAGCTCTAGAAGGTGAAAGACTAAGTGAACATGCACACATGGAAAGAATTCAAAGCCCAAATAACCTTCCAACAAGGCTTCTCCCTAATGCTCACTCCAACACAATCAATTGCATAGGAAGCTAACCACAATGCATTCACTTAACTAATTCGAATGCTAACATTGCAATCAATTATAAGAATGCTAAACTCTTAAAAGCATTAATGATGTGGAAACTTTCTTTATCAAAACAAGGAGTTAACAAAATCCAAAATGTGGGTTTATTTCTCTTCCCATTCACTTGAAAAGCAAAATATGGTTTTAAAAAGTTGCCAAAACACTAGATCTCATAAAAGCTCAATGAATTTCTCACAAATCACATTCCAAAGTGGTAAATGCGACTCTTTACCACTTAGGACATGCATCAAAGCAAGTCATTTTTTAAAAAATTTTGGAAAAATTTTCTAGTTTAAGGCATTTTTCATTTAAAAACAACCAATTAATGGGATTTAAAATGTATTTCCCTCCCCCACACTTAATCAACACATTGTCCTCAATGTGTAAAGCAACTCTAAAGAGAGTGTTTAGCAAATGGAATTTCAAGGCACAATGGTAATTAAGTAGGGTAGTGGCCACAAATGATGCAAAGCATACAAAGGGGGTTTTTATTGCACTAAACTACACTACTTCTACCTTTTTCTACTAGTTTGTGTCCCTCCCCCACACTTATCTTCCTCACACAACAATTAAGCTCAAAGAATCATAGAAATTAGGAAGAAAACAAGTGAGGAAAGAGACAACCTATGTTAGAGAATCTTCAGTCGCTTGAAGGAGAAGTTCTCATCCCTGATGAGAATCATGCATTTGTCGGTAAAAATAACTTCTCCCGCATTGGATTTCCTTGGTGGAGGTGGCTCAGGATCAATCGGAAGAGGTCCAAGGAAATACGGTGGATGTTGGTTCCTCCGATGACCTTTCCAAGAATGTGTATGCAAAGAATCCGAGCAAACAGCAGTATCCCATCCAAAAATAGAAACATGGAGAGATTTCAAGTGAAGTAAAGGCATATTAAGTTCCAAACTCTCCAAGTAACTATCACATCCAAGGAAATCAATGGTTCTCCCATCAGTAGGAGTCAAACAAACAGTTAAATTCTCTTGTGTTTGTAAAGTGGAGGTGCGGAATCCAACTTAATGTTGGGGTACACCACATCATCATTGCAATCACAAGAGATGGAAGGGAAAAGAGTGGAAGAAGAAGGAGAATTTTTCAAATCATGACCACCCAAAACTTTTGAACTTTCAAAAGAATCATTTTCCTTTTCTATATCGGGTGGCAAATCACAAGAAAGAATCATATGGAAAGATTCATTTTCATTTGTAAAATCATCAATTAAAGCATTTGAATCTTTCCGTATGAAGCTATCATGTAATTCATTGGAATCAAGAGAAAGATCCTTTCCTAGGCTATGGTTTTTATCACTCACATCAACCACAGTGACATTCATAGAAGATTCAACATTTTCACAAGTGTCATGCTTAAAAACATCAATAGTACAAGGAGATGCATCAAAATGAACGGTAGAATCAACCACTTCATTAAATGCTTTCTTTCGAAACTCAACAAGTAAGTGGGATTTGTCATAATAACAATCAACACATATTTGATCTACCGCACAAGAACATGAAGATATACCAGTAAATTGACCACAATCATCCCTAGTACTAAGAAGAGAAGCATTTTCAACAATAGAAGCATCACATAAAGAAGTAGAAGCACAGTCATCGACAAGTACAATCGAATCACTACTACTTAAACTAATGGGTGGAGCAATTACATTTTCAAACAGTTGAGGGGATTCAACAATGATTTCCTCATCCACCTCATCATCACTCAAATCATGAATTGCTGCACTAGTTAAAGTAGTAGAAGAGTCTACTTCTATAAGGATAGGATCATTACCGAATGGTAAGGAAGACTCTTCAATACTATTTTGAACTTGCTCCACTTCATATGTTTGTGTGGGAATAGGCACCGGAGGTCCGAAATCTTCCACTTGTGAAGTGGCATGTGACTTTTGAGCTTGGACTCCTTGTTCCTCCTCCATAGGAAGGGAAGACTCCTCTGGAAGTTGAAATCGCACCTTTTTAACTTTCTTGACTTGAATAGATGGATTACATGTAGGCAATGGAGGAAGAGTCTCTCGTGGAGTGATGCACTTAGAAATCTTTTGTGACAGCAACTCCATATTTTTCTTAAATTGTTCAACATCTTTCTTCCATCCCTCTGCTTCTTTTGATGGCTGAGTGAGACGCTCAAAGTCCTTGTCCAAACTTGCACGCTCTTTATCTCTTTGCTCCATTGATCTCATTATAGAGGCCATGCAATTGGAAAAGGTGTCCTTGTGTGACTACTCCTCATTTATAGTACAAGTCATTGGTTTATGGAATTCTCCAATAACTCCACAAATATAAGGTTCTTGGAGAGGCACACATGGTTGAGAATGATGTCCATAAGATGGTTGAAATGGTGGGAATAGAGGCTCATGAGGTGAATGGCATGGTTGGAAAGTGGAATGGAATAAAGGAGAAGGGTCATGATATGGCATGTGGTTATATGATGGAAGATTAGGGTGAGGCTCATGATATGGGTTGTATGGTGGCGGAGAAGGTTCATGGTATGATCTATAGGGTGGGTGTGGTGGGTAATGAGATTGGAATGAAGGTTGAAATGAAGGTTGTTGGTAGGGTTCATGGTATGGAGGGTGGAATGGACCTTGGCATTCTTGACCAATTGGACTATCTTGATATCCCAATAACTTGGCTTGAAGAAGCTGTAATGTTTGTTGAATATCATGGATGCTTTCAGAGATAGACTCTTTCCTTTCAGTCGAATCTGCTACAGAAGAGTGAGAGTGAACGGATAAACCTTGATTACCATTAAACCAAGCCATGAAATCCAATCACAATAAATTCCAATGAATCACAAAGAGGATTATCTAACAAAAAAAACTATAAAAAACTAAGGGAAAAAAAAAATCTAAGAGAACACAAATGCAAATGAAAAAGGGAAAAAGGATTTCAAAATGACAAAAGATGCAATATGCTTTGAAAAACATGCAAAACTACCTAAACTAACTAAAATGCAACCTAAAGGCTCAAGGTACCAATTAATCAAAGATTGATACTTAGTTACTAAGGAACCAATTACTTGGCTCCCCGGCAACGGCGCCACTTGAAGAATTAAGGCTTTGTTGGCTTTTATGCCTTAGTAACCTCTTCAAAATTTAAACCAAGGATTGCAATATAGGGTACAATCCCGGATCGTCTCTCGAAGAGCCTTTTATTAATTACCTAGAAACTAAGTGCAATAATTGACATGAAATGAGTTAAAAATGATCTTTGAGCTTTTTATCTAACAACTAAATTGCAATTAAACTAAAATGCTTTTAAAACTAATATTTTTTTGGATTTTTGTAATAAAATTGAAGAAGGAATGAAAATTGGTTAGAAATGCAAGTGATGAAGATGCTCTTGGAAATGATTTTCAATGGCTATCCTTGCTCAATTAAAATATTTGGGGAGTTAATTCACTAAGCTTCTAATATATCAAACCTCAATTACCATTGAGTCTAGCATCACAAGAGAGGAACCCCTACCCTTGAAATGCTATTAAGCCCTCTTAGTGTAATGAGTTTCTCTAAGTTTTCTAATATATCAAACCCCAATTACCATTGAGTCTAATGCTTAAACTCATGAACCCATTTATTTAAGCATTATTAAAACCCCTTAGAGAGTGATTATGGAATAAGCAATGCATTTAAGTTCAACTATAATTCCAATTCAATCAAACTATCCAACAATACCATGTTAAATAGATAGAAAGCAATAGAATCATAGGTAAACATATATATAACCATATATATTGATGAGCACAAATCCTCCTTACAAATTCCAAATCACAACAACTCAATCCATAGAATAAAACATAACTAAAATCATAGTCTCAATGTATAAATGAATTCTTAAACCTAAGAAATCAAAAATACAATGAGCTATAGATAAAATAAACTCCCCTTTGAAGCACATATGAGCTCAAGTCATCTCTAATTCATCCCCAAGAACACAAAATTGCCTAACCAATCATGAGAATAACTTCAAGAAATATAATCCCATTTTGATTCAAACACCCAGCTATAAAATCTCAGAATTAATTAACCAATCAACCTAAATCAATTTAATTCATGGGCTGCATTTGAATCAAAAACCAAACAGAACAGAGGAAATACACGTGCATGGCAAATGAAAGAAGCTATCTAAGATTACAAAAAGCCCTTTAGAAATGTCCCTGTCAACACCCGTTTACATTTCGATATTCGTAGAGTAATAATGGCATAGTTCCACAGGCATACAGAAATAGCACAAACATACTGATATTAAGTTCAAGCTTACATACAGGAGTCTTCCCCGCAGGGTTTGATAATTTTACAAATTTTGTCCAAAATATCCAACATATTAAAATTAAACTAATATAACCAAATAACTATGATCTTAGGACCTGCACATCTTAATTGCCCATGTCTTCCACTTTGCCTTTGGAGCCACTGGTTCCCGCTGGAACATTTATTATTTATGAAAAAGGGTGAGATTCCAAGGAATCTCAGTAGTAACACATAATCCATCATATAAAATGCGAAAATTAAATATGTAATGCACCATATAATGTAAATGAAAAATTCATACTATAACATGTGTGTACACAATACTCAGGGCCAAATGACTGTTTGGATCCCCTACATGTTCGTGTACCTCAGCTGAGTCCCATACCACAGCTAGGTAATGTGCCCCAGGCACGTGTTCATATCACAGAATATAGCAACATATAGCATATCAACATTCACATAGTGTATGAGAGATAGAGTTACTACCTTCTGTCCCTTTTTGCTACACACGAATAGTTCCTTGAACTATGTGCCCACGGCTCAGGCGATTAATTCAGTCCTAAAATTCCAAATGTACAAGAATTAGGTTAAAACCCATTCATGTACCCCTTCAGAGATTCCCATAATATTTTTGGTGGTTATATTAGTCTATACTGAAAATTTACCAAAATGCCCCTGGGACCCGGTCCCGGCTCCACTGTACCCAGTCTGACTATACTTTTTCAGAAATTTTGACCCAGGCTATTCTAACATATTTTCATACAAGGAATCCATTTTTAACCTCGGTTTTTACAAAATCACTGCCAAACGACAGTTTCACAATTTTCCATAAACTGACATATTTTCAGTCAACTTTGAAAATTCATAACTTATTGTAGAAAATTCCAAATTGACTGATTCCAAAGCCTAAATGAAGGTCTTTAAATGTACATTCATGGAAAAATATCCAAATATGATTACTGACTACATATATTACTCAGAAATTCGGCCAACTATTACTGTTCCAGATGGAAATTCAGAAACAGAGCTTAACTTCAAAAATCCATATATTTTAATCTACTAGTCCAAAAATTATGTTCTACCCATCAATTTAAAGGTCTAAATGTCTTCCTTAAATCTGGAAAGTTTCATAATTTTATGTTAAAGTTTAGTTTTCCAAAATTTCGCCACAACCAATCTAACTTTCAGAAATATAATCTGACAGCAACTAAACTTCAAAATTTCATAACTAACTTTACAAAAATCGAAATGGAGTGTTCTAAAATTCTATGGAAAGCTATTTAAGTGTAGTTTCATGAAAAAATATCAAAAACTACTAGATGTTATCTAATCGTTCCCAGAATTTTCGAAAACCATAACTGTCAGGCTTGAACGTCCAGAATGATCTCTGTTACTGACTTAACTTTCAAAAATCATAACTCTCGCTAAAGATATCAAAATAATTATTTCTTGGAGTCATTGGAAAGCTATGAATGTCTAATATATTACTGTAAAATTTCATAATTATTCACTAAGGTTTTCCTAGTCAAAACGCAACATAAATCTGACTGACTCCCAAAAACGTCAGTTTTGACAGTCTAACTTCAAAAATCAAGAACTCATCCATTTTCATTCCAAATTGTACTTTTCTTGATTCTATCATCAACTACACATCCTAAAATATCTATATAAAAAGACCCATTCGAAAATTTCACCTATAGCCTCTGTTTAAGATTTTACAAGTTTCAGGTATGAACTCTGTTTTTCGGACAACAGAACAGAATTGAGAAAACTAACATGTATACATGAATTTGTACTCTAAACCTCACGAATTTTAACTCTATACTCTCCTACACATATGTCCTGAGGTTAATGATCGAATTTCAGAATCAAAGAACCCCAAAATCAATATACATGCTCTGTTTTACGTCCACCCATGACAGCAACTTATTTTCAGAATCACACAACTTCCAGCAGCTATAAATCCTCATGAATACCCCAAACCAACGAAATAACAATTGAAAGAGATAGATAAGACTCACCTAAAAACGTTTATGGTGATGCATGAAAGATTTAACACTTCCTTCTTCCTCTTCTCCGATCGTTTTCTTCCTCTGTTCACCTCTTTCACTCACGTCTCTCTCTCTCCCTTTCTCAACTCTGTTTTCTCTCTTCTAAAGCTCTCTCTTTGACCAGCTACTTGGTCGAATGAAGAGTTGAGGGAATATCTAATTAAATGGCTGAGTGGGTGCAAATGTGAATCATATTGCCGGATAAAAGTGTGGTGAGTGCTTGTACGTGAATGTGTGTGTGTGTGTTTGTGAGTGGCTCAAGCAATTTTTTATGATGAGTGCAAGGTAGTGGCTGATGGTATACTCTTATAGAATGCCAAATGTGGTGTGCATCGGTAAAAAGGGTGTGCAAACAAAAGAAGATGGAATGATTAATGTTAGTGGGTGTGTGTCGGCAGCTTTTGTGTGTGTTGGCAGCTTTTAATATACATATATAGGTATATTTTTATCCTATTAATTACACACACTAGGCTCTAATTTTTCCCTTTGTCTAATTTAAGATTACTTAAATTTTGTAGGTTCCATAATTTGACTTATTATCAATTTCCCATTTAAATTTTCTTTTTAGAAAATTTTAACCTTCATTAAATTTGGGATATTACATTTCTTCCCCCGTAAAATAAATTTCGTCCCCGAAATTTGTTACAAATTCATAGCCATAAACTCTGGGTAATACTTTCTCATATCAGCGTCTGTTTCCCATGTGGCCTCTCTAGGAGATAACCCTTTCCATACAACTTTTACAAATGAGATGCTCTTGCTTCTGAGCTTCTTCTCCTGCCAATCGATGAGTCGATCAGGTGTGACTTCATAAGTCAAATCGTCCCGCATTTCCACGTCTTCATATTCAATTACATGCTCTGGATCCGGTTGATACTTTTTTAATTGGGAAACATGAAAAACATCGTGCAACCTGCTCAGATTCGGTGGCAAAGCAATGCGGTACGCTACTGGCCCAATCCTCGCCAAGATCTCAAATGGTCCAATGTACCTCGGTTGCAACTTCTTTACTCTTAGTGCTCTGCCAATACCTGTAAATGGTGAAACTTTCATAAACACATGGTTACCGACTTCAAATTCTAGAGATTTTCGCCTCTTATCTGCATAACTTTTCTGTCGACTCTGAGCAGCTAGCAACCTTTGCTTAATCAACTTTATCTGCTCCGTTGTCTGATCAACAAGATCTGGCCCAAACAATTCCCTCTCTGACAACTCAGTCCAGCATATTGGGGATTGACACTTCCTCCCATAGAGTGCCTCATATGGAGCCATTTGTATGCTCGAATGATAGCTGTTGTTGTAGGCAAACTCTGCCAATGGAAGGAATTTGTCCCAACTACCTTTAAAATCAAGAGTGCATGCTCTCAACATATCCTCAAGAGTCTGTATTGTTGCTCTGTCTGCCCATCTGTTTGAGGATGATATGCTGTGCTGAATCTCAATTTAGTACCCAAAGCCTCGTGAACTGCCTTCCAAAACTTGGAAGTAAATCGAGGATCACGATCTGAAATGATGTTCTTTGGAGTACCATGTAATCTTACAATCTCCTTGATGTAAATCTCCGCCAATTTGTCAGGGGAATAGTGGATGCTGATAGGTAGGAAGTGGGCTGTTTTTGTAAATCTATCAACTATCACCCAAATTGCATCATGATTTCTAACCTTAGGTAACCCCGTCACGAAATCCATGGTAATGCTTTCCCACTTCCACTCAGGAATCTCCGGGTTTTGTAGAAGTCCTGATGGTCGTTGATGTTCAACTTTCACTTTTTGACACGTCAGACAACGAGCGACGAACTCAGTCACCTCCCTTTTCATTCCTGGCCAATAGTATTGAGCCTTCATGTCATGGTACATCTTTGTAGCCCCTGGATGTAGAGTATACCTGCTCTTATGTGCCTCTTCCAGGATTTGTCGTTTCAGTTCCGGTTGTGGTGGAACATAAATTCGCTTCTTGTACCTGACTAGTCCACTGGGTGACAAGTCATAATCGTGAGTTTTGTCCTTATCAATCATACCTCTGATAAATAGTGCATCCTCATCATACAGTTGGGCTTCTTCAATCGCTGCCCTCAGATCATTGTATACTTGGCTAACAGTACTGCCTAACAGAATCTGACTAGACAGATTTAGATCTCTAAAATCCTCAATCAGTTTCTGCTCATAGATCATCATGGCTGCCACCTGCATTGATTTACGACTCAATGCGTCAGCAACAACATTGGCCTTTCCAGGATGATATTTGATTTCAAGATTGTAATCTTTTAACAATTACATCCACCTGCGCTGTCTCATATTGAGCTCTTTTTGATCATACAGGTATTTCAAACTCTTGTGGTCGCAGTATAATTCTACAGTCGCACCATAGAGATAGTGTCTCCAGATTTTTAGAGCAAATACAATTGCCGCCAACTCAAGATCGTGAGTGGGATAGTTCAGTTCGTGAGGTTTCAGCTGACGAGATGCATATGCCACCACTTGGCCATGCTGCATCAACACACATCCCAATCCATGCCCACTGGCATCTGTATACACAATATACATAAACTGTGGATCTGGGATCGTCAGTACTGGGGCTGATGTTAACCTCTGCTTCAATTCAAGGAAGCTCTTTTCACAATTGTCATCCCACACAAAATGTTGAGTTTTCCGCGTCAACTTTGTCAAAGGCAAAGCTATTCTGGAGAAATTCTGTATAAACCTTCTGTAATACCCAGCAAGACCCAGAAAACTGCGTATTTCAAATACAGTCTCTGGCTTCTTCCAGTTTAATACTGCTTCCACTTTGCTAGGATCAACAAAAACCCCTTGTTGAGAGACTACGTGGCCCAGAAACTTTACCTCTGAAAGCCAGAATTCACACTTGCTCAACTTAGCGTAGAGTTGCCTATCCCGCAATATGTTCAACACCGTTCTCAGATGCTGCTCATGTTCGACTGTACTCCGCGAGTATACTAGAATATCATCAATGAAGGCTACTACGAACTGGTCCAGATACGGACGAAAGATTCGATTCATGTAATCCATGAACACGGCAGGTGCATTGGTCAGCCCAAATGGCATCACAAGAAACTCGTAATGACCATATCTGGTTCTAAAAGCAGTTTTTGACACATCCTCTGCTTTGACTTTCAATTGGTGGTATCCCGATCGCAAATTGATCTTTGAGAATACACAGGAACCAGACAATTGATCGAGCAGATCATCGATTCTAGGGAGTGGATATTTGTTCTTGACGGTCACCTTATTTAATTCTCGGTAATCTATACAGAGATGTAGGCTTCCGTCTTTCTTTTTGACAAAGAGCACTGGAGCACCCCATGGTGAAACACTAGGTCGAATGAATCCTTTTTCAAGTAGCTCTTCAATCTGCTTTTTCAGCTCTGCCATTTCGCTTGGAGCCATTCGGTATGGGGCTTTAGATATTGGACCTGCTCCAGGCTTAAGATCAATAGAAAATTCCACTTCCCTATCTGGAGGTAATCCACCGATATCCTCCGGAAACACATCAGGAAACTCGTTCGCTACAGTGATACTTTCTAAAGGTACTCCGGCCTCTGATTGTATAGAGAAGAATACCATGTATCCTTGACAACCTTTTTGTAAATATCTCTCGGCTTCAGCAACCGAAAGAAAGTTAAGGTTGGTTACTATACTGGCTTGAAATTGAGAATTAGGGTATATAACCCTCTTCTCTTTACAATCCAGCAATACACCATTCACTGTCAGCCAGTCAATCCCAATAATCACCTCTAACCCTTGTAGGGGCAAACAAATTAGATCTATAGTTGATTCATGACCCTCGGCATTTACCACACAATTTAGACACACATCAGCTGTGACAATCTTAGTACCCATGGGCGTCGATACAATCAAATCATACGGAAATTGATGCATATTCAAACTTAACCGCCTCACACAGTCATATGCAATAAATGAGTGGCTAGCGCCCGAATCATACATAACATGCACTAGATTGCCATTAAGAGAAATTGTACCTTGAATCAGCTCTGAAGACTTCTTAGCTTCATCTTGAGTCAACGTGTAGACCCTGCTTGAAACCTTAGGCCTTGCCTCATCCAAATGACGCTTCTGTGGACAATCTCTAGAAATATGCCCCGGCTTACCGCATATAAAACAAGTAGGAGGTCTGTTAGGATCTGTATTCAATGGGGCTCCACTGCAAGTTTTGCCTGGATGGAAAGGTTTACGGCAATGCCAACATGTTCTGTTTCCAGAGAATCCCTGGTTCCCACGGCCTCCAGTCTGATTAGGCCTTTTGTTACCACCCCTAGAAGGTCCACCTTGATCTTTTCGCTTCTGTGATGAACCGCCACTGCCATAAACACCCTTGTTACTGTCTCTAATAGCCAAACTCGACATACGTTTCTCGATGTAGCGGCATTCTTCCGCTGCTTTGCTGAATTCGGTAAAATGTTGAGAAATCAATTTTTCTTTGAATTCGTGTCTTAAGCCTTCAATCATCATATCTGCATTCCATTCTTCATTATCGTGCAGTTTATGGTATGACGAGTATCGTGACAGTCGAATGTACCGGGCTAAATAATCGTCAAAGCTCTCCTGGTCTTGTTGTTTAATACACAGAAATTCTTTTTCTTTTTCTCTTCTGACAGTTGGGGGAAAGTATTTCTCGTTGAACTTTTCCTGGAATAATTCCCATGTGATAGGAATATTCCTTCCCCTCAAGATGAGATCTATGCCCTTCCACCAACGATCAGCATCGCCTTCCAACTTGTAAATGGCTAGCCGAGCTTTCATCTCATCTGGGCATTGCAACATGTCAAAAATTTTATCCAGACGTGCCAACCATTCTTCAGCCAATTGTGGATCAAACTTTCCTCGGAACATAGGTGGCTGTTGTTTACTAAACCTACTCAGCCAGGTTTGAATGTCTACTTCCGGCTCTGGTGGTATATCCTCTGGTTGAGGTTCTACTAGTACTTCTTCACCATTACCCCTCATGTATGCGTCCATGCGATCCTCCAGACGGTCTTGCCTTTGTTGTACTTCCCGCAGCACTTCTCTAATTCCATCCATAGTAGCTTGCTGTTGTGCTAACATATCAAGAATTTGCTGCTGAAATGGATCTGGTCTGGCCCTCGGGTTTTCTTCATCGTTACCATGCTGACCCCCAGTTCTGCCACTTCCTCGACCTTGGCCTCTACCTCTTTGTCCACCTCTTAGTATCACCATCTTTAAGTTTCACTATACAATTTCACATAGTCATATATCAGTATACTATTCTGATAATGCCAGAACCGCATGCTCTGATACCAAAAATGTCAACACCCGTTTACATTTCGATATTCGTAGAGTAATAATGGCATAGTTCCACAGGCATACAGAAATAGCACAAACATACTGATATTAAGTTCAAGCTTACATACAGGAGTCTTCCCCGCAGGGTTTGATAATTTTACAAATTTTGTCCAAAATATCCAACATATTAAAATTAAACTAATATAACCAAATAACTATGATCTTAGGACCTGCACATCTTAATTGCCCATGTCTTCCACTTTGCCTTTGGAGCCACTGGTTCCCGCTGGAACATTTATTATTTATGAAAAAGGGTGAGATTCCAAGGAATCTCAGTAGTAACACATAATCCATCATATAAAATGCGAAAATTAAATATGTAATGCACCATATAATGTAAATGAAAAATTCATACTATAACATGTGTGTACACAATACTCAGGGCCAAATGACTGTTTGGATCCCCTACATGTTCGTGTACCTCAGCTGAGTCCCATACCACAGCTAGGTAATGTGCCCCAGGCACGTGTTCATATCACAGAATATAGCAACATATAGCATATCAACATTCACATAGTGTATGAGAGATAGAGTTACTACCTTCTGTCCCTTTTTGCTACACACGAATAGTTCCTTGAACTATGTGCCCACGGCTCAGGCGATTAATTCAGTCCTAAAATTCCAAATGTACAAGAATTAGGTTAAAACCCATTCATGTACCCCTTCAGAGATTCCCATAATATTTTTGGTGGTTATATTAGTCTATACTGAAAATTTACCAAAATGCCCCTGGGACCCGGTCCCGGCTCCACTGTACCCAGTCTGACTATACTTTTTCAGAAATTTTGACCCAGGCTATTCTAACATATTTTCATACAAGGAATCCATTTTTAACCTCGGTTTTTACAAAATCACTGCCAAACGACAGTTTCACAATTTTCCATAAACTGACATATTTTCAGTCAACTTTGAAAATTCATAACTTATTGTAGAAAATTCCAAATTGACTGATTCCAAAGCCTAAATGAAGGTCTTTAAATGTACATTCATGGAAAAATATCCAAATATGATTACTGACTACATATATTACTCAGAAATTCGGCCAACTATTACTGTTCCAGATGGAAATTCAGAAACAGAGCTTAACTTCAAAAATCCATATCTTTTAATCTACTAGTCCAAAAATTATGTTCTACCCATCAATTTAAAGGTCTAAATGTCTTCCTTAAATCTGGAAAGTTTCATAATTTTATGTTAAAGTTTAGTTTTCCAAAATTTCGCCACAACCAATCTAACTTTCAGAAATATAATCTGACAGCAACTAAACTTCAAAATTTCATAACTAACTTTACAAAAATCGAAATGGAGTGTTCTAAAATTCTATAGAAAGCTATTTAAGTGTAGATTCATGAAAAAATATCAAAAACTACTAGATGTTATCTAATCGTTCCCAGAATTTTCGAAAACCATAACTGTCAGGCTTGAACGTCCAGAATGATCTCTGTTACTGACTTAACTTTCAAAAATCATAACTCTCGCTAAAGATATCAAAATAATTATTTCTTGGAGTCATTGGAAAGCTATGAATGTCTAATATATTACTGTAAAATTTCATAATTATTCACTAAGGGTTTCCTAGTCAAAACGCAACATAAATCTGACTGACTCCCAAAAACGTCAGTTTTGACAGTCTAACTTCAAAAATCAAGAACTCATCCATTTTCATTCCAAATTGTACTTTTCTTGATTCTATCATCAACTACACATCCTAAAATATCTATATAAAAAGACCCATTCGAAAATTTCACCTATAGCCTCTGTTTAAGATTTTACAAGTTTCAGGTATGAACTCTGTTTTTCGGACAACAGAACAGAATTGAGAAAACTAACATGTATACATGAATTTGTACTCTAAACCTCACGAATTTTAACTCTATACTCTCCTACACATATGTCCTGAGGTTAATGATCGAATTTCAGAATCAAAGAACCCCAAAATCAATATACATGCTCTGTTTTACGTCCACCCATGACAGCAACTTATTTTCAGAATCACACAACTTCCAGCAGCTATAAATCCTCATGAATACCCCAAACCAACGAAATAACAATTGAAAGAGATAGATAAGACTCACCTAAAAATGTTTATGGTGATGCATGAAAGATTTAACACTTCCTTCTTCCTCTTCTCCGATCGTTTTCTTCCTCTGTTCACCTCTTTCACTCACGTCTCTCTCTCTCCCTTTCTCAACTCTGTTTTCTCTCTTCTAAAGCTCTCTCTTTGACCAGCTACTTGGTCGAATGAAGAGTTGAGGGAATATCTAATTAAATGGCTGAGTGGGTGCAAATGTGAATCATATTGCCGGATAAAAGTGTGGTGAGTGCTTGTACGTGAATGTGTGTGTGTGTGTTTGTGAGTGGCTCAAGCAATTTTTTATGATGAGTGCAAGGTAGTGGCTGATGGTATACTCTTATAGAATGCCAAATGTGGTGTGCATCGGTAAAAAGGGTGTGCAAACAAAAGAAGATGGAATGATTAATGTTAGTGGGTGTGTGTCGGCAGCTTTTGTGTGTGTTGGCAGCTTTTAATATACATATATAGGTATATTTTTATCCTATTAATTACACACACTAGGCTCTAATTTTTCCCTTTGTCTAATTTAAGATTACTTAAATTTTGTAGGTTCCATAATTTGACTTATTATCAATTTCCCATTTAAATTTTCTTTTTAGAAAATTTTAACCTTCATTAAATTTGGGATATTACAGTCCCTATACAAATCAAGACTCTCTTGCACAATAGCATATAAAAAAATCTTAATCAATTCTGTTATTCTTTTCTGCCCCAATTGGACGCGACCCAATTGCTCTATCTAACAATTTATACCAATGAGTGATTCTATCAGGCACTAATGTGTGTTTTATGCCTTAAATCCCAGGTTCATTAGACATCATACTCTCAAACTAGGCTCTCTCTCATTCATGAAGAAGAAAGTGGCCTCTCGGTCAAAACTGACCTAGCCCTGGTCAAAACAAAACAAAACCACGTATACTGGTTTTGAGAATCGGGAACATTTGAGTGAAAACAATATTATGACCTATTATTTTCTTTTCTTGCTTTTCACATCAGTATGTTCTACTAGCGTGCTCTCGTAAAAGGCTAGTCATTCAAGTTCTTCATTTGTCTGAATTTTTGAAACCATGACAACATTAAAATATAAATCGCTCAGTGTCCCAGTAAATTATATTTTAACACATATACAAGTTTGTGTGTGTATTAATTACAGTTAACGGTATATATTAATTTATTTAAGAGATCATCTCAAGCTGCATATTTCAACCACTCCAATCTGTTGCCCATTTTGCAAAGCAAAGTATTTTTGTAATAATATGATCCCATATATAAGCTAGGGTAAAAGGGCTTAACTGCCCCAAAAGTTGCCCCCAAGCCGCTGTCGCATAGATTCAAGCTGAAAATCAAACGCAGATCTTTTTCTGCTTCTCGATCTCGGTGTTTTAATGCTTCTCCATCCAATATTTTTCTACAAATTTGAGTTTTTTTTATTGGTTTGGGTGAAAGGAATTTCTTTTGAGGGATCATCTGAGTTTTTTCCCCCCATTTGATGCCAAATAACAGCAAAATATAAGACCGTATAATGCTAATTCGCTAAATTAACTTGGAAACCAAACTTGTAGAAGAAGACTACTAAGAATGGCAGACAAGTAATGAGATTGTTTTTCTTGCAGCTTCTAAAAATCCTCTCGGAAAGCCTGATGATCAAATCAAGAAGGTGCACGGGTTTCCATTATTAAAAGAGTAAGTTACGAGGCTGAAGAGTGAGGAAGGTAGGTTGTGGTTGTTTAGGAGAGACCAACCTCCTTAGACTCGAGAGAGCAAAAGGAGGAAGTACGTCATATCCTGAATTTTGAGCCTAGAAATTTAAGGTTTTGCCCAAAATGATTAGGCTACTAAGGCCAGTTAAGCCAAAGTCTGACATTTTCCCCGAGGGCATGTAATGATTGTAACACTTGGCCTTTGCAAATAAAAGCTAAATGCATAATAAAAGGTTTGAAAAATGCCAAATAAAATAGCATACTTGCTAATGTAAAATTGTATGAATGTCGTCCAACGGTCCAAGGTTTGGGTAAACGCATAATTTATGAAAATTATGGGTATATAAGGACAATTTTGGAAATTACGCCCAGAATTTTAGGTAAAATCCCCAAGACACTGTAAGGTAGAAAATAATTTTCCAAACTATATTTGAGGCTTAATTGAGGTATAAATGAGAAAATTACCTCAAAAAGGAATTTTAAAGAATTGTTAGAATTTTAGTTAATTAAAGGATAGTTAGCTAAATTTAGTTATGAAAAATATCAAGAAGCCTCAAATAATTGGGAAAAAATAAGAGAAATTTATTTCAAGGTTAAAGTGACTTTATAAAAATGGTTTTATGCCCTAGAAGTGGAAATTTTACCTTAAAGGACATTTTATCCAAGAATAAGGCAATTTCTTGAAAATTATGGAAAAATGATTCAAGACCAAGTTTGGGCCTGAGAAAAATTGGGAAATATCTGCCTAATAAATTTAAATTATTGATGGTCTCATATTGGTCATATGATTAAAGAATCCTCATAAAGTATTTATAGAAAATTAAACTCATACTAATTGGGAAAATATGAATTTAGTTGAAAAATTAAGCTTTAAGAAGATCAACTCATGGTCTTGTAAAGGACATATGTGGCGTGATCATGGCCATGGGAGAAAGGAAGAAGAAATTTTTGGCCATTTGATTTAGAGAAGCCAATGGATTAATACTTTCTTAACTAGGTGGATGTCAAATATTATTAAATCAAGTTAATGGATTATAACCATCTAATCTCCTCTTGGCCATATCATTTTTCGGCCGGAACAAACAAGAAAGAAGCAGAGAGACCACAAAAATGAGAGGGGGGGAGAGAGAGAGAGAGAGAGAGAAGAGAGAAGGAGATAAAGGAAAATAGGTATGATTCTGTTGCAAGTTCATCATCTCCTCTAGTTTCTTTGCTGAAGACTACCTATGGTTCCTAAAACCTCCCTTTATTTCATGTATAGCAAGAGGGGGAAAATTAAGTTAGGGTTTCAAGAGAGGAAGTTCCAAGGAATCAAACAAGGAGCCAAGGTAAGTGGTGATTGTTGATGTATTGATGTGCTTTAACAATGTGGATGATTGATGCGATCAAGAATCAACAAGTTGTCTGTTCAACTTCAAGTGACAACTCTTCAACTTCAAATGATCAATTTCAAATTCCAGCTGGATGAATAATGAGAGCACAAGCTAAAAGATTCAAGGAAGCATCAGCAAATCTGATTCACAAAACAAAGATGCTGAAAATGTCATTAAGTTTATTTGTGCTAAAAATGGAGTTGTTGATCAAGTTTTGGCCTTGAAAACTTCAAAATAATGAGCTTGGACTTAGTACTACACATGGGAGGACTCGTTGGGAGGACTCGTTTGGGCCTAAATAAGCTCATTTTGGTCTTTAAATGTTGACTACATTTTCTTTAATTTATTTGTGCGAAAATCATTAAGCAGTTGACATATTTGACTTTTTGGGTTTTTCTAGAATATTGTATTAAACTTTTGGGTTTCATTGTATTAGACTTATGGGTTTCCTAGTACATGGTATTAGACTTTGTATTTGCGATTTTCTAAGTTGCAATTATTGCAATTAGCTAGGTCATATTTCCCTATAAATACTTTGTGCTTCTTCATTTGTAAAACACACTTCAGATTTGAATGATAAATGAAAGTTGCACTTCTGTACTTTGTTTCTTGAGAGTGGATTCTTTCTAGAGTTCTTCTTAGAACTAACAGACTTATTAAGGCTTGATCAACCTTCTGGCGTCTTCCAACACTTCGGGTCCTTGTTCTTTTGAGTTTAAGGGTTTAAGTGGATTGTCGATCTGTATTTAGCTTTCTTGGGGTATGTATATTTCAGATTGGTTGTGGGTTTGTGGGATCTTCCCTTGTGGGTTTGCACCATCTTGGTATTAGAGCTTCGGATCTAAACTCAGGTCATATCTATCTATTCTTTGTTTCCATTTTCCTTTTAAGTTTTGCGCTTTATTCTTGTGTTTGTCCCTATCCAGATTTGTTGCTACTATTCGTCAAGTTTTCTTTGTGTTTTCCAATATGTAGTGTGTCAGTTTCATAGTTCAGAATATCTTGTATCATCTCGGTTTGGAATCATTTCAACCCGATTTGTCATTTGTGAGTTCTATCCATTTTAATCTAGTTGTATTTTCTGGAAAATTTCTAGGTTTGTCATCTTCATTTTTCCAGAACGTCCCTAAATATTCTATCCTTGTTTGACCACTTTTCGTTTGTGTTTTACTTCGTTCAATAGGTCATTTTCATTATTTAGAATCTCATCTATCTGTTCATTTTGGTTAGATCTCAATCAAAAATTTCCATTGTGAGTTATAGCCTTTTCAAAAAAGGTCGCGTTTTTGGAATTTCTGGGTTTAGATTGCTTGTGTGTTGTAGTTTGTGATAGATTCTGTATTCTCTTTAAATTTCAGCAGAAAAAAAAAGAAGAAAAAAACTTCAGAAAAAGGAAAAACAATATTTGAAAAAAAAACTCAAAAAAAAAAAAAAAAACACACAAGAAGAAGCACAAGTGTTGTGTTGGAAGTGCTTTAAATAATATCTATTGTCATACCCAAGGTTTGTTTTAAGTTCTGAAGTCTTTGTCATTTGAACTTTTGATTTCCTTGAATTTCCTTTTCCAATACTCACTTTAATATTGGACATTTCTAAGTGTTATGTTGATTTCTGCAAGTTGTGATTGCATTAATAAAATTGTTTAGTTCTTTAAAGAGCCTCAAGAGAAATCTAAGAGTGGAAAAAAGTAAGACTAGCATACATCAATTTAAAAGCCAAATTTGAGTGAAACACGAGTGACACTAAATTGTGTGATTGAAACATGAGAATAGAGTGGTGAGGTTCCTTTTTCTCTAAATGTAACTTTTCAGGTATCATCAATATGCATGATGAAAAAGAACTTCAAAGATGTTTTGATTCCTTACTAGAACCACTTCAAATGTTTAATGATAAAGCAGAGCAATGGATGTCTGGTCACAACTCCAAGTCAAAAAGAGAATTACAAAGAAAGTTGCAGGAGTTGAAACAAGGTTCCATGACTATTGAAGAATATTTTCAAGAGTTGGAATTAGCTATGACTAGAGCTAGAGTGAAACTTCACAAGCTACTAAGGATCATTTTGTGAATGGGCTTAATCTTGAATTAGCTTTTTTTACAAAGACCTTAAGCTTCTTAGACATTGATCTTTTAGTTCAATTGGTTGTTGAGCATTAGCAAAATATCAAGCACAAAGATGTTCAGAAAGTAGCCCAATACAAAGGAGATTGAAAGCTTCATTGTTACCGTTCTTAATGATGAGCAAGTGCTATAACAAAGGAGGAGGAGGAAGTACTGAATGTTGAAAATCTTGCTGATCAATGTGTGGAAGAAGACCTCATTAGTCCAAATACCAATATTGTGGTTGAAGAAGTACCTCTCAATCAAGAAAAGAAAAGTGAAAATATGAATGAGAGTGATTTTAGTGAAACCGTTCTAAAGAGAAAAATTCAGTTTGGGAGAGAAAAAGATATTGAGAGCATAGAGTGTTGTCCAAATAAAGAGAGTAAAAATAAAAGTGAAGAATTCATTGAAAAGAAAGATGAGAAAAGTGAGGACAAGAGTGATGGCAAGGATATTGTTTTGGTTACCAATGATCTTAATCATTATTTGCCTTGTGATATTTTTATGTTGCAGGAATTCTTAGATTTGATTCCTAAGAAGCCAACGAATGGATTCTTATCTTCAAGAAGCATTGAACCTTCATTTTCTTCAAATAGTATTGAGAAACATTATGGTTCTCTAAAGTTTTATATTCTTTATAACACTCTACCTTGTGATTTTGATGTGTTGCACGTATTCTTGGATTTGATTCCTAAGAAGCCACCCGATAGATTTTTTTAAATATAAAATTATAATTTTAAATAGATAATTAAATTGAAACTTCTTATGTGTATATATATTTAAAAACTAACGGTTTTGATGTGTTGCAAGTATTCTTGGATTTGATTCCTAAGAAGTCACCTGATAGATTTTTTTAAATATAAAATTATAATTTTAAATAGATAATTAAATTGAAACTTCTTATGTGTATTTATATTTAAAAACTAATGGTTAATTTAATTATAAAAACTCAAAAAAAAATTACCATATCAGAAAATAAATAATTGATATTTTTTAATGGGTTAAAGGGCATTTTTACCCAGAAGTTTCGCTACTTGAGGGTGAGATTAAGGGGCCTAGGTTTCAAGATCTGAGGTAGAGATGAGGCCAAACGATGCTAAGTAGCAGAGTTCAACAGAGAGCGAGAGAGAGGGATCATATTTCTTTTTGCTCAGCTTCTAAATCCCAGTTGGATAGAAAATAGTGAGGTGAATGCAACTTCCGGGTGTCCAATGCTCTTTCTTGAAATCTTTGGGGGCGAAAATGCCCTTTAACCCTTTTTAAATTTTAGAATACAATGCTTTAATTTTTAATTAGAAACATGGTAAGTTTTGTTGTTAAGCATTTAAAATAAATATATTCTTGTTTTTTTTTTGGGCCAAGATCTATCATTAATTGATCATCAAATGATCGTTTATCTTTTTGAATCGTCATCTTATCCATAGCTTAATAAGAGTAACAATTAGATCAGGAACGACCTCTTCTGCCTCCAAACTCATCTAATGAGCCTCTTATTTGTACTGTGAGGGAAGATGGTTGGACTCTAGTTCTTCACAGCGTTAAACTGCACCAAAAGGAAATTATATGTAATGCATGGATTTACATTCATGGACAACCACTTCAATATTTACATGAATTCAAAAAAATAGGTTGCTATTTTCTTCAACTTCAAATGTCTTAGGCCTGCTCTTTGTTGGATTGTCAACTCTTTTTTTCTTCTCTCCTGGTATTGCCCCTTTGAAGATCATGATTTCTATGAAACAACTAGCCACACTTGCTAATTCCTCAACTGCCAGGAGGCATCTTGATGGAAGATTATCCATTAACAAGTTATTTTGTCTTCCATCAATTTTGTCACCATGTATCTTTGCATGATGAGTTTGTTTAATCCTTGAAAGTGCCGCTTCATATTTATTGATGTTGCAAAATATCTCTTAAGAACAGTGTTATTGAACACGACTTGAACTGAACATTTTGTTGTTCATTGCAGAATTTGCGAACAAACATAACAATTAAAAGACTAAGAAATAAAGTTGAGAACTTGTTACGAGAGCAACAACTGTAAGCTGAAGGTGATCATTATCAATTTGCGTTTTGAACTATATTGAATCGGAGAAGCTCGAGTCTGCTTGAAACAATACAAAGACTCGTCATATTATACTCTATTTTCTTTCCCTGAATTTATTCTATAGTGCTTGAATATATGAAGTACATCAATTGCAAGAAACGAAGACATGCTATTGAATATATGTGTAAATTAAATGTTTAAATTAATTTGGTCTTCATAGATACTTTTTTTTTCTTCTTCGTTAAAGGAGGTTTTGATCGGCATAATACTAAAAATCTTTGTAATTTTATGACAAATTTAAAACGACTTAGCTCCCTTTAACCTCCTTTCCTTAGCATGCAAGTATATAAACACCAAAATATTTAAAGATGTAAAGATTAGATTATAACATGCTTGCAAGTATTTTTTTGAAGTAAATAAAGAAAAAGGTATTTTGAAATACCTTGTGGCTGATATGCCCAAGTGGGAACATGCCTGGACTCTTTTCAGCCGGTAACAACCATATAATAGTCATGCTAACTTGCCCATGGTGGGCAATTTGAACCATGCCCTTATTGGGCAATTTTCAAATGATCTCTTAATATTGATATATACTAATTTGCGTCTCTGGTAGGCGATGTGGGCCTTCTTCTGTGAATTTATTCTATGGGATTGAATGTATAAAGTACATCAACGGCAAGAAAACAAAGTTTTTATTTAGAATTTTATCTTAAACTCATTAGATTTGCACACATACATCGAAATGTTGGCGTATGTACATTCCTCGTTTTAGTATCTCGCTTTCTCTTGCTTCACTATACACCATTGCCTAAATTGAAGGTTTAAAATAATATAACTTTATTGATGGGGTAGTCATAAAAATTATAAATTTTGGGACAAATTTAACGAAGTGACACATTGATCAAATTAAGCACCACTAATTATATATATATATAAACCATCGAATTTGTATATGATTGCCCACTTAAGTGCACTAAATTATTTGCTGGCTTATCATAGCAGCTTTAATTTAATTCTGTATTGTTTTACTGAAGGTATTTCAAAATCTGGGCGATTTGTTATCAATTCAAATCAATGAAAAAAGGATTTCGTTCATACAACTGCTTCAAAATATACCTTTCTAAGGAAGAAATCATTTTGCGAAAGTAGGATATAGCTATGTATACCTAAGGTCTTGAAGAGGTTTAATACTTGAGTGTGTCAGATTGAGCCTAAAGCTTCACATTACTGCACACATGAAAAAACAAAAAGGAAGATAATCATTACTTGAATTACTCAAATCTTGTATAATTTACAAGACCCACTTATATAATTTTTAAAAAAACTATATATTATGCTTAACGTTTGAAGGTTGATCTCTCAATATTTTTTTCGTTGGTTTCAAATTTCAACAATTTTTTCATTTATTAATTATCTTTTTGGACGATTTAAAACTAAACGGAAAGGTATTTTGACATACCTCATGGTATTCGAAATAATTTCTTGGGAAAACTACACAGTTCCGAGGTCCAAAAACTCAAACCCATGCCCAAGTGCTTAAGCCAAAGCTTAAAACCCATGAGACATGAGTGAGCAGGTAGCGGTTTTGGAGGAAGAAAATATGGAAAATAATATCAAGATCCCAATTAAGGAAAATAATATTAGAAAAATGAAAAGTCTCATAGCTTGTCAATGATGACACTTTCACTAGTCATTGATAAGCTGTGAGACTTTTCTAATATTATTTTTCTTAGTTGAGACCTTAGTGTAATTTTTCCAAGAAAATGTGTGGAGCATCAACCACTAAAGAAATAAACATAAATTAGCTTACTAAAAAGAATTAAATAAACACAAATTTATTTGGGAAAATGACAATAAGATACCCTAAAATATAAAAAGATAAATCAAGGTGTACAATTTATCCAATCAACAATCTGTACTAATTTGGGATTTTGAAATGTTTCCAAAAGATGTAATTACTCTTCATTTGTATTTTTCCTCAATGCCACCTAAGCAACCCTTATTGACTACTAGCAACCAGAGCTCCAACGCCAGCAACCTTACTAGCCGCCAGTCACTAGAACTTTGTTAACCTCGCCGGTGATCGGCTAACAAAGCTTTGGCAGCCTAATATATCCTTTTAAAATTTTTGAAACAAAAACAATCAATATCCAAGCTAGAGTAATTAAAAGCAAAACTAAAGTAGTAAACAAGTTCCTTATTGTTAAAAATTTTCTAATAACTACTTTTGTTTTACTATTTACTAATCTAGTTTCGCTATTGACTATTTTGGCCAGCTGTAGGTAGAGTTTCCTAACATATTTTTTTTTAATTTCCAAAATAATAGTAAATAAAAGTGAAACTAAAGTAGTAAATACTAAGACAAAAGTAGTAAAAACGGTATTCATTGCTGACTATTAATAAATTTGTTCTTTTTGCTATTTTTCACTTTAGCTAGTTTTTGCAAAAGTTCCTAATACATTTTTTTTTGAATTTTTGAAACAAGATTAATTAATAGTGAAACTAGAGTAGTACGTAAATATCGAAATAAAAGTAGTTATTAAGAAATACCCATCAACAAGAACCCTGTTTTACTACTTTAGTTTCACTATTAAGTACTCTGGTTCAATTGTTAACTCCTTTCTTTTTTAGAGATTCAAAAAAAAAAAAACAATTAGGCCACCAATGCTTCAGTGACCCATCATTGGGGCTAGAGCCCGGGTCACCGAGAGCCGGCAAGGGGTTTTAAGGGTTTTTTACCAAAAAAAAAAGAAGAAGAGAGAGTAATGATATCATTTCCCAACATTTTAAAATTTCAACTCAGTCCATTGGACCTAATTTGAAATTATTGATATTAAGCACCTGATTTCTCCTTTTCATATTTCTAGGACATTTTTTGGGTCTTTTTTCCCAATATATTTTAAATAAATTTCAATTTTTTTTGTCATTATATAGTTATCCATGTATTCAGACCTTAAGTCCATGAATCAAATCAGCAATTTCAAGTTGAAAATAAAATTTTCTAGTAGAAATATTTAACTACTTTCCACCTAATAGATATTTAGATTTTTTTTAAATATAAAATTATAATTTTAAATAGATAATTAAATTGAAACTTATTATGTGCATATATATTTAAAAACTAATGGTTAAGTTAATTATAAAAACTCAAAAAAAAATACCATATAAGAAAATAAATAAATTGCTATTTCTTTAATGGGTTAAAGGGCATTTTTACCTAGAAGTTTCGCTACTTGAGGGAGAGATTAAGGGACCTGGGTTTCAGAATCTGAGGTAGAGATGAGACCAAGCGATGCTGGAGTAGCAGAGTTCAAGAGAGAGAGAGAGAGAGAGGGGGGAGCATAATTTTTTCTCCTCAGCTTCTAAATCCCAGTTGGATAAAAAAAGTGAGGTGAATGCAACTTCCGGGTGCCCAATGCTCTTTCTTGAAATCTTTGGAAGCAAAAATGCCCTTTAACCCTTTTTTTATTTGTGAATGCAATGTTTTAATTTTTACTGAGAAACATGCTAAGTTTTGTTGTTAAGATGTTTAAAATAAATTTATTCATGTTCTTTTTTTTTTTTGGCCAAGCTCTATCATTAATTAATTATCAAATGATCGTTTATCATTTTGAATCGTCATCTTATCCATAGCTTAATAAGAGTAACAGTTAGATCAGGAACGACCTCTTCTGCCTCCAAACTCATCTAATGAGCCGCTTATTTGTACTGTGAGGGAAGATGGTTGGACTCTAGTTCTTCACAGCGTTAAACTGCACCAAAAGGAAATTATATGTAATGCATGGATTTACATTCATGGACAACCACTTCAATATTTACATGTAATGCATGGATTTATATTGAATCGGAGAAGCTCGAGTCTGCTTGAAACAATACAAAGACTCGTCATATTATACTCTATTTTCTTTCCCTGAATTTATTCTATAGTGCTTGAATATATGAAGTACATCAATTGCAAGAAACGAAGACATGCTATTGAATATATGTGTAAATTAAATGTTTAAATTAATTTGGTCTTCATAGATACTTTTTTTTTCTTCTTCGTTAAAGGAGGTTTTGATCGGCATAATACTAAAAATCTTTGTAATTTTATGACAAATTTAAAACGACTTAGCTCCCTTTAACCTCCTTTCCTTAGCATGCAAGTATATAAACACCAAAATATTTAAAGATGTAAAGATTAGATTATAACATGCTTGCAAGTATTTTTTTGAAGTAAATAAAAAAAAAGGTATTTTGAAATACCTTGTGGCTGATATGCCCAAGTGGGACCATGCCTGGACTCTGTTCAGCCGGTAACAACAATATAATAGTCATGCTAACTTGCCCATGGTGGGCAATTTGAACTATGCCCTTATTGGGCAATTTTCAAATGATCTCTTAATATTGATATATACTAATTTGCGTCTTTGGTAGGCGATGTGGGCCTTCTTCTGTGAATTTATTCTATGGGGATTGAATGTATAAAGTACATCAACGGCAAGAAAACAAAGTTTTTATTTAGAATTTTATCTTTTTATCTTTTTTTTTGTTACAATGGCAAGCGAAGCTTGAATGGGGTAAATCTATAGGTTAGACCCAACAGAATGATCTTGTGATAACAAGCCACATTCCAAAGCAAAAAGATGAGTACATTGGGAAGGAGGAACTTCCAATTCCTCGTAATCATGCGGAAGCCTATGCGCCGTTCCTGCCAGAAAATCTGCACAACGAATACTTTCCCTATGGGCGTGGGAAATCTGGACCTCCCAGTCACTATAGATAAGAGATCTGGTAACCGATATCACATCGTACAAAGGATGATCAGAATCGCAATGAGAAGATAGGAGGTGTATAGCCTGAATAGAGTCCGTAAACAACTTGATTTTCTTGAAACCCAGCTGTTTACACAGTAGAAGACCTCGACAGATTGCATGGATTTCAGCAGCAGTTGGGAAAGAATGTCCTAACTTCTGTCGAAATCCGCGTATCCAATTACCATGGTGATCCCTGATAACACCTCCACAGGCAGCCTGACCATCACTAACCACCGAACCATCTACGTCAAGACGATGAAACCCCAGCTCTGGATGCTCCCAGCGGGAGAGCTCCCGTTCTGGGACTAGAAATATCTGATGCCGAAACCTGCCGTTCTCTACACCTTCCGAGAGATGGTAAATGCATCTGTGAACTAGCTGTTTAGGACTATCCGATGAACCTTCGAAGGCTTGAGTGCATCGATTCTTCCATAGGAGCCAGCATGTGGAACTGAAGACTTTTCGCCATGACCATCTCGCCATCTTATGGTTCCCTGGTGAGTGTTGAGTGTTCCAATTGAGCCAATCCTGCAAATTACCAGAAAAAAACATACTATAATATAGAGGGTTAGTTAAAGCTGCCCACACTCTCTGCGCTTGCTCACAATCTCTCAAAATATGGAGGATACTCTCCACACTATCGCACTGAAAAGGGCAGGTATTTAGGACGCTCGAATTATGTCTCGCTCTAAGCTCATTAGTAGGAAGCCGTTCATGGAATACTTGCCACAAGAAGAATTTGACTCTTTCAGGAATTCCCTGGTGCCATAGAGACTGCCATTGAGGATGGTTCCTAGAACGTTGCTGATGATAGATAGCGTCGTAAGCAGACTTTACACTGAAGTTCCCATCTGAAGCATTCCTCCAGCAAAGCACGTCATCACCAGTACCCACAGGTGGAGAGATTAACATAATTTTATCGACCACCCAATTAGGAAGGAAGAATTCCCATTTTGCTCTATCCCACTGACCCGAATGAGTCATAAAAGATCGCACATTGGCGTTCATATCAACTAAGTGCATGTTCTTATCAATATGGAAATCAAGTGGCTCATCTACCGGGGACCAGCGCTCCTTCCATGCTAACGTATTCCCACCGCTTTTCAGACGTTTGCCGAGTCCTCTTTTAAAGTCATCCCAGACAGCCACGATTCCACTCCAAACAGCCGATTGATTCCGCCTCCGCTGGATAATGGGATTAGCAGTCGAACCACATGAGTATTTAGCTCGTAAACATTTCACCCAAAAGGCATCCGGTTTAAGAATTTTATCTTAAACTCATTAGATTTGCACACATACATCGAAATGTGGGCGTATGTACATTCCTCGTTTTAGTATCTCGCTTTCTCTTGCTTCACTATACACCATTGCCTAAATTGAAGGTTTAAAATAATATAACTTTATTGATGGGGTAGTCATAAAAATTTTAAATTTTGGGACAAATTTAACGAAGTCACACATTGATCAAATTAAGCACCGCTAATTATATATATATATATATAAACCATCGAATTTGTATATGATTGCCCACTTAAGTGCACTAAATTATTTGCTGGCTTATCATAGCAGCTTTAATTTAATACTGTATTGTTTTACTGAAGGTATTTCAAAATCTGGGCGATTTGTTATCAATTCAAATCTACGAGTTCTTGTTGGAGTCTAGGAGGCAGTTATTTGTATTCGCAGCGTTTTTGAACTCTTGAATCTAGAGTGTCTACTGCGTTTTGATCTCCGCGGTCCACTTGATTTTCCTCTTCAAAACATTCATGAGGTAAGACATCAAAAATGGATCAATCTGACCTTATGCTAACAACCATTACTTTGTCTGAATAAATTGCTGACTAAACTGGAGTTTCCAAGTGGTTAGTTGAGATCAAAGTTTTAAAGATGGATGCCATTGAACGCATTTTGACTACATACAATTTGTATTTCGTTATCCCTTTCATGATACCATTTTCCATCATTACAACCCTTTTCAAGATCCCTTCATTCATGAATTTAGGTGCTACTTAGTGTGTACAGGAGAGATCAGAATTACTATAAGTATATGGTAAGACCTAGTATAGGTGGTATAGAGTGAAATTTCCCATACTTATGAGATGTGTTGAACTCTTTAATCCTTAAGTGCTCTTATGGGTGAATTCCTTTCATTAATTGTCCGTTTGGTGAGGCCATATGTATTGCTCTTCATAAGAATTGTGCTGTCTTGAAGAGTGATGACTGATCGATTCATTGATTCCAACCTTAAGCATGTGAAGTTTCATTTATGTCTAGTTTTGAACTGATTGTCTTAGCCAAGGAGTGTAAATGTTTAAGTGTAGGGGATTGATGTATATTCATTTTAAGAGGTTTTTTTTGTGGTTTAATTGATTGTTGAAAGCATGTTTTCTAGGCTTTTATTGCTTTATTTTTGCACTTTGGGCAGTCTTACTTGCTCCGAATTCCTAGGCCTAAACACTAAGCATAGAATCTAGATAACCTTGTCAAATTGAGTAGTGGATTTAACACAAGATTTGATGGCCCTGACACATGAATGGCAACTGAAAGAAGCTAACTAAGATTACAATAAGCCCATCAGAAATGTCCCTATACAAATCAAAAACTCTCTTGTACAATAGCATATAAATAAATCTTAATCAATTCTGTTATTCTTTGCTGCCCCAATTGGACGTGACCTAATTGCTCTAACAATTTATACCAATGAGTGATTCTATCTGACACTAATGTGCGTTTTATGCCTTAAATCCCAGGCTCATTAGACACCTTACTCTCAAACTAGGCTCTCATTCATGTAGAAGAAAGTGGTCTATCGGTCAAAACTGACCTAGTCCTGGTCAAAGCGCAAGTTTTGACTAGGGACTCAACTGTGAGAATTGAAAATTTTTTTATTGGAGTAACGTGCATCTTTTAAAACATTTGTAGGGAAATTGTAATTTCATAAAACTCTAAGTCCTTTCTCTGTAATTTCTCTGGTCCCTTTTCTTCATTAGTTTGGAGTTTCCAAAAATGCTGGGGCCTTTTCTGTAATTTTCCCCAGAAAAATATTAATTCTGACTTCAATTAACATTTTCCACATTCTCCACTTTTCTTCTAAAACACCTACAATATAAGATTAAACACAAGGTAGCATCAAAAGTCAAAGAAATCATTTGCATGAATAATTAATAAATTATGACAATTTTACACCTAATTAGACGAATTCAATACAAATGCCCTAATTTAAATTAGTGCTTAATCATACAATAATGTCTTATGTAATGCATTACAAATCTCAAATTAATCATGAAAAAGCATATCAAAATATGGTTTAATCAATTATTATAAAGGCCTACAGTCCTTCTACACAAAAATAAATGTGTGGAGATCAATTTATTCTTTTTAAATTTATAATTGTATATTCTCAAAATAATAGTGTCAATGGAAGCGGTAGAAATAGATTGACGTTAACCATTAACATTTTTAAAGCTAAAAGAAAGCATTATTCCATTTTAACACTTTTGGAACGACCTTTAACCCAGGAAAACTTTTAGAACAACATTACCCCTGAGTGAAAACTTCAAGAAAATATTTCACCCAGCTCCCACATAAGATCAATAAAGGAAATCAAGTGAATTAGACCTTTACTAGCCTCGGGTTAAATCAAAATAAACCAAATTATACTATGAAGGGAAAAACTTGTGTCATGTTCTCTAAAGGAACCTCTTATTTAATTCCTAGGCTAAATTAAGTGACAAAAATATTGAAAAGGTTTTGAAATTGATTTTTTTAAATGATGGAAAACAACATAAACTTCTATTTTTTTTTTGAATTTTTTATAAAATGATGAATGAAAGCATGAAACTAGATTTAAGGAATGATGTGAGAGAATGCTCCTTGGAAGTGAACCTATGGCTATCCTAACTTGCTTAATGATATAGGAGTTAATTAATTCACCAAGTCTAATGAAAAACGCCAAACACGGTTTGAGTCAAGTGATTGTTAACAAATAACTCTCCCAAACGCTAGATAACAACCACTTATCAAGGCACTTTTAAAAACCAATTGGTGTGCAATTTAAATTGAGTTCATAAAAATTGCTTCCTTAACGATGAATGCTCACGAAGACACTCAATTGCAACACAAATCAATTATTATAACTAACAACGTGATATATAAAACAATTTCAATTAGTACAAATAGAAATATATAAATAGACTCAAAACTCAAGTCTTACAACTCAGTTCAAACCACAATAATCCAACTAAAAAAGATTATAACGCATAATTTTAGTCTTAAATCCAAATCAAAATAATTCCTAACAAAAGAAAATCGTTCAGTTCAGGAGAAAATTAATTGGAAAGCAAACACTCCTCTAATTGAAGCTCCCAAGCCCAAGCCATAGCATCCATCTCCAAGAACCACAAGTAACTTATCCTCCCATGATTAGGCTTCCTAATCCTCCCCCTTTGAGCCTCCAACATGTGCCATTTATATAGGAGCAAGTTAGGGTACAAGTGGTGGCCTCTAGAGTGAGTGTTTTAGGCTTTAGTGTGTGTGATGGCCCAATTTTGCATGGGAATGAAAGGTGAACATGCCAGCCCACTTTTATAGACTTGCCTAAGGTTTTCTATTGTGCTTTGGATAGAATCAATTGGTCATAATGGTGATGAAGGTGGGTGGTCAAGATAAGGCAGAAAATACGAAAGTTGTAGCCTTTACTTTTGGAGTAAGTCAATGCAGATTCCTAATTTGAGTGTGATCACTGGTGCTTCCGTTTTGCTGACCTTTCTTAGGGTTTCCCAAGATTTCCTAAAGTTAATGGGATGCCTAATTCGTGACATGGAAAGGGAAATGAGTGGTGATCAAGCTTGCTTCAAAATAGGAAACTACAGGCCTGGTGCAAGATAGGAAGGTTTCCTAATTTGACTAGGATAAGTTGGAGCTACATTTTTTATGCTTTAGGAAATGATTAGGAGTCCTAATTGACTCAGGTTGAAGGATTCCTAAATTGGTTTGATGAACTAAGTGGTGCCATTTGTCTCTTGGTTACTTAGGATGCAAGGTTGTGAAAGATTCCTAACTCTAGTAGTAGGACTAGGATCGGAGATAGTTTTCTAGATTCATGAGTTTCCTAAAACCATATTCCTTGATGCTCAATTTTTCTTTTGACTAGTTGGGTGGTACCATTTGGGTGTTTGTTGGAGAGAAAATCCTGCACAATGAACATTGTACCCTTCATTAGTTATGTGACACCTTTCTTAACATGGTTAGGAAGAAGGCTTTGTGAAATCACTCCTTTACCCTTCATTAATTGTTGGTGGTGTACTTTGCTCTCTATGGTTAAGGAAGACATGTCATTTGGGCTTAATTGAGGGTAACAGGGCCCATTTAAAGAGTACAGCTGATAGGCTGACATGTATGGGCCCCAACCATGCTGTAAGTTGGCATAAAACTAATCTTAAGACACTGTTCATCGTGGGTCCTCAACACCTGCGAATTTTCACTCTCTCTAGGCTCCAAAGCTTGCTTCTTCATCCTCTGATCTTCTATCAATGTCTCTAGCCTTAGCCCCTCTGCACTATCCTGAAATCAAAACAAATATACCTTTTAATCCAATAAAGAGGAATCATAAAATCAGTTGACAAATAAGCCGTTTTTATGACATATTTTTGTGTCATTACCTTTTGATCCGAAATGATCATATTAATCACATGTAAGCTCAATAATGAAGATAAAATCCCATAAAATGATATGCAAAATATATGTTAAAATAGGGATATATCATCAAGCCATCAAGCAACATAATGAAACAAACCATTAACAAATGCATCACAACATGCCAAGATCATCTCAACAGAATAAAAAAATACACATAGGAGCAAATATATTGATGTATTGTCACTGATATAATTCTGAAAAAAGTGACTTACTTACAACACTTCATCATCTTGCTGAGAATATAACAAACCATCATCAGTTTGGCAGTGAGGGAGGGGTTCCGGGGGCTGTACAGATCAGAGCCTCTGCATCTCTGCAAGTTGCATCAAGATCAATGTGAGCACTTAGCTCATTTATGTGCTTCAAGAGTGTGTCATAATCCTTTTCTTCTCCTATTAATTTATTAGGATAACGTTTCAAAATTGCTACACAGAGATAGGGAGCATATTTTGTGCTCATCACTTTGATGAGCATAAATGTGATCATCACCAATCTACCTGGTTAGATTGATTTGAACGGTCCATATTTAATTTAGTTTTTTATGGAAAATTTAATTAAAGTTTTATTTTTTCAATAACTTTTTATTTTAATATATGTAAAATTTAAAATAAAGATAATCTTATCACTATCACTTCTTATGAAAATGAATTTATCATTTAAAAGATTACAAAATAAAATTTTGAAATTTGGACAGTTCAGGATAAATTTAAATGAAGCAAACCCCACATAGATATAGATGCAGATGGTCTGACAGATAGTGTGTCCACAAGATTTCCAAGAATTGCATTCTCTTTCCATACACAAACTCTCTTTAATGTTAAACAAAAACCATTAATTTTGCTTTTGCTTAATCAGAAATCAGTATTGCAAATCCATAATTGAGGCAACCCAGTGCAAGATCCTTGGTTAATCAACTAATTAACTACCATCTTTTACTGAATGGTTTTGCTGAATTTGGTTCCACTTTCTAATTAACTTGCTTGACTCCGTCAATGTTTAAACCCTAAGTACATTGACACTGCAGATGTGCAGAGGGCAGCCTAACTTCAACTGCGAAAATTTAACTGTCCACAAGACTTCAAGCAATTCAGGGGTCAGAAAATTGAAATAATAATCCCCCCCAACAAAAAAAAATCAAAAGAAAAGAAAACCCAGAAAATGAAAATAAAAATGGAAACAGCAACAATAACAACAATTGGCCAATGGTAGATATGTGAGTGTAGGAAACTTAATTATCGTGTAGCAAAGTGCGTGTAGGTTTCTTGTAGAATCTTTCGAATCTTAGCTTGGTAATTTAGGGAGATCACGTCACAATTATAATGATTAATAGTAAATAATTTATCTAGCTTTCCTAAGAGATCTATCATCTGCGTATGCTAAGGAATATGTTTGGATCTACAAATAAGGTATACTTATATGCATATATAATTAAGCCCCCCACACAATCTCATAAACAAAAAAGACGATTTTTCTAGGATTTAATATAGCGGCAATCTTCACGAATCCTTCCATATTTTTGGGTAAAAAAAATAAACTAACCAAAAATACCCAAAAGCAAAACGTTTCAAAACGGTATTTAGAAATACCTCAAGTGGATCTTATGAGAATCGGCACTACGACCCGTGATCAATAGAATACAATTGGTTAGATCTACCCATGATCAATGGAATACAATTGGCTAGATCTCCCCATGAAGACTTGTCATATTCTTTTCTATTTTTTCCCATGAATTTATTCTGTAGTGCTTGAATATATGAAGAAGTACATCAATTGCGAGAAACGAACACATGCTATTTAATATATGTGTAAATTAAATGTTTAAAATAATTTGGTCTTTATAGATAATCTTTTTTTCTTCTTTGTTAAAGGAGGTTTTGATAGGGGTAATACTAAAAATCTTAATAATTTTATGACAAAGTTATAACGACTTAACTCCCTTTAACCTCCTTTCCTTAGCATGCAAGTATATAAAGACCCAAATATTTAAAGATGTAAAGATTAGATTATAAATTTTTCGAGTAAATTAAAAAAAGAAAAAGGTATTTTGAAATACCTTATGGCTGATATTCCAAATGGGACCATGCCTGAGCGCTTTTCAGCCGGTAGCAATCATATCATCATATCATAGTGATGCTAACTTGCCTATGGTGGGCAATTTAAACCATGCCTTATTGAGCAATTTTTAAGTGATCTCTTAATATTTATATATGCTAATTTCCATCTTCCGTAGGCGATGTGGGCCTTCTTCTGTGAATTTATTCTATGGTGCTTGAATTTATAAAGTACATCAATGGAAAGAAAAAAAAATTTATTTAGAATTTTAACATAAACTCATTAAATTTGCACACATACATCGAAATGTGGATCTCGCTTTCTCTTTCTTTAGTATACACCATTGCCTAAATTGAAGGTTTAAAATAAGATAACATTATTGATAGGGTGGTCATAAGTAATTGTAGATTTTGGGACAAATTTAACGAAGTCGCACTTTGATCAAAATTAAGGACCGATGATTCTATATATATAAAAACCATCAAATTTGTATATGATTGCCCACTTAAGTGCACAAAATTGTTTGCTGGCTTATAATAGCAGCTTTAATTTAATACATTGTTTGTATAATTGCTGACTAAACTGGAGTTTGACCCATAGAAACTTAGTTGACAAATTACATGGAACAAAATGTGGCAATAAGGTTTTTTTCTTAAGCTGAATCTTTATTTGATCCGAATTAAAATTAGCATTGAACTTAGATATTTTTTATGTTTTATAAAACCTGTGTTCGAAAGGTGAAAGTTGTTATTGCTCTTAGAGCTAGCATTTAGATTAGTTGAGTTAATGCATTTTGATCTGGTTAGTCTTGAATTAATCTTGATGAACGTGCATTGGCGATGAAATCATTGTTGGATGGATTTTGAGCTTAGTTTTCATTCACTAATGTGTGTTTGACACTTATTCTTGCGTACCTCTAGAACTTGTTTGAGTTCTCAAAAATCACATTTGCATTTAGATTTAAGAACTTGATTATTCTAGGGCATTCATTACATTACCTTCTTCCTCAAACTCAAACCCTGTACACTAATCCATTGTTAATCCCATCGAGCATTTCACTTTCCAAAATTATCATTCATGAACAAGCTATGTATGCAGCTCATTAGCATTATATTGACATCCAAACATCATTGAATTGCCATTGATGTTGTATGCACGAAGAAATGCCCTGAAGATACATTGTCGAAATTAAAAATAAAAAAAAGGAAGAATAAAGGAAATAAAAAGTATAAAAAGAAAAAAAATTTAAAGAAACAAAACAAAGCATTTTGATTGGCAAGAACAAGTGGTTAGTTGAGATCAAAGTTTTAAAGATGGATGCCATTGAACACATTTGTGCCTACATAGTATTTGTGTTTCATTTTCCATTTCATGAGACCATTTTCCATGATTACAACCCTTTTCAAGATCCCTTGATTCATGAATTTAGGTGCCGCTTAGTGGTGGACAGGAGAGAGCAGAATTACTACAAGCACATGGTATGACCTAGTTTACGTGGCATTGAGTGAAATTTGCCATACTTGTGAGATGAGTTGAACACTTTAATCCTAAGTGCTCCTATGGGTGAATTCCTTTGACCAATTGTCCGTTTGGTTAGGCCATATGTATTGCTCTTCATAAGAATTGTGTTGTCTTGAAGAGTGATGATTGATTGATTTATTGATTCCAACCTTAAGCATGTGAAGTTTTCATTTGTGTGTAGTTTTGAACTGATAGTCTTTGCCTAAGAGTGCAAATGTTTAAGTGTGGGGGATTGATATATATTCATTTTAAGAGGATATTTTTGTGGTTTAATTGATTGTTGAAAGCATGTTTTCTATACTTTTATTGCTTTATTTGTGTTTCAGAGTAGTTATTTTGATTTATAGTCAGTATAGGCAAAATCGTCATATTTTGGTAAATATTGTAAATACTTAGTCTTTTGGGAAATATGTGTCATTACAGTGTGTTGAATTTCGTTGCAGATTTGAAATTGAAGCGAAAATTGGAAATGACAAATAAGAACCTCAAGCATTGCTGTCAAGGAACCAAGATTAAGGACAAACAAGGACCAAAGGATAAAAAACACATAGGTTCACTGAAGTCAAATGCGCAGCAGCCTAAACACCCCGCTGCAACTCATTTGTTTACTGTTTTGACTGCGCCGGAACGCATTATAATTCTTGCCGTCTCTCCATAAGCTCCTTAGACACCTTTTGCACATTTGGGCAGTCATACTTAGTCCCAATTTCTAGGCCTAAACACAAAGCATAGAATCTAGATAACTTTGTCAAATTGTGTAGTGGATTTAACACAAGCTTTGATGGACCTGACACATGCATGGCAACTGAAAGAAGCTATCTAAGATTACAAAAAGCCCGTTAGAAATGTCCCTATCCAAATCAAAACTCTCTTGCACAATAGCATATAAAGAAATCTTAATCAATTCTGTTATTCTTTTCTGCCCCAATTGGACGCGACCCAATTGCTCTATCTAACAATTTATACCAATGAGTGATTCTATCTGGCACTAATGTGTGTTTTATGCCTTAAATCCAGGTTCATTAGACATCATACTCTCAAACTAGACTCTCTCTCATTCATGAAGAAGAAAGTGGCCTCTCGGTCAAAACTGACCTAGCCCTGGTCAAAACAAAACAAAACCACGTATACTGGTTTTTGAAAATCGGGAACATTTGAGTGAAAACAATATTATGACCTATTATTTTCTTTTCTTGCCTTTCACATCAGTATGTTCTACTAGCGTGCTCTCGTAAAAGGCTAGTCATTCAAGTTCTTCATTTGTCTGAATTTTTGAAACCATGACAACATTAAAATATAAATCGCTCAGTGTCCCAGTAAATTATTTTTTAACACATACATGTGTGTGTGTATTAATTACAGTTAACGGCATATATTAATTTATTTAAGAGATCATCTCAAGCTGCATATTTCAACCACTCCAATATGTTGCCCATTTTGCAAAGCAAAGTATTTTTGTAATAATATGATCCGATATATAAGCTAGGGTAAAAGGGCTTAACTGCCCCAAAAGTTGCCCCCAAGCCGCTGTCGCATAGATTCAAGCTGAAAATCAAACGCAGATCTTTTTCTGCTTCTCGATCTCTGTGTTTTAATGCTTCTCCATCCAATATTTTTATACAAATTTGAGTTTTTTTTTATGGGTTTGGGTGAGAGGAATTTTTTTTGAGGGATCATCTGAGTTTTCCCCCACATTTGATGCCAAATAACAGCAAAATATAAGACCGTATAATGCTAATTCGCTGAATTAACTTGGAAACCAAACTTGTAGAAGAAGACTACTAAGAATGGCAGACAAGTAATTAGATTGTTTTTCTTGCAGCTTCTAAAAATCCTCTCGGAAAGCCTGATGATCAAATCAAGAAGGTGCACGGGTTTCCATTATTGAGGTTGAAGAGTGAGGAAGGTAGGTTGAGGTTGTTTCGGAGAGACCAACCTCCTTAGACTCGACAGAGAAAAAGGAGGAAGTACGTCATATCCTGAATTTTGAGCCTAGAAATTTAAGGTTTTGCCCAAAATGATTAGGCTACTAAGGCCAGTTAAGCCAAAGTCCGACATTTTCCCTGAGGGCATGTAATGATTGTAACACTTGGCCTTTGTAAATAAAAGCTAAATGCATAATAAAAGGTATGAAAAATGCCAAATAAAATAGCATACTTGCTAATGTAAAATTGTATGAATGTCGTCCAAGGTTTGGGTAAACGCATAATTTATGAAAATTATGGGTATATAAGGACAATTTTGGAAATTACGCCCAAAATTTTAGGTAAAATCCCCAAGACACTGTAAGGTAGAAAATAATTTTCCAAACTATATTTGAGGCTTAATTGAGGTATAAATGAGAAAATTACCTCAAAAAGGAAATTTAAAGAATTGTTAGAATTTTAGTTAATTAAAGGATAGTTAGCTAAATTTAGTTATGAAAAACATCAAGAAGCCTCAAATAATTGGGAAAAAATAAGATAAATTTATTTCAAGGTTAAAGTGACTTTATAAAAATGGTTTTATGCCCTAGAAGTGGAAATTTTACCTTAAAGAACATTTTATGGGCATTTTATCCAAGAATAAGGCAATTTCTTGGAAATTATGGAAAAATGATTTAAGACCAAGTTTGAGCCTGAGAAAAATTGGGAAATATCTGCCTAATAAATTTAAATTATTGATGGTCTCATATTGGTCATATGATTAAAGAATCCTCATAAAGTATTTATAGAAAATTAAACTCATACTAATTGGGAAAATATGAATTTAGTTGCAAAATTAAGCTTTAAGAAGATCAACTCATGGTCTTGTAAAGGACATATGTGGCGTGATCATGGCCATGGGAGAAAGGAAGAAGAAATTTTTGGCCATTTGATTTAGAGAAGCCAATGGATTAATATTTTCTTAACGAGGTGGATGTCAAATATTATTAAATCAAGTTAACGGATTATAACCATCTAATCTCCTCTTGCCCATATCAATTTTCGGCCGGAACAAACAAGAAAGAAGCAGAGAGAACACAAAAATGAGAGGGGGAGGGGGGGAGAGAGAGAGAGAGAGAGGAGAGAAGATAAAGAAGAGAGGAGGAGATAAAGGAAAATAGGTATGATTCTGTTGCAAGTTCATCATCTCCTCTAGTTTCTTTGCTGAAGACTACCTATGGTTCCTAAAACCTCCCTTTATTTCATGTATAGCAAGAGGGGGAAAATTAAGTTAGGGTTTTAAGAGAGGAAGTTCCAAGGAATCAAACAAGGAGCCAAGGTAAGTGGTGATTGTTGATGTATTGATGTGCTTTAACAATGTAGATGATTGATGCAATTACGAATCAACAAGTTGTCTGTTCAAATTCAAGTGACAACTCTTCAACTTCAAATGATCATTTTCAAATTCCAGCTGGACAAATTATGAGAGCACAAGCTAAAAGATTCAAGGAAGCATCAGCAAATCTGATTCACAAAACAAAGATGCTGAAAACGTCACTAAGTTTATTTGTGCTAAAAATGGAGTTGTTGATCAAGTTTTGGCCTTGAAAACTTCAAAATAATGAGCTTGGACTTAGTACTACACATGGGAGGACTCATTTGGGCCTAAATAAGCTCATTTTGGTCTTTAAATGTTGACTACATTTTCTTTAATTTATTTGTGCGAAAATCATTAAGCAGTTGACATATTTGACTTTTGGGTTTTTCTAGAATATTGTATTAGACTTGTGGGTTTTCTAGCACATGGTATTAGACTTTGTATTTGTGATTTTCTAAGTTGCAATTATTGCAATTAGTTAGGTCATATTTCCCTATAAATACTTCGTGCTTCTTCATTTGTAAAACAAACTTCAGATTTGAATGATAAATGAAAGTTGCACTTCTGTACTTTGTTTCTTGAGAGTGGATTCTTTCTAGGGTTCTTCTTAGAACTAACAGACTTATCAAGGCTTGATCAACCTTCTGGCATCTTCCAACACTTCGGGTCCTTGTTCTTTTGAGTTTAAGGGTTTAAGTGGATCATCAATCTGTATTTAACTTTCTTGGGGTGTGTATATTTCAGATTGGTTGTAGGTTTGTGGGATCTTCCCTTGTGGGTTTGTACTATCTTGGTATTAGAGCTTCGGATCTAAACTCAGGTCATATCTATCTGTTCTTTGTTTCCATTTTCCTTTTAAGTTTTGTGCTTTATTCTTGTGTCTGTCCCTGTCCAGATTTGTTGCTATTGTTCGTCAAGTTTTCTTTGTGTTTTCCAATATGTAGTGTGTCAGTTTCATAGTTCAGAATATCTTCTATCATCTTGGTTTGGAATCATTTCAACCCGATTTGTCATTTGTGAGTTCTATCCATTTTAATCTAGTTGTATTTTCTGGAAAATTTCTGGGTTTGTCATCTTCATTTTTCCAGAACGTCCCTAAATATTCTGTCCTTGTTTGACCACTTTTCATTTGTGTTTTACTTCGTTCAATAGGTCATTTTCATTGTTTAGAATCTCATCTATCTGTTCGTTTTGGTTAGATCTCAATCAAAAATTTCCATTGTGAGTTATAGCCTTTTCAAAAAAGGTCGCTTTTCTGGAATTTATGGGTTTAGATTGCTTGTGTGTTGTAGTTTGTGATAGATTCTGTATTCTCTTTAAATTTCAGCAGAAAAAAACATCAGAAAAAGAAAAAACAATATTTGAAAAAAAAACTCAAAAAAAAAAAACACAAGAAGAAGCACAAGTGTTGTGTTGGAAGTGCTTTAAATAATATCTATTGTCATACCCAAGGTTGTTTTAAGTTCTGAAGTTTTTGTCATTTGAACTCTTGATTTCTTTGAATTTCCTTTTCCAATACTCACTTTGATATTACACATTTCTAAGTGTTATGTTGATTTCTGCAAGTTATGATTGCATTAATAAAATAGTTTAGTTCTTTAAAGAGCCTCAAGAGAAATCTAAGAGTATGGAAAAAGATATTGAGAGCATAGAGTGTTGTCAAAATAAATAAAGTAAAAATAAGAGTGAAGAATTCATTGAAAAGAAAGATAAGAAAAGTGAGGAGAAGAGTGATGGCAAGGATATTGTTTTGGTTACCAATGATCTTAATCATTTTTTGTATTGTGATTTTTTTATGTTGCAGGAATTCTTAGATTTGATTCTTAAGAAGCCAACGAATGGATTCTTATCTTCAAGAAGCATTCAACCTTCATTTCCTTCAAATAACATTGAAAAACATTATGGTTCTATAAAGTTTTATATTCTTTATAACTTGCTACCTTGTGATTTTGATGTGTTGCAAGTATTCTTGGATTTGATTTCTAAAAAGCCACCTGATAGATTTTTTTTAAATATAAAATTATAATTTTAAATAGATAATTAAATTGAAACTTCTTATGTGTATTTATATTTAAAAACTAATGGTTAATTTAATTATAAAAATTCAAAAAAAAATTACCATAGCAGAAAATAAATAATTGATATTTTTTAATGGGTTAAAGGACATTTTTACCCAGAAGTTTCGCTACTTGAGGGTGAGATTAGGGGGCCTAGGTTTCAAGATCTGAGGTAGAGATGAGACCAAGCGATGCTGGAGTAGCAGAGTTCAAGAGAGCGCGAGAGAGAGGGATCATATTTCTTTTTCCTCAGCTTCTAAATCCCAGTTGGATAGAAAAAAGCAAGGTATTAAAACTCGGACCGAGCATTGAACCGGTCGGGGTACTGGGTTAAGGGTCAGTGGGTCAAACCGGGACCAAACCGGAGCTAAACCGGGACCAAACCGGTGAGAAATTGAAAATTTTAGACTTATAGTATGAAATTCTAAAGGAAAAATTAAAAATTTTTTTTTTTAAAATACTAAATTATTTGCTGGCTTATCATAGCAGCTTTAATTTTATACTTTATTGTATTACTGTAGGTATTTCAAAATCTGGGCGATTTGTTATCAATTCAAATCTACGAGTTCTTGTTGGAGTCTAGGAGGCAGTTATTTGTATTCGCAACGTTTTTGAACTCTTGAATCTAGAGGGTCTACTGCGTTTTGATCTTCGCTGTCCACTTGATTTTCCTCTTCAAAACATTCATGAGGTAAGACATCAAAAATGGATCAATCTGACCTTATGCTAACAACCATTACTTTGTCTGAATAAATTGCTGCCTAAACTGGAGTTTCCAAGTGGTTAGTTGAGATCAAAGTTTTAAAGATGGATGCCATTGAACGCATTTTGACTACATACTATTTGTATTTCATTATCCCTTTCATGATACCATTTTCCATCATTACAACCCTTTTCAAGATCCCTTGATTCATGAATTTAGTTGCTACTTAGTGTGTACAGGAGAGAGCAGAATTACTATAAGTATATGGTACGACCTAGTATAGTTGGTATTGAGTGAAATTTCCCATACTTTTGAGATGTATTGAACACTTTAATCCTTAAGTGCTCTTATGGGTGAATTCCTTTAATTAATTGTCCGTTTGGTTAGGCCATATGTATTGCTCTTCATAAGAATTGTGCTGTCTTAAAGAGTGATGACTGATTGATTCATTGATTCCAACCTTAAGCATGTGAAGTTTCATTTGTTTCTAGTTTTGAATTGATTGTCTTTGCCAAGGAGTGCAAATGTCTAAGTGTCAACACCCATTTACATTTCGATATTCATAGAGTAATAATGACATAGTTCCACAGGCATACATACATAACACAAACATACTGATATTATGTACAAGCTTTCATACAGGAGTCTTCCTCGCAGCGTTTGATAATATGTACAAATTTTATCCAAAATATCCAACATATTAAAGTTAAGGAAAGAATTGGCAATAGTTATTAAAGTTAATTAGTTACTATGAACTTGTTCAATAATTTTGACTTGCATATCAACTATTTATTTTCTTTATTTAATTCAGCCTTCATCCATCATTACAACCCTTTGTAGTCCTCTTGATTCATTACATTAATTGCTATTAGTAGTGGAGATGTTAGAGTTATTACAAGCCTATGGTAAGTTGTTTATTGAGTGAGCTAGAGTGAAATTATCCCAATGAGGTGAGAGAAGTGAAACAATAATACCCTGAGAGTCTCTTGTGCTTCATCTAATATTTTGTGTAGTTGACTAATTTCTTTGCATCAATTAACAATAACTAATGTTGACTTGAAGAATATGTTTAATTGATCTATTGCTTTCTAATTATGAAATTGCTCACCTTTTAATGTGTCAATAATTTGGATTTGAAGTCTTGTACTCAATTTCCTTTGTTCAGGAGTACAAAGGTCTAAGTGTGGGGGAATTGATTTAACCATAATTTTATATATTTTTAATTAATTAAATAGGGACTCTTAATGTATTTTCCAGGGCATTATCGCATGATTAAGCACTCATTTTAATTAGAGGCATTTGTATTGAATTAATTGTAATAAAAGGGTAAAATGGTCATAATTATTAAATATTTATACATATGATCTCTTGAACTTTTAATACTACCTTATGCTTGATTTTGCATTGCAAGTGCTTTGGGACACAATTGGTGATTTTTGGAGTCTGAATTAATATTTTGAAGACAAGGAAAATTATAGAAAAGGGCCAGAGCAAATTACAGAAAAGTACCCATCAGCTTTTTCATGAGGAAAATTTATTGGAGAAAATTACAGAACAATACCCAAGCCACAAATTCAACATTCAGACCGACAGAAAAGCAAAATCTGGGGGAGTTTTGTCATTGAGCTTCTGGAATATGAAGAAATTACATGCGCGCATATCACGGAAAGATTTGTGTTGCAGCTTGCTTTCAGACTGCACCTAACAATATGGTTGGTGAAGGGAAATGGACGGCGGCAATCTCACTATATATACCCCATCTTCACCACCATGAGAGCATCCTGACTGCAGCTCTTCCTTCTTCAATTTTCCTCTTCCATTTTCTTTTACCAAGGTACTACAGAACGGGGGTTGAAGTAAGAACGAGGTCACCACTTACACCACCGACCTCTTCCCTTCATCACCACCATTCACCTTTACCAGCCTCGGCACCTTCCTTACCACCACGTTCTTCATTTTCATCACCACACCATCATCTTGTTCACAGTCCAGCAGCCCCTTTATTCCAATCACCATCACCTTCTGTTTTCTCCACCAAAAGCCATCGAAAACTACAAGTGCAGCACCCTCATCTCCTCTCTGTGATAGTTCAGCAAGTTTTACATTTTCCGGCGAACTATTCCAGTTTTCCGGCCCCCACTTCCGGCAAGCTTCAATTTCTTGTGAACCATTTTCTCCTCCGTTGTGTCTTATTTTCTTCCTACCATCGTCTTTTCATCACGCAAATACCGCATCATCATTTTCCATCAGTTTTTCTGTGACTCACGTGTGGTTTCCAATTTTCCGGTGAAGTTCTGCAATTTCCGGCCCCCACTTCCGGCGAACTATTCTAGTTTTCCGACCCCCACTTCCGGCTAACCTCACCTCCGGCAGTCTGTACCCCTTGTTTCTCATTGCTGCCGTTATTCTATCTTGTCAAGCATCATCAACTTAGTTGCAACCGAGAAAGAGAACTGAGAGCGCAAGAAGAAACACGAAACTGTGTGCTTCATGTATCAATATGTACGCTGACATCACCAATATGCATGCTGACATCATCAATGGCATATCTTTGTTCATGCATGCACGTGGAATCTGAATCAGGGGAGTTATTGTTTTTATTTTTCTTATTCAAATATTTTGTTTGATTATTGTTGGAACAATATGTGATTAAATTTGTGTTGTGGGATTTATATAGATACTTTGCCTATGATTTAAATTAATTTGTGAGGTGTGTTTATTTATATATTTAATTAAATTGTATTTTCTTTTATTTTTTTTTTAATTTTTTTAACAAGAAAAACCCAAAAATCAATTTTCCCTTGTTTTATTGAATTTGCTTTTGCATGACATTTAGTATTACCTAGGATTCAATTAAAGGCTCCTTGAGAAAAGAGAGACGACCCGAGTATTGCATTATACTGCAATTCTTGGATTAAAAATCTTGTATTTGACCCCAAGACGCAAAGATACGGTCAAATCAATGGCGCTGTTGCCGGGGAGTCATTTTTGACTCCATGGTTAACTAAGTGTCAATTGAGAAATTGATTTGGGGTTGCCTGTGTGAGCTTCTTTATTTTTACAATAGTTTCATACCATTTCCATATTTTTCATAAAAAAAAATTCTGTCTGTTTTATTTTATTTTATTTTTCCCCAACAAATAGGTGCATTTATATCCTTACCACTACATGCATACTCATCATTGCATTTTCACTCTATTTCGTTAAGTTCATTCTGTGTCTTGCATTTAGCTGTGTTGAGTGGTTTGAATTTAATTAGTAGTTAATTCAAAAAAAAAACTTTCATTCCCTTTTAGTGGCTTCATTGTGAATAACTTGCTTTTATTGTAATTCTTGTTCATTAGTGATATGACTTTTGCATTTAAATATTTACATAAACTTGCATTTTTTTTCTCTTTATAGTTTCCCCCCCTTAAAATTTGTGTGCAAAATAGTTTTGGCATTTCATTAATCCATTGTTTTCTTAAGTTTTTGTATGTTCGATCAATCTGAAAAGACATTAGATCATTCTTCTAATCTTGAATTGTTCATTGACTTAAGTGATTGTGCTTCTCAAGGTACCACTATGGCAAATAACGGTGAAGGACAACCAAGGAGAAGAACTATTAGGGATGTGACAAGATCAGATGTCACTATTGATCCTTTTAGTGCCGCATGCCCTAACCTTAATGTCAATTTTGAGCTTAAGGGACCTTTGCTTGCTTCACTACCTCGTTTTCATGGACTTGAGAAGGAAAATCCTTACAACCACCTCAATGCATTACACGTGGCTTGCCCAAATATAAAGCCTGTCGGTGCTCACCTAGAAGATGTACAACTGAAGGTGTTTTACTTTACCTTGGAAGGGAAGGCGAAAGAGTGGTATATGATGCTACCAAGGCAGGTTAATGACGCTCTTCATTCATGGGGAAATCTGAAAAAAGCCTTCTTGGAAAAATACTTTCCCGCTGCAAGGATTGCTGAGCTCAAGAAGGAGATTTACTCTATCAAACAAGACCCCTCAGAGTCTTTTTATGAGTATTGGAGCCGCTTTCAGGAGCTTTTGGCTAAGTGCCCACACCATCAAATTAGTAATGAGCAATTAATCCAATACTTTCATGATGGTCTTTTACCTAATGAAAAGGGTATTCTAGATGCTTCAGCTGGGGGTTCCTTAGAAGATTGCACTGCAGAGGAAGCATGGGCTCAAATTAAAATGAGAGCTCAAAACACTCAACAATATAATGTAAGAGAGATCAGAAGTGTCTGTGATATCGGATCTAACCAAAGGATGATCGCACTTGAGTCTAAAATGGATACACTCACTTCGCAGCTTTCTCTCGTCACCACTGAACTTCAACATCTGAGTACCCAACAAGCAACTCATTTTCCTACTTCACAAGCTCTTGTTGCACCCAGTTGCGATAATTGTAGTTCAGTGATGCACATTACAAGTCTATGCCCTAATCCTCGTGAGGAAGTCAATGCTATGTATCAAGGAAGGCCTAATCAACAAAGATGGGACTCTAACACCACTACCTACAATGAAAATAGAAGACCTAATCCTAATTTTGGTTGGAGGAATCAAGAAGGTTCATCTTATCAAGTCCAACCATATGGGTCAAATCGTGGACAAATGGTGCCTATTCAAGAGTCCAAAGGTGATGAAACCAATCAATTACTGAAGAGCTTGGCTGCTCGAATTACTAGCATTGATAACCGGATGATGGAAGAAAAAGCTTTGAATCAGGGTCAATTCTCCTCTATCAACGCATCTCTACAAAAGCTATACAATGACAGGGCAAGTGACAGTACTCAAATGGCTCATATGTACAAGAAGTTTGAAGAGTTGGAGTTGAAAAACAACACAGTTCAATCTCATTTAACCCAATTCTCCAATTCCTTGAGTGATGTGCATGCTAAGACTGGTGGGTCTATTCCTTCAAACACCGTCATCAATCCTAAGTCCCTAAATGCTATTGAACTGAGAAGTGGTAAAAAGGTACACTTTCCTGAAGAGATCGACAATGAAGTAGATGAGGAGATAGAAGTTGAAAGTCCACCTTTGAGCCTAATGAAGTTTCCAAATCCTAAAAGCTCCAAAGAGAAGGCTATTCTTGAAAGGAAGAAGGACAAAACAGTTGAACAACCTCAAGTGGAACAACAACCACTTCTGAGAGAGGTTGGCTCCAAGGAAAGAAGCACTTTTGAGGAAGGTAAGACAAGCGAGCATGGCACCTTATCCAACGCTAATGGTAAAGAGGTAAAAATTTCTCAACTCCCTTTCCCTAAAGCTTACTTTTAAGGCAAGAAAATGCATGATGAAAAAACTGAGAAAGAAATGTATGACTTGTTTAGTAAGCTACATATCAATGTTCCTTTTTTCCAATTGGTCAAGTCTATGCCTAGTTATTGCAAATTCCTTAAAGACCTTTATACAAATAAGAGGAAATTCAAGCCTAATGAGAGAGTTCAAGTTAGCTCTAATGTGTTTGCCCTATTCAAACCTCAAATCCCTGATAAATGCAAGGATCCTGGCTCATTCACTATACCTTATACCATAGGTAATGTAAATGTGGCCCAAGCCTTGTTAGACTTAGGTGCAGCCATTAATGTCATGCCTAGTTCCATTTTTAAGTCTCTTGGTGTCAAGGAACTTAAGAGAACTACTGTGGTTCTCCAACTAGCTGATAAAAGCATTAGGCAACCGCAAGGTATCATTAAAGATTTACTTGTCAAAGTCAAGGATTTAGTTTTTCCGACTGATTTCTATGTGTTAGACATGTCTCAAGAACCTTAGTGAATCCACCCTTATCTTAGGGAGACCCTTTATGATGACAGCCAGTACCTTGATAGACATGAAACATGGTTCAATTACCATGGAAGTGGGTAACCATAAGCTAAGTTTCAATATGTATGAAGCCATGAAACACCCTTTTGAAGATTGCTCTTTATTAGGTGTGAATTCGATTGACTTAGCATTTGATGATATGGTTAATGAATATGAGCTCAACTTGCACACTGATAATTGTGATCTTAATTGTGGCATTGCATTGGATTCATGTGATGATAAAATCTCTCCTCCTTCTTCTGTTGATAATTTTGATTCACAGGGGAGTGATATTTCCAACCTTAACTCATCAATGGTTGATTGTTGGTTATCTTCCCTAAGTGATTTTTCTCTTACTTCTCTTGATTCATGGGAACGTAACTCATTTGATAATTCATGCTTTAGTGATGATGCTTGTGAGGAAGGTATTCTTGCCAATGTTTTAGGTCATAAACCAGCTGAAGAGTCTGAATGCGAGGTTGGTAATCAAGACATGGACACTTTTCATGAGATAGCCCTTACGCCAATCAAGACCTCCTCTTGTGTGACTCATTTTGATGCTAAACGCAATATGGTTAAAGGGCCACTTCTTAACTCGTCATCTAAGCCTCGAACAAAGATTACTCCTCATACCCTACGATTTTTGAATGAACTAATCACTTCTTGTGAAGTAGGTATGAAGAAAGCTGCTTTCCCCAAGCCTGTTGCTGCTGTAGACCAACTGAATGTTGGTTCAACACTTGGAAAGACCAATGCTCAATTGGTAGAATCTACGGAGCTTAGCACAAGTCATGCATCTCATAAGTCTGAAAAAGGGAGTATTTTCACTACCCTTAATCTTCCTACACTAATTCCCTCTATTGTTCAACCTCCTGAATTAGAGCTTAAACCTCTCCCCCTAATTTGAAATATGCTTTCCTTGCTGCTAATGGGAAATTGCCTGTGATTATTTCAAATTCTTTGTCTGTGAGTGAGGAGGAGAGATTGCTTGATGTTTTGAGTAAAAATCGAAAAGCTCTAGGTTGGACTTTAGCTGACATTCCTGGAATCAATCCTGCTATTTGTACCCATCGGATCCTCTTGCATGAGGAATCCAAACCTCTTAGGCAGCCTCAACGGTGACTCAACCCCCTGATTCTAGATGTGGTCAAGAAAGAAGTGACAAAATTATTGAGTGCGGGTATCATCTACCCAATTTCTGATAGTGAATGGGTTAGTCCAGTACAGGTTGTACCTAAGAAGAGTGGGATCACTGTGATAAAAAATGAAAATAATGAATTGATACCTACCAGGGTGCAAAATGCTTGGCGAGTATGCATAGATTACAGAAAATTGAATGAAGCCTCTAGGAAAGATCATTTTCCCTTGCCTTTCATTGATCAGATGCTTGAAAGGTTGGCAGGTAAGAGTCACTATTGTTTTTTAGATGGTTATTCAGGATATTTTCAGATCCCAGTGGCTCCGGAAGATCAAGAAAAGACCACCTTTACTTGTCCATTTGGAACCTATGCGTATAGGAGAATGCCGTTCGGATTGTGCAATGCACCTGGCACTTTCCAACGTTGTATGATGTCATTGTTCAGCGATTTCCTAGAAAATTGTATGGAAGTTTTTATGGACGATTTTACAGTGTATGGAAATTCATTTGATACCTGTTTAAATAGTTTGGACAAGGTTCTTGCTAGATGCATTGAGAAAAATTTAATTTTGAATTATGAGAAGTGCCATTTCATGGTTGATCATGGATTAGTACTTGGTCACTTAATATCTAGCAAGGGCATTGAAGTTGATAGAGCTAAAATTGAGGTAATTTCCTCCTTGCCCTACCCCACTAATGTTAAAACGCTTCGTTCTTTCTTAGGGCATGTGGGTTTTTACCGACGATTCATAAAAGATTTCAGCAAGATAGCTCTACCATTATCCAAATTATTGCAAAAGAATGTTGATTTCATCTTTGATGATTTATGTAAACAAGCATTTGATGAATTAAAATCACACTTGATTTCGCCCCCTATTCTGAGCGCACCAGATTGGACATTACCTTTTGAACTAGCATGCGATGCCTCCAATTCTGCTGTGGGGGTCATGCTAGGACAAAAGCATAACAAGTTGTTCCATGTGATTGCTTACACATCCAAAACCCTGGATAGTGCACAAAGGAATTACACTACCACTGAAAAAGAACTATTTGCTGTGATATTTGTATTAGATAAGTTTAGACAATATTTAATCAATTCCAAAGTGGTTGTGTATATAGATCATGCAGCTGTGAAGTTTCTCTTCGCCAAGCCTCAGTCCAAGCCAAGGCTTATTAGATGGATGTTACTGCTACAAGAGTTCGACATTAGCATTAAGGATAGGCCTGGAACTACTAACCTTGTAGCGGATCACTTGAGTAGACTACCGGATGGCATAAGGGGAGTACTTGACTCTGATCTTGTTTGTGATAACTTTCCTGATGCATCCCTAATGTCTATCTCTGTTTATGTTCCTTGGTTTGCTAGTCTTGTCAACTATATTGTGACCGGTCTCATCCCTGAGCATATGTCTTCCTTTCAGGCTCAGAAACTTAGACGAGAATCTGAACACTACATTTAGGATGAGCCCTATTTGTGGAGACTATGCAATGATCAAGTTATTAGGAGATGTGTTCCAGAGACTGAAACTAAGGACATATTGTCCGCTTGCCACTCTATGATTTGTGGTGGCCACTTTAGTGCCAATAAGACATCTAGGAAAGTATTAGATGCTGGGTTTTACTGGCCCACCCTTTTCAAGGATTCATACTCATATTGTAAGGCATGTGATAAATGCCAAAGATTTGGGGGGCTAGGAAAACGGCACGAGATGCCACAACAACCTATGCTTTTTTGTGAGATATTTGATGTATGAGGTATAGACTTTATGGGCCCTTTTCCACCCTCATCAAGCTATAGCTATCTTGTTAGTTGTGGATTACCTCTCTAGATGGGTCGAAGCTATTCCTACTAGGAAGGATGATGCCCAAACAGTTTCCAAGTTTCTCAAGTCTTATATCTTTTGTAGATTTGGAGTACCACGGGCTATAGTAAGTGATAGAGGAACCCATTTTTGCAATAAGGTTATTGATAACTTACTTGCTAAGCTTGGGGTGACTCACAAAACTTCTACCCCTTACCATCCACAAACAAATGGGCAAGCAGAAGTATCCAACCGAGAGATCAAACAGATTCTAGAAAAGATAGTCAAGCTTTCAAGGAAGGATTGGAGCTTAAGGTTGGAGGAAGCACTATAGGCTTATAGAACTGCTTTTAAGACACCAATAGGAATGTCTCCTTACCGACTTATCCATGGAAAGGCTTGTCATATTCCGGTGGAATTGGAGCACAAAACCTATTGGGCTGTGAAAATGTGCAACATGGATATAAAAGAGATAGGTTGGGAAAGGAAATTGCAACTACAAGAACTTGAAGAAATGAGACTAGATGCTTATGAGAGCTCTCGCATTTACAAAGAGAAAACCAAGTTGCTGCATGATAAGAAGATCTTGAGAAAGGATTTCAAAGTAGGTGACCGTGTGCTGTTGTATAAGGCCCAATTCAAGTTGTTGAGTGGGAAGCTTAAAGATAAATGGTATGGGCCTTTCACCGTCACCAAAGTGCATTCATTTGGCATGGTAGAGCTACTTGATGAGACTACTGGAAAAGAGTTCCAAGTCAATGGACACCTGCTTAAGCTCTACTGTGATTCACCATTAAAGCCTACTTGAGGCCAGGTTGCTTCTTCTCCTTTCACTATATATCTTTTGTTTTCAATAATCTTTCATTAGTTATTATGTATGCTTTATTGATTGCTTGAGATAAGTGTGGGGGAAGGGCATTCCAGTAGAAGTAGTGTAGTTTTTTTAAAAAAAAAACTTTTGTGTGTATTTTTTTTCCTTTCTTTCTTTCTTTTTCTTCTTTTGTTTTTCCTTTGTGTGTGCACTTAATTACCATTGTTCCTTGAATTTCAACCTACTTTACACATTGAGGACAATGTGTTGATTAAGTGTGGGGGAGGGAAATACATTTTGAATCCCAATGGTTGATTTTAAATGTGAAAATGCCTTAAACTAGAAAATTTTTCAAAACTTTTTCAAGAATGACTTGCTTTGAAGCATGACATAAATGGTAAAGGGTCGCATTTGCCATTTTGGACATGTAATTTGCAAGAAATCTTTTTGAGCTTCCATGAGATCTAGTTTTTGGCAAATTTTTTTAAAAACCATATTTCGTTTTCAAGTGAATGGGAAAAGAAATGAACCCACAATTGGATTCTTGTTTACTCCTTGTTTTGAAAAAAAAATTATATAGTTAAAAAAAAAGTTTTTCTATCATTAGTGTGTTTAATATTTGAGCATGATTATAATTGATTGCAATGTTTTGATTAATTGTGTTTGTAAGGTTAGCACTAGAAGTTAAGCTGATGTTTTGTGGTTAGTTTCCTATGCAATTAATTATGTTAGAAGAAGCATTAGACAAAAACCTTGTTGGAAGATTATTTGGACCTTAAATTCTTTCCATGTGTGCATGTTCACTTATTTTTCATCTTCTAGAACTTGTTTTAACTCTTCTTCAAAACGGCATTTGCATTAGTGTGATGAAAATGAAAGAGGCATTCATTTTAAACCCATTTACCAAAACACAAACCCTTATTTATCACCTTTTTGTTACCCATTTTTGAGCCATTCCTATGTTGTACGCAAGTCATTTATTCATAGTATTCATGATATTCTGAAATCAAAGTAAATTGCCAATAGACAATTGAGCAATTTGAAATGCAAAAAAAAAAAAGTAGTTAAAAAAAAAAGAGAGACAAGAAGGTAAACAAAAGGTATTTGTTCGTGAATTAAGGAAATAATTGGCAATAGTTATTAAAGTTAATTAGTTACTATGAACTTGTTCAATAATTTTGACTTGCATATCAACTATTTATTTTCTTCATTCCATTCAGCCTTCATCCATCATTACAACCCTTTGTAGTCCTCTTGATTCATTACATTAATTGCTATTAGTAGTGGAGATGTTAGAGTTGTTACAAGCCTATGGTAAGTTGTTTATTGAGTGAGCTAGAGTGAAATTATCCCAATGAGGTGAGAGAAGTGAAACAATAATACCCTAAGAGTCTCTTGTGCTTCATCTAATATTTTGTGTAGTTGACTAATTTCTTTGCATCAATTAACAATAACTAATGTTGACTTGAAGAATATGTTTAATTGATCTATTGCTTTCTAATTATGAAATTGCTCACCTTTTAATGTGTCAATAATTTGGATTTGAAGTCTTGTACTCAATTTCCTTTGTTCAGGAGTACAAAGGTCTAAGTGTGGGGGAATTGATTTAACCATAATTTTATATATTTTTAATTAATTAAATAGGGACTCTTAATGTATTTTCCAGGGCATTATCGCATGATTAAGCACTCATTTTAATTAGAGGCATTTGTATTGAATTAATTGTAATAAAAGGGTAAAATGGTCATAATTATTAAATATTTATACATATGATCTCTTGAACTTTTAATACTACCTTATGCTTGATTTTGCATTGCAAGTGCTTTGGGACACAATTGGTGATTTTTGGAGTCTGAATTAATATTTTGAAGACAAGGAAAATTATAGAAAAGGGCCAGAGCAAATTACAGAAAAGTACCCATCAGCTTTTTCATGAGGAAAATTTATTGGAGAAATTACAGAACAATACCCAAGCCACAAATTCAACATTCAGACCGACAGAAAAGCAAAATCTGGGGGATTTTTGTCATTGAGCTTCTGGAATATGAAGAAATTACATGCGCGCATATCACGGAAAGATTTGTGTTGCAGCTTGCTTTCAGACTGCACCTAACAATATGGTTGATGAAGGAAAATGGACGGCGGCAATCTCACTATATATACCCCCATCTTCACCACCATAAGAGCATCCTGACTGCAGCTCTTCCTTCTTCAATTTTCCTCTTCCATTTTATTTTACCAAGGTACTACAGAACGGGGGTTGAAGTAAGAACGAGGTCACCACTTACACCACCGACGTCTTCCCTTCATCACCACCATTCACCTTTACCAATCTCGGCACCTTCCTTACCACCACGTTCTTCATTTTCATCACCACACCATCATCTTGTTCACAGTCCAGCAGCACCTTCATTCCAATCACCATCACCTTCTGTTTTCTCCACCAAAAGCCATCGAAAACTACAAGTGCAGCACCCTCATCTCCTCTCTGTGATAGTTCAGCAAGTTTTACATTTTCCGGCGAACTATTCCAGTTTTCCTGCCCCCACTTCCGGCAAGCTTCAATTTCTTGTAAACCATTTTCTCCTCCGTTGTGTCTTATTTTCTTCCTACCATCGTCTTTTCATCATGCAAATACTGCATCATCATTTTCCATCAGTTTTTCTGTGACTCACGTGTGGTTTCCAATTTTCCGGTGAAGTTCTGCAATTTCCGGCCCCCACTTCCGGCGAACTATTCTAGTTTTCTGACCCCCACTTCCGGCTAACCTCACCTCCGGCAGTCTGTACCCCTTGTTTCTCATTGCTGCCGTTATTCTATCTTGTCAAGCATCATCAACTTAGTTGCAACCGAGAAAGAGAACTGAGAGCGCAAGAAGAAACGCGAAACTGTGTGCTTCATGTATCAATATGTACGCTGACATCACCAATATGCATGCTGACATCATCAATGGCATATCTTTGTTCATGCATGCACGTGGAATCTGAATCAGGGGAGTTATTGTTTTTATTTTTCTTATTCAAATATTTTGTTTGATTATTGTTGGAACAATATGTGATTAAATTTGTGTTGTGGGATTTATATAGATACTTTGCCTATGATTTAAATTAATTTGTGAGGTGTGTTTATTTATATATTTAATTAAATTGTATTTTCTTTTATTTTTTTTTAATTTTTTTAACAAGAAAAACCCAAAAATCAATTTTCCCTTGTTTTATTGAATTTGCTTTTGCATGACATTTAGTATTACCTAGGATTCAATTAAAGGCTCCTTGAGAAAAGAGAGACGACCCAAGTATTGCATTATACTGCAATTCTTGGATTAAAAATCTTGTATTTAACCCCAAGACGCAAAGATACGGTCAAATCAGTAATGTGCCCTAAGCAAGTGTTCAGATCATAGAATATAGCATCATATAGCATATCAACATTCACATAGTGTATGAGAGATAGAGTTACTACCTTATGTCCCTTTTTGCTACACAAGAATAGTTCCTCGAACTACGTGCCAACTGCTCAGGCGACTAATTTGGTCCTAAAATTTCAAATGTACAAGAATTAGGTTAAAACCCATTCATGTACCTCTTCAAAAAGATTCCCATAATATTTTTGGTGGTTATATTAGTCTATACTGAAAATTTACCAAAATGCCCCTGGGACCAGTCCCGACTTCACTGCACTCGGTCCGACTATACTTTTTTAGAAATTTTGACTCAGGCTATTCTGAGATATTTTTGCCCAAGGAATCCATTTTTGACCTCGGTTTTTACAAGATCACTACCAAACAACAATTTCACAATTTTCCAGAAACTGACAGATTTTCAATCAACTTTGAAAATTTATAACTAATTCAAGAAAATTCCAAATTGACTTATTCCAAAGCCTAAATGAAGCTCTTTAAATGTACTTTCATGAAAAGATATCCAAATATGATTACTGATTACATATATTACCCAAAAATTAGGCCAACTACTACTATTCCAGATTACATTTCAGAAATAGAGCTCAAATTCCAAAAATCCATAACTAATTCTACAAAAATCGAAATGGAGTGTTCTAAAATTCTATGGAAAGATATTTAAGTGTAGTTTTATAGAAAAATACCCAAAACTACTAGATGTTATCTGATATTTCCCAGAATTTTCGAAAACCATAACTGCCAGGCTTGAACGTCCAAAATGTTCTCTGTTACTTACTTAAATTTCAAAAATCATCACTTTCTCCACAGATATCAAAATAATGCATTATTTAGCTCATTGGAAAGCTATGAATTTCTAATATATTCCTCTAAAATTTCATATTTTTTCACTAAGGTTTGTCTGGTTAAAACGCAACATGAATCTGACTGACTCCCAAAAAGTTAGTTTTGATAGTCTGAATTCAAAAATCAAGAACTCATCCATTTTCACTCCAAATTGTACTTCTCTTGATTCTATCATCAACTACACATCCTAAATTATCTATACAAAAAGACCCATTCGAAAATTACATCTATAGCCTCTGTTTAAGATTTTACAATTTTCAGGTATGAACTCTGTTTTTCGGTCAGCAAAACAGAATTGAGAAAACTAACATGTATACATGAATTTGTACTCTAAACCTCATGAATTTTAACTCTATACTCCCCTACACATATGTCCTGAGGTTAATGATCAAATTTCATAACCAAAGAATCCCAAGAATTCGCCCCAAAATTGTTACACAATCACTGGTTTATGACTTTTTGGTTGACAGAATTTTTTCCGGTGAATTCTCAATTCCAGCAACTAAACAACCCAGAAAACAACCTCAAATCCAATGAGAAAATGAAGATAAATGTGTAGAAGACCTACCTATACAAGAATATGTGGTTGCTTGTGACAATCCAGCCCTCCTTCCTTATTTTGGATGAGAAATTCAGCTCTCAATCACCTTTGTCTCCCTTCGCTCAACTCTCTCTCTCTCTCTCTCTCACTCTTTCTATTTCTTTCTTTTGCTTTCACCGAATTGATTAAATGAGGGAGTAAGAGAATGCTTTAATTAATATGTGTGTGATTGAGAGTTAGTTGAGGTGTCCGCAGAATCAAACCAAAAGAAATGTGGACAATTGATTGCGAATGTGTGTTATCTTCGCTTTATTCACATGTGAAGCTAAATGGCCGAATGAAAGTAGAAAAATGAAGAAAGGGAGGGTGTTGTGGGTCCTTATGTCTCCATCCAATTAAAGAAAAGAATAAGTGATTTATATTAGTATGTGAATGTGTCATATGGTAGGTGTGTCTCTTGTGTTAGTGTGTGTCGGTAAGAATTTGTTTCAATATATATATATATAGGTATAATTTTTATCCTATTAATTACACACATTTGGCCCTAATTTTTTCCTTTGTCTAATTTAAGATTCCTTAAATTTTGTAAGTTCTATACTTTGACTTATTATCAAATTCCCATTTAAATTTTCTTTTTAGAAAATTTTAACCTTCATTAAATTTGGGATATTACATTTCTTACCCCGTAAAATAAATTCGCCCCAAAATTTGTTACAAATAAATAGTCATAAACTCCAGGTAATACTTTCTCATATCTGCGTCCGTTTCCTATGTGGCCTCTCTAGGAGATAACCCTTTCCAGACAACTTTTACAAACGAGATGCTCTTGCTTCTGAGCTTCTTCTCCTGCCAATCAATGATTCGGTCAGGTGTGACTTCAAAAGTCAAATCGTCTTTCATTTCCCTGTCTTCATATACAATTACATGGTTTGGATCGAGTTGATACTTTTTTAATTGGGAAACATGAAAAACATCATGAAACCTGCTTAGGTTCGATGGCAAAGCAATGCGGTACGCCACTGGCCCAATCCTTGCCAAGATCTCAAATGGACCAATGTACCTCGATTGCCATTTCTTTACTCTTAGTGCTCTGCCAATACCTGTAACTGGTGAAACTTTCATAAACACATGGTCACCGACTTCAAATTCTAGAGGTTTTCACCTCTTATCTGCATAACTTTTCTGTCGGCTCTGAGCAGCTAGCAACCTTTGCTTAATCAACTTTATCTGCTCCATTGTCTGATCAACAAGATTTGGCCCCAACAATTCCCTCTCTGACAACTCAGTCCAACATATTGGCGATTGACACTTCCTCCCATATAGTGCCTCATATGGAGCTATCTGGATGCTTGAATGATAGCTGTTGTTGTAGGCAAACTCTGCCAATGGAAGGAATTTGTTCCAACTACCTTTAAAATCAAGAGTGCATGCTCTCAATATATCCTCAAGTGTTTGTATGGTTCGCTCTGTCTGTCCATCTGTTTAAGGATGATATGATGTGCTGAATCTCAATTTACTACCCAAAGCCTCGTGAACTACCTTCCAAAACTTGGAAGTAAATTGAGGATCACGATCTGAAATGATGTTCTTTGGAGTACCATGTAATCTCACAATCTCCTTGATGTAAATCTCTGCCAGTTTGTCAAGAGAATAGTGGATGTTGATAGGTAGGAAGTGGGCTATTTTTGTAAATCTATCAACTATCACTCAAATTGCATCATGATTTCTAACCTTAGGTAACCTTGTCACAAAATCCATGGTAATGCTTTCCCACTTCCACTCAAGAATCTCTGGGTTTTGCAAAAGTCCTGATGGTCGTTAATGTTCAACTTTCACTTTTTGACACGTTAGACAACGAGCAACGAACTCAGTCACCTCCCTTTTCATTCCAGGGTAATAGTATTGAGCCTTCATATCATGGTACATCTTTGTAGCCACTGGATGTAGAGTATACCTGCTCTTATGTGCCTCTTCCAAGATTTGTCGTTTCAATTCTGGGGTTGGTAGAACGTAAATTCGCTTATTGTACCTGACTAATCCACTGGGTGACAAGTCATAATCCTAAGTTTTGCCCCTATCAATCATACCTCTGATAGATAGTGCTTCCTCATCATGCAGTTAGGCTTCTTCAATCGCTGCCCTCAAATCATTGTATACTTGGCTAACAATACTGCTTAACAGAATCTGACTAGACAGATTTAGATCTCTAAAATCCTCAATCAGTTTCTGCTCATAGATCATCATGACTGCCACTTGCACTGATTTACGGCTCAATGAGTCAACAACAACATTAGCCTTTCCAGGATGATATTTAATTTTAAGATCGTAATCCTTTAACAAGTACATCCACCTGCGCTGTCTCATATTGAGCTCTTTCTGATCATACAGGTATTTCAAGCTCTTATGGTCGCAGTACAACTCTATGGTCGCACCATAGAGATAGTGTCTCCAGATTTTCAAAGCAAATATAATTGCCGCCAACTCAAGATCATGAGTGGGATAGGTCAATTCATGAGGTTTCAGCTGACGAGATACATATGCCATCACTTGGCCATGATGTATCAACACACATCCCAATCCATGCCCACTGGTATCTGTATACATAAAATACGTAAACTGTGGATCTGGGATCATCAGCATTGGGGCTGATGTTAACCTTTGCTTCAACTCAATGAAGCTCTTTCATAATTGTCATCCCACACAAAATGTTGAGTTTTCCGTGTCAACTTTGTTAAAGGTAAAGCTATTCTGGAGAAATTCTATATAAACCTTCTGTAATACCCGGCAAGACCCAGAAAACTGCGTACTTCAAATACAGTTTCTGACCTCTTCCAGTTTAGTACTACTTCTACTTTGCTAGGATCAACAGAAACCCCTTGTTGAGAGATTACGTGGCCCAGAAACTTTATCTCTGAAAGCCAGAATTCACACTTGCTCAGCTTGGCGTAAAGTTGTCTAGCCCGCAATATGTTCAACTCAATTCTCAGATGCTGCTGATGTTCAGCTGTACTCTACGAGTATATCAGAATATCATCAATGAAGACTACTGCGAATTGGTCTAGATACGGATGAAAGATTCGATTGATGTAATCAATGAACACAGCAGGTGTATTGGTTAGCCCAAATGGCATCGCAAGAAACTCTTAATGGCCATATATGGTTCTAAAAGCATTTTTTGACACACCCTCTCTTTGACTTTCAACTAGTGGTATCTTAATTGCAAATCAATCTTTGAGAATACACAGGAACCAGATAACTGATCGAGTAGATTGTTGATTCTAGGGAGTAGATATTTGTTCTTGATGGTCACCTTATTTAATTCTCGGTAATCTATACAGAGACGTAGGCTTCCTTCTTTCTTTCTGACAAAGAGCACTAAAGCACCCTATAATGAAACATTAGACCGAATGAATCCTTTTCCAAGTAGCTCTTCAATCTGCTTTTTTAGCTCTGCCATTTCACTTGGAGCCATTTGGTATGGGGCTTTAGATATTTGACCTGCTCCAGGCTTAAGATCAATAGAAAATTCCACTTCCCTATCTGGAGGTAATCCACCGATATCCTCCGGAAACACATCAGGAAACTTGTTCGCTATAGTGATACTTTCTAAAGGTACTCCAGCCTCTGATTGCATAGAGAAGAATACCATGTATCCTTGACAACCTTTTTGTAAATATATCTCGGCTTCAGCGGCCGAAAGAAAGTTAAGGTTGGTTACTGTTTGGCTTGAAATTACGAATTAGGGTATATAACCCTCTTCTCTTTACAGTCCAGCAATACACCATTTGCTGTCAACCAGTCAATCCCCATAATCACCTCTAACCCTTATAGTGGCAAACAAATCAGATCTATGGTCGATTCATGACCTTCGGCATTTACCACACAATTTAGACACACATCTGCTGTGATAATCTTAGTACCCATGGGCGTCTATACAATCAAATCATATGGAAATTGATGCATTTTCAAACTTAATAGCCTTACACAGTCATATGCAATAAATGAGTGGCTAGTGCTTGAATCATATATAACATGCACTAGATTGCCATTAAGAGAAATTGTACCTTGAATCAGCTCTGAAGACTTCTTAGCTTCCTCTTGAGTCAACATGTAGACCCTACCTGAAACCTTAGGCCTTGTCTCATCCGGCTGACGCTTCTGTGGACAATCTCTAGAAATATGCCCCGGCTTACATCATATAAAACAAGTAGGAAGTCTGTTAGGATCTATATTCAATGGGACTCCACTGCAAGTTTTGCCGAGATGGAAAGGTTTACGGCAATGCCAACATGTTCTGCTTCCAAAGAATCCTTGGTTCCCACGGCCTCCAGTCTGATTAGGCCCTTTGTTACCACCCCTAGAAGGTCCACCTTGATCTTTTCGCTTCTGTGATGAACCGCCACTGCCAAAAACACCCTTGTTACTGTCTCTAATAGCCAAACTCGACATACGTTTCTCGATGTAGCGGCATTCTTCTGCTACTTTGCTGAATTCGGTAAAATGTTGAGAAATCAAGTTTTCTTTGAATTCAGGTCTTAACCCTTCAATCATCATATATGCATTTCATTCTTTATTATCATGTAGTTTGTGGTATGACGAGTATCGTGACAGTCGAATGTACTAGGCTAAATAATCGTCAAAACTCTCCTGGTCTTGTTTAATACACAGGAACTCTTTTTCTTTTTCTCTTCTCACAGTTGGGGCAAAGTATTTCTCGTTGAACTTTTCCTGGAATAATTCCCATGTGATAGGAATATTCCTTCCCCTCAAGGTGAGATCTGTGCCCTTCCACCAACGATCAGCATCACCTTCTAACTTGTAAATGGCTAGCCGAGCTTTCATCTCGTATGGGCATTACAACATGTCAAAAATTTTATCTAGATGTGCCAACCATTCTTCAGCTAGTTGTGGATCAAACTTTCCTCGGAACATAGGTGGATGTTGTTTACTGAACATGCTCAGCCAGGTTTGAATGTCTACTTCCGGCTTTGGTGGTATATCCTCTGGTTGAGGTTCTACTAGTACTTCTTCACCATTGCCCCTCATGTATTCGTCCATGCGATCCTCCAGACAATCTTGCCTTTATTGTACTTACTGCAGCACTTCTCTAATTCCATTCATAATAGCTTGCTGCTGTGCTAACATATCAAGAATTCACTGCTGAAATGGATCTGGTCTGGCCCTCGAGTTTTCTTCATTGTTACCATGCCGACCCCCAGTTCTGCCACTTCCTCGACCTTGGCCTCTACCTCTTAGTATCACCATCTTTAAGTTTCGCTATACAATTTCACATAGTCATATATTAGTACACTATTCTGATAATGCCATAACCGCATGCTCTGATACCAAAAATGTCAACACTCGTTTACATTTCGATATTCGTAGAGTAATAATGGCATAGTTCCACAGGCATACAGAAATAGCACAAACATAATGATATTAGGTACAAGCTTGCATACAGGAGTCTTCCCCTGCAGCGTTTGATAACATGTACAAATTTTGTCCAAAATATCCAATATATTAAAATTAAACTAATATAACCAAATAACTTTGATCTTAGGACCTGCATATCTAATTGCCCAAGTCTTCCACTTTGCCTTTGGAGCCACTGGTTCCCACTGGAACATTTATTATTTATGAAAAATGGTGAGATTCTAAGGAATCTCAGTAGTAACACATGATCCATCATATAAAATGCGAAAATTAAATATGTAATGCACCATATAATGTAAATGAAAATTCATACTATAACATGTGTGTACACAATACTTAGGGCCAAATGATGTTTGGATCCCCTACATGTCCGTGTACCTTAGCTGAGTCCCATGCCACAGTTAGGTAATGTGCCCTAGGCACGTGTTCATATCACAGAATATAGCAACATATAGAATATCAACATTCACATAGTGTATGAGAGATAGAGTTACTATCTTATGTCCCTTTTTGCTACACAAGAATAGTTCCTCGAACTACGTGCCAACTGCTCAGGCGATTAATTCGGTCCTAAAATTTCAAATGTACAAGAATTAGGTTAAAACCCATTCATGTACCTCTTCAAAGATTCCCATAATATTTTTGGTGGTTATATTAGTCTATACTGAAAATTTACCAAAATGCCCCTGTGACCCGGTCCCGGCCTCACTGTACTCGTTCCGACTATACTTTTTCAGAAATTTTGACTCAGGCTATTCTGAGATATTTTTGCCCAAGGAATCCATTTTTAACCTCGGTTTTTAAAAAATCACTACCAAACAACAGTTTCACAATTTTCTAGAAACTGACAGATTTTCAATCAACTTTGAAAATTTATAACTAATTCTAGAAAATTCCAAATTGACTGATTCCAAAGCCTAAATGAAGCTCTTTAAATGTACTTTCATGAAAAGATATCCAAATATGATTACTGATTACATATATTAACCAAAAATTTGGCCAACTACTACTGTTCCAGATTACATTTCAGAAACAGAGCTCAAATTCCAAAAATCCATAACTAATTCTACAAAAATCGAAATGGAGTGTTCTAAAATTCTATGGAAAGATATTTAAGTGTAGTTTTATAGAAAAATACCCAAAACTACTAGATGTTATTTGATATTTCCCAGAATTTTCAAAAACCATAACTGCCAGGCTTGAACGTCCAAAATGTTCACTGTTACTGACTTAACTTTCAAAACTCATAACTCTCTCCACAGATATCAAAATAATGCATTATTTGGCTCATTGGAAATCTATGAATGTCTAATATATTCCTCTAAAAGTTCATATTTTTTCACTAAGGTTTGTCTGGTCAAAACACAACATGAATCTGACTGACTCCCAAAAACATCAGTTTTGACAGTTTGACTTCAAAAATCAAGAACTCATCCATTTTCACTCCAAATATTACTTTTCTTGATTCTATCATCAACTACACATCCTAAATTATCTATACAAAAAGACCCATTAGAGAATTATATCTATAGGCTCTGTTTAAGATTTTACAATTTTCAGGTATGAACTCTGTTTTTCGGTCAGCAAAACAGAATTGAGAAAACTAATATGTATACATGAATTTGTAGTCTAAACCTCACAAATTTTAACTCTATACTCCCCTACACATATGTCCTAAGGTTAATAATCAAATTTCAGAACCAAAGAATCCCAAGAATTCGCCCCAAAATCGTTACACAATCACTGATTTATGACTTTTTGGTTGACAGAATTTTTTTTTGGCGAATTCTCAATTCCAGCAACTAAACAACCCAGAAAACAACCTCAAATCTAATGGGAAAACGAAGATAAATGTGTAGGAGACTCACCTATACAAGAATATGTAGTTGCTTGTGACAATCCAGCCTTCCTCCTTCCTTATTTTGGATGAGAAATTCAGCTCTCACTCACCTCTGTCTCCCTTTGCTCAACTCTCTCTCTCTCACTCTTTCTATTTCTTTCTTTTGCTTTCACTGAATTGATTAAATGAGGGAGTAAGAGAATGCTTTAATTAATATGTGTGTGATTGAGAGTTATTTGAGGTGTCCGCAGAATCAAACCAAAAGAAATGTGGACAATTAATTGTGAATGTGTGCTATCTTTGCTTTATTCACATGTGAAGCTAATTGGCCGAATGAAAGTAGAAAAATGAAGAAAGGGAGGGTGTTGTGGGTCCTTATGTCTCCATGCGGTTAAAGAAAAGATTAAGTGATTTATCTTAGTGTGTGAATGTGTCATACGGTAGGTATGTCTCTTGTGTTAGTTTGTGTCGGTAAGAATTTGTTTCAATATATATATAGGTATAATTTTTATTCTATTAATTACACACACTAGGCCCTAATTTTTCCCTTTGTTTAATTTCAGATTCCTTAAATTTTGTTAAGTTCCATAATTTGACTTATTATCACATTCCCCTTTAAATTTTCTTTTTAGAAAATTTTAACCTTCATTAAATTTGGGATATTAAGTTAAGTGTAGGTGATTGATGTATATTCATTTTAAGAGGTTATTTTGTGGTTTAATTGAATGTTGAAAGCATTTTTTCTAGGCTTTTATTGCTTTATTTTTTTTCACATTTGGGCAGTCTTACTTGCTCCCAATTCCTAGGCCTAAACACTAAGCATAGAGTCTAGATAACTTTGTCAAATTGAGTAGTGGATTTCACACAAGATTTGATGGCCCTGACACATGAAATGGCAACAGAAAGAAGCGATCTAAGATTACAAAAAGCCCATCAGAAATGTCCCTAAACCAATCAAAACTCTCTTGCACAATAGCATATAAAGAAATCTTAATCAATTCTGTTATTCTTTGCTGCCCCAAGTGGACGTGACCCAATTGCTCTAACAATTTATACCAATGAGTGATTCTATCCGACACTAATGTGTGTTTATGCCTTAAATCCCAGGCTCATTAGACACCTTACTGTCAAACTAGGCTCTCATTCATGTAGAAGAAAGTGGTTTGTCAGTCAAAACTGACCTAGCCCTGGTGAAAGCGCGAGTTTTGACTAAGGACTCAACTGCAAGAATTGAAAAGTTTTTTATGGGAGTAACATGCATATTTTAAAACATTTGTTGGGAAATTGTAATTTTATAAAACTCTAAGTCCTTTTTCTGTAATTTCTGTAGTCCCTTTTCTTCATTAATTTGCAGTTTCCAAAAATTCTGGGCCTTTTTTGTAATTTTCCCCAGTTATCAAAAATATTAGTTCTGACCCCAATTAACATTTTCCACATTCTCCACTTTTCTTCTAGAACACCTACAATATAAGATTAAACACAAGGTAGGATCAAAAGTCAAAGAAATCATTTGCATGAACAATTAATAAATTATGACAATTTTACACCTAATTAGACTAATTCAATACAAATGTCCCTAATTTAAATTAGTGCTTAATTATGCAATAATGTCTTATGAAATGCATTACAAATCCCAAATTAATCATGAAAAAGCATATCAAAATATGGTTTAATCAATTATTATAAAGGCCTACGGTCCTTCTACACAAAAATAAATGTGTGGAGATCAATTTATTCTTTTTAAATTTATAATTGTATATTCTCAAAATAATAGTGTCAACGGAAGCGGTAGAAATAAAGTGACATTAACCATTAACATTTTTAAAGCTAAGAGAAAGCATTGTTCTATTTTAACACTTTTGGGACGACCTTTAACCCAAGAAAACTTTCAGGATAGCATTACCCCTGAGTGAAAACTTCAAGAAAATATTTCACCCAGCTCCCACATAAGATCAATAAAGGAAATCAAGTGATTTAGACATTTAGTTGCCTCGGGTTAAATCAAAATAAACCAAATTATGTTGTGAAGGGAAAACTTGGGTCGTGTTCTCTTTAGGAACCTTTCATTTAATTTCTAGGCTAAATTAAGTGACAAAAACATTGAAAAGGTTTTGAAATTGATTTTTTTAAAATGGTGGAAAACAACATAAACTACTAATTTTTTTTATGAATTTTTTATAAAATGATGAATGAAAGCATGAAATTAGATTTAAGGAATGATATGAGAGAATGCTCCTCAGAAATGAACCTATGGCTATCGTAGCCTGCTTAATGATATAAGAGTTAATTAATTCACCAAGTCTAATGAAAAACCCCAAACGTAGTTTGAGTCAAGTGATTATTAACAAATAACTCTCCCAAACACTAGATAACAACCACTTATCAAGGCACTTTTAAAAACCAATTGGTGTGCAATTTAAATTGAGTTAATAAAACTTGCTTCCTTAATGATGAATGCTCATGAAGACACTCAATTGCAACACAAATCAATTATTATACCTAACAACATGATATATAAAACAATCTCAATTAGTACAAATAGAAATATATAAATAGACTCAAAACTCAAGCCTTACAACTCAATTCAAACCACAATAATTCAACTAAAAAAGATTATAACGCATAATTTTAGTCTCAAATCCAAATCAAAATAATTCCTAACAAAAGAAAATCATTCTATTTAGGAGAAAATTAATTGGAAAGCAAACACTCCCCTAATTGAAGCTCCCAAGCCCAAGCTATAGCATCCATCTCCAAGAAGCACAAGTAATTTATCCTCCCATTATTAGGCTTCCAAATCCTCCCCCTTTGAGCCTCCAACATGGGTCATTTATATAGGAACAAGTTAGGGTACAAGTTGTGGCCTCTAGAGTGAGTGTTTTAGGCTTTAGTATGCGTGATGGCCCAATTTTTCATGGGAATGAAAGGTGAACATGCCAGCCCACTTTTAGACACTTTCCTAAGGTTTCCTAATGTGCTTTGGATGGAATCAATTGGTCACAATGGTAATGAAGGTGGGTGGTCAAGATAAGGTACAAAATATGAAAGTTGTAGCCTTTACTTTAGGAGTAAGTCAGTGTAGATTCCTAAATTGAGTGTGATCACTAGGGCTTCAGTTTTGCTGACCTTTTATTCGCTACCGCAAGTGCACGGATCGCGTCAAGTAATAAAGTGATAAGTAAAGATCGTTCCCATGAGGACTAAGGCAAAAGTGGATTAATTGTCATGATTATGCCATCAATTAGGTTGAGTAAAACCATTTAGAGAGTTTATATCCTAAAGATTATTTGAATTCAAGAAAAGGAAAGCAATTTGACTAAAACTAAATTAAAACTCTACTTCAAAACAAGAGGAGCATAGGATTATTTCTAACCATTGCAATTCATGAGACTTAAGTAATTACCATTCCAATAGAAATTAAATGACTTGATGGGTTAGTCTAAAGTTCAAAGGTATTTGATTAAGCTTTCTCAAGTCAAAACCAAATTTATATCCTCAATTAACATGCACAATCTCTTGCTACAGTTAAGAGAAAATAATCATTAAGCAACAACCTTAATTTGACAATGCTAGGTTAGTAACTATATCTCTATGTTACTAACAAACCATCAATTTAATCCTAAACTTCAAGTCTAGCATAATTTTATCTAAGTTCTACAATTAAATTAACTTTCTCAAGCTTAATTTAATTGAACAAAACAATCTAAGTGATGGCCAGTCATTTAGAAGCATTATGGACAAGATAAAATTAACACATAATTGCCATTAACAACTAAAGGGAATAATAATAATAAGTCTCAATCCTTACAATGTTTTGAAATAATCCTAATGCAAAGTAACTAGCTACATAGCATCATCTCAAAATCAACAGCAATAAATTCAGAATTGAGAGCCATAAGGAAAAAGGAATTGAGATGATCAATGAAGTGCAAACTGAGTATATGAATGGAGTTCTCCTTTGGTCTCTTCACTCTAATTTAGCTTGGGAAGCAGAAGACGATCCACTCTGACTGTAACTAGCCTAACTCCTTTTCTCTGGTTCAGCTGCTCCACCTCCTCTGTTTCTAACGATCTCTGTCCGTCTCCCTCTCTTCACCTCTCCTCAAGCTTGTCGACGGCGCCTCTGGTCCTCACTAACGTCACCTCCACAGTCCTCTCGTCCTCCCGTGGAGATGATGAAGAGAACCAAGCACCTTTTCCCCTCTCTGGTTTTTTCGCTCAAAGCACTCCCAAGAAGACGAAGCTACAGTCTGCCCCCCAATATCTGTCAAGTCCTCTGCAGCCACCGCTCTCTTGCTCTGGAAGATGAAGATGAATTGCGGCTGTGCTTCCGTCTCACTGTGCAGCTCCTCACTCTCCGCTGATCTTTCTGGGTGTTTTCAAAATTGGGGATCTCTCTTTCAAAACCCTTGGTTTGCCTTTTATATCTTCTCAGCTGTCAAACGCAGACCTTTATTTTCGGGTTTGGGCCGCGGCCCTCCACTCTTTGGGCCGCGGCCCAAGAGTCTCTGGCCTCAAGTTGATGTTTGTGGGCCGCGGCCCAAGAGGTTGTGGGCCGCGGCCCATAACTTTCTGTGCTCCTGTTCAATTCATGGGCCGTGGCCCATGAGGTTGTGGGCCGCGGCCCACACCTTTCTGTGCTGGTGTGAACATCCTGGGCCGCGGCCCAAGATGTGGTGGGTCGCGGCCCACACCTTCTGTTCTGCTCTGATCTTCCAGCTGATCGTTCATTCACTGGTTGTCAGCTTCAACTTCCTTCCTCTCCTTTTCACTGCCTGCAGCTTCCTCTGGGTTAGCCCTAACTTAATCTGTACCAGTTCACACAAAGAACTTTCACACAAGGTTAGACATTCATAGCAATTAGGGAGTAATGTCCTCCACAATTTCATTCTGCTGTGCATATCATAAGAGAAACACAATTCATCACTTTGATCCTTTCTAATGCCCACTTATGCACCCAATGTGAAGTAAAACAGTATGAAATATGAAGTTCTAGTAAGCATTTCCTGAAGTTAACACACCCCCAAACTTGAACTTTTGCTCGTCCTCGAGTAAACTCACACCTTCACCAGCCTAATGCTCATGCATGACCCTCTTCTCTTAAGCTACTCATGTTACCAAATATACATGCCTGCTTGGTTCATAAAAAAAACTAATTCCCTAGTCATTTGCAACTGAGTGTGTGTTCAACAAGAGTTGTCCCACACTCATCCTTCATTCATCAAGACCAGGAACAATATTTCAGCATGTATGATTCGGAATCATTATCTAGACCTAATCCATTGCATTTTCCTTCCTTTTACTTGGATTCAATTCACACGCTTTCAGTGTTCCAGGAACTTTAGGGTTGCATGGAATTGTTCATTGTTGACGATTGAAGCTAACACAGAGTTCAGTTTGAGGTAATGCAAAGGGAATAGGCTCTAGCTCAATCAACCAAAGTTATGTGCACAAGAAACACTCACTGATATATGTGTTTAATCCTCACAATTAAGGTTAATTTCGCTCAGTACCACTTATAGCAGGCCCTGCCAAAGGCTTGTAAAAATTCTACTCTCTCCGCCACTTGTACACCTAGATTTATGAATCAAGGGGGCCTTTACCAGGGTTGTAATGTTGGAAATGGTCTAGTGGGAAGGACTAATGGAATCAGTGCCATGCATGATGAAGCGTATATAATGACATCTCTATTCTTCTTCTTCTTCTTCTTCTTCTTCTTTTTTTCTTATGTACATATTGTTTTTCTTTTACTCCTTCCTTCTTTTCTTTTGTAAATTGCGTAACTAAGCATTTATTGAAAAAGAAATAGTAAATCAAATGCTAACTCACTACTTTTCTAAGTATCATTCAATTACATAGCAACATCATGCATGACTTGTTAAATGTCAGATTTTTAAAGAAAGAAAAGGTGAATGGCTCAAAGAGGATGATCAAAGGATGAATGTGAAAGGTTTGTGTTTAGGTTCATGGGTTTAGAAATGAATGCCCCTATCATTTTCACTAATCCACATGCATATGTGATTTTGAAAAAGAATTTAAACAAGTTCTAGAGGTACACTGGCATAAATGGCACAAACACTCTAATGAATGAAATTCAGGCTCAAAACCCTTCCAACAGAGGTTTCTCCTCTCTTGTGCACAACCTCCACGGTTAATTCAACCTTAACTTATTTCGAATACATTAACTTAACTGATCTATATGCTAACACTATGCGCCATAACCACAGCCACTTTCATACAATTTACTCAAAAACATATAGTTCCGTGAAAAGGAAAAGAAAAAATAGTGTCATTTATGCTCTCGAAGTGTATGAACCGCTCATCTCTTCCCAGGAATTCAACTACAATTTCAAAGGTCTTGCAATGAAAACAATTCATACATGTCATGTGTAAACTAAGAACCAAGCAGTCATGAATATCCAGTATTTGGCTCAACTCAGCTATCCAATACAATTCCCAGACATTTAGCTCAAAGAAATGGCGTAAAGCAGGTTTAAACAAATGCATACAAATATATCAGCACCCCCAAACTTGAGGGAGACAGTGTCCCCACTGTCATAAGACACACTGTGTCACAGATAGCACCTGCAAAGAAACGAGCATACAACTAGCCATAGGTATAACAGTGAACACCAGAGATATCTAAACCATAATATCCAATAAAATTTGAAACCACTGATGTCAAGCAATGAAAGATCAACTGTAACCACAGTACTGAAACAAAGTCTGAAACATATCCAAAGAAAATGAAAAGCAGCAGTAAAAATGGTCAACAAAATTAAGACTAGTCCTCGCCATCACCATCACTGGCGGCTGCATCAGTGCTGTCCCCCTCAACATCGTCATCTCCACCGGCAGCACCAACCTCCGCGTCATCATCATCGTCACCGGCCTGAGCTGCAGCAGGTACATGAGCAGCGAATAACTCCTCTAGCCTGGTCAGGCGAACACCGTGATCCTGTAGATAAGTGAGGCACTGGGCAGCAATGGCTTCTATGTGCTGAATAGCCGCAAAGATCACGTCCAGCGTGACGGTAGACTCGGAAGAGGCAGGGGCACCGGATGGTTCGCCCTGCTCCTGGGGGAATGGAATGTCAGGAGGCGGATGAGAGGGTCCTCCCTGCTGAAAGAAGGGGTCTGTCGCTGTACGTTGGGAGGCTGGAACTTGCTCATCTGGTCGTGGCTTGATGCTCAAGTAGTTGAACTTCTTAAGAGGCTTGAACATAACATCAGAGGCCACAGCAGCTACACCCACGGATGTGCAGAAGGAGGAAATGAGGTGCGGCAGTATCAGACCTACCGAGTGATCTCGGGCATGGTCGCGAAGAGTCTGATAAATAAAGGCGCCAAGATCAACAGGCTCCTTCTTCATAAGTAGGTAGATAAGGAGAGCCTGGTCTCTAGAGAGGCAACTCCTCTGCGACGACGGCCAGAAGTAGTCCTTGCCGAAATGCAGCCACACCCGAGCCTCAACTGATAACTGAGCCCGAGGTAAATGTTTCTGCGCCCTTCTGCGAGTCTGCTATGCTACTTGGTGGTTGTACACTAGCAACTCTGAAATCTCATCCTCAGGGATGTCGTCCTCACTATCCAATAGTTGCTTGTACCTGCACTCCTCAACAGCAGGGAGTGCTGTAAACTGCCGAAAGCTCTCAAGAGTAAAGTCCACTTCGACTCCGCGCAGAGGAAATCGCCAAATGGATTTCACAGAGGCATTGGCGTAAAAATCCTGGACAATCTGCAGGTTCCCGTCAACCTTGGGATCCATAAGCCTCTGCAGGTGATATGTACGTGTGGCGAGGTAGTAAAATTCGTACGAGACGTTGAACGGGAATTCCCGTTCCTGCAGCAAAGGTCGGGTGACAATCTTGGTCTTGGCCTCAGCAACGGCCCTGGTACCGAAGCGATTAGCAACACGCTTAGCTGGCATCGTTGCTACGAGAGAAGACAACGGACAGCCAAAAACCAATGAAGACTCAAACAGGAACTAAACATGGGCACCAGCATCAGACAATGCAATAATGACCCCCCCAAACTTATGACCTAATAGTCACAAATCTGTTCAATAAGAGTCCAAACCTCAACCTATTCATCACTACCTCATACATCACTTAATCAACTCAGAAGAAGGCTTAAGGTCACTATAATGTCAGCAAAATGTCATCGCACAGTTATTTCAAAACAATCAGCACAATGTGACTACCACAACACAGGTTCACTACAGTTGAAAGTATATGAAAACCTTGGAAATTCTGAAATTCACTGAAGCAATTTGCAAGGTGTGGAGGGTAATCAAACATGGTTTTCGAAAGCACAAGATGCACCTCCAGGTTCACATGATCATTCAAAAGGAAAGACTACACACTTGTCGACCTGTATCAACTACTTAGAAGTTTCAAAACTCATTCAAATAGTGCAACAATACAAGCATGTTGTGTGATGGGACCATATGAAACACCATTCGCCCATATAAACATTGCACAATTCCATTTACAGAATCAACAGAACATACACAACCAAGAGAGAACATACACAACCTATCACATGCTTTCATGTTTAAAATGAAGTAGGAAACCTTTGAAATGCAATTAATGCATGAGATGCCAAAACAGAGAATTCAAGCCCAGCTAAAACCAGTGCATACCAAATCAGAGCAATATAATCATGTCCCCTGAAAACAACAATTTAAGCAAATTTGGGACCAAGCATGATGGACAAGAGAAGTTTACACAGTCAACAATCAGGCCACTGGTGCACAGTGTAGTGCATTGCAAGGCAATTTTCAACCATTTGAGGACAAGAGGCATGCACAGCAAAATTAAACAGCATAAGAACTCATACTTCTGCAATTTAACCAATGCAAGTTATACAGAGGCCTCGTAGCAACATTTGTAATGAGGGGTAAGTCTCAAAACAGGGCAATGGTACACTAGAGAATTCAGAATGGATTGAAGGCATATTTGCTATTCTTAGGACTAAAGGATTCAGTAATTCAATTACAGTGCCCTTGAAACCAACAATTACAACAGAATTGCGACTTCTACGCCTAAATTCCCATAGCAAAATCGACCTAACTACCCCCAAATGCGAGTAACAGAGCAAGATTTAGACTTCTTACCTCAAATGGGGAGAGAATTGAGAGATTAAAGGAGAACTCCAAGGGGAATGATCTCTCGGGGTGCCCTAGATCGTCTTCCACAGCAAGGAAGAACAGAGGGCTCGCTGCAGCACCAACCAATAGCAGCCAACGGAGAGGAATGTTCAAAGATGAGGAGGGGAGGAAGAAGAAACAAGAGAGGAAGAGGAAATTGAAGGGGGGAAGTGGGGGAAGGGTGTCAACTATAAGAGAGGAGGGATTATGGGGGGCGGCTGCTGTGAGATAGGAAGATCTGAGAGAAAAGAACGCGCAGTAGGGCTTTTAAAAACCCTACTGTCGCGGTTGGGCCGCGGCCCACGGTGTTTGGGCCGCGGCCCAGAACTTTCTGGGCTCTTCAGTGGAATCCCTGGGCCACGGCCCAAGGATTTTGGGCCGCGGCCCAGAACTTTCTGGGCTATCAGGGGAAGCCTTGGGCCGCGGCCCAGAACTTTCTGTGCTTTCACTATGATCCTTGGGCCGCGGCCCACAACTTTCTGACCTTTCAATGGGATCCTTGGGCCGCGGTCCAGAACCTTCTGACCACAGACATCCAGTTCTGGGCATTTATGGGCCGCGGCCCAGAACTTTCTGAGCCTATCAGTTTCCACATAGTCATATAATCCACTATAATCATCATTGACACACAGCATACAAAACCATTGGCTATTTAATTAAGAGTATCAGAGCTATGCCACACTTTCACATGGTGACTTTCACAATCAACACCCCTAAACCACACATTCCTATGATTAAAATATCCTCCTAAAGCAAGATTTTCTATGTGTGATCAACCATTTGCCAAATTGAAGCCAAAGATAATGCATAGTGCTTCTCTAACAGTCATTGCAAATCTCATATCATATCCTGGGCATCAGAATACACAAGCATGCATAAGAGTAGAAGAACTTCCCTGGAATAGGCCTGTTCATCAAGATGCCACCCCTCTGCCTGGCCATATTCTTGTTCTCGCCAAATTTCAATTTGAAATCCCTTTCCCCCTACAAAAGTTAAAAGACCAAACGTAAACCTACTAAATTACGCTAAACTCAACGAAATGAAAGAGATTAAGTTCAGAACTTGGGTTGCCTCCCAAGAAGCGCTTGGTTTATAGTCCTTAGCCTGACTTTTCACTTTGATCACTCTTCATTTGATAAGTAGATGGTGGATACCAGCCTTTCCACATCTCCTCCCCAATAATGCTTCAACCTTTGACCATTAGCCTTGAATCTCTCGCCCTTATCATTCTCCAGCTCCACATCACCATATTTTGATGCCTGAATCACCTTGAAGGGCCCAGACCACCGAGATTTAAGCTTCCCAGGGAAGAGCCTCAGTTTGGAATTGTAAAGAGGAACAGTTTGTCCCGGTTCAAAGCTCTTGGGACTGATTTTTCTGTCATGATCCCTCTCTGTCTTCTCTTTGTAAATTCGTGAACTTTCATAGGCATTTAAGCGGATTTCCTCCAGCTCATTGAGTTGGAGTAGCCTCTTTTCTCCCACAGCTTGTGGATCAAAATTTAACTTCTTGATGGCCCAATATGCTCCATGTTCCAATTCCACAGGCAAATGGCAAGCTTTTCCAAATACTAATCGATATGGAGACATACCAATAGGTGTTTTGTAAGCTGTTCGATAGGCCCATAATGCATCATCTAACTTGGATGACCAATCTTTCCTAGTAGTGTTCACCATCTTCTCAAGAATATTCTTGATTTCCCGGTTGGAAATCTCCGCTTGGCCATTTGTTTGGGGATGGTAGGGCAATGCTACTTTGTGCCTCACACCATATTTCTTCATGAGAGCCTGAAATTGATGATTGCAGAAGTGTGATCCACCATCATTGATGATTGCTCTTGGTGTGCCAAACCTTGTGAAAATGTGCTTCTTGAGAAACTTCAATACCGTCTTGGCATCATTAGTCACACATGCCATAGCTTCCACCCATTTTGATACATAGTCCACACCCACTAAAATGTGTTCATTGTTGAAGGACTTAAGGAGTGGACCCATGAAATCAATCCCCCAGATATCGAAGAGCTCAACTTCTAACATGTTATTCAGTGGCATCTCATTCCTTCTGGATATGTTCCCTACTCTTTGGCACCGATCACATTGGAGGGTAAAAGCATAAGCATCTTTGAACAATGAAGGCCAATAAAATCCACTTTGAATCACTTTCGCAGCAGTTTTCTCTCCTCCAAAATGACCACCATACTCAGATGAATGACAACAATGCAGAAGGCACTCTTGTTCATTTTCTGGCACACATCTTCGAATGAGTTGATCAGGGCACCTCTTAAATAAGTAAGGTTCATCCCAAAAGTACTTCTTTACCTTATGCAAAAACTTATGCTTTTGATGAGCATTGAACTCCGGAGGTAACACTCCACAAACCAAATAGTTGACAAAATCAGCAAACCATGGTGTAGATGAGTGATCAACAAAGAACAGCCGTTCATCAGGAAATAATGCTTGGATCATGTCAGAATCGTCAAGTTGAGGGTCGGTGCTCAGCCTTGATAGGTGGTCGGCCACTTGATTCTCTGTACCTTTTCTGTCAATTATGTTTAGGTCAAACTCTTGAAGTAGAAGCACCAAGCGAATGAGTCTAGCCTTAGAGTCCTTCTTGGTGAGTAGGTACTTGAGAGCTGACTGATCGGTGTACACAGTGACCTTAATACCTACAATGTATGGTCTGAACTTCTCACATGCATACACTATGGCAAGTAACTTTTTTTTAGTGGTAGTGTAATTGAGTTGAGCACCATCAAGAGTTTTACTCGCATAATATATAGGGTGGAAGAGTTTTTCTGCCTTTTGCCCCAAAACAGCACCAACAGCATAATCACTTGCATCGGCCATAATAATGAAAGGTAAAACCCAATCTGGAGCCACTAAGATAGGAGCTGAAATGAGACGCTTCTTTAGTTCTTCAAAAGCATGTAAGCACTTATCATCAAACTTGAATTCTACATCTTTTTCCAGAAGCTTAGAAAGGGGTTTGGCAATTTTGGAGAAATCCTTGATAAACCGCCGATAGAACCCGGCATGTCCAAGAAAACTTCGGATACCCTTGGCATTAGTAGGTGGTGGTAATTGCTCAATAATAGCAATTTTAGCTCTATCCACCTCCAACCCGTTCTTAGACACTCTATGGCCAAGTACAATGCCTTCTTACACCATGAAGTGGCATTTCTCCCAATTGAGAATTAGGTTTGCCTCTTCACACCTTGTAAGCACAGCATCTAAATTCTCCAAACACGAGTCAAAAGATGAACCAAAGACAGAAAAATCATCCATGAATACCTCAATTGTTTTCTCAATCATATCAGCAAAAATGGACATCATACACCGTTGAAAAGTGGCTGGTGCATTGCATAGTCCAAAGGGCATTCTTCTGAAAGCAAAAGTGCCATATGGACAAGTAAAGGTGGTCTTCTCTTGATCTTCTGGGTCTATGGCAATTTGGTTGTACCCGGAATATCCATCAAGGAAACAAAAGAATTCCTGACCGGCTAACTTGTCCAACATTTGATCTATGAATGGCAAAGGAAAATGATCCTTTCTTGTAGCCGTGTTGAGCTTCCGATAGTCCATACACACCCGCCAACCAGTTACTGTGCGAGTAGGAATTAGTTCATTTTGGGTGTTAGCCACTACAGTCATGCCACCCTTCTTAGGGACACATTGGATTGGGCTCACCCATGAACTATCAGAGATAGGGTACACAATTCCAGCGGAGAGCCACTTAAGTATTTCTTTCTTGACCACTTCCTTCATGATTGGATTCAATCGCCTTTGATGCTCAATAGAAGTTTTATGATCATCTTCTAGTAAGATTTTGTGCATACACATAGAAGGGCTGATTCCCTTAATGTCAGCAATGGTCCAACCTATGGCTTTCTTGTGGTCTTTTAAAACTCGTAGGAGCTTTTCCTCTTACAGATTCGAAAGATCGGAAGAGACAATCACCGGTAATGTGTCTACCTCTCCTAAGTAGACATACTTAAGATGAGATGGCAAGGGCTTCAACTCAAGAGATGGTGGAACTTCAATAGATGGCTTCAAAGGAGTGCTCAATGCCTCAGCCACCTCAAGTGGCTCAAAATTCCTTTGTCTTGAGTGAGGGAATGCCTCCATACGAAAAAGGTTTTCAATAGCTTCTTCATCAAATTCATCCAAGCTTTTCTCCCCAATTAGAAATGCCTCTAAAGGGTCTTTGATCATAGGAGCATAGGCCTCTTGAGGTATGAGTGAGTCCAATATATCCACAAATGAGCATTGAGCTGAATCATCATGGAACTTCAAGGCTTTTGGCATGTTAAAGACCACTTTTTCGTCGTCTACCCTTAAAGTAATTTCGCCCTTTTCCACATCAATAAGAGTCCTTGCTGTAGCTAAAAATGGACGGCCTAAAATGAGTGGGATCTTCCAATCAACTTCATAATCAAGCACCACAAAATCTCCTGGGAAGATAAACTTGTCTACCTTCACTAAAATATCTTCAATAATTCCTCTAGGCTTAGAAATACTCCGGTCAGCAAATAGGAGGGTAACTGTGGTGGGCCATGGTTCTCTTAGCCCCAATTGGTTAAAAACAGCCAATGGCATCAAATTTATGCTAGCACCCAAGTCACTTAGAGCTTTACCGTTGAAGTTTGTACCAATGTTGCAAGGAATATAGAAACTACCCGGATCTTTCAACTTGGTGGGTAACTTCCTCTGGATCACGGCATTACATTCTTCAGTTAAAGTAACAGTTTCAAATTCATTGAATCGCCTCTTCTTAGACAACACATCCTTAAGGAACTTGGCATATTTAGGCATCCCCTCTAACGCTTCAGCAAAGGGAATGTTGACATGTAATTGCTTAAACATATTTACAAACTTCTTGAATTGTGCGTCTTCCTCCTTCTTTTTGAATCTTTGAGGAAATGGTAAGGGAGGCATGACAGTGGAGGCGCTTGGTTTGCTCTTCTTTTCATTATTTAGTTCTTGTTCCCTCTTCTTGCTCTTGCCAACATCATCCAATCCACCCTCAGTGTGCTTTCTCTTTTTAGTCTCCTCATCCTCCACCATAATTTCTGGAGTTATGACTTCCTCCTCATCAACTTCAATGTCCACTTGCTCATCTTGCTTTGGTTCCGTTGTGCTTGAGCTAGCCATGTTCGGAAGCACCTTGCCACTTCTCAAATGAATGGCCTTACATTCTTCTTTTACACCCCTCTTTGGGTTAGGGATGGTATCACTTAGGAGACCGTTTTGAGCCATGGCATTTACTTGTATAGCTAGTTGCCCCACTTGAACTTCAAGGTTCTTAATAGCCGATTCATGAAGAGAAAAGGTGGCCTTACTCTCACCCCTTGAAGATTCCACTTCGGTTAAGATTCGGGACAACATTTTGTCCGTCTTGGATTCTTCTTCTTTCATAGGAGCTTGCCTTGATTGCATTGGAAAACCCGGTGGAGGGACCGGCTTGGTGCCAGAAGTAGACTCATGAGGAGGATTCAAAGTGTTACCTTGACTCCAAGAAAAGTTGGGATGAGCTCTCCAAGCACGATTGTAAGTTTGTGAATATGGATTACCTTGAGAAGGTTGGAATTTGCCCTTATAATTGACAGATTCAGTGTCCATGTAGAGAGGGCAATTGTCCGGCATGTGGACATCATTGCATTACTCACATACAATCGGAGTGGATTGAACAGAATGCACGCCACGGGTACTGCCCTTGTTTATTTGAGACTCTAAGACATCAAAACGTTTGTTCAAATCGGACAAAATAGTGGCAATTTGTGATAAAGAGTCTTCCTTTGTGTTGAGTAGGGCTGGGGTAGTTGGAGTTCTCCTATCATTTCCCTGGGTGTTGTTTGCAGATAATTGGTCCAAAAGTCTGAAAACTTCATTGACAGGAACATTCCGGTAACCTCCATTAGTCATAGAGTCCACCATAGCTTTAGATTGAGGATTCAATCTTGTGCAGAAAATCTGGATTACTACCCACTTGTCCACCCCATGGTTAGGGCATTATTTCATTAGCATCTTGTACCTTTCCCATGCGGCATACAAATGCTCATCCGGCTGTTGTCTAAAGCTTAGAAACTCATCCCTTGCTTCCACTGATTTATCATCGGAGAAAAATCGAGCTCTAAATTTAGCTTCAAGATCAGCCCAAGATGTTATGGATCCTTCCGGGAGATTGTTAAACCAATCTCTAGCTTTCCCTTGAAGAGAGAGAGGGAATAGCCGTAACCGCAGTATATCTTGAGGAACACCATTCTGCTTGAAGGAGTCACACACCTCTAAGAAATACATCAAATGCTTGTTGGCGTCTTCATTATAAAGGCCATGGTACAACCCGTGCATTTGCAACATCGTTATCATCACCGGTTTGATCTCAAAAGTGTGGGCTTGCATCTCCAGCATTCGAATGCATGATTGAGTTCCTCTCATGTTTCTGCTGGCAAAATCATTGACCGTGGCTCTATCATATTCATCCGCCATTGTTTCAGCTTCAGTTTCAGTACCAGACTCAGATTCTGCTGCTGTTTCCGTACCAGATTCAGATTCTGCTGCTGATTCTGGTTCGTCCTCAACGCTCTGTACTCCGTCCAGCACCACGATCAGTTCGTTTCCTTGCAAATGTTGCATGAACTGGACTGATACCTGCGAAAAGGACAAGACAGCGAGTATCAAGCTACACAAGTGAAATTGAATTCAGAAAACAATGACCGAAAAATTTTAACTCTAACTAAGGAATCAAGCGAAATCTACTAACATAAGCCTAAGGTCAACTAAAATATTTGTTAAACCGATCCCCGGCAACGGCGCCAAAAACTTGTTTGCTACCGCAAGTGCACGGATCGCGTCAAGTAATAAAGTGATAAGCAAAGATCGTTCCCACAAGGACTAAGGCAAAAGTGGATTAATTGTCATGATTATGCCATCAATTAGGTTGAGTAAAACCATTTAGAGAGTTTATATCCTAAAGATTATTTGAATTCAAGAAAAGGAAAGCAATTTGACTAAAACTAAATTAAAACTCTACTTCAAAACAAGAGGAGCATAGGATTATTTCTAACCATTGCAATTCATGAGACTTAAGTAATTACCATTCCAATAGAAATTAAATGACTTGATGGGTTAGTCTAAAGTTCAAAGGTATTTGATTAAGCTTTCTCAAGTCAAAACCAAATTTATATCCTCAATTAACATGCACAATCTCTTGCTACAGTTAAGAGAAAATAATCATTAAGCAACAACCTTAATTTGACAATGCTAGGTTAGTAACTATATCTCTATGTTACTAACAAACCATCAATTTAATCCTAAACTTCAAGTCTGGCATAATTTTATCTAAGTTCTACAATTAAATTAACTTTCTCAAGCTTAATTTAATTGAACAAAACAATCTAAGTGATGGCCAGTCATTTAGAAGCATTATGGACAAGATAAAATTAACACATAATTGCCATTAACAACTAAAGGGAATAATAATAATAAGTCTCAATCCTTACAATGTTTTGAAATAATCCTAATGCAAAGTAACTAGCTACACAGCATCATCTCAAAATCAACAGCAATAAATTCAGAATTGAGAGCCATAAGGAAAAAGGAATTGAGATGATCAATGAAGTGCAAGCTGAGTATATGAATGGAGTTCTCCTTTGATCTCTTCACTCTAATTTAGCTTGGGAAGCAGAAGACGATCCACTCTGACTGTAACTAGCCTAACTCCTTTCCTCTGGTTCAGCTGCTCCACCTCCTCTGTTTCCAACGATCTCTGTCCGTCTCCTTCTCTTCACCTCTCCTCAAGCTTGTCGACGGCGCCTCTGGTCCTCACTAACGTCACCTCCACAGTCCTCTCGTCCTCCCGTGGAGATGATGAAGAGAACCAAGCACCTTTTCCCCTCTCTGGTTTTTTCGCTCAAAGCACTCCTAAGAAGACGAAGCTACAGTCCGCCCCCCCAATATCTGTCAAGTCCTCTGCAGCCACCGCTCTCTTGCTCTGGAAGATGAAGATGAATTGCGGCTGTGCTTCTGTCTCACTGTGCAGCTCCTCACTCTCCGCTGATCTTTCTGGGTGTTTTCTAAATTGGGGATCTCTCTTTCAAAACCCTTGGTTTGCCTTTTATATCTTCTCAGCTGTCAAACGCAGACCTTTATTTTCGGGTTTGGGCCGCGGCCCAAGAGTCTCTGGCCTCAGGTTGATGTTTATGGGCCGCGGCCTAAGAGGTTGTGGGCCGTGGCCCATAACTTTCTGTGCTCCTGTTCAATTCATGGACCGTGGCCCATGAGGTTGTGGGCCGCGGCCCACACCTTTCTGTGCTGGTGTGAACATCCTGGGCCGCGGCCCAAGATGTGGTGGGTTGCGGCCCACACCTTCTGTTCTACTCTGATCTTCCAGCTGATCGTTCATTCACTGGTTGTCAGCTTCAACTTCCTTCCTCTCCTTTTCACTGCCTGCAGCTTCCTCTGGGTTAGCCCTAACTTAATCTGTACTAGTTCACACAAAGAACTTTCACACAAGGTTAGACATTCATAGCAATTAGGGAGTAATGTCCTCCACAATTTCATTCTGCTGTGCATATCATAAGAGAAACACAATTCATCACTTTGATCCTTTCTAATGCCCACTTATGCACCCAATGTGAAGTAAAACAGTATGAAATATGAAGTTCTAGTAAGCATTTCCTGAAGTTAACACCTTTCTTAGGGTTTCCTAGGATTTCCTAAAGTTAATGGGATGCCTAATTCGCTACTTGGAAAGGGAAATGAGTGGTGATCAAGATTGCTTCAAAATAGGAAACTACATGCTTGGTGTAAGATAGGAAGGTTTCCTAATTTGACTAGGATAAGTTGGAGCTACATTTTTTATGCTTTAGGAAATGATTAGGAGTCCTAATTGACTTAGGTTGAAGGATTCCTAAATTGGTTTGATGAACTAAGTGGTGCCATTTGTCTCTTGGTTACTTAGGATGCAAGGTTGTGAAAGATTCCTAACTCTAGTAGGACTAGGATCGGAGATAGTTTTCTAAATTCATGAGTTTCCTAAAGCCTTGTTCCTTGATGCTCAATTTTTCTTTTGATTAGTTGGGTGGTACCATTTAGGATGCAAGGTTGTGAAAGATTCCTAACTCTAGTAGGATTAGGATTGGAGATAGTTTTCTAAATTCATGAGTTTCCTAAAACCTTGTTCCTTGATGCTCAATTTTTCTTTTGACTTGTTGGGTGGTACCATTTAGGTGTTTGCTGGAGAGAAAATCCTGCACAATGAGCATTGTACCCTTCATTAGTTATGTGATACCTTTCTTAACATGGTTAGGAAGAAGGCTTTGTGAAATCACTCCTTTACCCTTCATTAATTGTTGGTGGTGTACTTTGCTCTCTTTGGTTAAGGAAGACATGTCATTTGGGCTTAATTGAGGGTAACAGGGCCCATTTAAAGAGTACAGCTAATAGGTTGACATGTATGGGCCCCAACCATGCTGTAAGTTGGCCTAAAACTAATCTTAAGACGCTGTTCTTCATGGGTCCTCAACACCTGCCAATTTTCACTCACTCTAGGCTCCAAAGCTTGTTTCTTCTTCCTTTGAGCTTCTGTCAATGTCTCTAGCCTTAGCCCCCCTGCACTATCCTGAAATCAAAACAAATATACCTTTTAATCCAATAGAGGAATCATAAAATCAGTTGACAAATAAGCCCTTTTTATGACATTTTTTTGTGTCATTACCTTTTGATCCAAAATAATCATAATAATCACATGTAAGCTCAATAATGAAGATAAAATCCCCCAAAAAGTTATGAAAATATATGTTAAAATAGGGATATATCATCAAGCCATCAAGTAACCTAATGAAACAAACCATTAACAAATGCATGACAACATGCCAAGATCATCTCAACAGAATAAAAAAATACACATAGGAGCAAATATATTGATGTATTATCACTGATATAATTCTGTAAAAGGTGATTTACGTACAACACTTCATCATCTTGTTGAGAATATAACAAACCATCATCAATTTGGCTGAGGGAGGGGTTCCGGGGGCTGTACAGATCAGAGCACATATACAGATCAGAGCCTCTGCATCTCTGAAAGTTGCATCAATATCAATGTGACCACTTAGCTCATTTATGAGCTTCAAGAGTGTGTCATAGTCCTTTTCTTCTCCTATTAATTTATTAGGATAACGTTTCAAAATTGCTACTCATAGATAGGGAGCACATTTTGTGCTCATCACTTTGATGAGCATAAATGTGCTCATCACCAATTTACCTGGTTAGATTGAATTGAACGGTCCAAATTTAATTTAGTTTTTTATGGAAAATTTAATTTAATTTTTATATTTTCAATAAATTTTTATTTTAATATATGTAAAATTTAAAATAAAGATAAACTTATTACTATCACTTCTTATGAAAATGAATTTATCATTTAAAAGATAACAAAATAAAATTTTGAAATTTAGACGGTCCAGAATAAATTTAAATGATGCAAAGCCCACATAGATATAGATGCAGATGGTCTGACAGATAGTGTGTCCACAAGATTTCCAAGAATTGCATTCTCTTTTCATACTCAAACTCTCTTTAATGTGAAACAAAAACCATTAATTTTGCTTTTGCTTAATCAGATATCAATATTGCAAATCCATAATTGAGGCAACCCAGTGCAAGATCCTTGGTTAATCAACTACTTAACTAACGTCTTTTACTGAATGGTTTTGCTGAATTTGGTTCCACTTTCTAATTAACTTGCTTGACTCCGTCAATGTTTAAACCCTAAGTAGACACTTGAGATGTGCAAAGGGTAGCCTAACTTCAACTGGGTAAATTTAACTGTCCACAAGACTTCAAGCAATTCAGGGGTCAGAAAATTGAAATAATAATCCCCCCCAACCAAAAAGAAAATGAAAAGAAACGAAAACGCGGAAAAAGAAAAAAAATGGAAACAACAACAATAACAACAATTTGCCAATGGTTGTTATGTGAGTGTAGGAAACTTAATTATCATGTAGCAAAGTGTGTGTAGGGATCTTCTAGAATCTTTTGAATCTTAGCTTGGTAATTTAGGGAGATCACGTCACAATTATAATGATTAATAGTAAGTAATTTATCTAGCTTTCTTAAGAGATCTATTATATACATATAACTAAGGAATATGTTTGGATCTACAAATAAGGTACACTTATATGCATATATAATTAAGCCCCCCCACACAATCTCATAAACAAAAAAGACGATTTTTCTAGGATTTAATATAACGGCAATCTTCACGAATCATTCCATATTTTTGGGTTAAAAAAAAAATAAACTAACCAAAAATACCGAAAAGCAAAACGTTTCAAAATGGTATTTAGAAATACCTCAAGTGGATCTTATAAGAATCGGCACTACGACCCGTGATCAATGGAATAAAATTGGTTAGATCTACCCGTGATCAATGGAATACAATTGGCTAGATCTCCCCATGAAGACTCGTCGTACTCTTTTCTATTTTTTCCCATGACTTTATTGTGTAGTGCTTGAATATATGGAGAAGTACATCAATTGCGAGAAACGAACCCATGCTATTTAATATATGTGTAAATTAAATGTTTAAAATAATTCGGTCTTTATAGATAATCTTTTTTTCTTCTTTGTTCAAGGAGGTTTTGATAGGGATAATACTAAAAATCTTTGTAATTTTATGACAAAGTTATAACGACTTAAGTCCCTTTAACCTCCTTTCCTTAGCATGCAAGTATATAAAGACCAAAATATTTAAAGATGCAAAGCTTAGATTATAACATGCTTGCAAATATTTTTTTTTTTAAGTAAATTTTAAAAACGGTATTTTGGAATACCTTATGGCTGATATACCCAAGTGGGACCATGCCTGGGCGCTTTTCAGCCGGTAACAATCATATCATCATTGTCATGCTAACTTGGCCATGGTGGACAATTTAAACCATGCCCTTATTGGCCAAATTTTAAGTGATCTCTTAATATTTATATATACTAATTTGCATACTTGTGAGATTTCCCATACTTGTGACATGAGTTGAACACTTTAATCCTTTAGTGCTCTTATGGGCGAATTCCTTTGATCAATTGTCCGTTTGGTTAGGCCATATGTATTGCTCTTCATAAGAATTGTGTTGTCTTGAAGAGTGACGATTGATTGATTTATTGATTCCAACCATAAGCATGTGAAGTTTTCATTTGTGCATAGTTTTGAACTGATAGTCTTTGCCTAGGAGTGCAAATGTTTAAGTGTGGGGGATTGATATATATATTCATTTTAAGAGGTTATTTTTGTGGTTTAATTGATTGTTGAAAGCATGCTTTCTAGGCTTTTCTTGCTTTATTTGTGTTTTAGAGTAGCTATTTTGATTTATAGTCAGTATAGGCAAAATTGTCATATTTTTGTAAATACTCTAAATACTTAGTCTTTTGGGAGATATGTGTCATTACAGTGTGTTGAATTTCGTTGCAGATTTGAAATTGAAGCGAAAATTGGAAATGACAAATAAGAACCTCAAGCATTGCTGTCAAGGAACCAAGATTAAGGACAAACAAGGACCAAAGGATAAAAAACACATAGGTTCACTGAAGTCAAATGCGCAGCAGCCTAAACACCCCGCTGCAACTCGTTTGTTTACTATTTTGACTGCGCCGCAACGCATTATAATTCTTGCCGTCTCTCCATAAGCTCATTAGACACCTTTTGCACATTTGGGAAGTCATACTTAGTCCCAATTCCTAGGCCTAAACACAAAGCATAGAATCGAGATAACTTTGTCAAATTGTGTGGTGGATTTAACACAAGCTTTGATGGACCTGACACATGCATGGCAACTGAAAGAAGCTATCTAAGATTACAAAAAGCCCATCAGAAATGTCCCTATACCAATCAAAACTCTCTTGCACAATAGCATATAAAGAAATGTTAATCAATTCTGTTATTCTTTTCTGCCCCAATTGGACGCGACCCAATTGCTCTATCTAACAGTTTATACCAATGAGTGATTCTATCAGGCACTAATGTGTGTTTTATGCCTTAAATCCCAGGTTCATTAGACATCATACTCTCAAACTAGGCTCTCTCTCATTCATGAAGAAGAAAGTGGCCTCTCGGTCAAACTGACCTAGCCCTGGTCAAAACAAAACAAAACCACGTATACTGGTTTTTGAAAATCGGGAACATTTGAGTGAAAACAATATTATGACCTATTATTTTCTTTTCTTGCCTTTCACATCAGTATGTTCTACTAGCGTGCTCTCTTAAAAGGCTAGTCATTCAAGTTCTTCATTTGTCTGAATTTTTGAAACCATGACAACATTAAAATATAAATCGCTCAGTGTCCCAGTAAATTATTTTTTAACACATATACATGTGTGTGTGTGTATTAATTACAGTTAACGGCATATATTAATTTATTTAAGAGATCATCTCAAGCTGCATATTTCAACCACTCCAATATGTTGCCCATTTTGCAAAGCAAAGTATTTTTGTAATAATATGATCCCATATATAAGCTAGGGTAAAAGGGCTTAACTGCCTCAAAAGTTGCCCCCAAGCTGCTGTCTCATAGATTCAAGCTAAAAATCAAACGCAGATCTTTTTCTGCTTCTCTATCTCTGTTTTTTAATGCTTCTCCATCCAATATTTTTCTACAAATTTGAATTTTTTTTATGGGTTTGGGTGAGAGGAATTTTTTTTGAGGGATCATCTGAATTTTTCCCCCCATTTGATGCCAAATAACAGCAAAATATAAGACCCTATAATGCTAATCCGCTGAATTAACTTGGAAACCAAACTTATAGAAGAAAACTACTACGAAGGACAGACAAGTAATGAGATTGTTTTTCTTGCAGCTTCTAAAATTCCTCTCGGAAAGCCTGATGATCAAATCAAGAAGGTGCACGGGTTTCCATATTGAAAGCGTAAGTTGTAAGTTACGAGGCTGAAGAGTGAGGAAGGTAGGTTGAGGTTGTTTTGGAGAGACCAACCTCCTTAGACTCGAGACAGAAAAAGTAGGAAGTACGTCATATCCTAAATTTTGGGTCTAGAAATTTAAGGTTTTGCCCAAAATGATTAGGCTACTAAGGCCAATTAAGCCAAAGTCTGAAATTTTCCATGAAGACAAGTAATGATTGTAACATTGGCCTTTGCAAATAAAAGCTAAACGCATAATAAAAGGTTAGAAAAAGGCCAAATAAAATAGCATACTTGCTAATGTAAAATTGTATGCATGTCGTCCAAGGTTTGGGTAAACGCATAATTTATGAAAAATTATGGGTAATAAGGACAATTTTGGAAATTACGCCCAAAATTTTAGGTAAAATCCCCAAGACACTGTAAGGTAGAAAATAATTTTCCAAACTATATTTGAGGCTTAATTGAGGTATAAATGAGAAAATTACCTCAAAAAGTAATTTTAAAGAATTGTTAGAATTTTAGTTAATTAAAGGATAGTTAGCTAAATTTAGTTATGAAAAATATCAAGAAGCCTCAAATAATTGGGAAAAAATAAGAGAAATTTATTTCAAGGTTAAAGTGACTTTATAAAAATGGTTTTATGCCCTAGAAATGGAAATTTTACCTTAAAGAACATTTTATGGGCATTTTATCCAAGAATAAGGCAATTTCTTGGAAATTATGGAAAAATGATTTAAGACCAAGTTTGAGCCGGAGAAAAATTGGGGAATTTCTCCCTAATAAATTTGAATTATTGATGGTCTCATATTGGTCATATGATTAAAGAATCCTCATAAAGTATTTGTAGAAGATTAAACTCATACTAATTGGGAAAATATGAATTTACTGGCAAAATTAATCTTTAAGGAGATCAACTCATGGTCTTGTAAAGGACATATGTGGCGTGATCATAGCCATGGGGGAAAGGAAGAAGAAATTTTTGGCCATTTGATTAAGAGAAGCCAATGGATTAATATTTTCTTAACGAGGTGGACATCAAATATTATTAAATCAAGTTAATGGATTATAACCATCTAGTCTCCTCTTGCCCATATAATTTTCGGCTGGAACAAGAAAGAAGCAGAGAGAACACAAAAATGAGAGGGGGGGAGAGAGGAAAGAAGATAAAGAAGAGAGAAGAAGGAGATAAAGGAAAATAGGTATGATTTTGTTACATGTTAATCATCTCCTCTAGTTTCTTTGCTCAAGACTACCTTTTGTTCCTAAAACCTCCCTTTATTTCATGTATAGCAAGAGTGGGAAAATTATGTTTGGGTTCAAGAGAGGAAGTTGCAAGGAATTAAACAAGGAGTCAAGGTAAGTGGTGATTGTTGATGTATTGATGTTTCTTTAACAATGTGGATGATTGATGCGATCTAGAATCAACAAGTTGTCTCTTCAAATTCAAGTGACAACTCTTCAACTTCAAATGATCATTTTCAAATTCCAGCTGAACGAATCATGAAAGCACAAGCTAAAATATTCAAGGAAGCATAAGCAAATCTTATTCAAAAAACAAAAATGCTGAAAACATCACTAAGTTTATTTGTGCTAAAAATGGAGTTGTTGATCAAGTTTTGGGTTGAACCTAGTACTACAAATGGGAGGGCTCATTTCGGCCTAAATAAGCTCATTTGGTCTTTAAATGTTGACTACATTTTCTTTAATTTATTTATGTGAAAATCATTAAGTAGTTGATAGATTTGAATTTTGGGTTTTTCTAGAAAATTGTATTAGACTTATGGGTTTCCTAACACATGGTATTAGACTTTGTATTTGCTATTTTCTAAGTTGCAATTATTGCAATTAGGTCATATTTCCCTATAAATACTTGGTGCTTCTTCATTTGTAAAACACACTTCAGATTTGAATGATAAATGAAAGTTGTACTTTTGCACTTTGTTTCTTGAGAGTGGATTCTCTCTAGGGCTCTTCTTAGAACTAATAGACTTATCAAGGCATGATCAACCTTGTGGCATCTTCCAATACTTTGGGTCCTTGTTCTTTTGAGTTCAAGGGTTCAAGTGGATTGTCGATCTCTGTTTAGCTTTCTTGGGGTGTGTATATTTCAGATTGGTTGTGGGTTCTTGGGATCTTCCCTTGTGGGTTCGCACCATCTTGTTATTAGAGCTTCAGATCTAAACTCATGTCATATCTATCTATTCTTTGTTTCCATTTTTGTTTTAAGTTTTGTGTTTTGTTCTTGTGGCTCTCCGTGTCTAGATTTTTTGCTTCTTTTTGTAAAGTTTTCTTTGTGTTTTCCAATATTTAGTGTGTCAATTTCATAGTTCAGAATATTTTCTTTCATCTCGGTTTGGAATCATTTCAATCCAATTTTTCATTTGTGAGTTCTATCCATTTTAATCTAGTTGTATTTTCTGGAAAATTTCTAGGTTTGCCATCTTCATTTTTTCAGAACGTCCCCAAATATTTTGTCCTTGTTTGACCACTTTTCCTTTGTGTTTTACTTCGTTCAATAGGTCACTTTCATTGTTTAGAATCTCATCTTTCTGTTCGTTTTGGTTTCATCTCAACCCAAAATTTCCATTGTGAGTTATAGCCTTTTCAAAAAAGGCTGCTTTTCTAAAATTTCTGGGTTTAAATTGCTTGTGTGTTGTTGTTTGTGATAGATTCTATATTCTTTTTTAATTTTAGTAGAAAAAAAAAGGAGAAAAAAACATCAGAAAAAGGAAAAAAATATTTGAAAAAAAAAACTCTGAAAAAAAATGAAAAACCCAAGTTTGTGTTGAAAGTGCTTTGAACAATATCTATTGTCATACCTAGGGTTTGTTTTAAGTTCTGAAATCTTTGTCATTTGAACTCTTGATTTCCTTGAATTTCCTTTTCCAATACTCACATTCATATTTCACATTTCTAAGTGTTGTGCTGATTTCTACAAGTTGTGATTGCATTGATTAAATTGCTTAGTTCTTTAAAGAGCCTTAAGAGGAATCTAAGAGTGGAAAAAGGCAAGAGTGACATACATCAATTTAAAAGCCAAATTTGAGTGAAACATGAGAATAGAGTGGTAAGGTCCCTTTTTCTCTAAATCTAACTTTTCAGGTATCATCAGTATGCATGATGATGAAAAAGAACTTCAAAGATATTTTGATTCCTTACTAAAAGGACTTCAAATGTTTAATGATGAAGCAGAGCAATGGATGTCTAGTCACAACTCCAAGTCAAAAAGAGGATTACAAAGAAAGTTGCAGGAGTTGAAACAAGGTTCCATGACTATTGATGAATATTTTCAGGAGTTGGAATTAGCTATGACTAGAGCTAGAGTGAAACTTCAGAAGCCACTAAGGATTGTTTTGTGAATGGGCTTAATCCTGAATTAGCTTCTTCTATAAAGACCTTAAGCTTCTTAGACATTGATCTTTTAGTTCAATTTGTTGCTGAGCATGAGCAAAATATCAAGCACAAAGATATTCAAAAAGTAGCTCCAATACAAAGGAGATTGAAAGCTTCATTGTTACAGTTCCTAATAATGAGCAAGTGCTAACAAAGAAGGAGGAAGAAGTACTAAATGTTGAAAATCTTGCTGACCAATGTGTGGAAGAAGACCTCATTAGTCCAAATACCAATATTGTGGTTGAAGAAACTCCTATGAATCAAGAAAAGAAAAGTGAAAATATGAATGAGAGTGATTTTAGTGAAACTGTTCTAGAGAGAACAATTCAGTTTGAGAGAGAAAAAGATATTGAGAGCATAGAGTGTTGTCAAAATAAAGAGTAAAAATAAGAGTGAAGAATGTTGTGAAAAGAAAGATGAAAAGATTTGTGAGAAAAGTGAGGACAAGTGTGATTGCAAAGATATTGCTTTGGTTACTAATGATCTTAATCATTACTTGCCTTGTGATTTTGTTATGTTGCAGGAATTCTTGGATTTGATTCCTAAGAAGCCAACCGATGGATTCTTATCTTCAAGAAGAGCATTGAACCTTCATTTCCTTCAAATAGCATTGAAAAACATTCTGGTTCTCTAAAGTTTGATATTCTTTATAACTTGCTACCTTGTGATTTTAATGTGTTGCAAGTATTCTTGGATTTGATTCCTAAGAAGCCACCTGATGGATTCTTATCTTCAAGAAGCATTGAACCTTTATTTCCTTCAAGTGGCATTGAAAAACATTCTGGTTCTCTAAAGTTTGATATTCTTGATAACTTGATGCCCTTAAGATGCCTTGAACTCAACACTTTGAATTTTTATTGTCACATGGATTTTGCTGTTTGTAGGTGTTCTTATATGCATGAAACAACTTGTTTTGATGATCTCTTATTTATAGCAACAAACATGATAAGCATGGGAATCCTTTGCTATGTGTGCTTCAAGTGTTGAGAAAGGAACAATTGTTTTCAATTCTGGAAAATTTTGATTGTTGCATGTAGAATGGTGATTTCCTTTGTTATGTTTATTTGCTTTGCGAAGGTAAGCTCAACAAAAGGCATACATACTGACTAAAATTAATTGAGACATTTCCATATGTCATCATCTATAAGAAAGGTAAAGAAAATGTTGTTGTTGAAGTATTGTCATGAAGGTATAGTGCTCTTTCTTCTCTAAATACCAGATTCCTTGCAATTGAATATGCTGAGGAAATGTATGCAAATGATATTGGCTTTGCTGAATTGTTTCTTCCCTATGAAATTGAGCATTATGCATCCAAAGCCAACAAACAAAGAAGCTGTGTTGTTTTTGAACCTAATGTTGCTTACAAGATTGATATAGCTTTATATTGTTAATGTTCCTTTTAATGTGGCTGATTTATGTCCATTTGATCTAGGTGAAGATTTGAGGACGAATCCTTTTGAGGAGAGAGGGAATGATGCGACCCAGAATCAACAAATTGTCTCTTCAAGTTCAAGTGAAGATTTGAGGATGAACCCTTTTGAAGAGAGAGGGAATGATGCGACCCAAAATCATCAAATTGTCTCTTCAAGTTCAAGAGAAGATTCAAGGATGAATCCTTTTAAGGAGAGAGGGAATGATGCGACCCAAAATCATCAAATTGTCTCTTCAAGTTCAAGAGAAGATTCAAGGATGAATCCTTTTAAGGAGAGAGGGAATGATGCGACCCAAAATCATCAAATTGTCTCTTCAAGTTCAAGAGAAGATTCAAGGATGAATCCTTTTAAGGAGAGAGGGAGTGATGCGATCTAGAATCAACAAGTTGTCTCTTCAAATTTAAGTGACAACTCTTCAACTTCAAATGATCATTTTCAAATTCCAGCTGGACGAATCATGAGAGCACAAGCTAAAATATTCAAGGAAGCATCAGCAAATTTGATTCACAAAACAAAGATGTTGAAAACGTCACTAAGTTTATTTGTGATAAAAATGGAGTTGTTGATCAAGTTTTGGGCTTGGAAACTTCAAAATAAAGAGCTTGGACCTAGTACTACACATGGGAGGACTCATTTGGGCCTAAAGAAGATTATTTTGGTCTTTAAATGTTGACTACATTTTCTTTAATTTATTTGTACAAAAATCATTAAGTAGTTGGCATATTTGACTTTTGGGTTTTTCTAGAAGATTGTATTAGACTTATGGGTTTCCTAGCAAATGGTATTAAACTTTGTATTTTCTATTTTCTAAGTTGCAATTAGGTCATATTTCCCCATAAATACTTGGTGCTTCTTCATTTGTAAAACACACTTCATATTTGAATTATAAATGAAAGTTACACTTCTGCACTTTGTTTCATATGAGTGGATTCTCTCTAGGGTTCTTCGTAGAACTAATAGACTTATCAAGGCATGATCAACCTTGTGGCATCTTCCAACACTTCGGGTCCTTGTTCTTTCGAGTTCAAGGGTTCAAGTGGATTGTTGATCTGTGTTTAGCTTTCTTGGGGTGTGTATATTTCATATTGGTTGTGGGTTCATGGGATCTTCCCTTATGGGTTTGACCCATGATGTTGACTATAATAGATTGTGTTTTTTGGAATTTGTGAGATTTTGGGGGAGTAAGCTAAGCCAGGGGAAGTGATGCCAAATGTTGATAAAGTATAGAAAGCTTGATTTTAGAATATATCATGATTAAGAAAGTTATTAGGGATGGAAAATGGCAGTTTAGGGGTTGGGATTTTGAAAATCATCTTTCCTTTCCCAATTGATAGCCACTGCACATACAGGGCAGTTTAAAATAGATGAAATTTACTCAATTTGATGCTTCCAATGATTTTAAAATGAAAAATTGTATAGGGTCCAATGAGAGACTACAATTGGGAGCATAAGAAATGAAAAAGGGAATTTTTGAACTTAGTGAGCCTATGTCTTGGCCAAAGAGGATTGAGGGAGAAGGAAATGGATTTTGCTGCTTTTGAGTTTAAAAATAGATGCTACATGCAAATCATGGGGGATAGCATATGGAATTAAAGTTGAATTAAGTGGACAAATGTCCAAAGTTCAAGAGTTAAGTAAGGGAGGAGCTATTTTAGATTACTTTCATGGTTGTCCAGATTAAATTACTTTCAGTATATGGTTAATGTTTGATATACTAACGTAGAGTAAATGATCTCTAATAGTAATGATAATTTTTATATATGAAGTAGACACATGAAGCTTTCCAACAGGTCCCAAGTCAGGCCAACTATATTTGCGCTGCTTGAGTAATGAATTTTGGAATATAAGGCACAATTTTTGTCCAAAAAAGGGCAAGTTCACAAATAGAATTAACTATACTAATTTGAGTGTGATCATGATAGAATAATATTTTTCTCATATAAATGACTTCAAGAATTTTCAAAGAAAATTTAGAGCACCCTCATACAAAAGTTCTAGATTTAGTTATGAATTTTCAAAATGTTGGTGAAGTTCCTACAAATACACTATGTAATTTGAGTCACGTACAATGATGCTATCCTTAAAAGCTATTTTGTAACTACTGGCAAATAAGAAATGGCACTCCCTAAGATAAAACGGATCTTTTCTACAAGAACAAGGTAAACATAACAACGAAATAGAATAGAACCCATCATGTATAAAATCAAAGGAGGAGAGAAGTCCTCAAAAGTTTCAGAGCGGTCTCTTTGAACTCTTGCAGACATAGCCTTATAGAGGCTTCACAAACTCATATGCTGGGCAGCACCTTAATAATATTAAAAAGATGGTTTTGTGAACATTGGTGGCTATTAAAATGTTGGCTATGAAATAAGAGTGATTTATGACCATGAATACACCATATTAAAAGCAATAAACATCATCGAAGAAATCCGTTTATACATTTGAACAATTCCAACGTCCAACTTCTCACATTTAATGGCTAGTAAAAGATATTTTTGGTAAATAATTATTTATTCCAAAAGTACTTTTTATATTTCCATAAAAACAAATGATAAAAGGTGCACAATCCATATTTAACTCGACATAAGAGGTGGGGAGATGTAGCCTGATTCCAACCAGTGGCCCTTTTTGTGCTAGTCAATTACTCCTCTTAGCCCATTTAAGAGTCCAAGAATCCTATATTAGTTGGACCCCCACAATCCAAGCAAAATAAAACTTGTTCTTTGTGACACACGGACTCATTATTTACCACAATCCCCGACATATGTCAAAAAGAACGTCATTAGCTGAGTTACACACACGAGTATATCCATTGTATCTAGAGGTTATTTACACTATGAACTAGACCTAGACTAATAACACTTAGTACACAGAGATGTTAGTGGTCCTATGGACTATGAACTCACACCTCTTAGGCATATACTAGAGGTATTAGTTGTTAGATTGTATCACTACAAAAAAACACCTGATTTCTGACGGGATTTCTGACAGAACCTTTTCTATGGCAAATTCTGTTGGAAAAATTTCCGACGGAATTTTCCTTGGCAAATTTAGCCACGGAATTTCCGGCGGAATTTTTTCCGTGGCAATTTCCATCAAAATGTTTTCCGAAGGAATTTCTGACGGAAATTTCTGTCGCAATTTGTCACGAAAACTTCCGTCGAAAAAATTAAAATTTATTAATTTTTTAAAAAATAATATTTATAAAATTAAAATATAAATTAATAAATAATTCTATTTAACCTTAATTATTAAAATTATATTATTATTTATTAATATATATCTTATTAATATTATATTTATAATTTTATATTAAAAATAATATTTATAATATTAAATTATTATTTATTAAGTAAGTAATTTTAATTAAAAAAATATTTAAATTAAATATATAAATATTTTTTTACGTTTTTATTAAATTTCTCATTATTTTTAGTAATATTATATTTAATTAATAATTAATTATATGTATGTATGTTTATATATATATGATAATATGTAATAATATGACACAGGTTCATTTCGGCGCAACTGGTAAAGACATGCGTGCGAAGGCGTCAGCAGCCTGAGTTTGTAGGTTCGAATGGGAGGAGAGGCACTTGGAGGAATTATGAGGTTCGGACACCTGCACTACAAAAAAAAAACTTTCAGCGGCGACTTTTGTCGCAGCTGAAAGTCTAAAAGTCGCCGCTGAAAGTCTTTCAGCGGCGACAAAAAGTCGCCGCCTATGCGACTGTCGCTGAAAGTTTTATCGGCAACAATTTTTGTCGCCGCTGAAAGTATACTTTCAGCAGTGAGGTGACTTTCAGCGGCGACATTTGTGTCGCCGCTGAAGATATAGTTTCAGTGGCAACAAAAGTCACCGCTGAAGGTGGCTTTCAGCGGCGACTTTTGTCGCCGCTGAAAGTGTTAAGTTTTTTTTAAAAAAATTCAAAAAATTAAATTTTTTATTAAAAAAATTCGAATTTTTTTTAAAATATTTAATTTACAATTGCCACGTGTCTCCTCCCCGTGCTACCACGTGTCGCTTCCCCGTGTTGCCATGTGTCACCTCCTCGTGCTGCCACGTGTCGCCTCCTCATAATTCCTCCATGTGACTCTCCTCCAGTTCGAACCCGCGACCTCAGAGAGCCGATGCCTTAGTGCGCGAGTCTCTACCAGTTGCGCCGAAATGAATCTATGTCATATTATTACATATTATTATATATATAATATTATCATATATATAAACATACATACATATAATTAATTATATACATATAATTAATTATTAATTAAATATAATATTATTAAAAGTAATGAAAAATTAAATAAAAACGAAAAAATATTGATATATTTAAATTTAAAAATTTTTTAATTAAAATTATTTAATAAATAATAATTTAATATCATAAATATTATTTTTAATAAAAAATTATAAATATAATATTAATAAATAATAATATAATTTTAATAATTAAGGTTAAATAGAATTATTTAATAATTAATAGTTAAATTTTATAAATATTATTTTAATTTTATAAATATTATTTTTAAAAAATATTAATAAAAAAAATATGAGAAAGACTTTCAGCGGCGATAATAAAGTCGCCGCTGAAACTCACTTTCAGCGGCGACTTTTAATAGTTGCCGCTGAAAGTGTTTTAAAATTTTCAAAAAAACACTTTCAGCGGCGACACTAAAGTCGCCGCTAAAAGTGTTTTAAAATTTTTTTTTTTTTAAATTTCAAACAACACTTTTAGCGGCGACACTAAAATTGCCGCTGAAACTCACTTTCGGCGGCGACTTTTAACAGTCGCCGTTGAAAGTTTTTAAAAATTTTTTTTTTAAAATTTTCAAAAAAAACTTTTAGCGGCGACACTAAAGTCGCCACTGAAACTCACTTTCAACGGCGACTTTTAATAGTCGCCCCTGAAAGTGTTTTAAAATTTTTTTTTTAAATTTCAAACAACACTTTCAGCGGCGACACTAAAGTCGCCGCTGAAACTCACTTTCGGTAGCGACTTTTAATAGTTGCCGCTGAAAGTGTTTTAAAATTTTTTTTTTAAATTTCAAACAACACTTTCAGCGGCGACACTAAAGTCGCCGCTGAAACTCACTTTTGGCGGCGACTTTTAATAGTCGCCGCTGAAAGTGTTTTAAAATTTTTTTTTTAATTTCAAACAACACTTTTAGCAGTGACACTAAAGTCGCCGCTGAAACACATTTTCGGCGACGACAAAACAACGTCGCCACTAAAAGTGACACCTTCAGCGGCGACATTAAAAGTCGCCGCCAAATGTCGCTGCTGAAAGTGATTTTTTTTGTAGTGATGGCAACAGGAGGAGGAGACACGTGGTAGCCAGGGGAGAGGGACACGTGGCAATCTGAGAAGCAAACACGTGGCATTTGTAAATTTAAAAAATGAAAAGTTTTTTTAAAAATTTTTTTGATTTTTTTAAAATATGCGACAGAAACGAATTCCATCGGAACTTCCATCGGACGGAATGAGTTTATGTCGGAAATTTCCGACGGAATTGAAATTCTATTGCGAATTCCGTCAGAAACGCGGTCCATCGGAAATTCCGTCAGAAATCATCAGGTGTTTTTTTGTAGTGTATCCCCACATTTCGCTATTAATGTGGTTGTGCATGTTAAACAGCAATATACTTGCCTGTTGCATAACAAATGCTCTAGATATTTTGCCACGATCTCATAGGAGCGGCCCCACTCCATATTCGTAGAAAAAATTTCATGAAATGTACCTACAATGAGCACATCATCTCATAAGATTATGAAATCATTAAGAGCTTTCACTTAGCCTCACCAAAATGCATTCTAGCATTTTCTCATATAACTCAAGATTGGGAATACCCAAGTATACGATTAAATAAGAGCTTGAGTTAACAAAAAGACTGATAAGAGAAGTCTTCGAACTGACCATTGGAGATGACTGTTTAATTTTAATTCACCGGTTTTAATGACATGTTTTAATGACATCGAAAAGGTTTTATCACATTAAATGGTTATTAATACTTGTTTTGTAATTGTCATCTTAACACTACTACAGAATTGAGATATAACCACCCCCAAAGACGTCCTAAATTAAAAATTGGGTGGTTAAAAAGGGAGGCGGTGGCATTTTCGTAATTATATATATGTAGGGGAACCTTTAGGCGTCCCAAATTTGAATTTGGGACGTCTAAAGTGCTTCCTGGCGTGAAATATAAATTTCATAAATATTTTTTAGTGCATGGATCTGGGTTTAGGCGTCCCAAATGCCATTTGAGACGTCTAAAGGCGTCCCAAACCCACATGTCAGACACTTGTCTGACATGCGTCTTCTCATCTATCACACCTCCTCTCCTTACATCCTCTCAACTTTACTCTTCTTCCTCCTCTCCCCACGCACCCACCATCGGCCCTCCTCTATTTTTTTCTTCAACTCCTTCCTCCTCCCTTGTTCAAGCTCTCTCCTCCACCGTCGGCCCTTGTTGAACTCCTCCCTCCTCCCTTCTTCTTCCTTTTTGTTTAATTTCTTTGTTTCTTCAACGCACGCAACCGTCACTGCAGCAACTTCACCTCCTCCACAGTGGGTAGATTTTTGCTCTCTCCTCCACCTCCGTCCTTCCATTGTTGTGCACACCACCGTGGATCTCCAACGTCTTCTCTACCTCTCCAACATACTAGCTAGTGGGTGCCCTGATCAGGTAGGTTGGTTTATTTTCTTCGTTTTTTTTTGTTTATATATTGATATTAGGCTGGTTGGTTTATTATATATTGCTTATATTGAGATAGTTGATATTAGCCTGATGTGTTTGGTGTGGTTACATTGCTTAAATTGCATTTATTCGAGAATGGTTTATTTTCTTGTTTAAATATAAATTTACTTGTGTATAATAGAAATCCCTGTTGTTCAGTTTTAGGGAAATCTAGCTTTTATAAGCCAATGGAGATTTATCCATACACACATAGTGGCACCACCCCATTTCATTAGTCTTGTTCCTGCACCATTAATTAGTATATATAATAAAATAAAATATGATTTATTTAAATTAAAGAAATTCTTGTATTAATTCCAAACGAATTATGAAGAATAATTCAAGCCAAAACTTAAAAAGAAAACCATAACCCCAATATTCATTAAATGATTTTTATCTAAATATTTTCAATAAAACAATTTTATTTTTGGAAGAACTCAACTTAAAATTGTTTTGTTAATATGAAACTCGTTTTGTTTTTAATTCTTCCAAACCTCAAAAAAAATCTTTAATTTAATCTTATTGTATTTATTTTATTATACATTAATTTTATATATATATACTTATTAAAAAAATAAGTTACATAGCACTGAAACCCTTTTAAGAGGAGAGATGAGGCTAAGAGGGGGCAATAAAGTTATTAAGCCCATATTTTAAAATCCTAAATTGGGTTGATAACTTAATTAGGCAATCCCATCATATGTCGTTGAGAATTGTACTAAACGTGTGAATGTTATTGGTAATGCCTTAGGTGGTAACAAAATGGATCATAGTTGGATGAATGCTTTGAGAACTAGTGAAGAATATGAGAAAGGGGTGGACGAATTTATTGAATTCGCTAAAAAGAATGCTCCTGCAAGAAATGGGAAGTATTTTTGTCCTTGTGTCAATTGTTAGAATGAGAGTAGACGGGATGTTGATGTCATAAAGAATCACCTACTTTGTGATGGAATAAATCTGCGATACATAAGGTGGATATGGCATGGTGAGGAAGTAACTGATTGTCCGTCACACAAGAAGGAAGCTGTGGATGTCATAGATGAAGATAGAATGGAGAGAATGATTAACGATGTTGAGGCAGAATTCTTTGCGCAGTCGCAGGAGTATGACAACCTGCGGAGTGATGCAGAGACACCATTGTACAGTGGTAGTAAGTACACGCGGCTGACAGGAACATTACATTTGGTTAACTTAAAGGCAACTTGTGGGTGGACCGATAGTAGTTTCACATTGCTACTTGAACTATTGTGTGATATGTTTCCGGAGGATAATGTGCTTCCAAATCGTATGTATGAGGCCAAGAAAATCCTGTCTACAATGGGTATGGAATATAAGAAGATACATGCTTGCCCTAATGACTGCGTACTGTACAGAAATGAGTACGGAGGTCTTAGTGAGTGTCCTAAGTGTAAAACTGCACGATACAAAGTGAAAAAAGAAGGTGGTTGTGGTGATGTGACAAGTAAAAGGCAACCTTTAAAGGTTATGTGGTATCTTCCAATAATACCACGTTTTAAACGTTTGTTTGCGAGTGCAACAAAAGCGAAGAAGTTGAGATGGCACTCTGATGAGAGAATATCTGATGGGAAATATCTTCGGCACCCAGCTGACTCTCCACAATGGCAAAAAATAGATGAAATGTTCCCTCAATTTGGCAGCGAGCCGAGAAACCTACGGCTTGGGCTTTGTACAGACGGCATCAATCCGTATAGAACTCTTACTAGCACACATAGTGCGTGGCCGGTTCTCCTTGTAATATACAACTTGTCTCCCTGGCTATGTATGAAACGTAAGTATATGATGCTATCTATGATGATTTCTGGACCAAAACAGCCAGGGAACGATATTGATGTCTATTTGGCTCCTTTGATTGAGGACTTGAAGAAGTTGTGGGAGGAAGGCGTAGATGTGTTTGATGCTTATAAGAAGGAGTCTTTCAAGCTACGTGCAATGATTTTTACAACGATAAACGACTTCCCTGCATACTGAAACTTGTCATGGTACAGCGTGAAGGGTCACAAAGCATGCCTAATATGTGAAGCAGACACACACTTCCAACAACTAAAGCATGGAAGAAAAACTGTCTACCTTGGCCACAGGAGGTTTCTTCATCGGTTCCACCCGTATTATAGGCTAAGAAAGCGGTTTAACGGCTTACCGGAGCATGGAATGGCTCCAAAGTCACTAACCGGAGAGGAAGTCTACAGTCGAGTGGAACGTATCCATGTCACTTTTGGTAAGAATCAGAGGGTTGTGGGTGAGAAGAACATATGGAAGAAGAGATCCATTTTCTTTGATCTTCCATATTGGCGTTCGCTTGACGTGAGACACAGTATTGATGTGATGCATGTGGAGAAGAATATTTGTGATAGCCTTATCAGTACGCTTTTGCACATACCAGGGAAGACTAAGGATGGGATTAATGCGAGATTAGACCTTGTCCATATGGGAATAAGAGAACGGTTACATCCACAACTAAGAGATGATGGTAGGAGGGCATACATGGAGCCAGCATCGCATACACTATCAAAAGCAGAGAAAAGAAGTTTGTGTGGGTGTTTGCATGAAATGAAGGTGCCGCAAGGGTATTCCTCGAATATGAGAAGATGTGTCTCAATGGACGATTTGAAGTTAGTGGGAATGAAGTCCCATGATTATCATGTGTTGATGCAACAACTATTACCAGTAGCTATTAGAGGCATAATGAAAGATGAAGTACGAAACACAGTGACAAGATTGTGCGTTTTCTTCAATGCTATCTGTAACAAAGTCATTGATACTGAAAAGTTGGATGAACTAGAAAATGAGGGTTACATTATTTTGTCACAACTAGAGATGCACTTTCCACCTTCATTTTTTGATATAATGGTGCATTTGGTAGTTCATTTGGTGAGGGAGGTAAGGCTATGCGGTCTAGTTTACCTGAGGTGGATGTACCCTTTCGAGCGATACATGAAGATCTTAAAAGGGTATTCTAAAAATCCTTATCGACCAGAAGCCTCAATAGTAGAAAGATATGTAGTTGAGGAGGCTATGGAGTTTTGCAAAGATTATATGTCAGGGAAGAAGGAACAATCTCGGCATGAAGAAGGGAGAAGCAAGGGAACACGAGGACTGAAAGTGAAGAATGTTCCTCGTGAAGAGGTGTTGCAAGCCCACTTGTATATCCTGAATAATATGGAAGAAGTTCAACCTTACATAAATGAACACAGAAACACTTTGAAGAACAAGAATCCAAGGAAGAATGACATGCAGATTGCTATTGAGCAAAACAAGACATTCATGCAGTGGTTCGAGGAAAAGGTTTTGCACGAGATCGGTGTGTTTGAGACAATCGAGTGGCTAGCTTAGGGGCCTTCGTTTCAGGTCATTACTTGGACCGGTTATGATATAAATGGCTATTCTTTCTATGCCAAAGAGCAAGATGACAAAAGTACCATGTAAAATAGTGGGGTCATGGTAGAAGCTGAATCTATGCACTTTCCCAGTTCGAGAGACAAAAACCCCATATTAGCGTCTATGGCCTATTATGGAGTTATAGAAGAAATATGGGAGATGACGTACAACAAGTTCAAAGTTGCTTTATTTAAATGTAAGTGGGTTAGCAACAATGCCGTGGTAATAGATAAACAATTTGGATTTGTCTCAGTCGATCTTCGAAGAGTTGGCTATAGAGACGAGCCCTTCATTTTAGCAAGCCAGGCAAAACAAGTGTTTTATGTCACCGATCCTGCCAGCAAAAACATGTCCATTGTCCTTAAAAGTAAAAAAACAGAAGTATGGTGATCCGACCTTCAACCTTGATGACACACCACCTTTCACAACAACTACACCTCGAACAAATAAAGTAGAATTGGTAGATGATGACGAATATACTGTAAGAAATGACCATGGTGAAGGACTATGGGAAACAATATAGAGTAAGACCTTAATTTATAAACGAGAACTGTGTTTTTTCTATTTTACTTCCTGCTTAGTATATTTCGTTTTCATTGCAATTTACTTACGTTTCTGATGATGCTTTTTGTGTTAACAGGAATATGGACAACGTTAGTGATGACAAGAGGTGTAGAGATGACGAAAGCTCTAGCAATAACGAAAGGCCTAGAGTTGAACCCCCTGCAAGAAGGAGGGTTAGAGGCTGTACAAAGATGGGAGCATTGGTTGCACGTTATGAACATCAACAGGAGAGGCTGCATATAGACTTCGATGACAATCTAAATCCAGTTGGTCCTGAGGAAGACCACTTCATTAGCTACGTAGGGCTTTTGGCTCGAAGCAAAGTGCGCATTGTTAAACCTCATGTTTTGATGATAACAAAAGTATGGTTTGAAAGAGAAATGATTAATAATCAAGTTTGAGCTAAGTAATGACAGGAACAAGGTTTACTTGAAGTTAGCATGGAAGTATTGAAGATTAGCCAAGAGAAAATGCTGAGGAACTTGATCAGAAGTGTAGTTTCTAAGGCATTACTCGAGGTGCTACTCGAGTAATAAGACAAAACTTGAGGTAACCAAGGAAAACTTCCAATAACCTGCCACCATTACTCGAGGAGCTACTCGAGTAACCAGGTAAAAACTTGGAGTTGCTCTCGGCCTGCTAATGTTACTCGAGGAGGTACTCGAGTAACCAAGTAAAACTTCCAGTTGCCTTCAAGTTTTCCCAATGATACTCGAGGAGCTACTCGAGTACCTGTGTTTTCTAAAATGTGGACCTCTCGGCATTTTGTACCACTGCTAATGTTACTCGAGGAGCTACTCAAGTAACCCTGTGAAAACTTCCAGTTGCCTTCAACTTTTCCCCATGATACTCGAGGAGCTACTCGAGTAACTTTGTTTCTCAAAATTTGTAACTCTCGGCACTTTGTACCACTGCCAATGTTACTCGAGGAGCTACTCGAGTAACAGACTAAGGTAAGTGAAAACTTGAGGTTGGTACCCGATTAACTTGATCTCTTCTTATTTCATCTTCCTCGAGTACTTACTCTAGTATACAAGTTTTTCATGGTTTATTTTAAGTGGATTCTTCGAGTATGTACCCCAGTTTGCACAAATATTTCCAAAGGAAACTTCAAGTCATTACCAGAGTAAATCATGCTCATAAGTCTTAGTTACTCGAGGAGGAACCCGAGTAACCTATGCAAAAATGAATGCATTACTCGAGTCCCTACTCGAGTAACAAGGTAATTGCTCTCGGCCTTGAAATCCTGCCAACATTACTGGAGTAGAGCATCGAGTAATCAAAAGTTTTTCAAAGGATTACTCGAGGTGTTACCCCAGTAATCTATGAAGTTGCAAAAGCATTACTGGAGTAGCTACCCGAGTAAATAACTATTCTCAAAGGTTTGAAATTTAGTTTACTCCATGCACTACCCGAGTAATCTTGTTTTTCTTCATTGACTTTCAATTAAACAAAGATTTCACGATGTTACTCGAGGAGCTACTCGAGTAAACTTCAAGGGTTACTCGAGGAGCTACTCGAGTAAGCATACCCAGAAATTTAGAAATCATTCAAACTTTCATTATATTGTTTCCTATATGATTAACCTTTCATTGTATTAGTATTCTTAGTCTATTTACAGAGAAACAATGAAGAAATCATACCAAGAGATGAAAGTCAAAAGAAACGTTCAAATGCCAACCACCGCCAACGGATATTTTTCAAAAACTTGAAAAGTCAATAGTGGCTGCGCACTCACCAACGGACGAAAGGAAACGTTCCAACGGTCATCACCAACATATCTATATATATGGGAACATCCAAACAGAGAAAAACACCCAAGCACACATACGAACGTATCATTAAGTTCATTGCTCTGTTTTCACGCTGAAATTGTATTTCTATGCTTCAGTGATTATCATTTACTCTGTAAGAGAGATATTTCATTCAAACTCAATATTTGTTATTGAGATAACTTAAGGTTGTGGAACCTTGAGTTGGAATTGGATTACAACTTGTAAGGGGGAGCGAGTGTCCAGGTGTAAGGAACTTGCTTGTACTGAGGTGCCAAGAACCCACTGAATCTTGGAAGTTATAGTGAAACTCTCAGAGAAGCTCTGAGGACTGGACGTAGGTCAAAGTGGTTGTGACCGAACCAGTATAACTCCCGGTGTACACTTCGGTGATATTTCTCCTTACTCATTACTGTTTTAATTCTTTTGTCAAAGTTTTATATTTTTGAAAGAAATTTCAGTATCACCTAATTCACCCCCCCTCTTGGGTGAAACGCTTGATCTAACACGCATTACCTACAATAATTGGAGATTGGTTCCCCCAAAAACGAAAGACATGATTTGGCAGCAACTTTTGGTATGTAAGTTTTGATGCATTGTAGCTTTGTTCTTATTGTTTCAAATATAATAATCTTATGTTTTACCTTGCAGCAAACATACGATGTCTCAGACACCACGGAGATGTATAGGCACTGGATGGATGAGGTTCGTGTACGATGGAAAGGTTTCAAGAACAAGCTAACAGCGCATTACATTCGAGGGCCCCTTAGGGGTAAGGATCCATATGCACAGTATACATATTTATCTCCAGAGGACTGGAGGTTGTTTGCGGCATCACGAGCAGATCCTGAGTTTTTGGTAAGATTTCTGTCATCATGATATAGAACTTGTAATTTTCATATACTTTATATTGTTGATTCATTTTTTGTTGTTTTTCATTCATAGAAATTAAGTGCAGCAAATGCCCAGAGGCAAGCCGAAAATAAATATCAACATTTCATGTCTCACGGTGGATATCGGAAGCTTGAGCGGCAAATGATGGCAGAAGAGTTACAGAAAATGAAGGAAGCAGCGGAATCTGATCTTAGCGTTGTTATCCAGCCACCGGTACCTCCTCCACATCACAAAAAATGGAAAGCAGGGAGGATTAAGGCTGGGAAGTACATAAATCCGACTGTTGCTGAGGTTGCTGCGAGGATTGTAAGTAGTTATACCATAAGTACCTAATTTTTTACATGTTGCGAGTGGTTTCGATACATTTACGATAAACTGTATGCTATAGGATGACCTAGACGAGCAGAGTAGCCAAGGTTCATTCAATCCAAGTAGACGGATGGACATCTTGTCAACGGCTATTGGGAAGGCAGATGACCTTGGTCGTGTTCGAGGAGAGACACGGGGAGTTAGTGCCGCGAGGTATTTTGGATGAGAGCCACATTATTCGTCACAAGCTGGACCTAGTAAGGACGTTGTGGCCAAGATTCGAGAGGAGCTCGAACGAGAGATCGAGGCCAACCTTCGTGACAAGCTCCGACAAGAGCTGTTGCCAGAGCTTCAACTTGAAATGGCAAAGATGTTTGAAGCACAAAGGGCAAGGGACGAGCATAGAACTTAGGAATCCCCAGCCTTCAACTGGAGCAACCACTTGGTGACCCTCCTCCCACTCCAGTGTCGGGAGACCCTTACACCCTCTATTTGGATGATCCACTGTTGCGTGTTGTTGCTGATGCTCTCATTCACACTCGTGCTACCACCTACCATAATCAGCAAATTCCGGAGGATTTTCATAGGGTGAATGTGACGAGTGTTAGAAAGGGGGAAGAAGGTACAGCCATCCCTGTTCCTGATCCAGAGGTTGGCACGTTAGGTCAAGGGATAGGATCTTTCATCCTTTGGCCTCGCAATCTTATTGGTTCAGACGCAACACCTCCAATGGTAGGAATTACCTTACTGTTACTGAAAATCTGTTGGCATCCTAATAACAATTTGTTTTTTGATGTTCTAAAAGGATGACGAAGCTGCGAGCAAATGGCCCTACTTAGCACGGCTGCAACAGATCTACAAGCGCATTAAACATATTGACTTGAAGATGCCTCCAGGGATTGTGGGCCAAGTGGAGTATCCCTACACGATTGACAATAAAGATCTCAAGCAGTTTATCAGGTTGGAGGAGATAGATGCAGGCTGGGTCAAATTTGCAGTCCGGTAAGTTTTTTTCCCATAGAATTCATTTAGTGGTTTTTTGTTTTCATACATTCAAGAATTGATTCCTTATTTTAATTCTATTATAGCACCTTCCACGATCTCTGCACAAACATGGAAAGAAGTAATTGGTATGGATTCTTATGTCCTGCGAATACGACAGGGGATACTTGTACTGTAGCACATAGGACTCACTATGTCGGCTACGCAATGGCACAAACCAAACTTCGTTGTTATCTAGCACCCATTGTCCAACGGTTCGTATTTACATTTTGTCAATTTAAGAAGTTTAATAAATAATTGTCTTCTCACTCATCTAACTTCATTTTAATGTGTACATGTTGTTAAAGTTACCACTGGACTTTGTGTGTTATATGTCCCCGCCGCAACGTAGTCTATTGGTTTGATCCCTTGAGTAAAAAGCCAGACAGAGATACAAAATCCATCTTCGACATGTAAGTTATTCTGTTTGTATTTCATTGACAACAAAAATAAATGAATGGTTCTAATTTCTGTTCATTTTGCTTTTCATGATAGTGCTTGTCAAACATATAGAATCCTAGGTGGGTCACGCGAGGGTACAGTTGTTAAAAAGCCAAAGTGGTTTTATCCTATAGTAAGTACATTCGATCCTACCTAATTGTTTCATTGACGGTCCTTTTAGACATACCTTTATTGATTTTAACAACCAATTGCATCCCTTTGATTAAAAGTGCCCTCGGCAACCTGGCAACACTGAATGCGGATATTATGTTATACTTTATATGTATAACATAACTCAAAGTGGAATTACTAGCGATTTTGAAAAGGTAATCGCTTCTTCATTCTCAAATGATAATATTTTTGGTGTTCTAATCGAAATGCTAATTAATTCATTTGCTTGATATTCATTTCATCAAAGCTTACTTTCTAATTTTCAGATTTTTGATAATGAAGATGCCTACCTATGTGAAGACCTTGATTTGATCAGAGATCTTTTGGCTGGACATCTTCTTCAACATATAGAGCAGTAAACTTTTTATTTTATATCAGTTTGTACTTGTGTGATGACAGCGTTTTGACACTTTCTGGTTGTTTTTTGTTGATATATATAGTACTAGGTTGTATGAAAGGTTATTGTATGTATATATAGTAAAGATTGTAGTGCTGGATGTCCTTACCAGTTTGTAACGGACAGTGTGGTTTATGAATCCATCTTCTATTCTATTTTTGCAGTTTGAATTCGTTGGGTAATACAGAATGTAAATTATGGTATAAAAAAAACCTAACTTTTAGACGTCCTAAATTAAGAATTGGGAGGTCTAAAGTCCCCCAGGGTGGGACTTTAGACATCCCAAATGACATTTGGGAGGTCTAAAGTCCCACCCTGGGGGGACTTTAGGCGTCCCAAATTACAATTTGGGACGCCTAAAGTCAGACTTTGGGCGTCCCTATCATTTGGGACGTCTTTTCTTTCAACTTACTACGCCCCCAGTATATACGTCCCCCCGTTTTGCGACGTTAAAGGTGCCAAATTTGGGAGGTTAAAGCCCCTTTTTGTAGTAGTGTAATTGTCATAAAACCTTCCTTAACAACCATTATAACTCTCCAAAGGTCACATGTTTTTGCCTATAAAAGGCAACTTTTGGTACATGGTCAAGATATACTGTAGTCCCTGAGCTCCTCTCCTCTTTCTCATCTTTTAAGTTACACTGATATCTTTCTGTTGTTCTATCACCCTACTTTCTGTAAGAAGGGTTCATTTTATCATGGAGAGTGCTTCCAATTCCTAGTTTACTAGGGGGTTGCATAATATTTCCTAAGGACAGTGTCCTTAAGCGTGACTCAAACTCTTTTTTTATTGAGTTTTTGTAGGTGTCGCAGTAATTTGTACGGTGTACAGTGTTGACTGATGCAGACACAAAGTTGGACCACCAAACTAGAATTATGAAATGAATAGTAACCCAAATATTAATATGCAAGTTTCAGTTTATGGGCAATAATTATCGATTTCCCTGAATCATAGCTCTTCTAGATGCGTAGTAAAGGTTGTAAAATTATGGATGTTATAAAGCAAAGGTAACGAAAACAAGAACAAGTTTGGCAAATTGTTCCTTGCTTTTCTTTTCTTTTAATGGGTTTTGTTCCGGTGAACAAAAAACCTACTCTTCCCCTCACGAACTCATTCCATAAGGAAAATCCTTTCTTGTCGTTGGTAGTGTTGTCACATTTGCGTTTTTGCCCAGAAATTCAAATTTTTCTCAGTTGAGGCACTTTGATCTGTGCTTGAGTTGATTTGCCGGTAACCTCACAAATGGGACTATAATCACATCTTGGTCCACTGATATTGATTTCCTAGCAATTTGCTGGTAACCTCAAAAATAAGATCACTTCATTGTGCTGGATATTTTGTTCAATCATCTCTGAGGTGCGTTGCCTTTGGAATTCTCCAAGTTTTTTTTTGGTCGAGGAATACTCCAAGTTGAAGCTGCTGAAACTTTTGGATTTCGGTGTTTTTTTTTTAATATTTTGAAATGGCTTATATTTTCCAAGATTAGATGCTGACACAGTTAATCAGTTAATCTTTCAAAACTCAAATGTGCCCTTCATGACCAACAATGTGTTGATCACTTAATGTTTATATATTACTAATTACTAAATACTTTGCGTCTTTTTTCCGTGATATGGCCCTTCGTCTGAAAACATGAAAGTGACTCCAAATGAAGTTGAAACACTCTTACAGGATGGCTTATGTCAATTCAATCACTATGACTTTCTTTTGCAAGAGCAACAACTGTACATAAGCTGAAGGTGATCGTGAGCCCGGTGTCTCAAGTATGGAACATTGCTTAAAATTTTTTAAATATTTATTACTTTCTAATTTTATTTTTTTATTACTATTTTAAATTCATATTTAATTTTGTTATCAATAGATTTAAAATATTTATTTTATATTAATATTTTTATTTCGTATCCTCCGCTCGCCTACACACTTCGATCACCAATCAAAATCTTGCATTTTCATTAAGGTAAGAATTACGGTAATAAGTATTTGAATTGATATTTAGTACTTTGATGATATAAATAGAATTTAAATAATATCACATTAAAAAAGAATTTAAATAATTTTTTATTTATAATTCCTTATCGATCTGACCTTCGAGTTAACTCTAATCTAAACCACTAACCCTTGACCTACAGTCTCGACAGCTTCAAACCGGTCTGGTTTAGTACCCTGAGATATATAGATGATGTCACTGTTCGCAACCGCAAGTGCATGGATCGCGTCAAGTAATAAAGTGATAAGTAAGATCGTTCCCTCAAGGATTTGAGTAACAAATTAGTCAAGTAATATGCTTGGTGTATTCAATTAAGTTGAGCTAAGACATGTTGTTGGTGTAGACAAAGAGAAATTTCAAAAGATATTTTTGTAGAAGCTAAGAATTACTGAACAAAAATCTGATCCTTGTGGTTTTAACAGTTGTAATAAGCCTAGGATTGTTCATCCCCTTTGTATTTCATAAACTTAATTGATTTTTCTTCCTCTTCAAGAGTCTTTCCATGAGATATTTATATGTTAGTCTAAGGTTCGCAAGCATTTGATTAAGCTCTCTCAAGTCATAACCAACTCTATATCTTCAATTAACATGTACAATCTCTTGCTACCGTTAAGAGAAAATATTCATTAGGCACCAACCTTAATATGACAATGTTAGGCTAGTAACTATATCTCTATATTACTAACAAAACATCCATTTAGTTCCTAAACTTCAAGTCTAGCATAATTTGACCAAAGTTCTATAATTAAATTAACTCTCTCAAGCTTAATTTAATTGAACAAATCATCCACAGTGATGGCCAATCATGAATAGCAGTGAAAACAAGGTAAAATCAACATATATATTCCATTAGATACTTAAAGAGAGAAGGAATCAAGTTTAATCCATACAAAGGTTCAAAAACAATCCTAGAATAAAAGTTTAGCTGCTCATAGTCAAGAAATGAATACAAAGATACAGAGCATGAACTGCCATGTCAGCAAAATAGAGAAGAAAGAGAAAGAAATAAGTAAAACAAAGGAAAATCAGCTCGAATCTCTACAAATCTTCAATCTCCGCTTGATTTCCGTTGCTTTATAGCACACCCAGGCTCAGAGGAATGTCATAGCTACCTCTCTAGGTCTTTTTGGATCAGGAAGCCCCCCTTTCAGTCTCTAGATTCAGCATTTATACGCCCTGAATGTCAAAATGCATAGCAGCTGCATCGGGTGTTGGCCGCGGCTAGTAAGTTACTGACCAAGAAATGCCCGCGGCACAAAGGATCATTGGCCGCAGCCAGTATGTTTCTGACCTCATGTTGGCTGTAGCTAGTGAATGTGTTGGCCGCGGCTAGAAACCCAAAAGTGCAAATTTGTCTCTTGCCATGATCTTTTCTCATTCTTGCATTTCCATAGCATGATTGATCGCTTCAACTCCATTTCACCTTCTTTTCATAGAATTTGGCTTTCTCCGGCTCCAGCTGTGACTGAATTTTTATCCTTTCAACACAAAGAACTCATAAAAGCTCATAGTTTGATAATCATAATAGATATTCACATATTTCCCCCATATTTATACTCTTTCCGTGCCAATTGTATTAAACACATTTCCTTTACTTCAGCACTCCCAAATGCCCATTAGTACACCAAAATGAGGAAGAGATAAGAGGAAATGTGCAATTCTGACAAGAAATTAATGAGGTTAACACACCCCCAAACTTAAACTTTTACTCGTCCTCAAGTAAAACCAGTTAAGTAACAAGAGCTAGATTAATTAAATCCAGACAGAGTGCTCATGCATGATAATTTTCCTCATTGACTACTTATGATGTAATGCTCAATAGGAAAAAACAAAATATAAAGGGATGCCTGGTTCACAGTTTAAGGACAAACTTCCCAACATTTTCCAGAATGTGTGTGTGATGAGAGTTGAATAACAATCTTTCTATAGTTGTTAAGATCAAATACAACACTTCAACATGTATAAGCAACCTCAATATCTAAACTTAATCCTTCTGCATTCTGCTTTCTATCCACTTGTAGATCATTCCACAAAATTTTAAAATCAATGGGACCTTTGGGGCTTGTAATGTGGTTAGAGGTTAAGCTTATCAAAAGAATAGGAGCATAGAGAATTCAAAATTCTTGAGAATAATGACTATCTTTTTCATGCAGCTCATCTCCTCCCCTAAACTTATCTCAAGTTGCTTCCTTATACTCCAAATTTTTATTGGATTAATCATTAATCACTAATGAAGCTAGCACAAGTTTTAGCATGAGGTAATATAGATGGACTAGATTAATGCACAATTAATCAAAGAAATGTACACAAGAGAACACTCAAGGATTTAAGTGTTTAACTCTCACAAGTATAGGAAATTTCGCTCAATATCACCTAGACTAGGTTCTACTATATACTTGTAGAAACTCTACTCTCTCCACCACTTTGTAGCACCTAGACTCATGAATCAAGGGGAATTTTTAAAAAGTGTTGTAATAATGGAAATGGTCTCATGGAAAGGATAATGAAACAAATACTATGCATACACAAATGTTTACAGTGGCATCCACTTTTTTTTTATCATGCCTTTTTTTTCCTACTAATTCTCTCTCTCTCTCTTTTATATACATAATTCATGAAAATGGCATTTATTCAAACCAATAATATTCATGACAATTCATTGATATTTAAGTGCCAATCTAATGCAAATGTTCCATACATAGTGCTTGTTGTTAAATGATAGATTTTGAAATGTGAAGGGCTCAAAGGGTTAACAATGGATTAGTATATAGGGGTTGTGTTTAGGTAAATGGGTTTAGAAATGAATGCCCCTATCATATTCATTAATCTACATGCAAATGTGATTTTGAAAGAGAATTTAAACAAGTTTTAGAGGTACACTAGAATAGGTGGCAAACACACATTAATGAATGAAAATTAGGCTCGAAATCCTTCCAACAAATGTTTTCTTCTCAGATGCACATTCATAAAGATTAATTGAAGATTAGCCTAATCAAAATGCAAGTATCCATTTATTTTGATAGGCTAGGCCTGATCAGGTCAGAAACAGGCCAGGCCGCAATGTTTATTCTGAAAAGTATTAGGAATTAATTTTTAAGAAATGAACCAAGCATTCATGAATATTTATTATTGTTTTCCTGGAAAACATAAAATCCAAGTATCCATTTCTATCATTGGATCACGCATTCTACTTCAGATATAGTTAATCAAATCTAACTCAACTTTTGACTCACAGGACAGGGCACAAAACACATTTCCAAAATGTGAAATTCTTGTCAACGATCAAAAACATGCATCAAATACCCCCAAACTTGAGACAGACAGTGTCCGCACTGTCACAAGGCACAAAGTGCACACATATTGCTTGTAATGGAATAGATAACACAACAATCCATAGACAGAATAATGACAGATATATGTGAGAGGAACAACATTAAGTGAAACCCAAAATCAACCATTAGCAAGAAAAATGCCAATAATATCCATTGATCATAGTATGAATAGCAACCAAAGCAACAAAAACAAAAAGAAAATCCTAACAATAAAGAAAAGTAATAATAATCCTCGCCACCATCATCACTGGTATCTGCATCATCATCATCCTTATCTTCTATCATCATCATCACCAGCATGAACAGCACCAGAAGCATGTGCAGCCAATAACTCCTCTAATTAGGTCAATCAAGCTCTATGGTCTTACAGATAGGAGAGGCATTGGGTAGCAGTGGCCTCAGTGCGCTGGATGGCAGCTAGGATCATATATAAGGTTGGAGGAGGTTGAGAGGAGGAAGGGGCACCCGATGGTCCACCATGTTCTGGATGAGACTGAGAGGGTCTACTATGTTCAAATATAGGAGCAGTAGCTTATCGTTTGGCTGGTGGAACGTGTTCATTCGCCTTGGGCTTGATGATCTGATATTGAAATTTCTTGATTGGTTTGAATAAGACATCAATGGCTAAGGCTGGGACACCCACAGAGGAACAGAAAGCAAAGATAAGGTGGGGCAATATCAGGCCACCAGTATGGTCATGGTTGTGGTCTCTTAAAGACTTGTAAATCACAGCACCTAAATTGATTGGTTCCTTATTCATCAGAAGGTAAATAAGGAGGGCTTGGTCCCTAGTAAGGTAGTTTCAGTTGGATGAAGGCTAGAAATAATCCTTGCCAAAGTGTAACGAAACTCGAGCTTAAATCGATAATCGTGCATGGGGTAAATATTTTTGAGTCCCACCTCGACTTTGCCAAGCCACCACTCCATCAGAAACCAACAATTGAGAAAAGGCATCCTCAAGGATGTCATCTGTATTTTCTAAATGCTGCTGGTATTTGCATTCCTCAACTGCTGGGAGTGATGAAAATTGCCTGAAATTAGCCAGAGTGAAGTTGATATTGATACCCTGAAGGGGAAACAGCCAAATAGGCCGTACACAGGTATTGGCGTAAATCTTATAGGCAATTTGTAGATTTCTATCAGTCTTGGGGTCCATGCACTTATTCAAGTGATATGTCCGAGTAGCTAGCTCATGCAACACATAGGAGACAATGAAAGGGAATTCGCATTCTTGCAGTAGAGGCCTCTTAATGATCTTTGTTTTTGCCTTAGCAATGGCCCTAGGGCCTACTCGGTCAGTGACACACTTGGCAGGCATGGTAGCTAGAGAAATAGACAGATGATAAACCCAAATGCAGACAAGCAAGACAAAAGATTGACACTAAAGAATGAAAGAAAAGCCTATTAGCAGATTAGAAAAAGAAAAAACTTACACACTACGAAAGAAATGAAAACAAAAGAGAAATTTCCCCCAAACTTAGTGTCTTACTAGCACCAAACCTTCAATCAAAATTCCAGCCTAACTCCTATCCTCACTGCATGGAGACGTCAATAATGTGCCAAAGACCTCTAGCAAATACCAAAGTAATATTTACCATTCCAGCCTAGATCCTATTCCCATTTCTTTAAAAAACTGATTTTTGTCCAAAAGGAAGTGCATTATAATGATAAATGAAGGAATTGAAAATTGGCTTGGAAATATGGCTTGGAAATATGATGCACAACCAACATTTTGAAATAATGTGAAATAACAAAACAATGCCAATCGCTAAACCAGTTTGCACTATTCAAACCTATGCATAGAACAACATTCTGTCTATTGGAAAATCGATGACAATGAATTTGTGGCCAAAATTAGAAAGAAACAATATGGAATAACAGATTTATGTGCAAAATAGTTTGACAAATCACAATGTGGAGCACAATAATGAGATAGATCGAAGCATAAGGAAATAAAAAAAATGCTACGAGAATAGCCATTAGTCTCACCTATGCCTACGCCTATATCCCCAAATCCGAACCACACTAACTACCCATAAGGCTAATTAAAAGAGTGATGACGAGATGCAATTACCTTTGAGGGTTGAAGAATCGATGGAGTGAATGAGAAATCAGAGAAAACTGGGTCACGTCCGGCGCCTAGGTTGCAGAAAACCAGACAGCGATGTGCAGATCTGAGGTGGAAACTGAGATAGAATGAAAGATGGAAGATGGAATGAAGGCAAAATGCAATGGAGGTCAAAGATTAAGGGAAAAATGGGAGAGAGATCGAAGAGATATGAAGTTGAAACTGACAAAAGAGAAAGAAAGAGGAGCGGCTGTGAGGAAGAGAAATGAGGAATGAAGAGGCGCGGCTATTAGGGTTATAATATTGTGCTATCAGGCTTGGGCTGTAGCACAAAACATTCTTGGCTGTGGACCAAGACTTTCTGTGCATTCCTGGGCCGCAGTCCAACACTTTCTGTGCATTCCTGGGCTACGGTCTAAGACTTTCTATGCTCTTATTGGCCGTGGCCAACATTGTACTGGCCACGGTCTAAACCTTTCCTCCCAGCTTCATCAGATATCAGGCTTGCAACATAGAGACACAGAAAATATACTATGCTTTCCACCCTATGTTCCTCAACACATAATACCAAAATTGAATCACTTTCACCATAACTTCCTCTTAAGTCACACACAATCAACAACCATCAATAGACTAAACATTTGAGCACACTTTCTCATGATCAAAATGTATCCATTATTCAAAATTCACTTTGCATAAAAATGACAGGATTCAACAAAGGCAATGCAATAGTATATCTCTAATTCATATTTCAACCATAAGTACACTTTTATCAGAGGTTAGAGAAGTGAGTAATAGTCATCAAATCAAGTCATACTCATCTAAGATTAGACTTAATTAAATCCTGGGAAGTTGAGGAACTTTCCTGGAACATGCCTCTCCAATACTAGGAATCACCACCCTTCCTTTGTATCCCCTTACTCTCTACTTCTCTCTATTTGGGGTTCCTCTCCTTCCTGCAAAAGCAAAAGACTAGACATAAATCCACAAAAAATATACCAAAATCAAAGAAACTACAAAAATTAAGTTAAGAACTTGAGTTGCCTCCCAAGAAGCGCTTAATTTATAGTCTTTAACCTAACTCTTCATGTTGCTTACTCTTCATTAGATAAGTAGATAGTGGATACCAACCTATCCACCTCTCCTCCCTAATAATGCTTCAACCACTGACCGTTAACCTTAAATCGCTCTCCCTTCTCATTTTCCACCTCCACATCACCAAATTTGGATGCTTGAACCACCGTGAATGGACCGGACCATCAAGATTTCAGCTTGCCAAAAATAACCTCAGCTTGGAATTATAGAGGAGAACCCTTTGACCAGTTTCAAAACTTTTAGGAACTATGTTACGGTCATGATCCCTCTTGGTCTTTTCCTTATAAAGCCTTGCATTCTCATAGGCATTGAGGCGACATTTATCCAACTCATTAAGTTAAAGTAACCTCTTATCTCCCACAGCTTGAGGATTAAAATTCAGCTTTTTGATAGCACAATAAGCCCCATGCTCCAATTCTATCGGCAAGTGGCACGGTTTCCCAAACACCAAGCGATATGGAGATATACCAATAGGTGTTTTGTAGGCTGTTCGAGCGTCATCCAACTTGGAAGACCAATCCTTCCTAGTAGTATTAACCATCTTTTTAAGGATGTTCTTAATCTCCCGATTGGAAATTTCCGCTTGGCCATTGGTTTGAGGGTGGTAGGGCAATACTACCTTATGCTTGACACCATATTTCTTCATTAAGGCTTGAAATTGGTGATTGCAAAAGTGTGAACCACTATCACTAATAATCACTATTGGTGTACCAAATCTTTTGAAGATGTGCTTTTTGAGGAATTTCAACACCATCTTGGCATCATTAGTTACACATGCAATAGCTTGAACCCATTTAGAAATATAGGCCACTCCAACCAAGATGTATTTATTGTTCAATGATTTAGGGAAAGGGCCCATAAAGTTAATCCCCCAAACATTAAAAAGCTTAACTTCAAGCATACTATTCAATGGCATCTCATTCCTTCTAGAGATGTTCCCCACTCTCTGGCATCTATCACATTGAAGAACAAAGGCATATGCATCCTTTGTTAGTGCAAGCGTTTCACCCAAGAGGGGGTGAATTGGGTGATGCTAGAAATTTTGTTGCGTATAAGAAAATTGATAGAATATTTAAAGCAGTTGAGAGCAAGGAGAAATATCAGCGAAGTGTACACCGGGAGTAATACTGGTTCAGCTAAAACCACTTTGACCTACATCCAGTCCTCAAAGCGTCTCTGAGAGTTTCACTATATTCTCTAAGATTCAGTGGGCTCTTGGCACCTCAGTACACAACAAGTTCCTTCACCTAGATACTTGCTCCCCCTTACACGTTGAAATCAAATCCCCAACTCAAGGTTCCACAACCTTAAGTTATCTCAATAACAAATATTGACTTTGTAATGAAAAACTCTCTCACAGAGCAAATATATAATCACTGAAGTATAATGAATGAGTGTGAGAAAACAAAGCATAAAAAGTGTATCAATCGATGTGTGATTGCTCATTCTCAGTTGTTGTCGTTTGCTCTTTGAGTGCTCCATATATATAGATGATTTGTAGTGTCCGTTGGAAGCATTTCAAATATTCCGTTAGAGTCACACAGCAACGGTTGGCCATTCTTCTAATTTGCAAACTATCCGTTACGGTAGGTAGCGATAGGTGAGATCTCGGACACTTTATTTGATTCTTCTCTTATTATATGATTTCTTCATTGTTATTTTGTAAATACACTTAGAATGCTAATGCAATGAAAGGTTAATCATATATATAACAAAATAATAAACATACGATTAAAGAGATGAATTATGGACTACCTTACTTGAGTGGCTACTCGAGTGATCATGCTCATTACTCGAGTAGTCCCTCGAGTAAACCTATAAAAAATATGGCAGTGAGTAATTCAACATTTTTCATAAGATATTACTCAGGTAAGATATGGAGTAAGAGATAGGAAAAACCTTGAAAATACCTAATTACTCGAGTGGCCATGTCTTTTCTTCACAAGTTACTCGGGTGCTCCCTTCGGTAAGCCTATTACTCGAGTGCTTACTAGAGTGGCCTGGCCTTTTCTTCACATGTTACTCAAGTGAGTCCTTGAGTAAATTTCAAATAACTCAGCAGATTACTCGATTACTCCCTCGAGTAATTGCATCAAATTCTTGGCCAAGAGTTTGCTTACCTGATTACTCGAGTGACCCCTAGAGTAATACTTTAAATAACTCTGCAGATTACTCGAGTGGTCTCTCGAGTAATGCCTTTTTCTCACCTGGTTACTCGAGTGGCTACTCGAGTAAATTGTTGCATTTCTTGGCTGAGAGCTACTGGAAGATTTTTTACTTGGTTACTCGAGTGATGCCTTTGTAAATGATGTTACTCGAGTGGCTACTCGAGTAATGTTCTATATAACTTTGTAGATTACTCGAGTGGTCCCTCGAGTAACTTTTTCCAAATTTTGACAGTACTTCTCTGGATGAAATTCTCCCAAAAGACTCAAGTGCTTACTCGAGTAACAGCTTCCCTTACTCGATTAGTCGCTCGAGTAAGCCATTACAACATGTGCTATTACTCCATTGATTACCTCAAGTAACGCTTGCCACTTCAACTTCATTTGTTTGTTATCAAATCCTTTTATATCATTTATCCAATCTTTGTTATCATCCAAATATATGGGATCTAAGATTGTCCCCCTTTTTTATGATAACAAAACTTGGTGATTTTGAATAAAGTTTTTGAAAAATGAGTTTTGAAACATATGCTTCTTAAATAGTTTTCATATAAAATCTTTTGTTCAATTTAAACTTGAAAACTCTTTTAAAATAGCTTAGTAAAGATCTTTTCAAAGCTTTTGTTCAATTTAACTTGTTCACCTTGCATACACAATCGAAAACACATTAGTCCCATAATGCAATATAATTTCTATGAAATTTAACTTTAATAGCATAAAGACAAATTGCATAAAGAGAAATTCATTACTTAATCAAGCTTAGAGTTCAAAATTAAAGGATTCCCAAAAACTAAAAGCTCCCAAAAGCCCTGTACACCCATAACCACAATGCATTAACTCAGCCATTGATCACAAATTTACACTCAGGCTCTTCTCCCCATTTTTGTCGTCATCACAAAGGTGGAATCGATCATGAGGAGGAGTAGATGGTTTGGCTGCTGAGATAGGAGTAACAAGAAATGCCAAAGATTCATATAAACCATCTAAACTAGAAGGATCTGAAGATGATGGTTCAGGGTCAAGAAGGTTCACTGGGGGTGTCTGAAGATCCTCTGGAGGATTCATTGGAGATGATAGATAAGGGACCAGAGAAGTAATTTCTACTTCTTCTATACCAACAGGTGAAGACAGAAGCACCTCCTCAGTGCATGTAGGTGAGACAATGGGAGTAGATATGGGCTCTGGCTGAACAGGCTAAGGTGGATCATCAGTAGTGATATGGATTTACTCAGATGTGTCAAGGTTAGGTATAGAGAATAAGAGATTACTGGGTTCAAGCTCAGGGGGTTTATGCTCAGTAGGTATAGTATCAGAAAGACTAGGCTTGGATGGTCCAGGTGTAGAGATTGGTACTAGTTCAAGAGTAACATAAGGACTAGGAATAGGTGAGCCAGATGCCATAGCATCAAGTTTGGCAACAATGGATCTTAGAAGCTCACCATGGATACGTTGTTCTGCTAACAACTCTTCGTGCCTTTTGTCCATACTCTCCACAAGTTGTCCCATCTTCTCATTCATATGGGTTACCAACTCCGCATTAGTATTCACAATGTCAATATAAAAACTCTTCAGAATATTCTCCATCAATGTTTTCATTGTGGCACCAAAGAAAGAAGGAGTGGATGAGTTGGCCGGAGTAGAAGACTGTGTGTCATCCATTTGACTAGTTGCGGTTTCAGTCTTCTTCTTCTTGGGACTTGCTTCTAGAGGAGTCTTCAGAGGAATCTCAATATTCAACTTTCCAATTTGATTCCTCCCCACTGGTGTTATCCTCTCATTCAGCACCATACTCTCCAAGTACCAAATATTATTCTTCTTGAGAAATAAAGAAATAAGTTGAGGATAGGGCATTGGAGTAGTAGGTTTTCCTTCATACCTATATCTCTTGATCTCAGCAAAGATATATTCTCCCAAGTCCTTTTGTTCTTTAAGAATCAATGAGGCAAATTTTCTGAAATCCCTTTCAATGAAATGTGTGAAGTTGTTGGATTTGTTCACTATAGCTCTAGAATAGATATACCATAGGACTCGATGAAAATCACTCATATCACTAGGATTGAGATTTAGAGGTCCCACTATCTCACCAGGTCTTAAGATCGGGAATATCTGGTTTGAATCATAATTAGGATAATCATCATTAAGAAGGTTCTCTATTCCTAACCAGGTATTGATTCTGGAAGGTAAGATTAAAATTCTCTGTCCTCTGACCTTAGAAGTCATTTCTTCTTCCACAAACTTCCTAACGGGATCATTTATAGGTTCAAGGTTACAGTAAAAATGCCTCACAACTTTGGTGCAAAATGGGAGTTTAACAGATAGCCAGGGCATATAGGAATCAAGATAAGGACTCAGGTCAAATTTTAATACCTCTTGAAGAACCTTGTAGTCAATATAATGTATCTTGCACACATTACTTCTTGCAAAGTGACTTAGGAACTTCTGAGATTCCTCAAGCTTGTTCACATTGAATCCCTTTGGAGGAAATGTGATTTCTTCATCCCTCTCTTCTGGTTGTCTTGAAGATTGCCCTTTCTTTGCTTCCTTAGATTGAAAAGCTTCTTCAAGCATGCTTACCATGACTTTAGTAATCTTCTCATTAACCTTGGGCTTCTTTAGAGGTTTTGGAGAGAATGTGGGAGTGTCGGATGAATCAAAAGGAGGAGGAGATGGCTCTTTTGTTGCTTTGCCTCTTCTTAAAGGTGAACTCTTCTTGGATTGAGCTATTGTGGCAATGGGCTCCTTAATCACAACCCCTTTCACCTTAGGCTTTGGTTGCTGTTTAGTTTTGGCTTTAGGTTTAGGAGAGATTTTTCTTTTCCTGGTAGAAGGAGAAGAAAGTGAATCAGAGGGTTGATATGGTTTAGAGGACTTAGAAGGAGTGCTAAGATTAGGAGATTTAGTCCTCACCATTGTGATTTGAGAAAGATAAGAATTTCTGAAAAAATAGAGTCCGACAGTCGCGAGGTTTAGGGCAGAAGATTCAAGCAATCTGAGAGGTTTTTGTAAGCATAAATCACTGGATTTTGACGGTTATGTGAAGAGAAAATGATTGTGAAAAGTTTTTGTGAGAGCACTAGGAGAATTCCTCGAGGCGATTTTATGAGAAATGACTGAGTATCGACTGAAATAACCCCTAAATCCTGACATCGCTCGAGGGCTTACTCGAGTGATAATCAGTTCACTTGAGTAGCTACTCGAGTGATCATACCAGAAATTTTAAAATGCAGTGAATTCAAGTGCGTACCTAGCATGAGTAATATTGTAATTACCCATGTATGTTCCCTCGATCATTTGATGGCTCTTTATGCCAGATTTGAGCTGAAATTCAGCAAATTTGAGATCTGCTCCCAGGTTCACTTGAGGCCTTACTCAAGTAACATTAAAGTTCACTCGAGGCCTCACTCGGGTGATGTGTCTCTTCACCTTCTGACTGTTCATTTTCAATCATTGTGCCATTTCATTTGACATTAATGCTTCACTGTCACATTTCCAAGTTCATTACTCAAGTAATTCCTCCATTACTTTAAGGTCTCACTCCAGTAATGGTGATTACTTGAAGTTGTCCCTCCAGTAATGTTGTCCTATGTTAACCTCTGCTTTTCATACTCCAAAACAGAATATCATGATCCTATAAAAGAAATTGCTAAAGACTCTGATGCTTAAGTTAGTAATCATCAAAACATCAATAAATAACATTATCTAACATTTTGTAAACACTAAACAACTTACAATTCATTAGGACTTACCATTCCCAATTCTCTTCTAGTATACAAAAATTGATCTTTTGCAAGAAGTTTTGTAAAGATATTAGCTAGTTGAAGATAAGTTGGAATGAATATCACTTTGATAGCTTTCTTTTGGACTGATCTCTGATGAAATGATATCTAACATCAATATGCTTGGCTCTGGAATATTGAACAGGATTCTTAGCCAAGCTTATTGTGCTAGTGTTGTCACAGTATATTGGTATCTCTTTCAAGTAAATACCAAGATCCTGAAGTTGTTGATTTAGCCATATTACTTGTGCACAACAACTTGATGCTGCAACATACTCGGCTTCCATTGACGAAAGAGATACTGTAGTTTGTTTCTTGCTAAACCATGACACTAGGGAGCCTCCAAGAAACTGACTTTGTCCACTGGTACTCTTTCTGTCTGTCTTGTATCCACCATGATCAGAGTCTTAGTATGACACTAGATATTCACTTCTTCCTTTGGGATACAAAGACCTAATTCTGCAGTGTCAGCAAGATATCGGAAGATACATTTGATGGTTTTCAGAATGTGACTCTTTTGGTGCTAATTGATATCTTGCACACATATCAATACTGAATTGAATATCAGGCCTGCTTGCAGTGAGATAGAGTAATGAACCAATCATTCCTCTATATTTTGTTATGTTTTAATCTTTTCCTTTGACATCCGCATCAAGCAATGTGGTTGAGCTCATGGGTGTGTCCATTCCATTTGCTTCATCTAATCCATACTTCTTCAATAGCTCTTTTAGATACTTTGTTTGAGATATGAAAATTCCATTCTTTCTATGTTTGATTTGTAAATTAAGAAAGAAATTCAATTCTCCCATCATTGACATCTCAAACTCCCCCTGCATTGTCTCAGAAAATTCTTTGCACATAGTTTTGTTAGTAGCACCGAAAACTATATCGTCAACATATATTTGCACAATTAAAATATCATTACGTTTTCATTTTGTAAAGAGTGTTTCATACCATGCTCTAGGAGCTTGTTTTAAACCGTATAAGAAATTTCCTCGTACAAAACCTTGATCAATAAGAAATTTACTGAGCCTTTCATACCATGCTCTAGGAGCTTGTTTTAAACCGTATAAAGCCTTTTTGAGTTTTGAAAATATGGTCAGGTTTGGTTACATCTTCGAAACCTGGGGGTTGATCTACATATACTTCTTCCATGATGTAGCCATTTAGAAATGCACTCTTTACATCCATTTAATAGAGTTTGAATCTTTTGATGCATGCAAAGGCTAAGAGTACTCGTATATCTTTCAATCTAGCCATTGGAGCATACGTTTCCTCATAATCAATTCCTTCTTCCTGATTATAGCCTTTGGCTACCAATCTTGCCTTATTTCTGACAATGATTGCGGATTCATCAAGTTTGTTCTTGAATACCCATTTAGTACCAATGATCAGATGATCCTTATGTCGGGGTACCAACTCCCAAACTTGATTTCTTTCAAATTGGTTTAGTTCTTCTTGCATTGCTATAACCCAATCATTGTCTGATAAGGCTTTGTTAATATTAGAAGGTTTAATCTCAGAAATAAAAGCAGAGAAACTAACTTCATTGAAGATTCTATTTCTAGTTTTCACTCCTTCATTCACATCTCCTATGACTTGATCTAGGGGATGACTTTTATTGTATTTCCAGGCTCTAGGCTGTCCTAGTAATTGATCATCTTCCTTGGTTTTATCAATATCTGAAATAAGAGATTTAGAAATAGATTGACCATTTTATTGATTTAAAACAATTTCCTGCTCATCATCAATGGTTTTGTCAGAGGATTCAAATTCATCAAATACAATATGAATTGATTCTTCAACAACACATGTTCTTTTATTGAAAACTCTGTATGCTTTGCTTCGGTTAGAATAGCCTAGGAAAATTCCTTCATCTGTTTTAGAATCAAATTTTCCTAAGTTATCTTTAACATTATTATGAATGAAACACTTACAACCAAAGATGTGTAAACGAGTAAGGTTTGGCTTCCTTCCTTTGTATAGCTCGTATGGTGTCTTTCTAAGCTTTGTTCTAATATAGGCTTTATTTGAAATATAGCATGTTGTGTTCATTGCATCAGCCCAAAAAAATTTGAGACACGTTCTTTTCATTCGGCATTGCTCTAACCATTTCAGTGAGCACTCTATTCTTACGTTCCACGACTCCATTTTGTTGAGGTGTCCTTGGAGCAGAGAAATTGTGATATATGCCATTAGTATCATAATATTCTTTAAAGGCTTGATTTTCAAATTCTCCACCATGATTTGTCCTAATACCTGCAATGGACATACCTTTCTCATTTTGCACTTTCTTGGTAAAAACAATGAATTCTTCAAAGGTTTCATCCTTTGATGACAGAAAAATAGTCCATGTAACACTACTACAAAAAGAGGATTTTGTAGCACCTTATTTGTAGCTCTTATTCTACTAAGTGCTACAATTATAACCAAATAAATATATTGTAGCACTTAATAATGTGAGCGCTATAATAGATTCCTTCTTTAAAATAAACAATTTGCATAATGTGACGTTTTATTCAATAGGTGCTACAATAAGTTTAATTATTTTTTAAAGAAAATAGATTATATTTAAAAAAAATTATGCATTTTATAAGAAATCCTAAAAAAAATATTATAATATGTTTTAAATATTTTTTTAAAATTAAAATAAAATCTATTATAGCTCTCTTTCAAAAAAAGAGCTACAATAGAATTTTTATTATTTATTTAACCCTAATGTTACCCCACTAACTAGCCCCACCATCAGTCCACAAACTCAAACAACCGCGCGAATTTTTCCCTCTTTGTCGCTCCCTCTTTGTCGCTCGTGAGGCGTTGCTCTTTCTTATCATCGGCAACCAAAATCCCTCTCACATTTATCTTCTACTTCTCTGCCGTCACTATTTGTGTCTCTCATCGCCGTTCATTGCCTCATTGTTATTTGTGGCCTCAAAGTCACTGCCATCAAGGGTTGAGCATTTGGGGAATTTCTGTGCTTATTCAGGTAATCAAGCCTTTTTTTTTATCAATTTTCTGTTGCAATTTTCTGTATACTGCTGATTATTGTCGATATTTTGTAATGTTATCCAGCTACTATCTTTATTATGTGTTGTGACTCTGTTCTGATGCAATGTGCAAATTCGGCTTCCTCTGTTCTGAAATCGTAAAGGCAAATTCATTTTAAAACAATGTAGAATTTGTGATGGGGAATGTAAAGAAGAGGATGACGTTGATGGTAACGAGAGATAGCTAGGTTCCATCATTTACACCCAATTGTTTTTATAATCCATAATTAAGATGTGGGATACCACAGTGGGACTCCTTTTGCATTTGAAAGTGACTCTTTTGTCTTCAACCCAAATAAGCGAACAGGATTTTGAGGATTGATTTTTATGATTAGTTTTTTTTCTGAAAAAAAGAGAGAAAAAAAGCAGGATATCACCAAGGTTAGGTAAAAAGATAAAACACAGGAGATTTTCTACTCTTGACTAGTTAAAAGTTTAGAGCAAGTTCAAAGCTATATGATTAAGTTGATTGGTTGGTGACTGAAAAAATTTTGATGGGCTTCACTTTTTGAATCATGATTCTTATTGGTGGGATCAAGTTCTTTTACGGTACATACTGTGATGTTTGGAGAAGCCTGAAGAATGAAGATAAAATTAGTTTTCATGTGCCTGATCTATCATTGTCAACCTCAGAGAAGTTATTTGCTTGTTGTCAAATTAAAGATAGACCACAATCTCTTAAATTTATAATATTGATTGAAAGGGTATCTTAGGGACAAGACTAGATATAATTTCAAGGAAGAGAAAAATCTTACTGCAAATCTTCCACAACAGTCACCAAATCTGGAAAAATTTGTAAATCTAACCAAGAAGTGCCTAACAAATTCTGAGTTTTCATTCAAAAGTAATGAAACATCCATAGTTTAAAAAATTGGGGTCTCACAGTGAGTATCTGATTTATAACATTGGATAAATAAATGAAGGAACTTGATGATATGTGGTGAAGTGGCATGAATGAATTTTATTTTGAAGTTCTCATATAATAATGATTCACAATACCCATATGACAAGGCTTTCTTCTTAGCCTTTAGATTTGAACAGCTGGGGAAGTCATCTGTTCTCAAGTTTTTAGCCATACCAAGATTGTAATCTGCAAGTTGATTATTTAAAGAAATAAAGTTATGCCTTATGATGTATGCTACAAATGATATAATACCAACTATGGTAAATATTTCTGAAGATTTCCAAAAGAAATTAATGGTGGAAAAGGCAGTAAGAAATTTAGATTAAAAACCACTATTAACTACCATCTATAACACTCAAGGTTCATACTTTGGCTTGATAATTTTCATCCAGAATAATGTTTGTTGATTTAACATCTCTATGCATAATTCTTGGAGCAGCTGCTTCATATAGGTATTCCAATCCCCTTGCAGCTCCCATTGCAACTGTAACACGGGTAGATCCTTTTGTATAGATCCTTTTGTTCCTTGTTCGAGTATGATGTATTATACTTATGTAGTTGTAAAACTCTTCCCATATATATTTTTTTCTGCAAAATCCATGGTGGGGCGTATCTATGCATCTTTTTCAGGTATGTGAGTGTGACTTTTCCAGCTAAAGAAAATTCATTTTTTCAAACATTTTATGATAACATTAGTGGGATAGGAAGATATGGAGAAGAGGAAGAGCACAGTTTAGGAACTCTACTATATTTTTTTTAACCTTTCTTTGAACACACCTCTAATGAGCTGAACATTAATGCTTCATTATTGATTTCTTGGTATGTGTAAGCATAAATGAGTCTGGATGGTTATCAACAACAAGTGAGTAAAAGAGAATTTGATGTTAAGTCAGAGTATGTTTTGTGGTACTTCTTTTTTCCCCTAAACCAATCAACACACATTGCTCTTAAAAACAAAAAATGTCAAAACATTCAGGTATGTTTTCTTTATTCCCTTAGCTTCTTCATCTTACACTTTCATGCATGTCTTTCAATATTTTGTATGGATGGTTGTTTTAAAATCCTAATCAAAAGAGAAAATTAGAAGCCCCATGAAAGAGTACTGTAAAGAAACATAGGCTGCTGAAAATGGTTTGGTATAGAAAAATATTGCTAAATTATATTCAGATCATATTTCCCCAAAAATTCTGTATAAGAATCCAAAAACAATCAGTTTCAGAGGTGAAGGGTGCTGATTTTCGAATATTGGGACCAAAATAACAATTTGGAAATTCGGGGTCCTATTCTGTATTATTCTCTGATCTATCTACACTGAAAGTAGGTGAAAGACGTCGACTGTTGGACCAAAATGGAATTTCAAAATTTTGGGGTACTTTTCTATAATTTTCTCTGGTCTTTGCCTTTTGAAAGTAACAGCTAATATTACAGAATAAAACCCTTATTTCTGTCAGAATTCTCTTAGAGCCACACGTAGAATCTTCTTTTCTGTTTCATTCCTTGTACATCTTTACTTTTTAGTTCCTCAACTCATATTTTCCAATGTGATCTACAATTCAAATCAATATCTTATAATATCTTCATTCAAAATTCAAATTTTAAAGAGCGATCACAAGATTATAACAAATATATCTTTTTAAGATTTATTTTCACATAATCATCTTTAATTCAATTTAATCATAATAAATGTTATTTAGTCCAAAATTAATGATAAAATCCCTAAATATGATATTAAATATTATGATAAAATCAGGATATACCACTATGAATCAAGTCTAAATAAAGCATTTTTGTCTTAGAGAAAGCTTAGGTCAACTAACCAAAAAGTAATAACTCAAATACTAAATGACAAGAACATAAACACTATGACCCCATTGCAAAATTTTAATTTTTTTCATGCGCCAAGAAAAAGAATTCCCTGACAAGAACGTAAACCCAAGAAATATAATTTTTTAACTAAAACGAAAAAATGGCCCTTTATATATGAATGATATAAACTGGAAGTGTGACTTCTCTTATTGTAGGTTTTGTGCCATTGAGTGAACTAAGCATATATTTTTTAATATAACTTTGTTAATTTAATTTATATTTTCATAGTTGATATATATTAATATATAATATATATTATAATAAATTTGTAATTGTAATCATTTAAAGTTATCAATTAAAGCTATCACTTTTCTAAATATTCTATTTATTTTTTGGGTTTTTTTTGGAGATTTATTGTGGTTCTGTTTTGTTTGAGGTAAGCCTTAAACACCCATTCTTATTTTTAGAATTTGTAACAAATCGTTGTGACACTTTTTTTGAGCTAAGTTTTGAATTGTTGTATTTATTTTCTATTTTATATATGTTGGTAAATATCATTTCTATTATTATGGGCTGATAAAAATCAATACGATATGCTGGATTAATTGTTTGATTAGGTACTATCAGTGAAGGAAGAGGGTCTAGGACACCAGAAATTGCTATTTTTAAGCTGTTATACTGCCAAGTTTATTTTAGTACTTTCCAATGATAGGTTGAGGATATGGATAGAAAATGGATGTTTTCTGATCGATGTTCAAGGGAATATATAGATGGGGCGAAAAAGTTTATTAGATTTGCAAGCGAGCATGCAACCGATCCTAACAAAATCTTGTGTCCTTGCTTAGTTTGTTGCTATGGAAAACATATTAGTCCACTTGATTTGCTAGACCATTTAGTTTGTCATGGAATTGATCAAACCTATACACGGTGGACAAGGCATGGAGAGACAAATGATATGCATAGTGATCAGGTGCATGGCACCAAATACACTTTGAATGAATTTTGTACAAATGGGTCTGATTATGATTATGGTCTTGAAGAAATGCTTAAGGCAGTTGAAGATGATCTTCATAATTGCCCTCAACTATTTGAGAAGTTGAAAAATGATGCAGAGAAACCGTTGTATGCCGGTTGTTCTAAATACACAAGATTGCTAGCAATGTTGAAATTGTATAACTTGAAAGCACGTCATGGATGGAGTGATTCAAGTTTCACAACACTGCTTGCACTTTTGAAAGATATGCTTCCTGAAGAAAATGAACTTCCTACCAAAACGTATGAGGCTAAGCAAATTCTTTGCTCTACAGGCATGGGCTATAAGAAAATACATGCATGTCCTAATGACTGCATTTTATTTCGAAATCAATATGCATTATTAGAGGAGTGCCCTAAATGTAATACATCACAATATGGGAAGAACGGCTCAAGTCCTTCGAAGGTCCTATGGTATTTTCCCATTATACCAAGATTTAGGCGCATGTATAGTAATGCAAAAATTGCTGAGCAGTTAACTTGGCATGCAGATGAAAGGGTTCAAGACTCCAAGCTTAGGCACCCTACAGATTCTCCTCAGTGGAAACAAATTGATTATAAGTACCCTGACTTTGGGGAAGAAGACCGAAACTTACGCCTTGCACTAGCAACTAATGGAATCAATCCACATGGAGTCCAGAGTAGTACTCACAGTACGTGGCCGGTAATATTGATGATTTATAACCTTCCTCCACAGTTGATAATGAAACGCAAATTTATGATGCTATCTATGTTAATTTCTGGGCCTAAACAACCTGGGAATAATATAGATGTATACTTAGCTCCTTTAATCAATGATTTAAAGCTAATATGGGAAGTCGGTGTTAAAGTATATGATGCATATAGACAAGAAACTTTTAATTTGAAAGCCATGTTGTTTGGCACAATTAATGATTTTCCAGCTTATGGTAATCTATCCGGATATAGCATCAAAGGTTATCGTGCATGCCCTATATGTGAAGATGATACTCATTCAATACGATTAGATCATTGTAAGAAAAATGTCTATATGGGACATCGCAGGTTCTTGCCTTCAAAACATCGTTGGAGGAAGTAGAAAAAAGCTTTTAATGGTGACTCAGAAGAAGGCAACCCACCAAAGAATTTGACTGGTGAACAAGTGTTTGAAAAGATTAAAACCTTGGATAATAGTTTCGGCAAGCCTTTTACAAAAGATGTTGCAACAAGTGGTTGGAAGAAAAAGTCAATTTTCTTTGAACTTCCATATTGGAAGTTCTTACATGTAAGACACTTCCTTGATGTAATGCACATTGAAAAAAATATTTGTGATAGTCTTATTAGCACGTTGCTCAACGTACAAGGAAAAAGTAAGGATAGTCTTAATGGGAGGTTGGATTTGGTCAATATGGGTATAAGAGATGAGTTGGCACCGATTGAGAAAGGATACCGTACTTATCTTCCTCCAGCGGCTTATACTCTTTCAAGGAAAGAGAAGAAATGCTTTTGTCAATTTCTATATGAAATTAAAGTTCCAGAGGGTTATTCTTCAAATGTGAAGAATCTTGTATCAATAAAAGACTTGAAATTAAAAAACCTTAAGTCTCATAATTGTCATGTGCTCATGCAAAATTTTATACCAATTGGTATACGATCTATCTTACCAAAAAAGGTGCGAAACACCATCACTAAATTATGTAGGTTCTTCAAGTTGATTTGTAGCAAAGTGATTGACTCAACAAAGTTGCGAGATTGGCAAAGGCAAATTGTTGTTGTTTTATGTGAACTTGAATGTATTTTCCACCTTCATTCTTTGACATTATGGTTCATCTAACTGTACACTTGGTTAAAGAGGTTCAAATGTGTGACCCAATTTATTTGAGATGGATGTATCCAATTGAATGCTTTATGAAGGTCTTAAAAGGGTATGTGAAGAACAGATATCGACCAGAGGGTTGTATTGCTGAACGATACATGGTTGAAGAGGCAAGTGACTTGTGTGCTAATTATTTATCTAACGTTGACCTTGTAGGGATTCCAAAGTCTCGACATGATAGGCGAAGATCAGGGGAAAAAATAGGTAGGAGTAATGTATGTAACATATCGATGACTGAATGGGAGCAAGCTCACTTGTATGTTCTACATAACACTGATGAGGTTGAACCATTAGTTGAAGAACACAAAGATGTTCTTCGAGGCATATATGGTGGTAGGAATGAGAATTTAGTAACAAAAGAACACAATCGACGATTTGTACATTGGTTTAAAGATCACATTCTTGATAAATTAGAGAAGAATCCTAATTCGGTTTCAGAAAACTTGATATGGTTAGCGAAAGGACCAAGTTTACATGTATTATCTTATCTTGGTTATGCAATCAATGGCTATACATTCTATATACAAGACCAGGATGAACGTAGCACAATGCAAAATAGTGGTGTGACCCTTATTGCTGGGTCTTGGCATATATCTAGTACTAAAGACATGAATCCTATCTATGCACAAATGTCATATTTTGGTGTCATAGAACGCATATGGGAGTTAGATTACTCTATGTTTAGGGTGCCTGTCTTTAGATGTAAGTAGGTTAATAACAACGGTGGATTACATGTTGATGAGTTTGGGTGTATTCAAGTAGACCTTTCTAAAGTTGGGTATAAAGATGATCCTTTTATTTTAGCTTCACAAGCAGAACAAGTGTCCTTTGTTCCAAATCCTGCTAAGAAGAACAGGTCCATTGCACTTCTATCAAACAAAAATCATAAAGAGCAAGTTGATGATCAAACCAATGAAGATATGAATATTGATGATGATGATCATTCCCTCGATACCTTTGAATTTGAAGATGATGATGATATAAACGAAGATGAAAATGAGCCCTTATACATGAGATATGATCATAAAGAGGGTACATGGGTCAATCTATCAATTCGTACTTCTAGGAGAATGAAAAGGAACACAATTCTAAATTCAAAAACAAAGACAAAGAATAAAATTCAAAATCAAACGAGAAAACGGAAAAGAAAATAAGTAGCTGGTTTCTCTACAAGGTTTTAACTTTACTTGTATGTTTCAACTATATAACCTTATTTCAACTTAATATACTTGTTTATCTCTATGTTATTTATATATTTCAATTATTTGGCAGGGAAATGGATTTTTCAGATGAAGATAATGTTGACATTCCTGAGGAGGATAATAGAGAGCGGCATGAGCAAAAGATAAAACGTGGTAAGACCATCATGTCTAAATTGATCCAATTGAGAAGTAAAGGAATCAAATTAGAACTTAGGTGGAATGTCAAAGATCAACCAATCAGACCCAATTCTAGCAAATTTAGTAGTTTTATTGGGACTAAAACTCGAGACACAGTCCCTATTACATTTGATGATTGGAGATATATCCCAAATCGTTTTAAAGACTTCCTTTGGAAAGAAGTGTAGGTATAAAACATTAATTTCTCTATCATTTTGGTTATTTTGTTTCACATATTCACACTCTAACAAATTGAATATTTTTCCCTTTTAGTCATGCTTTATAATTGATGAGACTCGAAAGAGATATGTGCTGAGAAAAGCTTCCTACCTTCTTAGGAAGCATCGTACAGATTTGGTTAAATACTATTTGAGAGATGAGGGTGGCAATATCATTCATACACCACCCAAGATATATGAAGGTATCATTACCTAAGATCAGTGGAATATCTTTGTGGAGTCACATACAAGTGCAGAGTTTCAGGTAATAAATCTGTAGGCTTCAAATAGTAATAATTTATGTACAATTAATATCTTTTAATACATATAATGTACTTCTAAAGCATTAAATTTATCTGAGGGCTCTGGTCGTGTTCGAGGTGTTGGTTTTGCAGTTACACCGAAATCTTACTTCGGACCCCAAAACCGCCTTAGCAGAAGTGAGATTTCACAACTGAAAGATGAGATGAATACCTTAAAGCATCATATGCAAGAACAATTGGCCGAACAGAGCTGACTACACTTTGACCAATACAATAAATTGATGGAACATGTGCAAAATCTTGTACAGCAAGGGGGAGGACCAAGTATGCATTCATCTAACAGCCCAAGCATGAGGGATAGCAGTACTTCTATGCCTAGAGCCCCCCTTTTTCCGGTAATTTCATTTCTATTTCATATTTAAGTAAATTACAATTTAATATACCTTAATCTATTAACTCTATTTTTTCATAGGGTGAATCACAGTGCAAGCTACACTTGGATGAATCGTTTATAAATGCGGTTGCAGTGGATGTTGTCTACAACAATGCTAATGAAGTTCTGCATGGTTCCCCATTTCCTGCTAACACACTACGAGTTAGAGTTGACATTTGCACCAATCAAGATGCCCAGTTACCATTCCCTACAGATGATGAATTAATGGTTAGGGATGTTGTGGGCCTTTCTGCTGCATGGCCTATAAATCTTATTGAACCATATGGAAAGGTAGTTAATTCTCACTTCCTTATATTTTTCTATGTATATTTAGAACTACTTAAATTAATTTCATTAAATTTGTAGGTTGTTCATTCAAAGGGCAAACAAGTTAAAATTGTTGGTGATAAATCTAAGCAGTCGAAAACTGTATTAAAAAAGAAAAGCTCAGCTGCACAAACAAGTCAGAAAACAATTGTCTCATATCGCCATGAATTGGAGTTGATTGCACCTCGTTTATTTCGGGCAGGATATAGTATAACCATACAGTTTGATGGAAACATTTACAACACAACTCCTTTTAATGATTATCTTGCACAGAATGAATTGAGTGACATACTTAATCGTGGGTTGGTTGGTGGTTCAGCTATCAACATATGGATTAGGTACCTTATCATCCTTTTTCTTTATTACGTAACTTTACTCATGTTAATCTAATTGTTTGTTTTATACAAAGGTATTTATACCACAACATGTTGAGGAACACTGGGAGAGTACAATTCTCATTTATCAGCCCCCATATAATAGGTCAACATGAGGGGAGAAAGAATATTGAATCTCAGTCAAATCAAGTTAAAGATTATTTCTCGGCTAGAGCAACATCTAATATGTTGTTTCTAGCACCGTTTAATGCAAGGTATTTAGTCATCGCATTTAATATCTTTTTACTCTTCATAAATTGTTTACTTAAATTTGTACAAAATATTTTAGGAATCATTGGATTTTGATTGTCATCAATCCTAGAGCAGCTTTAGGTCCCTTGATATATTATATGGACCCTATAAAGCATGGCCAACCAGAGGACCGTCCAGACATATTGAGATTGTTTAATATGTAAGTTCAAGCTCACACGCGCGTGTGTGTGTGTGTGTTGGAGGGTTCAAATACCAACCAAAGTAGTTTCTATTTCATTTTGGTCATCAGGGCATTGAATGGCTACCGAGGTTCTGAATCACTGAGTTATTCTAAAACTGCTGACCCTGTTAATAGCTATGGCTGGAAAAAAATTAAGGTATTTATATAAATTCACTCAAATATTGACAATAAATTACTTACATTCTTATTTTTTTATAACTTTAATGATATTTTTGTAGTGCCCTTACCAACCAAACAATATTGACTGTGGATATTATATTATGAAATTCATGAAGGATGTTGTAACTCATGATCAAATTTTTGTTCCTGACAATGTATGTTGTTTGTTTCTCTTTATGTTGTTTTTTAAATTAATTGAGTTATAATAGTTAATTCTTATTTTTATGATATGTTGTGTCAATTATTGTGCAGTATTATGCTGACTCATATAGTGCAAAATATACTGACAACCAAGTGAATGAAGTCATTGAAGAGTGGTGTAAGCATGTGTTTGAAGCCATTAATTAAGTACGTTGTTCATTACCTTATTGTAATCATGGTTATCAGATGTTTATTTTAGAATTACTTGAATAGGAGTAGATTGACTTCATTGACAAGCTAAGTAGTGATATATGAATGTTAAGTTGGTATTCATATTCAAAATTAGTTGTCTTGCAATTTTAGTGTTGATTGTCTGATACAAGCTTGTTAGATATGATTGCTGAAGAAATTTGTATATAGTGCAGCTGTCCATTTAGTATTGTAAATATTAAAAAAAACCTTTTGTAGCTCATTTTTGAAAAAGTGCTACAAAAGGTGAATAATTTTGTAAATTATCTATTGTACCGCTACCCCAATAACGCACTACAAAAGGTTAAATATTTTTTTTAAAAACAATTTTCTATTGTAGCGCTTTTTTAAAAAAGGGCTACAAAACATTCTATCTATTGTAGCGCTTTTTAAAAGCTACAAAAGCCTATTGCAGCACAGGCATTTGTAGCGCTTAGAAAGGGCTACAAAAATGTAAAAATAAGTGCTACGAATTAATTTTTTTGTAGTAGTGTAAATCTAGAGAAATCATCAACAATGACCAATGAATATAAGTTACCACCAAGGCTTTTAACTCTTACTAGACCAACTAAATCCATATGTAGCAATTGAAGTGGTTGATTTGTTGTAATTTCATTTTCAATTTGAAAGATGATTTAGTTTATTTACCCTTTTGACATGCGTCAAAAATCAAATCATTTTTAAAACTTATTTTGGGTAATCCAAGAACTAAATCCTTTTTGAGTAGTTTGCTTAATTGGTGCATGTTGACATAAGCTAGTCTCTTATGTCATAACCAACTTTCATCGGCATTACTCAAAATAATTTTCAGAATCACTTATATTGATATCAAGAGTATAGCAGTTACCTTCCCTTTTTGCTCTAAGCTTTGCCTTGATATTTTTCTTATCAAGTTGAAAGTCTTTCTTGTTGACAATTAGACATTCCTCTGGATCAAATATTACCCAATTGTCTTTATCTGCACTTTGACTTATGCTTAGCAAATTATGACACAAGCCTTCAATTTAATATACATCTTTAACTTTTATTCCTTTGTTGTTTCTAATTCACCAATTCTTGCTATCTTTCCAGATTGATTTCTTCTAAATTTTACCTTTCCACCTTCCTTAGGTTGCAAAGTGGTAAAACTTTCGAAATCACCGGTCATATGTATGGAGCATTTATTGTCTATGTACCATTTGTTATTTTTGGATGCTTTAAGACATATCTGTAATCAAATAGGATTAAGTCTTAGGTGCCCACTTATATTTGGGTCCTTTTGGGTTAGTACAAAATACTTTCGGAACATATGAACCTTTAAGTACTTATTTGTAGGTTCCTATTTTTCCTTTCTTCTTATGAATGCATGATGAAGTATAATGACCTTTTCTATTACAATAATTACAGTATGCAAAAGGATTTGATGTATGTACAGAATGCTGAAAATAGTTCAAATATGATTTACCTCCAGCTTTCTTTCTTCCTTTCCTTCTATCTGATTTTGGATCATATCCAATTCCAGATCGATCATTCACAAATCATTGAGCTTTTAAAATTACATTTAGCATCTCACTTCCTTTAGTGAATTTTTCAAGAGATTTAGTAAGATCAGTGTTTTTCTTTTTCAAAGAAGAACAGTTTTCACAATCCTTTTCAAAATTCTCTTTAAGTTTTATTTCAAGAGCTTTGTTTTTCTTTTTGAAAACAACTAGTTCTTTAACTACTTTGATGAATTCAGAATGTAAAGCATTATATCTGGAAAGTAATTCATCATAGGTAGGATCAGAATCAGTTACATCTTCTTCTGTTTCTTCTTGAGCAACTAGACAGATATCAGCTAATTCCTCACCATCGCTTTCTTCGTCAGAAGAGCTATCTCCCCATATGGCAGATACAAAGGCTTTCTTCTTATTGTAGAATTTGCCTTTTCTCTTTTCTTTATTCTTCTGAATCAGTTCTTGACATTTTGATTTGAAATGTCCTGGCTTTCCACATTTATAGCAAATGATGTGTTCTTTATTGCTTGTTCCTCCTTTCTGAAAGTTTTTGAATCCTTGGCCTTTCTTGTAAAACTTTCTGAATCGTTTTATGATTAGGCCCATTTCATTATCGTCTAGCTCTTCCTCTTCATTTTGTTCTTCTTCTTTTGCTTTCAGTGCTAGACCTCTTTTCTTTTTGTCACCAATATCATCTAGTTCTCGTTTGAACTTTAATTTTCTTTCATATTCAGAAAGGCTTCCGAATAGAGAAGCAACCGATCGCATTGACTCACCTTTTGCTTCCTCAATTGCAGTGACTTTTACCTCCCAGTCTTTAGAAAGAATATTTAGAATCTTTCATACTTGGGTATGTTGATCATAGACTTTTCCAAGTACTGCAAGTTGATTAACGAGGTGAGTATATCTAAGTTCAAATTCAGTTATAAACTCACCTGATTTCATCCAAAGTAAATCAAACTCAGTTACCAGAGTATTGATCTGGTTTTCTTTTATAAGTTCCTTTGTGAGCTATTTCCAAGGCTTCCCACATTTCTTTAGCTGTTGGGAGTGTGCAGATTCTGAAGTACTCATTTTGACTCAAGGCACTTTGAATCATCAAAATTGCTTTACTGTTGAGTGTGATGAGTTTCTTGTCATTCTTATCATATTTTACTGGTGTCTTGCGAACTCTCTATGAATCTACAATCTTTTCAGATTTGTAGTTTCCACTCTCAATCACACCCTACAGCCCATATTTAGTAGCCATTACGAAGACTGTAAACTTTGCTTTCCAGAATGAAAAGTGTTCACCATTGAAACATGGAGGTCTTGTGATAGAAGCTCCATCGGGAAGAATGCCTTCGCCCATGCTTGCCATTAGATCCTTCTTAGGCTGTTAAACCTTAACAAGAAGACATACTTTCTGATACCAAATGTTAGTGCAAGCGTTTCACCCAAGAGAGGGGTGAATTGGGTGATACCAGAAATTTCGTTGCATATAAGAAAATTGATAGAATATTTAAAGCAGTTGAGAGCAAGGAGAAATATCATAGAAGTGTACACCGAGAGTTATACTGGTTCGGCCACAACCACTTTGACCTATGTTCAGTCCTCAGAGTGTCTCTGAGAGTTTCACTATATTCTCTAATATTCAGTGGGTTCTTGGCACCTCAGTACATAGCAAGTTCCTTCACCTGCACACTCCTCCCCCTTAAACATTGTAATCAAATCCCCAACTCAAGGTTCCACAACCTTAAGTTATCTCAATAACAAATATTGACTTTGTAATGAAAAACTCTCTCATAGAGCAAATATATAATCACTAAAGTATAATGAATTAGTGTAAGAAAACAAAGCACAAAAAGTGTATTGATCGATGTGTGATTGCTCGTTCTCAGTTATTGTCATTTGCTCTTTGAATGCTCCATATATATAGATGATTTGTAGTATCCGTTAGAAGCATTTCAAATATGTCCGTTAGAGTCGCGCAGCAACGGTTGGCCATTCTTCTAATTTGAAAACTATCCATTGTGGTAGGTAGCAGTAGGTGAGATCTCGGACGCTTTATTTGATTCTTCTCTTATTATATGATTTCTTCATTGTTATTTCTGTAAATATACTTAGAATGCTAATACAATGAAAGGTTAATCATATATATAACAAAATAATAAATATATGATTAAAGAGATGAATTCTGGACTGCCTTACTCGAGTAATCATGCTCATTATTCGAGTAGTCCCTCGAGTAAACCTATAAAAAATATGGTAGTTAGTAATTCAACATTTTTCATAAGATATTACTCGGGTAAGATATGGAGTAAGAGATAGGACAAACCTTGAAAATACCTGATTACTCGAGTAGCCATGTCTTTTCTTCACAAGTTACTCGGGTGCTCCCTTCAGTAAGCCTTACTAGAGTGCTTACTTGAATGGCCTGGCCTTTTCTTCACATGTTACTCGAGTGAGTCCTTGAGTAAATTTCAAATAACTCGGTAGATTACTCGACTACTCCCTCGAGTAATTGCATCAAATTCTTGGCCGAGAGTTTGCTTACCTAATTACTCGAGTAACCCCTCGAGTAATACTTTAAATAACTCTGCAAATTACTCGAATAGTCTCTCGAGTAATGCCTTTTTCTTACCTGGTTACTCGAGTGGCTACTCGAGTAAATTGTTGCATTTCTTGGCTGAGAGCTACTGGAAGATTTTTTACTTGGTTACTCGAGTAATGTTCTATATAACTTTGCAGATTACTCGAGTGGTCCCTCGAGTAACTTCTTCCAAATTTTGACAGTGCTTCTCTAGATGAAATTCTTCCAGATTACTTAAGTGCTTACTTGAGTAACAGCTTCCCTTACTCGAGTAGTCACTTGAGTAAGCCTTTACAACATGTGATCATTACTCCAGTGATTACTTCAAGTAATGCTTTGCCACTTTGTTCAACTTCATTTGTTTGTTATTAAATCCTTTTATATCATTGATCAAATCTTTGTTATCATCAAAACATATGGGATCTAACATCCTTGAATAAAGAAGGCCAATAAAACCCACTTTGAATGACTTTTGCAGAGGTTTTCTCTCCTCCAAAATGGCCACCATATTTATAAGAATGACAACAATACAGAATGCACTCTTGTTCATTCTCCGGGACACATCTTCGAATGAGTTGGTCGGGGCACCTCTTGAATAAGTTGGGCTCATCCCAAAAGTACTATTTCACCTTATGTAAAAACTTACGCTTTTGATGAAAATTGAAATCTGGAGGTAAAACTTCACAAACTAAGTAGTTTACTAAGTCAACAAACCATGGTATGGATGAATTATCAATAAAGAACAGCTGCTCATCCAGGAATAATGCATAGATCATATCATAATTATCAAGTTGAACCTCAGTACTCAACCTTAAGAGATAATTTGCCAGCTAATTCTCGGTGCCTTTTCTATCAATGATGTTTAAGTCAAACTCTGAAAGTAGAAGCGCCCATCGAATTATTCTGGCCTTAGAATCCTTATTCGTAAGTAAGTACTCTAGAGCTAAATGATCGGTGTATATAATGACCTTAGTATCCACAATATAAGGTCAAAACTTTTCACAAGCATAGACTATAGCAAGTAACTTTTTCTCAATAGTGGTGTAATTAAGTTGGGCACATTCAAGAGTCTTGCTAGCATAGTAGATGGGGTGAAAGAGTTTTTTTGCCTTTTGCCTAAAAGTAACCCCAACGGCATAATCGCTCGCATCGGCCATGATGATGAAAGGTAAAACCCAATCCAGAGCTACTAAGATAGGAGCTGAAATGAGACGCTTCTTTAACTCCTCAAAGGCTTGTAAGTACTCACTATCAAACTTGAATTCCACATCCTTCTCCAATAATTTGGAAAGTGGCTTGGAAAATTTAGAAAAATCCTTGATAAATCTCTGGAGAACCCAACATAGCCAAAGAAGCTATGGATACCTTTCACATTAGTAGGCGGAGGCAATTGCTCAATGATAGCAATTTTGGCTTCATCTACTTCCAAACCCTTCTTGGATACCCTATGGCCAAGTACAATGCCTTCTTACACCATAAAGTGACATTTCTCCCAATTGAGAATCAAATTAGTCTCTTCACATCGTTTAAGCACCGCATCCAAATTCTCCAAGCAAGAATCAAAAGGTGGCTGGCACATTGCATAGTCCAAAAGGCATTCTTATAAAGGTGAATGTGTCATAGGGACAAGTAAAAGTCATCTTCTCTTTGTCTTCTGGAGTTATAGTAATTTGATTGTACCTGGAATAACCATTGATAAAGCAAAAGAACTTTTGGCCCGTTAGCGTGTCCAACATCTGATCAATTAAGGGAAAAGGAAAGTGATCTTTCCTTGTAGCAGTATTAAGCTTCTGGTAATCCATACACACCCGCCATCTAGTCACCGTGCGAGTGGGAATCAGTTTATTTTGGGTGTTAGCCACTACAGTCATGCCACCCTTCTTAAGGACATATTGGACTAGGCTCACCATGAACTATCAGAGATGAGATATATAATTCTAGCTGAGAGCCATTTGAGAATTTCCTTTTTGACCACTTCTTTCATAATTAATTCAAGTGCCTTTGATGCTCAATGGAAGTTTTGTTATCATCCTCTAATAGAATCTTATGCATATAAATAGAAGGGCTTATTCCCTTGATATCAGCTATCATCCACCCAATGGCACACTTGTGCTCTCTTAAGACTCGTAAGAGCTTTTCTTCTTGCAAATCAGAGAGAATAGAAGAGACAATAACCGATAAAGTATTAGAATTCCCCAGGTAAGCATACTTAAGATGAGAAGGTAGAGGCTTCAACTCTAGAACCGGATGAACTTCAATAGAAGGCTTTAATGGAGTACGTAAAGCAATAGACACTTTAAGTGGCTCAAAAGTCCTCGGCCTTGAGTGAGGAAATGATTCCATACGAAAGAGATTTTCAATAACTTCTTCATTAAACTCCTCCAAGATTTTCGCACCAATTAAGAATGCCTCTAGAGGGTCTTTGATCATGGAAGCATATGATTCTTGAGGAATAATTGAATCTAATATATCGACAAAAGAGCATTAGGCTGAATTATCATGAAACTTCAAAGCTTTTGGCATATTGAATATCACTTTTTCATCATTAACCCTCAAAGTGATCTCACCCTTTTCCACATCAATGAGAGTCCTTGCTATGGCTAAGAATAGATGGCCAAGAATGAGAGGGATTTTCCAGTCAACTTCACAATCAAGCACAACGAAGTCTGCTGGAAAGATGAACTTGTCCACTTTAACTAAGACGTCTTCAATGATTTCTCTAGGTTTAGAGATACTCCGATCTACAAAGAGAAGGGTCACCGTAGTGGGCCTAGGCTCTCCCAAAACTAATTGGTTGAAAATAGCTAGAGGCATCAAGTTAATACTAGCACCTAATTCACATAGAGCCTTACCATTGAAGTTAGTCCCAATATTGCAAGGAATGTAGAAGCTTCCCGGATCTTTGAGTTTAGTAAGTAACTTTTATTGAATAGCCACACTACATTCTTCGGTCAATGCCATGGTTTCAAACTCATTGAATCGCTGCTTATTAGACAAAACATCCTTGAGGAACTTAACATATTTAGGCATACTTTCCAATGCTTCAGCAAAAGTAATGTTCACATGGAGTTGCTTGAACATGTTCACAGACATTTTAAATTGAGCATCTTCCTCTTTCTTCTTGAATCGTTGAAGGAAAGGTGGTGGTGGTATGGTAGTAGAGGTAGTTGGCTTTCTCTTCTTCTCATCATTCATCTCTTGTTCCACCTTCTTGCTCTTGACAACATCATCCAAACTTTCTTCAGTTTGCTTTCTCTTCCTACTGTCATCCTCTTCTACTACATTTTCATGATTCATAGCTACTTCATTATCAACCTCAATATCCATTTGCTCATCTTGCTTTGGGCTAGTCCTACTTGAGCTAGGCACATCCGGTATCACTTTGCCACTTCTCAAGTTAATGGCTTTGCATTCCTCTTTTCCATCCCTTTTTGGATTAGGAATAGTGTCACTAGGGAGAGGTTGTCTTGACATGGCATTCATTTGTAATGCTAGTTGCCCCACTTGCACTTCAAGATTCTTAATCGCCATTTCATAAAGAGAGAAAGTGGCCTTGTTTTTAGCACTTGAAGATTATATGTTGGATAATATTTGAGCTAGCATCTTGTCCGTTTTAGACTCTTCTTCCTTAATAGGAATTTTCATTTGTTGCATTTGAAAACCTGATGGAGGAACAAGCTTTATCCCTAAGTAGACTCATGTGGTAGATTCAAAGTGTTACCTTGGCTCCAAGAGAAATTAGGATGAGCTCTCCAAGCACGATTGTAAGTTTGTGAATATGGGTTCCCTTGAGAAGGTTGAAACTTGCCCATGTAGTTGACAGATTCCAAAGCCATGTAAAGAGGGCAATAGTCAGGCATATGGACGTCCACTACTACAGAATTATGATATAACCATCACAATAGACGTCCTAATTTTAAAATTAGGTGGTTAAAAAGGAAGGCGGTGGCATTTTCATAATTATGTGTACATAGAAAAACCCTTAGACGTCCCAAATTTGAATTTGGGATGCCTAAAGTTGAGTTTAGACGTCCCAAGTTTTATTTGGGACGCCTAAAGATTTCCACTAGCGCCAAAAAAGTAAATTAAAAAAATTTAACTTACTTTAGGCATCCCAAATCCCATTTGGGATCGACTTTAGGCGTCCCAAATGGGATTTGGGACGCCTAAAGTCATACTTTATGAGTCCCAAAAAAATTTGGGACTCCTAAAGTCATGTCAGAAATTTTGACATGCATGAGACTTTTCTTCCCTTTTCTTCATTCCCATGTCAAAAACCCATACCTGTTTTTCCATCTTTCCCATCCCCATGACCTATCTTCCCTTTTTTTCTGCATTTCCTTTTTTCTTACATTCCCGTGACTTCGTTTTCCTCAATCTTCTTCCTCTCTTCCTTTTCTTCATTCCCTTTTCCTCCACCTCCTTCCATTCTCATAACACCTTCTTTGCTCTCACCCCACTCTCTTTGTTGCTTTCAGCCTCCGGCATACCTCTCCTCTCCACTGTGTATACACAACTCTCCAATGTCTTCTTTCCACCTTGGAAGCACATAGACATCGTTGGCTGCCCTCTCCCCTGCTTTCATCAGGTTTGTTTTTTTTTAAATATAAATTTACATGAAGAATTAAATTAAACTTGCAATATGAAATTATTATAATGCTTTCAATTTATTTACATTATTCTAGTTATTGGAGTGTTTTTCCCTGTTTTTTTGCCAGAATCATAAACTAGTTGTTAGTAGTTATGCAATACTAATAATGTTTTTTTTATACGTTTGGAGCTTGGAAATCGAGGAAAATACATATGTATATTTATTTTGATGAAATGAATAACAATTAGTTTGTAGTTGTGTGGTGACAAATATTTTGACACTTTCCAGTTGTTGTTATATATATATGATATTAGGTTGTATGAATTGTTGTTATTATACATATATATATATAGTAAAAAGATTGCAGTACTAGAAGTCCTTACCATTCCGTAAGGGACATTTTGTGGTTTATGAATCCATCTTCAATTCTGTTTCTGCAATTTTAATTTGCTGGGTAATGAAGAATATAAATAATTATTTAAAAAAAAGTAAAACCTTTTAATGTCCCAAATTAAGAATTGGGATGTCTAAAGTTCCCCTGTGGAGGACTTTAGACGTCCCAAATCTCAATTTGGGACATCTAAAGTCCTGACTTTAGACGTCCCTATTCTCAATTTGGGACTTTAGACGTCCCAACCTTTTTGGGGCGTCTTTTCTTAAAATATACTACGCCCCATACATAGACGTCCCTTAGTTTTTGGACGTTAAAAGTGCCAAAATAGGGACATTAAAACCCCTTTTTGTAGTAGTGGTCATTGTATTGATCACATACTATAGGAGTGGCATGAATAGAATGCACGCCATGAGAAGTGCTCTTTTGCATTTAAGACTCCAGTACATTGAAATGCTTATTCAAAGCGGATAAGATTGTTGCAATTTATGATGAAGAGTCTTCTTTTATAGTAGGTATGGCTTATGTAATCCTTCTATCATTGCCTTGAGTGTTGTTGGTAGATAGTTGATCCAAGAGCCTAAACACCTCATTGACAGGAATATTCTAGTAACCTCCATTGGTCATAGAGTCAACTATTGCCTTAGATTGAGGATTAAGGCGAGTACAGAAGATTTGGATTACCACCCACTTGTCCACCCCATGATTAGGGCATTGCCTCATTAACATTTTGTATCTCTCCCAAGTGGCATAAAGATGCTCATCTGGCTGTTGTCTAAAGTTTAGAAACTGATCCCCAGCTTCCATAGATTTATCATCAAAGAAAAATCAAGCTCTAAACTTAGCCTCAAGATCATCCCAGGAATTTATGGATCCTTTCGAGAGATTGTTGAACCAATCTCTAGCTTTCCCTTATAGAGAGAGAGGGAATAGCCATAGCCTCAACACATCTTGGGGCACTCCATTTTGCTTGAAGGAATCACACACCTCCAAGAAGTACATCAAGTGCTTGTTGGCATCTTCATTGTAGAGACCATGGTACAACCCTTGCATTTAAAGCATTGTAATCATTACCGGCTTGATCTCAAAATTGTGTGCTTGTATCTCCGGCATCCGAATGCAAGATTGAGTACCCCGCATATTCCGGCTAGCAAAGTCATTGACGGTAGGCCTATCATATTCATCATTAGCCATTGTTTCAGTTTCAGTTTCAGATTCAGTCTCTTCGTCAATGCGAGGTAATCCATCAAGTACCACTATCAATCCATCCAGGTGCAAGTGTTGCATGTACTGAGATGGTACCTACAAGAGGCATAAGCAAGCAAGGATCAAACTAAAACAAAAATTAACAAAGAAAAGAAGGAAATAAAAATTGTAAACTTAACTAAGAGCTCAAGCGAAATCTACTATCACAAGGCTAACGTCGACTAAAGGATTTGTTAAACCAATCCCTGGCAACGACACCAAAAACTTGTTCGCAACCGCAAGTGCACGAATCGCGTCAAGTAATAAAGTGATAAGTAAGACCGTTCCCTCAAGGATTTGAGTAACAAATTAGTCAAGCAATAGGCTTGGTGAATTCAATTAAGTTGAGCCAAGACATGTTGTTGGTGTAGACAAAGAGAAATTTCAAAAGATATTTTTGTAAAAGCTAAGAATTACTGAATAAAAAATATGATCCTTGTGGTTTCATCATTTATAATAAGCCTAGGATTGTTCATCCCCTTTGTATTTCATAAACTTGATTTTTCTTCCTCTCCAAGAGTCTTTCCATGAGATATATATATATGTTAGTCTAAAGTTCGCAAGCATTTGATTAAGCTCTCTCAAGTCATAACCAACTCTGTATCTTCAATTAACATATACAATCTCTTGCTACCGTTAAGAGAAAATATTCATTAGGCACTAACCTTAATGTGACAATGTTAGGCTTGTAACTATATCTCTATGTTACTAACAAACCATCCATTTAGTTCCTAAACTTCAAGTCTAGCATAATTTTACCAAAGTTTTACAATTAAATTAACTTTCTTAAGCTTAATTTAATTGAACAAATCATCCACAGTGATGGCCAGTCACGAATAGCTATAACACCCATGTTTTGAAAGCATATAGATGGCATAAGTGTAGTAATATCTTTAAAAAGGAGACCAGTAATCTTTTGTAAACAGCGAAAGTCCCAACTTCAAGCAAAGTGTGGAGATGTACTTGAATGGGTTTTCAAAAATCTTTTCAAAAATCAATTTCAAATTGGGTCTCATATTATTTTATGATTTATTTTAAGCCATCCATTTTAGGTTCATTTCTTCATATCAAAGTGTTTACTAATAAGTTCTCTGCTGAAACCCAAGCTATTATGTTTAATTAACGACCCTAGGTGGACGGCTGTCCACTACTGGTACGAATGTCATTGCACCCTCGCTTATATACAAGCGGTTACATACATGTCGGTACGAGACTGACCACACTTAAATACAAATTACATACAATATCCAAAATAGATAACTAACAGAAAATTAAATTCCAAGTCCTTTGCTTCATTCGACCGTGTTTACCTTCTTGCCTGAGGAACTACTTGCCCGAGCTGAAAATTTGTTTTGGGAAAATAGGGTGAGATTCAATGAATCTCAGTAGTAACAAATATCACTCATATAAAATGCACATTTATTATGCCATGTCAACCAAAGTTACAGTACAATCAACATATTCAACATTCAGAGATAAATTCATAATATGCAGAAAGCTTAAAGTTACCAATTCAAGGACAACCGTCCCTTGCCACAGTGCTGGGAAATTCTACTGGGCCTTAGCCCTTCTCATCTGAATGTTTTAAATTCACAATGGTACAAACATGCATATAACATATCACATAGTATGTGAGTGATAAGTTACTACCTAACAATTTTTTCAAATCTTGATCTTAATTGACGTGCTTTGAACATCTTGGGCAAGTGTCAAGTCCTATAAATTATAATTTACGGGCAATGAGTTATTTCTTAGTCCAACTCTTCATAAATTATTCTCTTATGTTGGTCACCAGTAGGTCACTACATTAGGCCCAATATGAAGCTAATGAGCTCAAGCTACTCCAAATGCTTAACTTAACTCTTAAATGTCCAATTTTATTACAAAAACACTTTGCTTTGAATTTTCGCACAATTACCAAAAGCTGGCAGATTTGTCACTGAACTTTGAAAAATCATAACTAATTCTAGAAAAATCGAATTGGGGTGATCCAAAATTCTATATAACCCTTATTAAGTCTATTTTAAGGAAAAAATACTTTCAGTAGTTGTCTAACTGTGCACACTTCCCAATTTTTCTTTTTCTCCCTGCTGCCAGCAAATCTGACCAGTTTTAATGGTCTACTTCAAACATTCATAACTCCTAGTATACTTATCGAAATCCTTCATAATACCTATCAAATTAAAGGTCTATAAGTGTACTTTAATTCTGGAAAATCTCATAATCAAGAGATGAGTTTTGGACAGTGAAATGTTTTCCACAACAAAACTGCCAGACAAAAACGCACACTGGCAACTTTGTTGCACCTGCAGACTTAATTTCCAATTTTTGAATCTTTAAACCAGTCTGTCAAAAATTATAACCAGAGCCTATTCCCACACAATTTTTCGTGCAGAATCCAATGGAAAGCTCAAAAATACCAAAATCAAATTATTTCTACCAGATTTAGCCCCCAACCAAATCTGCCTCCCAAAACAACAAAAATTCCACTTTGTGATTTTAACAACCAACAAGTCTAATACTTCTCCAAACATCATATATCACCTTATATATGATTAAAACATCTTCCTTCTTCAAAAGCACCCCTTGAATGAAATACATGGGTGGTTCAAAAGCTAAGAAAAACGCAATAAAATCACAAAGTATTTGGTTTAAAAGAAAGCCTACGCTTACCTCTTTGTGTTTCTACCAGTGGTTCGGTATTCCGAAGGTACTCCAGTAGACTAATTGGCACAAAACACCTCAGATGAGAAATCTAAGACCATAAAATTGAAGCTTATAGTGAGTAGAGGAAGTTTCCTAAAGGACTTACTGGACAATAACGGTGATTCAGGGTCGAAATCGGCTCCGGTAGTCAAGAAAACTCACTATTCACTCCTCCTTCTCTCTTCTTGTGTTCTTAAGCTTAAGAAATCTGATTCCTCTTTCTCTTTCCATGCTTGCACGAAATTTTGCCATTTAATTAGGCATGGATGGTTGTGATTTAATCACATAAAATGATCTCATCTCATCTTGCCACGTGTCACAAGTTTAAGGCTTAAGAGTGCCACGTGTCATGCAACCATTGGTCTTCCACTTTCTCTTTCTTCGGTGGGTCATAAATGGTCAGGGGAAGGGGAGGCCTGACAATTTCCCCGGACTCCTGGGTTTGGTGCTTGACTTGTAAAGTAAGCGACCCGGCCGAAGACCGGTGAATTACCTGGACTCAGACGCTAGATGGCGTACTCTGGAGATGACAACACGAAAGGCTTAAAGTGGGTAATGATGTGTAATGATGAGGGACACATGTCACCTCCTCATTTGGCCAACACAAAAACATGTTTTTACTTTGTAATAATAATTTCAGGACACTTGTCATTTCCTTATTTGGTCAACACGAAAGATGTGTCATCATGAGTCATAATGATCTGTCATTACATACTTTATTGAAGTTCTTTTTAATAAGGTTGCTCCATCGGTGCATTACCCGGAATTCCACGTGGGACCATGGCATGCATATCGAGGCACGTCACAAAATGCCTGAATTCCTCTGATCTCGCAATTGACGCCCCTGAACCCTGCAGCCACTGACGAATTTTACTCTGACTTCTTACACTTGTATTTTTACAATCTTGACTCTCGATTTCCGTGAATGACACAATGGACATCTAGGAATTCCAAAAGTAACTCTACCTTTAATTTGTAAATACCAGTATTTATTTTATTCCACTATTTCCATATTTACACGTTTTTAGTATTGCAAAATTTGGTATATTACAATAGCAATGAAAACAAGGTAAAATCAACATATATATGCCATTAGATACTTAAAGAGAAAAAGAATCAAGTTTAATCCATACAAAGGATAAAAAACAATCCCAGAATAAAAGTTTAGCTACTCATAGTCAAGAAATGAATATAAAGATACAGAGCATGAACTGCCATATCAACAAAATGGAGAAGAAAGGGAAAGAAATCAGTAAAATCAAGGAAAATCAACTTGAATATCTACAAATCTTCAATCTCCACTTGATTTCCCTTGCTTTATGGCATACCCAGGCTCAGAGGAATGTCACAGCCGCCTCTCTAGGTCTTTTCTGATCAGGAAGCCCCCCTTTCAGTCTCTGGATTCAACATTTATACGCCCTGAATGTCAAAACACATAGCAGCTGTATCGGGCATTGGCCGAGGCCAGAAGATGCTTGGCCGCGGCCAGTTTGCTTCTATAAGGTGATTGGCTGCAGCCAGTGAAATGGTTTGCCATGGCTAGTAAGTTACTGACCAAGAGTTAGCCACGGCCTAAAGGATCCTTAGCCGCAGCTAGTATGTTTCTGACCTCATGTTGGCTGTAGCCAGTGAATGTGTTGGCCGCGGCCAGAAACCTAAAAGTGCAAATTTGTCTCTAGCCATGATCTTTTCTCATTCTTGCATTTCCATAGCACGATTGATCGCTTCAACTCCATTTCACCTTCTTTTCATTGAATTTGGCTTTCTCCGGCTCCAGCAGTGACTGAATTTTTATCCTTTCAACACAAAGAACTCATAAAAGCTCATAGTTTGATAATTATAACAGATATTCACATATTTCCCCCATATTTATATTCTTTCTATGCCAAGTATGTATTAAACACATTTCCTTTACTTCAGCACTCCCAAATGTTCATTAGTACACCAAAATATGGAAGAAATAAGAGGAAATGTGCAATTCTGACAAGAAATTTATGAGGTTAATAGTCACCTACATTATCACGCAACCATATATTCTCTTAAAAGTTACGAGAAACTAGGAACATATTTTGGGTGTTGTCTCTAGTCTCAATCGGAACCTATAATAAGATTATAAAGTAGTACTCCCTTGACTTCTAAATGTGAGAGTTGTTATGTACAATTTTTAAGTATTCAATTTGATTTGACAATATTCATGCAAATAATATGCCTGCTTGGATTTTTATCTTCATCATCATCACTTTTTGTAGCATGAAAAAAGTAACAAATCCTTTCGCATCCTAGAAGTATGAGCTTAAAAGGGTCTGTCAGATTAAAATGAGATTGGCTATTCTCCCAAACTCCCAAGAAGAGTGATTGCAAACCTTGCTATTGCTGGGCAATTTTCTACTATTATGTTAAAGCTTTTTTCACAACCGATGATAATATGTTAATGTTCATATATACCATTACACGTCTTATTTGTGGCGATTAGGGATAAAAATAGGCCAGGAGGCCTGCAGCCTGGCCTGTTTCTGACCTGATTAGGCCTAGCTTGTCAGAATAAAAGGCTAAGCCTAAGCCTATTTCAAAGCCTATTTTTCTAAATAGGCTAGGCCTAGGCCTGCTAATAAGCCTTTTAAGCCTATCAAGCTAGCCTGTTAATATTAAAAAAATAAAAGTGGACCACCCTAATCACTAACTCTTAGTCACCCAACCCCACTCGCAGACCTCAGTCACCCACTCACCCATTCTCTTCTTTCGTCTAACTCTTAGAGTCTCAGTGACCCAATACTCAATAGTCAAACCCTCCAACCAAAGTGGCCATCTTAACTTCATTTCTTCATCTTCACCTTGATTCCTTGAGCCCTTGATGCACCTCAAACAATCAAACCCAAGCCCTAACCCTTCACCCATCCTTCCTCTAAGAGTCACCATCACCTACTCTCTCTATGGCCGTCCTTCCTCCAACTTGAACTCTCTCTTCCTCGGTGGATGGTGGGGAAGCAGCCGTAGATCTCTAGCTTTAGTGAGACCATTTACTCTTTTGATTTGTTTCTCTGTTATTTTCTCTTTAGCAGATCTCAAGATTTGTTGCTCTGTTACGGGAAGAAAATAGCTTTCGTTGCTTAATTTTTTTTATCGAAATTCATGAGTTGTGATGAACTTAATTCTAAGACTTAGATTGAATAATATTATGGTTAAGCTTTTATTGCTGAGACTTTTTTTCACTAGGCTAAAGTGAGAGGCCGTGTGAGGTTCAATATTACTCCCTTTTAAGAGCCCTTTAAAAATTTTGCATCACTTTGATTCCCCAATACAATTTAATTTGAACTATTGTAATTAAAATTCTTTTACCATTGCGTCATTTCATAACTCAAGATACGTTCTTTGAGTTGCTTAGTTCAAAAGCTTCCATTGCAATACACTATTTAAATCAACATCTTTGATTCTAGTTATTGTTAAACTAACTCTGCATTAAGGTGTGATTATTGTTTAATAGGCCAATGGATCTGGTGTCTTGTTTGGAAAACAAGTGGATGGTATCTACCTTTTTTGGTGCTGTCATTCTAGAATCATCAGTGGACTGGTCTTGGTGCTTGGTTCTTACTTTGTAACTATATATATATAGTGCTTCCTATTTATTCTAAGAAACATAGTTTTCCTGGCTCATGTCTATTAAGGATAGCAGTTTTATTGTTCATTGTTATCTATTATCCTAGCCCTGAAATTCTAGGCCTCCTTAACATGTCACAAGTCAGGCCAGGCCTATGAATAGGACAAGCTTAGGCCCAATAAAAGGCCTCTAATAAGCAACAAGCCAGGCTCAGCCCATCCTATTACAAAATAGGCCTTGCCTGTTAGCGCAAAAGCTTGGCCTAGTCTGGCTTGTTTCGACCCCTACTGGCGATGTGGGCCTTTCTTTTATGAAATAATAGGGGTTGATATATTAATGATTAATTAATTCTCTTTTCATCATCAGTTAAGGTGTAAATTTAACAACCAACTATTTCTTTATGGGCACCCAACACAATTAACTATTTTTGGATATAAAAGTGGATAAAATCAATTTTTTTTATAGCATATATATATAGCAATGTTGTTAACCCTGGTTAACTTCTATTACCTTTTGTATTGTGGGTCTCACCAGTCTTCTTACTCTCTATTATTTTAATATATTTTTAGAAGGGCAAATGTGCAAATTTAGCAATAAACTATTTTGCTATATATAGGCACCCAACACAATTATTTTTTGTTGGGTCTAAAAGTAGGCATAAACATTTTTTGTCTTATGAATGCCGATATTTATCTTGCGAATGATCATATTTGTCTTGTACAGGGATCTAAAAAAAATCTAGAGTTAAAAAATTTTGATCATTTACATATTTGTCTTGTAAAATTTTTTTTAACTACCTAGATTCTTTTAAACCCATTTATTTGTTTTGTGAATACCCTTATTTGTCTTCTAAATGCTCTTGTGAAAAAAATAAAGTAAGGGTATTATTGTCTTTTCACTGAAAAACCTTAATTTCATTTTAACCCAAGGGAGTGCAGTGAAATTTCATAATCTTTTAAGAATTGACTGAAATAAAATTGGTTCCATAGGGTGTAAGTGATATTTTCCCTTTAAAAAAGGCATATATTTCTAAAAAAGTATTAAAGTAATAGAGAGTGAGAAGATTAATTGGCCTCACAATGCAAAAAGTAATAGAAGTTAATCAAAATTAATAATGTTGCTCGATATGCTAATAAAAAATTTGATTATGTCTACTTTTACACCCAAAAATAGTTAATTGTATTGGGTGCCCATAAAAAATAATTGGTTGATTAGTTTCTAACTTCTTTTGCTGCTAGCCAAGGTTTTTAAACCCAGACCGGACCGGCTAGACCATCGACCAGGAAAAGGAATGGCTTGGCTCACATACTCAGACCGTCCGCAGAGTTAGGTCAGACTAGGCTGGCTAAAACCGGTTTTTGAACTGTTCGTTTAATCCAGCTACTAGCCAGAACGGCTATTGAAAAGCTAACGAGTTTTGCATAGAAAGTAGAAGTTCAAAGAAAAAATAGAAGAGAGAGGAGAAGAGGAGGATAAAAGACACACATTAAAATAGGATACAAAAACATTGAAGAATAGGGTTGAAACACTTATATGAGATACAAAATCGATTCTATTATTGAGATAAAACAAGAAGCATGGTGTTTCATTTGTCTTACACACTTCTCCAATCCTCGTGGTCATCCTTCGTTGGCGAGAACAACTAGAGTGAAGAACAAAAATAAGGACCAAGAGGCACCCACTGGAACCTATCTGACTCATGGCCTAATTTGATGGTGAAAGAATTTTGCTTTCCTCTTGAACTTGGGGTTTGAACAATGCAATTTCAGTATTTTCACGGAGACGGAGGCACCCATTGGAGAGAGGAAAAGGAAGCATCGTGATAAGTAAGGAAGAAGAAGTGTCTGCACCATGCCATTAAGTTTTGCCAACTAATATTATTATTTGACAATTCTTTATAGATTAATAACATGTAATGACAGTTTTATCTAAAATAAATTATTTCATAAATGTATCAATTAATACATATGACCTGTACTTGCTTTTCTTTTTTAATTACTTCATTTATATATAAACACACTTAATAAGTTAAATAAATATAAAAAAGTAATACATTTTAATTAATAATAGCATATTAATTAAATTTTTATTTTGATTTATTCAAAAATAATTGTAAAGTATTATATCTATATATATACACACACGTTAACATATATATATATATATATATATATATGTATGTATGTATGTATGTATGTATGTATGTATGTATGTATGTATGTATGTATGTATGTATGTATGTATGTATGTATGTATGTATTTGTTACATATATTAATATATTATAAATAATATATAGATATAATATTTAAAATAAAAACCAAATATAATATTTAACAATATAAGTAATATTTAATAGGACAAAACTTACATCCAGTTCCTTTTATCCAATCCAACCACTTCTCCAATCAACAAGGGACACCTAAGCTCATTGAACACACACTAGTGGAAAAAGGGCTTTTTAGACCGGTTAAAATTGACTTTTTAGACCGGTTCTGGATCCGGTCTTGATACAGCTGGTCTTAAAAGTATGTCACTTTGAGACCAGTTTGGTAATCGGTCTTAAAAGTCTCACTTTTAAGACCGGTTGTATTAATAACCGGTCTAAAATCAACAATTTTAAGACCGGTTTTCATGAGCACCAGTCTTAAAAGAACTCTTTTGTAAAGCGATTTATGTAACATTTTTAAGACCGGTTATGATTATAACCGGTCTTAAAAGTTATTTTAAGACCGGTTTTATATACAACTAGTCTTAAAATTTTAATTTGAAGACCGGTTTTACCTACAACCGGTCTTAAAAATTTAATTTTAAGACCCGTTATAAATATAACCGGTCTTAAAATAACTTTTAAGACCGGTTATAATTTATAACCAATCTTAAAAGTGTTATATATTTTTTTTAATTTTTTGTGATTAGGTTAATTACCAGAACGCATCCTTGAATTGCTACCTCCAATGCCATACTTATTAAGTGTCATATGGTGTTCAGTTTGCTTCCACTTACCATTTCCTTTTGCTTTAACCTTGTCATTGAATTGGGAACTTGTAACATGTCATAAATCCTCATGTATCTTACCTTGTCCTAATGGAGAAGAGGGAAAATAGGGATGGATGACTAAACTACAGGACCCACAACAATGGAGGATTGAGAAGAGGAAAGAGAATGAAGCAATGTTTGAGCAAGAGACGTCGATGGAGGTAGAGGTCCTGTCCTATGGTCATAGATGGAGGCGTGACACCAGTTTGAGCAAGAGAACCCTCAGCGCAATGGAGAAATTGGGACTTGAAACTCTGAATGTCTAGAAGGTGCTACATCTACTAACCGAGACAAGTTGCTTTTCTGACATATCTGACTGGGCAGTATTTCAATGACTGGTTTTTCAAAACCAATCATTGAATCAGCTTGTATGCAACGACTATTTTGATAAACAGTGGTTGAATATTAGCCAGCTCAGCAACGAAATCCCTTGCTTCTTTAGAGGGGGAGCCTTTCCCGTAGCCAGTAGAGCTAAGCAATAGAATAAAGACTATCCTCAAGAGAGCAAACCATAATCCTCTTCTTAATCCGGAGAGTGAAGAGTTGACAGAATAGAAAGGGACTTTTACTTGGATTCCGGAATCCTTAAAGCCAGATGAAATCCTATTTTAAGCCCTTAGAATAGAAGCCAATAAACAAGAGGAAAACTAAGCAGAGAGACAGAAGCTTCAAGCCTGCCTAATGTTTCAACAACTAGTATTGAAACCAGTCATTGAAACTTGTATTTCAATGACTATTTTGATAGAAACAGTCGTTGAAAACCTTGGCTTATTTACCATCCTTGCCACCTCCTTGTTTTTACTACTGTTTTCCAAAAACGGACATTAATTCCTATCATTAAATCACCTAATTGTAGTAGTGCCCAACCGATGTGGGACATAACACTGTATTTTATTTCTCTCCCTAATTAATGTGGGAGATAACACTCTACCCACCTTAGGCCAACATTGACTCAAAAGATCCCTTATAATGTCTGGATACCTCCCCCTCTCGACGCATTTTAAAACTTTGAGGGGTGACGAGGACCCCAAAGTAGACAATATCAGAATGAAGCACTGGGATGTTACATTTAAGCACCCTACTGATTGTCTCCCTATGCCTCATCCAACATGTATAAGTAAGATCAATTCCATGAATCACTAAGTGCAACATACAAGTTTCTTTATCACACCACCGTACATTGCCACACTTTGCACAGGGGCAAAGAATCAAATCATCATTTGGGGGATTATGGGCAAATGTAAAGTTAAGGAAATCTGTTGCCCCATCCCAGTAGTCTCTCATTAGTCAATTGGCATACATCTACTACTTATTCAAACACCCCGTCTAGCATAAATCATTTAGAAACAAAAACCCTAATCAAAACCCAATAATCATCTATGCCCAGAATTAATTTACAAAATTGTATGATGAAAGAAAAACCACAAACCTTATGTCAACCCTTTCTCAAACACCTTTCTCAGAGCTGAAAGATCTAGAGTTTTTGATTGAGTACAAAGTTTTTGCATTTCAAACTGATTGGATGTTTTACAAAGAAACCCCCATTATAGATTTTAAGGTCTTAAATAACGGTTAATTAGTAATAACCGTTAATTGTTTTATTTTTATAATGGTTATATTAAGTAACCGATGTTATTAGCAAATCTACAATATTTAAGGGCTTACATAATGGTTAGCTGTAAGAACCCCTAATTATATTTTTACCTTGATAACGGCTATTTTGATTTATCATGGTTTTTTAATAACAACTGTAAGGTATGTTTTTTTTCTTTATATATGTTTGAGCCATTACATTAATATATTTTATATATATAACTAAAATAGAAATAAATAAAAACTACCTATCATCTCTCAAAGGAGTTATCTGAATCATTTGAGAACATAAGTACGACCAATGGCGAAGTGGTAGCGGCACTGGCTACGGGCTGGAGGTAGAGGAAGAGAAGCAAGCGAAGGAGCAATTTGGGAAGGAGGAGCATGAGGAGGGCGTAGAGGTTTGGTAGGAGGAGGAAGGGAAGCAGGCAGGGGTTGAGGTTGGAGAGGAGGAGGAAGCGAAGCAAGCAAGGGTTGAGCAGGTTAGGAAGGAACAACACGAGGAGGAGAAGGAGGTGGAGGTTAGGGAGGACAATTGTCCAACATTTCTTCAGCACCTTGATTGACCATAATGATTAACATAATTTTAATTATGTTAATAAAATTAGAATAAGTAATGACCCATCTCTACATGAATTCAAATTATAAGATTTGATATCTTCCTGAGCTCAAAGAAGAAGCCAATTGGTGAAGGTAAATCTTAGGAAAGGTCACCAGGTAGTAACTCTTTCTCTGATACATTATGTAATTGTTCTGCACATTTGTATTTACCATCGATTGTATCCATTTCATAAATATATGGTTTGATATTTGGACTGTGTCATAAGGCTATAAGTCCCAATGTGCATTATTGCATGGGGTGTTTCCTTGGGCCGTAAGACCTCATATGCATTCAGTGTGAGGCTATAAGTCCTGATATGCCAGGGGCATGGGGTGTATCTGATTTGACCGTATCTTTGCGTCTTGGGGTCAAATACAAAATTTTAAATCCAAGAATTGCAGTATAATGCAATACTCAGGTCGTTCTCTCTTTTCTCGAGGAGCCTTTTATTGAATCATAGGTAATACTAAATGTCATGTAAAAGCAAATTCAATAAAACAAGGAAAAATTGATTTTTGGGTTTTTCTTTTTTTAAAAAAAATAAAAGAAAATTCAATTTAATTAAATGTATAAACAACACGCCACTTAAATTAATTTAAATCATAAGCAAAGTATATCTATAAATCCCACAAACACAAATTTAATCACATATTATTCAAACAATAATCAAACAAAATATTGGAATAAGAAAAATAAAAGCAATAACTCCCCTAATTCAGATTCCATGTTCACGCATGAAGTCGAAGATTGCAATATATTGATGATGTTAGCATGCATGGATGATGATGTCAGCATGCATTCACCCAATGAGAACAACACGTATGGATGAGGAAAAAGCATTTCTCATTCTCAGATCCTCAAACTCGTGGCTCCAGGTGGTATTGACGGTGTAACTGAGCTTTCAGCTGCTTCTGTTTCTGCAACTCAGACTGGTGGTTGATGATGAAGAGCTTGCCAGAGTTGAGGAAGAGAGTAGTGACGGTTCTGAGACAGAGGAACCCCCGGCAATGACGTCATTGATTTGACCGTGTCTTTGCGCCTCAGGGTCAAATACAAAATTTTAAATCCAGGAATTACAGTATAGTACAAAACTCGGGTCGTCTCACTTGAAGAGTCTTTTATTTTAACTTCCTAGGTATAACTAAGCACTAAGAAAAATTGATTAAAAAGGGTTTTAGAAATTTAAATATTTTTTTAAAATTAAATACATTAAACAAACACACCAAAATAAAAGAGAAAATGTGATTTAATTAAATAAACAAACATGCCACTCAATTAAATCATAATAATCCCACAAACACAAATTAATCACACATTTCACACCATTATACAAACAATTATCATGTTTAACACAAAACAAAAATAAAATATATATATATATATATATATAGGAAACAAAACTAAATCAAACAAGAAAAATAAACTCCCCTGTCAAGTGCATGTAGTCAAGGAGCCAGCATGCATATTGATGATGTCAACGTGAATATATGATGATGTCAGCATGCATGAATCCATTGTAGAAGTCACGATGGTTTCACTCCAACTGATCCATGGCGTTGATGATTATGGCAAACGATGATGGTTCCAGATCCAAGTTTTCAGTTCTCTACCTTCGGTTCAGGTCCTCTACTGCAATGTGGGTTGGAGATCGCCGGAACTGAAACTCACCGGAAGTGTGGGGGTTGGAGTTGTGACGTAATGGTGAGAGACGGAAGCTTCCAGTACTTTGATCTGATTTTGTTCAATGTGATTCGGTGATGCAAAGATGAACGGTGATGTTCTTCGATGAAGGAAGAAGAGAGATGAAGTGAAGATGAGAGCAGAGATGGAATCCGTCGGAAATGGGGGCCGGAAACTGGAATAGTTCGCAGGAAAAAGGGGCCGAGAAACAGAGTAACAAGCTGAAAAGAGACGGAACTGAGTTTCGGCAGTGGTGTAGGTGATTCACAAGTAATGGAGGACGTTGGTATCGTGTTGCATGTGGAGAAATGGCAGTACAGACGGTGCTGAAATGAAGGAGAGGAGTAGGACGTCAGAAATGGGGGCCGGTAAACTGCAAGTGCTCACCGGAAAAGTCAAAGGTGCTGGAATATCCTAGAGAAGAGTCGAAGGAGGTCTGGAAGGAATATGGAGGTTGAAGGAAGGACGGTGGTCTATGATGGTGAGATAGAAATGAAGGTCGACGGTGAATGGGGGCCGGAGAAGGTGCTTGGTGTGATGATGACGGTGATGAAAATGAAGAATGTGGTGGTAAGGAAGGTGCCGAGGCTGATAAAGGTGAATGGTGGTAATGAAGGGAAGAGGTTGGTGGTGATAGTGGTGACCTCATTCTTACTTCAACTCCCTGTTCTGTAGTACCTCAGTAAATGAAAATGGAAGAGGAAAACTGAAGAAGGAAGAGCTGCAGGTTTTTCTGGATGCCCTCATGGTGGTGAAGATGGGGGTATATATAGTGAGATTGCCGACCTCCATTTCCCTTCACCAACCATAGCCATTACTGATTGTTAGATGCAACCATCGTTGATTGCAATCTGAAAGCAAGCTGCCGATTGTTTGCCAGAAAGAAAAAAAAATGTGTTCACTGTGTTTAACACAAATCTTTCCGTGATGTATGCGCATATAATTTTCTATATATTCCAGAAGCTCACATGACAAAACCCCCCAAATTTTACTTTTCTGTCGGTTTGAATGTTGAATTTGTCGTTTGGATCTTGTTCTATAATTTTCCCCACTAAATTTTCTTCATGAAAAAGCTTATGGGTACTTTTCTGTAATTTTCTTTGGCCCTTCCTATAATTTTCCTTGTCTTCAAAATATTAATTCATACTCCAAAAATCACCAATTGCGACCCAAAGCACCTGCAATGCAAGATTAAGCACATGGTAGTATTAAAAGTTCAAGAGATCATATGTATAAATATTTAATAATTATGGCCATTTTACCCTTTAATTACAATTAATCCAATACAAATGTCTCTAATTAAAATGAGTGCTTAATCATGTGATAATACCCTAAAAAATACATTAAGAATCCCTATTTAATTAAGAGAAAATATATAAAATTATGGTTAAATCAGTATCCCTTGGCTATAAGACTTGCTCTGCAATCTGTGTTATGATGGATTGTGTGTCACGAGGCCGTAAGTCCCGATATGCCTTTGGCATAGGGAGTATCCCTGGGCTGTAAGACCTGATATCCCAGTTGTATTCTATTGGATTGTGTGTCCTGTGATGGATGTTTGTGCTATATCTTGATTGTCGAATGCTTATTGTTTGATGGTTTATTTTGCATGCTTCGTGAACTTGCATATTTTATTATTGACTGTTATTACTACTGAGATTCTTGTGAATCTCACCCTTTCCATTAAATAATATACAGCTAAAACGAGTAGCTCAAGGGGCAAGGAAGTAGTAATTTCTGATAAATAAGAAGGTGGGGAAGCAAGATTATTATTATGTTACTTATTTGTATTTTAATTTTGTTAAGACCTAGGATTTTTGGTAGCCTTGTGCAGATACAAGTTTTGTACATACATGTATATACATGAACATAGAGATGTACACATTGAAAGTAGTACCTATAGTAGTAATGATAGTAGTACACGTAGTAGTAGCACAAGCATGCATGGCAGAGATAACGGTAATAATACTATGCTCAATAATTGATTCAGGGATGGGCAATTACATGATATGAGCCCATAGTTAACTGATAATAGACTAGGATAAGAGCACAGTAATACTCTAATAATAATAAATGGAGTTAAAGGATTTTTGAGCCATAATGAAGAGTTTGAATCAATGAATAACTGTTTTGAAAAGTTTTAAATTTTTCAAAAAAGCTCATTCATTTACAAGTTCAAATCCTATGTTTGGGCTGGCTTTTCATCTATTTTCAAAAGTATTTTCTTCCCATGATCAAACCTGGGGCTTAATGGTTCGAATTCATTATATTTAAAGCTCATCTTAATGGTAATGGAAATAAGGGTGAAAAATCTAATCTAAATAAATCTAGACAAACATTAAATATAATAATATCACCTAATAATATCTTGAAATATATCAGATATTAATATAAGATATAATAAAATCTTAACACCCCTTCAACTCATAATGTCATCTTGAGTTTGTTAACTTAAAAACTAGAAGTGACAACCTGAAGGAACAACTAAGACAGAAATGGACTAAAAGTAACATCTTGGAGTAAGCACAGATCTAGATAGAACAAAATGTTGTTGAGTTCATCTGGACAGAACCAAACAGTCTTCTGGTTGTCGGAACCAGACATTCTGTGGGTCATAGATTAATTCATACATATTTTTTCTTTTACCTGAATTTCAAACCCATCACATGATTATTTGTATCAATATTCCTTATTATTGATATGTACAGGAGTTTCATGGAGCTCTAAAATAAAACCTATGAAAACCATGAAATTAAAATAAACACAAAAGAGGAGGATATCATAGATACACTTGACTTATCCAAATATATCCTTAGAAGATCCTTATATATATATATATATATATATATATATTGTAACATACGAGTATTATATTCTATGCTGGATTTCCAAAACATCACACAATTGTTTTATCTTATGGAGCCACCTTCACCTTCACCTCCCCCACACACGCACTCTATATATATATATATATATATATATTGAAACTAGAACAATGTTTTTATCTCTCAGCGTGAAAATAACAAAAAGGAAAATAAAAAAGGAAAAATCGGTGAAGAGTATATGAAAAAGGGTTTGCATTTGGTGCTTATCACAATTATGAGCAGCTATTTCTCATCACTGTAAGTCTGTAATGAGATCTAAATTGTTTAAAATTAAATTTAATATGAATGGGGTAATCGCAATAATGAGTATCAAGAGCTATTCCCCACTTTAGAACATTGTTATCTAATTTGTAAATTTAATTTTTTTAAAAAAAAAATATTTTAATGTATACAAAATCTAATATAAAGATAATCTCTTGACTATGAATGATTTTTTATTTAAAAATGATCATATGAAAATATTAAAGCTAGACCATTAAAATTCTATACTGGTTCCAAGCAAAAGGTGATGGTCTAAGCAGGCATGGTCAGGACTCATGGCGTATACATATGAAGGATATTCTATATTTTTTTGTACAGTACATTGCACATACAATACAATTGGTATTCTATATTTTTTTTGTATAGTACATTGTACATACACAACACAAATGGGTATTCTAGTTTTTTTTTTTTTTGTATACTACGTTGCACATACAATACAAATGGGTATTCTATAGAACATTGTACATACAACACAAATGGGCATTTTATAATTTTTTTAATACAACAAGAGTCCCTAGCCTGTTATTCAAACATCACCTTAATGCCCCTACTCAGGTCACAAGCTAGCGTCACCTAGCTCGGCAATCTCCCACAATCTCTGGCCTCTTATAAACACCAACTTGCCTCTCATTCCTGGCGATGTGGAACTTTTAGAGATGACCTTATTAAGCTATACTCACATTCATCTAATGAACAGACACTTAAGCTGACCAGGCTTCGTTCGAGCAAACTGATATTATCACTGAACTTTAAGAGAAAAGACGTCCGTCATGAAAAGGTTGATGAACCTTTGACTTATATATCCGTGCCCCTATAAATTACACTGTGCATCAAAATCATCAAATCAAATCGAGTACTTATAGTACTTATATTAATTTATTATAACAAACACATTATTAATTTACAATATTGCATGTATGGTTCCGACGGAGACCAGCGATATAACGCCCAAGACTATCTTGCTATTTTCTCGTAACTTAAGCTTGTGGAATATTTTGTTCCATGATTTTTTAAACAACCGCATGAGGTGGCTCCGTCTTAGTAGATAGAACAAGATAATAATATTCGTGCCACATGAAATAAATAAAAGGCTATTGATTGGAGGAAGAGCATAGGTATATTATATGATAATTAGTAACGGATTATATTGTTGGAGGATGATGAGGGGAATATCATCTAGATTATCTACACAATTAAAAAATCAAGAGGATATGAAATTTTAATATAATAATATCTAAACCCTAAATAAAATATTTCAGGTAAAAAAAACCCTAAATAAAATATATTATCCTTATAAATAGCATAATATCTGATTCTCATCAACTATAAAGTTTTTTTATATATAAGCATGAGGGCATTATAGTCAGGACAAGACAACAACCCAATTTTGGAGGAAAGAGTTATGAGGGGAGGGGACAGCAAATTTTAGAAAATTTCCATTCACCTCCCTAAAAATTTTCTGATTTGCCAAACAAGTGGAGAGAAACAAAATCCTTAAATCCCTCCTTTCCAAAACCCTGGAACCAAACACACAGTAAAAGATATTATAAATATCTATATTCATTCAAACTAAGCACTAATAATTGTATATAATAAGCCTACATTGAGAGAGAGGGGGGAGAGAGAGTAAAATAACTCTTCTGCTGATGGATTAAACATGCCAAGTTTTAAAATACTCCCTTTGATCCTTAATATAAAAGCGAGTTAACTTTTTTAAAAATTAAAGAGGTTAAATAAGTTACTTAATCATAATATATATATTGTGTATCATTAAATCGATTATATATTAGTTTATAAGTCAGGAAAATTAGTTTGAAGAAAAATGATAAATATAAATACCATAATATAACTTATTGAGTTTCATTAATCTCTCTTAAAAAATTCAAATGACTCTTATATTAAGAACTAAAAGTAGTATTATATATTTTATCAAACGATTATAACTGGAAACCAAATCCAAGATGGTAATAACTTTTCTAACAAGATGGTGACAAGATGGCAGTATTGAATGAGGGGAACAAAGCAATGACAAAAACAACAACAAAAAAGTTGGTATGTAAGTGAATGATGGAAACAGCAAAAACCATACTATTTTAATCTAAGTTGCTTAACCTAACATTGCAACTTCGAACGGGATTATACATACAGAAACAACTTTTATAGTCATGTTGACTGAAATATATAATCAGGAAAAAAAATACACACCTTATATTGTCATAATTAGAACCTCTCCCTAGTTCAAAAATTTCAAATGCCAACCCCGAGCTTTGCAAACTCCACTTCCCTACCGTGAATCCTTAGTTTCGCCTCCACCACTCATTCTTCAAGCATTGCTGAACTCTCACACGACGGCATCTGAAGAGAGAACGACCGACGAGGCACCATTGGCATCGAGCAACATGCTATCATTGGGAGAGAACATAGGGCTCCCATTTTGGGGAGAACTGGAGGAGTATCACGGATCGTAGCTGCTGCTCCGAAGAAGAGGAATGGGGCTTGAAGAAGAAACATGCCACGCAACGTGTAGATGAGTTTGCTGAAGGTGGAGGGAGAAGCTCTGAATAGCGAGTTAAATACAAAGAAATGAGAAGAAATAACTCCAGGGCATCGGATTAAAAGAAGAAAAGAATATGAGCGTACCAATTATTTCACGGTCTTTAAAAGAAACCGTCAAAAAGAAAAACATTTACTTGACCCTTATCAATATTAACCGACAAATAAAGACTTTCAAATTTTTTATAGATATTATTTTATGGTTGTTATATTTAAGTGTCAAAGTTATTTCTCCAATATTACAGTTATTTTTAAAACTGTCAAATAAATACTTTCTCTGCCTCTGCCTCAAATTGTTTAATGCTTTTTTGTTTAACCGTGAAATATTAAGGGTTATACATTTGCAAAAATGTAGTGGTGAAGTAAGATTGTAAGCACAGGTCAAAAACCAAAAAGTAAAATCGGAAGAGGTCACACTCATTTGTAATATTAATTAGTGTCTATCCCTCTGAAAAAAGCCACGTCTGAAAACTACGATATTAATTAAAGTGAGCACAATTATAATTAATGGAGCATGCAAAACCAGATATGCATAATAACCAATCTCACAAAGTAGTAAGGTATGTTTCAATTACTGTATATAATTGTAATGACCCAAGAGTTTAAATAATATAATCATGTTGTTAATTTGAAAATATGAGGTTAATGTGAAGTAAATATGTTTCTTATTTTAACATGTTAAATATAAACTTTGTTAATAATGCAGCAAAGAGAACTTGAGGACAAGTGAGAATTTTTTGGGTTGTTAAATATGAAAACTTGCGTTCGAATCCTAAAAAACTAAAAGTAGATTTTTTATTGTTGTTTAATTGTATGAAGTTACCATCATGTCCTTCTACATAAAAAATAAAAATAAAAGGAAAAAAAGAGAGAAGTTAAAATTTAAAACGTTTGATATTTTTCCCTTCTCTTCCCAGTCTTCGTACCAGACCAGAAGCTTCGTGAATCTGAAAAAAATTGGAGATCCTCAATCACCCTTCCTCCCTTCCGTCGCCCTTCTCTATCTCTCTCTGTGTTTGGCTGGCGGTGTGTGTGCGTGTCTGCCTCAGTTCACCGTGTGCGTGATGATGTGTCGCGCCTCAGGCTCGAGCTCTTCATGCAATCCTCACCTCCTTTCTCCACGCTCTGTGTTTCTGGCCTGCAGGTGAACAAAGCTTCAGTGTTTTTTTCCCCTTCCATTCTTCCTTCTCTCTGCTGGTATGTGTATGTGTTTGTTCTCTCATTAACCAATGTTGTCGGTCGCTATCTGCTATGCGTGAGTATAGGAAAAGGAATGGAATCTGAAGCATATTAAAAGTGAAGTTTGGGGCTCAATTTGGATAGGGAATCTTACTTTAAGTTGTTTTAGTTTCTGTAATTGGAAGAAGATGCATCAAGGTTATAAATTTATTCATGGTAAATAATTTAGTTTGGGAAGCTTTGTAAATCTGACGTTGATGTTAGGAAATTAATGGGCTAAGGATTTGAAGATTAAGAAGTTGGTGAACTTGTTTGAATGTTAATGCATACAAGGTGTTAGTTGAAAGGTTTGAGAGGAAATTATAACTCAAATGAGTGTTAGCGGTGGCTCTAAAGTAATATGGAATAAGTTATGGTGTATAAATTTATTTGATTTATCATAAATAAGGTTATTTCTGTATAAGTTAAGGAAATTATGGATTAAGAGTTAAAAGTGGAGCTAAGTTACATATATCAGAAAAGAGTTGGAAGATAGATTTAAGTTTGATAAATTTGTTATATAAGATGGCATTTATGAAAGGAATTGAAAAGGTATTTGGGTAATAATTCAAAGATTAAGTTGTATGATCATATGCAAGCCTCTAAACTACTTGATGCAATGTTTGAGGAGAGATTTTTTTTTTTTTTTTGGGAATTGGACATGTGGATGGTAACATTCAATCAATTAGTGCAGGAGTTATTTACTCTTAATAAGGAGACTTAGAAGATGAGAATATTGTTTATATTTGTGTGTGTGTGTGTGTGTGTTGCATTGATTAGCCTCTTGCTCACATTCTATGTGTAAAAGATTGAAGCATAATTTGTCTTCATTGACTAAGTGAATTATACTATGAATAATTTATGGAAATTTGATTGAGGTTCTATTGCTTTATGAAGTTGTGGTTATCATTAATTAGAGGAATTTTAATAAATGATATTATGAACTTCATAAGGTTATGAAGAGGAATAACAATGATTCTGTTATGGACTTTAGGAACTTAAAGAATGAATTTAATTCAGCAGCTGATATATACGAGTAAGTTTTAATACATTTGGGAATTTTGTAGGTGAGTGAATAGCATTCCATTATAATCTTTATAAATGATGTTTTACTACTTGTTATATTTTATATTAATTACCATATTTTAAGTATGGTTTTATCAAGAAAAGTTTATTAGGGTTAGTTAGTTTCATATTGATATTCAAAATGAGTAGAGGTTGATGATTTTATATATTGTTATTATTTATTCTTATATTGGTTCATAGCATAATTCATGATTATGCATGGAAACCATAAGGAAAATTTTGAGACATCTTTCATAAATATTTTATGTGAAGATAGTCTTGCATTTTGAAATGTTCGTATGTAAGTTTTTATTATTTGGGAAGGATTTTGTCGACATATTGAATATGAAGGAATATTTTAAAATATTATTTGTGAACTTTCATGCTGGGGCATTCTATTATGCCGTATTTGATGAGTTATCATGGTATTAAAAGAAGAACTTTTTAGTACTTTGATAAATTGGCCCCAAGCATGCTTGAAAACATTTTTGAGAGGACTGAATACAGAATGTTGGTTACTAACAGCAGTACTACCAGTCCTCACCAGTAGAAAAATGACTTTTTAGACCAGTTAAAAATGACTTTTTAGACCGGTTCTGTATTAGGTCTTGATACAGTAGGTCTAAAAAGTCTGTTATTTTTTAGACCGGTTGTTCCCACAACCGGTCTAAAAAATCCACATTTAAGACCGGTTGTGGGAACAACCGGTCTTAAAGGTGAGACATTTAAGACCGGTTGTGGGCACAACCGGTCTTAAATGTCTAGCCTTTAAGACCGGTTGTTCCCACAACCGGTCTTAAAGTACTTTTTAAGACCGGTTGTGACTATAACTGGTCTTAAAGCTTCATTTTTTTTAAGAAAAACGTCCCTTTTATTATATGTACACGCACAGAATGCTCCAATTTTAAATAGCAGTACATAACAATCACTGATTTCAATTTCAAAATTCAAAAGCACTAGTCTATAGCAGCAACAAATTAATGTTCATACAAGCCAATACAGTCATACATTGATGATTCATTTGCAATTAGACAGTAAGGATGACCAAATGACAGCAGTAAAACAAAAGCAATGAACATGCAAAGAAATGAACATGCCCTTTGGTCCATTGTTATTGTCATCAGAACCATATTGCATTGCATAACCTGCTTGATCTGCCAAGCCCTTCTTCTTTCCCTTTGACGAATATGAAGAATCCATAATCCCTGCATATATCACCAATTCACTCACTTCATTACTCATCAAAATTAGAACATGTTAATTTCTCCCTACTAGAAAATAATATTTGGAAATGAGTGCTTTGTGAAGGAAAGAAATCGCTTATATCATCAATACAACTATTGAAGCATTGTGATGCACACAGAATGCAATTTTGTGGAACAGAGGGTGAGAGAGAGAGAGAGATAATACATAAGGAATGAAACAGTCCGTGAGAAGAAACAAACATTTTCACATTATAGAAGACAAGATCATATAACAAAAATTGCTTCAAATAAATGAAACCAAGAAATCACAAAAATAAAATAAAACATACAAATCAGAGCCAAATTAAATACATGCAGAATGAAAGTGGGGGGGATTATGTGAACACACAATCTGAGAGAATGGAAATGGAAGATGCAAGTCCCGTAAACAATGTAACATTGGATTCAAAAACTCACTATTTTTGTAATAGCTCATGGATGAATTCAGCACAACATGTGCGAATGAAATCAATATCTTCTTCAGGAAAGGAATCAGCAAGATCAAACATCTGTAACACCAAAACTAGACGAAACATTGACTTAGTAACTTAAAAACAATAAAGTAAAACAACAATTCTGAAATATAAATTTACCTCTTAAGTAAAATCAGTCGTGCCTAGAGTGATAATATTGTAAATGTGTCTCAAAACATAAAAACCACATAAGTTGGACCCCTTTGGTTGCCGACGGCTCTGAGAAAAAACATGATATCATTAAAACAAATATAAAGGCATGTCTTATTACATTCTTTAAACAAATCTATATGTACTAACCTTTGGCATGATCCATGTAGGGTCCTTTAAGTCACGAACATGCTTACCACAAGCACTGTGTAGGAATGTCTGCATAGCCCTATAATCATCACAATGACAAAGGTTATTGGTTTTACACAAATTCCATAAACTTTGCATACAAAAGGTAATAATGCAAGAAAACTAACGAATTCATGGTCTTTTTCAAATCATTCCCTGGTTTGAAGTGGAGGGAACATAAGAGGATGACAGTGTAACTACTCTTGCATAGAAGAAGCAACTGCTAATGATCACTGAAAAAAATAAAAGAATATTAAGCAAACATAAAACATTATATAAATTATAAAATATCAGTTTGTTTCTTACCTATGCACATATGGAGCCAAGAAACACTCGATTCCAGTTTCACTAAGCCTCTCTGACAAGTATCTATGTCTACTAGCAGTAGTGGTCCCTTTCTCTTGGATGTGATGGGGGCATAAGAATCCAAATTTTTCGCTTTTGCCAGACGAGACCAACCTATGATGCATGTACCTACAATAACGGAAGCACATAAATAAAAGGTAAACGGTGAAACTTTTAAAATATTTACTTTGAATTGTAGAAGCTACTTACATTAAGAACAGTTAGACAATCCCAATCGTAAGATTTTGTCCAGGAGCTACCAGGGACATCAAATCATCCCTCTCAAGATAGCATGTCACTCCTGACTGTCCAACAACTGAATCCGTAGGCCACTCTCTTGTTTTAAATGATGTATCATATGCCATCAGAATCACTTGCTACATGATATTCAATGGAGGCTGTGAAACTTCTTGCTGAGTGAAGGGAGCTGGACTTGGTGGGGCTTTGATCAGACTTGGTGGGGCTTTGATCGGACTTTCCTCAGCTCAACCAGAAACAAGGTTCATTGGCCACAAGATGAATGTGCCCAAGACATCGCTAACGATCTTGAATTCATCAGAAGGGATAAGGACAGGTGCATCTGCAATAATCACCTTGTCAACTGATACTCGGACTTGATCACCTTCCATTTGTCGGTGGTGGACAGTTGATCCCAAGTTATGCACACTACCCCATGCAACTAACCGTCTCAGAGTATCCTCGACAAAAAGATCACAAAGCTCAGTAATTTCCGGGTTAGGACCCTCTAATGACTGCCCGATGTTGCAACAACTACCTTTAGTACTCTGCTTATTAGGATCAATCGATTGTGGCTGGGGAGCACTGGTATCTTGTCTTGAGATCATAAACACTATCATTTCCTCTTTCATCTTGCTCAACCGGGTCTCTAATAGTGCATCAAATGATGCTTCAGCCTCGACCTTTGCTTCTGCTCTTGCAATGGCCAACATAGTCTCCAATTCCTCCCTAGTCACGATGTTTGAGGAATGGCATACGGGGGCTCCAAAGTAATCCCGTATCCCTACCCCTCCTCCAACTCCCCTGACACGGCCTGGATGCTCATGTTTGCCAGTAGCAACTGTTAGGATGTCATTCCTGCCCTCCGACTTAAAAGAGCCCTCAGCTTGTTGTTTTCTAAGTTCATCCTGTAACATAATACAAAATAACAAACATAAGTAATAATGTACGTTTCTTATGTAATTAATTACAATAACGATATATACTTATAATTCTTTTACCAACTATACGAGATTGTTCACTCGTATAAGTCCCACTCCTCTTTTGGTGGGCAAATTGCCATTTTTCTTCTCGACGAATCGGAGAAGGCGGAGAAAGAAGAACGGAAGGATCGGATTGAGATACTTCTTCCAATCTCTTCCATTTGGCCGCCAACAAGTCTCTTTCAGCCTTTGCATAACCCCCACGAGACATTGTATGAGGGCAATCATTCTTTCTTCCACTTTCTTGTGCTTTTTGCCTTTTTGCCTGCGAATAAGAAATGATACAAAAGGAAAGTGTTAGAATCAATTAAGATAATTGCTAAGTAAATAAAACGAAAAATAAGTCAACTAACCAAAGATTCTGGAGTAGTCCAAAGCCTAACAAATTCTTGCCACGTCGCTTGATCAAGAAATGTATACTGGTCGCACGGATTAGGACGAGGCTGACCATCTTTCACCTCAATATGAATGTAATTGTTGGTCAGATTTGTCTTAAACTTGCTTCAGCACTCATAACAATACGTCATCGTCTTGTTGTACAAGATCTCACTCTGAGGAACGTCGTAGGTGAGCTGAAATGCATGCATTGAAGGAGTAAGTGACAAATTTGTGACATTTGATAATAATTAATTACATACAGACGAGAATTGTATACCTGAATAGTGTCCCAAATATGCCGCTTCACCTTTGCATCGACATTTCTCCACTCCTCTATCAAGATGCTCGGCTTGTTACGTGCAAGGAGGCCGATGAAACTCCTATATCGTTGTGCATTAGGCCCGATTGGTTTCCAATGTCTATCAAACTCAATCGGTATCTTTTGGCCTGCACTCCGACTGAGGGAAACATCTGTCAACCGTGTGCCACGTCTACCCCTCCATACAGACTGGCTACTGCGCTCACTATGACCCTGGCTCGGAGCATTGCTAGGCTCGCTCTGGTTAACACTAGCTGGCTAACTCTCCTGAGCACTAGGTGGCTGACTCAGAGGTGTATGAGGTGGCTGATCCTCTGCACTAGGACGCTGGGGATTCATCATTTGCCTGTAACGATAACAAAGAAAGATAAATCCTAAGCTATGACATGTGAAGACTATATCGATAAAATAACTAAACATATTCTTCAGATATAAATCATAATCATAATTACTTTAGTTAGTTAAGGTCAAAGTAGTATCATAAAGAGATATCCTCCCATATTCCCTCGTGATGATCATTTCTTGTGCCGTGCGCATTATCTGCTTCATCTTCTTCGTTCAGTTCTGGTAGACCCCTGGAAAAAGAATGAGTCTCAAGAAGATCATAATTTGAGTGACTTTTCTCGTCAATATCAACGACCCTTTTTCCTTGGAAAGCTACAGACCACATTTTATTTGCCTGATCAGTGATATAGAACACTTGTTGCGCCTGATCTGCCATAATGAAAGGTTCATCTCCAAAACTTCTACTATTCAAATCTACTAATGTAAATCCTAACCTATCGATCTTCACACCATTATTGACATCAACCCACTTGCATTTGAAAATGGGAAATCTAGCTAATTTTAACATAGTCAACCACCCAAATCTCTTCAATCACCCCATAATAAGGTATGGCAGCCAATGTAGGGTTCTTATCTTTCGAACTAGAGAAGTGCATAGATTCAGCCACTAATACAACACCACTGTTCTGGACGGTGCTCTTATCATCTAGGGACTTCGTGTAAAAGGTATAACCATTGATCACAAATGAAGTCCAACTTATGACATCAACTTCAGGACCACGTGCTAACCAATTTATTGTATCAGAAACACATTCTTCTCCGTCAACCTTTTGTTTGAACCAATGTGAGAAAGTTCTGTTATGCTCCCTGATTAACCTTTGTTCAATCATTCGACTATTTTGTTTCCGTACAATTTCTTTATGGGCATTCATGTAATATTGAACTTCATCAACATTGTTCAAGATGTACAAGTGGACTTGTTGCAATTCATCAGCATCTATGCTCTTTACTGTTGGCCCGTGTCTACCCCCTTCTTGATCATGACGTTTAGGAAGGCCAATATGTCATACATTTGACAAATAATGTTGACAAAATTCCATAGCTTCTTCAGAAACATATTTTTGAACAATAGATGCTTCAGGCCGATTGGGGTTCTTCACATACCCTTTTAGTATTTTCATAGTTCTTTTGATCGGGTACATCCACCGGAAATAGATAGGGCCACACAACTTTATCTCCCTCACTAGATGAACAATCAAGTGTACCATGATATCAAAAAAAGAAGGAAGAAAAAGCGTCTCAAGCTGGCATAAGATCATGTATCCTTCATTTTCCAATTCCTCCAATATTTCCGTGTCAATGACTTTACAACAAATGGCATTGAAGAAGAAACAAAGTCTAGTCAATATGTGTTGAAAATCATATTCGGCAATGCCTCGAATAGCTACTGGGAGTAGTTGTTGCATTAAGACATGACAATCATGAGACTTTAGCCCTATTAACTTCAAGTCTTTCATCGATACAAGCTTTTTAAAATTTGAATAATACCCTGAGGGAACTTTAGCGCCATGTAAACACTCACAAAAGCTTTTTTTCTCAACCTTAGACAAAGTATGAGCAGCTGGAGGACAAAAAGTTCTATTACTGTATGGCCTTGGATATAAATCTTCTCGTATTCCCATTTCTTGCAAGTCTAATCTTGCCTTCACGCCATCCTTAGAACTTCCTTGTATGTTGAGCAGTGTCCCAACAATACTATCACATACGTTCTTCTCCACATGCATGAAATCAATACAGTGTCTGACGTCAAGATTGCGCCAATATGGAAGATCGAAGAACACGGACTTTTTTTTCCATATATTTTTCTCATTTCTACTCTTTGATGACTTACCAAACATAGTATTGATATTTTTAACCTTTTCATAAATTTTCTCCCCAGTCAATGCCTCTGGAGCATCTTCAAACTCTTGGCCACCGAAAAAAGCTTTTTTTAATCTACGATAAGGGTGGCTTCATCTTAGAAATCGCCTATGGCCAAGGTAAACCGTCTTTCTTCCATGTTGAAGTTGATGGTAGCATGTGCCTTCTTCACATATCGGACAAGCTTTATGGCCTTTAACGCTATATCCTGACAAGTTCCCATATGCAGGGAAGTCATTTATAGTACAAAAGATCATTGCTCGCATATTAAAAGTCTCCTTCTTGTTCGCATCAAAAACATCGACACCTTTATCCCACAACTCTTTCAAGTCTTCGATCAAGGGTTCTAGATAAACATCTATGTCATTTCCGGGTTGCTTTGGTCCCGAAATCAACATAGACAACATAATGTACTTTCGTTTCATACATAACAAAGGAGATAAGTTGTAAATTACCAACAGAACAGGCCATGAACTATGTATACTGCTTAGGCTACCATAAGGATTCATAAACCATCTGTGCTAAGCCCAAGCCTGAGATTCCTAGGTTCTTCACCGAAGGTAGGAAATAATTGATCAATTTTCTGCCATCGAGAAGAATCAGCTGGATGTCGAAGCTTTCCATCAGAAATCCGCTCATCTGCATGCCATCTCAAATTTTTGGCATCAATTTCATTAGTAAACAGGCGCTTGAACCTTGGAATGATTGGAAGATACCACAACACTTTTGCAGGGCCCTTATTTGATTTATACCTCGGAGTTTCACATATCGGACATTTCTCCTTTTCTTAATGATCTTTTCTATACAATATGCAATCATTAGGGCAAGCATGGATCTTTTTATACTTCATCCCTAGTGGACACAGTATTTTCTTAGCATCATAGTATCGACAAGGCAACACATTATTATCAGGAAGCATATCTTTAAAGGCCTCAAGGGTTTCTGAAAAACTCTTATCGCTCCATCCATGCCGTGCTTTCAAGCTTACCAATTTCAAGCTTATTTGATTTACACCCGGGGTATAGCGGTTTCTCAGCATCACTGCACATATTACCATATGCATGTGATTGTTTAAAAGCCTCTTCTCCTACATCATGAATAATATCCTCTATCCAATCATCCATACCAGTGTTATTATCATCACAAGTCACTTCCCCCTGTTGAGATGCACTTGGCATTTCTAATTGTTCACCATGCCATACCCATACTACATACGTCTTACAAAACCCTTCACAAATTAAATGTGTATATATATTTGCAGCACTTAGTCGCTTCTCATTCAAACATTTTACACAAGGGCAATAAAACATCCCACTATCATCATCAGCATTTCTTTTTGCAAAGTCTAAAAAACCCTTGACCCCAACATCATATTCAACACTCGTCCGTTTAGCTTGTATCTAACTACGATCCATATATTCCAACACCTTTTTTTTGTTTTATACTTTTTCCCTGGAAAAGGTAGGAGAATGATGAGAGCATGCAATCATTACACCCAAGTACATAGTGTAACTAGAATTAAACAAAGAAGATCGTGATTTAGAGTAGCGTGTGAGGAAAAAATGGAATGAGGGAAAGTGGAATGGAGAAGGAGTGAGGGAATGAGGAATGGAGGTGTAAAGAGGAAGGAAAGAATGCGCGTTCGTCAGAGAAAGTGACTTGGATATATATTCTTTTAATGTCTAACGCCTGCACACGCTAGATCCATTATTATATTGTTTGTCCCTGGATATATTTTTTAGGGTGACTTTGGTCCTTCGACTAATAATATCCAAGCAATACCGTTGGAAACCAATAGAAGGTAACTAGTTAAACAAAGCAAAAAGAACTATAAGTGGAGGGATTTATGTTGAGGCTCAGTACTGGTGATGCTCTGAGTGCTGAAATTTGGGGTTGCCTTATGGGCATGAAAAGAGTTTGGGATGGGGGTTCAGAGAAGTGTTGATTAGGTGCGACTCCTACAAGGTTATCTACCTACTTCAAAATGAGATCCCAGATATGCATGAAAAATGGCAGCTGCTTACAGAGATTAAAGCAATGTTGGAACGGAGCTGGAATGTAGAGTTCCAATATATTGACAGAGACGACAATAGTATGGCAAACTCGTTAGCTGGAATCAAAAGTCAATATAACATACAACTCATTCTCTGGTCCTTTACCACAATGCACAATGCAACAGCTGGAATTATCTCCATCATCATTCTTGGGCAATCCTGGCCTTTGTATCAATTGTTCAATTTTAGATCGCTCAGGTTGTAGATCTTCTAGACCTGACTCTATATCAATTGACCACAAAGGCAGTAATTAGTAGTGTCTGGACTCGAAATGTTTGTCATTTGCCTGTCATCTGTCATTTACCTTCTCATTTACATCAGCTGCTTTGTTCAAATATCTAACGTGGAGTTCAATGTTGATTATGAAGAGCAAGAGGCTTTGTTTTCAAATGATGAGGGATATTTCAGAATTATTAACCTACTAGAAGCTATAGAACATCTACATGATAAATATATAATTGGTGAAGGAGGGCATGGAATTGTTTATAAAGCTGAACTTGATATTGGAGTTTTTGCTATTAAGAAGGTTAAATTTGCAAAAATCAATAGGAGGAAATCAAACTTGGTCAGAGAAATTGCATTGACTAGGAAGATTGGGCATAAAAATGTGGCAAGATGCCTAGGCTCCTGGATTGGTGAGGAATATGGTCTAATTGTCAGCAGGTACATGGAAAATGGAAGCCTTTATGATGTTTTGCATGAAACCAATCAACTACCATGCCTAGTATGGAACGTCCGCTATAAAATTGCTATTGGAATTGCAAAAGGACTAGCATATCTTCATCATGATCATGATCCCCCTATATTGCATCGAGACATCAAACTAAAGAATATACTGCTTGATTTTGATATGCAGCCTTTTATTATTGATTTTGGTATTTCGATTGCTTTGAATCAGCCCTCTACTACAATGCATTTACGGTCAACATATCATCTAGGTACTCGTGGGTTTATGGCACCAGGTAATTGCTCTTGTTCTACACTCCATGGATTAATTCTCTCTTTGCCACATGTATAATAAAACTCAAGTCTCTTTGCCCCATTAATTACTCACTACTGCACATTACTACATTACTATATTCCACAATATATTCTCATATACTATATACTTCTACTCATTTATCACAAACGCATGTTAGTATTAGCAACCAGGAGCTGGCAAAAAAAATTAGCAACCAGGAGCTAGATCTGATATTTACCCGGTAAATGCCGAACCTCTTCACCTCAAATATACCATTCCTGTAGACCAGAATAAAACCATGAGATTAGAAATTGAGCACTATGTAGTCGTTGTTTATTACCAGAATAAGTAGAGAAATCTACACACACTGAAATAGACAACAGAGAGAATGACAGTGGAAGTAGCTTACCATGAAACAGAGAGAGCTTAAAAACCTAGAAAATAAAAGAAAAGCAGAGCTGAAAAAAGAAGAAAGCGGCCTAAAGCTCCATCAATTTTCTGCTTGCTCGGTTAACTAATGAATATATCTAATGATACCAATTTCAAATTGAGCATGTGACCAAGCGCGGACGAGGAAGCATTTTTTAGGGGTAAATATAGATCGAGGACGAGGAAGCATACCTCAAACAAGACGATGAAGATGAAGACCTCCTTCAGTCGCAGCGAATGACGGACGGAGCTCAAAAACCAGAAGCAAACGAAGACGGTGACCCAACAGCGACAACAATTAGCAGCGAACGGCTGGAATCGATTGTTCCAATTCAAAGATCAGGTAAGGGACGGGGAGTTGAGCACTGAGAAGAGAAATGATTGGGATGAAAATTTTCAGAAATGGAGAGGGCGCGCGGGCAGGGGAGGGGGAAAAATTTGGGGAACTTTGTAAGACCGGTTAAGTAGATTAACCGGTCTAAAATCAAGCTTTTTAAGACCGGTTGTCTAACAACCGGTCTTAAAATCACCTTTTAAGACCGGTTGTTAGAGAACCGGTCTTAAAAAGCTTCATTTTAGACCAGTTCTCTAGCAACCGGTCTTAAAAAGATTAATTTTTAGACCGGTTATTATAATAACCGGTCTAAAAATTAATCTTTTTAGACTGGTTAGTGTGCAACCGGTCTAAATTGTATTTTTTAGACCGGTTATTATAATAACCAGTCTCCCAAATTCTTTATAATTACGTAAATGCCACCGCGCATTTCTTTTAGACCTCATTTACTACAACCGGCTTAAATGTGCCGGTTTAAATCACCTTTTTTGTACTAGTGCCTTGACGCGCCATGGTTAAACTCGAGCTCGATTAACATTTGTAGGTACGATACTTATGCTTGATATTCATGAGATTCTTTCTCACACTTGTTTCATGGCCTCGTGCTACGCTTGTTATTCGTAGGTCTTACACCTGTGCTTGCTTGATTACTTACCCTCTTGGACTATGTGTCCACGATTGTGTTCGAAGCATTAAGCTGCGCTTGGTTAGTTACCCTCATGGACTGTGTGTCCACGCTTGTACTCCGTTCTGTTGAAGTCCTACTAAAAGATGAGCTTTGAAAATTATCATTGTAAATTGGTTCTGTTAGACAAACTGTTTTCTTACATTATTGAATATGATTAATGATCCTTTATAGAGTTTTGTGGATATTTATGATCATATGATATAGAAATTGAAATTTATTGTCATGTTATTATTCAAGGTTAAATAAGTTTAAATTATTTTCTTCATTATTTTATTAAATTATATAAATGGGACGTTATTCACCGAAAAATATTTTTAGCCTCAAATAGTGCAGCTGATCATGTGATTCTTGCTAATCACTAAAGATCTATATGGTTAGATTGAAGCTTAAGCATCATTTGAATGATTCCTGATTTAGTGTAAAACCTTAAACTCTTTTGTATATGTTGGTAAATCTTGATTAGGTGTTCGACATCGCCTATAGGCAGGATCCCCACCTTCTTTGTTTGTCTAAGTTGTATGTATCTATATATGCTATTGTGGAGCGGAGCTCCATACACTATGTTGAACTTGTATATTATGGTAGAAATTTTGGAAAGTCTAAAGAGACTCTTTTGAAATCTCTACAAATTACTTAATATTTTGATTGCAAGAAATATGTTACATATATGAGCTAGAAATAATGTATTTATATTTGATATTATTGTAATTATTAGGTGAGAGATTTATCTATATATGGTTTAAGACTTTAGGAATGTGAGTCCTCTCATATTCCGTGCTGGACATCCTTGAATTTTCAAAGCGTGACAATAATCCAATTAATATTGGGTATTGTGTAATAAGACTTGTATTATAAATGTTAGAATTTGAAGAATTATAGAAGTGAGAAAACAATCCTCTAAAAACTCCTTCTCGTCCTCCTCCTTCATGAGATATCACTAATCTCATCACTTAAGGAGGTACGACAACTAAATAGTATATCAATGGACGTTCTCCATTCTTCTGGTTCTTCTCTCTCTCTTTTTCTTTCTTCCTCTTCATTGGAGGTGACCATGTTAGAATTTGAAGGATTATAGTTGTGAGGAAACAATCCTTAAATCTTAAGAGTACAAGTGAGAGCCTTCATATGAACAAAACCATAATCTAGACTAACCCTAGAATCTAATCTAAATAAATCTAGACGAACAGTAAATCTAATAATATATTGGAATATATCAATTATTAACATAAGAAATATAGTATCTCAACAAGAGAATATATCAAATATTATATAAGATAGGCTAAATTATACAAAACCCCCCTGAACTTTGGGTCAGTTATATATAACCCCCCTAACATTTCAAAGTTTAAATTTAACCCCCCCCCCCCCCCCGACTTTTCATTTTTTAACTATTAACCCCCTGCCATTAAATGACTGTTATTTTTTTAACGGAAATTGTTACTTCAGATTATGAAATGACACATGGCATCCTACATAGTATCCTATGTAAATTACTAATTTCATAAAACCACTAGAACTTTAAACAATTGTAGATAACCCCCTAAACTTTGATCAATTACAAATAATTTCTTTGATATTTCAAAATTTAAATTTGACTCCCTTAAAATTTTGATTTGTAATATTAAACCTCAAGTTGTTACTTTTATCATTTTAATAAATTTATTAATTTTTTTACTATCATTTGTCAATTAAAATAGTCGTCTGGTATGGCAAAAACAGAAAAATTAGAAGAAGAATATTTACAACAACAACAACAAAGTTTTTATCCCACTAGGTGGGGAGAAGAAGAATATTTAAAAAATATAAAAATAAAAATGCCATCATGTGTATAACATTTACTTATTTTCTTGGGATAATAAAGTATTGATAGTATAAAAATGTTATCATTTATGTTAAATATATTAGTGGGATGATTGGGCATTGATAGTTTAAATATTATGCTATGTTAGAGGATAGCTTATGCCCGCATTAATTTTTTTATTAGTAATGCATATTTTTCCATGAATCAAAGGTTTGATGTGTATTTTTATATTTTTCTAAATATTATTCTTGTTGTTTTTGCCATATACAAAAGAACTAATAGTATTTTAATTGATAAATGATAGCAAAAATCTTGATAAATTTATGAAAATGATAAAAAAGTAACTGCACGTGGTTTAATATTATAAATCAAAATTTTAGGAGTCAAATATAAATTTTGAAATGTCAGGGGGTTATTTGTAACTTATCAAAGTTTAGGAGGGTTCTTTGCAATTGTTCAAAGTTCAGGGGGTTCTCTACAATTGTTCAAAGTTCAAGGGGTTTTATGAAATTAGTAATTTACGCATGATGTCACATAGGATGCCACGTGTCATCTCATAATCTAACGTGACATTTTTTGTTAGAAAGATAATGGTCAATTAACGGCAGTGGGTTAATAGTTAAAAAATGAAAGGTTATGGGGGTTAAATTTAAACTTTGAAATGTCAGGGAGGTTATATGCAACTGACCCAAAGTTCAAGGGGGTATTCAATAATTTAGCCTATAAGATATAAAAGTATCTTGACACCCCGCCTCCAAACTCAAGATGTCATCTTGAGTTTGTCAACTAAAAAACTAGAAACAACAACATGAAGGAACAGTTATGGCAAAAAGTGGACCAAAAGTAATATCTTGGAGCAAGTGTCAATCTGGGCGGAACAGAAATGATGTCAAGCTGATCTGAATGGAACCAGACAGTCTTTGGTTCTAGGTGGAACCAAACAGTCTGTAGGTCATAGATTAATTCATACATATTCTTTCTTTTAGCTGAATTTTGAACCTGTCACATGATTATTTATCTCAATATTCCTTATTATTGATATGTACAAGAGTTTCATGGAGCTCTTAAATAAAAGCTACGAAAAACCATGAAATAAAAATGAACACAAAAGAGGAGGATATCATATATATATATATATATACACTTTACTTATCTAAATACATATGTTATATTTATATATATATATATATATTGTGATTGGTGATCCTATGAAGGAGGTTTAATGGGTAAGAACAAGTTGTTTGTTAGTTCCACTAGTACTAAAATAAATTATCAGTCCCTTTTTTTGGCATGAGAAAGTGCTAGAATGCATTATGGTGATGCCAAGCGAAAGCTCTTAATGATTTCATAATCCTACTAGATGATGTGCCCATTGCATGTACATTTCATGAAATCACCTATATGAATGAGGAGTGGGGCCGCTCCTATGAGATCATGGCGAAATCTCTAGAGTATTTGTTAAATACTAGGACACGCACATGGCCATTTTAATGTACAAAAACAAGTTAACAGCGGGAAATGTAGGGGTGTAATCTGACTCTTAATGTCTCTAGTATATGCCAAAGAGGTGTTAGTTTTAAGTTCATATGACCACTGACATCTCTGTGTACAATTTAGTATAGGTCTGGTTTTAAGTTCAAAGGACCACCAGGTACAAAGGTTATATCCATATGTGTAACTCAATTAATGAGGCTGCAAGCTTCCTTTAACACATGTGGGGGATTGTTGTAAATATTGTGTGTGCGTGTGTTAAAGGAAGAAGTTTCATATAACTCAAGATTGGGAATGCCCTAGTGTATAATAAAATGTAATCTTGAGTTAGTAAAAAGGCTAATAAGAGGAGTCTTCGAACTGACCATTGGAGATGATTGTTGGAGTTTTTAATTGACCAATTTTAATTAAATTTAAAAGGTTTATTACATTAAATTATTATCAAACCGTTTTTAATGACCATTATTGCTTCTCAACAATCATATGTTTTATGCCTATAAAAGGCAATGCATGGTCTAAGGTTAGAATACATTGAGGTCAAAGCACTGAGGTCTGGTGATGCTAAGCTCTACCCCAAGCTCCTCTCCTCTTTCTTCACCTAAGTTACATTGTTATCTTTATATTGTTTTGTCACCTTGTTTTATGCAGGAATGGTTCATTTTATGCTAGGTAGTGTTGATTCCTAAATTACTAGAGGAGTTGCGGAATATCTCCTAAGGACAATGCTTTTAGGTGCAACTCAAACTATATGTTTGTTATGTTTATGTAGGTGTTGTTGCCAACAATTTGTACGATATATGGTGATGATGCCAACAATCTTAGTTTCAAGCCATACCAAAATAAAATTTTCTCCTTGTCATAAGTTTGCTCTCAATGATAAATAACATTCACCAAATTATAACATAATTTACTTGCATGCAGGTGCTTGTTTGACTATTATTCTTTTAGTGATTAGCCTGTAGAAGTTGCAATTTTCTGTGTTAAATTCAGTATAAGTCCTTTAGTGGAGTTAGGTTCAAATCAAATATTAAAGATATGGTGAATTGTATCTTTCTGTCGTGAAAACGTTATGTGTTTATTTGCAATTTAAATGTGAATGAACTCTTTGTAAATGGTAACATAATAAGCATAAAGGGCAGAGCATAATGTTGATAAACGGAAAAGGTTACTTTTGGTTTCTTTAAGGAGTTTAAAGTGTAATGATATGGTTATTTTGATAGTTCGTAGTGTTTATGATGCTCTCGATCTTGCATATGGGAATTTATCAATAATGGCCTAGTTGGTGTTTCAAGATATAACTAGCGATCATGATATATCATATTATGATTATGAAGTGTGGCAATGTGTTGGAACTTTATGAACTTAAATAGATAATGGAAGTGAGAAATAGAAATATGTTTTATAAACAATGTTATTAGTAATATTTTGCAACAAGTTTTTGGAAAATGTTATTTTCTTAGTATATAAATGTGTTGGACTTCAGGTCCAAGTTCGTCCTTGATGGGCCGAACTATTTTATTAGGATATAAGTAGCCTAATCAAATAAAAATAAATCAACATTAATTGCAGATTGGGGAATAAGTCAGTATTAATTATGGGATTGTTAATTAAGGAACAAATCACCATAATTAGGAAATTAATTGAGAATCAATTAATTTAATTGTTGTCTTGGAGGGCAAGAAGAAGTGCACACGTTTCCTAATTAGTGGCCTCCATAAACCACTATAAATAGGGTGTGCCTCCACAATTACAATTAACCCCACCATTGAGTTCTCTGGCAATTCTCTTCTCTCCTACCATCTTTCTGGTTCGGTGATCTGCTGTACAAATCAAAATTAGGCTCTAGTAGTCTAATAATTGTGTAGGCACAATTATGGAGCATTAGAGTCTTGACCCGGATCCAAACATGGATTCGCCCCAGTACGCCAATTCTCTCTCCCTCTTATATTTTTCCTATATTGGCATCATAGCAAGTTGATCTTTGTGGTTGTGGTTTATTCTTTGTGAATAATTAAATGATATAATTTGTTTATATCTCAATTACTATTTCCGCTATGCTAATTAAATATGTTTTGAGCATGATTTAATTTTTTTTTGTTATGCAACATGTTGCATCCTGACACATAAAAATGATTCTTCCTCCAAGTGTTCTTTATGTTTGCATTACTCTGTCTCTGATCATGAATATAGCATAGACGTTCTCTTCCATGAAATGCAATATGTGAACAATGATATATGCGTGTCTGTGTTCTTGGTGTGCAACTATTCAGATTCATCTTCCCATACTTGCTATTCGATCGAAGCTTAATATGCACACATAAAATACTAGGTTCATGATTGTTTGCAGAATACGTTCGCTCCTCTGGTCATTTTATATACACATTCTCTCCACTTCCTCACCTCTTCGATCCCATTATAGTTGAGTTTTTGGAACCTATATGGGACCAAAAACAAGAGACTATAAACCCTTGAAAGGTTGAAAAGCTTTTGAGACACAGAGGACACACATCCAGGTCGGATTACGCAACGCCGTCAACATTGAGGAAAAATGGGGTGTTTGAAACTGAGTGTTTTTTCCCAAAACAAAGCCATGGATGTGTAGAGCTCGAGAAGATGATTCCAACAATGCTTAGAACGCGTCAAATGGAGTTTGGATGAGGAAGCACTACTAGAAAAAATGGTTTTAACGTCCCTTTTTTTAGCCTTTTAACGTCTGAAAAATGAGGGACGCTATCTGAGGGTCGTGGAAAAAAATGTCAATAACGTCCGTAAATGGGGGACGTCTAAAGGCAAACTTTAGACGTCCCCAGTTATACTGGGGACGTCTAAAGTCCACATTAGACGTCCCCAGTTTCACCTGAGGACGTCTAAAGTGGGACTTTAGACGTCTCCAGATGGAACTGGGGACGTCTAAGGTTTCCTTTAGACGTCCCCAGTTCATAACTGGGGACGTCTAAAGTGGGACTTTAGATGTCCCCAGATGGAACTGGGGACGTCTAAGGGGGCCCTTAGACGTCCCCAGTTTTAACTGGGGACGTCTAAAGTGTTGCCTCCCACTCTACCACGTCCCTTTTTATTTAAGGACGTTGAAAGTTTTTTTTTAAATGGCCTTTTATATATTGCACTGTCTGGAAAATGTAAACTGCAGAAATAGGATTCCAATAACAGAATAAAACAACAGCAGTTCAGCAGAATGGAAACAACAACTTGAAACACAGTGATCAACCCAAGGCTCTACTACATGCAATAATTTTAAGGAGTAGCAAACTAATTAACTAACAAACCACACGAACTACACAACAATCTATATCCAAGTCTGTTATTGCACTAAAAAGACTATATCCAAGTCCCCAGTTTGTACAATAACCAAGACTAAATCCTATCTATATCCAACAACAATAACACTAATTATATATACAATATATAGAACTACCACAAAAATCATTGCACGTAGCTTGAAGGACTCATTCTTATATGCATCAAACACATCTACGCCTTCCACCCACAACTTCTTCAAGTCCTCAATCAAAGGCACCAAGTAGACATCGATATCGTTTCCTGGCTGTTTTGGTCCAGAAATCATCATAGAAAGTATCACATACTTGCGTTTCATACAAAGCCAGGGAGGCAAGTTGTATATTACAAGGAGTACTGGCCACGCGTAGTGTGTGCTATTAAGAATTCCATACGGATTGATGCCATATGTACAAAGCTGATGCCATATGTACAAAGCCCAAGCTGAAGGTTTCTTGATCGGCTCGCTGCCAAATTCAGGGAACATTTCATCTATTTTCTTCCACTGTGGAGAGTCAACCGGGTGCCAAAGATATTTTCTGTCGGATATTCTATCATCCGAATGCCATCTCAACTTCTTCGCTTTTTTTGCAGTCCCAAACAAACGCTTAAAGCGCGGTATTATTAGAAGATACCACAGAACCTTTACAGGTTGCCTTTTAGTTGTCGCATCGCCACAACCACCATTTTTCCTCACTTTGTATCGTGCAGTTTGACACTTAGGGCACTCACTCAGACCTTCATACTCATTTCTATATAGTACACAGTCATTAGGGCAAGCGTGAAGCATTTTATACTCCATACCTATCGTAGATAGGATTTTTTTTGCCTCATGCATACGATTTGGAAACACATTATCGTCTGGAAACTTATCACACAACAGTTCAAGCAGCAATGTGAAACTACTATCGGTCCACCCACAAGTTGCTTTTAAGTTCACCAAATGTAATGTTCCTATCAGCCGTGTCCCTGGGTACAACGGTGTCTCTGCATCACTCCGCAGGCTATCATATTCATGCGACTGCGTAAAGGATTCTACCTCAACATCATGAATCATTCTCTCTATTGTATCTTCATCTATGACATCCCAGCTTCCTTCTTGTGCGACGGACAATCAGTTACTTCCTCACCATGCCATATCCACCTTGTATATCGAAGATTTATTCCATCACAAAGTAGGTGATCCCTTATAACTTCAACATCCCATCTTCTCTCATTTAAACAATTGACACAAAGACAAAAATACATGCCATTTCTGGCTGGAGCATTCCTTCTAGCATATTCAATAAACTCTTTAACCCTATTCTCATATTCTTCACTTGTTCTCAAAGCATTCATCCAACTATGATCCATTTTATTACCACCTACGTCATTCCCATTTACACTCAAGTTAAGAATAATTGTCAACACTAGGAATGCCATTTACTATTTTGTTTTTCAAAATTTTGACAGCATTTCCCCTTAAAAGTGAGACATCCCAAAATCAAAATAATAAACCATCTCAGCTTAATTTAAATGAAACAAAACTTTAGCTTCTAGCACCAAGCACAAACATAATACACTTATATTTTAGAAACCAAATTATTAAATCAGATATGTACCATGAGTGAGATATGTAACATCAAAAAATTCTTCCCAAGTTCAATTAGCGAATGGCAAATCTCAACAACAATATTATATTTTTCTTCCACACGACAATTTTTTGATTCAAAAGTGTTCCAAGATTGATCACAGCAATGAAGTTCCAAAAATCCTGAGTCACAAATGGAATAGGTTTATGACAACAAATTAAAGTGGAACTCGAACAATTAATTCACACTCCAGGAGTCAATGATAGCAAGCAAATTCTAGCACTAAGTTACACATGATTATTTATGTGTGTGTCTACACTAAGTATATATATTAATGTCTAGATTAATTTCTACAAAATTCTAGCACTAAGTTACACTAAGATTATAGATGTTTCTTCTTTTATTGCAGTCCTATTCATTTGGAACAGCACATGTCGTGTTAAATTTTTATTTTCTATTCAATCTATTTAAAATCTATTTAATGAAAAATTGTAAAAAAAAATACAAGTACGAGAATTTCTTATATTAATGTCTACGTACACTAAGTTACAACAAGATTGCCTAATTCTAACACTAAATATATATATTAATGTGTGTGTCTTACGGCAAAAAAAATTAATGTGTGTGTCTACAAGATTATTTTTTTTATTTTTTTAGTTTCTCTTTATTCTTTATTCTTTTCTCCTTTCTTTTCCTTTCTCTACTAATTAAAAAGCATTATCATGTGCCAAATTCTTTTCTTTTCCTTTTCGTCACTTTGATTCAGACAGTTTGTGAGATAATCACTTAGGAACCATATGTAAATGTAATAAAATGCAATCTATCTCTGTATTATTTTCAAAGGATTAGCTCACTGTTACAGAGAATCCACAATTGTATAACCAAAACAAGTGCGAAAATGAACCAATTCTGTCAAATATAAGAGAATGCAGAAAAGCAAAAGGTGTAAATAAAAGAAATATCAGTGAAAAAGCAAAGAATAATCAGAGAGAAAATGATAACCTGAAACTTTAGAGGTGGTCGACGATGGAGAGGAGATCGAATGGGGAAAAAACTCTGCAAACCCAGAGCAAAGAAGGTGGTGACGGAAGTGAAGCTTTGGAGAAAGAAAAAACCAAGAAAGGGAGAGGAGACCGAATGGGGACGGAGTGATGAATTTGGGAGGAGATGCAGCAGGGGAGTGAATAGGGACGGAGAAAGAAGGAAAAAAAGAAGTGGAGATGAGACCCAATGAAGACGGAGATCTAGATGCAGCAAGGGAGTGATTGAGTAAAGTAGGAGGAGAGATAGATGCAGCAAGGGAGTAGGAAGGGGTCTGACATGCTCACATGCATCGGTCATGTCAAATCTGGTGCATGTGAGTGAGTTTCAATGTCCATAGCACAGCTGGGGACGTCTAAAGATACCTTTAGACGTCCCCAGAGGGGACCTCTAAAGGTAACCTTTAGAACCTTTAGACGTCCCCAGAACTTTTGAGGACGTCTAAAGGTATCTTTAGACGTCCACAGCTGTTCTGGGGACGTCTAAAGGCTTTCTTTTTCTTTTTCTTTTTCTTTTTTTATGACTTTTAAAGGTCTTCAGAGGCGCCAATCTTTATAATTTGAACCTGACTATATTTTGTACGTCTCTTTTTTAAAAAGGGACGTCCTTTAGGGTAGTTGTAGGTATGTTCTATAGTAGTGAAGAAACGGAGGAAAGAAGTTGGCAGGTTGTTTGTTGCTGCCGCCACTTCACTCATGATTTGATCAATGAAAAAGAGTTTTTCAGATCAAATAAAGGCCATGAACTTATAGTTCGCTGAACTACAATTCCAACGACACCAAGAATGCAAAAAACGAAGCTAAAATGAGGGAGATATGGCTTCTCGAAGTTGGCGAGTTGCGATAACCCGCCGGAGCTCCAACTAGGTCAAGTTGACCCGACTGGAGGTTGAAGACGATGATGTGGCAGTTAACGCCATATCATCAGTCAACCAAAGACACGTGGCACTAATGAGATGACGTCACATCAGCGTTCACAGCCACGTCAGCATCAATCAACATCGGCCACATCATCCGTTGACCTGCCACGTTGACTGAAACACGTCAACGCCACATCATTACCATATTAGCGGTGCGCAGGTCAAGGGCTAACCAGTCAACATTGACTGGTCAATGGTCAATGTAATACCCCGAAATTTGGGATTGGAGGCTTTGGAATAAGCCTAAATTGAGTGGACTACTAAGCCCCGATTTAGTAGATATCCCAAATCTATTCTCTAATGTTCCTTATACCTTTGGGGCATTAAAGAAAGTAAAATGGTGAATTTTGGAGAATATAATTATGTTTTCGATAAAATCGCCTATGAGGCAGTGAGCTTATCATAAGGTTTTGGAAGAATAAATGATAAGTAAAAATTATGAGATTTTACAGGATGAAAGTAGACATCCTAAGCTTTAATTTGATAGGTCATATGAATCAATTAGAGCTATACACAAAAAGATATGAATTTTTGAAGTCAGCACAGAAAAACTGTGAAATTTCTAGAACAATATGCAAAGATTGAAATTCTGGGAATCTTGTGATTCCATAAAGCAAAAGTCTATATTTTTCCTTGAAACTAGACTCAATAAGGGTTCTATAGGCTTTGGAATCACTCTAATTCGATTTTTCTAGAATTAGTTATGATTTTTCAAAGTTTGGACAGAAATCTGCCAAAATTTCTGAAAAATCCGAAAATGGAAAATTGTTGATGACATAAGCAATGACATAAGCATAAGATTATTAAAGAAACATCATCTTTCTCCTTCAGCATTCTGACGCCATTCTGCAACCAAAGTAAAGAAAAAGAGTTGAGAGGGTTTTGGGAGAAAAGGAGAAGAGAACTCGCAAGGTAAGCCGATTTCTCCGATGATTTAGCTCCTAACGCGTATAACTCCGATCCTAAGCTACTCCTTTATGTTCTTTAAGGTTTGGAAGCTCCTCTTTTGGTGTAAAAACACCTAGGGTTTTCAACCAAGTCAAGGAAAAGCTAGTGGGAGCTTGAGGTAACTTCCAAACTCTTGTGTATTGACTATTCTAGCTGCTGTGGGCAATTTAATCGGTGAAATTTCACCGGATTGCCATTGGTTTTAATTTCTGGAAATGGGTATGTGGGGCTGTTATGCTGCCCAAATTGATACTAAATGGTAGTTTTAACCTAATGGAATAGTCAATAAAGTGGTTAGGAGTAGAAAGGAACGTGTTTAAGGAGCCGAAACCGAAAAACCCCGATTTTCCCCTTAAAACCTATATATTTCGGCCAGCATTGTAAATGGGTCTTAGAGTTGGATTTTCAATGATTTGATGATTCCATTGGATTCAGTGGGCGAAAATAGGTGGGGTTACAGTTGGGCACTTTTTCAGAAAAGGCCGAGAAAGCATAATCACGGAAACGCCCCTAAAACCCTAAAAGTAGGGCTGCCAAGGGCAATTTCATAATTTTACATTGAATTTGATAATTCCAAGTTTGGAAATGGATTCCTTGGGTGAAAATATGTCAGGATAGCCCATGTCAAAATTTCAAGAAAAGTACAGCCGGACCGGGTACGGCGGGGCCGGGCTGGGTCCCCGGGGGTATTTTAGTAAATTTTCAATATAGTCTCATATAACCCCCAAAAACACTATGGAAGTGTCTAAATGGTACATTTGACATTGTAGGATCGAATGTAAAGCCCTGAGTTGATGGCACGCAAATCGAGGAGAAAAGACTGGAGGTAGGGGACTTACCTTACTTGCATGTATTTGATATCTTTGCTTGTGTAGTGATGTAAGTGATTGCTTTACTTGATTGTGTAGAGCATATTTGAATAAATGAAGCTCTGTTTCTGTTTTGCTGTGGCCATAGTTTTGTTACATGAAACATTGAGCATACAGAAATGTCATTATGGGGCATGCATCTAGATAAAGCTAACATGTCATACACATAGCATCTATCATGCATGCATTATGGTATCTGTTTCCTACTGAGATTCTCTCGAATCTCACCCTCCCCTACCAACAATTTAGACAGGGCAAGTGGCTCGTGGAGGGAGCGGCTAGGACTCCTTCGAGATGCGAATATGTAATCCCCATTTGAAGAATTGTAATGGGCAATTGTGCCCTGTGTATCTTTAGCGAAGGTATGTACCCGGGATTGCCGGGATGATTATGTTGTGCACTCTGATATTTATATGAATGTGATTTATCTTCGCGTAGTAATTGTATTCGAAATGTGAATATGAGACCAAGTTTATAAATGATTTCAAAAGTATTCGTGAAAACCCCATCATGTGATGGGTTAGTAAATGTTATTTGATTATTATTGGTCTCTATTTCATTTTAATCGCGTATTTCGGATATAATTACGGAGGGGGTTACAGTCAACCTTTGACTAGTCAAAGTCAACAGTCATCTATTGACTATTGACCCAAAAAAAATAGACATCTAGCGTATGGGGCCCACTAGGGTCTCTGTTTGACATGTGGCAAGCACCGTCTGGGAGAGGACGGCAAGTGGAGTCTTGGGTGCCAGTGCGTGTCGCCGGCAGACGGCCGCAAGGCAGCTCGTGGAGGTCACGCGCCTCCATTAAGAGTGGCCAACGTTGGAATTTCCCAATTTTTTAGGATTTTTCAATCTACACACCTTCTAGGGGTATGTTAGAGCTCTAATTGAGACGCGGTTTGTTCCTAAAAATCCCTAAATTCGAGAGCTTCAATTTGATATATAATTTGCATATATTTGAAGCAAGTTTGGATGTGATTTGAGTCAAAAAGGTGCTTATGTGTACTTAGAGATTCCTAAAAAGGTTGAAATTGAGTCAATATTGATTCTATTATTTTTGGGATAGGTTGGCTTACTTTTTAAAAATAATTTCAGCTGCAACATAAGTTTAATGCTAAAAGATTCTTTAAAAATGAGGGATTATTCAAATGAGTTTTTGAATATAAAATCTTATCCAACCTTGACTTCTATTCTCAGAGATAAAACCTGAAAATTGCAGCAACTTGAAATTATTCAATAATTATTGAATAATAACAAGTCTTCCCATGCTTCTAACCACATTGATTCAATTGGACACATGTGTTGTGACAAAGGACAAGATAAATAGAGATGTGAGAATCATCTCATCAAGTGGGAGGTATGCTGCAAATACATCCAAGTGAGTGGATGTAAACATAGCAAAGAGGAGCTTGATATTGTAGCTAGATGCTACATAAGTTCATATGGTCAGAAAGGCCTATGAAAGGGAGAACATAGTTAAGAGACAACAATATGAGGCTTAAACTTTCGAATGTTCTTATTTTTCATTGAATTTATGATTAAATTCTCTATTTTTTGGAATTGAATTAAGTATGTTCTCTTCCTGTTTCCTTGAACATTCATGCTGATTAGATGATATTGTGTTATTATCTTGTTGATATAACTGCCATTGATTGAGTGGGAGTTTCTAGAATGTGTCTAGAAATCCAAAGGGGAATGTGTTCAATGAAGATTTTGGTTAAAAGGGTGATGAGCTAACTAGCATGATTGGGATGGGAGTCAACATAGTTGTCTCTTGAACATGAAACTAGTGAACTTATTATCTAATTATCCTTTGTCTTGTTTGAACAAATAAGATTTGTATACCATAATCATCTGAGTGACCAATTATAACCAAATCTATTTGACTGAGCTTATAAAGGCAAGCTCAAATAGAGATGACTATGGAGTTAGAAACTCTCAAATCTCTTTCATTCAAGAGAATGAGATGTCAGGGACATCCCACCAACCAGCCTTCAGCATTTAGAGGCTTAAGCAACTAAAGGATACAAAGGGTTTATGCTATCAAGTATAGAAACAACTACATTGCTCAAACTTACGTTGATACGAGCAATGTAACCTTATCCAAACTGTGTGGATAGTGTTGGAAGATAGTGAAATAGATTTTCTTCCATAAAGTTAAAACTAAGTTAATTTTTAACATAGTATATTGAGTCCTAACATGTCATTTAGGCAACACTTGAGGCAAATGTCAAGCTAAGAAGTTGAGACAAATACAATGTCAAGTTCTTTCTAAAAAACAACAAGTGTATGTTGTGACAAGACGTCTCCCAGTGAGTGGGAGTAAGTTGTGTCTCCCAGTGAGTAGTAGTAAGGCACGTCTTCCGATGAGTAGGTGTATACGAAAGTAAAAATTACCCCTGATATGCATATTGTAACCTTCAGTAATTTGATTCGCCACATTAAACTTAAGTATGAAAGACTAAAGGATCCAAGATCTACCAGTTAGACAAACTTAGCTAAAGAGTGGGAGGATTCATCCTCTAAGCCTAAGGGAAAGAAACTTATGAGGTAAACTTGATCTAGAGGAGGTCAAATGATTTCTATAAAGATGAAAGGCTATACTAACAATCCTTTAAGGGTTGTAGAAGTAGCAATCCACATGAGTAGTGGATATTTCACAGAAGCATATGGCTTCATGTCAAATGCAAAGCAATAAAGAGATAGAATCAAGGGATTGGAACTTGCACGTTAACTCTGCATAGATAAACCACCCTAATTCACTCCATGCAATTGTAGCTGACAGAATCACATCTTTGCTATCTCTTTAGTTAAGGATCGATAGGACTATGATTCTCAAATCCTTCGTTGGTTTTGATGTTTCTTTTTAGGGATAAAAGATTCCATTTCTTGTCATATGTACACATTGATCAAAAGAAATGATCAAATTAGCAAAAGAGTATTTGCTAAACAATATGTGCTAAAGGGTTAATACCCTTATGAATAAGTTGAGAACTTATTCTACCTGGAAAAGAAACATTTTTGAGAAAATCCACTGCAATTAGCAAATTATGATGTTAGTGAACCAATGAATGTGAGGGCAAAACACAGAGCTTGATGTTTCGTTAATGTTGAGGATGTTTACTTGAAATACAGTAATGTTTACTTGATTTTTGGCAAGTGTGAAGCTATTAGATGATGGCTGAACTAGTCAGGAATCAGTTAAACTAAAAGGATAAGACCTTTCGAACTAACAAGGGTTAAAGACACCCACGTGATTAGTTCAAGCTACTTTGTGTACAAGAAAGGCATTATTAGACAACTATCAATACCTAGAACCCTTCAATAAAATAGAGTTGTTGAAATAGAGAGATAAACCTCTCCTTGACATGGTTGAGTAGATAATGGCATAAGAGAGGAGCCACAATATTCATTGAAAACTCAGTGGAGAGAATTTGAGGGGCAGCGCCGTTGACATTAGAAGCGTAGCTGAAGGAGGGGAGCACTATAGATCATTATCATCGAGAGCCAGAAGAGCTGTAATTTTCTATTATTTATCGTCGTCTTCATTTGTGATTTTTGATGAGAACCAGAGCTTGGCAGAATAGAGATCGTCCGAGGTGTCTTTTGGACTAAAGGAGACATCACCGTCGATGAAATTTTAACTGAAGTAGAGAGAGAAAGCTGGAGCAAAACAAACCGAAGGGAGAGACGTGTTTGGCAATCACTGTTCACCATCTTCTTGCTCTTGAACTTGACAGTGAAGAAGGGAAGGACATCTGCACAGTGATCTATTATAATCTCTTGCCATTAAAATCTGATCGGTTCTTCTCTGTTTCTTTTATGGCTTTGAATTCTGAAATCGTTGCTGAGTTGACTGGAATTAATGCTATGTGTGGCTAGTTGTTTTTGAACCTAGAGTAGTTATGAACTAATTTGAGGATTTGAGCATGTATGAACTAATTAACTGTGCTTAGTGCTATTTTTGTTTACTTAATTTGTTTTGTTTTATCTACTTATTGCTTGATCACTACTAAGTATGAAATTAGGTAATTTAGATTAGCCTTGGAAGAGGGATCTTAATTGGACCATAGAATTAAGTAATGTGGGATTAGAATTTATTCTAATATGCCAATAGGATAGGAATATACCTATTGGACCCATATAATCATATTAGAGTGAATTTGGACATTTATTGCCTCTTGAGTAAATTGGTTAGGAATAACATTTTTAACTTGAGAGATGAGTATAAGTGATTGGAAGATACTTATATTCATTTAAACACTAGATTAACAATTTAATATTAAGTACTTTTAATTGGGTAAATGCATGGTCTAAAACTTAAAGAAGGGATTAGCCACTCTAGGTTGTTTTTATTAATTGAAGTCTTTAAATCATTAGATTTATTTCTTTTGCATTTGTTTAAATTGTCTTTCAATCTCTTCCTTTAATTTGCTCAACTGAAATGAAAATGAGAATTTTAATGCCTAATTATCTATTACCTTGGATTTCTGTTGGATGACCTTGATTTGCTATTATACTATTCCAACGGCTTGTACACTTGTGGTGCATATTTAAAATTTAGTAGCATTAAGTTTTTGGCGTCGTTGCTGGGGATTCAAGGCAATTGGTGATTAGAATTAGAAATCCTTTAGTAGTTTTAGCTTGAGAAATTTTATTTTATTTTTGTTCATTCTTTGTGTTAGTGTAATACTCTTGAGATTTGTTTTGCTTTTTAGGTACTTTAGTATATGCCCCGCAGATCCAAAGCAACTAAGACACCATAGAAAACAAGGAGCGTCCAAGAACTTTTGGAAGCTACACAACCAAAGAAAGGTGTACACACTGAGCATAGTAATGGCTGAGGATGACAATGATCGTTTGGGTGTTAATGATTTCTTGGGAAGACAATCTCGTTTGACAAGTGGTCCCTTTTGTTAGATCCCAAGTTTTGATGATAACAAAAAGTCAATTGTGTGCAAATCATTTTTTAGAAGATTAAGAAAAGTTTACAAAGTTACCAAATGCATACTTGATGTGTTACTGATATCTGCTGTGAAATTGCACTTGAGTGCTCGAGCATGAAGTTTGCACTCGAGCAGAGATCACCTCTGTGCTCGAGCATGTGCGAGAGAAAGCCAGAAAGTATGTACCCGAGAGGCATTCTCCCTTTGTATTCACTAGATTACTCGAGCAGAAGGTATGCACTCGAGCAGAGAAGTCATTCTCACTTGAGCACACATGCGAGTGAGGGCATGCGAGTGTTTGGCCGAGACCAAGTAATGGCATGCTTCCTTTATTCACTCGAGCAGAGACATCAATGCTCGAGCATGAGCATTCTGTGCTCGAGCAAGGTACTGCGAGTACTTGGCCGAGAGTCATGAAGTTCAGAGAAGTGCAAGTGTAATATCCTGGATTGTAATCAAGGATTAATAACTTCAAATGATGTGATTAATGTTAATTGAGCACTTTTGAAGTATATATCGTGCATTGTGCTAATCAGGGGTAAAACGGTAAATTTACCGACTGACTGGTTAGATACCATTGAGAACACTCCTTAGTAATCAAGATTAATGGCTAAGATTGAAAGATCAAGAGGTGGAATCTTGTGCATATGAATCTATGTGAAATCATGGAAGGGAGAAGGAGATGGTGCCAAGTGTCAAGCTAAGGACCCTTGGATTGAAGTCAAATATTCAAACCATTTTTCTCTTTCTTCTCTCCTCCTATACGGTTTATGTGTGTATGTGTGAGGAAAAGTGATCATCTTCATCAATATCTCTCATCTCTCTCTATTCTCTCCATTTTCGCTGAAGTTGAGCAAGAAAGAGAAAGAAGAAGGCTTAAAGAAAGGTGAGAAGTTGTCCATGAATGCTCAATTTACCTTCATTAATGTTGTTCATGAGGTTGAGGGCTATATTTCTATGGTTTCAGAATTTTGGTTGGTGAAGTTTGAGACCTTGTGGAAATTTGGAAGTTGGGGAAGTGAAGAATTGGCTTTAGAAAGAAGAAGAGGTAAGAATTAGAAGCATTTTGGTATAGTTGTTATAATCATTGGTTGGGTCTTGAGAATTTTGGAATTTGCCCTGATTTTTGGTCAATTTCGAAAAGCATGATTTGGTTAGTGTTTAGTGTGGAAATTAGTGTTATAGAGTGTCTTTGTGTATTTGGAATTGGCTTGGAATTTTGGCTTGGAATGGATTGCAATGTGTGTGTTGATTGGAGATGTTAAGGTGACATGTGGTGATTGTGGTAGAACATGCTCATGGATAATGAATATGGTCAATTTGATGGCTCCAATGTGTTCCTTGAGCCAAATTGTGTGAAGATAGTATGTGATTTGAAATTAGGGACCATTGGAAACCAATTGGTAAAATCTAGAGAATCTGTCCAATGTAAGTCTGTTCTGGGCAGTCAGATGGTGTGGACCTTTTGACTGGGCAAATGATGTTGTAAAATTATGAAACTTTCCAGTCTTAAAGTTCACATCTCAAGCTTCAAAATGGACATAAATTTTGTGTCATTTCGATTTTTGAGCTGTGAGTTTGAACTGTCCAAAGTTTGGCATCAAAACTGGACCCTGTTTTGGTACAATGTTAGGTTTTTGGTAAATCTGGACTTTTGTGGTGATTTCTAGGTATGGCCAATATTTTTCCTTGAAAGAGGACTTGAATAGCTTTCATTTGGCTTTGGAATCACCCCATTTCTATTTTTCCTGAATTAGTTATGATTTTTGGAAGTTCAGCCAGAAACTGGATTTTATTGGGCCGCGGCCCGTGGAGTTTGGGCCGCAGCCCAAATGTTTCTGAGCGCTTCTGGACAGCTTTGGGCCGCGGCCCAAGGATTCCGGGCCGCAGCCCAAATGTTTCTGGGCATCCTTGGGCCGCAGCCCACGGATTTTGGGCCGCGGCCCAACCCCAAAAATTTGTGTTTGCACTTTTGAAAGGTGGTTTAGGGTATAGTCTTTCCCAACCTTTTGGGTATATGTTTAGGCCTCTAATAGCCACCTAAAGAGTCTAAATGATAACCAACTTAAGTACTATAGAATTAAGAACTTGGAAAAGAGATTGATTTATGTCCCTAATTTGGTTTATAGGATTCGACATTTGCCGTCCTCGTGAGCCCACTGAGCCAGCAAACGTCAGGAAGGAACGAGGTAGTGACTTTTCTTTTGTACCATATATGATGCATTGTATGTGTGTTATATCGTTGATTTGTAATGAATTCGTATGCTGCGACATCTGTGGATTTGTGTTAGCACTGTCATTCCAATAGTCCCTGAGTAGCTAACAACGGTTCGGGTTTAGGCAGTGTGCCTTCTCGGCGGAGAAAGGGGATGAGGATGAGGTGTGATATATGTGATTATGTGAGCCGAAAGGCTAATTGTGAGGCCGACGGGCCATTTGTGGAAGCCGGTTAGCTGTATGAGCTATAAGGCTATGTTTATGCACTGCCACGCCAATAGTCCCTGAGTAGCTAACAACGGTTCGGGTTAGGACGGTGTGCCTTCCCGGCGGAGAAAGGGGATGAGGGTGGAGTGTGATATGTGCTGCTGCTGTATGATGATTTGCCTACATGCTATGTGCTTATGTGTGGTATAAATGTTTAGTTACTACTGGGATTCTTTAGAATCTCATTCTTTCCTTTGAACTAACCTTTCAGACAGGGCGAGTGGCTCAAAGGAGAAGCGAGTGACCCGGAGCGGTTAGAGCTTCTTAGGGACATTTGTATGGTTTCTGTCGGTTATTCATTTTGGATAGGGATTACTGTACAACATTTTTGAGTTGTAAATAGTTAAGAAGTACTTGGTTTGTAATCCCCTAATCAGGATTTGAAACTCTATGGATATATAGATGAACCCGGGGGTTGCCGGGGTTTAAGTTACAGACTCTGATATATGTGAATGTAAATTAACTGCACAGGTGATTATATTCGATACTTAAAATCAAGACCTGGATAAGAAAGAAGTTTTGAAAATTTTGTAAGGTCCTACTGCTTGGTAGGTAATTTAATAAGTTTTGAACTATCCGACGGTCTCAAATCCCTTTTTATTACGTGATATCGAATATTAATTACGGTAATTAAGGCAGGGGGTTACAGCAAGCGTGCTCGAGCACACCCATCTATACTCGAGTGACACATCAATGCTTGCGAGTGAAAATTCTATCCCTCTCCAAATCTGTTGCGAGTGCTTGTTCAAAAGGTATAATTCTTGAGAATATTCTTCTCACTCGAGCAGGAGTCTTTATGCTCGAGTGAGGGCCCACATCACTCGCGAGTGAAAATTCTATCCCTCTGAAATCCTGATGCGAGTGATGGTTTTGAGAGCATATTCCTTGAGAATATGCGTCTCACTCGAGCAGAGGTAAGTGTGCTCGAGTGAGGGTCCATATCACTCGCGAGTACAAATTCTCACGCTTGTCAAAATGGTATACGATTGATGTCCCGAGAAGACATTCCCTGTGTAAATTGCAAAGATCACTCGAGCAGAGGTTTTGTGCTCGAGTGAGACCCCTCTTCACCCGCGAGTGAAGATTTTGTCTCTCTGAAATTTATGCAAACACAACCCGATAACAGAGGCAAATGAAAGAAAATAGGAGATCACTCGGAGTAAGCCTTTCATGCTCGAGTGATGCCCTGTTTGACCACCGAAAATGCTAAGTATCACAACGTTCATTACGAATATGGTTTATTGTTATTAATTCATATCATCATTACTTTTTATCATTGTTTAACATTGTTTTGATTGTTTTAAAAGTATGATACAGGAATATGAACGTTTGAATTGAACCACATGAGGAAAGTAATACAATGGCAGACAAGATGATTATAAACACGTTGGCACCTACCGCACTCAGATTATTCAAACATGCATGTGTCTGCCAATACTTTCAAATGTCCCGCTCCACAAATGAAGAATTTCCAAACGGGCAAAAACTGGAGCAACTATATATATACAGAGAATCAAGGAGAAACTACAACAACATAGCACATGCATTCATAAGCTCATACCAAGTTTCTGCTATTCATCATTTTTCTCTGTATACACATTGATCTTCAGTATTCATTCATTTGCTCTGTAAGAGAGTCCTCATACAATTCAAAATTCTATGTGTATTTGATCTCAAGGTATTGGGACCTTGAGAGGGTTGTTTTTCCTTACGAGAGAAGCCGTTGAGAGAATTCCTTGTTGTGTCTTCCACTCTTAAGCCTTATAAGATACAAGCAGAAGAGAACGTTGCTGCTCATAAGACTTACAGTGGTGTAAGCAGGAGAGAACGTTGCTGCTCATAAGTCTTGTATACATAAGCAAGTGAGAAGAGTCATAGGTTGTTTTTCTGCACGTAAGACTTGTCGTAAGGGGGAGAGAAATTTCTTGTTGAGAGAATATTTCTGCTCGTAGTCCGTTTAAGGACAATTGTTGTTTTGTGGCGTTCTGAGAGCCCATTGAATCTTGGAGATATAGTGAAAAGCTCAGTAGGTCTTGATCTCTGAGGACTGGACGTAGGCATTGTTGTTAGGCCGAACCAGTATAACTCTCTGTGTTCAAATCTTCTCTACTCTACTCTATCTACTATATTTACATATCACCACTTCAAGCGAAAAATTTATAACATCACCCAATTCACCCCCTCTTGTGTGAAGCTTGCCTCTTACACCTTTCTATTGGATGTAATGGGGGCATAAGAATCCAAATTTTTCGCTTTTGCCAGACGAGACCAACCTATGATGCATGTACCTACAATAATGCAAGCACATAAATAAAAGGTAAACAGTTAAACTTTTAAAATATTTACTTTGAATTGCAGAAGCTACTTACATTAAGAACAATTGGACAATCCCAATCGTAAGATTTTGTCCAGGAGCTACCAAGGACATCAAATCATCCCTCTCAAGATAGCATGTCACTCCTGACAGTCCAACAACTGAATCCGTAGGCCACTCTCTTGTTTTGAAGGATGTATCATATGCCATCAGAATCACTTGTTGCATGATATTCAATGGAGGCTGTGAAACTTCTTGCTGAGTGAAGGGAGCTGGACTTGGTGGGGCTTTGATTAGACTTGGTGGGGCTTTGATCGGACTTTCCTCGGCTCGACCAGAAACAAAGTTCGTTGGCCACAAGATGAATATGCCCAAGACATCGTTAACGATCTTGAATTCATCAGAAGGGATAGGGACAGGTGCATATGCAATAATCACCTCGTCAACTGACACTCAGACTTGATCACCTTCCATTTGTCGGTGGTGGACAGTTGATCCCAGGTTATGCACACTACCCCATGCAACTAACCGTCTCAGAGGATCCTCGACAAAAAGATCACAAAGCTTAGTAATTTCCGGGTTAGGACCCTCTGATGACTGCCCGATGTTGCAACAACTACCTTTAGTGCTCTGCTTATTAGGATCAATCGATTATGGCTGGGGAGCACTGGTATCTTGTCTTGAGCTCATAAATACTATCATTTCCTCTTTCATCTTGCTCAATCGGGTCTCTAATAGTGCATCAAATGATGCTTCAGCCTCAGCCTTTGCTTCTGCTCTTGCAATGGCCAACATAGTCTCCAATTCCTCCCTAGTCACGATGTTTCAGGAATGGCGTACGGGGGCTCCAAAGTAATCCCGTATCCCTACCCCTCCTCCAACTCCCCTGACACGGCCTGGATGCTCATGTTTGCCAGTAGCAACTGTTAGAATATCATTCCTGCCCTCCGACTTAAAAGAGCCCTCAACTTGTTGTTTTCTAAGTTCATCCTATAATATAATACAAAATAACAACCATAAGTAATAATGTATGTTTCTTATGTAATTAATTACAATAACGATATATACTTACAATTCTTTCACCTACTATACTAGATTGTTCACTCGTATAAGTCCCGCTCCTCTTTTGGTGGGCAAATTGCCATTTTTCTTCTCGACGAATCGGAGAAGGCGGAGAAAGAAGAACAGAAGGATCGGATTGAGATGCTTCTTCCAATCTCTTCCGTTTGGCCACCAACAAGTCTCTTTTAGCCTTTGCATAACCCCCACGAGACATTGTATGAGGGCAATCATTCTTTCTACCACTCTTTTGTGCTTTTTGCCTTTTTGCCTGCGAATAAGAAATGATACAAAAGGAAAGTGTTATAATCAATTAAGATAATTGCTAAGTAAATAAAACAAAAAATAAGTCAACTAACCAAAGATTCTGGAGTAGTCCGAAGCCTAACAAATTCTTGCCAAGTCGCTTGATCAAGAAATGTATAATGGTCGCACGGATTAGGACAAGGCTGACCATCTTTCACCTCAATATGAATGTAATTGTTGGTCAGATTTGTCTTAAACTTGCTCCAGCGCTCATAACAATACGTCATCGTCTTGTTATACAAGATCTCACTCTGAGGAACCTCATAGGTGAGCTGAAATGCATGCATTGAAGGAGTAAGTGACAAATTTGTGACATTTGATAATAATTAATTACATACAGAAGAGAATTGTATACCTAAATAGTGTCCCAAATATGCTACTTCACCTTTGCATCGACATTTCTCCACTCCTCTATCAAGATGCTCGGCTTGTTACGTGCAAGGAGGCCGACGAAACTCCTATATAGTTGTGCATTAGGCCCGATTGGTTTCCAATGTCTATCAAACTCAATCGGTATCTTTTGGCCTGCACTCCGACTGAGGGAAACATCTGTCAACCGTGTGCCACGTCTACCCCTCCGTACAGACTGGCTACTGCGCTCACTATGACCCTGGCTTAGAGCATTGCTAGTGTCGCCCTGGTTAACACTAGCTAGCTGATTCTGCTGAGCACTAGGTGGCTAACTCTCCCAAGCACTAGTTGGCTGACTCAGAGGTGTAGGAGGTGGCTGATCCTCTGCACTAGGACGCTGGGGATTCGTCATTTACCTGTAACGACAATAAAGAAAGATAAATCCTAAGCTATGACATGTGAAGACTATATTGATAAAATAACTAAACATATTCTTTGGATATAAATCATAATCATAATTACTTTAGTTAGTTAAGGTCAAAGTAGTATCATAAAGAGATATCCTCCCATATTCCCTCATGATGATCATTTCTTGTACCGTGCGCATTATCTGCTTCATCTTCTTCGTTCAGTTCTGGTAGACCCCTGGAAAAGGAAGGAGTCTCAAGAAGATCATAATTTGACTGACTTTCCTCGTCAATATCAACAACCCTTTTTCCTTGGAGAGCTACAGACCACATTTTATTTGCCTGATCAGTGATATAGAACACTTATTGTGCCTGATCTCCCATAATGAAAGGTTTATCTCCAAAACTTCTACTATTCAGATCTACTAATGTAAATCCTAACCTATCGATCTTCACACCATTATTGACATCAACCCACTTGCATTTGAAAATGGGAAATCTAATTTTAACATAGTCAACCACCCAAATCTCTTCAATCACCCCATAATAAGGTATGGCAGCCAATGTAGGGTTCTTATCTTTCAAACTAGAGAAGTGCATAGATTCAACCACTAATACAATACCACTGTTCTAGACGGTGCTCTTATCATCTAGGGACTTCGTGTAAAAGGTATAACCATTGATCACAAATGAAGTCCAACTTATGACATCAACTTCAGGACCACGTGCTAACTAATTTATTATATCAGAAACACATTCTTCTCCGTCAACCTTTTGTTTGAACTAATGTGCGAAAGTTCTGTTATGCTCCCTGATTAACCTTTGTTCAGTCATTCGACTATTTTGTTTCTGTACAATTTCTTTATGGGCATTCATGTAATATTGAACTTCATCAACATTGTTCAAGATGTACAAATGGACTTGTTGCAATTCATCAGCATCTATGCACTTTACTGTTGTCCCGCGTCTACCCCCTTCTTGATCATGACGTTTAGGAAGGCCAATATGTCGTACATTTGACAAATAATGTTGACAAAATTCCATAGCTTCTTCAGAAACATATTTTTGAACAATAGATGCTTCAGGCCGATTGGGGTTCTTCACATACCCTTTTAGTATTTTCATAGTTCTTTCGATCGGGTATATCTACCGGAAATAGATAGGGCCACACAACTTTATCTCCCTCACTAGATGAACAACCAAGTGTACCATGATATCAAAAAAGGAAGGAAGAAAAAGCTTCTCAAGCTAGCATAAGATCATATATCCTTTATTTTCCAATTCCTCCAATCTTTCCGTGTCAATGACTTTACAACAAATGGCATTAAAGAAGAAACAAAGTCTAGTCAATATGTGTTGAAGATCATATTCGGCAATGCCTTGAATAGCTACTGGGAGTAGTTGTTGCATTAAGACATGACAATCATGAGACTTTAGCCCTATTAACTTCAAGTCTTTCATCGATACAAGCTTTTTAAAATTTGAACAATACCTTGAGGGAACTTTAGCGCCATGTAAACACTCACAAAAGCTTCTTTTCTCAACCTTAGACAAAGTATGAGCAGCTGGAGGACAAAAAGTTCTATTACCGTATGGCCTTGGATGTAAATCCTCTCGTATTCCCATTTCTTGCAAGTCTAATCTTGCCTTCACACCATCCTTAGAACTTCCTTGTATATTGACCAGTGTCCCAACAATACTATCACATACGTTCTTCTCCACATGCATGAAATCAATACAGTGTCTGACGTCAAGATTGCGCCAATATGGAATATCGAAGAAGACGGACCTTTTTTTCCATATATTTTTCTCATTTCTACTCTTTGATGACTTACCAAACATAGTATTGATATTTTTCACCTTTTCATAAATTTTCTCCCCAGTCAATGCCTCTAGAGCATCTTTAAACTCTTGGCCACCGAAAAAAGCTTTTTTTAATCTACGATAAGGGTGGCTTCGTCTTAGAAATCGCCTATGGCCAAGGTAAACCGTCTTTCTTCCATGTTGAAGTTGATGGTAGCATGTGCCTTCTTCACATATCAGACAAGCTTTGTGGCCTTTAACGCTATATCCTGACAAGTTCCCATATGCAGGGAAGTCATTTATAGTACAAAAGATCATTGCTCGCATATTAAAAGTCTCCTTCTTGTTCGCATCAAAAACATCGACACCTTTATCCCACAACTCTTTCAAGTCTTCGATCAAGGGTTCTAGGTAAACATCTATGTCATTTCCGGGTTGCTTTGGTCCTGAAATCAACATAGACAACATAATGTACTTTCGTTTCATACATAACAAAGGAGATAAGTTGTAAATTACCAACAGAACAGGCCATGAACTATGTATACTACTTAGGCTACCATAAGGATTCATACCATCTGTGCTAAGCCCAAGCCTGAGATTCCTAGGTTCTTCACCAAAGCTAGGAAATAATTGATCGATTTTCTGCCATTGAGAAGAATCAGCTGGATGTCGAAGCTTTCCATCAGAAATCCGCTCATCTGCATGCCATCTCAAATTTTTTGGATCAATTTCATTAGCAAATAGGCGCTTGAACCTTGGAATGATTGAAAGATACCACAACACTTTTGCAGGGCCCTTATTTGATTTATACCTTAGAATTTCACATATCGGACATTGCTTCTTCTCTTCATGATCTTTTCTATACAATATGCAATCATTAAGGCAAGCATGGATCTTTTTATACTTCATCCCTAGTGGACACAGTATTTTCTTAGAATCATAGTGTCGACAAGGCAACACATTATCATCAGGAAGCATATCTTTAAAGGCCTCTAGCGTTTCTGAAAAACTCTTGTCGCTCCATCCATGCCGTGCTTTCAAGCTTACCAATTTCAATACAGCATTCAGCAATTGGTATTTTTTACACCCCGAGTACAGCGGCTTCTCAGCATCACTGCACATATTACCATATGCATGTGATTGTTCAAAAGCCTCTTCTCCTACATCACGAATAATATCCTCTATCTGATCATCCATATCCGTGTCATTATCATCACAAGTCACTTCCCCCTGTTGAGATGCACTTGGCATTTCTAATTGTTCACCATGCCATACCTATACTACATACGTCTTACAAAACCCTTCACAAATTAAATGTGTATATATATCTACAGCACTTAATCGCTTCTCATTCAAATATTTTACACAAGGGCAATAAAACATCCCACTATCATCATCGGCATTTCTTTTTGCAAATTCTAAAAAACCCCTCACCCCAACATCATATTCAACACTTGTCCGTTTAGCTTTTATCCAACTACGATCCATATATTCCGACACCTTTTATTTTTTGTTTTCTACTTTTTCCCCTGGAAAAGGAAGGAGTATAATGAGAGTAGGCAATCATTACTCCCAACTACCTAGTTTAACTACTACATAATGAACAAGTAGAAGAGAGTAGAGAGATAGAGATAGAAGAAGAGTAATCTGAATAGTACAAGTCTCATTAACAATGCAAATCTGTCCAATACAATGGGTTGACTGCCATATATATTACCATTACGAACAGTAGAAATAGAATAGTACCATAGGGATTAGGGGTTCAGTAATTACTAATTGATTACCCGTCAATCACTCGAACAAAGTCTTTGAAGGCCGGAAACTACACGGGAAAGATGAGCTTGGTATGATGTGGGGTAGATTGCACGCTGGAAGAAAGTAAGAAAGGTGGTTTAACCTTTTGGCCTTGACCTACTCGGCTTTAGCGATGGAGGCATCAGATTTGTGGCTTCATTCTCTTACAGTTTTCTGTGTGTCTTGTGTGTATATATATGCATTTACTATTTAGGAAGGAGTACGTCCTTCACATTCTCATGTGACTCCAACCAGAAACAATGAATCATTTAAGTATAGATAGTCCCAGCAGCACTCAATTTATTTGGTATTCTTTCATTTGGAATCCACCCTAACTATCAGCACATTACTTTAATTAACCATCTATCACTTGTAATGCATGTATAAAACTTTTTCTTTTTGTGTGATAGAGGAGTCCAAAGGATAATCTAAGGTTTAAATATTTATGGGGTGCCTTTATAACTTTTTAGTAAAAGAAACTGAACCTTTATCATTAAAGGCGATCAACCCCAATTTCTAAATCACTGATGAATTATGAGCAAGCTTATGCAAGTGAATATATTTTTGCTAAAGTAGCATAAGCTTGTGATGATGTTTACAGAGAAATAAAGGAAGTGATTCATGTAACCTCCTGTGCTGAGGAAGAAAGCAATATCAGGACCCTTTGGAAAAATATACTAGGAAATAGGGGAACCATTATGACGAGTTTGGTTGAGAGAGACAGAGGAACAAATCAATAAAAATGCATAAGAATAAGGAAGACAGAAGTTATCATAACGCAGCAACAGAATAAGGAACAGAGAAGCTACCATAATGCAGGAACAGAATAAGGAACATAGAAGCTATCATAATGCAAACCAATGTCTCATATAAAAGAAAGACCAGTAATGTTTCAGAAATCAGAACCACAACGCCCCCACATTTCTAATATCATAAATCATACCCAGGCCACAACCTTCTTCGTCGGCAATCACACAAAAAAATATTAATAGACGAAGTAAAAAACTACCTGGAAGAGAATTAGGCTTCACCAAGTTTATTATCCAACTTTCGTAGATTGAGGGTGAATAAAAATGAGAACAGGGTGTGTTCAGCGCCGTCAAACATCGACACTCAACGAAAAGATAGAGCACCAGTACGCGCGCCCTAACACTGAGCAACGGGGATGCTAGCTCCAAGATCCCATTTTCATGGCGCAAATGCAAAACGAGAACAAGGTGAGACACTAATTCCGCTCTTGATTTGATGAATTTGGAGTTGCTGTTCGTTCTTGACTGTTGCTGTTTAGCCTTAAAGAATTCAGAATGAAGAAAGGCGCGGAGCGTGAACCGCAATTGGGATTTGGGGAAAGAGTTTTAAGACCGGTTATAAAAATAACCGGTCTTAAAAACATTTTTAAGACCGGTTGTTCAAAACAACCGGTCTAAAATCTATCTTTTAGACCGGTTGTTAGAACAACCGGTCTTAAAAACCTTTATTTTAGACCGGTTATTATATTAACTGGTCTAAAATAAAATACTTTTTAGATCGGTTATATCTATAACCTGTCTAAAAACATTTTTAAATTTTTAAATTTTTTTCCTCTGATCCTTTTAGACCGGTTTAAAATCCAAGCAGGTCTAAAAGGTTTAATATTTTAGACCGGTTAATGTAGAACCGGTCTAAATAATATTTTTTAGACCGGTTCATAGAATAATCGGTCTCCCAATTTGTTTATAATTACAAAAATGCCACCGCGCATTTCTTTTAGACCTCATCCACTGCAACCGATTTAAATGTGCCGGTCTAAAACACCCTTTGTGTACTAGTGAGTATATTTTCACAAGATTTGGTACTCCTAGAGCGATCATTACTGATGAGGGAACTCATTTCAACAACAAGAATTTCAAGGCTCTATTGGCAAAATATGGAGTGCACCACCGGATGTCACTTGCATATCATCCCCAAACTAATGGCTTATATAAGTTGCCTAACAGGGAGATTAAGAGGATCCTTGAGAAAACTGTAGGTCCTACTAGAAAAGATTGGTCTGATAAGCTTGATGATGCTTTGTGGGCATACAAGACTACTTTCTGAACTCCAATTAGCATGTCACCTTACCGGTTTGTTTTTGGGAAAGCATGTCATTTGCCACTTAAGTTGGAGTATAAAGCATGGTAGGCAATCAAGAAGTTGAATATGGACCACAAAGAAGCTAGAGCTAAAAGGTTATTGCAACTGAATGAGTTGGAAGAATTACGACTTCAAGCATATGAGAGTTCAAGATTATACAAAGAAAGGACAAAGAAATGGCATGACAAGTATATCTTGAAACGCAATTTTGAGCCAAGGCAATTGGTTCTTGTCTTTAACTTAAAGCTCAAGTTATTTCCTGGAAAGCTTAGATCTAGATGGTCTAGTCCTTTTAGAGTGGTTTCTCTGTCATCAAAGGGTGTAGTTGAAGTTAAAAATGAGAGTATAGGAAATTGCTTTAAAGTGAATGGGCAAAGACTAAAGCACTATTATAGTGGTGAGGTGGACCGGCAAGCAATGGTTCATCACTTGTCACAACCTCCTTGAGTTTCTGACATAGTCTAGTTGAGGACTATAAACCAAGCGCTTCTTGGGAGGCAACCCAAGGTTTGATAGTTGAAATTTTTTTATTTAGTTGAGTTGTTTTGAGGTTTGTTGATTTTGTAGAACTTTTGTAGCCCCTGGTGATGTATCCCACTTTGATAGCCACAATCAAAAGCATTCAAGAGCACAAGACAAGGATTGAGAAGGGAGTCTTCTTCTACTTTTCTTTGTTTTGTTTGAATTGATAGTTGATAACATGTTCTAAACATGAGTGCTAGTTATAGTCTAACTTTGCATGTGATTGATATTTGTTATTGACTATTGATTTTTAAGTTGTGGCACTTGTTAGTTGTGATCAATTGGTGAAAATTTAAGATCTTTGACGCTTTTGCTATCCCTACACTTGGATATGGCTGTGTTCATCTCCATTACTTTTATGGCTGTGTTCATCTCCATTACTTTGGGTTACTTGTTCACATTGAGGACAATGTGACATTCAAGTGTGGGGGTGAAGGATACCATTGATTTTGTATGACTTGTCCTCAATTTTGAAAAATTTCTTTGGTTTTGCACATAAATAGACAAATTTTGAACAAAAATTTTGTTTTTATGGAAGCTTGGATTTTATTTGTAAACATTGGCAAAGTTGGTTTGATTTGAATTTGAAAGAGATTGGGTTTAATTAGAATTCAGTTCTATCTTCTTAGAATATTAGTAGATAGGCAAAGAATTTGGTTTAGATGATTGACTTTAGGATGTCAAATACCGGTGAGAAACTTGAGCCTAAATATTCATTTCTTTCAAGAGGGAGTACACTTATTGTGATTTATTCTCTAGAACTTGTCTTAAATCTCCTTTGAAGCTTAAAAATCCTTTTGCATGTACAAAGATGATTTAGGCATTCATTTCATAGCTAGTTTGGCCAAATGTCCATCCTTTTACATGAAAATCCTTTGCTTTACCCCATTTGAGCCTTACATTTTAAAAAGAAAAAAAAAAGAAAATTGCATAGAGTAAATAGCCCTTTGTTTGAGAAATGCAATTTTTATATCTTTTCTTTCCCATTCATTTGCTACTTTAGTTAGTGTTAAGTAAAACAATTTTAGAAAAGAGTGAAGGGATTAAAAAGTCAATGTTATGTGAGATGTATAGATGGGAAAAAATGAAATAGAAAGATAGAAAGAAAGGTGTAAAAAGAAAAGAAGAAGAAGAAGAAGAAGAAGAAGAAGAAGAAAAAAGAAATAAAAGATGGCACTCCCAGTATAAAAAGAAGAGAGAGAGAGAGAGATATGAAAAAAAAAATAAAAAAATTTAAAAAAAAAACAAATGAAAAAAAAAGATTGTTGAAGTTAATGGAATAAAAGTTGTTTAGAATGTATGTGAGTTTGTTTTCTTTAAGTAATTATTCCTTCATTCTTTATAAATTTCATTAAGTTGTTTATCACTAATTAAAGTATTCCTCCATACCATTTGACCACTTATATTTCATTATCTTACCCTATTCATTATAACCCTTGGAAAAGTCCTTTTGATTTGTGTGAGCAAGGGGATAATGTAGTAGAGATGGAGATAATAAACAAGCTTATGGTAAATGGGTTGTAATAAGTGGAAGAGAGTGAAACACAAACCCTTTAATTATCTTGAGAGAAGAGTGTAAACACTTCACTTGTGAGGAACATTTTATTGTTATTTGTCCTTGCCAAGTTATTTGCATTTTTACTTGCATTTTTAGAAGGTGGAAAAGAGTTTTCAAAAAAGCTTTATTCTTAAAAATTTGACTTAAATCCAATTTTGTAGTGTTTGATTTGAGAATCTTGCTTCCATGCTTTCCTTTGGTTGTTTGATGTTTTGAAATCTTGAGGACAAGATTTGATGCAAGTGTGGAGGCGTGATAACTCTCCAATTTTAGTATATTTAAAGTATATTTTGAAATTATATGGAGAGTTATCTAGGCAATTTTGAAAGAATTCAATGAGATTTTATTATTTTAAGATTAAATCAAGGTTGAGACATTATTTAGAGGATTTTATGGTAAAAATATTAGATTTAAATTAAAAGAGAAATAGTTTAATTTGAAGAAATAATAGTAGTAGTAGTAGTTTATAATTTTAACATAAAGAAATATAATATAATAAAAAGATGTTAGATTTTTGCTTTGGTAGAGCTTTTGGTTATTATTGTGAATTGCTTACTTCTCTTGCTGAGGTGAGGACGACAGCGTTTTGGTAGGAGGCTGAAATGTTGACCTAAGGGTGCTACGGTTTTGAAGACAAAGGAGCCACGGGATAGACAGAGAGGAGCCGCAATATTCATTGAAAACTCAGAGGAGAAAATTCGAGGGGCGGCGCCGTCTATCATGCCCTTACCTTGTTTTAACTTTTTTTTTAGAGTAGTCACGGAAAACGATATGTGATTCGGTGGGTAACACAATAATAACATGAATATACTGATAATAAGTGCATGATTACATAAATTCTCCATAGGGGTTCGTACATGGTCATTACCATCAATGTAGCCATACAGGGCTACCAAGATGTCTAAACCCGTCCGAGTGAAACGGAGACATATTTCTGACATCGCTCCGCCACTGCAATCCTCTCGTGTAGTTCTCTTCTTTGCTCTCAACATATCTTTTTATCTTCTCCTGTCTAAATTGTTGGTAGGGGAGAGTGAGATTCAAAAGAATCTCAGTAAGAGACATATACCATAACGCATGCATGATAGATGCTATGTGTATGACATGTTAGCTTTAACTAGATGCATGCTCAATGTTTTATGTAACAAAACTATGGCCACAGTAAAACAGAAACAGAGCTTCATTTATTCAAATATGCTCTACACAATCAAGTAAAGCAATCACATATATCACTACACAAGCAAATATATCAAATATATGCAAGTAATGTAAGTCCCCTACCTCCAGTCTTTCTCCTCGATTTGCTTGCCAACAACTTGGGCCCTCAACACGGTCCTACAATTCCAAATGTACTATTTAAACACTTCCATGATGTTTCTGGGGGGTTATATGAGACTATATTGAAAAATTACTAAAATGTCCCCGGGGACCCAACCCGACCCCGCCATACCCCGTCCGGCTGTACTTTTCCCAAAATTCTATCATGGGCTATCCTAACATATTTTTGCCCAAGGAATTCATTTCTGAACTCAAAATTATTAAATTCAATGGTAAATTACAAATTTACCCTTGGCAGCCCCACTTTAAGGGTTTTAGGGGAGTTTTCATAATTATGCTTTTTCGACCTTTTCCGAAAAAGTGACCAACTATAACCCCGCCTAATTTTCACTCCTGAACTCAATGGAACCATTAAATCATTGAAAATCCAACTCTAAGACCCATTTAGAGCCATAACCAAAATATATAGGTATTTTCGGTTTCAGCTCCGTAAACGTGTTTCTTTCTACTCCTAACCACTTTATTAACCATTACATTAGGTTACAACTAACATTAAGACCCAATTTGGGCAGCATAACCCCTAGGCCATGTCATTTCCAAACTTTAAAACCAATGGCAATCAGGCAAAATTTCTCCGATTAAATTGCCCACAACAGCCAGAATAAGCAATATACGAAAGTTTGGAAGTTACCTTTTACTTCCATTTGCCTTTTCCAAGAATGGATGCAAAAATCTAACTCTCAACACATATTTGAGCTGCAAAATCTGTGAAAGACCAAGAAGAGTAGCTTAGGAGTAGAGTTATATGCGTTAGGAGCTAAATCGTTGGAGAAATCGGCTTACCTTGAGAGTTTTCTTCTCCTTTCTCTCTCTACAATTCCACACCTTCTCTCTCTATATGCAGCTGTGCAGAACGTCAAAAATGAGAGCTGAAGATTATTAGAAAATATTTTAATCCCATGCTTATGTCATCTTGCCTTATTGATGATATCATAATTCCAAAATTGACATTTTCGGATTTTCTACCCAATCTTTGAAAAATCATAACTAATTCTAGAAAAATTGAAATGAGGTGATCATAAAGCCAAATGAAAGCTATTTAAGTCGTCTTTATAGGAAAAATATGGACCATTACTAGACATCACTACACAAATACAGAATTACACAAAACTCAACACTGTTCTAAAACAGAGTCCAGTTTTGATCCCAAACTTTGGCAAATCATAACTCCCAGCACACAAAACGAAATGACATGAATTATATGTCTATTTTGAAGCTTGGCATGTGAACTTTAATACCAGAGAGTTTCAAAATGTTTTTGACACCATTTGCCCATTCAAAACGTCCACACAAACAATTTGCCCAACACAGAGTTTCAATGGACAAAATTTCAATTTTTGCACAATTGTTTCCAATGGTTCCAATTTCACAACAAACCCTCTTCCCACACAAATTTTTACAAGGAAGCCATTGGAATCACTAAAACAACCAAATTCTCATCACATCCACATATATTCAGTTTTGAACCACAATACACACAACCACCAAATTGCCCAACTTTCCATTTCACCATAAACATAATTATTTTCTCCAAAATTCACCAGAGGAGTTGCGATTTTCTACTGTTCATCTTCGTTTTCATTCGTGATTTCCGATGAGAACCAGAGCTTGGCAGAACAGAGTTCGTCAAAGGTGTCTTTTGGACTAAAGGAGACATCACCGTCGATGAAATTTTAACTGAAGCAGAGAGAGAAAGCTAGAGCAAAACAAACCGAAGGGAGAGACGTGTTTGGCAATCACTGTTCACCATCTTCTTGCTCTTGAACTTGACAGTGAAGAAGGGAAGGACATCTGCACAGTGATCTATTATAATCTCTTGCCATTAAAATCTGATCGGTTCTTCTCTGTTTCTTTTATGGCTTTGAATTCTGAAATCGTTGCTGAGTTGACTGGAATTAAAGCTATGTGTGGCTAGTTGTTTTTGAACCTAGAGTAGTTATGAACTAATTTGAGGATTTGAGCATGTATGAACTAATTAACTGTGTTTAATGCTATTTTTGTTTACTTAATCTATTTTGTTTTGTCTACTTAGTGCTTGATCACCACTAAATATGAAATTGGGTAATTTAGATTAGCCTTGGAAGAGAGATCTTAATTGGATCATAGGATTAAGTAATGTGGGATTAGAATTTATTCTAATATGCCAATATGATAGGAATATACCTATTGAACCCATATAATCATATTAGAGTGAATTTGAACATTTGTTGCCTCTTGAGTAAATTAGTTAGGAATAACAATTTTAACTTGAGAGAGGAGTACAAGTGATTGGAAGATACTTATATTCATTTAAACTCTAGATTAACAATTTAACATTAAATACTTTTAATTGGATAAATGCATGGTCTAAAACTTAAAGAAGGGATTAACCACTCTAGGTTGTTTTTATCAATTGAAATCTTTAAATCATTAGATTTATTTCTTTTGCATTTGTTTAAATTGTCTTTCAATCTCTTCCTTTGATTTGCTCAACTTAAATGAAAATGAGAATTTTAATGCTTAATTATCTATTACCTTAGATCTCTATGGGACGACGTTGATTTGCTTTAAAATTTATTAGCATCAATTACCGTATAAATAACTTATATTTTGAATCAATGTTTTTCCATACAGATGACTTACATTTAGTATAGAGTGTATTTATTAGGCAAGTCATTAAATTTTTTACATAAATGTATAATTTTACCTTTTATTTATTATTGTATAGATTGTTATTTTCTTGAAAAGTGTATAATTAAATAGAGTTAAAGTTAGAAATTTGTTGATATTAAGGTAGAGTTAACAAAGGTTAAAGTTTTTATTTAGTCAATGTGGGACATACTTGAAATGATTTTATAAATACAATGAATTTAGCCGTACATATTTTAACCCAACAAAATTACATTAGCAAAAAAAAAAACTAAGGTAATTAAATCCGGGTCAGTCACTAAATCGGACGGGGTACTGGGTCAATGGTCAATGATCAATAGGTCAAACCGAAGCTAACCCGAGACTAAACCAGTGAGAAATTGAAGATTTTAGGATTATTTATATGAAATTCTAAAAAACAATTAAAAAATGACTTTAAAAAATAAAAAAAAATTGACCCAAATCGGACCAATTTACGAACCAGTTGGCTGGTTTCTTTTGTTCCGACATGAGAACATGGAAAAAAACCCACAAAATTACGTAAAGAAATAGCCAAATAAGATGCGAACCGTCCAATAAAAGCAAGCTGTCATAAAGTTATGTGCTCAACGTGTGAGTTGATCATTCCTGGACCTAAATCTGTCTACGAAGCGGCCATTCAAGGCCCCTACTTGGGTTTTGTTGAGCTTGTTCCTCTTCTCGTGTTTGGTGCAGGCTTTCGCCTTGAAAATTCTGGAGAATTCTCTGCTTCTTTCTTCGCTAACCCTAATTGTTCATATATACTTACATACATATATTGCTTTTATAGATATTTAACTCCAGAGAGTTCTAAAGAGAGCGAATTTGAACGGGACAAAGAATTTTCCAACTATGGGGCCAAATGCAGGTTCTTTATCGGCGGTGGCCAGACAGGCAGAGCAACTTCGAATAAACGGCAATAATTGCTTCAAGAAAGATCGGTTTGGAGCAGCTATCGATGCTTATACGGAGGTATTCTTCAGATTTGGATTTTGAGAAATGCATGTCAACCTATGTTACTATTGTTTAATTGGTGAAAATCGAACTTCCTGGTGCTAATTGCTTTTCTTTTTTCCTCTGTTGATTTCGTTTTGTTGTCGAAGGCAATTACTTTAATGCCCGATAATCCGGTTTATTTCACGAATCGTGCTCTATGCCATCGCAAGCGGAAGTATGTTTGGGGACTATCTAATTTGACTTTTCTCTTTGTCTGTAATTTCATGAATTGAAGTCGGTTTTCTTGTTTCTTTTATGCCCATCGTTGTTTATGATTCTTGCAGTGACTGGGAGAGAGTGGAGGAAGATTGTCGGAAAGCTATTCAACTTAATCACAAGTCAGTTAAGGTTGTTGTGATCCCCTTGTAATTTCAAGCCTTCGACGCATCTAATATTGATTTTCTGGCCTCACTGCTTAATCGTCTGGCACGTTTGAATTGAGTGTGCTGCGTATTTAATTTATCCTGGGACAGATATAGCTATAATTCTGGATTTCGAATGGCTCTATTTCTTTCATAATAGCATGTTGAAATTTGAAGTACTTCTTTAGGTTTATTTTTCTTAACCCCATTTTGGAAAACTGGGGTATTAGATGCTTGTTGAAATCTTTTGATTAGATAGTCGATGCAATCTTCTAGCAGACTGATTAGTGAGAAGTTATAATTACTTTCTAAGTTAACACTAAAGTTTCTATTGGGTGCACATTTTTGGTATTTATTCGGATGAATTCTAAGGATATTTAATAGTTTGCCTTGGATCTCATCCTTTTGAGTGATCTTTCTGGGTGTATTATGCAGTCCATTTCTTCAGCGTAGGTGGTGTAATGTAAGACTCAAATGTATTCTATTTGTAACGTCGTATGATATTTATACTCTCTGGAGAAAAAATATTTAAAATTATGCTGCAAAGAGGGGCATTAATGGTGGCTTTTTATGGGCCAAATATTCCATAGTGTATTTCCCTTTTTCCCAAGTCTTATGAAGCTCAATGCTGGCTCCTGTTTTTTTAAATGATTATGGTGAATAATCGGCTGATCCTTATTGGTTTGGTTTTGATTCAAGTTAGATATATCTAGACTATTTTCTTTTTCAAATATGGATTACAATCAATTATATAGGGGTATTTGTTCATATTGAGATAGATTTAAAATGGAAGACAGTGGCGTTAGAGCTATATTATCTTGTATACAATGTCATTGTTTTGATCTAACCTTCAGAAGAATATATTGATTGTATAGTGGTTTTCATGAGAGGTGTGTGCTGTTTTAATAAAAGCAAGGGCTGGAAGATAGTCTTTGACTATGATGCATTGCATGTGGCAATAATTGCATTCTATTCATATGTATTGTTACTGCCAGCACGTTTCTTTGTTTGGAGTATCTTGTACGTATTTAAATTTCCTTTTGTTATATCACAGGCCCACTATATGTTGGGACTTGCTTTACTGCAGAGACAAGAATATGCCAAGGGAATAACAGAATTAGAGAAGGTTTGTCGCTATTGAAGTCTCCTCCTCATATATTTTTTTGTTATAATTGTAATTTCTGTTGCTGGCAACTTAAAGATTTATGGCGTCTTTGAAGAAGCATGACTATAGTTGTTAGAGAAGTGTTTTCAATCCTTAATGCCTATATTCTTTTTGTGCATTTAACTGAAAACCGCTTCATTTGATGCAGAAGTCAAGCAACAATCTCTAAAGAAATAAAATGATGGGGTATTGATAAGAATTTAGGCAAGATAAAGTTGTCAACAAGGTCCTAGTTCAATCTCCTATGAGGTTTTCTAGTCTGCGTGCAAAACCTAAAGTGAAGTTTGTTTGATATTATTCCTCTTTTTTATAAATAATGAATAGGAATGATATGGACTAGGAGGCATCACTTCTCCAATTTCTACTGGGATTATCAAATTTGAATGTAGTAAAAAATCATGAGGAAACTTGTGAACAACATAGGTATAAATTAGAGAAAAAGTTACAATCTGCATGTGTTGCTTATTTCAATTTATCTAGGGAAACTTGCGACTCGATAATTTTATCCAAAGGAACTTCAAGGCAGAGGAAAGCTGATGCAATTCTGTAATTTCTTGACAGAATTGTATTGAAAGGAGTAGAAGAGAGAAGAGACAATCTTAGACATGGAGAGTAGGAGAAATCCGTGAGAGAGAGAAAAGACACGAGAGTTGCTGAAATATGCTTCATTTAATAATAGATCGACAACTAGTTACAAATGAGAGAGGGATAGCTCTTATACAGAGAACTTAAGGGAAATAAGGGGAAGTCAGGGTGCTGCCGCCTTAATCATTAATAAGGGGCAGTTCTATAATTTAACACTAATCTTATCTAAATCCCTAATTAGCTAAGGAGCTCAACTAATATTGCTCTTGGCTAATGCTATTCTAAAATAGCTACACCATTTTCCACTAATCATTGATCTCTCCTCAACTAACTAACCTAACAATTGGGAATTAGGGATTCTAATTACTATTACATATCAATACCCCTTTTTAACATCCTTGCCCTTAAGGATATGTAGCTTGAAAATCAGGGAATTGTTCTTGTAAACGAAGAAGTGGCTCCCATGAGGCTTCTTCTTGTAACAACCCTTTCCAATGAGCAAGCACTTCAGTAATGAACTTCTTTCTACTCTTAACAGTCCTTCGATTGAGAATTTTCTCAGGGACTATAGTAGGAGGAGGTTCTAGAAAATTTGATGGAGGATGTCAAGGTTGTACAGCTGGATTAGGGCATAGTTTCAGCATAGAAACATGGAAAGTAGGATGAACTCTGGACTCTGGAGGTAACTCCAACCTATAGGCAACAGAACCAATCTTCTCTAGCACTTGATAGGGCCCAAAATACCTAGGAGCAAGCTTTTGTGAGCTCCTAACAGTAGTAGAAATCTGTCGATATGGCTGTAACTTGAGAAAAAACCACTAACCCACAACAAATTCACGGTCAGATCTGTGTGCATCAGCCTTCTGCTTCATTCTGTTGGCTGCACGATGCAAGTGATGCTTGAGCATTGCCAAAACTTGCTCCCATGCTTCAAATGTGCGGTCTACAGTCTCTAATACTGAGTTTTGAGGCAAGTAGGGGCAATGAAGAGGAGGTTTTTGGCCATACAAGACCTTATATGATGCTGCTTTTGTAAAGGTATGAAAAGAGGTTTTATACCACCATTCAGCATGTGATAACCACTTGTTCCATTCCTTGGGCCTTTCCCAACACGTACACCTTAAGTAAGTCTCTAGGCACCTATTATGCACTTCTGTTTGCCCATCAGTTTGTGTGGGTCAAGTATGAGTTTCCCGACAAGTCTTTTATACCGTTCTGGATTGACTGGGACACCATTTGGTTTGATTTCTAAGTGACAACCTTCGTCCATTGGTGTTCTTTCAGATTGTGCCCCTAGCATTCCAGTTTCATGCAACAGATCTAAGGTATACTTCCGCTGGGATACGTTGATGCCCTTTTTAGTTCTTGCCACTTCCATGCCTAGGAAATACCTCATTTGTCCAAGGTCTTTCACTTGGAACTCAGTTGACAAGTCCTATTTTAAATGAGCAATGGATTCTTCATCGTTTCCTATAATGACCATGTCATCAACATAGATGGTCAAGATGGTGACTTTGCCATTGACCCATTTGATGAATAATGTGTCATCTACTTGTCCCTGAGTATATCCAAGTCTTTTCATTGTTTTGGTGAATCTACCAAACCATGCCCAAGGAGATTGCTTAAGTCCATACAATGACTTGTTGAGTTTACACACAGAGTTGTTAGGGGCTAAAATTCCATCTGGAATCTCCATGTAAACTTCTTCCAAGTTTCCATTTGGAAAAGCATTCTTCACGTCTAGTTGGTGCAACGACCAATCCAAGTTGGCTACGATTGATTGTAGCGCTTAGTGGTATTAAGCTTAGCTACTGGAGCAAATGTCTCTTGATAATCAATTCCATATGTCTGGGTATATTCTTTTGCAACAAGTCTTGCCTTGTATTTGTTGATGCTACCATCAGGATTGAATTTTGGGGTGAAGATCCTCCTGCATGCTACTGATTTCTTTCCTTTGGGAAGAGTTGTAATCTCCCACGTTTTATTTTCCTTGAGTGCCCTCAACTCTTTTTTTGTAGCTCGTTTCCAATTCGGATCAACCATAGCTTGATCAAATGTGTTTGGGATTTTTATTTGTGCACTATTTACAACAAAGCTTTGCATTTTTGCAGACAAATTGCCATATGAGACAAAACGTTTAATTGGATGCTGAGTACAAGATCTTACCCCTTTCCTCAATGCAATAGGCCAACCCAGTTCTTCAGGATTTAATCCCAGATTGGAGTCATGGTTGTTCCTTTGAATGGGAGAGATAGTTCTACCAGTGTTTGGTTCATCTTGTAGTCTGGACTCTTCCTCTAGTTGTAGTTTCATATCCATCCCTGAATTGATCTCAACATCCGTTTCCAGTTCATTAGGTGTGGATTCAGGTTGAGGTGGAATTTGTTCAGATTCATGATCAAGTTGGGTAGGACTAGGTTGGCTTGTGGGAGCAAATGAGTCAATGGTGGCTATAAGGGTAGGTTGTGGTTGTGATATTGATGATGTGTGTGGTAAGTTTGTGGAGTTAAATTCTTCCAAGATTAGCCATTCAATGTTGTTATACTCCCCCTGAATGGGTAATTTGGGATAATATGGTTCGTCTTCTGAGAAGACGGTATCCCGGGAGATGAGAAGCTTTTTTGAAGTAGGACAGTAACATTTGTACCTTTTTTGAGTAAAGGAGTAGTCAAGAAAGATACATTTGTCAGCTCGAGCGGCAAATTTGTTGCCATCATTTTACGTGAACAAAAACAACACAACCAAACACCTTTGGAGGTAATGAATTGATTAGTGGGCAATATGGAAAGTGTTCAAGGAGTTTTTGGATAGGAGTGCCGTACTTGAGAACTTTGGATGGCATGCAGTTAATGAGATATGCTGCGGTTAGTACAGCATCACCCCAGAAGATGGTAGGAACATTTCGTTCCATTAGTATTGTTCGGGTTACTTCTAACAGTTGACGGTTCTTTCGTTCGGCCACTCCATTTTGTTGAAGGATGTAAGGGCAAGACGTTTGGTGATGAATTCCTTGTTGATCAAGAAATTCTTGAAAGGTGTTGCTCATGTATTCCTTGGCATTATCACTTTGTAGTACCTTAATAGGAGCATTGAATTGGGTTCGCACAAAGGTATAGAAGTTTTGAAATACTTTGGCTACTTCGGATTTGTCTTTCATTAAATAAATTCGTGTGGTTCTAGTGTAATCGTCTATGAAAGTAATGAATCATCTAGCATTGATGAGGGTTTTTATTCATGCAGGACCCCAAATGTCACTATGGATTAGTGTGAATGGTGAGGAAGGTGTATAGGGCTGTTTGGGATATGAAGATCTAATTTGTTTTGCAAGTTGGCAAGTCTCACAATGAAAAGGAATTGAATTTTTATTGAATAAATTTGGAAACACATATTCATATAATCAAAGCTAGGGTGGCCTGAGCGACAGTGTCACAAGTATGCTTCATGATTTTGAGAGTTGGAGCTAACCAGTGCCCTTCTTGCCTTCCATGCATTTTTTAAATTCGATCCTTCAAGGTAGAACAGTCCATCCCATTCTTTAGAAGTTCCAATCGTTCTCCTTGTTTTTAAATCTTGAAAAACGCAAAGATTATCATCAAAGATAACTCGGCATATTCGACCTCTAGTTAATTTTCTTACAGATATGAGATTACACGTGAGTGCAGGCACAGATAAAACATTTTGTATTTCCAAGTGATCAGATAATGTGACCGTGCCAATACCCTCAACCTTGGTGAATACACCGTTAGCTACATTTACTTTGAGGTGTTCATTACAGAATTCAAGGTTGTGGATTAAAGTTTTATTACCATTCATGTGATTTGTAGCTCTGAAGTCAATAATCCAAGTATCTTCACTAGTCACTACAGCATTAAGAGATGCAACGGAATTACCTGATGGTACTAGATTCGTACCAGGAATAGAGGTTGAATTATTTTGATTGTTAAGCATCTATAATTCTTCCTAGCTTAGGTAGTCAACATCTTTCACTTTTTGTTCAATAGTAGTGAGGTGACTTTGTTGGGCATGTTGTTTTCCAGTTGAAGGCTTGCCATGGAGTTTCCAGCATTCTTCCTTTATGTGGCTCTTCTTCTTGCAGTAATTGCACCATTTAGTGTTTTTTCTTTCATCTTATGGCCCTTTCATTGCCAAAGCTAAGCCTTCAATGTACTTTTGGCTGCTTTGACTAAGGAATTTTTTGCTTTCTTCAAATTGCACATGATTAACTACATCAAATAGATGTGGTAGGGGTTTTAAATCCATAATTCTTCTCCTTATTTCTTCAAAGGAATCGTTGAGTCCAAGAAGAAAATCATGAATTCTTCTTTCCAGTATTTTTCGATACAATTGAGCATCCTTGACGACTTCCCATGGATGTACCTCAAATAGATCATGTTACCAGAGTTTCAGCGAAGCATTATAGTATTCAGTCACCGACATATTTCCTTGTCTCTAGTCTTGGGGCTAACGCTTCGAATAAATCAAGGCTGTGGTGTTGTCAAGTGATGAGTATGTCCTCTTTGCTGCATCCCATATCTCTTTTGCCGTATTAGCTAGGAGATATCCTTCGCTAATATCCACGGTCATAGAGTTGGATAATCAAGTCATAACTTGATTATTTTCTGCAAACCATGTGTCGAAACTTGGATCATCAGGAGCTGGTTGAAGGGCTTCTCCATTAATATATTTTGCTTTTCTCCTTCCACGAATGTATCTCAACACACTTTGAGACCATTGAAGGTAGTTTTTCCCATCTAGTTTATGGTTAATGACCATAATCTGATTTTCTAGGAATTTTGGTATAGTGGTGTTTATGGAAGGTATAGGAGAAGACATAGAGGAAGTAGTAGTACTGGAAGTGGAGGTTGTGGTTTGATTTTGACCATTGGTTCCTAACTTAAAGGTTGTTGGAATGGACCCAAACAAGGGAGGAAATTGCAAGTGATCCATCAATTAATTTTGGTGAGAAAATTGATCTGGAGTTGTCGAAGGGTTCTGGAGACACCAGCGCTTGGTGTCACGCGCGGCCGGAATGTGCAATGTCGCAAGCATGCAGGTTCACACGCCAAGATTGTGGAGGCGCGTGTGCTTCACTCGCCAATCGGATGGTGGTCGGACATTTGGGAAACGCCGATCGGCGTGTTCCAGTTATCCTGGAGTGGGTGGTGTAATCCCACACTCTCACTGTCAGTAGCCCAAGAGCACGCTGCTATGCTTTCTCTCTCAGCCTCACCGTCACTATTGGTCCTGCCTCATTTTCTGGCAGAGGACCCAAGCTCAACCAGGAGCTCTGATACCATATTAGCTCATAGAGCTTAGTATTTATTGATATGTTAAAATGGGAAGATTACAGAGAATATATAGATAAAAACAGAGTGAGACAGACGCAGAGATTGACAGAGATCTAATGAAAGTCAGAATTCTCATGCTAATCAAATTTTTGGTGCTGACATTTAACAAAAGAATACTAAAACAAACTTACGTAGATACAATCGAAATAGGTCATTCATAGCCCCCTGGAATGTGGCTGGTGCATTGGTCCAACCAAATGGCATAACCAACCACTCATAATACCCTAAGTGAAACTTGAATGCTGTTTTGTGCACATCTGCAGGTTCCATTCTTATTCGGTGGTGTCCAGCCCTTAAATCCATCTTAGTAAACCACATAGCAGCTCCTAATTCTTCAAATAGTTCTTCTACCAGCGGGATAGGATACTGATTTTTGATTGTGGCTTTATTAGTGCACGAAAATCAATGCACATCCTCCATGTGTCATCCTTCTTCTTAACTAGCACAATTGGAGTTGAAAAGGGAGAAGAGCTTGGCTAAATAACCCCAGCTTGGAGTAGTTCTTCAATGAGCTTCTCAATTGTGCCCCTTTGAGCTGCCGGGTAGCAGTAGGGTTTCAAACTTATAGGATTGGTGCCTTCTTTAAGCACTATTGGGTGGTTGTGACCATCTCTAAAGGGAGGGAGGCTCTTAGGCTCTTCCAAGATATCCTGGAATTTACTTAGAACCCATTGGATATCTGCCGGAACACTGCTGGCAGCATCTTTAATAGACATACACTGGCTGGTTGGTTGTTTCTGTTGTCTTCACCATTTGAAGGAGATAAAGCTGGTTTGGGTGAGGGAAATGAGTTTTTGCCTTGTCTGGGTGCATGAGCTTCCAGGAATTAGGAGAAGTAGCTTGTAGTTTCCTAATTGCACCATTATGGCAAAAATACATAGAGAGGGATTCATAATCCCAATAGGCATTTTTAATACTTCTCGGGCATTTTAACCCCAGCACAAGGTCATATGTATTCAGCTCCATAATTCTGAAATCAAAAATAAAATCCATGCACTGCATACGCCATTTAAAACCTTTCCATACACCATGAATCTTGAGTTCTCTGCTACCAACAACCTCAACTGAAGAAAAAACAAAACCATCACTCTTCCAACCCAACTTCCTAGCTAAATTCAGATCCAAGAAGTCATGTGTACTGCCACTATCTAATAGAACTTGTACAGTACGCTTTCCCACTTGACCCTAAATTCTCATAGATGTTGCACTATCAACCCCCTCTAGGATGTAGGGAAATCCTTGGGTATTCTTCCTCCACGTATGGATCCTCAATGGCATCCTCAGTTCTGTCATCTGTGTCCAGATCTTGCCCAATATAGTGTAGCTGCAATTTTTGCCTTTGAGGACACTTATGGTCACGGGAAAAAGGAGCATGACAGTAGAAACATAAATTTTTTATTCTGTGTTCTAGTTCTTCTTCAGGGGTAAGAGGCTTGTGGGTCTTGTTTGGATTCTTGGGTATTATAGATAGAGTCTTGAAGGTGTTACCAGGGTTTTATCGATCTGAAGGGGTTTATTAGTTAGCAGCGCTATGCAGTACGTTGTTGATTTACTGCAGATGCGAGTTTCCCTGTTTTTTCTGAATTATTCTTGGAACTCAGGTTATCTACAATAATTTCTTGCATCTTTGCTAGTTTTCGTGCTTCTGTTAGAGTCCTGGGATTGAACATCTAAACCGGCCTTGCCAATTCTGGTTTGAGGGCCGAAACATATGCCCCAACCAAATAGTCTTCAGCGATATCCAATATGGCAGCAATAAAATTGAACGCTGCATTATACTCAACCAGGGATCCGGTTTACCTCAAATGGGTAAGATCGCTCATGGGGTTTTCGAATGCAAGACCAAAGTTATCTTGCAAGATTACTGCATACTCATCCCATGAAGGCAGCCACCCACGCATCCTTCTCTCTAGCGCACAGTGCCACTGAAAGGTTTTGTCATCAAGATTAAGCGAAGCCATCTTGACTTTGCTTTCTTCCGGTGTGTCATCCAGCTCGAAAAAACGTTCACACTTAAGGAACCAAGTCAGTATATCGTCTCCATTGTATCTAGGAAACTCCATCTTGGTGAATTGTGTTGGTTATCGATAGTGAGGATGACCTGGCCAATTTCTTGATGCCTTTCTTGATGGTGATCATAGTTTCTTGGACCATTGTGGCCAGCTGCACGAATTTCTTGCATTTCTTGCTGCAAATTTGCCAACCCAGTATTAAACCCTGCTAACAGCCCTTGTAATGTGTTATCCATGGTTTTTTTTGAGTGAAAAGGAAGATTTCATTAATAAATCAATATTACAAGAGCAAAGCCAAAAGGTACATTATCCATGGTTTTTAATCGCTGCTTAACAGCCTGAAATCGTTCTTCGGCCATTCTAGATCTTATGCAACAGCTGGAACATCGTGTGGTAGAGGATGAAGGTCTCTAATACCACTAATGCAATTCTGTAATTTTTTGACAGAATTGTATTGAAAGAAGGAGTAGAAGAGAGAAGAGAGAAGAGAGAAGAGAGAAGAGAGAAGAGAGAATCTTAGATAGAGAGAGTGGGAGAAATCTGAGAGAGAGAGAGAGAGAAAAGACACGAGAGTTGTTGAAATATGCTTCATTCAATGATAGATCAACAACTAGTTACAAATGAGTGAGGGATAGCTCTTATAGAGAGAACTTAAGGGAAATAAGGGGAAGTCAGGGTGCTGCCGCCTTAATCATTAATGAGGGGCAGTTCTGTAAATTAACACTAATCCTATCTAAATCCCTAATTAGCTAAGGAGCTCAACTAATGTTGCTCTTGGCTAATGCTATTCTGAAAGAGCTACACCATTCTCAACTGATCATTAATCTCTCCTCAACTAATTAACCTAGCAATTGGGAATCAAAGATTCTAATTACAATTATATATTAGAAGCTTTACTTTTTAAAAAAAAAATCTGGGTGTTGCATGTTTCAGTTTATCTGGACTGGGATACCTCTAATTTTTCGGAATCAATACAGGAAAGCAACATTATTTGGAAAGGAATTAAGCCTATGAGTTTGTCCAATAAAAATCCTATGGAAAGAATCATATGTGTATATCTATCCATTTAATAATTAGTGGAATAGAAGTACATCCCCATAAATCATGCCTTAATGAAATATTTATTGTTTATGAGTATCGATATTCCATCTTTACTTTTTGACTCCCCTGGATCTGTAACAGAAAAGCCTATATACAATGTAATGTATAATCTCTGTATTCCAAAGCTATGATCATAACTATTTTGACAAATATTGATGTTTACCGCTTAATCCTGGTCACTGCATTTTCGTTTTTATATGTTACTTTGTTTCCTTTTGTTGCATTTGAGTGTTTCAAATTTTAGCTACGTTTGATATTTTGACGTTTTAGAACCCATGATGATAATGTTTGAAACTAATATGATGGCAATATATAGCTTAGATCAAGATTCCACCTAGTCTCTTCTTTATACTCCACTATTTTGGATGCCCGTTTCAAGAATGTCTTGAGTTTTCTAATGTCAGATACCAGGAATTGGAGATTTTACAATATCAGTTTTGGTTTTTTTTGTGTAAATATTTAGTTGCTATGATGCCAAATACGAGAATAGTGAATGTTGAGATGTTTGATTGCAAATATGATTGACTGTTCGACTTAACCTGCTATTTCAGCTTTTCACTCTCCTTTCTTCTTTATACTTTCACGTGTTTGTTGCCTTTTCTTTTGCGTGATACTTTCAGCTTAAATTTGTTATTAGCTGTTACTAGTGCAAAATTATGCTTGAGCACAATGTAAAGCAGTCCATCATCAAACCTAATATTGGCAAGAAGCTGTAAAATCCTAGTACATATTATTATTATGTTTTGCAAGTTGAATTTTTACTTTGCCTGGTGTAGTGGGAGAACAATATTTGCTTATGTTGCATAGTGTATTGTTATGTTATAGATACTCTGATAAATTAAAGGTATTTCATCAAGATGATGCAGATGCAAGTGCTGCTTGACTAGGAGAGAGATATATAATACCAGTTTGTAATCAGCCCCTCCATTCATAGTGATTTTCTTTCTACTTGTTTAGTTTAGTTCTCATTTTTTTCTTGTGGTATGTGTGGAAAAGAGTTTGCGCTAGTGGAGGGCTAGAGAAAAGTTTTTTCCCTCTGCCTGTCCCCATTTTCTTTGCTGGCTTCCGTCTTGCACCATCTTGTGCAATAGAATGCATTTGCCTAGCTGGTATCCTGCGATGTAATTCGTGCAGTTGTGCATCTGCCTGCTTTGTTTTACTCAAGAGTAATGTTTCTTTATGTTACCTGGGTACATCCTTGTACTAATGGGCTGTTGAGGGCCATGAAAAGTAAATAATGGGACACATAGCTTGCTTCTCTGGATTTTTTTGGCATGATATCTAATTAAACTGACTTCACCATAGTGTGATGCATGTTTCTCTTTTTCTCTTTTCTTTTTGTATGAAGATTTATTATACTGATTATTAAGTCATATTTAAATAGGCTTTGGATCTTGGGAGGGGAGCCAATCCTAATGGCTATATGGTAGAAGAGATCTGGCAGGAGCTAGCAAAAGCAAAATACCAAGAATGGGAGCGTTCATCTACCAAGCGATCATGGGAATTGCAGAGCTTGAAGTATGTTTTCTGGTGATTGTCAAACCTATTGGCCAAGGGACATTCGTTAATACTGGGTGAACAATGAATTCCATGTCATAAATTGTGTTTATGTGCCGGATTAGCTAATCCTCATATTTACTTGTTTTTGAAAAGTAGTTTTCACTTTGGTTGTCAAGTTGTTATCGGCTGCTTCATTCAATGTCTGTCTGTGTCTCAGAGAAGCTTGTGAGTCTGCTCTAAAGGAAAAGCATGTACATGACATCTCCCAGAAGGAAGGCTTTCTAGATGAACTTCCAACCAGCCCGTCAGAACAGCTAGCGGCTTTAGGGAGCGTGTTCAGTAAAGCTGCAGAGGATGATACGACTACTGAGGTGAATACATCAGCTTGTCTCTACTCAAATTACTTTATCAAAAGTCATCCACCCCTCCCCCGCCCCCTCTTTTTTCTTCTTTTTTAAATCCATGATTGTTTACCTTTTGGATTGGCATTTTGGGTATTTTAGGTGCCAGATCACCTTTGCTGTAGAATTACACTTGAAATTTTCCGGGATCCTGTTATCACTCCAAGTGGTCTTACATATGAGAGGGCAGTGATTCTTGACCATCTTGACAAGGTATTGCGGCTTGTATGATATTACATTGGAAATAAAATGTTTTAATCGTTAAAAATCATTATTTGGTTTCTAAATTCATCCAAACGTAGGTGGGTAAGTTTGATCCAGTGACCCGAGAACCACTTAATCCATCCCAGTTAGTACCAAACTTGGCCATAAAGGAAGCAGTCCAGGCATTCTTAGACAAACATGGATGGGCCTACAAGATAGATTAACCAATGAATTAGTTAACAATTGAGAGTTTGTAGTAGTTCTTTTTGTGGTCGATGTTTGGTAATCACTGTTTGTAGTTCCCAGCGGTGCCTGTTGTGAACACGAGTTAAATTGCTTAGAAGTGTACATATTAACTATAGTGGACTGTTTATCTTGCAATGTGTACATAGTAGTCTGCTTGATCATATTAAATGCTCACAGAACAATTCCTTTTGATTTGTGTAATTAGAAAAAAAAAAAACTTTTCGAAGTTCAAACATTTGAGTCCATTTTGCTGGTTGGCTCATGTGGGCTTGTTCAGTTGCTCATATTTCTGTCATCTTGATCACCTACCCTGTGGCTCAGATGTGATATTCTATCTTAATCAGCATTTACTGTGTGTTTAGATACACGGGAGATTGGAACTTCATTAAAGTCATTATCCTTTTTTTTTTTTGTGGTGAAAGTAGAGGGGATTAATTCCCATACAGTCATTTGCACACATTACCCTTACAAAATTCGGGCAACAATCATAAAAGGAAGTTCTCGTTATTCCTTCCTTGTCCAATGCATCAGTCGCACCATTCTTCTCCCTTACGACATGAACGAATTGAAGTTGCCATCCCCACTTCCTCGTGTTGTTAATTTGCATAAATACAAGGCTTGGAGATGCTATGATACCATCGCTGTTTAACATGTCAATGATATCTCTTGAATCAGATTCCACAACCACTTTCCTGAATCCGAATTCCCAGGCCCAGATAAACTCCCTTAAAAATCGCCCACTCTTCAGCCTCATATGCAGTGCAGGGCCCAAGAGAGTGCGAGAATCCCACCACCCAGCATCCTTCATGATCCTGAATTAATCCCCCACATCCTGCAGCATTGTTAATTGTTGATGCAGCTCCATCAACATTGACTTTAACCCATCATGTGGGAGGAGGTTGCCAATGCCGCGGTTCTGTGGGATATGTTTCAGTCGAAGATGATAGCAATTCAGCATTTAGTACAAAGCACTTCCAGGTGTTCAACAAAAGATATGCTGGATAAACTGGTTTTTGGTAGTTTTCTTCAAAAACATTTATTTCACCAGGTCCACAGATGCCAAACGGATACCGCCCATATTGATTTCCATTCAGTGTTCTCATCCTTCCCCATCTCTTTAGTTAGATTCAGATTCATCCAGGCAGTCAATGACGGATTAAAAAATTCATGACCATACTTTGGTTTAATAAATGCCCTCCATAATTTCCTGGCAACACTACAGTCCCTCAATATATGTAATGTATCTTCTAAACCTGCTCCACAATAGGTACACAATGGTGGTGAATTGCTTCATTTGCTTTGCCATACGTTGGTTGGTAATTTATCCTGTACAGCGATCCATAAAAATACCCAGATCCTCTCTACACCGCTCCACTTCTAGAGTTTCCTGAAAATTTGGCTAGGTTGGACAGATGCAATATTCTCAATCAACTCATATGCACTTCGGATTGTGAATTCTCCATTTGTATTGGCACTCCATGTCATAATATCCTCCCCGGCTGATTCCATCAAAGGAGGCATAGAGTGAAGCTTCTGAAATACTTGTGACCATTTCAGACAGCTTTAGGAAATCCCATGTGCCATCTAGGATCCAATCACTGATGTAACTTTCCTCTTCTTCCTTTGTCAATTCTCTAATGCAGCACTCCTTAATTTGTTTACCTGATAGTAACCATATATCAGAGAAAAACCTTACTAACTTGCTATTATGAATCTGCCATGTAGTACCTTTCTCAATAATATCACTCTGGTCACATAGGAAGCACCAAAGATTTGAGTCTCGTGACTGAACTTTCAGAAGATCATCCTCACTATACAGCATGTATTTGTGCTGTAGAGTTTGAGTCCATAAATTGTTAGACCCCAGAAGCAAGCTCCATGTCAATTTAGCTCCAAAAGTGCGATTGACCAAGCTTAATTTTTTAAAACCTAGCCCTCCACAGTTCTTTGGTAGAGTGATCCTCTCCCAGCCAATTTGATGATATTTTCTTTCATTCTAGTTTGATCCCCATATAAAATCATGTTGCATTCTTTCAATTTCTTTACAGATACTAATCAGAATCTTGGCAACCTGCATTGGATAGAGAGGAATTGTGCTGAGCACTTATTTCGCCAGAGTAATTCTTCCATCCATAGATAAACAGTTTGCTTTCCACACTAAGAGTTTGTTCCTTACACAGTCCACTACATACAAGAAAGTCTGTCCCGTTTTCCTACTCCTTGTTAAAGGAAACCCAAGATACCTCCCAATCTCCCCTGCAATGCACATTCCAGTAATTCTCTGGATTCTATTTTTCAAATCAGTTGGAACTTTCAGAGGGAAAATGAATGATTTTTCCTTGCTTACTTTTTGTCCAATAGCCTCACAGAATCTAGCAAGGCAATTCATCATACACTCAGCTCGATCTTCACTCACTTCACCAAAAAGGAGTAGATCATTGACAAACATTAAGTGAGATACTGCAAGCCCATTTCTTGAGATACATTTGAACAGCATCACTAATAATATGTGATAACCTGTCCATACAAAGCACAAACAAATATGGTGAGATCGAGTCTCCTTGCTGGAGACCTCTATTAGGGAAGAAATACTCTGTTTGGGATCCATTCCAGAGAACATTATAGGTTGTAGAGGTGGTACAATGCATAATAAGCTTAATAAAAGACTCATTCATCCTTACATCTATAAGAACTTGTTAGAGAAATGCCTACTTGACTTGGTCATATGCCTTCTCTAAGTCAATCTTCAAAGCCATAAAACCTTTACTTCCTCTTGCTTTATTCATAATATGCATAATTTCTTGCCCCACTATAATATTATCTTGAATGTGTCTTCCGGGAATAAAGCTAGCTTTGAAGGGTGAGATTAAATCATCCACAATGCTCTTCAGTCTTGTAGTGATAATCTTCGTAACACATTTGTAATGAACTGTGCATAGCGAGATGGGTCTAAAGTGTGCCACCCGGGTTGGGTTATCTCTTTTTGGAATGAGAGATATCAAGGTTTTATTCACCTCCTCCAGAGTTGTCGTTCCAGCATACACAGATTTAATGAATTTAGAGAAGGACTCTTTAACCTTAGACCAGTTAGCTTGGAAGAAAAAGGGAGAGAAGCCATCAAATCCCGGTGCTTTATGCGGCCCCATGGCAAATAGAGCTTGACAAATTTCCTCCTCTGTAGGGATTAAACTTAAGCTTGAGAGACGATTTTCATCAATACAGGGAAAATGAGAATCAGTCCTCAATATGATATCTATTGAAGAGGCGGCCTGAAATATATTTCTGAAGAAGCCAGTAACAAGACACCTCAGCTCCTCTTCCTCATCCACCCAATCACTTTTATCATTCTGCAAGGATACTACTCTGTTCCTTCTTCTCTGTATACTAGTTTTAACATGGTAATATCTAGTATTTTGGTCACCCTTTGTGAACCACTCTGTTCTAAATTTTTGGAACCATTTGATTTCCTCATGCTTCATTACTTCCTCTAATTCTTGTTGAAGAGTTAACTCCAACTTGCACAGATACTTGGAGTAAGGATAAGCATTAGAGTTTTGAATTCCTCTAAGATGAGCTGGCAAATGCCTCTTATGCTTTTCAACATGACCAAACACATTTACATTCCATAACTTAACTACTTCTCTGAAACCATGAAGATTACTTGAAAGGTCTCTTGAATCAACCCAATTTTCACCAAGAAAATCCTTAAAAGAATCATGAGCTAGCCACATCGCCTCGAAATGAAAGGGGTGACTTTGATTATTTATAGAATATCTATCATTCATCGATAAAAGAAGAGGGTTATGGTCTGAGAACTTCGTTCACGATAGTACCTTAAGGTAACACTGGGGAAGTGTGATGAGAAGTTGGGAATTCACCAATGCTCTATCCAACCATTCAAATAATCTTTGAATAACCTGTTGAGCAGGGACCTCACCAAGTAAATTTAGGTCCCATTGCACCTAGATGCGATAGACCATAGTCCACAATCCGGTCTCAAAACCAAGCGATGAGAGTACTATTGCTACCAGCTCCTCCAATCCTCTCCGATGCCTACAAGATATCATTGAAATCTCCATGGGCTTGATATTCCCACTGATATTGTTTGAAGCTTTGCCTATAGCACACTACAATAATTAGAGTAAGGGAGGGCATATACTGCTGTCAATCTAAATACGAGAATTCCTGCAATGCCACACTTCATGTCCAGCATCTGTCCATTTTCCTCAACTATTAAGACTTGGATCAGATCACTTCTCCAAATTGCCACCAGGCCTCCTGAGTTACCTATACTTGGGACCATTTTAATACTATCATAGCCCAAAGTAAGAAGAGGACGGAATTTTTTTTCATCAGAGCATCTAGTTTCTGCTAAAACTATCAAGCTGGGCTTAGGTCCATTAATAACAACTTTAAGGTTACGTAGGAGGCCTCTTCCACAAGAGCCTCCTGCATTCCAATATAAGATCTTATCCATAAAATACTATGGGTTTATTTATGGGAATCACAAAACACACTAATATTGGGTCTCAGGAACAAAAGACCCAACATTTGATTACACATAAGGCTTGCCTTTGGTTGTGGGCTTGTTTCACTCAGCCCAACTTCCATTAACTCAGGATCCATTTCTCTTGGTAATATTTCACAGGGATCGATAGCCTTTGGATTATTTGCATCGGCATCTTCCATACTTGCTTGGTGCTCGTCCATATGGTCCCCACCTTTGTTCAAAGCATCCCATTGTCTGTTCTCCTCATCCTGGCAATTATTTTCCTCTCCCATGGTGATTCTCAATACTGTTTCCTCTTCGCCATTAGCCACCCCCGACGTGTCATGTATCCTCTTTTTCGCTCTCTTCCCACTACTCTGTTTCTGCGCGTTCTCCTGCTGCTCCCTTAGTGCGTGCTCGGTGCCCTCAATATCGTTATTTTCGTACCTCGTATTGCTGGCACCCTTTTTGGTCTTATCTGGCCATACCTTCTTCGTATGCTGCTGCTCATTTCGTGAGGCCACCACCTCCTTCTCCTGTGCATTACCCATAATCACCCGATAATCCTCATTATCTTTCTCGTTAATTTCCTCTTCCGCTTCAAGCACACTGAACCTAGAATTGCTCTTTAGTTGACCGGAGGTTCCTTCCTTCGTTTCCTTGATCCTCTGTTTCCGTTTAGTCTTCTGCACCACCTTCCACATTCCATCGGTAATACGTCTCATTCCCCTATTCTTTATGCACATTGGCAGAATCATTCAAAGGAGTTTGTTTTCCTTCTTTAGAAGCTTTCCTCGCCGGGCAACCTTCATGTATACACTCCACAACTAGTGCAGAGTAAATGCAGACCTTCATACTCCACATAATAATCTTCACCATCAAGAGAGAACCCTGACATAAGCTGCTTCCCTAGCTCCACTTACACAAATTCTTGCAAAATGCCCTCTCAATTGGCAGGATGTGTTCATATCAACCTTAATGGTTTGCCCAATCCTATCACCAATAATTGTTAACGCCTCCTTATCATAGTATTCCAATGGAACCTTTGGCACTCTAACCCACACAGCAACTTTATCTATGGATGCTTTCTGTGCTCTGAAATTTGGCTCCCAAGGTTTCACAGTAAGGTAATGATCATAAATCATCCAGGGTCTGCCAGTAAGTGCATCAACGTAGTCCTCCTTATTGAAGAGTTTTACAACATAACAAACATTACCAACATTGATAAGGTTGATGATCCCCTTTTTCGCCCACATGAGTTGCACTCTGGACTCCAGTGCTTTATACCCGATGCTTCTTCCCAGAAGCTTGACAATGACTGCCTTGTTCCATGCTCTGAACAAGAAGGGTGTATGCATTTTCATTTTTTTTCTTTTTTTCTTTTTCTTTTTTTGGTATAATATGGGGCTAATAGCCCATTCTATTCATTCAACAAAACAGTACAGCATGCAATCCTTCCGGGGGATCACACAACATCTGCAAGCCAGTACGCCTATACAAATTCCAGTTTGCTAACCAGTCCGCACTGGAGTTCCCTTCTCTATTTATATGTTCGATTCTAATTTCCCAATCATCATCAATAAATCGCATAATCCGAGCCATGAATCTATTTTGTGCATCTCTATTGGCGATAGAGTCCTTCAACACTGCCACTATAGCCAAAGAATCTGATTCAATTATCACTTTCCTGTAACATTTACTTTGTAATAGGTTAAAACCTGATCACACTCCCCACAGTTCAGCTGTGTATGCTGAACACACCTATATTATTCACAAAACCAGCCAACCACTTCCCTTCCACATTCCTAATCAAGCCACCACAATTAGCCAAACTGAGCGGCCCCTTCACCGCACCATCAATATTCATTTTCACCCATCTTTCCTCAAGTGGCCTCCAAGCTATCGACGTTTTTGTCATCTCTACCATATTCATCTTCAAACATCCACTATTATTCTCATAACTCACATATTTCCATATAGCATATTCATCTTCAAACATCCACTATTATTCACGTAATTCACATATTTCCGTATGGCAGCAATATTAATATCTCACATCAAAAGTCACATCAAACAATTCTTTGTTTTTCTCCAAAACCAGAGAAACCAGCAGGTAATTCCAATCAACAAGCACCATTCAAAATAAATTTTTAAAATAAATGTTTATTATTTTTGTTTTAAAAAGAGCAAAATACGGAGTAAAAATATTTTTGTAATTATCAATAAAAAAAATAACTATACTTTGGAGTTTTTATTTACTAATATTTTTTTTATTTAATGAATATTTAATTGAAAAAGATAGATTGCAAATTCATGTTGATTTATGCTAGGCCTGTAATGTGGGTTGTAGAGAAAGTTCCCAATATTGATGAACAGTGGAATTAATGGGAGTTAAGTAGACTTTTTTTGTTACAAATAGTTTAGATGAATTAGAGGCTCACTAAAGCCTGACATACCTTCAAATTTGGAAAGAAAGAGTTTTCACTTCTTTCAATAAGTATATTTTACAGAATTTGAACTTGTATTCTTTTCCTCGTGAAGTGAGGCTGGTTGTTGGATCAATCTTTGTTAATTGAGTTATGTAAACTTTTGTTATTTAAGTAATTGGAGATTTAATATTAAAAACAAGATTAATTAAAAGGGATTTGTCATTTTCGCTCCGTACTTCAGGGGAGATTAGTCTTTGTTATTGGTGAAAAGTATTCTTGATCTTTAAAAAAAAAATTATTAAGAAAGATTGATGTCTAATTAGGAAAAAAATTAATTGTTCGAGTGAGTCTGAAAAATTGGATTCTTTCAATTCTTATAAAAGAATCATGAAATTTGAAAATGAAAACTTGTGGCATGGCCCAATTACTCCAAATTTCAAGGTTTGGCTGTTCACGGGTATGGTCTGAGCAGTTCCCCCCCTAAAATAAGGCAAACATATCATGTCATTCAACGCGCAATGCCATAGTTTGGATTGATTGATAAGGATATTATGCCTATTTTATGGTTAAATTCAATATTATACCTAATATTGAATATAATTAAACTATATAAATTAATCATTCACAAAAATTTATATGTAATAGCTCACAATTCTGTGGGTGCTAGACGCGCGTGTCTATTATTAGTGGATAATTTTTAATATCACCACCAATATTCTTTTTGTTAACAAATTTCTAAACCTTGGAGGTAAAAAACATAGCATTTGATCTTTATCCGTTTAGTTATATATATATATATATATAGACAAGCGCGTCTAGCACCCACAGAATTGTGAGCTATTACATATAAATTTTTGTGAATGATTAATTTATATAGTTTAATTAAATTCAATATTATAATTTATTTATTTCAATTGCTATGTTTTAAATAAAAAATATATGATTGGCAAAAAACTAGGTGAGTTGAGCCATAAAAATTTAAAAACCAACTAATTTAAAAAAATAAGTCAAGGCTTAAAAAGCAACTTCCTTTTTTGGTAATAACAATGATTTCCTCCATCAAGGTTTAGAAGTAAAGGGTTTTTACCTTTTCTAATATATGTATTTTTCAAGATTCGAACATGTGTTTTTCTCTCTAGAGGGGTGAGGCTCCTTATTATCTTAACCAATAGCTTGTTAATTATTTTTCTTTTTATCAAGGATTAAAAAAAGACTTTATTGATATACTTCGATTTTTTTTTTTTTTTTTGCCAAGGATATACTTAGAAATTATTGAGTAATGAGATATTCATTTTAGTGTATGAGATTCAAACCCAACACTCTTATAGGATTGAGTTATAACATTATTAATAAGCTTTTTTTTTTTTTTTGAATCAAAGTGTTTTATCAAATTTTTCTGTAGTTTAGGATGGTCTCTATTCATTAAAAATTAAAAAAAATAAATTTATAAAATTTAAAGAACTGTAAATTAAGTCTTTTCTTTTTTACCTGACTTTTTTTATAAAATTAAGTCTTCTCAAACTTATAATTATATTTTTCTAGAAAAATTACAAACGAAATACTTAGAGGATAAATACTTTAGGTAAATAGTAATATAAGAATTTCATTCAATGATTGAAAAAAATGGGAGGATGACACTCTAGGACCAATACATCAATTTAATTTTAATTTGAAACCAAAAGTTTTCAAAATTTCAGTAAAGGAACTTTGGTCCTTAACATTCGCATAAAATTACATAATTATCATTTCTCCTAAAAAGATCAGTTACAAATTACTATTATATAGTAAATATATATAACATATAATAGTAAATATATATCATTTTTCCTTTTTCGGCCACTGTTTTTTTCCGTTTGGTTATGCCTTTCAATTTGTTTTACTATCCGGACATCGCATGGACTGTTGAAGTTTGAAGTTGCGATTCATGGCTGAGAATAAATATCCATTTTGACCCCAAAAAAGAATTACTATTATATAGTTACTACTAAATTGAGTAAAATGAGTGTCAAATTTTTGTAACAAGTACTTCCATAGTTTTTTTTGACACTGGTATATTAAAAAAATTGAATGTGCATATTAAAAAATGGGAAAATCTCACTCAGATCCCAAATATCAAAAAAAATATTAAAAAAGTCCCAGTTTAAATTCCTCTATCAAAAATAAAAATCCAGTGTAGAATCATCTATAAAAAAAAGTCTCTAGAGACCTCAGTGATATAGATGGGCTTATCAATGATCACTCTAAGTAAATGGGCTTATCAATGATCACTCTATGACTTATCAATATAGTCACATATACTTGACAACGGAAGCTGTTTAGTTAACATAGATGGGTTTGTCAATGGTCACTCTATAATTTGTTAATACAGTGACACACACTTGTCAATGAGGGCCGGTTTAGTTAACATAGATGAACTTGTCAATAGCCACTTTATGACTTATAAATATAGTCACATACAATTATCAATAAGGTAAGTTCACTTTTGGAATCCATCTCACTAAGGTCCGTAGGGACTTTTTTGATAGAGGATTCTACACTAAGACTTTTTTTATAGAGAAATCTATACTGAAACTTTTTTTATGTTTTCTCTAGTCTTTGAGACCTGAGTAAGATTTTCCCTTAAAAAATTTACAACTAATGTTTCAACTTTTAACATAGAATCTTATTTTATAGATTTTAACATTGAGTATTAGAAAAACTCGTTACAAATATTTGATACTCATCTTCCATAATTTATTGTTGAGAATATGATATACTCTTGTAATTGATGTTCCAAAATTTAAAATACAATATTTTATCTGAAGTAATAATTATGTAATCTTATATGATTATTAAGGACCAAGTGTCTTTTGCTCAAATTTTGAAACTTTTTTGTTTCAGTCTGTTAAAAAGTTAAAGAATTGGCCTTAAAGTGTCATTCTCCCTAAAAGAACATATAAAAAAAAATTTTATGTACAAAATAGAGAGATATTAAAAGGGTAAAGCCCTAAAAAAATTAAAAATACTAAAGGACAAAATAATGTTTTGAATATTCATAATATCATATAAGTGTTAGTAACCGATTTGTCCTTTTTAAAATTAAATTGATATTACATAAATACCCCTCTGATTTGTTCCTCTCTCTCTCTTCTTTCATGACCTCCCTTCTTTCAATCCTCAAAGGACTCTTTTCTCACTCTCACCCTCTTCCTTCCTCCCTCTTCTTCTTCTCTCCTACAGATGATGCGTCTCACTTTCTTCCCTCCTTAGGCTTCCCCGTCAATCTCTCTTGTCCCCTGCCACCCTCGACTCCTGCCTCCCCTCTGGCGAGCTCGACTTCTTCTTCGATCGCAACCATCCCCTCCTCCTCTTAAGCCCATCAAGAACAAGACTCCACCAGAAAGTTCTAACCATCTCATTTTGCAAATTTCCAAAGTTGGCACTCTCATTCATTGCAAGCATGAGTTCAAAGTAAGTCATTTGCATATTTGGAGAATGTTGTTTCAAATAGGAGTTTACTATATCAGCAAAATGAAAGGGTTAAAACACTGTTGCATCTTGTTTTATGACTCTAGTACTGGTTTTAACAAGGTAGCAAGTGTTCGATGTTAAATAGGACTTTGTGAAAATCTCATTAGAACTTGTTGAAACCTTATCTAAACTTGTGAATCCCTTATCAGAAGTGAGAATCAGTATCTTATTATTATAGCAAGTGTTCAATGTTAAATGGGAATTTGTGAAAATCTTATCAGAAGTTGTTAAAACCTTATCTGAAGCTGTGAATCCCTCTCCCTCAGTTCTACATAATAAACGAAAATTTTTTAAAATCTAATAAAATGTTATGAATTCCTTAACAAAACTTGTGAAAAAACTAATAGTATAGATTTGTTATTTAGTAAACCAAAGTTGTTAAAGCCTAATCAAATATTATAAATTCCTTAATAAAACTTGTGAAAAATCTAATATTGTAGATTTGTTACTATTAGAACTCATGTTTTGATGATAACAAACCTTAGAAATATTGTATTTGAAGAATTTAAATAGTTTAGAATATTTGTTGATATAAATCACTCAGGTGAGGAAATGTCACTAGAGTGATGTTTGCAAACTTTGTTACCATGAGGTAACTAGCTAATGACTAACTGATTTTGTGAAAACTTGTTAGTACACTCAAGTATTAGTAGTGTTACTCGAGTGATAACATGTAATTTTATAACACTATCTAGGTACCAGCTTGTGATAAATCTGTTTTGCCTTAAAAAAGAAAGATCACTTGAGTGAAGCTGAGTCATTAGAGTATGATCTTAAAAGGTGCCTGATGGTAACTCTTTGCTCTTAAAAGAAAAATTGGTTAAACACTTGAGTGATACTCAACAATCTCAAGTTACCCTCCAGTAACTAGATCGAGATAACATAAGGTGAGCTTTTGAAAGTCAAGAATCACCCGAGTGCAACAATGTCACTTGCACAATATTTGTAAATATGAGTTATTACTTTTTAGTTACCAGCCAGTGGTCAAGTTATCTTTTGAATTAGAGAGAGAGAGAGCCACTCTAGTGACCTAAAGACCACTCGAGTGGAATAGTGTTTCACTGGAGAGTTACCAAATAGTAACTCGACAATTTATATGCTATCTTTCAGACTTCTTCAAGCAGTTACCAACCGGTACCTATAACACCCGGCATTTATACCCCTTTATTATGCTTTTGGAAGCATTACTAGGCTAGTAGAATCAGTAATTAAAGCTTTTTAAACCAAATCTTCTGAATTTACTTTTGGGGTACTATTCATTTGGCAAAATTGTACTTCCCAAATTTCTTATCTTAACTTCAAAATCCATAACTTTTAATAACTAGTATCAGAGTTGTTTCTTTGATTGTCAATCCAAATGTTGCTTATTAGCTTGCACATACTTAACATTACTGATACTAAAGTTATATGTCCTGATACCAGTACTCACTGATACCATGATACCAGTGTCCACTAATACCATTATTACTACGGTGACTAGTTTAACATGGAGATTCATTCTACTTCTTCTTATCCACATTGAAACATGCCATGGATTACATATCTAACGTCATCATTTAGTTTGGCATGTTATACATATAATAAAAATATGTGATAATTTATACAAAACAAATTATAGCATATTAATCTTCACTTCTCCATCATGTCTTCTTCTTGCACACCTTCATATATTCTTCTTTTACACTTATATACCTATATGGTTGGGTGAGGGAGAGTGAGATTTAGGAGAATCTCAATAGCCAACATTACCAAAATGCATGCAAAATAAATATTTAGTGCATGACATGCTTGGGTTACCTCAATTCATGCTTATATAATGATATATTTGCATACTCAATGCTTCACATATCATATATATGGTCATACCATAAATAGAAATAGAGCTTCAATTATTTATATATGTTACACGTAATCAAGTAGAGCAATCATGCACACAAATACACAAGCAAACGTATCAATCCACGCAAATTAGGTAAATTTACTACCTTTTGTATTTATGTCCTCATATTGTTCCTTTTTCTTCCAACCATTGAAGTTGTCCAATTCCTCTTCCTTGTATCTCATGGCCCTAGATATATAACCACATCATGTATTTAACTCATTAGAGTCATGAAAGCATATTTAATGACTTGCTTTCCCTTACATAATCTTTAACTCTAATTTTTGAATCCTCAATCCAATCTTTCTAAAATCATTTCTACATGATATTCCTACACAATTTTGCATGTAGAATTCATTTCTAACTTCAAATTTATCAAAAACCATCTCGTTCCTTAGGAACCCAACATGGCCGAAACTTAAGGTCTTTTAGGCCAAAATCCGGTTTTCAATTTTGATGCTTCCAAAATCACTTCCTTACCTTTATTCTACACAATTCCTTATTCTAAACTCATTGGAAGCATCAAAATCACATTTCTTCCCCCAAGTTTCAGGTCTAGCCGAAATCAACCATAAGCCACCATAAAGTGATTTTACCAAATTCAATCGCAAGACTTGTTAAATATCATCATCAAACCCTATTTAACATCATATTCATAGATCAAAGCCTAATTTCTCATGTTGGATGAAACCCTAGGGCAGTTATAACCTCAAGAAAAACTTAATGAAACCATAAGATACTATATTTAAATTGAAGCTTATACTTACCTCTACTCGATTCTATAATCGGTTCTTGATTCTGGTAGTACTTGGATTATAGAGGCAGCACGAAACTCCTCTATTCAAGAATTCAAACCATAGAAATTAACTCTTGATGAGTAGAAGAAGATTTGTGAAGGCTTGATCGGCCAAAAACACGAAATCGGGACTGTAATTCTGCAAGAATACCTTAAGAAACTCAAGAACACTCAAACTTCTCTCCTCTTTCTTGTTCTCTTGATTTTCTCTATTTTTCCCTTAATTTTCTAGGACTGCACGAAATTAATAAGGGTTGGAAAGTGTTGTGATGCTCATGTGGTAACACATGTCAAGTATTAAAAATCCCAGGGTGCCAGGCACTCCCCTTGCTCAAGGTGCCTGGTGCACTTTTTGAAACCCGTCTCCTCTCCCTCTTACATGCCTTAGCTGACTTTAGGTTCTGGAGAAAAGGAGGTTCGATGATTTCCTCTGACTTTCATGTTCGGTGTTCGGGGAAGTCAAATATGTGACCGGACAGGATATCGGCGATTTGTCACGACCTTTTGGACATGTGGCACCTGAGGAAGCTGGGTGGTGTCTCCTCATTAGGCCAACCCAAAACCAAAAAGCTGAAGGAGATGAGGTGTTGACAAACCATGGTTCCAACCCAAAAGCTACTTTAATAAAGCTACTTTATAGGTGTCTCCTTCAAGAACGCGCCGCATGTCCTCTTGTCTCCCAAATTTCACCACATGTATGTCAGTATGGCATAAAATAATGCCACATACCGGAGTCCTCTTCAAAAATGCAGGTTATATGTGTTTGCCCTGAAAACATCATGTGCACACATATACCGGTATATTTTATCCAACTAATTAGTCACATTTTTCATAAGGGAGCTAGGTGGCATAAGATGGTGCCACACGCATCAAGGAACCACCAAAACACACCAAGTGTCCGTAAAGGTCTTAAGATGGTGCCAAGTGTGCATAAACACCGATAATTTCATCCGACTACTAACACACAAGGCCGTTTATCATTACGCCAACTCAAAAGCTACTTTATACATGTGGGACCCATATGGCATCATATATGCACTCATGTGGCCCAACCAAATGGCGCCATATCTGTGTCTTGTGCACATATGCATCGACACATTTTATCTGACTACTTACACACACTAAGCCCTTATATAATCCTGAGAATCATTCTATACTCGGAGGGTTGAATCATATAGTCCCTGAAAGTCACTTTTTCTCTCTAACATTCTTGGGACTCTTGCCAAACTGCGCTTAGTAGCCTACTTGATTTAGGCTTATTCCCAAACTTCTAGACCCAAAATTTGGGATATTACAATATCGCTATGAGATGCAATGTCACTCGAGTGACAAAGTGTCACTCTAGTGATGGTGATAGCAGACTTTTGGAATAGCGTCTCAGAAATTTTGATACCTATTCTAAGTGTGATAGAATCTAGGTACAATACTTCCTACTATTTATAAACGTTACTAATTATACTTATGTATAGGTTTTAGGTGCTTAACCTTGGATTAAACTCAAAATCACATAAAGTTTTTTTGTATTAGAAGCATTAAATGCAACAAAGCTCATCTAATTCAAATGTTCTCTTTCACCAATGGCTATATCATCTCTCTAACAGAGACATTTGAATACTTCAATGGTCATTAATTCCTTCCAAACTATAAATATAGGAGCATTCAAGATAAAGGAAAATACCTACAACTAAGTTCACCATTGCGTTAAGTTCGTGTGCTATGTTCTTCTAATATTCTCTATACTTCAGTGTTTATTACATATACTCTTTGAGAGAGCAATTGTAAACTCCTTTATTGCTCTTACCATGAGTTACTCAAGGCAATGGGACCTTGAGTGTGAGCTTTAATTGCAAAGTGTAAGGGAGAGTGAGTGTCCTAGAGAGGAACTTGCCTATACTGAGGCACCAAGAGCCCTATGAATCTTGGAACATTAGTGAAACTCTCAAAAAAGTCTTTGAAGACTAGACGTAGGTCAAGTGAATTTGACCAAATCAATATAAATCTCGTGTGTTCACTATCGTTAATATCTCTCTAACTCTAACTTCTCCATTAAGTATTTGTTTAAGTTTGTACTTGAGATTAAATTTTTTAATATCACCCAATTCACTCCCTCTTAGCTGAAAGGCTTGAACTAACAATTACTTGGTAAATGAAAATCATTAAAACTTCATGAAATATCGTAAATTTCTTAACAAAACTTATGAAAAACCTCATAGTATAGATCTGTTACTTAGTAAACGAAAGTCGTTAAAACTTAATGAAATATCATGAAATCCTTAACAAAATTTGTGAAAAACTTGATAATTTAGATTTGTTTGGTAAGCGAAAGTTGTTAAAACCTAATAAAATGGTGTGAATTCCTTAATAAATCCTGTTACTTTGCCAATAAGTATTCTCGCCTGAGCTCCAGCGCCGACAATTAGCCAACCGGCCCCAAGAGCTCCAGCACTGGCGGCCAACAGGGGTGGGGGTTACTCTTTTTTCTAAAAAAAACTATCTTTGAAGGCATTTGTATCATTTCCTTTTAATTTCAAAAATGACAAATCAGGTAGTAATACCTTTCTAGTATTATGAATATTCAAAACACCATTTTGTCCCTTTTTACTTTTAGACTTTTGTTTGTGGGATTTTCCCATATTAAAATATGGGAGAATTAGGGAGAAGCGCCAAGGAAAAAGAAATGTTTATTAATAATGATCTTAAAAATTGTAATTATTTTAAAGGACCAAAAATCAAAACATAAATTTTAATAACTTAATTAACCCTGATCAAAGTACCTACATTTTCTCTAATACCATGTAAGCTTTAGTTATCAAATATGATTATATTTCTATGTATATTTTGATTAAAAAAAAATATATATGCAACTCAATATTTTTATGATATTTCCCCTCATACACATCAGATAATTTTTAAAGGTAAAAAAAAAACAACAAAAAATCTTATAATATATTTATGTTAAAAATATGTTATTTTCATAAAAAAAAAACTTAAACAAACGGGATACACCCTGAAAAAATGTAATTATAAGAATGAAAAATACTAAAACCTAAAAGTTCTTAAAAAATAAATTCTTAAATAAACGGCGAATATCATATTCACTTAAAGCTAATTGCTATTGAGGGAATCTCTATGTGTGAAGAAAGAGATATAAGAGAACATCAATTGATAATTACTGTCAAATAGTTGATATAGGGTTAGAGAAAAACGTAGGAAAATGGTCAGGGTTAATTGCGTAATTGAAACTTTATGTTTTAATTTTTAGTCCTTAAAAATAATTATAAATTTTAAGATCATTATTAATAATTTTTTTTCCTTAGTCCTTTCCCTAATTCTCCCTTAAAATATTAAGAAGAGAAATTTTTCAAGCGACATGAGAGAAAAAGCTACTATAAAATATAGGCGCAGCTTAAGAGATAACACGCCTTAAAATAGGTATCTTGCTCTGTCGGCTGGGACACTAGTAACACCTTTTTTAAAAAATTAACATTTTTATATATGCATTGTTTATTTTTTTATAAAAATATAAAATTACTTTTCTTTAAAATTAAAATTTTCTATTTTTCGTTCATTGTGTATAATGGAACTACTTTTTTCCCCTTCATGAAAGATGCCAATGTTATGAATAGGCATACACGCACACAAACATAAATGTCTAAATCAAATTACATATCAGCTAACTAGAAAGGGGAGTCCATGCACGCATTATATGAACTCCTATATTGTTATTTGTTAACTACATTATGATTTAATACTAGTGCAGTTCTTTAAAGAAATTATTAGATATATATAAATTTAACATTTTTATAAGAAATGATAATCTAAGAACCCATAAGTTATATTAGTGACAAATAAATATTTTTTAAAAAAAAAAACTTAATTTTGTTATGCTTGTAGCAATAGATCTTCATTGATAATAAACCTAAAATTCAAAGAACACTTTCAAACTTATTTTTATAGTTTTTAATACACACCTAAAATTTTGTAATGGTTTAAACAGTGATAAGGTTATCAACATCTGAACTGAATGTTTTCTTTCTTCCAAAAACAAAAACAAAAGAATAACTGAGTCCACAAAATTTATGTAAAATTAAGTCGGGCATTTGGTACTAAGTCTTTTTTTCCTTTTTCCCCTTTGGTTGAAATTTATATTAATTAAGAATTACTATTACAAACCAAGAAGTTGAACATCCATTTAGAAATATCTTAGGCTTAAAAATGGATATAGAGTATGGAACTATAGAGATTGCTACAAGGTCTTACACATTCTTTGGTATCTTTACTGATAGGAAAGTTGAAGTTAGGATTATTTTTTAAAGAATAACTGAATTGGACTATAAGCAGATTCCTTCTACAAGGTTTCTTACCATTTGGAAGCAAAGAGCATTAGATTCATTGAGTGTTTGGTATCACTTATTGGGTTAAAATAAACCCGTTTTTAGGCAATAAACCCAAATAAAAACAGATTGCGTTTTTACAACATTTGTTATGATATTTTTAAAAAAATTATAAGCCCGATTTTAAACATTTTTTAATAAGCCCCCAACTACTAGCTTATTTTTTAAAAACCATCAGCTTTTTTTTTTTTTTTTTCAAAAGTGGGCATCCGATTTACCGTGGCATTTAATGCGTCTAAACCAACCTTTTGATTTTCTCTCTCTCTCTCTTCTCTTCCCCTTTATCTGGTCGAACACTCAGTCGAAGTTGTATGTGTGTGTGTGTGTTTTTTTTCCTTCTTTCAATAACATTATAGCTAAATTTTTCAACTGAAGAGAAAAAAGAGTTGTGAACTTGGCAAATTATCCATTAAATTGTAGAGTAAATTCAACTTCAGCAGTGGAATATAATATATTAGTAACTTGATTAATGTTTGGTAAAGGAAGCTTGTTTCATCTAGATTGCATATATAGATCTCTCGAAAAAATTATGTATTTTGACATCACATTTTTTAACTTCAATTTTTTCACTAATTTTTAATTTTAAATATCTTGTTTTGTTATAATTAATACAAAAGCACTAATGTAATTGTCAATCCAAACAAATTTTTACTTTTAAAAAAACACTTATACAATCTTCAATCCAAATAAGTTTTGACTTATGAAAAATCACTTATTCAATCGCTCATACAAACATAAATCATATTACAAAAACTAACTTTTCTATTAAGTCATTTTTAATAAGTCAGAATCATAATAAGTCATTTTTCCTACCGCTATCCCAAACACACCCTCACTTTATTGAGTTGCTAATAACTCTTGAACATGGGAATGACTTAACTCAAAAGAATTTACAAAATTTTGAGATACAACAAATTTACTTCCGTTTTTTTTTTTTTTTTTTTTTTGACTTTCAACAACTCAACCTGGAAAAAACAGAAGCAGAATATACACAGTAATCAAATTACACTATTATGCAGTGTGTGTAATATTAACAACCCTATTCAGTCTCTCAAGAATTCCACTAGCCTTCCTCTTAGCCCTTGAAGTTCCATTCAATGCAAGATCAGTGATAGTTCTGAAGGAAATCTCCTCTTCTTTTATTTCCTTCAGCTTTGCTCTGTCATACTGACATATAGTTTGAAGAACCGCTATGCAGTTCTCCTTGTTTCGTTCGCAATTGCTCTCCCTCATGATGCTCAGCAAGTTGGGAACAGCTCCAAGATCTACCATGTCCTGAACAGCCTTTTGATGACTCGAGAGCAGTGCGAGGATTGTGAGCAATTCGTCGACGTAGACCCGGCTTGAGATCTTCTTCAGTATGACGCTTACCGCCCCTTCCCTCACCACTCTTGCCTTGTTCTCATGAACCACACACAAGGTGAAAATTGCTGAAGCAACATCTTTCATAGCTAAGGGGTGGCCTTCTTCTAAGAGGTCAATTAATGGCTTTAAGGCGCCGGATTTCCCTATCAGCTCCTTGTTCGACTCTAGAGCAGATAAAGTGAAAAGGGTAGCTGCAGAATTGCTTCTGGTTTCTGTAGTTCCTGATTTTAAGGCTTTGACAAGAAGTGGAATCACCGAGGGAGTTTCTGCAACCAGCTTCTTGTTGTTGTCGTGGATTGAGATGTTCAAAAGTGTTGTGATCACGTCTTCTTGGAGATCAGGATGAATGTTGTTGAAGGAATCGCTTGCAGAGATCGGTTTGAGAATCTCAGAAATGGCTTGTGGAGTCTCGCCAAAGAGTGTTCTATACAAAGGTTCCTTCTTTGTCAATAACCGGAGCTGCTTCGCGGCTGCTTTCTGCTCAGAAAGTGATGATGATGACAGTTTCTCAATCAGAGAATGAAAATGATCACGATCTGCATTTGTTACTACGTCTTCCTCGTTGTAAATATAGTGAAGCTGATTGGATAATTCCACCCCATGGTTCTTGCACCATTGTTCTATCATCTCCCCTATGAGGTGATTTGGAGTGAGGACAGTGTGTGAGAGGACTTGTTGTGTTTGAGGACAAGTTCTGTTCCCAGCTTTAAGCCATTTTTGAATAAAGGGCCTATCATATGTCTGCATAATTGAGATGAACAAACTTTCATTGACTTCATAGTAAAGACTTGGTTATTCCAGCTTTTGCTTTGTATGAAAATCATTTTTAACTTAGCAGTTAAGTCATTAAGTGACTGCCATGAATCATTTCATTGATATAATCCTTTAGTCGTATCAGTGAACAGAAGAAAGTTTTGGGACATAAAGAGAAAGCAAGGAGTTGGGGAAGCAACAGTATATAGCAATTCACAACAGAAAAAAGAGAGCTCAAAACACTACGAAGTTCATTATTTCCCATTCAGGGAAATTAGTCAAAAAGTGTTACACAAAGCTACTAATCAACCCCGTAGTTCACTAAAGAGTCACAGTTAATGGACATGAAAGAAAATTATTCTTTCTTCACTTTCTACTCTTTCTCTTTCCTTCCACCAGGGTTAATATACTATTCCTACGGTTTTAAATTTTTATTGTTTTTGGGCTTTTACTCATCCAATGGAAACAATGATGCAGAAAACTTAACGACAAAATATAAGAGGGAAGATCTGAAAATTCTCAGTGGATCAAACAAAAAGTACCAGAAACCACACTTCCAGTGACAGCAACGCGTTAGCAAGAAGTCAATTGTATTCTTTAACATCAGTGTATCACCAACTACCAGACATCAGAATTCTTGATAACAATCACATAAAGTTAAAAAAATTAGTAAATAAATAAATTGCGTGCCATGCCACATTGAACCAGAAAAAGGAAAACACGGGAAAACTGATTGGACATAAAGAAAACAAGATGGAAAAGAAGAGAGAGAGTGAGAGAGAGAGAAGGAAAGCTGAAAGTTTCAAATGGTTAAAATTCAATTTACCTCATAAAATGAACAAGTGGATAATACTGATTTTCAAGGTTCGGGATAAGGAAATGCTGTTGGTAATAAAAAAAAAAAAAAAACTCTTCTTTCCTTTCCCAGTACGCCTTTCGAGTCAAGAAGAGCAATTGACAGGAAAGGGAAAAAATTATAAAATATAAAATCCAACTTCTTCACTCTGGTTGATTGTTACAACGAAACGTATTTGAGAAAGAAATAAGTAATGTCAGAATAAATTCAAAAAACTAGTGAGTTAAAGAAGTTGTATATTTCAAGGAACCGTGTGTTTTCTCCTGAATTTATGCTGAAAAATGGAAGAAAACCGTTTTATTTCCCCAGGAAAGAAGCCAGATAAGAAAATAATCGTAGGCCCAAAAAGAAAATGATCAAACACATAATAATCTATCAAGTTTTGGCTCTTGAATCTACAACATTTTCGCAGATACCAGAAAGATTTGAATTATAACACTAACCTTTCCAGAAGCCACAATGACAGGATCTCTCATCAACTCCTTGGAAAGAGGGCACTTAAATTCTTCCGGAAAACCGGAATTTCTGTTTAGCTTTAAATCCGAAGATTGTGAGGATGGCGATGACGATAATTTCTTTCGAAGCTTGAGGTCCTTAAGAGAGGAAAGAACTTCCCTAGCTTGATCAATGGTTTGGATGCTGCAATTGTCATCGTCGACGATGGAATTCACCAATCTGTTCAACTCCTTCTTCAACTCCAACACCTTCGTCGCCGCCGCCGCCGCCGCCGGATCAGAGTCCACCTCCACCACGCCAGATTTTGCCATGCGATCTGGCGGCAGATGATCGGAGCCGTCGCTTTGAATTTTTATACAAAAAAGAGAGAGCGAAATTTGGTTCAGAAGATGGAGAAGCAGAGAATATCAGTCAGTGGGAATAGTCGCACTCTGTTTCGTTCTCTCTCTCTCTCTTTTTACGTGTGCCTCCCTCTTTGTTTCTCTCTACATTTATATTTTTTTCTCTATTTATTTTCTTTCGCCAACCATTTTTCTCTATTTATAGGCATCTTTGTCTTTGGTGATTTATATTTACATCAGATTTCATTTTAGTTTTTAAATTTTATAAAGACATTTTTAATCCTTCAATCTATTAGTCCAATATAAAAGATAATGCTAACAAAGGATTCAGAGTTGTTTTTATTTTAATTTTCTTCCATTTATACTATTTAAAATATAAAAATATTATATTAATAAAATTGAAATGTAAGATTGATTTATCAGTGTTTGATTGCACAATCATTATTTTGATGAGTCGAAATTTTTCGTTATATGAACCTAAGATTGTTATAAATTTAATTGGCAAAATGAAACTTGAAGTAAGAATAAAGGAATAAATGTATACTTTAATAATTTATTTTTCTCATAGAGATGTGTGAAAATTAAAAGAAAAATTGTCACCGTGATTTTATTTTTATTTCATTAATTGTCTACATTTTATTAAAATTTTTTATAATAAAACTCCCTCCATCATTATATATAAGAGTGTTTTTTACTTTTTTTTTTAATGGGATTGTCTTTAAATATAATATCTATTGAGGTTGTCTCAATAATAAATATTTTTTTTTATTTTAGCCTCAGTTAATTATTATACTACATATATTATCTTTTATCCTTTTCTCATCATTACTCTTTCTCTCACTCATTCATAAATAAGGGCATTTTTGAAAAAAAAATTAAATTTCTTACATAATTATTGCATTTAACTACTTTTACCTATTTTTTAAAATTTCATAATTCAGTTGAAAGACTCTTTTATATCTATATATATATATATATATATGGACGGAGGGAGTATTTTATAATTCTATACTTAAAAATAAAAAGGTTTCTAAATAAATTTTAAAATTATTATTGTGCATTTTTAAATTAAAGCATTATATATGCGTAATTTTGACAATAAACTTATGAGTTGTATCACATGTTTGATTTTTTTTAAAAAAATATTTTTTATATTATTATATTTTTTTAATTTATAAAATAATACAAAATAAAAAAATGAATTAAGGATATTTTTAAATTATTACTTACCACAGTCCGCTTGTTTAGGAAGTCTCCGAGGTGTTTGTGGTTAATTGACCTCCAAGTCATTCATTTGCATTTTTTGTAAGAAAAAAAAGTTAAATTAATTAATCTTACTCTCTAAGTTTCACATGACTTTTTTGCTTAATCAAGCTTAAGTGGAAAGAATTTATTCTTTAACAGAGAAAGCAGGAAAAAGAAAACAGAACAATGCAATGTATAAATTTGAGGGTCTTTAAACAACTTTGAATTTAGATAAAGATGGTTTTCTTATCAACAAAATAATAATAAGGAAGTATGGTAAATTTTATTTTCTTATGTTTACAGTAGATTATTTTTTGAGATTTTTTTTTTTTTTTTGAAATATTTTGATACCAGATTCATTAATATATTCGTTAGATATTTAGAGGTTTATTACTTTATAAATAATAAATACGAGTTTTTATTGGCCGGAATAAATAGGAATTGCGTAAGTTGCATTATATAAGTGAAAATTTAAATAATTCTCTGAATATGATTTGAAATTGGAGGACCATTATGTTCGAATATTTTAAAATAATGAGATGTGTTTTGTTTTTAAAGTCATGTTTTTATAAATTAAATAATTTATGTGAAGAGTCGCATAAAAAGTTATAATATTAAATGTTATGCATCTTTAGTTCATAGAGACATATGTGAAAGGTTATAAATAAAGCTTATGGTAACCACCACCTAACGATGTTTTTAAGAAAAACCCTACATAATATAAATATATAACTCTTCATAAAAAAATTATTTTAAATAATTATTAGTTATTTAAGTTATAATAGTTCATGAGGGTTCGTAAATCTTGTTATGAGTTTTAATTGAAGACATTATGTACTATAGTTTTTCTTCATCTTTTCTTCCTTTACTCATAGAACCAGTCCCATCAACATAATATATTTCTCAATACATATTATTTTGTTAATTTTTAATTAAAATATGATGACTAAAGGACGAGTCATGGTATTGTTAAGAAATTAAAAATGTGTAACAATTTAATCAACTTCTAGTAAAAGGGATAAGAGTGGTTTGAAAAAACAAATAGTTCGTATATTTAGAAAAAAAAAATAGCAAAAATATTTGAAGTTGTAATTATTCTATCTAAGAGATGTTGACAAAACATATTTCTAAAATATGGTAAAATATAAGATTTAAATGATAAAAGGAGGACTATTTACATTATGCTCATTGCTCAAAATGGTAGCATGATTTTTCCATATATTTAATTAATTAAATATTTTACATTATTATTTAGAAAGTCTCAAATGGAAAATGTGAAAAATAATAATTAAAGTTTTACCAAAATCAATATAATCCTAAGATTAATTTGATCCCCAGAAAATATTCTTCATAGACAAAATACCATAAGGAAAGCATCGGGGAAAACAAAAATAGTCGATGACAAATACCAATAAATTGTAGGATAAGCGGTTATCAATTTATCATGATTAATTTATGTTCTGCAATAATTGCAACAAAAGAAATCTCTAATTATTTGAGCAATCCAACTTTATAATTGATTATTAAATAATCTAGTTCTTTTAATTGGCAACATGAATACTTAACAATAAGAAAGATATATTGAATGATTATTATAGTTATTATTATTAATCACGGGTATAACAATACCTCAACAAATCATTAAGGGGGGAAAAACATCATATCTAGTAGCTGGAAGCCTATCTAAGTCCAAAAACAAAAAACTCTGTTTCAAAAAATGAGAAAAATTTTAAGTTCTTAATTTTTCTAATAGGACAATTAAAAAAAGAAAAGTTTGTACTTATTAATTATACTAACACATATATTAGTTCTATCTTCTTCTGTTCTTGTAAAACATTTTAATTTCATTTATACATTTTTCCTTCTCATAAAATAATTTTTTTTTAAAAAAGTCTTTACTTAGCTTATTGATGATATTTACCATTCATTAATTATTATTGGTATATTAAGGTGATTTAGAACATATTAAGAATTCAGGATCTTATATTCAAATTATTCTTTTAAAAGAAATTTGTTGTTAAGAGTGCTTCACATATGCCTACTTGACTAAATTTCAATTAGGCAAGCCTCAAGCTTTTCAAACGGTATATCAAGTTAGGTTAAGGTTAATGCAATCGGCAATTATCCTTTTAAGCAAGCAAGTGATTAAAAATTTGATTTGATTAATAAATTTTGTGATTGAAACAAATTTCATTAGGAGACGGTTGTCCTTTCAACTTCATATATATATATATATATATATATATATTAAGAGATTAGAATTTGTCTTTGCCTCCACTTATACCTTACTAAACAAAACTTTTACAAAACCACTTAAAAAAAATGAAATTAAGCTCTATAATATTATGGTTAACAATAAAGATACTCATGGTTCTAGGAAGATGCTTAATGATTTTATTATATTTAATTTAGTAGGGCGTATCAAGGGGAGAGAAGTTTCTCCATTGACATCCCTTTCTATTTATTTTCTATTTAATGTCTTTATCATTAGATTAACTTTTATTAAATTTCAACTATTAAAGTTAATATAATTATAGATACATTAAATGGAGAATAAATAAAAAGGGAACTCAATGGAAATTGAAGACACCCTGAATGTTATAGGGCCTGTTTGATTTGACGTTTAAAAAGCGTGTTCATGTAAGTCAAAGACAAAACTCATCTCACATATTTATTTCGTATACTGTAAATCATATCAAAAAAGAAGTTTCCATTATTAATTCAAACAGGCACATATAGACTTATAAGTTATAATAAGTATAAGATAGAGATTTTTTTTTTCTACTTATAAGTTAAATGATTAAATATTTTATGTGAATGTACTCCACTTGGTCATAACATAAGAATTTTTCTAGAAAAAAATTTTAATCCAAAAGATAAGAGATGAAGAAAGATATTAATAGTTGTTTTCCAATTTTATCCTTTACAGAAAGAGAAATGTGGCATATAATAAATGTATATGTGAAAATCAAATTATTTAATAAGTGTAAAATAAGTAAATATTATCAATTTAAAGCACATTAATGACGTAACTAACATTTATTCATTTATTGAAATTAGTTAAAACATTTTATATTTAGGATTGGAGAGCATAATTTTACTGTGTATTCATTTATTAATGTGTATGTTTTGTTCTCACAATAGTAATGGAACGTGGACCGGAAATCGGCTAATCTGTCGCTAGATTGGTCCGGTTCGGTGATCGGGTCGGGTTTGAAATTTTTAATTTTTTTAAAAAAATGATTTTTTTTAATTTTTTATTTAGAATTTCATATTAATAAATAAAAAATCTTTAAATTCTCACCGGTTTGATTTGGAATTAGCTTCGGTTTAATCCACTGATCTTTGACCTAATACCCTAACCAGTTCACTGACCAATTCGGGTTTAATTACTTGGTTCTCTCATGATATAATAGTGAGTATTAAACAAAGGGGAATTATTAAATTTTATAACATTTTTCCTAATTTAATAAAATATGCTGAGAATAAATTTATTGGAATTTTTCATACTAATAATTTTAAAATAGGGACATCAATGTCTTTAATGTCTTATAATGGGAAGGTGCAGAGGGAGGGAGAGGTTGGTGGGATCCACATGGTCCATTAGGCAAGCAATCACGGGATCCACGATTCTCCCATACAGCTGTAACTACGTGTGGGACCCAGCAACACAGCTCGCATCATACTCGTCTCATACACAAGCCTCACACACTATCCCAGAGTGCGGGAGTCTATAATCATGTGCGGCCGTTACCATAGCGACCGACTGCGCTTACATTTACACTTTGGCGCAAACCAGGCATGCATTTGCTTGCTGGCTTGCTGCCGCCGCCCATGACTCATCTTAGCCTTACACGTGCCGTCTTGTCCGACCAGAATTCTAAGACACGCCAGTTAAGAAATAAGAATATGGGTGAAAATGGTGGGTCCCACACGGTTAATTTCGGAGTTTTAAGTCAAAAAGTTGGGTTATTGATTTGTCTGCACCAAACAGTTTTCCCGGCTGTCCTGGGCCGTCGGCGGTTTGCTCATGAATTCATGATTGAGTTGTAAGTTATTGACCTGTTTTTGTCTGTGATTCAATGCAAAGCCAAGACGAAACCGTTACTCCGTTAGGCTCCGCCGAAAGACCTTTTTTGGGTGAAAGCTCGTGAAATTCTAGAGAATTTTTTTTGGTCAAATTCGAGAATTTTGTTTTTATTACATATTAATGGTGTAAATGTCTATTAATTTATATTCGAAAAACTATCTCCCTGACTATTTTTAATACCTTCTTCTACTTCATATCCAAGTCAACAAGCTTGCTCCTCAAATTCCATTAGATTTTAAGTTTTATCGTAAATAGATGTTCAGTGCAAGCATTATGGACACCCAAGAAATTGAATGAAAAATGCTCTCTCCTTTCTCTCTTGAATTTTCTCTTCTCTTATCTCTTACTCTCTTATTTTAAATATCTTTTATTTTCATAACACGTTATTAACACGAAAGCTCCAACGAGGGTATGATCTTCTCACCGTTTCTTTGACGATTTTATTTACCTTCTTTTACCATATCTTTATTTGATCTTATCTATTTGGGATAATTTGAGCTATTATTTAAAATTAAAGAGATATTTTTACCAATTGTTATAAATATCGGGTTCTATGACTAAAATTGGAGATTGTTATTGTTTTTCTATCTTATATATATCATTTACAATTTCTTTTATTTATTATTATTGTTTTAGTATGGTCAGGAGCCATACACCTCTGACTTCTGAAAGTATATGATCAAAAGTCATATTATTTTGATTTCTTATTTTGATATGATGTGATATGGTCATACGCCATATTCCTTTGATTTACTATTATATGGCCAGAAGCCATATTCATTTGATTCTCTATTATATGGCAAAAAGTCATATACCTTTTTCATCTTCTATCTTACTATATGGTGACTTAGAAGTCATATATCTTTTCATCTTTTATCTTATTGTACGGCAGAAGTCATGTACAATTTTTTTTTTATCCTGAAGAGAAATAGTTTAATCTCTCATTTTGAGATTAATTGACATGAAGCTATGAGATTACATGACCCGAAGCCATAAAATTTTTAATTTTCTTATCTTGCCTAATTAATTATTTCTTGCCTTTATGAATTTATTGTTATTTTTGTTTATGTTATTATATTACTTTTTTATATTTCATATTTTATGAATACCCTTTTATTACCTTAGTCTGAATTATATTAAATCTTATGAAATTTAAATTTGTGGCTTTTGTCATTATCAAAAAGAACTATTTATTTTGAATGTCTAACCCATGATTTTTCTACGCTACCATTTGCATGAAGGACTCAAAATTAAATATTTGATCGTAAAAGACCCACTTATTCTTTAGAATAAATTAAAGGAAATATATGACCGCTAGAAGATGGTTGGTCTTCCAAAAGCTTGTTATAAATGGATGCATCCAATTCACTCCTACAATAGCAATATTGTGAAAGAGGTTTAAGAAATATGTTGAATTAATTTCTTGCCTCCATGTGGCCAAACAAAACAATCTGCCTTTGTTGAAAAATTATGAATTCTGTCTAACATTCTCTACTACATCCCCAGAAGTGAATGTATTAACATCATTATGGTCGAGGATGTGGAAGTAGGTGTGGCTATAGCCGTGGGCATAATCGTGGTGGTTTAATTCCCACCCAAAGTGGGGAAAGGTTAAAATAACTCATGTTGATAAGAATGAAAATTTTGAGTATGGTGGCATGAATATTTATCCACTTGAATGGTGCTAATTTCTTAGCACAAATTATATTTGTCTATTTGAACATATATGCTTTAGTGTGGTTAAAGTTGCAATTATCATATGTATTTCTTTTAATTATGTTTTTATGTCTCTTTTAATGAAGAATGAATTTTATTGGTATCAACCCTAAAGATTTATGTTTCGTTGATAGTGCAACAGCTCATACCATACTCAGAAATGATAAATATTTTTCTTCCCTGATAATGCAGGAAGCCAACGTTCAAACTATATCTAGTAGTATAAATTTGATTGAAGGCTCCAGAAAAACTAATATTTTGTTACTTGAAGGAACAAAATTATGCATCGATAATGCATTTTATTCTACCAAGTCTGAAAGAAACTTGTTGAGTTTCAAAGATATCTACAAAAATGGATATCATATAGAAACAACAACTAAAAATAATCAGGAATGTCTTGCTATCACAAATATAGTTTCTGGTAGAAAATACATATTAGAAAGTTTTCCTGCTTTTTCTTCTAGCTTGTATTATACATTTATAAGCACAAATGAAACACATGTTATTGAAAATCAGAAGTTTACCAATGCAGACCAAAAGTCTGCCAATGCAAACTAGCAGTTTGTCAATGTAAACTAAAAGTTTACTAATGAATTTAATGTTTGGCACGATCCATCCCAGGTTAATCATAATGCGACAAATAATTGAGAATTCATGTGGACATACCTTGAAGTGTAAACACATACCACAATCCTATGATTTCTCATGTGCTACATGTTCCAAGGGAAAGTTAATTATTCGTCCATCACCAAGCAAAGTAGAAAGTGAGTCTCTCACATTTCTAGAAAGGATACATAGAGATATTTATGGGCCAATACACCCACCATGCGAACCATTTAGGTGCTATATAATTTTAATTGATGCATCAACTAAATGGTCGCATGTTTCCTTATTATCTTCTCGCAACCTGGTGTTTACAAAATTACTTGCTCAATTGATTAGATTAAAAGTACATTACCCTGATTATTCTATCAAGAGAATACGTCTTGATAATGCTAATTAATTTACTTCACAAGCTTTTAATGAATATTGTATGTCCCTTGGAATTGATGTTGAGCTACTTGTAGCTCATGTTTATATACAAAATGGACTTACAGAATCATTAGTTAAACAATTGCAACTAATTGCAATACCTTTATTTATGAGATCTAATCTCCCAATTTCTACTTAGGGCCATACCATTTTGCATGCAGCAATGTTAATTCGCAGTAGGCCAACAAGTTACGTAAAGGTTTCCCCTTTACAAATGGTTTTTTGTCAAGAACCTAATATTTCCCATATAAGGAGTTTTGGGTGTACAGTATATGTGCCAGTAGCACCACCACAATGCACTAAAATGGGTCCTCAAAGAAGGATGGGAATATATGTTGGGTATAAATATCCTTCGATCATAAAATATTTAGAACCATCTATAGGAAATTTATTTACAATATGATTTGCCGATTGTCATTTTGATGAATCACTTTTCCCAACATTAGGAGGAGAAAACAAACAGTTGGGTAAAGAGATTAGCTGAAATGGATTATCATTTGCTTATTTTGATCCTTGTACAAAATAATGTGAACTGGAAGTTCAAAAGATAATTCATTTATAGAATTGAACTAATTAAATGCTAGAAGCATTTACTGAACTAAACTCACCTAGATTGCATAGTCCTCCATTCTTGGAGGGGGAACCCTGTACTTAATTGAATAGCTTGCTTACCAAATAGGGAAATGGATGAAATCATCACTTATGGATCAAGAGTAGTAAACTGAACTGAAATTGCATTTATGCCTTATTCAATAACCAAACGAGATCCGTCCTACCTATCGCCTAACTAAGCAAGCTCGATAGTAAGCATTGGTCCTTGCTTGAGAAATCCATAATAAAAGGATAATCTTCTTATTCTGTAGATGGTGACTAGACACCACGTCGATGAGGACTATGCTATACCACCTGTCCTTACCCTGGGAGTACTATTTTAGCAAAGCTAATGGTAGGGCAGACAGGTCTGGGACCTTTTTTCCTTTCATAGGCTGGAGCAAACCTTGCGCTTACATAGCTATGCCCTTTAGTTGCATGTTCAACCTAGGTAAGACCTGCTGGTTTATCCATCATCCAATCCACAACAAATCAAATGAAAGCTTGATACTTCTCGCCTACTCAAATGAAAGGAGATTGAAGACTACCATTCCATCGAATTGGAAAAGGTTTTAAAGAAAGTGACAAAGTCACATGAGTCCAGCTGCTAATACTCCTATTAGAATTGATTTCCCTAAAGGAAAATCTACTATTAATGAATTTAAAGCATGCCTGATGTAACCCCTGCCTTAATAAACATAATTAATTTGATAACACATAATAAATTGGATTAGAGACCGTCAGATAAGTTAAAACTCATTTCAACTTCCTACCTTACAGTAGGATTTCCACAAAATATTTCAAAATTTCATTCCTGTCCTGGTCTCGAGTTCAAATATCGATTATAATTACCTGTGCAGTTATATTACATTTAGACATATCAGAGTGTATAGCAAAATTTCCAGCAACCCCGGGTTTAATACTGAAGGTTATACTAAAGCTTTCAATTCCCATTTAAGGGATTACACAACCATATACAGAATGTTATTCACATGCACAAATAATATACAGTAATCCTGTTCTAAAATAGATAACCAACAGTTTAAATTAAACATCTCTACTAAGTCCTAGCCGCTCCTGGTGGTTCGCTTCTCCTTGGAGCCACTTGCCCTGTCTGAAATGTTAGTCAATGGAAAGAATGAGATTTAAGAGAATCCCAGTAGTAAGAAGTTACTCATACAATGTATAAACACATAGCATATACGATCATGTTAAGCAACATTACAATGATATATGGCTCACGCCATATACGACAACACTCATGGCTGTAAATACTATGCGTCAGCTTCCGCTATGATCTTAATGCAACAGCTTATGCTGTAATCACTATGCCAGCTTTCGTTGTAGTCTCAAAGCATCACAATGTATCACAATGCATGACAAACATACATACAATGCTTATACATAGTATAAGAGAAAGAGTCACTACCTTGTCATTTCCTGATGTTCTCCGGTAAATGTCAAATCCTATAAACCGATGTCAAGAGTGGTGGATTAAGACTCTACTCCCAATTCTCACTTTCAAATACTTAAAATAGGTTATCACCTAAGTCCCCCAAGTGACTATAATAGGCTCAACAGAAACCTAGAGGAATGGGAATAAGTTGTAAACCACTTTTCAAAATTACAAAATGCTGAAAATGGGGGTTGGCTACATCCAAGAATCCTCTGGTTATAGCCAAAACTAGCACAGAAGGTTTTTGGCTGCAACCAAGATTTTCTGGCTGCGGCCAAAACATGCACAGAAAGTTTTACTCTACAGCCAAGGAAAACTTCAAAAAATTATAATTAATTTTAGAAAAATCGAAATGAGGTGATCCTAAAGCCATATGAAATCTATTTAAGTCATTTTTATAAGAAAAATATGAACCATCACCAGAAATCATCACACAATTCTAGAATTACACAAAATTCCACACTACTCCAGAATTAAGTCCAGTTTCGACATCAAACTTTGGGCAACCAGAACTCCCAGTTCACAAAACGAAATGACACAAATTATATGTCCATTTTGAATCTTGGAATGTGAACTTTAATACTAGAAAGTTTCAGAATTTGTAGACACCATTTTCCTATTCAAAACATCCAAACAACCTGACTGCCCTGTTCAGAGTTCTAAGAGACAGAATTTCAGTTTTTGCATATGTGCCTCCAATGGTTCCAAATTCTCAACAAACACCATTTTCACACTAATTTTTTACAAGGAACCCATTGGAATCCCTAAAGCAACCCAATTCTCATCACACACATACACAGTTGTTTTGGGCAGCCATGAACACACAATGCAGAGTTTTTTTCAAACTTTCCAATCAATGATCCAAACCAATTCAAACCACTTTCATTGTTCAAAACATGCAACAAAACACCTATTCCAATACCAATTTACCATGCTATACACAAGACCCTAATGGAACAAAAATTAGGGCAAAAATCCAAGAATTCCAAAGTTCAACCAATAACCACAATGAATATGTCAAAACATGCCAAATTCTTACCTCTTCCTCTTTTCAAGACTAGTTTCTTGATTTCTCTTCTTCCAATTTTTCACAAGCTCCAAAACACCTTTAAAAAATCTAAAACCATAGGAATAAAGCTCTTATCACCATGAACAATATTAATAAAGGTGAATTGAGCATTTAGGGACAATTACTCACCTAAATCGTGAACTTCCTCTTTCTCTTTCCTTTTCTCTTTGGACGACAATGGAGGCAAGATGAGAGAGAGATGAGATGGTGAGGATGATGATCAGATTTTTTTAGCCTTTCAATTGCCTCTTGGACGTCCAAAATGAGAGAGGGAAGAGAGAAACACCTTTTGACACTTTGACCTTAAATTTATGGCTCTTATGTTGACATGTGCCAACATCTTATTTCTTCTTCCAAACACTCACATACTCACTCATACACACAATTCCACCTCTTGGTCAATAAATCCTAACCATTGATCTTAAGTTGCCTATGATTTTTCTCTTCGGTAACTGACTAATTAGTCGGTAACTTTCCAATTTTACCATTTTGCCCCTGATTATGGCAATTTCACTCAAACCACTTCTAAACTTATTTATATCATTCCAAAAGCATCACTATGCACCCTCCCCTATATTCGAAACCATTCAAACATTAATCCACACATAAGAATAAATATAGGGCTTAGGCATTAATTAAAACACATTCACATCGAATTCTACAATAGTTACAACACTGCTAGCATAATTAGCCCTTAATCCCAAATTGGGTCATTACACCTGAGGTGTGGTAGGCCCATCGATTCCAAAGACAAAAATCCTCAAAAGAGAAAAGGAGCTAAGAATATAGATGGTCAAGTTGAAGATAAACAAGAAAAGTTAGTAGCTCCAGAAGAGTCATTTCCTAAAGAGTTATTATCTGTAGTAGAGATATCTCCAGAAAAGAATGTTGTAGTTTCAGAAGAGACCCAGGTACCTGATATGTGTGAAAATAATGAGATCTTAATAAATTATGTTATGAATGGAATCCTTTGGGATCGAAATGAAGTCAACGTTGACAATATCTTTGCTTATCATATAGCATATGATGTAATAAATGATAATGAGGATCATGAGCCAAAATCCATTAACAAGTGCCAACAAAGAAAAGATTTGCCTTTATAGAAAGATGCCACTAATGCATAATTAAAATCATTGGCAAAACGAAAAGTATTTGGACCTGTAGCCCTTACACCTGAAGATGTAAAGCCAATTGGATACAAATGGTTCTTTGTATGAAAAAGAAATGAAAAGAGTGAAATAACAAGATATAAGGCACATCTTGTAGCCCAAGGCTTTACACAAACCTAGCATTGATTTTGAAGAAATGTATTCACTAGTAGTGATGCGACTACTTTTTGTTCTTTGATTAGCCTAGCAGTAAATGAAGGATTTGATTTACACCTAATCGATGTCGTGACTACCTATTTGTATAGTTCACTTGACAATGATATTTATATGAAAGTCCTTGAAGAACTTAAGGTGCAAGAAGCATCCAATTCAAGTTCTCAAGAACAATACTCAATTAAGTTAAATAAGTCCCTGTATGGCTTGAAGAAATCAGGGCGCATATGATATAATCGTCTTAATCAATATTTGTTGAAAGAAGGATACAAAATGATCCAATATGCTCATGCATCTTTATGAAAAGACCTAGAAGTGAGCTTGCTATAACTGTTGTTTTATGTTGATGATATCAACATCATTGGAACTCCTAAAGAGCTTCAAAAGACAAGTAATTGTCTGAAGAAAGAACTTGAAATGAAGGATTTAGGAAGAATAAAATTCTTTCTTGGATTACAGATTGAGTACCTCAAGAATGAGATCTTTGTATATTAAGAAACTTAAACAAGGAAGGTCCTAGAGCAATTTTACATTATGTACCCCTTATTGTAAGGTCTTTATAGGCAGATAAAGACTCATTCCGATCTCGAGTAATTAGCGAAGAAGGTGATGAAGAACTACTTGGTCTAGAAGTACCATATCATAGTGTTATTGGAGCACTCATGTATCTTGATAATTACACACGTCTTGATATATCATTTGCTGTTAATTTATTAGCAAGATATAGTTCTTCACCAACACAAAGGCATTGAAATGGAGTAAAACACATTCTTCATTACCTCAGAGGCATTATGGACATGGGGTTATACTACTCAAATGTATCCAAGTATAAACTGGTTGGTTATGTAGATGCTGGATTTTTGTCTGATCCACATGATGGTAAATCACAAATAGGCTATCTATTTACATGTGGAGGTGCAGCTATTTCATGGCAATCTATGAAATAGAATATATCAGCCACATTATCTAACCATGTAGAAATTCTAGCAATATATGAAGTAAGTCAAGAATGTGTATGGTTGAGGTCAGTGATATATCACATACAAACAACTTGTCATTTATATTCAGGCAAAATGGTTCCAACAGTTCTATATAAGGATAATGCTACATGTATTGCCTAATTTAAAGAAGGCTATATCAAGGGCGATAAAATAAAGCATATTTCACCAAAATTCTTCTTCACTTGTGACCTTCAAAAGGATAGTGAAATAGATATCCAGCAAATTTGTTTAAGTGAAAATCTAGCAGATTTATTCACCAAGTCACTTCCAAGTACAATCTTTGAAAATTTAGTCCATGACATTGGTCTTCGGAAACTCAAAGATCTCAACTGATATTGTCAAGAAGGGAAGTCGATACACGCTGCACTCTTTTTCCCTAATCTAGGCTTTGTTCCATTGGGTTTTCTTAAAAATGTTTTTAATGAGGTAGCACTGGATAATGTATCAATGAATAATGTACTCCTCTTTGGCTAGGTTTTGTTTCCCACTGGATTTTTCCTAGTTAAAGTTTTTGATAAGGCACATTCATAATGGACATCCAAGGAGGAGTGTTAGGAAATTATGTGGATGTCCATTAACTCATATCCTAATCACCATCTACTTGGTTACTTTTAATACTTTCTTCTACTTCATCTCTAAGTTAACAAGCTTGCTCCCAAAGTTATATTGCTTGCTCCCCAAATAAGCTTGCTCCACAAATTCTATTGGTTTTCAAGTTTGCTTATAAATAGATGTTTAGTGCAAGCATTGTAGACACACAAGAAATTGAATGAGAAGTGATCTCTACTTTCTCTCTTGAGTTTTCTCTTCTCTTATTTCTTGCTCTCTTATTCCAGATATCTTTTATTTTCATAAAAGTTTTAAACATTTTCCCCAAATATTTTTACTTACATTTCCTTCTTTTATATACCACCTCTTTCTTTTTATCTATTTTTAACACACATATTAAAAGATATAATTAATATAATTTGGATTTAGATATATTTTTTTGGTTTTTGTCCTTACATTTTTTATATACTACTTTATTTTTTAAGATTTAATTGTGTCTCGAAAGTTGTCACATAAAAGTAATGTTGCTCTAAAAAAAGATCTTGGGTTCAATGTTGACCCAGAAGTTTCCAAATAATAGCTATTTTTCCTCATCCACTATTCAAGTTAAGTTTGACCGTTAGTTGACCAAATATATTGACCTATCAGGTCCATGTAACTTCCACGTCATTATTATTAAGATGTAAATTTATCCCAAATGTTTTCACTCGTAAGCAATATTTCATCAGGAATTTTTTGTATTCAATATTGCCCTAGAATAGAGCTAGGAATGCTTGTCAGCCCATGGGTTACGAGCTAGCCTGTATCAACCAACAGGCCAGACAGTGTAATCCTTTGCGGTTCGAATATTTTTGGGCTTGCAAAATGTCAACCCTAACTATCAATGGTTAGCCCACGGGTTGGCGTTTTTAAAATTTTATTTATTTCCTATTTTCTTAAGACACCCAAAAGTTCGAGACTCATATATGAATCATCAAAGTTGTCTTTTTAGCATTAATCATTTCACTTCTAAAAATTAAAAAACATAATCCACAATTCAAAAGACAAGGTTATCATGTCTACTAAAGTTTGCAAACAAAAAAAAATCAAATTATGCTCAAGCAATCAAGATATAATAATTAGGTTTGAAAAAGGAGGAAGGAGCCTAAGATTTGTTTCTCTTTGGGATTGGGAGGTACCAAGGTGAGAGAGTGGAACTTATAGGTTTTATAAAATTATCATATTTTTTTTTAAAAAAAAAACTTGTGTGGGCCAACTTGCCATCCCGCGGGCTGGTCTTCATCAACCCATAGGCCACACAACGTGGGCCTGTGCGATCCACACTTTTGTGAGTTCAAAGACTTCCAACCCTAACCCTACCATACCGGCTCTACCCTAGAATTTTTAAAATGGTAGCAATGTCATCCTTACCATTACTTAAATTAAGTTTGATTATTAATTGATTAAATATGTTAAGTTGCAAAGTGAACAACAATAATGAAAAAGAAGCCACAGATGGAGGAGGAGCTCACGTTTGTGCAAGAAGTAATGAACAAGAAGGTTTGGTTATTGGGTATAGGGCACACTGAGGGAGATTGCCGAGAATAGGGTCACTGGAAACACTTCGCCACCATAGTATACTAACGACATTGAGATAGGTGGGTACCTCTTCGATTCTCTTTTCACCATAGTCCACATAAAATACTTCCACCCCTTTGATTTTCTTCAATTCTTCACATGAGATGCATTTGAAAAAAAAATCTTTATTTATATATCCAACTTGTAAAAACTAAAGTGGATGATATGTGGATCTGTCAAATCAACATATGTGGTCAACTACTTATCAAACTTAACTTAGATAATAACTTGGATGAAATTGCTATGATTTAGAGACTTCCGGATACCTAATGCCCTTAAGTGAAACTTTTGAGGTAAATTTACACCTTAACACAAAACAAAAATGACATAGATGACATGTGAACCTATTAGCTCAACATATTTGATTTACTAACAGTTGAATTTAATTTAAATAACTGCCAAGGTGGCATTACTACAATTTGGAAACTTTCAAAGCGACATTGAATCCAAAAAAATCTTTTAGGACAACGTTGCTCACACTTGACAATTTCTAAGGAGAAATTGAACCTTAATGCTTTATTTTTTATCTGTCATTTAAAGTATTAACATATATATATATTTTAAAAATAATTAATATCACATTTTAAAATTCTTTAATATAGCCTTAATTTATTTTAACTATTAATTCTACCTTGGAATTCTAAAATTAATAAGGTAAGGGCATAAATGAGAAGTGTAAACTATTATCCTTAAATTTTAAAATGACAGATAAATAGAAATAATTCTTTTAAAGAAATGATGATTAACAATCAACAAGAGGAGGGGTGATTTTTTTATGAGTTGAGAAGTGATTCTTTAATTGATGAAAAGAGTCCAACCTTGTATAAGGTAATATATTAAGTAAAGGAGAAGACCACAAATTTGAGTCGCAGAAAACACATTTATTGGAATAGACAAAAATTGTTTGTACTCTTAACCATGAAAGGAATTAGTCTCAAGTTCAAAGTAATTTAGGAATAACCTTAATTAATGATATAAAAAGGGTAATGTCGCAAGTAATCAACAAGTGCTAGTATTATTTATACAGGATCTTTATAAGAAAATGAAAAACAAAATTATAAAAAATTCAAATAATTCAGTTTCATTATTTTTTAAATTAAAAACACAATCAATGTTATATACATTATTTTTCTATATTTCACTTTTCATTACTTACTATCTCAATTCTCAAATATGTAAGGGTTAAATTGCATCTTTACCCAAAACTTTTTTTGCCATGTGCATTTGATATCCATAACTTTCGATTGTTGTGATGTTTCTCTAAAAGTTTCAAAAATTGTGTAATGTGGCCTTATAATAAAGTTAACCAATGTTGACCATTAGTTGAATAATTTTGAGGGTTAAAAGGCAATCTAATCTTGAAAAATTTTCAAAAGGAGTAATTGGTATCTTAACTTTTGCTTACCTTAAGTTTTTATGTTATCAATGCTTAAATCAAAAGTAAGATATAACAACCTACTATAACCTAAAATTAGAAGATTTTTTAGTTGGATTATGATTGAATGTTTTTAAGCTTAAATATGGGTTAAAAGTGATTTATAAGCCCTCCATTCATTTGTTGACTTATATAGGGCCCCAGCCCCAAAAGGCAAGTGTTGTTGGCAAAACCCTTATGCCCAGTTTGGTATAATGGAAGAGTGTTTTTATAGAAGTAGAAGTGGAATTGGAAGTGGAATTGGAAGCGGAAGTGCTTTATAAAACATGTTTGGTATGATGGTGAAAGTGAGATATAATTTTTAATTAAAATGTGTGCTTATAATATGAAAATACGGAAATGCCCTTCAACCAAAAAAAATCCCCCGGGTGTCTGTCCGATCGATCGAGCATCACCATTGCCAGAAACACATCTGCAAACGCCTTCCATAGCAACAGTACTAGACACAATGCTTCATTTTCATTTGTAAATCAATAGAACTAAACCATAAAAACAAGAAAAATCGAAGAAACACATATAACGCAGACCCATCGAGGCATTCGTCAAGCCATTTGAATAGATCGGAATGTTCCTCCGGGTGCTGATTAGCTTGATCTCCGCCATTGTCGGATCCCATCAAGCTCAATGGACCAACCACAGAGACTCAAGGATGCTTCAATATTGATCTCAAATAATCCAAATACTGACCCTCAAACTTGGAAGCTATTGAAAATACAACCCCAGCTCACGATATTCTCAAGTGAACTCTCCTTCACGAACTCAGAATTAAGATCGGATTCTCTGTAATTGTGAACGATAGAAGGAATATGCTCCTCCTTAAATGACAGTATGTCAAGAAAATCAGAGAACTCTATTACCCTCTGACCCTGAACAACCTGCATATTTTGCCAACAAAACTTGGAAATTAAGGCCAAAAGAGCACTCATAGAGTAAAACGCAATTCTAGGAATTCCCAAATGAAGGGAAAGTTTGAGAGTCCAGTCGAGGAAGAAGTTGGAGATGATGGCCACCGGGACGAAGGGTGGGACTTGAACCACTGGATGATTGGATCTTAAAGCTTGGAGAGAGCATTGAACATGGAGCAATTTCTAGCATTCTCGAGCTCTCTGACATTTTGATAGCCATCCAAACGAGAAGTCGAAGATGAAAGCAAAGGAAGTAGAAGGGTCAGCCGTTGCCGTCACTTCATCACATCCACCTGAGGGTTCGCCGTTGCCGCTATTGGTGGAGGACTATCACCGCTGTTGCTGGTGAAAGGTCACCATCACCGTCGCTAAGGAGGCCCATTATTGTTAGTGGAGGAAGAAGGAAGAGAATAAGGGTAAGGTTGGAAATAGAACTACGGAACTGGCGCTGGAACTCAATTCCATGAGTTTAGGTATGGAAGTTGTAACCCCCTACCCTGTAAACAGTAATTTTGATTCGAAAATACATGATTAAAATGAATTAGAAACCAACGGATGATAAAATTTCATTTTTAATCCCATCCTTGAGGTAGGGTTTTCACAAATTTCTTTTCAAAATCGATTTAACTTGGTCTCATATTCACTTTTCGAATATAACTACCCTGTGCAGTTAAATTACATTCATACATATCAGAGTATACAGCAAAAATCCCGGCAACCCCCCGAGTTTCATTTATATATATGTTAAGGGTTTATAAAATCTCATTTAGGGGATTACACAACCGTATCCAAAATAATATTTACAAAGTATACAATGATCCCCAATCCCTATTTGATAACCAACATCCCAAAATTAAATGACCTTACGGAGGTCCTGTTGGAAATTGTGCCCCAATCCCTGTTTGAAGTTATTAATCCTTGATTACAATTCAGGATATTACATCTTGCTTATCTCCTTTCATGAACACACATGGGCTCATACACATGTAATTCCACTTTCTTGCTCAATGAATCTCAACCATTAATATTTGAGTTACCAAGAAGCTTCCTCTTCGGTAACTGACCAATTGGTCGATAACTTTCCTTTTTACCCATTTTGCCTATGATTATGGCAATTCTTACTGAATCACCACCAACACATTTTATCATTCTATCCTTCATTCATGTGCCCTCCCCCACCCTTTGGGTTCATGTTAAGCTTTGTCACATAATTAAGCTCAAATGCAGGGTTTAGGCACTGATTGAAACACATTCAGATTGAATTTCATATCATATTCTTCAAATGTGTTTATTCAATAATAATTACATTCACTTTTAAAGTCATTAGCCCTTAAGCCCATTTTTGGGGCATTACAGAAGTCATTTCCATTGATTTTGATGGAAGTGGCTTCCATTAGGAAGTGAACTCTGTCATACCAAAGACATTAATATTCACTTCCACTTCCCACCTCCCCATTTCCATGATACCAAACGGACCCTTACTTTATATAAGTCACAAGGAACAGTCTACAAACATTCCTATTGAGTAGTTAGTAGAGAGTCTTTTGCACTCAACTTAAAAACATATTTGGACTTGCTCACATGCAAACTAAGGGCAAGTCCAAACTTTGCTCAAGGGCAAGTTTGCGAAGTGGTTGGGTAGAGTTAGTTTTGTGCTCAAGCAATCTCAGGCAAGGTTTATAGTCAAAACACAAGAATACAAACTATTTGCAAACATTGATAATGAATTGTGCCAATTGAAAGTTTATGATACTAATTGTTTGTTCAGAAAAACTTTTAAAGTAAAATTGTCCTTTAACCCTAGTTAGAATTATTATTTAACTAATGGTCAATGTTGGTCAAACATTACTATAGGGTGATATTGCACTATTTTTAAACTTCCATAGGAATATTCACCAATCACAAGTAGTTAAAGATGCCAAATGCACCTAGGGAAAAAACCTATAAAACATATTGCCATTTAAGCCTATATTTAATACTAGTTTTGGTCCTTGATATGAGAGTTTTATAACTGATTTGAGTATACTAAAGAAATTAATTAGATATGTTATTTGCAACAATTATGTGTTATTTTCTTAAAATATCATCTTTCATCATGACAACTTTTTGATAGAAACCCCTTAATGTATAATGATGATAGGAGTGCCTTAGGGGGTAGTTATACATTTGGGAGATAAAGTGAATTGAGATACTCTCTTCGGACCACAATATAAGTCACTTCTATAAGAATGTCTTGGTTCACAATATAAGTCACTTATAAAGTAATTAATGTTTATTTGTCAACTTTACCCATGTAGTTAATGTTTAAATGTGACTTTCTGTATGTTCTATCTCATTTGAAACCTAATTTAATATGGGTAAAGTTAGGAAAAAAATTAATTTAAGGTATATTTAATGAGTTAACTGTTATATCCTAGTTCAATGAATTAGTTAAAATGCTTTATGTTATGGATCAAAGGAAGTATTATATTTAAGTTAAAATCTAATTCCAACTGGCTCTTATATTAGTGATAGGAGGTAATACATTATTTTTGGGACATACTCTCTCTCTCTCTCACACACACGCAACACTTTATATTGGGCGCACGCGCTCTCTCTCTATCTCTCACTCACACACACACACACGCAACACTTGATATTGGGCTAAATGCTTTTATTGTATTTTATGTTGTTTTGGTTGTTGGTTAAGAGTTGAAAACGATGAGTGAAGAAGGGCTTTTGATGAAGTGGTCCATGTAAGGAAGGACCACCTGTGTCCCAAAAAGAGGAGAGGGTGCACCCCCTTTCGAAAGGACAATCTTTCCCACATTTGCCACCACCAAGGTTGGATATGCATATGCATGTTTGTTTGTTGTTTGGTGATGTACCACTCTGATCGTATAAGTCGAAATTATCTTACTCTCAAATATCAAGAAGAGTTAGTTAACTTATTAATTATGAGCTAAATTTTAAATTTTTCCTTTGTCTATGATTAGTTCAAAAAATCAACATGAATAAATTATTATAGCTTATTGCAATTAATAGGGCAAAAAAATATATTTATAAATAAGACCAGAGTGGTACTTCAATGAAAATATAAAAAGAATTGAATTTAATAAATAATAAAAATAAAAGTCAATTAAAATTAGCCTTATTATTAATATTAATTATGCAATTCATATTTTGAGCATACAATCAGTAAATATTTTTATAAGTGTTTTTTAATCTTTGAGGTATGTTCTAATTTTATTGAGCTTCTGGAATCTAATTTAGAAAAAAACATGTCCTTCAATTTATTTTTTAAAAAAATAAAATAAAATACTAGTACAATGACTTGGTTTTTGGCTCAGAAATCCACCGTGGAAAATGTCAACGCTACTGTTGCATGTTCCCCCAATGACCGCCTACCTATAAAAGTGCCTGTCTGCTTCAATATTGCCATTGACAATTTTGGCTTTTTCTTCTGTCGGCGGGATCTTTGTTTGTGGATTTCTTTGAATAAGTATCTTAATTATAAAATAAAATTGATTTTTTTGAGAAATTAAGGAAGTCAATTAAATCATTTTAGAATATTTATATTTTTATTTTTTTCTCTAAACTAATTAATTTGACTAATAAACTGATATATAATCTAAAGATACTAAGAATATAAATACTCTAAAATGATTTAATTGGCTTCCTTAATTTCTCCAAAAAAATCAAATTTGTCTTATAATTAGGATTAGAGGGAGTATCATTTTTTCAAGAAAAGTCACACTAGCCTCATAAAATTTTTTTTTTCGCTGTTTTAAAATTTTCAATAAAATTTCCAGGTCAAAAAAAAAATCAATGAAATTTTGTGTTGGTCTTAAATTGTATGAAAACAATTGTCTAAAAAAAACTAAGGTATTAAAGACCGGACCGGGTATTGAACCGGTCGGGGTACTGGGTTAAGGGTCAGTGGGTCAAATCGGGACCAAACCGGTGAGTAATTGAAAATTTTAGGCTTATAGTATAAAATTCTAAAGGAAAAAGTTAAAAATTTTTTTTTTTTATTTGGGACCCGGACCGGACCGTGAACCGGACCGGTCTAGTGACCGGTTCGGCGGTTTCCGATCCGGTCCGGGTCCGGGAACACTGAAAAAAACTGTTTTTGTTGAGTTGTCAGTGTAACCATCATCTCATCCAGAAGAACTCTTCTATATTTTTTTAATAATCACTCAATACTTAATACGACTCATTTGGTTCTTCCCACACATTAAATGGGCATATTTCTTGTACCCTTTTATTTGAGCAATGAATTCTAGTTTACATAAATAAAAAAAAATAGAAACTTTCTTATCATGATTTTTTTTCCATTTATAATAAAAAAATAATATAGTTATTTTAATATTTTAAATTTAATAAAGTATATAGTTCGACTTATATTTTTTTGCCTTATATTGAAGTATGAAAAGATTCAGTAAATAATCATAAAATTAAAAAATACACATAAAAAATTAAACTCCAAAATTATTTTGAAAATATAACAATAAAATATTTAAATTATTAAATAAAATTTTTTTTGTGATTTAAAATTAAGATTTATTATGTTTAAATTTAAAATTGTCACTATAGATATCTTCAATTTTTGATATTTAACAATGTTTTCTTCAAGTCTTCTTTTTCTTGATAAAGCTAATGCTACTTAGGCTTGCACATATACTTTGGCACATGGCTTCTGTCTTCTAAAACAATATTTGTTCACCAAAATTGTTTTCATCTTGTGGAGAAAGGAGCTCTAGAAAAACCAATATATTTATTAAAAAAATATAAGAAACTACACTATTCATTATTCTAAAACATTTAACTGCTCTTCAGAAATTCATATTTGCATTTTCAGCCTAAAAAACAGAGTGTTAGCATTGTGAGATCAGTCCATTTTGTAGACTTCAAAAATAAATGACAAAAATAACTCCAAAATCTACGAATACCAATTCAGAACCTCAAAATGGTCTAATTACTACGAAGTCACCAAAAACTAGCTTGAGATTAAATTTTATACCAAAATTACCTGAATACCCTTAATTTGAAATCTGAAAAATAAAGACAACAACAATTTAACAAGAATTTTAACTTACAAAATGATAATAACAAATAAAGTAGGGACAACTAATTTACAATTGTTTTCTTTGAAGATCAATGATAAAAAAAGTTTAATAAGTAATTGTAAGGCCCCTTTATTATGCATCGGAAGCGATATCATTATTATTACTGCTTAGGAGAATTAGTAAATAACTCCTAGCCAAAAACTTTCACAATTATTCTTAAGACTCTATTCATTTGGTAAAGAATGTATTTACTAAATTATTTATCTTTCTATACGAGGTTACTATCTTCGCTCCATTTATTACTATCAGAGTTATGCTCTGCTTATTAAGCTCGTAGAATGTTTCTTAGCTAGTGGGCTCGTACCATACAATTACCCATTTCTAGTTCAATTAACGCGCTCGAATAATTAATATGTTCGTCATGCAGGTTATATAGTTAATCACATCAAATATTACTACTTAACATAATAGCGTGTAATAATTCCTCAACTCTTCATCCGCAACTTCTTTTCCTGGCACATCGTCATGCACTCCTTTCCGATGCTCACCTACCCAAATGGTTGGTTGGGCGAGGGTGAGATTCGGCGGAATCTCAGTAGCAAACAATACCAATAATGCATGTAAAATAAATGCTAATACATGATATACTTGCTTTACGTAGGCTCACATTAACATAATGACATATTTGCATGCTCAATGCGTCACATTTCTTACATATGGTCATAACATCAATAGAAAATAGAGCTTCAATCATTCAATTATGTTACACATAGACAAGTAAGGCAATCATGCACATCAACACATAAGCATACATATCAATACACGCAAGTAGGGTAAGTTCGCTACGTTTTGTCTTCGAGTCCCCTTTTATACCTTGTCTTCCAACCACTGAAGTTGCTTCCATTGTTTCTTCTTAGTCATCTCATGGTCCTAAATAAATGGTTATATTATTAGAGCCATGATAAATAAATATCCAATGGGCTACATGGGCCCTCAACAACTTTAAGGGCCTAATCCTAACCCTTGGGTTCCTAATTATTACATTTGTGCCATTAAATCTTAAATTCGTATAAGACATAAAGTTGGTAGCTTTTTCATTGTGCTTTGAAAAATCATAACTAATTTTACAAAACTCCAATTCGGTTGGTTCAAAGAATCAAAGCTCAATGTGATCCTTATTAAGTCCACTTTAAGGGAAAAGTAATTAACACTGCCAGTTACACGCACACATTTTTAGAATTCTCAATTATTCATTTCTATCACAAAATCCTGCCCGGAATTAATGTCTAACTTCCAATAAGCATAACTTTTTGTGTACTTATCCATTTAGTACAAATTACCATCAAATTAAGCTTATTGTGTCTACTTTATTTCTAAAAATTTTCATGGACATTGGAATTCATTTGGCCAGACAAAAATACATCACCATCAGTCTGCCACAGAACAACTTCCAGCCCAATTTTCAAAAATCATAATTAATTCTAGAAAACTCCAAATTGACTGATTCCAAAAACATTGTAAACCTCTTTAAGTATAATTTCAAAGAAAAATATCATTTTCTGGAATCGATTCCAGAAACAGGGTTCAAATTTGAAAAATCATAACTTTAAACCACTAGTCCAAAAATTACATTCTACCAATCAAAATGAAGCTCAATATGTCTACTTTCATTCTGGAAATTTTCATAGCATTTGGACTAGGTTTGACTAATAAAAAACAAGCCACAACATCGCTGCTTTCCAGAAAATGAAATATAACTGCACTACTCTTAAGTTCCAAATTTGTGATTTCTTGTTCATTTAACAACATTTACAAGACCAACCACCATGAACTTTTAAGAAAAACCATATAACTGAAATTAGGGCAAAAATACCCATTCCATAAAGCTCAACCAAACCACATAATATATGTTTTAAAAGAAAGCTCTTACTCACCTCTTACTTCTTCTAAGTTTTATTTCTTGATTCCACAACTTTGAACTTTGATAAATGCCTCAAAACACCTCCTCTTGAAAAACTATGATCATAGGAATGAAGCTTAGTCTAAGAGGAATAATGTTCATGAAGACACTTTTGGCTAGAAAGGTGAGTAGGAGGGGAAAATCTTAGAAAGAAGTTTCTTACCTTTCTTGAAATTTCAGATCTCTCTCTCTCACCCCCCCCCCCTTTTGGACGTCCAAAATGATCAAGAAGGAGGGTGATGTGTTTTTAAGTCACTTATTTCCCTTCATTATGGGTTGAACAAAATCCCAAAGAAAATGGAAGGCCAACATCACATCTCACTTTAGTTTGATTTGCTACTAAGGTGACATGTGTCTTGATTAACCTCATAAGTGACAAATGGCTTGATAAAAAAATTTTCTTGCTTTTATTCTTCACTTAACCGAAAATGAGAGAGAGAGAGAGAGAGAGAGAGAGAGAGAGAGAATGGAGTGAAAATGAAGCATTCAATTGTCCAATGATCTTACAAGAAAAACACCAAGGTTATTAATCAATGGTTAATTGGGCTTACTTGGTTATCTTGAAGATTGGTTTTGTTAGGTCAATTAATTGAGGTTTAGTTCAATTGAAACCATTTTCTCTTCTATTTGGTTGGCTTGGGCTGAAATTTTTTTTGGTTTGGACTAAGGCTTGGGCTGAAATTAGAGAGAGGGAAAATAGGGAAATGCCTTACCCAATGGTTCATGGCTTCTTATACACTAGGTAGTTAATTAACCAGTGGTTTATTGGATAACTCATCTTGTCTCCCTTGCGTTTATCTAATGGTTTTCTTAGTGAATTTTCTTGTCTTATATTTTCTTTTCTCATACTTACTCTTACTTTTTCAAGAACAAATCCTAACCCTAAATCTTGGGTACAATTTTGACCTCAAGATCCAATGGCAAATGACTCTTTTTCCCTTGATTATGATAACATTATTTCTTGTGCGATTAGTTCTTTCAATTCTCTTGCTTAATTCTTTCTAGACACTTGTTCCCTTTTCCTTTGGATCTGGGTTAGGTTTTATGTCATACTGACATATCAAAAAGGAATCGGGTACTTTCTTTCGATTGATTCACATCGAAATTCATATTATATTATGGGTGCGGTTTTTAAAAGTCATTATGCTTCTTATACATTCTTGGGATTCTTAGTGTGTGTTTGTTGGGCTTATTTTTGGACAATAAGTCCTTATTACGTAAGCCGAGATAAAACCCCTCTCACATATTTACCTCATATACCGTGAATCACGATTTATAAGCACTTATTACCCAAAAATAAGTTATTCCAAACGAGCACTTACTAAATTAGACTTAATAGTCTACTTTATTCAGGTTTATTCTCTAACCTCTAGTCCCAAAATTCGGGATATTACAATAATAATTTTAAGTTATCAAATGACAACAACAAATAATTTCACCTAGGACAATTAGGTTATTTCATTAAAAAATTGATTTTAGAAAAGTCCCTAATGACTTCATAAGTCGTTGGAGAAATCATTTTGAAATTTTCATATTGCAATGGTTCCTATAGGTCTTTCTCCTATAAGAAGTTTTTTTTTTTTTTTTTGTAATAGAAATATTTTCAGGAAAATTTCACTGAAGGAACCACTACAGGCAATTAATATCAAATCCCCCCCCCCCCCCCCCCAAATCCTGAAACCTCACCGTAGGAACTTGGGGGCAAAAAGAAATTAAAAGTTATTCTATAAAGACATCAATAGTTCAATGCCTTTTGTTATTGAACTATTTAGAGTATTTTTCCAGGTTTAGGAACTTGGATCGGACCGGCCCCGAAACCGGCGAACCTGCCGGTAGACCGGTCCAGTTCCCGGTCTAATCCGGGTTCCTGTTTAAAATTTTATTTTTCCTTTATAATTTCATACTATAAGCCTAAAATCTTCAATTTCTTATCGGTTTGGTCCCAGTTTAGCTCCGGTTTGGCCCCGATCTGACCTACTGACCCTTAATCCAGTATCTCGACTGGTTCAATATCCGGTCCAGGTTTTAATACCTTGGTATTTTTATTTTAGAGTATTTTTATTTTTTTCTTTAAACTAATTAGTTTCACTAATAAATTAATATATAATCTAAGAATATATAACATATGATATAATTAAATAAATTATTTAACTTTCTTAATTTCTCTAAAAAAAATCAATTTTATCGAATATTTAAAAAGCTAGTAATTTTTAAAATTCTTACAACATTTTCCAGTCACTGTGGTATCAATCGAAAATTTCTCCAATTGTCAGCAGCAGATTGGGAACCAGTTGACCGTTTACCATGATGATTCTGAGTACCACCTCCAACCAATTCCGGGCAAAGGCGGTGTCCCCACAAAGCAAAACGACAGATGGTGAAAATGTCCATAAGCGATTGAAAATTTCAACTTCAACTGAATTTGTTCCGTCGCCACTTGTTTCGTTGTTGTCGCCGTCGCCGTCGCTAGCGACTGAACCAGAGCAAGCGCGACTGGTGGTTCTAATTGACTCCCAAGAAAACAGGGTGCGTCTCGTTCGCATGCTGATGGCGTGTGCGAAGGAAGAACAATTTGAAGCTGGCGGAGGCACATGTGGAGCACGTAGGTAAGCCTGCAGCATCTCAAGCTGGAGCAGTGAGGAAAGTGGCTTCTTGCTTCGCTCAAGCTTTAGCTCATGGAATTTATGGAATTTCACAACCATCCATCGATACGCTCTATATGCATTTCTACGAGTCCTGCCTTTGCCTAGAGTTCTCCCATTTCACGGCGAACCAAGCTACCTATGCTACATCGTATCATAGTTAGCAACATTAACACGTTATAAACAAGTGGAATTTTTTTATAAATAAGTGAAATAATCATATGAACAAGTGTAGAATAGTTTTATGAATAAAATAAATTAATTTTTTTAACAATTTCTCATTTGCAAGTGTCTTATATTTCACAGACAAATGTAATAGTCATATGAACAAGTTATATATTTTTATTAACAAGATAAATTAACTTTTAACAAGATAAAATTTGCAAGTGTCTTGTATATCACGAACAAGTCAAATAGTCCAATAAACAAATAGAATATTTTTATTAATAAGATAAATTAATTTTTAATAAAATCAAATTTGCAGGTATCTTATACATCAAAAATAAGTCGAATAGTCCTATAAATAAGTGGAATAGTTTTACAAACTTGATAAATTAATTTCTTAACAATTGGGAAGGTGACTCAGCAAAATGGAGTTGGTGCACATTTAGTCATTTACTAATAATTGCAAAAACTTGTCTTGTATCATCTATACCTTTCAGACTAGATTTTTATAGGCCTGATCTTACTTTTTAATTAGATTTTAATCATTTTGTTATCTAAAATGTTGCAGAATATAAAATAATATCAAATACCTGTTTATAATAATCAACTTATATAGTAAATAATTTTTTTTCAATGGTTAAGAAATTAATTTATCTTATTCATGAGATTATTCCACTTGTTTATGATGAATAAGACACTTACAAATAAATAATTGTTAAGAAATTAATCTATATTGTTTATAGAACTATTTCACTCTTATGGTGTGTAAGATACTAACAAAAGTACAATTCTTAATAAGTTAATTTATCGTTCATAGAACTATTTTACCTGTTAATGGTGAGTAAACCACTGGTTAATAAATAATTGATAAAAAAAATTAATTTATCTTATTCACAAAACTATTTCACTTATTCATAGGATTATTCAACCTATCCATTTATGCACAAGACATTTGCAAATTTGATCTTGTCCGTAATGTATAAAGGACTTGCTAACCATGATGTAAAGTATGTAGCTCAGTTTGTTGTGAAATGGGCAAATTTTAGGTAAGGGCAAGACTCGTAGAAATGCATATAGAGCACATCGGAGAAGGCCGAATCAATGGATGGTTGTGAAATTCCATAAATCCGGTGAGTTGAAGTTGAGCGAAGTAGGAAGCCACCTTCCTCGTTGCTCCGGCTTGAGACGTTGCAAGCCTGCCCACGTGCTCCACAAGTGCTTGCGCCAGTTTCAAATCGTTCTGCTGAACCGCCTCTGCACATGCCACCAGCGTGCATGAGACGCACCTTGTTTTCTTGGGAGTCAACGTGAACCACCGTACGTGGTTGCTCTGGTACAGTCGTCGGCAAAGGCAACGAAGCGGGTGACGACATAACAGATTCAGTTGAAGGTGAAGTTTTCAATCGCATATGGAAGGGGTATTGATGTCTTTTTAGCGTAACTTTTAATTTCATTTTGCCCCAAGTCCATGCAGTGAGGTTTTAGAATTTTTCGGGGGCCATTTGATGTTAATTGGCTGCAGTGGTCCTTGAGTGAGCTTCTACGTTTGGATTTGTAAAACTGGGCCTTCTATAGAATAATGAGCAGAAGTCCTGATTTTTAAAAGGTCTCCGTATTCTTTTTAGGTGAAACATTTCAAAAATCAAAAAAAAAAAAAAAAAAACTTGCTAAATCAGTTGGTTGGGTAGTTCAACTGAGGAAATTGCTTATTAGACCATAGCGTAAATCTGCATATTTAAAAGAGCTTACAAAGTAATGGTGGTTAAGCGCCCCCCAAAAAATGATGGTAAAGTACAATTTTTTTTTTAAAAAGAAAACCTTGAAATCTTTTAATCAAGATTTTAAATTCAAGATTTATTTGTAAAAAAGTAAACAAATAGAGATATCCATATAGAGAGATCTAGAGCCATACACTTAGGGTGTGTTTGGTTTGAGGGGAGGGTAAGGGAGGAGGGGAGGAGTAAATTATTTTTTTGAGTTGAAGATATTTAAATTTTGGGCGAAAACTTAAAATTTAAAAGAAATAAGAGGGTAAATTTTGGATGGGAATCCAAAATTTAAAAAAATAAGAGGATAAATTTTGGATTTCTTTTGTCTAAAATTATAATTTACCTACTCTCCCCCCTCCCCGCAAACCAAACACCCAAAGGAGGAGATGATAGTAAGCTGTTCACTGGAGGAGGAGGTGATGATATTAATGGAGAGGTTTCTTATTTTTGATTTTTTTTTTTTCATGAAATGGTGATAAGGATGATGTGGCATTATAGCCAACTCATCACACATTGGTGTTTGTGTATTTAACAGAAGGGAACATTAGCACCTTTCTTTTACACTTCTGAGGTATATCCCCCCCCCCCCCAAAACTTTCAGGTGTCCCGTGCCCATTCATGAAAACTTTTAGGGCATTTTAGCCCATTAACCCTATTTTTAATTAACTTATTTTAATTTTACTTAGTTAAAAGTAAATTTCATTATGCATAGAAGGGGAGGTAGGTTAATATAAATAAAATTTCTCACCACGCAATTATGACTACAATCTGCATTTTTTACCACCCAATTCAACATAGTGCCCAGTGGGCAGCTCCAACAATTAGTGCAGTGGCTAAGTTCCTGGAGTCTCCTCTGATATGGAAGCCACCGGAGGAGGGTTTTGTTAAAGTAAATGTCGATGCCGCTTATTCTCATGCGCAGAAATGTTCAGCTTGTGCTGATATTAGTCGAGACCATAAGGGGGAGGTGTAGAAAGGTTTCTTGTGTTCCCTGGATACTGATGGGAGTCATGCGGCGCAAGTATGGGGTGTTTTATGGAAAAACTGCAGAATTATGAGCAATATAAAGGTCACCATGATGTTTTCACGGAGATTGTCGCTATGATGAAAAGGGATTGGCAAGTCCAGGTGGGTTGGTGTAGACGTGAGGCCAATGGCGCTGCTGATGCACTAGCTAAAGAGGCTCTATCTGTGGCTAACGGTTTCGTCAGCTTTTCGTTACCTATCCTACTGATTTCATTATGAATATCATCATGAAGGTAGCATTGTACGCCAATAGTTTTCCTCACGGGCATGTACTCTCATTAAAAAAAAAATGTAATGACATAGTTTAGAAGCCACTGATGCAATCAAGCCTGTTTGATCATGGGTGATATATGACCCTATTAATGATTCTTTTGGTGAAAAACCTCATCAACGATCAAATTCGTTAGACTCATTCAGAGAAGATTGCACATATGACTAAAAACAGGAATAGCCTTCCTGCTTGATTTACCAAAATTAGGGGGGGAAGTGCTCAATATCCATTCCAGGGTGACCGGATTGTGTCGATCCCATTCCCATCCCTCTAAGCAAACTTTTTGCAGTTTCTCGCTCCTGCAACAAAGAATTACAATGTTAAATGATTTGGTGACCAACATAAATTTCAAATTATTCTGTGGTTACTGTACTCACCGGTCCGGTATAATCCAGAAGACGTGTACAATAAACCTCTGCTTCTTCATCTCGTTTTTGGGCTCTGCAGTATGTTGCAAGATAAACCAAAGCCTCAACCATGTTAGGTCCTTCCCTCTCCTCATCTTCCATCCTTTCCAAATCCTTCTTGTAGTAAAATGCTGCCTCGTCAGGACGCCCCAGCTCAGAGTGCAGCTTTGCTAGTTGGTGAAGAGCGATTGCCTCCCCGTCATTACAATCTGCAGCCCTTCTGTAACACTTTATGGCCTCATCAAGCATTCGAAGCTGATCAGTTTCGTAGCATTGCCCCATTGCATTCCACAATCGAGAATCATTTGGCTGAAAGAACACGGACTTGCGGAAGTAGTGAAGAGCATAGAAAGGCATGCCCATCATCTCGTAAGCTTGCCCCAGTCCATACCAAGCACGATAATCACATGGGTCTATATCTACAGCACGACGATACGCATCAACAGCTGCCGGAGTGTTCTTCATCTCAACAAACTCATGACCCATCAGTGTCCAGGCCGATAAATAATTTTTGTTTAATTTGAGGGCCCTCCTAAAATACACAACCGACTTTTCATGCATCCCCTTTAAACTGTAATAATTCCCAATGATACAACAAGATTCAGGTCTATATTTATCAGTCATAAATACTCTATGGGCAAGGTGACTCAGAGCAGAAGCAGATTCCTTAGCATACAGCACATTGGAGTACATATCCATGTCGTCTACTCTGTAAGGATCATTTCGTAGAAGCTCTTCAAATATTGCTTCAACTTGATCAAATTCCCTCAAACTGTACTGGGCTTTTGCAACCTGAGCCTGTATATAATTACTATAGCCAAAGGTTCCTTGTAAGTATTGATATTTTGCCAAAGACTCATTGTGCATCCTTAATTCTTGGTAAGCACTAGCAAGAAAAAAGTCTTTCATCCAGTGATTATTGAGATTAAGACTATTTAGGATGTCAATTGTAGGGCATAAAGATTGCAGCTCAGACCAGGCGTTCCAGTTCCAAGGGTAATTATTCAAAGATTCCTCAAGAACTGTACGAGCAAGACTCTCACTGCCTTTCTGTTTGAGCACCAGACCATATAAGTACAATCCAAATGGATCAATTGTACCATTCTTGCGAAGTGTTGACAACTCCCTCTCCAAAGAAACCAATTCTTGATTTATGGCATCACTCTTACCTAAAGGTCCTTCAAGTTCTATCATCTCTTCCTCTTTTCTTTTTTCTCCAGCCTGTATGAAGCAAAAACTAAGGAACTATAAGTTTTAGACATGAAGTTTCCAATGAGCTTCAGCTGTAAGTCTCCTAATAATACATTCGCAAATGAGTTGAAGCAAATAAATGCATTAGTTTAGATGCAGTCAAAGAATTATACTTTGTTATTGACAGATTAATATGTCAGCGCATTACTTTAATTCAAGACAACTCATCTCTATTAGCGCATTTAAAGCTGCTATCTTCTCATGCTCAACGTAGCCACCTATTGAATATACTCTATTGCGAGGGTAATCGATAGATGACTTGGTATGCTACCCATATTGGTTTTCCCAGGAAGCAAATCTATTTGTCCGTCTAGTTTAACTAGTTTTTTTGTTTTCTTTCGTCTAATTTTCAGTAATTGAATTAGAAATATAATGATGATGCACATGTCAGAAATAACGATGACACAACCAGATCTCTAACTGATTAAATTCTCCCACAAAACAACATAACAACCATTTGCGGGAGAGAACATTAAACTCTAGGATGCATTAAAACCTGCAGTGGCACGCCAGACATCAGTTTAGATAATAGCATTTATTGAAAAATAAAACACAACTGACCAAATATAGAGCATAGCAGCGCAAGAAAAGAGATTTCCTTCCAGTTTGATCACGAAGAACATGTGCAGCTCTTTTATACTCCCGGCAGTCAAAATAAGATTTAGCCAAAAGATAAAAATCCCCATCAACCAAGTCATCTTCCACCATCACAGGAGTGGTTACATACGAAACGCCAGCAACCGGAGTAGCAGTGATCTCATTAGTCCGATATCTTCTCTGAATACTTGAGCTCCCACGCTGAAATCTGGTGTTTGAAGGAGTGAATTTTGCTGGGTCTTGCTCAATGCCAGTCAATTGTTCTGCCGCCCTGCAAATTCGAATGCAATTACACATTCTATTTGTTTCGCATTTAAAGTACTCAATGGCATTCAAGTAAAATGATCATCGGTAATTTTACATTCTATACTTCTAAAGTATCCACGCTCAGATTTTTCACCCCTATAAATTCAAGTCCAGGGAAACAAAAGGGTCCGAAAATGTAATACTCAGGCTTAACTCTACTCCAACAAGAGATTCATGAGATAAAAGGGTCGGAAAACAGTTAAAGTGAGTTAAAAGAAAGCAGGAACTTTAGGGTTTCTGAGATTGAGTACCATTTGGAAGCAGAGTACAGACAACGATCATTGAGTTGACGAATTGCAATGCGAAGCTCACTTCGGCAACTATCTTTGGAACTCATCGAATCGATTACTGCTGAGGGAACAAATCAACGACAGTTCGTCATGAAAGTGGAAACCCAAGAGCAAGCTCCGTGTGGCAGTAAGTAGCAACTTCTAATGTGCGCTGCTAAAGAGAACAACGACCGGCGAGCAGATTTACAACGACCTCAACGCGATGGCAACGTACGGGGTGAGGAGTGAGCGACAGAGCGACGGAGGCTGAGGGGAATGTGAATGAGCGCGAACCCTCCTACGGATTTTCCTTCGAATGAGCCAGGGCAATTTGATAATTTCAAAATTAGAATTTACTGATTCTGTCCTAAATATAAGATAAAATTGATTTTTTTTAGAGAGATTAAAAAAGTTAAATAAATTATTTAATCATATATATGTTATGTTTCCTTATATTATATATTAATTTATTAGTTAAACTAATTATTTTGAAGAAAAAAATAAAAATAAAAATACTCTAAAATAATTTAATTAGATTTCTTAATTTCTCCAAAAAAAAATCAACTTTATCTTATAATTAGGATCAGAGGGAATATTACACTAAGGCCCATTTGGTACAAGGAACATTTGAGGAGGGGAGGGAAAGGAAGGGAAGATTGTGAGGAAATTTTAAAAAATTGACTTATTTGATAGTAATGGAAAGGAACCTAGGTTGAGGAAAAATAAGATATTTAGTAGGAAGAAAAGTGAATAGGTTAAGTGGGAAGGATTGGTGAAATACCCAAAATACCCCAAAAAAGAAATAGAAGTTCAAGTTCAAACTTAACAGCCCAATTTGAACTCAACCTTCGTTGATATTGTTCATTATCTTCCTTGTCTGGTTTCAATGAAAATGAAACCATTCCACACACTGACTGGACCCGTTACAGCCTTTTTTATTCAGCGCCAACACCTTCCTTTACCATATTCACTCTCTTTCCATGTCTTCACCGTCCTCTCTCTTTCTGGCATCACTCCCTCTTCTTCCTCCCACCACTGTCACCTTCCCTTCCAGTCTCACCAAACTCACCCACCGTCATCATCTTCTTCTTCTCACACAACCAAAGAGAAAATGGATACCCTAATTAAAGAGAAACAAAGCAAGAAAGAAAGACCAAGAAAGCTCATGCACAATTGTACTTTTGGGGGGCATTTTGGTCAAACCAAGTTGCCTTCCCAAGAACAATTTTAAGATCCCACCACTTTTGGAGGGATATGAGGTCCCCATGTTTAAGGGCACATGGCAGAAGGCGGAACTGATTTTTGGTTACTGTTGGAGCGCCAAACGGGTTTTTGCCTAGGGAAGTGTGGAATCTTCCCTCCTATCGCCTTTAGTTCAGCGTACCAAACGGGTCCTAAGGTCACATGGAACTTTTTAGTTATTTGGAGATTTCTGAGGATTTTTTAGTGGTTATTTGTCTTGCAAGACTCAACTGGCGATTTCTTTAAAAAAAAAAAGATAGAAAAAGAACTTTAAATTTGTAAAACCTCAAATCAAATATTTCTCAAACAATAAGTTGTAAATTGCTTATTAAATTTCGTCATTCCCTTATTAATTTTTGATAACAAATTTGATTTAGGATTTTATAATTTCAAAAAAAATTTATCTTTTTTGCTTTGTTCTACACACACACACACACACATATATATATATATATATATATATGAATGGATGTATGTATGTATAAGTGAACAGACTGGGCAGATAGAATAGCTGAAATAATATGTTATACAGCAATAACAAATGAATTATTAGAAATGTTAAATCCAACTTTGAAAATGATGAATGCAGTAGAAGAAAGTGAATATGATGAAATAGAAAGATTAATGGGTTAAGAAGAAGAGGAATTGGAACCAATCAGACAGGAATTTAAAAATGCTACAAAATTAGAATGTCAAGAAGAATATAAGCAATTAAATACAGGAATAGTAATATAAGAAGGAGGTAGTTCAGGAACCAAAATGGAAACTAATATACTTGAAAAAATAAGAACCGAAGAAGATTATATAAGAACTAGAATGCAAAGAGAAGCAGAATTAAAACATAAGGAAAATATGAAAGAAGAAACAATGGAATATGAAGTAAAATTTAATACACCAAAAAGTTCAGGATTTGTACCACCCTCGATAGAACAATTTGAAACAAAAAGTATACCTAATTCAGGAATTTGGTTCAACTTAGATTGTAATTTAAATAATGAAAAAATAATAGAAGAATGGGCTAAAGCACAATTAATAGCATTAATGGGAAAAAACTTAGAAAACTCTATAACAAGTATATTAATAGAATCAAGTGTTTTAGGAAATGTATTAAATTGGTAGAAAAGTACAAATGAAGATTGGAGAGAAGAAGTAAGAAGAATAAATAAACATGATTATGGAAGTAGAAAAGAATTTTATGCATTATTAGTGAGAAGATATGAACAAGTAATAAGAAATGAATTTGTAGGAAGAAGTTTAGGAGCCGATGAAGAAACACAAAGTAAAAGAGCAAAAGAAAAAATATATCAGATAGAAATATGTTTTTTAGAATCAAAATATTTAAATCAGTATATATGTGAATTTCAAAAATATTTTTATGAAATAAGAATGAATCCAGATGAAAAAAGAAAAATATATTTAGATTATTTTATAGAAAATTATCTAGAATAATAGGAGAAACTATAATAGAGGATTATTTTCAAGGATTTAAAGATAGAATAGATTTAATACCATTTGTAGATACTTTAGGAAGAAGAATAGATTTCTTAAGAGAATATTTGTCAGATAAGTGTAAACAAGCATGGAAAAATATGAAGTATTATAAAACAAATAAAATGATAATAAGATGTGGAGAATATGAAAAACCTCATAGATGGGGATATGATAAAGAAAGAAGAATAAAACAAAAATCTAAGAAATATAATAAGTTCAGAAAACCAATAAAAAGATATAATAAGTATAGATATAAATTTAAGAAATATCCAAAAGAAAAACTTCATAAAAAATACAAACCAAGAAAATATTTCAAGAAAGGAAGAAAAAAAACTTAGAAAATGTCGATGTTATAATTATGGAAAAATATGACATATATCTAAAGAATGTAAAGAACCAAGAGATAAAAAAGACAATGAAAATATTAGAACAAGCCAATGAATATGATTTAGAACCTTTAAAATTTGGTGAAGAAATATATAGTGACGTAGAAAATCCAGAAATAGAGATTTATAAAATAAAAATAATAAGTGATTTAGAAGTAGAAATAGAAACAGAAGATGAATCAGATAATTCAGATATAAAATATTTAGAAGAAGGAATAAAATTATATATGATGAATAGTTATATGCAAGAGGATACAAATAATGAAGAGGAACAAAGTAATGAATATGAAGAGCATGAAGAATATAGAAATGTAAATAAAGGATCTGTAGAAAGAAGAATGACATTTAATAAAAAAACAATATGATAAGTTAAAAGATATAAAATTAAATATGAAACCAGAACAACCAACAAAAGAAAATTTTATGGGCAAAGTTAGTAAGATATTGAAAACTAAGAAAAATATAAAAAGTCATTGTGTAATACTAGAAAAGAAACATCCTATAGAATTATCATTAATAGAAGGAGTATTAAGAATACCATTGATAAATAAAGGATTAATGGAACATGAAATTTCTAAATTACCATTTAAGGATGAAGTAACTGAGATATATATTGTAAGAATACAATTATTAGTAAAAACATATTTTAGAAAAGGAATAGATTCACCTATAGAATTATTAGTAACAGATGGAAGTATAATAAGCTGTGTGGAAGATAGTATATTAGGAATATTAGCAGGAAATCTTATATATCAAAATTTAAAATTTACTTTAAATACTAATTTTGCAATATCAAAAAATGATGAACATATAGATCAATCTATAATGATTTATCATAAATTAAAAGGAATAAAATTATTACAAGGAGCAAAAACTATAAGTATAACAGCCATGTTGGGATTAGTATTTACAAATGAACATAAAATATTTAATAGATCAAAGGGAAGGATAAGTATAGAGAAACAATTTATGTCAATACTAAAAGAAATACCTGTAGATCCAACAAATATAACTATACTGAAACAATTAAAAATAGAAATAGATAAAACTATAAGTTTTAATGATAAACCTGGAAAAAGATTGATAGCAAATGATAATCTAGGAAATAGATCTTTAAGAATAAATAATTTGGAACACCCACAAATAACTATAAATATAGATTCAAGGAGAAGAAGTATTGATATAAGTCGAAGTTCAAATTCAAGAACAAGTGAAAAAACATTAGCAGAAATCCCTATAACAACAGATTTAGCAGAAATAAGAAAAGAAGTAGATTATTTGGATATAACTAAGACAAAAACAGAAAATAAAATATTAGCAGAAATAAAACAAAATGGATTATGGAAAGAAATAATAATATTAATAGATGAAAAGAGAGAAAGAAGTACTATAGAATTAGAATATACTGAAAACAATTTAGAAGAAACTATGGATGGGATCAAAACAAGTGCTATATTAAGATTTAATAAAAGAGATATATTAGAATTAGTATTATGGGTAGATGAAGATGAAAATAAGACTTGTAAGATAATAGTAGGAAAAGATTTTTTAGAAAAAGTAAAACCTTATAGAATCCAAGAAGAAAAAATGATGTTTAATATGAACTGTCAAACAATTATAATTCAAAAGTTAAAATGATGTTACACATAAATCAAACGGTAAAAGTAATAAGAGTAATATTAGGTGAAAATGATTCTTATTATATTGATGATGAAAGAATAATAATTCCAAAAGAAGATAAAAGTATGATGAGATATATAGTAAACAAAAATAGAAAGATCAAATCAAAGAGAGAAGAGAATGCTAAGAAGAGCATATTTTAAACAATCAGAGAATTTTGTACAAGAATATAATGAAGTAGTCAATAATATGATGAATAGAAAAGAAATACAACAAAAATTGAAAGAAAACCTAGAATTGCCATCTAGAGTTTAGTTATATGGATAGGATAACAATTTATGATAAAATTACATGGTCTTATTATCAACAGAATAGAAAAGTAAGGATACCTACAATAGAAAAAGGATTAATGAAAAGTATAATAAATAAAATTAATAAAGTAAATCAGGATGAAGAAGAAGCTTTAAGACAATTAATTAAAGAAGGTCAATATAATAGAAGCCAATATTTACAAATGTTTAATAGTGTCATAAGAAGAAAAAGACGAAAAATAATCTTAAAAGAATGTTTAAAAAACACCTGGAATTGTTATCAAGATGTTAAATGGATAGATTAATGATAGATGAAGAAAGTTGGCAATACTATAAAAAAGATAATATGGTAATTATACCAAAAAATGACAAAAGTTTCATAAGATTGATAATAAAAAAGATAAAGAGAACTCATAAATATGAAAATAGAAGGTTAAAATACATTTTCTTTAATCATCCATTATTATATGAAGAAGAATATAATATAGTATTAGAAGAAAGAAGCAGAAGAAAAAGTGTAAAGAAAACATTGAAATCAAAATTAGAATTATTGCCAAGAATATGAGGTCATTATATTATATTTTGGTGAAATTTAATTATAAAAAAATATAGAGCTAGAAAATATTATGCCCTAGTAGATACAGGAGCAAACTTAACTGTAGCAAAATATAATGTGTTACCGCCAGAAATGTGGAAAAGAAAAAATAGAATGCTCAGAATGGAAAGTGCAGGAAAATAAATTCATATGATTGAATTAGAAGCAAAATATATAAACATACAAATAGGAAATTACGAATTATTGATAAAAGAACTAAATCAATATAATGAGCCATCATGTGACGCGATATTAGGATTAGACTTCTTAGAACAATATTATCTTACACTTATGATAAGTAAAGCCTTAGTATTAACTACACCTTGTAAGCATGAAGCATGGGGAATAAGAATAACTAGACCATACAGAAGAAAAGATGAAAAATTTCAAAAGAAAAATAATGAACATGAACTTCAATTCTTACCAAATAATGATCCCGTAGAAATACAACATCTATTAGCTACTTTACATATTATAGAAGTAAAAACTCTAGAACAAAGAATAATAGACAATTATAGTGAAAATCCTTTAGGGTCTGTTTGGTACGATGGAAATGAAGGCATGGAAATAGAATTGTGATTGAATTCCATATGTGAGTTTGTTTGGTATGATAGAATTGGAATTTTTTCCAAATCCATATCCACCAAAATGCCCAGAATTGATTTTCACCCTCAACCCCTAAGATTTGCAATTCCATGTATGAAGATTTCATATTTGCCCCTCACCACCTTCATCGAGCTTCGTCGCCTTCTTCATCGAGCTTCCGGACATAGACGCCTGTGACCCTTGTGCGAGCTTCGTCGACGCCTCTAACCCACGCCGGACTTCGCCGCCTCCTGCGACCCATGCCCAAGCTTCACTGACACTTGGAAAGATTTTTTTTTGGAAATATAGCCAGTCTCATTTCTGGAAATCGCGTCTAGAGAGATTTTTTTTTTCAAAATTTCTGGGAAAAAAATTTTGTTTGAGAAGGACATTTTGGTCTTTTCACCTAAAAATCATGTCTCATTTTCTTGACATACCAAACATACTTTTAAACCTCATTTCCATATCCATATCCATTTTCATCAAAATCAATTCCAGCATACTAAACGGGCCCTTGGTTCATTGGGAAAAATCTAAGCCTATGGCAAAAATAGAATTAAAAGATTATAGTAAAGAGATTAATTGTAAACCTTATGCATGGACAGAAAATAATAGAAAAGAATTTATAATGCATATAGAAGAAATGAAAAAATATAATTTAATAAGAGAAAGTAGATCAGAATATTCATCACTCCCTACAATAGTAATGAAACATATTGAAGAAAAGAGAGGAAAAACTAGAATAGTAATTAATTATCAAAAGTTAAATGACTTAGCTATAAAAATAGATATCCAATACCTAAAATTGAATTGTTATTTAATATTATAAAAGGAAAGACTTTATTCAGTAAGTTTGGTTGTAAATCAGGATTTTTTCAAGTAAAACTAGAAGAAGAAAGTAAAAAATATATAGCTTTTAGTATATCAGAAGGTTTATATGAATGGAATGTCCTACCAATGAAATTCTATAATAGCCCTAGTATATTTCAGGAGTATGTATAAAAAATGTTATTACCTATAAGAGATTTTGCTGTAATATATATTGATGATATATTAATATTTTCTAAAGATGAAAAAGAACATGAACAACACTTAGAAAAATTTGTAAGTTTAATAGAAGAAAAAGGTTTGAATATATCACCCTCTAAGATGGAATTAAGAAAAGGAAAAATGCCACTTTTAGGGCAAATTATAACAAAAGATGGAGTAGAATTACAAGATCATATAAGTCAGAAAATATTTTAGTCTAAGAAGATAACAAATAAAAAAGAATTACAATCATTTTTAGGATTAGTAAATCAAGCAAGGAATTATATTCCTAATTTATCAAAATTAACGGCAAAAATATCTAAGTTAGCAGGAGAAAAACCTATATGGAATTGGGATAAAGATACAGAAAAAATTGTAGAAAATATAAAGTTGTTATGTAAAAATTTACTTAAGTTAACTATACCAATAAAAGAAAATATTAAATGTATAATATATACTGATGCTTCAGATAATTATTGGGGAGCAGCCTTATATTATGAAGATGAAAATGGAAATTGAACAAATAACAAGATATACAAGTGGAAAGTTTAATGAATCTCAAAGTAGATGTCATTCAAACTGGAAAGAACTTTTAGCAGTTGTAAAAGCCGTAGAAAAATTAGAGTTATTTATTGTTAACTCAAGATTTATAATTAAAACTGATAATACTCAAGTTAAACATTGGTTAACAAGAGGAGTAAAAAATAATAAATTAAGTAATAAAATGTTGATTAAATGATAGACATATTTGGCTTATTATGATTATGAAGTAGAATATGTTAAGGGAAAAAAAATATAATTGCTGATTACTTGAGCAGAAGGAATCAGTAAACAAGTTTGGAAGGCATAGTCCTGTACACCAGATGAGTAAAGATGAAGAATCATCTTGTATGATGAATCAACTTATAATGAAGATGAATATCTTTGAGATGAATATGAGTTTGTTGAGTAGCCAAGCTAGTACTAGTATACAAGGGCTATCAAGCTCTGTTGCTAGTATAAATGATGCTCTTGACGATATGTATATTCAACTTGAGAATAAGATGAGTAAGGCAAATATCCAGAAGGAATCTATTGATCTAGCTGTAAGGACAAATGTCCAAATGAATAATATGAATAAGGGCAAAGAAGCAATTATTGCTGGCCCATCAACACTTGTAAAAGGGCTATTCACCCTAGGTGAGTCATCCACTCATTTGAACTAAACTCTAATGGAGTCTTTAGGACTCAACCCCACACCTATAATTCAAAAAGAAAAAGGAACCACATTTTTTTCTCAGATAGTGGCTCAACAGGAAAAAGAAAAAGAAAAGCCAAAGAAGAAAAATCCAAATCCTGTATCTAATGCAATTTTCAATTTGCCCCAACAGTATAATTATTATAAGCTCACTGTAAAGAAGCTTAATCAGTTAGCTCTTTCTCATAAAACCATCAAATACGTCTTTTATTATGTTTTCAATAAAGCCATCATATATCCGGCACTCCTACCAGTGTTGTAAAAATACTGTATAATTTTGGGTTAATTCAGAGTGTATATCCATCATCATCCATGGAAGAAATCTCTGAGTTACCTCAGATTATAAAGTTGTTTGTACAAGAGTATTTTAAAATTGTAACTCAGCACCAAGTGATTTGTAAGGTGTTATTCTATTGTTGTTGAGATAACACTAGCTAAACTTTATGTACCTATAAATTTAGTAAGGTTAGGAACGACAAAGAAGCCTCTCGAGTATGAACCAGAGATCAAGGAAGAAATTGAAGATGATGAAGAATGCCAATTCAGAGTTTCAAATATAAGAGCTCAAGATTATCATATCATTTTCTAAGAAATGAACAGGATTAAAACCTCAGACAAAGTCCCTTAGGAATGTCCCTGGGTATTCAGATCCAAAAATTCAACTTGTGTGTATTCTCTTGGAACAAAGATGCATAATGATAAGCTCTTTAACCTCTGGTATGACAAAATAAAAGAGTAAGATGGATAATACAGAAGAGACTCAGAGGAAGATTTTCCATATAATGGAAGATTATTTGAATCATGAATGTGATTTCTGTAAGGAACAGGAAAGAATTGATCAGAATCCAAACATATTGCTGGACCCTAGACTCCTATAAGTCATCTGAAGAAAGCAAAAGAGGAAGCGTCGGCAACCTCTGTCGGCATAAGAAGACAAAGAAGAAAAGTTGAGTAAGTGGAAGACAAAGCAGAAAGAAAGCAGATTCCACGACGACATGATAAAAAGATGAAGTGACAAAAGTAACTCGAGTCTTGTAACTATAGTCAGAAATGTGATCAGGGTTCGGATGCCGGCTCTATATAAACTCTCATTGTAAACATTTTGAGACAAAGTCGAATGTGAACAACTCTTTCGCATTCATACACTCACTCTCATATTTCTGATATCTGTGAGCGGTTGTACCAGACTTCAATTCTAGCTTAATGTAATTCATCCAACGTTAATATATCGACGACATATAAGGTATGAGTGGCTATACTCTTTTTGGGGATCTAGAGGGAAGTTTTATCTAAAATTCATTATGATGATCCTATAAAGGGATTTACTGGGAAATATGTAAAAGAAAAAAAAGAGTCGGGGAGGGAATGAAGAAAAATGAAGTATTACATCTCCTATAGGAATCGAAGGTAGACTGTGTTGAAATAATCTAAAAGAGAAAGGTTGAGATTCGAATAAAGGATTCTTTGTAAATGGTTTATGTATGAAAGATGACATGATTCCTTTCATAACCCAGGTTATATTTGGTCAAAACTATTTGGTATTTTTTTATTAACTTCTTGTATAGTTTATTTTTGCAAGTCTATCAGTGTCTTTAATTTATTTGTTTTATGTTATTTCAAAATACTTACATCTACCCAGTCTGTTCACTTATATATATATATATATATATATGTTAGGAGTCAAAGACAATATCCCCCATCATCAGGAGTATCTTTGAATTGTATAGGATTAGAAAATATATAAACGATTTCACACTGAACTGATTGTATATAAATATGTAGTTGTACATTACATTAATGAGAATTTTTGATTTTGTGTCTGAGTACATGGTACCAGAGCCTTCTCGTTCCTTCAGTTCATCTTCTCCTATTAAGAATCAGTTTTTCTATTGAAACACATTCAGATCTCCTCTCGTTGGAATCTCATCAGGACGCATGCACTGGTTCTTCAGTGTCTCCGACCTCCGATCGGTGAAAACCTGCAGCGGCGTCTCATTCCGATCAGGCGTGTGTTGTAACCCCCTTCCGTAATTATATCCAAAATACGCGATTAAAATGAAATAGAGACCAATAAGAAGCAAAAACATTTATAAACCCCTCTACCAGACGAGATTTTAACAAATAACTTTCAAAATCTAATTAACCTGGTCTCATATTCAATTTCGAATACAATTACATCACGCGGAATATCACATTTATACAAATATCAGAGTGTACAACAATAACTTTTTGGCAACTCTTGGGTTCATAACTTTACATAGATTCATAGGGCACATTCGCCCTTTACAATGCCTCAAACGGGGATTACACAAGTCTCATCTCCATACATAATCAAATATACATCCATATATACACATCCAAATCCAAATATGAATATCCAAATATACATCCCAACTATGATATACTCCCAACTATGATAACCAACTACCAAAATCTATAACCCGAAGTAGTCCTCGTTGCCTTTGCCTGTTTGCTCCAACCTCGATCCACCTACCCTGTCTAAAATGTTGGTAGGGGAGGGTGAGATTCGAGAGAATCTCAGTAGGAAACAATACCTATATGCATGTATGATATGTGTTTAATGCATGACATGCTTGCAATATATAACTCATGCTCACATAATGACATATCTGTGTGCTCAATGTTTCAACAACATGCTCATGGCCATAGCATAACTAGAAACAGAGCTACAATCATTCATACATGTTTCACATAATCCAGCAAAGCAATACATGCATCAATACACAAACACAAATATCAAAGATGTAAGAGAGGTAAGTTCCCTACACTTGTTCTTTCCACGTAAGCTCCAACTCCGGCTGCTCACGATCAAAGCAAATATCCAACCCTATAACCAAATCAAGGACATAGGGTTATTCTCTATTCCAAATCTTTACTTTCATATCACTTAAGGTTGGTTACCATTCACACCCTTTAGGTGGCTAAAATAAGCTCAACGAAAGCTTAAAGGATTGGGACGTACTAGGTTGGAAATCACCTTTCAAAATCTCAAAATGCTGAAAATGGGGGTTGGCTGCAGCCAAGAATCCTTTGGCTATAGCTAGAACACGCACAGAAGGTTTTTGGCTGCAGCCAAGAATTTCTGGCTGCGGCCAAAACGTGCACAGAAACTTTTACGCTGCAGCCAAGGCAAATTCAAAAATTCATAACTAATTCCAGAAAAATCAAAATGAGGTGATTCCAAAGCCAAATGAAATCTATTCAAGTCCTCTTCATAGGAAAAATATGGATCATTATTGGAAATCACAAAAAAAAAATACAGAATTACACACATTTCATCACTGACCCAGAATCAAACCCAGTTTCGACCTCAAACTTTGGGCAAACATAAATCCTAGTTCACAAAACAAAATGACACAGTTTATATGTCCATTTTGAAGCTTGGGATGTGAAATTCAAGACTGGAAAGTTTCAGAATTTTCTGACATCATTTTCCCATTCAAAACGGCAACACAAGCAGACTATCTAGAACAAAGTTTCAAAAGACAGAATTCCAGTTTTTGCAATTTGGCTTCCAATGGTTCCATTTTCATACCAAACATCATTTCCACACCAATTTTCACAAGGAATCCATTGGAAACACCTAAAAAATCAAATTCCCATTATATTGACATGTTTTACCAACAATCACAACATGTCATCACAAATCACAACACAAACACTACATTGTCATTCTTTTCATTCCAAGTTCTCAAACCAATTCCAATGACACTAAAACACATTTTTGCATCAATTTAACCACAATTCACCACTCAAATCATCCAATTACTTGCCAAACAAAAATACCACAAAATCAGGGCAAAATTCACAAATCACAAGACGATTTACTACGGGTTACTGTGTGTTTGTTGGTGGAAATTTGGCATCTTGGAAAAGTAAGAAGCAAGGGGTTGTGTCAAAATCAAGTGCAGAAGCAGAATACAAAGCTATGTCACAGTCAGTATAAGAAATTGTATAGGTACTTTAGCTTTTAAAGGAAATTGGCATGGTCACAACATTACCTGTAAAACTATGGTGTGACAATAAGACAACATTTCATATAGTATCGAATTATGTGTTCCATGAACGAATCAAACATATTGAAATTGATTGTCATTTCATTCGTGACAAGATCAAAGAAAATATTGTATCTACATGGCACGTGCGGTCCAACAACCAACTGGCAGATCTTCTGACAAAGGCCTTGAATGAGACACGGGTTGAATATCTTTATAATAAGTTGGACATGATCAATATATATGTTCCAACTTGAGGGGGAGTGTTAGGAGTCAAAGACAATATCCCCACCGTCAGGACTATCTTTGAATTGTATAGGATTAGAAAATATATAAACGATTTCACACTCAACTGATTGTATATAAATATGTTATTTCAAAATACTTGCATTTGCCCACTCTCTTCACTTATATATATATATATATATATATATATAATTATATATATAAAGTAATTTCACGTGAAATGCACGTGCATCTCCACTGACTCGTTGTACTGGAATTCTCGTTCGATACTTGCGAGGAGTTTCCCCAACTGCTCTGGGCCGCCTCATAAAACACAGCATTGTTTTCATCGACGCCAACATAGCCATAGAGGCAAGGCAAGGCCATTCGCCTACTTCTCTCCCCTGATTCTACTCCTACCTGTTATATAAACAAAATCCAAAAAACCTTGATTTTTCCATTTCTATTTCGAACTCCTCAAAGTTTTTCTCTGCATTGGCCTTTTTCGTAGCTCACAGGTAAATCAATTCCCCCCCCTATTCTCATTCTTGCTTTTTGTGTCGTTGAATCAGTGAGGATTTCATTTGAAATGGATCTGGTATTGATTTAGAAGCATTGTGTTCTGGAATGATCTCTATTGCTTCCGTGGCTGGGTGGCCCCGTGACCATGGAGTTAATATTTTGAAATGTTTAGAAATTAGACGCATTAGAGATCGAGATTAAATGATGTTTTTTCGACACTTTTTTCTGTTATTTTTATTGTTTTTTCGAGTTCTAAACAAGCGTAGGATTGCTGGCATTCTGAGAGTGGTGTCTTTAGAGGAATTTCCTCTAGAGGAAACTGTTTGTGAGGAGTGATGGTTGAAATAATTCGGCATTGCTTAACATCTTGCTGTCTGACTTTTTGATCGTCGAGTGTTTCATTAATAACCTGATCATTTCTTATTACCTTTACCATTGGACTTGGCCATTATTATTACCGTTCGCTCTCTTGTATCAGGTACTTCTTAATTTTTTTAATGTAACAATGTCTCAACCAAAATTGTATATAATTCACAGTAGTAATATGAACTATTGTATTAATTAAATGTGTGTGTATTCTATTACCTTGTATTTCTGACTTTCTGAGGGATAAATTGGAGATCTGTTGTGATAATTTTAGTTATGAGCTTCTAGGTGAAAGGTGAAATGTACTTAATGTTATAATCACAATTTATAATTGAATAAATGGAATATTTTTAAATGATGAGCGCTTGGATCGCCTTTAATGTCCAACTTTTCTTCAAGTTGTACCTGTTTGGTAATTTCTATTTGCATTTCAGATGCCCATGAATATGTTTTAATGTATTTTTTTATTGGTGCTAATATTAGTTTTCTGTATAGATATCTAACTTGTCTTCTGTCAAATTGCGTTCATCAAGATGGCGACAACATCAGTTTCTAACTTGCAAATTGCATTGTCAAGGACCTGTATTCCTTCACAAAAGCTTGCAAATGCAAGTGCTGCGGTTTTTAGTGGCAAGTCCAAGGTAAAATCATGGGACGGTCTTGCAAGTGTCTGTCATGTTGCATCAATGCAACCTTTCCAGCAGAGCCTTACATCACGTTCCATAAAGTTTGACAAAGTTGTAACAAAGGCAATGTCTGAGTCTAGTGAAAACAAGCCAGTCTCAGGACTGCCTATTGATTTGAAAGGTTATACTTCTTTTGCCTGAAAATCCTCCATGCCTATTTTGTTTTAATGTACATTTTATCTCATGTACTTGATTTCTGTCTATTGAATTGGCGGTTCTGCTCTAAATTCTTGCTTTTTGGTTCTTTTGTATTACAATTATCTTGTCCATGAGTGTTGTATTGTCTTAACTACTTTCAGGAGACATGCCATGACAACATAACTTCTTTTCCCCACTTTCACTTGTTTCTTATGAATTTATTACCAATATGTGTTCATCCTGTTATGTTCGCATTCCCTAAATCTTTTTGCCTGTTATCTAATATTTCCTGTCAGTCACAGATGAGCTTACTCATATTTTCTTTTGTTTTAATCTCTGAATAGGAACAATCTGCACTTTCACTAAAATTAAGATTCTGTGTAGGTAAAAGGGCTTTCATTGCTGGTGTGGCTGATGACAATGGATATGGCTGGGCAATAGCAAAATCTCTTGCAGCAGCTGGAGCTGAAATTCTTGTTGGCACCTGGGTACCGGTAAGTAAATCTGCAGAATTTAAGTGCTGTATGTCTGGAACCCCAAGTGTTCTTTTCCATGTAGAATGATGCAGGGACTAACTATAAACCTTCCTATGTAGGCCCTAAATATTTTTGAGTCCAGCCTTCGACGTGGAAAATTTGATGAGTCACGAATGTATAATTTAACATGCTGTAATTTATTTTATTTGAATGCTTATCTTATCTGTATGTACTTTGCTAACTCGAAAAGTCCATTTTCAGATTACCAGATGGATCATTGATGGAGATTACTAAAGTTTATCCCATGGATGCAGTTTATGACAGTGCTGAGGATGTGCCAGAAGATGTAAGGGATAAATGCATAGGCATTTCTTTCCAAAAGACTCAAAAATACATTCATAGACATGGATATTGATAAGATTCTGTAATACTTGGCAGAATCGAATTGAAAGAATAGGTAGAAAGAGAAGAGAGAGATCAGATGGAAGAGAGTAGAGAGGTTCTTAGAGAGGGAAGAAGAGAGAAGGCACAGGGGCTGCTGAATTATTCTGTTTATTCACGTCAAATCAACAACTAACGAATAATGGGGAACAACAGCTCTTATATAGAGAGCTTATGGGATTAGGGCAGAACTGACATTAATGCTATTTTATAATCACCAATCCTATCCTAATCAGCTAAGGGATACGATTAGGGTGTGTTTGGCTGGTGCTATTCTAAAGTAGTTAATGCCATTCCCATTATATTGCTCTTCCCTTAACTAACTTACCTATCAATATAGGATTAGGAATCACAATTAGGGATTAGGGATTCATATCACAATTTCATATCAGATATATACATACATATATATATATATATATATATTAATATATAACTCATAAATTCATTTTATATAGGTTAAAGCAAACAAGCGCTATGCTGGATCCACTAACTGGACTGTCCAGGTATAGATTTATTATTGATACCTTAACCTTTTACCCTTGAAGAACTCCTTTAAATTATTGAAATTTGTCTCAGGAGTAATTTGTGTTTTTAGTCTTTACCAAAGCTTTGGATGTATTAGCAGTCTTGTCAACATTATTTACATGTGATTATTTTCAGCTATTAATTATTTATTCAATGCCATAAATGCTAAAATATGATTACTCTGTGCCTTTGTTATGGTCTTAAGAGAAGAGCTCACTAGATATAACCATGCTGCTTTTAGCTTACTTTAATTTGAGTTTACAATAATTAGCTTAAAGCAGTAAACATTTATGGCTATTTTAAGGTTTGCAGACAAGAAATGACTTATCTGAAAAACTTTTTGCGAAAATTAGTTTTCAGTTTCACTACCATAGTAAAAAAACTCTCGTAATTTTGAGTGTTTTTTTTTTTGACAACTCTTGTAATTTTAAGTTAGTAACACCTAATGCGTACTCTTGTATTTTTTTAATTGATATTTAATGAAAACTGAACTGCAACTTGCCAGAGTACTCCCCTATTTTTTGGTGAGAGAGTCGTCCATCATTTTGATAACTTTCAGAAATTTAAAAAATTTTCATTTAACCGTCTGCATAACATGAGATACTATATATGAACAATAATCTTGTTACTGCTCATGGACAGCATTGTTTCAAATTCAAGTTTAAGGACTAAATAAAACATCAGTGCTTTTGGGACAAAACTAAAGCTTGTTTAAGTTTGGAGTGGAAAGCCCAACTGTGGCCCTTTCTCTGCTAAATTATAAGTTCATGGAACGATCTTATCTTTACTTTATTAGAGACTGAGCCAGTCTGAGGTCATATATACACATGTTGGTGTCGGCTTTATCTTCAGAACTATACCTTGTAATCTGTCTGAAAAACGACTTGCTTGAACTTGCAGGAACTAGTTGAATCCGTTCAGAAGGACTTTGGAACCATTGACATCCTCGTACACTCACTTGCCAATGGACCTGAGGTACGTTGAATTCAATTGTAAAGTTTCTCTCTGCCCTCCCCCATTTGGCTAACAGTAAGTCAACTTTATTGTAGGTCAGCAAGCCATTGTTAGAGACATCTCGGAATGGATATCTTGCTGCACTATCTGCATCTAGTTACTCATATGTTTCTTTACTCAAACATTTTCTTCCAATTATCAACCCAGGCATGTTTACTAAGATTCTGCCTTTATTTTGTTTCCTTCATTGTTTTATTCTTTTCCTCACCTTCCAGATTTGGTTTCAGGTGGTTCTTCAATTTCTCTTACATACATTGCTTCAGAGAGGATCATCCCTGGGTGTGTCCAATTATGCCTTGAAGACTTACATAACTTTTGTCTTAGAATAACTTGTCTAGATTGACAGCTTTTTGAACCTACTAAAATGCAGATATGGTGGCGGCATGAGTTCTGCAAAAGCTGCTTTGGAAAGTGATACAAGAGTGAGTCTCTAATGTTTCTTCTCTAAACACTAGTACTGTAATGCATGACCCACATGGATATGCTAATTTCTTAATGCTCTTTTTCCTCAATCTTGATCATCCTTAGGTCCTTCCCTTGGAATGTTTGGACTAATTTTCCATTTACTCAGGTGCTTGCTTTTGAAGCTGGTAGGAAGAAAAGAATTAGAGTCAACACAATATCTGCCGGTACTGTTTTTTGCTTGCTTATAATTTTTTTTGGCCTGCTTTACTTTAACCAGCCCAAGATTTTGACATAATCTTGAACTTGTTATTCTGATGCGAATGGGAGTCGGGTATTTTACTGTTTGAAATCTAGCCGACATTTAAAACAGGAAAAGAAAACATAATAGAGGATTTTATCCTTTGCGCGGTGGATGATCAAGATTCTATTCCATGCTTTAGATGTTCCTTTTTACTTGTGATAGGGTCTTGTTTTGAGCTATGCATCATTAGGGTCTATTCCATGCTTGTATTTTTCTGCAAAATGTGTATAATAACTGTTACAATTAAATTACTGAATACTGATGACTAATGGTAGTTAGGCCAAGCTGAAGGGACTCTATTCCCCTTAAACAAGTTTGAGGATTTGAATCTTGTGAACAAAAAAATACGTAAAAATTGAAAAGCTTTCTTCAATTGGATCTGACGGTAGTATTAGATATCAAATAATTGTATTAAAAAAAACTATTGATGAGCATTTTCTTAACAAATTAACGTTTTTAGATGAAATAATAATATTAAGGTCTCTCTAACCAAGTCAGATTCTATTATTAATCTTGGAGATCTAATTACTTAATACAATATTGTCCCTCCTCTCCTTGATTGAAGTCAATTTTTGCTGTCAGGTGGTCAAACATATTATTGAAATGAGAATATCAGTAGGAAAACATGTTAATTTAATGGTGGCTTTCCCCCTTTAGGTCCTCTGAGAAGCCGTGCAGCAAAAGCAATTGGATTCATCGACATGATGATCGATTACTCATCAGCCAATGCTCCTTTGCAGAGAGAACTAACAGCTGGTAACATTTCCCCTCAACATTCTTCCCTCTTGTAATGCACCTTTCCCATTTTCCCCCTCTCTCCCCGCCATTAACAAATTCTAAGCTTGAATGTAATACAGAGGAGGTGGGCAACGTGGCTGCATTCCTGTCATCCCCACTGGCATCTGCCATCACCGGCGCCATCGTATACGTCGACAATGGCCTGAACGCAATGGGGGTTGGAGTCGACAGCCCAATATTCAAAGACCTCGACATTCCAAAGGACCAGCATTGATGGATGAATTTGCCGGTTTACTTGCACCTGAATAATTAGTTTTTAGCAATAATGTTATAGACTTTAGCACTTTGCCTTAGCTTCGCAATCCACAATCTGCTGCATTTTGCCTTTAGAATTTTTGATGTCACAGTTTTTCCTTTTTCCCACCCTCAGTGATTTTTATCTTTACCTTTTCTATTGAGCTTACGATGGGGGTAAGGTTTTACGATCATGCGAGTATGTTTAATTTCTGTCACTGAATTGGTCTTGTCTTGGTCAACAAGTTTTAAGGGAAATTACATCTTATCGACAAAAGGGTATTTATAATTGCATTTTCATCAAGTTAATAAGGTTTATGCAATTTGAGTATTTTTCAAGTAATGGCGTAATAATTTATTTTCAATGAGAGTTGCTTTCTTATATAAGCAGAAATCTTCAGGTCGAGTAATTCAACTGTCCGTATTTTTTGGTTACATAATTCAACTATCTTTTAAAGGTATTTTCCCTATATAATGGTGTATCGTTATTCATGTAATACAAATTAGATTCTATTCTTGTTTTTTTTTTTTTTTTTGATAACAAGATTCTATTCTTAATGTCATCCCAATCTGCCTACTAAAAGTCAGAACACAATTGATAAAAAAAATTGATAGAATCATCAAGATCTGATAAGAATCGTTAAAAATAGTCAATAATTGATAAAGATTACTTGTCTCTTTTTTTATGAAATATTTCTTTATGCAAATATCAATTTTGTAGCAATCTTGTATTAATTGTAGATGAGTATAATCTATATCAAATTTACTTGTTTTGAAGTCCTAAATAATGGCTGGTAAAAAGGAAGTTCTAAATAATGCTATTTTTAGCACACTAATTTATTAGAAAAAATGAAAAGTTGACTGGAATAGAAATAGGCATTAAAAAACAGGTGTTAACAAATACTCAATTACTTATATTCAGAGCTTGTATATAAAAAACAGTTAGTGCACATCAAAATGAAAAAAAAAAAATCATAAATATTTAGGGAAAAACTAATTCCCAAGTCCTTATAGTTTTTTTTTTTAAGTTTTGAATAAAGTCCTTTAGGGTTTTTTTTAGGGAAAATCCCTAAAAAATGCGCTCGAAATAGGCAAATTCCGTTTCAGTACAACGAATTCCAAAATGCCGAATCAGTCGTGTGTCAGTACGGAATGAACAGTGCAGGGGTGCTAAAAGACGATTTTGCCCTTCAGCCCTCATTCTCATTACTTTCAGAATAACAACACGAGCCTCTTAATTAACAACTTTGTCTTCTTGATTAACAACTCCAATTTCAAGACCGGTATTGTTATTGTGAAAGTAAAAAGATGAAATTGGGGTTGTTAATCAAGAAGACAAAGTTGTTAATTAAGAGACTCGTGTTGTTATTCTGAAAGTGATGAGAATAAGGGCTGAAGGGCAAAATCGTCTTTTAGCACCCCTGCACTGTTCATTCCGTACTGACACACGACTGATTCGGCATTTTAGAATTCGTTGTACTGAAACGGGATTTACCTATTTCGAGCGCATTTTTTAGGGATTTTCCCTTTTTTTTATCTTTTTGTTGGATCTTTAATCATTTATATTCGTTAGCCCTCTAGTATAAAACCCTTAAAATAAACACTAACGGTGTTAAAAATCTATTAGACATTGATTAGACTAGGCGTAGTGGTCATTGAAGTGCTTTTAAGCACTTCCTCCCCCCTCCCTAGAGTTGGGAATCAAGGCGGGCCCTTCCTTTTAGGCTCGGGGTAAGAAAAATTGCTGTTTTCAAAGCATGGGCCGAGAGCATAAGGGTCAGGGCTGGCCCACAGGGCCTGAAGTCCTTTTACAATATTTACCAATATTTACTTTTTTTCAATTTTTTTTTTAAATTACAACAATGAAATTCCAAATTTAACACATAAATGTTGTCAAAATTAGGATATAAACAGTATGCATCATGCAATAAACAAACACAATCGTTAAGTCATAATCAAAAGTAAACTGTTGTCTACATACCACAATTACAAATAATTAATGAGAAGACTTAACAAAATTAAAAACACTTCTTATAAATATGTCTTGAAAAGTATCAGTAGCCAACAAAATAAACAACACAAGACATAAATAAAACAATTACTAAAAAATAAGTTAAAAAAATACAAAATTGGTAAGAATACTTATGAAATAAGAAATATCTTTTATAAGTTTTTAAATTTTAGGATTATTAATACAAGATATTCTTATGAAACTTAATTCTAAAAAAAAGATAATAACAATTAAATATTTTCAATATCATTAACAGAATATAAAAAATCAATAATATTATTATCATATAAATAATTTTAAAAAATAAAAATATATACGAGCCTAAAAGGGCTGGCTAGTGACCCTACAGGGCCGGCCCTTTTAGGCCCCCAGCCCTATCCTATAGGGCTGGCCCTTTTAGGCCTGCTCTCACTTTTGAGGCAAAAATCTTAGACCCGGTCCTTGTAAATTCAGGACCTAAAAGGGCCGGTCTGACGGGCTCGACTCGTTTTCTTGGCTCTACCTCTCCCCTCCAAGGTTTGAACCTGGTTACGCTGTAATAAAAAAAATAAAAATCTATTAGATTGATGATGTGGATCTGATTAGGCACAAGTGAGTCCCGCATAGGCTATAACTAGACTACTTTCATTTTGGGTGGCATTTTGGGGGAAGAACAGTGGCTGAGTCATCGATACTTGATAGCAGAGGAGGTCGTGGGGAAGAGAAGCAGGCAACACCATCAAAGCTTTCTTTAACAGAATGGCCATTGAATTCTCTAGTATCTTGGCAAATTGATCCACACATATAAGAATATCATCCACTGGAATGTAAATTAAAAATTTCGTCAAGAATGAGTGCGAAACTAACAAATAAACTTTGTATTTTTTTTTTAAAAAATGGATATGATATTATAGTCCTCCCACAGTCCCATTGGCTCATTGCTCCCATAAGCCCAACGCTACCATGGTAATCATTGTAGGTGATAGGATGCCGATAAAGCATTGTGATGTGAAACAGGTTGGGAAAGAGGAGGAGACAGGTACTAGAGGAGGGAGGACAACAAAAAGGAGGGGGAAATCAGACGAAGGGAAATAGAGGAGAGAGAATATTCAGAGAGAAAGGGAATTCTTATTCAATTGATCAATCAAAGTTGCTCACAACTGAAACCCTAAGCTCTATTTCTAGAGCACTAGAAATAATAAAATAGCAATTCAAAATTTAAATATAAATCCTAAATTTAAAATTCAAATTCAAATATGGATAGATATCCTTATTTAATAATTCTAATGGATAACCCTCGATTTCCTAACTAAACCCTAGTTATTCCTTATCCCATATCCCACCATTTCTCCCCCACTTGAAAGGCTCAACTCTTGAAGAGTTAAAAGTGACGCACAAATCTAGGAGGGAGGGCAGGCTAATTCTTCAACACGATGCTTCAATGTGAAAATCCTTTCCAACACATGAGGTACTGAAGCGAATATCTTGGTCGGGATGGACTAGTTCCCTCATCTCGTAGACTCCTTTAAGAAGCTCATTGCTTCCACCTTTATATTCCTCCCAAAAACGTTCAATTTTAATCATGATTTCTGCACACATATCACCTAGATCCTGTTGATGATAATCTTCTTCATCGTATTGAGGTTATGTAGCAAACTCTTACCGATGGCGGTTGACATATTCATGTTGAACCAAATAATTGTGTTGATGGACATAGGTGTGTCTATGTTGTCGTAACTCAACATTTCCATAATGATCATAATAATCGTATAGCTCATGATGAGCACACTCGCACGTGTATTGTTGATGACTGTCATACTCGTATCGTAGACAGGCTGGCTACTCGTCTCAGTGCTCATCATGTGTATGATGTCGATATCTTTCATCACTATAATTATATCAACGTGAATCGACATATATATAGCGACTACCTACAAATGTGCTTCTTCTACTATACATATCTACAACTAAATAGCATGTCTACTTTTTCTTTTTTGTGTTTTTTTAACTCTTTTTTTTAACTATTTCCTTTTTTGACCTTTCTTTCTTTCTTCCTTTTTTTTTTCATGTTCTTTTTCCTTCAACTCTTTTTTTCCCCTTTTTTTTCCCAATTCAAATCAAGAATGAAATTGAAAATAAATTTAAAAACTACCCAAGTAGAAATCCTCAATAATTAAGCTTTGAACAATTAAAGGCACCATGGATAGGAAGTGAGATTTCACGCAAGGGTAAAGGATGTTGATCATGCCCAAAACTCCTTAAAGACAGCCACAAAAGTACAATCCAATCCACAAGGTAGAGTTGAAACTTGAATGAATGGCAGTGATTTAAGGGCATATGGTGGTGGAGGTGCAGTGGAAGGAAGGGGATTGTTTTTTTTTTTTGGAAATTGGGAAGTGAAAGCAATGGAGGGGCTCTGATGCCAAAATTGATGTGAAACATGTTAGAAAAGGGGAGGAGAGAGACTAGAGGAGGTAGGACAACAAGAAGGAGGGGAAATCAGACGAAGGGAAAGCAAGGAGAGAGAATATTCAGAAGGAAAAGAAATTCTTATGCAATTGATCAATCAAAGCTGCTTACAATTGAAAGCCTAAGATCTATTTATAGAGCCTTATAAATAATAAAATAATAATAAAATAACAATTCAAAATTCAAATATAAATCCTAAATTTAAAATTCAAATTCAAATCTGGATAGATATTCTTATTTAATAATTCTAATGGATAACCCTAGATCTCCTAACTAAACCCTAGCTATTCCTTATCCCATATTCCACTACTATGCAAGAAAACCCATAGGTAGGCAACGTGGCAATGTGGGAAGAACTGTAAAACCTACTAGAGAACACAAATCATATGGGGCATCTGGTAGGCAAAGAAAACCTACAATTTCTTATGAAGAGGATGAGTCAATGACAGATGGTTTTGATAGTAAAAGTGATGATGATTTCAAAAGCATGAGAAAGAGAGGTGCAAATGCTTATAAAAATAATGGTTGTTCTTCTACAACTGTAGGTTTTTATGGCCGAAAAAGTGAGGTTTGCACATCTAGCAGAACATTTGGGTGGAAGGTGTCATATGTTGAAAGTAAAGAAAGTGAAGAAGTCTCAAAAAGAAGAACTTGAAGAAGACGATGGTGACTCCATCGAAAAGGTGCTTTAGCATCAGCCAAAGGGTATGGCTAATGAGGCGTAGAGGAATAATATATAGACAGAATCTATTTTATGTTGTAATTTGTTTGATTCTGTACCTGATTGGAATGAGATGGAATTCTTAATAAAATGGAAAGGCTAGTCACATTTGCATTGTCAATGGAAGTCATTCGTTGAGCTGTAAAATCTCAGTGGTTTTAAGAAGGTTTTAAATTATACGAAGAAAGTGACAGAGGATATTTGGTATAGGAACACAATTTCAAGAGAGGAGATTGAAGTCAATGATGTGAGTAAGGAAATGGATAATCCTAGATGTCAAACCCCTCAATATTTTGACATTTATCAGAGTGACAACACGCAGTTTAGCAGGAAAACAGAAATAGCATATACATATTGATATAAAGGACATGATTACATTACAGGAATTTCCTATAGGAGTTGGTACATAATAATTGCAAATCTCAAAAATAATAATAAAATATATAGATAACCAACGTCCTTGCTTGAACTGGATCGGAACCTTCAGTTGCCGTTATTGACATCTTTGCCCTTTGAGCCGCGTCCTTCAACTGGATAAATTATACATTTATGGAAAGGGTGAGATTTATATGAATCTCAGTAGTAACATACTATCAATCATATAAAATGCGAAAGATAAATATGCAATGCACCATATAATGTAATTGAACAATCATACTGTAACATGTTTGTGCACACAGTTCAGGGCCAAATGACTATTTGGACCCCTACTTGTTTGTCTACCTCAACTAGGTCCCACAAGGGCAAATGATACTTGTGCTCTTTCCATTGGGTGATACTTGTGCTTTTCCCATACCATAGCTATGTTCTATACTGTGTATATCATAGCTGGGTCTCACTAGGCCTGCTGGTCTTGAGCTTTTCCTACCGGACAGTACTTGTGTTTTTCCCTCACCACAGCTAGATATTGTGCCCTAGGCACTATTCATATCACAGAACATGGCATATATAAAGCATACAAACAATCACATAGTGTATAAAAGATATAATTACTACCTGAACGTTCCTTTCCCTGCTAGCTAATCCAATCTAATAATCTTTTGTCAGGCTCGGGCTACCTATAAATTCCAAATTTATAATAAACGAGTTATTACTTATTCATGTCTTATTCTAAACTCATATAGTTAGTTATCTTTGCTTAAAAATGCAAAATGATCAAAATAATCCTTAGGACCCCCGTCTAAACCCCTTTATACCAGGTCTAACTGTACTTTTCTAAAAATTATTACTCAGGCTATTCCTACACAATTTCACATGTAAAATCCATTTTTGACTTCAGATTTGACAAAATCAAACCCAAATGACAAAAATTCTCTTGGCAGCCCCTAAGTTAGGGTTTTAGAGGTAGAATTGTCATTTCACATACTAAGACCTTTATACTTTACATGTTTTCCCACACAATTTTTCATTTGAACATAATGGAATCATCGAAAACACAAAATTCTAGCTTTATCCCCTTGAACAGCTGCTGGCCAAAACTTAAAAAAAATTTGGGAAAAATGCAATTTCATGATTCCATTCAACCAACTCCTTCCTTTCACTTCTAATAACTTGTTTAACCACTTAATCACCTCTTAAATATGATTAATGACAAATTGAGCAGCATTTTCCCTTAGGGTACATGCATCCTAATTCACAAATCAAAGCCAAACAAAGAAAGAACTCAACAACAACAACCTTGAATTCAACAAGAAAGCAAGGTTTATGGATTTACCTATTGCTTCTCTCTCCTCTTCCTTCAAAACTGTCCCTCCTTCACTTTCTTTCTCTTGCTTTTGTTCTTGTTACATGTGTTTTCAAGGAAGGCATAAGGATTAGAAGAGTTATCTAAAGATTTAGATACAAGAACAAGTGAATTTTGCTACCAACTCACCTAGTTTTGCCTCTTGAACTCTTACCTTCTATCTTATCTTGCTCTTGTGTTCTTCAAAACTCTCTCTCTCTCCTTGCACTAGTGTTTGGCCGAAATGTTATAGCCTTTGGGAAGGGATAATTGCTCTTAAGATATTCTCTTCCACCTCCTTAAATATTAATATTTTAATATACTTTTGCACATGAAAATTTGACTCAAGGCTTCATCCTTTTTACTTAGCCATAAATGCTTTCTCATTGCTCTCTTCAACTTGACCTAAATATGACCCGTGAAAGAACCAAAAGGGCTTCTTGAATTATCATCATTCACCATCCTGAATAATATTATTTAATTGCAAATTAACATGTGATAATTTAACTTTTTCTTCTTCTTTTTAAACTTGGTTAAAAATGCTTCCACATGTCACCTTTTATGTCTAAGCTTGCATTTTCCCTCTTGCTTTCTCTTTTTGTCCAAAATTGGCCTTTAATTTTGAAGAAAATAAATGCCTCTTGCTTTATTTGACAAATGTCCAATTTGGCCTTACATTTTTTTTCCAATTGTTGTATTTAATTGTGTTTTCCTTCTTTCCTTTTTTTTTTTTGGTCGAAAATCTCAATAATTATTGGGCAAATATTTGTGCTCTTTCCTTCTTCACATTAAGCCTTTAAGAGAACAAAAATTTCTCCTTTGTGTCCAAACTTAATCATGTTATGTGTGACCACTAATTGCAATGTTTTGCCATTTCAATTGCATCAAAATTCACTATTTATTCCTTTTGATGTCACAAAGATGCAAGGAATTTTGGTAAATAAAATTTGGGATGTTACACTAGATCTCCTAACTAAACCCTAGCTAGCTATTCCTTATCCCATATCCCACGACATTGCCTTTTTGACTGAGAAGTAAACTACAAGCTTGTCATTGAGGTCATTAGTCGAGGACCTTCTCTTCTCCCACGACCTTTGCAAGCATTGACCCAACCCTTGCTCTTCCAAAAAAAAATGTCCTAACTAGACTAGTAATTCAAGTTTGAGCTCGTGGACCAATCCGCCAACCCGTGAAAACTTGGAGGGTTGGGTTGTGAGAAATGGACCCGTTTTGGTGTGGGTCTTTTTGGCCCAAACCCACATAAGCCGAACCCATTATATGCTACCCTATCAACCTATGGGCTAGCCCGTATTTATTTATTTTTAATTCTAAAAGTCTAAAAAGAAAACAAAGACACTCCCTCTTGAATGATGTGTTGATTGTGTTGAATGTTAATCATGAATCTGGAATTTATGTTTAGTTTGTAATGTTTTGAATTGTAATCTATGTTTAATTTATAATATTTGGAATTTTGAATTTGATGTTTTATGATTACTTTTTGTTTTTGTAATGTATTTTTATAATTTAGGTTTGTGAAAAAAGATATTTCATTTTATGTAAAGTAATAGTCTAATAGGTAATTAGATAAATATCATTATATTTTTTAAAAGAATATGAAAGTTAATATGCAAAAAAATTTAAAATTAAAGAAAAACAAGTTGAGCGGGTTAGTTTGCAATCTACCGGTTACGTGTTGGGTTTGCTAAATTCTATCATATTTTGATGCAAGTCTTTTCAGCCCGACCTATTGGGCTGCCAACCCATGGTAGGCAAACCCGTAACCTATGGATTGAGCCATATTACTAGCTCTAGTCCTTACCGTACTCGATGTTGAAAGTAGTTGTTTACTCATAGCTTATATGGGCTTATTTGTGCCTAATCAGACCCACAACATCAATGTTTGACAAATTTGTAACACCGTTAGTATTTTATTTAACAGTTTCATACCAAAAGGACTAATGGATATGACTGAGTGAAGGAAAAAAACCGAATAAAAAGGAAAAAATGGTAAGGGACCTGATTCAAAACTCAAAGAAACTATAAAGACTCAAAATTAGTTTTCCCAATATTTAGTAGAGGGGCTTACTTTAAGTTTAAATGTAAAACACCAATTCACATCCATTCCGAAATTTATAAGGGAAAATTGTGAAAAAATCCCTCATTGGCAACTTATTTGCCAAATGGGACCTTGGCGTGCATATTATCTTCCACGTGTGCAGAATATCTTCCTTAGTGTGCAGATGATCTTTCTTGTGTGCAAAATTCTTCCCTATACGTGTGCAGAAATCTTCCCTACATGTGCAGAAATCTTCTCTCCTTGTGCAGATATCTTCCCTCTATGTGTAAGATATCTTTCCAGATCCCATTTAGCAAATAAGTTATCCATGAGGTCTTTTTTAACAATTCTCCCAATTTATAATTTACTTTTCAAATTACCTCCATTTATTATGCTTTTCTTCCCTTATAATATTTTCCGATGCAAATAGTTAAGAGTTATTTTTGCGGGCCAAAAAAAAAGTTAAGAGTTATTTTTAAGAAATTAACACATAATTTTTTTTATAAATCACTAATTTAACTAATTTTTTTAAATCTATGCAGTTTAGTTATTTTAGCAAGATTAAGAGGAGTAATTATTATGGGTTCGTTTCCTTCGAGAAAAGTACAAGACAGGTAGTGATGTGGTGCCAATTGTGGAAAAAAGACGAAATGAATCAAGCACATGGAAGGGGATTAGACAAAATTGGGAAAGTGTAAGCGAAAGTATTTTATGGAGAATTACAGATGGAGCTTTGGTGTCCTTTTGGCATGATATATGGGTTCCCCATTTGGATAGATTGGATAGCTTGGTAACTCACCCTTTATCAAATGATATCCGTAAATGGAAGGTAGCAGATTGTATTACTCCATCAGGTCAATGGGATCTGAATAAGTTTGGATATTTATTACCGAAACAGGTTGTGTTCGCGATCCAAAAGGTGAATATTAATCGCAATGCTGGTACTGATATTCCTGGTTGGCGTTGGGGAACTGATGGTAAATTTGTTCTAAAAGAGGCATACAACAGATTAGCGGGTCATGGAGATAATCAAAATTGTTTCCGATGGAGGCTTATATGGAGACTAAAGGTTCCTCAACGGTACAAAATGTTCATGTGGTTGTGCGCCCACGGTCGTTTAATGACAAATTTGGTAAGAACTCAACGGAAAATTCACACGAATGAGATGTGCCCCTGTTGTCAAGACGAGACAGAATCAATTCTGCATGCTCTTAGAGGTTGTGCTATGGTAAAAGACCTCTGGAGTGGGATGCTGCCTAGTCAATGGTATCGAGAATTTTTTTACTCAGCCGATAGAAACATTTGGTTATCATGGTGTTTAAGTCGCCGTGATAAGGTGTATGGTTACGAATTTCGATACTGGTTTACTATTTTATGTAGACACATTTGGTTGGCGAGGAATGACCGTATTTTCAACAATAAACAATGGAGTAAGCAGCAGTTATTATCACGTACTATTTCTGTGTTGTCTTGGGGTGTCTCTAATCCCATGCAACCGAAGTCTTATATCACACCAATTATGGTTTGGCGTCCCCCACCCGCTGGGGTGGTTAAGGTTAACACAGATGGATCCAGAAATCAAGCGTCGGGAAGCTGTACATGTGGTGGAGTGATACGGGATGACCAAGGTCGATTTATTCAAGGATTTATGTTTCGAATTGGAAGTGGGTCTGTGATCATAGCAGAGGCCTGGGGAATCCTATGGGGTATAAAGTTGGCTTGGGAAGGAGGATATAGGAATGTTCTTGTTGAAAGTGATTGCAGCAAAGTATTGGAGCTTATTCAAGGAGCGGTCTCTGATGAACATCCTGATGTTACAATAATTTTAGAGATCCAATCGATGCTGAAATGTGAGTGGAAAGTGGAGCTGTTACACTGCTGTCGAGAGGTGAATAGAGTAGCTGATTGCTTCGCAAGGATAGCATGGGATATGGCGGTTGATTTTCTTGTTCTGCACAGAGAACCTGCTGAAGCAAAACAATTGTTTGTAGATGATATTATGAACTATAATTTTTGTACTGACTTAGTAGGATAAAGCCCTTTGGGTTGTTGTTGTTGTTGTTTTTTATTCTTTCACTATCAAAAAAAAAAAAAAAAGGAAGTTACTTAACTTAGTTAATATAACATATATTTTTCAAAACACCCGGACCATCTTCATTGATTAAATCATTCACTTTTTTACTTAATTATTATTGAGAGAGAATTTATTAAGGTAAATTAAAAAAATATTGATAAATATAAAAACTATATCTTATATTTAAGACTAAAACTGACTCCTCAAATATATTTTATATTAACTACGGAGGGTATATAGTTATTATAATACTAGTATAATTATCTTATAAAGCGTAAATACCAACATTCCCACCCTTATCGCCCATCGCAGGGATCCAGCTTCCCTCCTTTGGTGCTTCCATCCTTAGCCTCTCCCTTACCCAAAACAACACTGTTTTTGGTGTAAAATGGAAGGGTGTTTCTCTTTTTTTTTTTTTTTTGCAAAATAACAATCAAGTTCTTGAAGTATTTTTTTTTTCCATTAGCACCCAATATTCTAAAATATTTTTTTGTGCCCTATGTACCATAAAATAATTTTCAATAACACCCAGTATCTGGCAAGTTGCATCTTGAAATATTTTTTCAATAACATTTCATATCATAAACTAAATTTTGGCACATCCAACGCTTAGTATCCAAAATATAGGGTGCTTATTGCCACAAAAAAATTATTTTAGAGGCTTCTCATTGCAATTAGAAAAATAATTTATGGTGCTGAATGAGATAAAAATAAATTTAGGGTACTGAGTGTCAGTGAAAAAATAGTTTATAGTGCATCTTGCTAGATAGTAGGTGCTCCTCAAAAATTAATTTATACCACTTAGTGCATAAAAAAATATTTTAGAATAATGAGTGCTATTGAAAAAAAAAATACTTCAGGAGCTTGAGTGTTATTTTACAAAAAAAAAAAAACAAGGTAATTAAACTCAGACTAACCATTAAACCGGTCAAGATATTGGGTTAAGGGTTAGTGAGTTAGATCGAAGCTACCTCAGGGCCAAACCGATAAGAAATTAAAGATTTTAGAGTTATTAATATAAAATTTTAAAAACAAATAAAAAAATGATTTTTTTTAAAAATACCGAACCAATTAATGATCGGACTGAACCGGTTTATCGCGCGATTCGCCGGTTTTTAGTCGGGATTGGCGTTCAGAACAATGAAAAAATGTGGAACAGCGTCCCAATTTACACCTAAAACGGTGTAGTTTTGTGCAAGGGAGAGCCGCAAGGAGGGAAGCTGAATCCGCCATCGCAGACACAGGTCACCTATGAGGCTAGGAGATTGAAGCTTGAAGGGCGAGGAGGCGCGGTAATCTATCGACGCAGGCAGAGAGAGAGAGGGAGAGCGAGAGGAACGAAGAAAGCGACGGAGGGAGGCTTGAAGCAGAAGAAGGGAAGTGGAATATTGGATCGAGAAGAAAGGTACACCTATTTTCACTCTGATCACGATTACTGTTTAGGCAATGGAGGAAAATACTTGCTCTTTGGATGTCATCAAATTTAGGTAGATTGTGGAAATTTGAATGTGCTTGCTCTTGACTTGGGCCATGCAGCCGTAGAAAATTTTTGTGGCTTGGCAACATTGAATAATTGTGTTTTCAGTTCTGATGAACTTGAAAATGAATAAGGGAATTGAACAAAGGAAATGGCTGTCGATTAAACCAGAAAGCAGAGTCAATTTCGACTTTTGTACTTTTTTGATAAACAAATTCGGCATTTCTACTTTGATTCCACAGTGCACAGTCCCATTCCTTCTCTATATCTAAGGATTTCTCAGGCGCCTTCGCGTTCCCAACAAAAATCCCTCTTCCTCTCATTTCCAGCGGTTCAAACTATGGAATCCAAGCCTTTCCCCCATCGTTCCTTTGCTATACCATGTACCCAATGTGACATTAATAAACAAGGCATAAGAAGTAACTCAGGTGTGTAGGATTAGAATAGTGAAAAATTCGCCAGTCTTGTAGGCGTCATATTCTGCGGGATACGAGTTGGATTTCATGAACCCAGCTTAAGCACTTGGTATTATTCTCTCTAAGTGGTAAATATGAACTTGTCACTCAATAATCTGGAGGATATGTAGACAGTAAGCAAACAAATTTTAAGTAATAGACATAAGTGGCTGCGAAACGAATGCCATCATCATTATGATTAGTCATGTACACTGAGTATGTCGTCATGGAAATATTTTTCTTGCTGTTATATCACATTTTTACGCCATCTGACTAGATGAGTGCTACTTTAATATTAATAGCAGGCTGTGAATATCACTGTATCTTTGCTTAGCATCCTCTGGCAGCAGGCGAATTTGTACCATCGTTTGCTCTTCAATTACAATAAATGCAAATTTTGATAGTAATTTATTTTAATGTGTTGATTGGTGCATCCAAAACCAATTTTCTTAATTTCAAGTGAAATTTTGTTAAAAGAAGGAAGACATAAGAGAGAAGGGCAGCAAGGAATCATTTTAAAACAACAGAAGAGGAAATGAAAAATAAAAATAAAGGTTAAAGATCCTAACTCAAAGCAGCTCTCTAGTCCTACTTGATCCCATTGGCTAGATCCCTGAAGAATGCGTGGGCTGAAACTTGAGATGTCAAGAAAGCCCGCCCTATCCTGTAAGACTTATAAATAGTAATACAATTTTTAGTAACAAACTCAAACCATATGCATGGCACCCCTTATATTAGAAAAAAGAGGCAAGCAATTATGCTTGATAGAAGCGTGTTGAATCTTGGACAATGAAGTTCCATGGATGAGGCTTATTGCTTGCAACATATTCCATGCTTATTTTCCCAAAACTTAGGGGAGACAAGTAGTAATGAGGATAATGGAATCCATTGGAATCAACTTTAGTATTGATAAGCCTTTGTAATGTGAATGTTTGTAGAATTGGGGATTAGGGTAGAAGAGAAGAGAATTAGAGGGTTGAGAAGAAGAAGTAGAAGAGAGTAGGGAGAAATAGAGAGAGAGAGTAGAGTGATCTGAATAGTGCGGAATCTTATTAGCAATGCAAAACTGAAAGCAATGAGAATGGCCTGCCATATATATAGGCAGTAGGGGCTTATTAAAGTAGGGCATTAAAACAGGGTTCAATAGTCATTAGACGCGGCTAAGGCCATGTTTGGCTAATGCCGCTTCTAAACGGCTAGTGCCACTAATGGTTAGTGCCGCTTGTCTAATCAACTAACTAACTTTCAAAATGCCCTTATTACAATATCATATCAAGTATCTAGTAGTGACAACTAGCTCCTGATAATAACAAGTAATGCCTAATATTACTAACTTTTGTTTCTTATGGCTCGCAGGCGAACTCAATTGGCTAGAGCTTTAAACCTTCAAAAGGTTATTGAAATCCTTGCATAGAGATTACTTCTTCACTGTCTGAGGCAATGGTGTATATTAGTGCATGGGATGAGTTTGTTGAGCGATCCATTCAGTTGTTCCGTGCAGATCCTGAGTCGGTAATGTCCCCTTTCTTTTATTTTGATATCACAAAGTCGTAGAAAATGTAGAGGTTGAGACTTTTTGTTCTGTACGATCTGTCATGAGACAATTTTATTTGTTAACCTATGTTTCTTTACTTGATCGGTTTTCAAGAAATTGATTTGTATGTACCCCACATATGCATACACAAGTCTTAAGTATTTAATCTTCTATTCTGCAAGCTGCTCATCCTGTCTTATCTGTTTTAATAAATGTTTTGGGTGTAGACACGATATGTCATGAAGTACAGACATTGTGATGGCAAGTTGGTTCTTAAAGTTACTGATAACCGAGAGGTAGTATATCTTATGTTTCTGTTGTTTTAATTATGTTCTATTCAATGCCATTGCCCTGTTATGCACTCAATTTTGGATGTGCTAGTCTGAGATTAATAGTCCAAGCATATGTATGCCTCGAATTATGATGATTTCTCCTATCATGTTGATGTCCTGCCGAATGTTGATGGCTTTTGAGTTAAATTAAGTATTGTTGTATGTAAGATATATGATGATTTCTCCTATAGGATAGTTGTGCTGATCAAAATATTGATGGTTGAGTCGTAAGTTAACTGCAACTGTTGTCCTTTAATTTGACTATACAATGGTATTTGCAACTGATGGCAATGGAGTGAAGATGTTGTGGTAGTTGCTTCTTATCTTTTTGTATCTTTTGTTTCTATTAATAAATTCCTTTTTGTTCCCCAAAAAGAAAAATTGTCAAATTGTATTATGTAAGATGATACACACAACAAGCCTTATACACGCTACATCAATATTTCTTGGTATTTGATAAATGAATATATTTCCCCCCCCACAATTTTGGACATGGACTAATCTTGATTACAAGTGCTTTTGGTTTATGTTGCTGATTGAAGGCCTTATTTGGTAGTGCGTTTAAAACACACACACTTATGCCTATTCAGAATTAGTGAAAGGAATTAGTCTCTTGGAATTCACTACTGATTAAAAGTTTCATAATTTCCCTGTATGCCATCTTTTAGACCAATAAAATTGCAGAGATTGTCACGAGGCTGTAGAAACTTGTGTGTTGCTAATTTTCAGTTAGTGCATTTGCTTATCGGGATCCAATTGAGACTAATTCCTTTTAATGATAGTTTAATGTGAGCCAGATAACAACAGTGAGCTTACCTGGGATTTGTAGCTCAAAGCATATTTTTGCATATAAAAGAGGAACTAATTAAGAGAGAAGAATTTGGGATGCCAAAATATATTGCGATATTGAACATAGTAATAAGACAGTAAAATTTGATAGCTTTTGGTCTTTTCTTGTTAAAGCTGTATATTTGAGATGACCTGCTTGCTAGAGTTTGTTTTCATAAATATCTTGAACTTCTTAAATAATTTTGCATACTTTTGGTGGCCTTTACTTCTTTTAAGGATTTTGTTACTTTAATACTAGCAATTAACAGTTCCGAGTGCTTGGGCGTTGGAAAACTTTGATCTTAGAAGCAGAATCATATTTTTGTTAGCTATTCCTTTGAAGTTTTTTTTGTGAAAAAAAAATCTAAAAATTTTATTTAAAATATAGCGGGGAACCTTAGGGCAACGATAATGTTGCTGCCATATGACCTTAGAGTCACAGGTTTAGAGAAACAGCCTCTCCGCTGCAGGGGTAAGGTTGCGTTCAACTGTCCCTCCTTAAACCTCACCTACTGGGAGTCTTGTGTACTAGACATCCCTTTATTTTATTTAAAATATGAGGGGTTACATTTTATTGATGGACTAAACATGCTTATACTAAGGGTGATACAATGTTTAGGAATCATCATAGTCTAATTCAGGAAGTAACACATTTTACCTGTGCTTCATAGGTCCTTGTAGACTTTGGCATTGGAATGGAATTGCTAAGGGGTGAACAGTGGTAGTTGTCTTATTAGTTATGCTGGCTTGTTCTTTACTGTTGAGGTAGCAAATAACACTCTTTTGCAATGGAGGATTATTTCGACAAGTGGTCTTGCTCTGCACATGTTAGACAGGACGATCTCAACTCATTGAGTTTTGGTGGAAAAATTTTGCCAAGATTTGACTCCTAGAATCCATGAAATCTGTATAGCTTATTTTACTGTGGCCATTTTAAAGCAGAATATCACCTTTGTTGCTTACATTACATGTTCAACTTTGATGCAGCTATATGATATTCATTGTCCTTGTAGATAACTTATGGATTAGGTTATCTACTAGCTTCTCTAGTCTGCATAAACATGTCCTAAAGGTGCATTATTGTTCTTTTTCTCAGTGTCTAAAGTTTAAAACAGATCAGGCGCAAGAAGCTAAGAAGATGGAAAAACTCAATAATATATTCTTTGCTTTGATGGCTCGTGGTCCTGATGGTATGTCTTACACCGAGCTTTAAATTTTGTTGCATTTTAGGTTTCAAACAGCTATAACTTATCTTCCTGAATATATAATAGTGAGACTGTTCAAGGCACATTTTTCTTTTCCAAATGTGATGTAGAACCAAATATAAGAAAAAAGGGAAATGGCGGAGAGAAGTGTTGGAAATTACAGGAGATATAGGAAGAAAGAAATGGACAGTGGAGAAACATAAAGATAGAAGGAGAAGGAGGAAGATAGAGATTGAATTTCTGATATTTTGTTCACCTTGAATTCGAAGTTTTATATAGGAACCAAAAGTACATGGTTAAAACAAAAAGAAAATAGTATTAGAATATCCCTAACTCTAAGCTTATATTAATGGCTATATTTTCTTAGTTTCGAAGTATTTATGCATGTCACTATCGACCATAATACTCTTTCCCTGTTCATCAAAATGGTTTGAAATGGTTTTTTGCGTGATCCTGATATTCAGTACATGCGAAGAATACCCAACACCTTAGAGTGATTTTCTTGAAGATGATTGAAGGTCAAACATCCTGGTCTGGGTGGGTTTCAATTTAATGTTTCTCAAATGTTATCATGTGACATTAAACTAAGCATTTTCCTGTACTTGCTTAGGACTTGTTTAAAAGAAGAAATGAAAGAAGGCATGTACATCTGTATAAACAGATGCATAACAGTGTTGTTGCCTGTGGAATATGATTTTTATGTAATATATAATTATTTGAAACAGCAAGCAAGTCCTGCTTTATTGCATGACAAAACTCTATTGTTCTAACGGTCAATTTTCATCTGCCTATGTTACTTACAAGAGATGTTGTCCTTGGTTGTACTTTTCCTTGGACCCATTAATTCTATGCAGTGGATATATCAGAAGTCACTGGGAAGGATCAAATGGATGCACAACCCACCAAGAAAGGAAGAGGAAGGAAGCAATGACTTGGCTTTCTCTTTATCATAATGATTTTTTATGAGTCATAGGACGAATGTATGATCTTGAATAGCCTTCTTTGCCCCAACCAGCTTTGGTTTTCACAGATCTCGATTGCTTACATCACTCATTCATTGCAAATTCTATTTAGTATACTTAATGTTTGGTGATTCGTACATGCAGCAGCATTTGAATCCTTGATTGGTTATATGGCTGTTATGTGCTTGACGTCTGCTTCTCTATCAAAACATTAGCTTATAAGATGTTGACTGAGCAGAAGTTTCAAAATACTAATGAGAATGCTCGGCTTCTAGCCTTCAATTGATGAGAAAATGATGTTTGAAGTGCATGTTTGGTTAAGATTTGGGGTACTAGTTCTTGAAGGGAAATGACTACACAATTTTTTTAGAAGGAAAAGTTGTAGAATTCAGAGGCAAAGAATATTTCGATGATTCTATTCCAGTCAGTATGGTAACACATACATACGCAGTAGGCTTCATCGGATCACAAAATAGGATCCCTGATTTTTAGCTATTTACAATCAGCGCCAAATAACGGAATATCTCTCCCATAATATCCCTATAATCTTGGATCGATATAGCGATCCCTAAAATATTGGGATTCTACAAAAGTTAATCATGAATCATTAATCAACAATGATCCATATTTACACAGAACAACCACTTAAATAGTGACGACTACTCTATTGAAGTTCAGCTTCTAGGATGGTATGTGGTGTTGTTATTTTATACCACCTTCAGTAGCTGATATAAGATTCAATTGATTAATTTATTTATGGAGATTTTTTTATTAGACTAATTTAGGGAGATTAAAAGAGCTAAATAAATTATTTAATTATAGTATGTGTTATATAATCTCTTTGAAATACATATTTGTATCATTAGATAATATATTATTCCTTCTGGTCCTATTTATAAGCAACTTTCTCTCTCATAAGGCTGATCCCTTTATAAGCAATTTTCACTTTTTGTCTGAAAATGTATACTCATTATCTCTCATATCTTATACTCATTATCTCTTATACTTTTTATCTATTCTCTCTCCTATACTCTTTTCATAAATAGGGGCATATATAGAAAAAACATGACATTTTTGACACACTTATTGCTTTTAACTACTAGTTTGTTTTGTACAATCAAGGAGAAAGTTGTTTATAAATAGGATTGGAGGGAGTAGTTTAAAAGTCAGGCAACTTAATTTGGAGAAAAATGATAAATATAAATACTTTAGCGTAATTTATTTAGTTACTTTTATCTTCCCAAATTAGTGAATTTAATCTTATCACTATTGCATATTTGCGCATTTATAATGCTAACACATAACGGCTATAGCTAATAAACGTCAAGTATGTTGAGACAGAGGTCGCGTAAGGATATATAACACTTAAAAGTAACAATTAATTAACCAGCATGTATTCGGAGGTGGAATTTGCGAAAACATAAAAATAACAGTTGTAATTAATAACCGTCATTTATTTAGTGACAAAAGTGATAGTTCTTTTGAAACAACTGTCATGTAACGCTTACAAACGATTCGTCTTCCAACCCTTATATTAGCAATAACAGTCTTTAGAAACAACCGTTATCTAACACCCCACCGTCACCTAAGTCATAACTCATAACCTTTTGTAATATGTTAAACCTTCATAAGTCATAACTCATTCGTAATCCGTTAGACCTTTATTTATACTCACCTATTCCTTGTGATTTTTACTACTTTTCTTTATCACCCTCTTTCTTCTCTTTCATCATATTAAGTTCCTAGGGAGCTCCTCCGCCTCCACCACCACCACCACCACCACCTCCTCCTCCTCCTTCTCTTCCTAAAATAGAGATTTGATGTGGATGTTAGCAAGCTTTGATTGTGGCACAAGGCGTCTCGCAACATACGTCAATACGCTGAACTAGAAGTTGAACCACATATTTCATCACAATGATGTTGAATATAACGTGCAGTCATACCCTTTATCTCCCTACTCCGATGATGAGGATGAGCACGATGAGGAGGATGAGGATGGCAGTGGTGGTGATGAATGAATGTCATTACTATTTTCTTGCTTGCTGTCCTCATCCTAATCCTCCTTTTCCTCATCCTCACCCCCATCCCCATCCACATCATCGAATCAGAGGCAGATGAAGTGTAAAAAAAGCAAATTAATAATTCATGGTTATTCTTGCCAACATACTTAACTGTTCTAACTTAATAAGCATTAATTAAAGCTTTCAAAACATTTCCTCTTCCCCTTGCTGACTTTGGGTGCCTCTTCGTTATCATCCAATGATTGTCATTATGATAATGAACCAGGTACCCTTTCATTATGCCCTGCCTGTTCAACTTCCAACACGTGTAATTATGGTTTTTTCACATCCCTTCTAGATGTGTATTATTTAAACTCCACATTTTCATACGTTTTATTCCTCGTCCTCCTTTGTTATCTAGCTCAATCGCCAAGATGAAACGACGTACCAAAGACTTGCCACAAAACTCTTAGTGGCATCCTCTACCTCCACCTCCACCTCCACCTCCTCCTTCTCCTCCTCAGCATTCACCTCTGCCATTTCCGCCTTCACTTCTTCCACCGCCGCCTTCGCCACCTCCTCCTCTGCCTCCATATCTTATGCTTCCTCAACTGGAGGCAATGTTACGATATGCACAACAGATTGACCATGCTATGAGGAGGCTTTCTGGATACCTCTCTGGTATGAACCGAAAGGCCAATCTCATACTTGATGAGTATGAGATTGGCCATGATCTTAACAATGATCCTGGCCAATCCTCTGGTGATGAGTAGGCTGGTGATCTCATTAGTTCATCAGGCTACTCGCTATTGTTTTTTTCTTTTTACCATTTTTTCATTTTAAATATTTTTTTAAGAATAATATACCCAACGATTCTTAGAAAAATGCCATCATAAAATAAAATAAACAACAGTTCTTATACTATTCATTCTTAATGACCGTCATAAAAGAACAACCATAAGCAATACTTACAAATGATCAGTCTTAGACAAATAGCGGTTATTAAAAACCAACCGTCACCATTTATAAATAATGCGACAGATCGATAATCACCGAAACCCTCTCTATATAAACATCCGAAAACTGAACTCCATTTCCAATTCAACTTCTTATAGCCAACATCTTCACCAAACTTATGGATAAATGCAAGAGAACATCGGGCTTATCATCTCAGGACAAACCGAAAGATGAACTCCCTCCACCAACAAGCATGGAAGGGCTCGTCCACGAGACCTACTGGCTCCAACATATGGTCCAAGTTTATCCATGAGAGTAAGGACGCATTGACTAGTGCTTGAAGGAATTTACCACTCTCGTTCGCTCTTTGAATGTGAAGGTGGATAAGTTACTGGAGAAGCGAGAATATAATGATGCATCATATTCTTAAAATATATTCATAACTTTTTTTTTTTCAATTTTTAGTTTGTTTATAAACTTTGTCTTTTTATTTTTTTTATTTTGTTTGTGAAAAAAGGTGGTTGCATAATTAACCACCAAATTTTTTTTTTCAAAAAAAAAAAACATAACGGTTATTAAGTAAAACCCGTCACTTATTAGAATACCATGTAAAAAAAGTGAGTTACATAACAATTATTAATAAAGAACCGTGATAAATGTAAACAAGTAAATAACAATTCTTTCAAGCGAACTGTGATGTAAAGTCTTAGGCACGATAACCCAAAAAACCTTACCATTCCTCTTCTATTTAAACTTCTGAAACAAAATATACTTGACACTTAATCTGTTCGAGTGAAACAGACTATACTTGACTCTTGTTGTGTTTTTCAGGCTTTGAGAGTCATTTTCAGTTGAATCCTACCATAAAAAGCCTTCATCCGACTTCTCAGAGATAGTCGTGCCAGTGAATGCACTTGACCCTTGTTTTAGTGACTGCCGTGCGAGTTGTTTTTGTTTGTCAGCCCTAGCCGATTGGGCTGTCTTTGTAAAGCCACGCCACGATAAAGTATCCAAGGTGGCGTTAAATTGCTTTTGTGAAGTTATGTTTTTTTAGAAACCCATTATTGCTCTAATCAAAGGTTTCATAAATTGCTTTTGTGAAGTTATATTTTTTTGGAAACCCTAGTATTGCTTTAATTGAAGGTTCCTTTCCCGTTACAAGGAGTTGTCAACCTATTGCTTTGATTCACGGTTCATACTCTCTAAATCTTTTTTGAAGTGATTTTGGGAGATATGGATCCCTAAGCGAATACTTTCCTTTCTTGGAAGTACACATATCTCTGGAAGTCACTTCAAAAAGATCAAAAGGGATGTGATGAAAAAACTAGTTCAGTTGTACCAAGACATGATAAAGCATTCAAGGTGACATTAAATTGCTTTTGTGACATTAAGTTTGCTTTGGAAACCATAGTATTGCTATGATCGAGGGTTCCTTTCTTGTTACAGGTAGTTGTTAACCCATCGCTTTAATTCACAATTCCTACTCTGTTGATCTGTTTTTCAAGTCACTTCAGGAGATATGGATTCCTAAGCAAACACCTCCTTTCTTGGAAATATCCATATCTCCGGAAGTGACTTCAAAAAGATCAATAGGGATGTGAAGAATAAACTAGTTCAGTTGTATCAAGACATGATAAAGAATTCAAAGTGACATTAAATTGCTTTTGGGAAGTTATGTTTTTTTGAAAACCCATTATTGCTATGATTGAAAGTTCCTCTCTTGTTTTTGCATTGATTAGGTGGCACCAAGTTAAGAGCTCTGAAATTTAACATTGTGATCAATTTTAGACTCTTCAATGTGAGAGTTGCGGAGCTACTTGGTCTCAACTCTATCTAATAGAGTAGTACTTCCTACATCGAGTAGCTATGGAATATGGGATGGATCAAGATTTTCTAGGCTCTGTGGCTTAAATCAACCATACATCACGGTTATTATATAAAATCTGTTATGTATTACTCCCTCCGGTCCTATTTATAAGCAACTTTATCCTTGATTGCGTAAAACGAACTGGTAGTTAAAAGCAATAAGAGTGTCAAAAATATTATGTTTTTTTTCCATATGTGCCCCTATTTATGAAAAGAGTATATGAGAGAGAATAGATAAAAAGTATGAGAGATAATGAGTATAAGATATGAGAAAGAATGAGTATTTAATAAGGGTAAAATAGGAAAAAGAAACTTGCAATTTCAGACAAAAAGTGAAAGTTGCTTATAAAATGGACCAACCCCATAAGAGAGAAAGTTGCTTATAAATAGGATTGGAGGGAGTATAAAAGTTCACACTTCTTAATTAGGAATCGTTATCCTTGTACTAAATACATAACAATTGTCTACATGAGACCGTTATTTAGTGTCATTAAAAGTCGTAGTTCTTACAAAAGAACCGTTATTTTTGTTATTGAATAAATTACGGTTGTCAAAATGAGACCGTTATGTATCATATATGCATTACTATATATTATAACGGTTTTTCACATTTTCCTATTAATTATTATCACAACAATGCGTATATAATGGCCTTACTAATCCTTAATATATAACGGGTATTATCTTATAACTGGTATAATAGGTCAAGAATAAATAAAGGTTAAGAACTGTAATTTATCTGCGAGGAGCAAATATAGCGCTCGTATATATGACGGCTTGGAATCGTGAAGTATGGCAGCTAATAACTAAGAAATTCCAATTTTATTATATATTTTTATACTTTATTTGAGGATTTTGTCATACTCATCGAGCTTAAAATGCATTCTTTGTGATTAAATTAGCATTAAGAGTAAATACATTGAATTAGGACTAAAAAGGATTAAATTGTCATAAAAATTGTAATTATTCTTAATCATTTATTTTTAAGAATATTTGATGTTGGGTTAATTATTTTTAATTGTGGGTACTTGAAAAATGGGATTAAAACTGAAAATGACAGTTTGGGGCTCAAATTTACAAAATGTTAGTTTGGTCCCATGAATTTATAAAATGCCAGTTTGGTCCATCTGTAAAACAGAGCGTTTTGCTTCTCTTAAGGTTAGATTTTGCAGTCGGGACACCATTAAGATAGAGAGAACAGAGGCGCCGAAAGCTGAGAGATAGCTCGACCTCCATCTTCCTCCATTCACATTTGCTCCACCTCCGTTGTAACCCCCTCCGTAATTATATCCGAAATACAACATTAGAGTGAAATAGAGACCAATAATAATCAAAATTCATTTACATTCCCCATCCTTAAGATAGGGTTTTCACAAATACATTTCGAAATCTAACACTTTAACTTGGTCTCACATTCACATTTCGAATACAATTACATTGCGAAGATAATTAACATTCATAATATATCAGAGTGCACAATAACAATCTCGGCAATTCCGGGTTCATATCTTCACTAAAGGTTCATGGGCACATACGCCCTTTACAATTTCTCAAATGGGGATTACACAAATTTCAATCCAAATACATATCCAAGTACACCTCCACAACATATACAACCATATATCCATCCTAACATATACAACTCTAAATACATCCAAATCAACTACCATTATCCTAGATAGCAATGATAACCACTACTAAGTCCAAATGCCCATAAGGGATTCTTGCCGCCCCTAGTCGCTTGCTCCTTCCTTGAGCCACTTGTCCTGTCTAAAATGTTGGTAAGGGAGGGTGAGATTCTAGAGAATCCCAGTAGGAAACAAATACCAATATGCATGTAAGATAAGTGTTTAATGTATGACATGCTTGCATCACAATAACTCGTGTTCACATAATGATATATCCGCATGCTCAATGTTTCAACAACATACTCATGGCCATAGCATAAATAGAAACAGAGCTTCAATTAATCATATATGTTTCACATAATCAAGCAAAGCAATAACGTGCATCAATACACAAACACAAATATCAATACATGCAGGAGAGGTAAGTTTCCTACACTTATTCTTTCCACGTATGCTCCAGTATCGGCTACTCGCGATCCGAGCAGATATCAAACCACGATCAGGGCGAATATCTGACCCTATAACCAAATAAAGGACATAGGATCATTCTCTTTTCCAAATTCTCATTTTCATAATACTTAAATTTAGTTATCATAATTGACCCTTAAGAGGCCACAAATGCCTCTCACAAAAGCCCTAAAAGGTCAGGAAACAATAGGTTAGAGATCTCCTTTCGAAAACTCAAAGTGCTGGAACACAGGGGTTGGCCACGGCCAGCCCTTCCTTGGGCCGCGGCCAAAATATTGTCAGCAGGTCACTGGCCGCGGCCAGAATCAGGCCAGAAAGGTTTGGGCTGCGGTCAAGAAATTCCTTGATTCTTGGCTGAACTTCCAAAATTCATAACTAATTCTAGAAAAATCAAAACGAGGTGATTCCAAAGCCAAATGAAAGGTACTTAAGTCCTATTTCTAGGAAAAATATGTACCATTACTGGAAATCACCAAAAAATTCCAGAATTACACAAAACTCATCACTGCCCCATAACAGAATTCTATTTCAATCCCAAACTTTAGACAACCATATCTCACAGAATACTAAATGAAATGACACAAAATATATGTCCATTTTGAAGCTTGGGATGTGAAATTTAAGAGAAAGTTTCACAATTTTCTGAAATCATTTGGTCATTCAAAACGTCCACACAAATAAACTGCCCAGAATAGAGTTCCAAGGGACAAATTTTCCAATTTTCTACCAAAGTGTCCCATGGCTCCAAAATTAACAATCAAGCCTATTCCCACATAAATTTTCACAAGGAACACAATGGTAACCTCAAAATGACCAAAATCACAACCTATCAACATGCCCTGTTTTGACCAAAGCACAAAACCAACACAAAAGGTGCCAAACTTCACGTTTAAGCTTCAATGCAATTCTATCAATTCCAAACACTAAATAAGGCACCATTTCCATAACAACAACATACCATACTCCCCAAGACCCTAAATCATGAAAATTAGGGCTAAAATTCCAGAAATTCAAGGCCTAACCAATGGCCACAAAACTTATATGAAAATGAAGCTTTCACTCACCTCAACAATTTTCCCAAAGGCACTTCATGATTCTCCAACTTGTAGATTTTCGTGGTTCCCCAAATCACCACCAATGGAGAAACTACAACCATCAAATTAAAGCTCTCACTCCAAGGAACAACTTTATAGAAGAGCATTTTTCCATTAGAAGCCATTTAGAGGGTCAAATACTCACTTTTTACTCAAAGTTCTTCCTCTCCCTTGGGCTACCATGGCTGAACAAAAGAGAGAGAAGGAAGAGAGATGAAGATGATGGGATCAGATTTTTGTCTCCCAAGCCCATACCCAAACGCACAAAGAGAGAGGGAGAGAGAGAGAGAAATGGATTTCAAATGATTTCTTGACTTTTTCCAACCATTTTCACCATACCCACTTGCCAAGTGTCCCAATATCATTGGTTCTCATAAAGTAAGTAACTCATTAGTTACTCTAACCACACTATTAGCCATTTAGTTACATATCTCATTTCCTCTTAATTAGTAATTAATATCTCTATTAATAACTAACTAATTGCCCATCAATTTCATTCTTTCGATTTCCACTAATCATGGCATATTAATTAATATAGCCACCAAACCCATAATTATTCCACTTTAATTTTTTAATAATTATCCTCAATAATTACCATTAGCCTTTAATCAAAAATTGGGGTGTTACATCCTTCGTCGGCGACGTTCGCCCTCTTTTCCTCCGTCGCCGGCGACCTTCACATCCTTACTACCACACCAACACCACTGCTAGTCATGGACTAAGAACAGAGGAGAGAGCTATAAGCTGCAAGTTCATAACAGCTTTGGATTTTGACTCCCATCTCCACCTTCATCCATCACTTTCCACCTTCGTCGGCTCTTCACCTCGATCGTTTACTATTATTTTCTATTGGGTTATTGGGTTAAGGTGCAAATTTACCAACGAAGTTTTATCCGAAGAACGTCTAACACAAATATGGTTTAAAATGGGTAAAAATACCAATGAATAATTAAAAAGGGTGCACCCAATACAAAACCGTTAAATTTGACCTAATGCCGTTAGGGGTTTTCTTCTCTTATAATTTAACGCCGTTAGGTCAAATTTATCGGTTTTGTGCTGGGTACACCCTTTTTAATTATTCATTGGTATTTTTGCCCCTTTTAAAATATATTTGTGTCAGACGCTCTTTGGATAGAACTTCATTGATAAAATTACACCTTAAGCCTTTTTTATTTGTTCAGACCCAAGATTCAGCAAGGAAAAAAAGTTAGAACAGAGGAGCAGCGAGCTTGAGAGGAAGAAGGATGATTGATTTCCTCACCACTATCTTCATACTCGTTGGCTATTCATTAGATTCAGTTTTTCACTCTTTGTTTGTGGACTTTCGGTTCTTCAACCAAGCTGTGTCTACTGTTCGAATCATGAGTGGTTAATTTCTCTCCTCCTAAAGCAATGAATTGAGCTTGGAGCTTCAGGGGGTGTTTTACTATCTAATGTCTATTTTTAATCTTTTGTATTAGTTAAATTCTAGGTTTAGCATTTAATTAGTGTATTATATTAGAATTTTGTATTGGAGTTCCATACAATTCTTGAGATTATTTATGTATTTGGTTTTAACTTTGTGCATTGGACACTTTGAACTTAATTAGTAGTAATTTCTTGTGTAATGACTTCGTTAAGCTTATGCTTGGAATTGCTATGAATATATTATGCTTGTAATGTAAGGGTTCTTGATTACTTGTGTCTTGCATATTATTAATTTCAATTGCTAGTGTTTAAATTGGGTTTCGATTTGATGGGTTAATTTCTACCCGGTGTAGAGAAATTAATTCACCTAACTCAAGCTAGCTCAAAGGGTCTTTTAAGCAAATTTGTCAAGCTAGCACACTCTCACTATCTTTAGAAGCAAGAATTGATGAAATTCATTGTTCTAGGAGGCTTTATCACACTCTTTAAAACTCATTTACATTCCAATCCATTTTTATTTCAAAAAAATCCAAAAATATTAGTTTTTAAAGAATTTTAGTTTAATTACAATTTAGTTAGATAAAAAGCTCAAAAAATCATTTTTAACTTGTTTTATGCCAATTATCACTTTTAGTTTCTAGGTAATTAATAAAAGACTCATCGAGAGATGTTCCGAGATTGCACCCTATACTGCAATCCTTGGTTTAATTTTTAAAGAGGTTATCAAGGCAGAAAGCCAACAATGCCTATTCTTCAATAACCGTTATGTATCACGATTTCTGTAGTACTGTATGTTAAGGATTAGATGTAGTATAATTAAAGTTTTTTTTAAAAAAAAGCGAGGTAATAATTAATCCACCAACACTTGAAATCCTAGAAGCTGAATTTCAAAAAGTAGTTGTCACTATTTAAGTGGAGTAACAATTGATCTACCAACACTTGAAATCCTATAAATTGAATTTAAAGAGAGTAGTTGTCGTTATGTAGAGGGTTAAGATGTGAATATACACATGAAATTTTGCACAAAGTTATATTTTTTGAAGGTGCAACAGTATCCATGAGCTTGCAAAATTTGAACAAAAATGACAATGTCATTAAAAGAGGCTAACATCCATTTTGACCAATTTGAAATTACCAAAATACCCAACTAAAAAAACATTTTCTCCCTTCCAACCTCTGATTTTTTTGACTTGTGTATATATTGTTCATTAAAAGAATGAAGCATAACAGAGCAAACAAACAATTTCCAGCAAAGCAAAGCTAAGATAAACAAGAAATAAAAGAAAAAACAAAACTAAAAAAACTAGGACAGCAACCCCATCAACAAACTATTAGCCCATTCCCTCCCTATCAAATCCTTCCGTTGTTGCTTCAAACTTTGTCAACGGTGACAAGGACACATCAAACTAGGAGCAACCACTTTAATAAACTATCAGCCAAATAACCCAAACTAGTAGTGAGAAATCTATATGAAGCAACCTAGTGTTACGGCATAGAACAATCAGCCAACAAAGTTTTATCTTGAAATCAAGTAACAACAATCAATCTTACAATGTTATTTGGATAAGTGAAATGATCTACACAAATATCTCAAAGTCATCAAAACAAATTTAAAAAAAAAAAATCAAAAGTTTCAAATTGAGTCAATTTGAAGACGATCGAACAGCTACCTCTACTCTCTACTGCACCCCAGATCTCACCGCTTCTAATATAGACGATGTTGCCATTCTCATCTTCCTTGATTAGGTCAAACATTTCAACAAAAGTGGAAGACCCTAACCGAAGGACATAGTAGAGGATCAGAGGAGGAAAAATCCAGCATTAAGAATGCCACATCCTCCTCTCACTGTGCAGCAGAAGTGATGGGGCAAGACCAGTGAAGACGAGAAAGAAGTTGAGTTATTATTGTCCTTGGTTCAGATTTGCAAAGAGGAAAGAAAAAATGTTGGAAATAATGAGTGGATGTGTCATAAGAAACGAGTCCTACTTGGGATTGTGGGGGGCTAAAAGGAGAAGTAAACTCGCACAATGGTGAGTTATATGGAAATCCAGCAATTTCCCCTATGTGCGAATTAAATGCGGACTGGGCACCTTTTAATGCATAGTTTTACGAAAATATAAAAATATATTTTGAATGGCATAATTACTAGCGTTAATCGTAGAATATGGAGGTTGCAATGTTTAAGCTCATAGTTGCCAGCCTTAAATCATGGAATCAGGACGTTATGGTTTTTGAATTTCACAAGGGAAATTCTTCAATTGTTTTAATACTATTCATTAGCTTTTAATGTGAAATATGAACGTTGGTGCTTTCCAAAAGCATAAACGGTTTCAAAGACCAGCTTTTATTGATTTTAATATGGTATATTTATAGCTTTAAAACATCATTACTTTCTAACATCCAGATATGATGGTTTGATGCCTCTTAATGTTCACAAAAGGAGTTTTGATTATGTTTAAAAAGTTTGCCCAATGTTCAGTTTTTAGAGGCCAATATAAGGTGCTTTAAGTCAGTAAAGTACCAAGCTCTTGAGCTCTTCAGCATTTCTCTTCCTCCTCCGGCATATTTTTATACCTTATGAATTCTATCATCTTCCGTAGTTCTGCTCACCCTGTTTTGTATGTCCTTTAATCCTGGGGAGTGCCACTTCTTATCTACCGGTAGTTGCAAAATAGCTCTTAAGGACAGTATCCTCAGGCACGACTAGAATCAACTCTGTCATTTGCAGGCGTTGCTGCTAACAAGATTTGTATAGTACTAGGAGGCGTTGGAGAATCCACTAAATTGTATGACAATATAGGAGCTATCGCTAACAATCTTAAGAGCTAATCTCTGCTAATCCTTTTGTTAGGGCATGCATCGACAACAAAGTTCTTGAATAGGGAGGCCTTTAAGCTTTGCCCTAATTTGATGGTTCTATTTCAATTGGTATTTTCCTTGTGTAGGAATGTTGAATTGGTCTCACGGTTTTATTTCTGCCACATTCCAAGACACTATTTTTGAGATCTCATGGTAGAGAAGCAGGCCAAAATAGGCTGTGCCTTATCTTCTTTATGGAACTATTGAGATGATTCTTTATTTGAGGTGCTAAACTCAGTTTGGCATAAACCTCTGGTGATTGAAAAGGCTAGGGATGATCTGAGAATTGAGTGTTAACTCTTAACTTGTATTGGTAGCAGGGCATAGTTGCCTAATGTGGTGATTCATGGAACATATAAAAGGATATGTTGAGGCACTGAGTCTGATGATGTTTTATGAATTAAACTAGGTTGTAGGGTATGTGCTAAATGCTAAGAGGGCCACGATGGTTGTGAACTGGACTCATATAAGACCTCATAAATGCTACCTTTGAGATAGATAAAGTCCTAGTAGATGGTGGTGGAGATCTCTGGAAAGTTGTGTTGCCAATCTCTCCAAAAGCAAGGTGAAGCCATTGCTGAGTATCGCATTGATAAGGTATTTCCTTCATAAGCAAGCACACAAGAATTTATGGATAGACACACGATTTCATGCTTTGTGGCTGTCATGTGGAATAATCTCATTGATTCTGATGGCTTAGTGGCGTCTTTGTGCTAATTGTGATAATAACTGAAACTCAAATATTTTTTTGTGTTTGCTTCTCCGGTTCTTATTAGAGGCAAGTGGCTCTCTTATATTTTAATGAGTTTATTTTCTCTCAAGAAGGAAAATAAAAAGTTTCCGTTGCTATTTTATTTTGTGACTACTGTTTGAAACTGTAGCTTTTATAGTTGGAATGTAAAATACTTTTTCGATTATTGTGGTTTATTTGGGTTATGAAAGCCACCAAGTATATATCGGAGAAATGGAGAAAAGTTCCAACAAAAGAAAATGCAATGGAATGGCCTCCTTCAAAGTATTGAAAGTGCGGATCAATTTTCATATATGTATATGTTGGTTTTTTTAGTTTGGTCTGGGAAACAAATATTGGATTTCAAAAGTTTGATGCGCTACAGTGACCGGGAAAATTCTAATTTAATTAGAATGGAAGGGGGTTATGGTGAGATTCTAATTTAATCATTATTGAATTAGAATTATTATTGATGAAGGAAAAAGAAAATTAGAGAGAGCGATGGAAGAACGGAGGGCGACGGAGGAGGTGGCGAAGGATGGAGGCAGAAGCTGAATAGAGTCGGCAGGGTTAGTCGAGAAGGTATGAGCGGCGAGGGGATTTTCCAGAGCAAAGGCGAAGCTTCCCAATCATCACAGTTGGGTTTGACAGGAAGGTCGACAGGTATGGCTCGGGGATCGCTTGTCGTACAGGGATAAACTCCTATGCCTCAGCGAGAACGGCTATCTGGAGTTAAACATGTCTCTGACTAGCGCACTGGACGGGTAGAAGGATTATTTTGCCAAGTCTAACGATAAGCGGAATGTGGTCGATGAAGGCGTCACTGACGACATGGAGGATGAGGAAGAGGACGTGACTGAGATGTGGAGAAGGACGGGTCAGCTACCCAAACTGAAGGTGAGTGCGGAGGAGTACACAGCATGGTGCAAACCTTACATGAACTCCCTCATAGTGAAACTCCTTGGGAAATCGTTTAACGTTGGGTTTATGCGGCAACGTATGGAACGTATGTGGAACCCGAAGATGCCAATAAGGGTTACTCCGCTTAATAATGGGTATTATATTGTCTCGTTCTCCTCCCAGGCTGACCGAGATTATGCGCTGTAAGAGGGCCCTTGGATGATAGCCGATCATTATCTCTTAGTTCAATGTTGGAGACCAAACTTTAATCCGTGGAAGGTAGATAACCAGAAGAGGATGGCGGTGTGGGTTCGGATACTAGATCTTCCGGCAGAGCTGTATAACATTGAATCGATTCAGTGCTTAGGGAATATGGTGGGTAAGACACTAAAGATTGATCGAACTACAGCATTTTCGGAAAAAGGAGGTTTTGCGCGCATATGTGTGGAGATAGATCTCCAGAAGCCACTACTTCCAGGGTTTGAACACTTTGGGGAGGAACGTAGATTTGAATATGAAGGCTTACACCTGGTGTGTTTCAAATGTGGGAAGTATGGTCATCGGATAGAATAGTGTTCTGTGCAGTCTGCTGAAAAAGCCGGAGGCAGTGGGGTCGGAGAGAAGCAAACGGAGGATGAGACGACATACATGACGGTCGGTGAAGTGCATGGAGCTGCGGGCTCATCCCAAGGGGGTGTGCACCTGGCAGTGACGCTGGTGGTTAACTTCGGCAAGGGGACTGGTGGAATGGAGGATGCTAAAAAAGGAAATCCTACTCGGCTGGATTATGGGTCCCAGATGTTGGTTAGAAGAGATTTTAGGAAGAAAATCAACAAACCGGATTCGAAGGGATCTGCAGCTAGGATTAATTTGAAAAGTACGGACAAGGAACGCGGCGCAGGAGAGGGGATTGCTGTGAACAGAATCCCATTGAGTCCTGAGAAAAATCAGGAACAGATTTTGGCTAGGCGGATAACGCGGGATAGGGAGGAGGATCTAAGGCGTTTTGGGTTGGAGGTTCAGAATCAAGCAAATATTAAAGAGTGGGTCCAGGTCAGTGCAAAAAGGAAATCAGGGCATAGAGGGAAAGCATATGGGAAAGAAAATAAACCAGCTTTTGCACGTGGTAAGCATAACGTGGGTGAGGTAGGGGATGGTATTGTGGGGAAAAATCCATTCGCAGCTTTATCAAATAAGAGCCAATACCGTGTGGAGCCCATTGGGGAAGGGCTTAGTAATGGGCCAATGGATGACGGACCGGGTACTGAAGCCTTTCAGGCTGAGCTAATTGCGACACCTGTCGCCTCATGCGGAGATAATGAAAGGGTTGTGCATGCAGAAGGGGACGTAGTGACTGATGTGAATGACGTTTGCATGGGTACTGAGGGAGAGCAAGGGGATATGTTCCTGATTGTTTACGAAGTTCTCCATGAATTTTTTGCTTTGGAATGTTTGAGGTGCAGGGGCAAAGACCTTCCCCAATCTAGTCCGTGACCTAGTACAATTGTATAGTTTGGATTTTGTTGCTTTCTTTGAAAGAAGATGCAGCGGTGTGAAAGCCCAGTCAATTGCTGTAAAGTTGGGGTTTCCAAACATGAAGATTGTGGACGCTGAAGGTTTTAAAGGGGGCATCTGGTGTCTGTGGTCTGACAAGTTTAAGCAAGTAGAAGCATTGGAGGTAACAAACCAATATATTCACATGCGAATTACAAATCACAAGCTACAGGTTTGGGAAATGTCGTTTGTTTATACTAGCCCAAACGTAATGCAACGACGCACTCTTTGGAGTAACCTCGTGCAGCTGAGTTCCTTGGTTCAAGGTGTATAGTGTTTAGGTGGGGATTTTAACGCCACACTTACAGCAGAAGAATGGCGATCCACTGAAACGAATAGAGGTCGTGATCGAGATTTTTGTAATTTTGTTGAGGAAGTGGGGTTGAATGATCTGGGGTTTATGGGCCCTCCTTTCACGTGAAAGAGGACAGGAGCAGAAAGTAGACTAGATAGGATGTTGGGGAACACCAAGTGGCAAGAGGAATTTCCAAACGCCGCTGTTAAGCATCTTAACTGGTATAAAAGTGATCATCATCCCCTGCTGTTTCATTCGGAGGGAATAGGTCCATCTGGTGGAACCAATCGACCTTTTCAATTTCTGGCTGCATGGGCACTTGATGAACGATTTACTCCGTTTGTGAAAGACAAATGGTAGAATGGTTTGACATGGATGGAAAACCTGGATCAGTTCACAGCAGCCTGTGTGAATTGGAATAAACAGGTGTTTGGCTTCACCAAAACTCGTAAGAAGAAAATTCTGAGGAGACTTGAAGGAATCACAAGAGCTGAGGCTAGATTTGGCTTAACCCCCGATCTTCAAGCATTACAGGTGCAGTTGTGGAAGGAGTTGGAAGAGGTCATGCTTTAAGAGTTGCTAATATGGGCACAAAAAGCAAGAAGTGACTGGTCGATTGATGGAGACAGAAATACTAGATATTTCCATTCCTGAGCAAATGGTAGGAGAAAGAAGAATTTTATTGGGGCAGTCAAAGGCGACAGTGGAGAGTGGGTATATGAGGTTGAGCAAATTAAGGGTATGGCAATTTCTTTTTTCTCTATGCTTTTCCAGGAAGAGATTCAAGTACGTCAACCGCTAGTATGCAATGTCACTTATCCGCCTATGGAGTTGGCAGATTTGAATGCCCTGGGGAGACCGTTGTTCAATGAGGAAATTAAGCAAGCACTTTTTTCTATGGGGGCGTTGAAGGCACCTGGTCCAGATGGGTTAAATGCTTTGTTTTATCAAAGTCAATGGCAGGTGGTAAAGCCGATGGTTTATAAGGTTATTCAGTCACTATGGGCCAATCCTTCTGAAATCGGATCTATTAATAACACACTAATTGTTTTGATCCCAAAGAAGGATCCTCCAGAGTTCATCTATGACTTGCGGCCGATAAATCTATGCAATGTGATCTTCAAAACCATAACAAAAGTGCTTGCTAATAGAATTAAAGGGATATTACCCCATGTTATCAGCCTACAATAATGTAGTTTTGTGCCAAAACGTCATAATTCTGATAATATCATTATTGCACAAGAGGTAATTCACTCCATGCGGAATCTGCAGGGGAAGTGAGGTTTTATGGCAATCAAAATTGATCTAGAAAAGGCCTATGATAGAGTCAATTGGAATTTTCTTAGAGCCTGCTTAGAGGAACTTCAGCTGCCAGGGCCATTAATTGATGTCATTTATGCTTGTGTCTCGACTGCGAGTATGCAGTTATTATGGAATGGTGAGAAAGCAGGAATGATTAATCCAACCAGAGGGGTTAGGCAAGGGGATCCACTATTACCATACCTTTTTGTAATATGCATGGGAAAACTGGCACACTTAATTCAGAAACAAATCACCGACGGTGCATGGAAGCCAATGAATCTGTGTAAGAATGGTCCTCCTATATCTCATTTGTTTTTTGCTGATGATGTGGTTCTTTTTGTGGAAACCTCTATGCAGCAATCTATGGCTGTGAGAAGCTGTCTCGATCAATTCTGTGAGACATCAGGCTTGAAAGTGAACACGAACAAGACAAGAGTTTTCTTTTCTAAAAATGTCAACTATGTTAAACGATCAGAACTATGCAATCATCTGGGCTTTCAAGTTACCCCAGATCTAGGCAAGTATCTGGGCGTTCCACTTCATCACGAGAGAGTTACGAAGAGGAGCTACCAGGCGGTGGTGGATAAGGTTCGGCAACAGCTGGCAAGCTGGAAGATTCATTCGTTATCTCTCGCTGGAAGATTTACTTTGGTGTCATCTGTTACATCCTCTATCCCAGGTTATACCATGCAAACTGCACTATTACCAAGTGGGGTCTGCGATGATATTGAGAAGTATAATAGGAGTTTTCTTTGGGGTTCTACTATAGAACGACGAAAGACACATCTAGTAAACTGGGAGACAGTTTGCAAGCCTAAGAAGAATGGGGGACTCGATTTGAAGCGTCTTAGAAGTCAAAACCAAGCTTATATGGCGAAGGTGGGATGGAACCTAATAAAGCGGAAGGATGACTTATGGGCGAGAGTTATACGAAGCAAATATCGGTGTGGAGATGATCTGGTGCCAACAATTGATGCCATTAGATCAGGGTCAAACACGTGGACCGGCATTAAGAAAGCATGGGGAACAGTAAATGAGGATTGATTGTTGATGATCTGCAGCAAACAGTTGGTTGGAGACACGATCGACATGGGGAGTTTAGCATCAAAACAGCTTACCAGGCTATTGAAAAAGAGGAGACCACACAGAACCCGCTATGGCAATGTCTCTGGAAGCTCCATACTCTTCCTCGGTGCAAGACCTTTATGTGGGTAACTCTGCATAACAAATTACTAACTAATGAAGAAAGATTTCGGCGAGGATTAACTATGGACAGAAGCTGCTCTTGGTGTGGTTCCGAGACGGAGGATATTATTCATGTTCTGCGAAACTGCCCAGAAATGGAAAAGCTTTGGTTAGCGGTAGTGGATCCAAGGTTTGTTATTCGATTTATGAACATGGAACCAGAGGCGTGGTTAAGGATAAATTTGCAACGTGCACCAGATTCGGTGAAAGAGGGGTGGAGTGAGCTATTTTCCATATTATGCTGGCTGCTTTGGCAACGGAGGAATAAAAGAGTCTTTGAGTCTGTGATCACCAGTAATGGTAGTGTTATAGCCAAAGCGCGGTGTATAATAGACACGATGTCATAGGTAAGAAGCCGCTTAAAGGGAGTTAACCTCAATGGTTAGATTGTTCAGGCAAGGGAGGGACATTGGGAACGCCCAGATTTGGGATGGATGAAGCTTAATGTTGACGGAGCCTGTTCCGAAGGCAGGAACTCAGCAAGTGGAGGAGTACTTCGAGATGACCAAGGCATGTTTATGGCAGGTTTTATGTATCATGATCCGCTTTCCATAGATAGTTTTCGAGCGGAGTTGTGGGCTACCCTTCTTGGCCTTAAAATGTGCTGGGACAAGGGAGTACGTAAGTTGGTACTTGAAACAGACGCGATGGAGGTCATAAATATTCTGGCAAGCCCCCACTCTGCCTCACATCCAGATGCATCAATGCTGAATGAAGTAAAGGCGATTCTGGCTTGGGAATGGGAAGTGTCGGTTCACCATATCCCTAGGACAGCAAACATGGCTGCAGACTATGTCGCTAAAGAAGCTCTGAGTATCGTGTTCGGCTATCAGCCTTTTTCATCACCGTTTGGGGACTTAGGGGAAGTCATGAGAAGAGACAGTAGGTGTTGCTCAGGTTTGAATAATGGGCTAGCTTGAGGGTGTCCCCTCTTCTCCTTGTATAAAAAAAAAAGAATTATTATTGATGGGGTATGAAAATACTTTTCCTAAATAATTGAGACATTTGAAAGTGTGGGGGGCCTACATGTGGAGGTGCCTTATAAATTCTTAAAGTTACAAACTGTTTATAGCCTCATTTGGTAAAACCAAGTTATAATTTAAAATTAATTATACAGAGGCTTTGTTATTTGTTGTTGAGAACAAATTTTGTGTTGCTTGAAACAAGCATTATGTGGTATGAAAATTTAATCATTTATCTATGATAGATAAATATGATTTTCATAATTTGAGACTGTATAATTATCTTGATGTAAGGATATATAGATGAATATTTCTTATGATATTAACACATTATTTGAAGTATGCAGCTTATGCGAGGTATACACAAATTGTTGAGAATTTGTTGCATTCATATTAATCTGTGAGATATAGTTTATGCTACATGGTGATTGAGCATATATAAATATGCATCTCTATGAGCGTAAGGAAATATTGGTGAGGTACTATAAATGTTTGTGTCATGTACGGTGGATTCCTATTGTATGAGATACACGGATGTTAACTGAATTTCAGTTTTATATGAGAAAATCCATTAGTAACTGAAACAAATATTATGTGACTTAGAGTTTATTACTCTGAAATTGATTGAAATTGGAGGCTAAGTTGTTAAAAAAAACCTTCTTAGCAAATATTATGGAGTAAAAACCAACATTTAGTGTCGATGAATTGAGATTGCCAAATGGTAATAACCATTGTAGATAAACAATGGTGCAAGTGAAGTCGTTTGAGATATGATAAAGCGCTTAAAAATTATAGAGTTATCTCAATCGATTTTGTGTGAGGTTAAAACGACTTGTGGATCCATTAACAAAACTCAGGGAAGAATTAAATTAGCCGAGGGGATTGGGACTGAAGCCAATTTGAAAATAATGAGTGAATATGTCATAAGGAACGAGTCCCACTTAGGATTATGGGGGGCCAAGAGGAGAAGTGAACTCGCACAATTGTGAGCCACATGGAAATCCAGCAATTTCCCCTATGTGCGAATTAAATGCAGATTGAACACCTTTTACTGCATATACGAAAATATAAAAATATATTTTGAATTACTAGCGTTAATTGTAGAATATGGAGGTTGCAATGTTTAAGCTCATAGTTGCCAGCCTTAAATCATGAAATCAGAACGTTATGGTTTTTGAATTTCACAAGGGAAATTCTTCAATTGTTTTAATACTATTCATTAGCTTTTAATGTGAAATATGAACGTTGGTGCTTTCCAAAAGCATAAACGGATTTCAAAGACCAGCTTTTATTGATTTTAATATGGTATATTTATAACTTTGAAACATCATTACTTTCTAACATCCAGAGATGATGGTTTGATGCCTCTTACAAACGGAGTTTTGATTATGTTTAAAAAGGTTGTCCAATGTTCAGTTTTTAGAAGCCAATATAAGGTGCTTTAAGTCAGTGAAGTACTGAGCTCTTGAGCTCTTAAGCATTTCTCTTCCTCCTCCGGTATATTTTTATATCTTATGAATTCTATCATCTTCCGTAGATCTGCTTACCCTGTTTTGTAGAAAGAATTTGTTTAATTCTGGGGAGTGCCGCTTCTTATCTACAGGTAGTTGCGAAATAACTCTTAAAGATAATGTCATCGAATACGGCTAGAATCAACCCTGTCATTTACAGGCGTTGCTGCTAACAAGATCTGCATAGTAATAAGAATCGTTGGAGAATCCACTGAATTGTATGACAATATAGGAGCTACCGCCAACAAAATAAAAAAGCACAATCGATTCAAATTTACAAGACATTGGGAGATAGGAGAATCATCGTAGTTGCTAGCAGATAGTTGTTATTCAGCGTGTTTGTTTGGGTGATTTCTCCAGCAATCGGACTTGAATAGTGTAGCAATTGGACTTGAACAGTGTAGCAATTGGACTTGAACAGTGTTTTGATCAGATATGAGTGTTTGTTTTAGCGATTGGATTTAAGATGAAAAAAAGTCATAAGTTGGAAAAAGTCATAAGCCTCAAAATGAAGCTTATTGGAGCTTATATGCCTGTGTGTCTATAAAAAAATATTGATAGAAGTCTTTTCATATTTTTGGGGATCAATGAACTACTCAAAATCACTTCTAATAACAAAACTTTTTTTATGAAAAATGTTCTAAATAATTTTCTCCTTCTTTAGATAGTAATCTTCTGCTAATTAGAGAATACTTTGGAATAAGAGTTTAGGCAAGTTTTGAGTTTTGTTAATATATGACTGTAGAAATGTAGAGAATAATTAATAATTAATTTTAATCAGTTTATATTTATTATTTAGTTGTTTTATGATTTTGTAATCAATTTTTTTTATAAACATGTCATAAATTAATTTCTATATAGTATTTTTACCCATTAAATTTAGTTTAAATAATTTATTTGGATTATTGGAGGTATTATTGAGGTTTTAATTGGTTTATTTTGTTAGATTTTGAGTTACGTGAAAATATGAGTTATGATTGAATATTTAAATTAGAGTTTGATATAATTTATAAAATTTAAGCTTGAGGTGCACAATAGAAAATACTTTTGGAGTGTACCAATTTAAATTAGAGTTTGATATAATTTTATTTAAAATTGTACCATTGCCAAATTTTGAACATGTGTTTTGTGGTAACACTGTCGCCATTGGATGGTTTGGATCAATTTATCACTAAGGATGCTACTTTAATAAATGCAGATATCTTCCGAGATCCCATTTGGCAATTAAGTTGCTAATGAGTTCTTTTTCCACAATTAGTCCTTCATTTTTTCATTTTTCATAATTTTTTCAATTTTTTTTCCTCTTAATTAATACAAAAGTCACTCATGTAAAAGTCAAACCAAACATCATTCACTTTTATATAAGTTACTTATCAAATCGCTAATCTAAACACTCATCATTTTACCCAATTCAACTTTTTTCTAATATTAAGATTCCATAAATTTAAGTAAAAATAAGTTACTTATCCAATCATCAAAACAAACTCATCCATTAACGTTGTGGAGATGCCGCTGCCGTCACTGGCATCTGAAAAGACAATGTGAAGATGGAGGGAGAATGGGGAAGAGTCGACAGTGGAGGAATCAATAAAGGAAGGGCATTAAAGTAAATTAAAAATGTGTAAATTTTTATTTTTTTAATATTATGGTTCCCACCAACAAACATTTTCTTTTTTTAACGACAGTATGATTTTTGCTTGAGTTTTGTCAATTAGATTAAGGTTTAAGGGGGAATTTTATTTTAAAAGTTTTAAAAAGGGAACATTTTTGTTATGACCATTATCTCAGTTCATGGATAACAAAATTGCCTTGAAAGGATAAGTTTGAATTTAAATAAAAATGACATGGATAATAAAATTTCTATGGAAGTTTTAACCAAGAAGCAAATTAACCCAAAATTTAGTTAACTAATGATTAAACTTAACTGAAATAGCAATCAGGATAAAATTGCTCCAAATTTGACACTTTCAAATAAAATTAGTCTTCAAAAAAATTTTAAGATAAAATTGACTCCTAATAAATACTTCCGAAACAAAATGACCTTTAACCTTTTTAATTTTCATATGCCAAAAAAGAGAAGGAAAAAAAAAAACCATATGTACATTCAAATCCTTTAAAAAAACTAAAGGGAATATCCGGTTCACATCCCTTTCCCATCACGGTTGATCGAGACTAGGACTTGGGTTGAGACGAGAAGTGAACTGTTTTGGGACAGGATGTTGGACAAGTCATTCTGTCAAGCCCCTAGCTAATAGACATATAAGAAATTGAACCACACCCTTTTTGTCAAAATAAAATTAAATTTTGTCAACGAAAAGATAATGATATTTTTGTTTTATTTTTTTAATTCTTTTATTTATCCTATAAATTCCTTCATTTATGCTGTGAATAGTTAAAATATTTTTTAGAATAAAATATTCTAACCACCCTTTTATTTTACTTTAATTACACAGATTTTTTCTCTATTTTAAAAACATACACTTATGTCGAAACTGTTAACTTCGTTAAAAATATTCTAAAAAGGTTCTAAAAATACATTTCTTAATTAAAATTTATTTAATAATTTAATCTTAATACTAAATCCCAAATTTTAATTGATAGGTTGTAAATTTCACAAAAATTTAAAAATTCAAGTAAGTTGTTTAAATATTTGTAGAAAAACATATAAAATTATAAATTTAAATGACTTATATAGCCTCTCAAACCTACATAGTTTCTTATATTTGATAGGCAAAAATGTGTTTGATATATATTTTTAGTCATTTAAGAAACTAAAAATAAATAAATTTTAATAAATATGGTAAAAAAAATTAAAATTGTAAATTTATAATATCAAAATTAATAAATGTTAAACATATTAGAAAGTTAAAAAAATATATCAGAATTAAAATTTGGTGATATACATTTTTCCCCATTTATATATATATATATATATATATAATTCTTGTGTTAAAGAGGGGCATTTTGATAAAATAAGTATCTAAAAGTTAAACTTAACAGTCAATTAACGGTTTAGGTGGATGGAAATAGAATATCAAAATATAAGGGATGTTTGTGTAACATACATTTTAATTTTAAGGGAGATCTATATGGGTTTTCAAAATAGGGGGAGGTCTGTGTAATTAAAGTAAAATAGAGAGATGATTAGAGTATTTTACACTATTTTAAACTTCCCACGTTCTTATAAATCCCTTTATTTATCTTATAAATGACCTTATTTGTATTATGAATTTCATTATTTATCTTATGAATGACCAAAATATTCTTCTTAACTCCCTAATTTCATTTGAATCCATTTATGTGTCTTATAACTACTTTGATGAAAAAAATAAAGCAAATGCCTTATTATCTTTTCACTCACAAAGCTTAATTTCATTATTTGTCTTATAATGAAGTTTCATAACTTTTTGTGGTTGAATGAAATTAAGTCTATTCTATAAGGGCTAAAGGAAAGTTTCCCTAAATTGTTTTTTTCAAATCACCAAAAAAAAAAATTATTATATTTATTATCAAATTTTATATTTCTTATAATCAAAATATTTTTATCAACTCTAACTAAAGTATATATTCCATCCCATCCTAAATATAAAATCTATATAGATACTATATTTTATTTTTATTAACTCCCTAATTTCATTTGAATTCATTTATTTGTCCTATAACTACTTTGATGAAAAATAAAATAAAATAAAGTATCATTATCTTTTCACCCACAAAGCTTAATTTTATTATTTGTCTTATAATGAAGTTTCATATTCTTTTGTGGTCGACTGAAATTAAGTCTATTCCATAAGGGCTGAATAAAATTTTCCCTAAATTTTTTTTCCAAATCACCCAAAAAAAATTATCAAATTTTATATTTCTTATAATCAAAATATTTTTATCAATTCTAACTAAAGTATATATTCCATCCCATCCTAAATATAAAATCTATATAGATATTAAAAAAATTATTATGCCCTTAAGAAATCAATTAAGTTATTTATTTATAATAAAGTTGGTTATTTTCTTATATTCCTACTTTATATATATATATATAGTTTGAAAAATATAGGAAAAATCCTAATTAAATCCAATTGAAATATAAAATTCAGATTCAGACCTACACTCTCAACAAATTTCTAATAAGGTCAATATGACTAATTAGAGATTTCTAAATCATGTTAAATGACCACATTGCCCCTTACTAATTTTTTTCCAAACAATATCCCTTTTCCTATAGCCACCTCTGCCTGCCGGATAGCTTCACCCATCCAAGATGGTAGTCCCTATCAAAGTTGCACTCATATAGTCTTATTACAATGAAATTTTGCCTTATTTGAATCACATCACATCTTCTTGTAGCACATGTACACGATGTATGTCTATCCAAAATGATAAGTTAATGAAGAAATTAAAGTGAGAAGCAATGAAGATCAACACTTCAATCACATGCATCAAGTTAAAAAGTTAGTAGGGATGAAATGCGGATGCAATATACTGTTACGATCAAAATATTGTAATGAAAATTAAGAAATAGATTTTATGCGATTGATATATGGTAGAACAACATTATTTTACCTATATATCATCACAATGTGCAGCCTGAATATAATTAGAAATTATAATAGAGAGAAGAACAAAAGTTTAAATATGGGGTAGTACATTTGTTAGGGGTGATAAAAACACTTTATGGGTGATAAAAACACTTTATGCTTCAAGCCTCAAAAGGTTATACCCTTAACAAAAAAAAAAAAAGGAATACTGAAAAAGAGAGGTATATGAGGAAATGTGTGGATCTTAGAGAAAACATGTTTATAACTAAACATTCAGAACACAGATTCAACATATTTGTCCAGTCGGGTGGTTGAAGGTCTTCAATGATCATAGAGAGAGGGGCAATGACCGCGGAGGAGAATGGGATTCCTAATTGAGGAGTGTGGAAAAAGGCAAATAAATCATTTTGGGATATTGAGGTAAATTTACGAGATTCAAAAATTTGTTGTTAGTCCTCTTAACCTAATTAAGGATTTATTGAAAGTATAAGGCTGAATCTGAATTTTAATATTTCAGTTAGATTTAATTAGGATTTTTCCAAAAAACATATATCAAAAAATTAGGATTAAAAATAAAAATCCCTAAAGTAGCTCCTATATTTTAGATAGAAGAAGTATGCAATTTTATCTTAAATTTGCAACCTGGCGTCAAAGTGCAGGTTCCTTTGAATATGCCAAGCATCCCCAAGAATAACCATTCAGATAAAATCAGCATATCCTTCCTCCTCCTCCACTTAGTCAACTATTTTCAACTTCCTCCCCACAGACTACTTACGAATATTCTCCTCTTTATTCCTTCTTCTTCTTCTTTATAGTCCACTTATCCTTATCCTTTCAATTCATACCCTCTGAATTTCTTCATCAAATTTTTCTTCTCATCAATATAATATAATGCAGGATATGCTCAAACCTCGTCATGTCGGAGCTCATCACCGGCTTCTGAGTTGCACTACGGGCGGCGACGTCGTCGACGAGGAGGACTCTTTGTGCTTGTCGGAACTGGTGCATGATTTCCTCGCCCAAGATAACCAGACGGAAGGAAGATCATTGGAGAACGATTCGGACTCGGAGCGAGTTGACTCGGCCTCTGAATGTGGTGATCCGGTAGAGGCTACACTCTCATTACGAAGAGTCAGAAACAACGTAGATCCTTATGGGAAGCAGCTGCTGGGGCACGTTTCGGAGGCGGTCGAGATATTCTCGTTACTGAGGCGAAACGTTTCGGTTTTCCTGCGGAATGTGGTGACGTTTCTCTTGGAAAAGGGCCATAATGCGGCCATTTGCAAGACCAAGTGGGACTCCTCCGGCGGCGGCGTCATCCCGGGGAACCACGAGTTCATCGACGTGGCGCGAGGGGGATCGTCCACGTGGCAGAATCGGTACTTGGTGGAGGTTGATTTCAGGTCTCAGTTCGAGATCGCTAGGCCGACGACGAGGTACGAGGAGATTCTGAGCTCTCTACCCAGAATCTTCGTCGGAGGAGGGAACGAGCTAAAACGCACCGTTCGGGTCGTGTGTGACGTGGCGAAGCAGTGTTTTGAGTGCACGGGACGCTCCGTGCCTCCGTGGAGAAAAAACCGGTTCATGCAGAATAAGTGGTTGGCACCGTATCGTCGAATAACGAACCCGTTTCTGGGAATCCAAGTTCCGGCGGTCGGGGAAGCCATTCACGGTGCCAATTGCAGATTGGTTGGCTTCTACGACATCGTTTCATCAGAGGCCAGACCCGTTGGTGTCTCCGTGCGCACCAGATAACTCTCACTTTCTCTATATAAAAATTTTGTCCTATTGTATAAAAACAATTTTATGTAGGATAAGAATATTAAGAAATCGTTTTTAAGCCTGAGGCAAAAAAAAGTTTACATGCCTTCCGTAACATAATTCGGTACTCTTTTGGATCCTACTCTTCTTGTCCTATTTATAAAGTAGAAGGAGAAGAAATTTTCTTATCTTATTTATAAGATATTTCATTAAATTTGTCATAGTTATATATAATTTTATTTTTCATTTATTATTGTGTAGATTTTGTTATCATATAGTATAATATATATTAAATAAGAATAAAATTAAAAAATTGTTGAATTTTATGTTAAACTAATGAAGTTTGAGATCTTTTTTTTATATGTTTGAAACATGGGAAGATCCTTATAATAAGAACTATAGGAGTTCGAAAGCAAAATAATAATATATAATAATAATAATAATAACAACTACTACTACTCCAGAAGTATATATTAGTCACCTCCTAGCACAATCCTAACACAAATTAGTGATCTCTTTATTGCCAAAAAAATTAGTGGTTTTACCAACGGAAGTTGGTGTAGATGGGTAGGCATCTGCGCCATACCAATCTGTTCCTAGGTTTGATCCTAGAAAACGGAAGGTGAAAAAAATTTCCGTTGGAAGCTCTCTCCCTTAGGCGCCTCAAAGAGGTGATTTTCCTGTCGAGCTTATTCGATTGGGGGCGTCAGGACTAGTCGGTTGTCGGGGGCCTATGCTGGTAAATCTGGCATTGGCCTTCAGGTTAACGTTGAATACTTGGAGGTTGGGTGTTGAAGACCGAAAATAGTCCATTGCATATTCCATCAAAAAAAAAATAGTGGTTTTTAAATAAAGGAGTCGATTTTATTTAAAGACGCTGAGGATGTTTTGCATATAATTCGAGACTGTGGTTATGCAAAGCGTCTTTGGAACCAGTTTCCACCCGGATATCACTCGCTTTTCTTTACAGCTTAGTTGCGTCATTGGTTTGCATTGAATTTAAAAAAACAAAAAGAAATGGGGAAAATTTTTTATGGTAACTAGAATCTCATTTGGGGGATTACCATATGGAAGCTTTGGCTTTGGAGAAACCAAGCTATATTAGATACTCATTCTAGTCTTTAATACATAATCTAATTGGGAAGTTGATTTTAATCCTAGATGTTAGACTTAGTTTTTACATTTGTCAAACTTTTTATAATTTATCTCATAATGTTCTCTCAACAATAATCAAGTAAGAGAGAAATAAAAAAAATTAATAAAAATAACTATGGCATTCTTTGGGGGGGGGGATGTCGTGTAATACTATGACAGGGTATGGTGGTGTGATCCGGGATGGGTTTTTGGGTAGCTGGTTTCACATATTCACTTGGGACTTCCAGCGTGTTTGAAGCTGAATAATGGGCTGTTTTCAAGGGACTTGCATAGGACCTTGGTTACAAGAAGGTTATTTTGAAATTAGATGCAAAGAACCTAATGGATATGTTGAATGTAGTCATGAAAGATGAATCGTTGGGAGTAGAAACTTCAATATATTTCAAGTGAGCAAAACCATCTTGTGGATGCTTTAGCTGAGGATGGTTTATCAAGTTCCTCATTATTGGATTCTTGTTCGCCTTGTCTGCAGTCAAATTTGCTGCTAAAGAGTGTTTGGGATCTAATGTCACCTTAAGAGTATTTTTCTTTAGGCTTTAGCCTTCTCTTGGTTGAAAGAAAGAATACATTAGAAAGATTGAACTCTCTTACAATATCAGGTTAAAAAAAACTCTCTTACTATAGATGATAACAATGAAGCATATACATGAGCCCCATCCAAAAATACAGAAACATAAAAACAAATAGGCCCAACAAATATGAAATAAACTAAAATAAGCGCAACAAACAAGACCAAAAGTCTAAATTAACAAAAAAAAAGAAGAAGAAGAAGATGGCCTTGAACTAGCGAGAACTGTAATACCCCGAATTTTGAGATTTGAAGCCAGGGAATAAGCCTAAAATAAGTGGACTGCTAAGTCCCAGTTTATCAGGAGCTCAAATTTATTCCCTAATGATTCTTATATCTTTGGAGTATTAAAGAAAGTAAAATGGTGAATTTTGAAGAAAGTAATTATGTTTTTGGTGAAATCGCCTATGAGGTAGTGGGCTTGTCATGAGGTTTTGGAAGACCAAATGATGATCCAAAATTATGAGATTTTATAGGATGAAAGTAGACATCCTAAGCTTTAATTCGATAGGTCATATGACTCAATTAGAGCTATATACAAAAAATTATGAATTTTTGAAGTCAGCATAGAAAAACTGTGAAATTTCTGGAACAAGATGCAAAGATTGAAATTCTAGGAATTTTGTGATTCCAGCTAGCACTTGAAACTAGATTCAATAAGGGTTCTATATATAGCTGGTAAAACGGGACCTGCCAGCCCGCCAAAAATAGTCGGGTTCGGGCTGGGGAAAATGGGGCCCGTTTATAATCGGGTTAAACGGGCTAAACCCGTTTTAACCCGCGGGTTAAACGGGTTAGCCCGTTTAAAATAAAAAAAAAAACCCCCCTTTCTGAACAGACACCCTCACTCTCGGTCTCTCGCTCGTGACTCTCTTCCCTCTCTCTGTCTCGTTCTCTCGTTTTCTCTCATCCCCTGGCCATTGAACCCTAAGTTCCCTAACCGATAGCCCTCTCCGGCACCATCCCTCTTCCTCCTCGTCTCCGGTGGTCTGAGATCTCCCGGTCTCCCTCTTCCTCTCAAGCTCCGCCGCTCCGTGCTCTCCCATTCTCCTTCTTCCTCTCGTCAACTACTCTGCCCGAAGCTTCAATCGAGAGTGGAGGGCTATCCGAGGTTCCATTCTCCATTGGTCCGACCGTCATTCCCCCTGTCCGAGCTTCCCTTCTCTTGCGTCTGCGATTCAGTCCGGCCGGCGTTTGAGATCGAGACGGTGTACGGCCCTGGAAGAGGTAGTGTTTTCTGTGCTTATTTGATTTTTTTTAGACATTTACTTGAGATATGATTTGGTTGAAATCGAAGATTTGAAGTACTGACATACTGAAATACTGAAATTGAAGATTCTGATTCTGACTTAGACAAAGTCTGGTTGAAATTTTCATAGGTGTTCGTCTGATTAATAGGTGTTCTATAAATGGCTTGTTTGGTATTTTTCTGTGTGTGTTTGTGTGTGCTTTCTATGAATAGATGCAATGATATTGACTTTTGCCAATTTTATGTGACTTGAAGCCGAAGTCTCCCATTTCGTCTCCCATTTCTTAATGTAAAAGAGAGACCAAACTTAAAATGGCGGGCTGGCGGGCTAGCCCGCCAGCCCGCTTAATCGGGCTCGGGCTGCCAAATGGCAGCCCGTGTGATAAACGGGCTGGTTTTAGACCAGCCCGTTTAATGCCAGCCCGTGTTGGGCCAGCCCGTCGGGCTCGGGCTAGCCCGATTTACCAGTTCTAGTTCTATAGGCTTTAGAATCAGTCCAATTCAATTTTTCTAGAATTAACTATAATTTTTCAAAGTTTGGGCAGAAAATCTGCTAGGATTTACATAAATCCGAAAATGGGAAAATTTGTGATAGCAAATGATGTAATTTTGAAACAAATGCATATCAGCCTATTTGGCCTCTCATATGGGATTTGGGACGTGAAAGTGAGCTGACCAAAGTGGGAAATATTATGTACAAGTTCAATTGGGCTTTATGTGCATAAAAGTCTAATTTTTGGAAATTTACTTGATTCAATAATTAAACAGGCATAAAGTAAATATGGGATATAATATCTTAACATCATCTTCTTCCTCCACGTCCCATAAACTAATGTGAAGTTCAGCATTTAGAGAGAGGAAGTGCAGCCAAGTTCTAGAGAGAGAAAGGAGAAGAGAACTTGTACGGTAGGTCGATTTTTTAAGTAAATTGGCTCCTAACGCGTATAACTCTGATCCTAAGCTACTCTTCTATGTGATTTAAGGTTGGACAGCCATCTTTAGGTGTGTGAAGGCTAGGGTTTTCAACCACCTTGAGAAAAGCTAGCGGGAGCTTGAGGACCAAGTTGTGAGCTGAGCTACGACACGCTTTACGAGGCACACGTTTTGAGGCAGAAAAGGGTTAAGACAGGAGAAGATAGAAGATATGCTGAGAACAATGTAGAGAACCATATGAGGGGATTACAGTGGTGGAACGAAAATGAGAAGATATCTCTGTTTCACTGGGACGGGTTTAGATACCCAAGTAGCCCTGTGTAGCTACTTTAAAGGTAATGATCATGTACGAACTCCTATGGGGAATTTATGTAATCATGCACTTATTATCAATATATTCATGTTATTCCTGTGTTGCCCATCGAACCACATATCATTTTCCGTGAATACTCTGAAAAAAAGTTAAAACAAGGTAAGGGTGTGACAAGAATGGTGTTGTAAATTTTATGTGTGAGTGTGTCAAATTAGGAAGAAGTTTCATATAACTTAAGATTGAGAATGCCCTAATGTATAATAAAATATGAGGTTAAATTAGTGAAAAAGCATAAGAGGAATCTTTGAACTGATAGCTAGATATGACCATTGGAGCTTTAATATGTTTTAATTGACCGATTTTAATGATATTTAAAAGGTTTATTATCATTAATTCTTGTTTTGTAATTGACAATTTAATTGTCATTAAGACGTCTTTAATAACCTTTATTGCTGCTCAACGGTCACATGAATTCTGCCTATAAAAGGCAATCTATGGAGTGAGGTCAGTAGAACTGAAGTTAGAGCACCTAAGTCAGGTGACAGCGAGCTTCTTTCCTCTTTCTTTTTCTAAGTTATACTATTATCTTTTTATTGTTCTGTCACCTTACTTTCTACAGGAAAGATTCATTTTATACTAGGGAGTGCAAACAATGCTCTTGAGCGCGAATCAAACTATTCTTTTATTGTGTTTCTACAAGTAATGCCGCTAACAATGTATGGTGTAAGGAATTGATGCCAACAGACACTGTATGCATAAAGTGTAGAGCTAAGAAGGAAAACCGTGAGGTGCTTCCTTTGTAATTGAAGTAGCATAAAAAACTATTTGAGATTGCCACTAAAGGTAAAGGTATCCCATAGGATATTGAAAGAGCCACTTGAACAAAAATCCAACTATAAGGCCTAGCCATGAGATCAAAAAGGGGTCTTTTGAATCTTCACACCTCAATGCATTCCCCAAAGAACATAAACTACTATAAAAAAAATAAACTAGGGAAGAAAACAGTTAAGTTGAACTATATTAAGTAAATCATCATTATATAGAAAGTTAGCTTCTAGTACATCATCAAAAACCATCTTCACTTGTTTAAATAAGCTTTGCCATTGTGAGATACATTTGTTGACTTGTCGCTAGACATCATTAATCAAGGTTGTCGCTGAAAAGATATGTAACACAGCTAACATAATCCTTGCACTACTACAAATTTTTCTATATTTAACGGTGCTAGTGTCAAATATTTATATATAACGGTTTTTTAATAATAACCATAAAAGATGTTGTACAATACTTAATGGTTAAAATCATGAACGGTAAATTATTTGTCACTAGAGGAAGGGGTTTATTTGATGATTATTTGGAAAAACTGTTATATATGTATAATATTTGATTATTATTGGTGAATAACCATAAGTATGTGTGACAAATATTTTTAAAAAATTGGGGGGTTCACTTTCAATAAGCCCCCCATATGCATATTGCATACATATGTACATTATAGAAACCAATTACAGAAGCCAATTAAACATATCCATTCCATGCAATCATCAAAAAGTACATATACAAAATTGTACAATACATAAACCAAAAGCTAATCCAAATTACCAACCTCCGAAAGCAAATCAGTTAGAGCAAAAAGAGAGAACAAAACAAAAACTAAAAGTAGGAACCAAAACTGTCATAGCCAACTCTATAGCATCCATTGATGATTATAAATATTACTCTATAGGTAACTCCGTTACGCTCCCATCCATTGACGATAAACTGTCATAGCCAACTCTTCTATGACTTCTTCAATTTGTCCAGGTGAATATTAATCAAAATAACTATCCTCAAAGTACTGCACGTAAAAACAAAATATGTTAAAATATATATGACTTTATTTTTAATTTAACTTAAACACATATACATGTGTATATATACATACCTTAGCATCAATTGAGCCAAGATTGTGGGTGGCTAAGTCCTTCATAAACTTCATGACAGTACCTATAATAAGAGCTCTAATTTGGTTGCCTCAGATACTATAAACAAACAAATGAAATGTATAGTCTAATACAAAAACCAAATTTGACAACTCTAACACAAAATGGTAAGTATTTGTGAATTACCACTACTCTCTTCCATTTGTAAGCTAATGCAATGCCTTTGCCTTTTAACTAGGGGCAGTTAAGGTCATCCATGATGTAATAGTAAACAACTTTAACAAGATATATCATAATAATAAATTAAAGAACCAAATTCATACTAAATTCTAAATAAAAGTACCAAATTTAAATTCATTAACTTACTTATTGAAAACCTTAACCATCTATGGTTAATTTTTCGCATCCCCATAAACCGAATCAAACTACCAAATCCTTTTCTTGAAGGGAGTTAGCATGATGAGCATCCAATAACCCCTAAATACATTAAACATAATGAGAACAAAACTAAGAAAAAAACATAATGAGCATTTAATGTAATGAAGTAGTATACTTACCTATAGCAATACGGCACCAAGACAAAATTGACCTTCTTCTTTGATGCCCTTTAATGACCAAATCCACCAGTTCCCTCGTTTTTCTCTCCACAAAATCTAGATTATTGCCTTCGTCCAACATTCTTGAATGGAGGTGGTGGTTGAGGAACAGGAACGTATCTTATAGACCATTGTGGGCTACATGATCCTTGTAAAGGTACCTTACATACAAAAACAAGCAAATTATTATATATAAATGCTATGAGTAGCAAAGTATTCATTCGTAGTAGAAGAAAAACTATATATAAAAGTTACAAGCACTCGAGCTAGCCGTATCACCCGTGACGATCTCTTTGACTAAGACCCGATTGATAGTATCAAACACGTCTGATTCACTGTATATATCTTGCTCAAAGGGGACTTGTTTGGTGTAGTCATCTCGCTTATAGTCTATTTCGACAACAAATGATCATATGCCTCAAGAGCCATCCGGTATTTATTAGAAACTAGTGAAACTAGCGGAACTAGCGGCTGAGGTACAGGCACATGCTTATCCATCTTCTTCAGTACACTAGACACTGAATCGTGGTTGGACTGAGCTCTTAGATTACTCTTCCTCCTCTTTGGCTAAACAAGTTGAGAAGTTAGGAAAATAGTTACTATGAACTTCATTAGCAAGCTTAAAAGACGACAATATACCTTTTTTGTCTTCCCAGGTATGACAATAAGGTAGTCTGGCCATGCAACAAAGCTATATACAGCTCCTTCCATTGTATCTGTATCTGAGATGGGAATCAGAAAGGCATACTTAGGATTGATGGTAGTCTTCAGCTGTACCCTAACATAATTATGAGGGAGAGGTGAGTAGTGAATAGTGTTCTCCCCCTGTAAGTTGTACATACGGCCCTTAGCAACCGTATGCCTCTTAAGACTATCTGCTAGACACTCACCTCTACCTCACCTTGAACAAAGAGAAAATACAATTAGTGTAAAGCAAAAATAAATAAAGAATAGGCTTTCAGTATGAGTCATGCTACCTCAGGTAGAGGCTAACAGGGGAATATGCAGCTATCTTTGACACTTAGGGTATGAGCCATTTCCTGTTTCCCCACGGTATCTTGGCTTATTAATTGATTAATAATAGCTTGTTGTGCCTCAACCATCTGCTTCAGCATCTCAATCATCTCTCTATACTATTGAAGCTTCTGATCATACACCCTTTTCGGCCTCTTCTACTTCCTAAATTATTATTTTTTTAATGACTCTATAGCTGACACCCCCCAAAAGACTATCGTGGTCAGAACCTAGAGCCTTTTCTAAGACATCCTCATCCTTAGGAAACTCGCCTCACTCTAATTCTTAACTCAAGGTCTCTTGTAGTAAAATGAAAGGTTAAATACCTTTCTATATTAAAAATTCAATTATAATTTAATCAAAATCATTAGTACTTACCATTCTTGAGATAACCTCCTAGATGTGAGGATTGTCAATGTTGCCCTCTTTGTTTTACCTCGCAGCAGCCCACAACACTCCAAGGTTGATAGTCACATCCAATCTTGATCCCTGCTTCTCTATCAATTGCTGATTGAGTTCGCATACCTCGTGCGGCCTCCAAGATATGGGTATTCATTGTTCTCCACCCTCTCACGGTTTGCTGTGCTTAATGCCTGTGGTTTGAAACAACAAAGATGTCAAAGTTACACAATACATTAATACAAAAGTCATGTATTTAGAGTTACACATTACATTAAATTTAATTTACCTAAAAGCTAGAGAGCATAGTGACTATACAAAAGTAGCCCATTTGGGCTGTTTGAAAACTTCCTATAACAGCATCGAAACCACCAACTCATCTACAGACTCAGGTTTCAACAAATATTTCTTCGTCACAAACCCTTAAAATGAGCGTATAATCCTCCTAGCCTTCCTGAGCACATAATCCTTCTTCTCCTCATCTATGTGGAATCCATATTACAAAACAAACAAATCATTGCTAGTGTTAGGCATACCGGTTAACAAGATATTATTAACTATTTAGCATTATGTCTTACTAATACTTCATCCCAGACAACCTTCCTCATTGACTCGGTTGCCTTATTCTAGTGACAGGCACGTTGGTTTTTGTTGCACACCCGAAGTAGCTAATGAACTTGTCAGATTTCACAACTTGTCCTTTCTTGTTCCATATCACATTAAGTTTCCTCCACTCTCTCTTCCTCAGTACTCTTTCCTCTTATTCTATAAGTAGTGTGTGTTAGTGCAAGCGTTTCACCCAAGAGGGAGTGAATTGGGTGGTTATAAAAATTTTAACTAATAATAACAATTGACAAAAATTAAAATGAAGTTGAGATTTAGAATGATATCATCAAAGCGTACCCCAGAGATTAATACTAATTTGGTTACAACCTTTTTGACCTATGTCCAATCATCAAATAGCCTCTGAGATTTTCACTATAGCTTCCAAGATTCAATGGGTTCTTAGCACCTTAGTACACTACAAGTTCCTTCTTCGAACATTCGCCCCCTTACACAATGTAAATCAATACCCGACTTAAGGTTCCATTACCTTAAGTAATCTTAATAAAGTGGATTGAATTTTTGATGAATTTCTCTCTCAAAGAGTAAATGTATAATCACTAATGTACAGAGTACAAAGAGAATAATAATAAATGAAAAACAGAGCACTTAAAACAAACTTGAATGATTTCACAGTTAAGTAGTTGATTCTTTTTTAATGCTTCGTATTTATATTCGGAATGACATAAATAACCATTGTGAGTAATTCATTTGTCTGTTAGAGTACCATTGCTTCCTATAAACATTCTTTGCATGTGGCAAAGTACCCGTTGGAGCAGAGAGAATGTCTTCATTCAATTACCGCTCGCATTAAATGCTTCTGACACAAAGTCACTTTTTCTTATCTTTACTGGATCTCTTCATTTTTCACCTGAAAAGCTTTCTCTACTAATAAAATGAAGTATTAGAGTGAAAGAGAATAAAACATAAATAATTATATGATCATTAAGTGATTTTGGAAATTAGAAAAAGATGCTCTGTTTTTCTGGAAACCATTACTCGAGTGATCTTGACTTAATAGCTTTAAAACATAACAAATCACTGGATGAATCACTCAAGTGTTGTGCTAGTGATCCAACAATTACATCACTCGAGTAATTTGCAATGGATCACTCGGGCGTTCTGCTAGTATCTTCAACTTCATGTTTTACTCAAGTATTCTGCTAGTGATCTCAAAAATGGGATCACTCAAGTGGTCACTCAAATGACTTTATACTTAGAAAAATTTTCACCGAGATCACTTTTAAAATCACTGTAATGTTGTGCTAGTGATGCCTTTGACTCATCACTTGAGTGGTCACTCAAGTAATTAAAGGTCATCACTCAAGTATTGCCTTTCAAAACTTGACAGAGAGCATCACTGAAGCAAGGGATATTTTCTTACTTTATCACTTGAGTGATGGCATTGTTGACCTTAGAAATCCTTGATTGATTGTTCAAAAACCTTTTGTTCATTATCAAATATTTTTCTAATATCTTTCCAAACCTTTTGTTATCATTAAAACATAGAATCTAACATTCTCCCTATTTTTGAAGATGACAAAACTTGTTAGTTTTTGAAAGAAAAATTTTAAAAGTGATTTTATAAAATCAGATCATTCTTGATTTTGAAAGTGATAAGACCATATGCTTTAATACACACGAACATTATAGTAACTTCAATTTCACATAAAAGATTATTGACAAACTTCATTAACTTTGCAGCATTTATATAAGTCAGTAAACATGACGTAAATATATCAAAATATAGCCCTTAAACATAACATAAACTTTATTAACTTTACAGCATGTAAATAAGTCAGTAAACATAAATACATCAAAATATAACATAGATACTCCCAAAAACCCCATACACCCATGCTATATCATTCATAAAAATAGTGTATACTTATCAAATCACTATATAGTCCTTCTCCCCCCTTTTTGGCATCACCAGAAAGGGTGGACTAAGTAGGAGAGCTAGGGCTAGAGCTGGGTAATGAAGGATCAATGGCGGTAATAGGAGTGGCTGGGATAGGAGAGGATGCATCATCATATGTATCAGCTATTTGAGCAGCAAAGATGGTGAGTCAGATGGAATAGGATCAGGAAGGTAAAGGGTAAGGACCTGTACTGGATCCTGAGAATAAAAAACATATAGGGGAGTGTGGTGAGGTGGTGGTGGTGGTGGTGGTTGAGAAGAGAATGTAACCATTAATTCCTTAGTATCATCAGAATGATGAGAAGGAGATGAGAGAGTGGCCTATGGCTATAGGTGAGGTGACTGGTATGGACTCTGTAATATCCCGATTTATGATTAGGGCTAATGACTCTGGTAATTATTGTAATTAGTGTAATTAAGCACTATTGGGATTAATGTAATGTGAATTTTGGAATAAATATGTGTGGTATTTAAGATCAAGGGTTGAGATTCATTGTGGATGGGTCGGAATCCTATGTGTTGTGATTTTGTGAGCTCATGGAAGGAATGTGTAAGATAGTGACATGTGGCATAATGGAAGCCATTGGATGAAGCACTAGAAGACAAAGTAGCACTTTTTCTCTTTTCTCTCTCTCTTTCGGTTGTGTGTATGGGAGGGAAAGGGAAATATCTTCATCATCTCATCTCTCCTCTTTCTCCATAATTTCTGGCGACCTTGAGGCAAGAAAGAGGAAGAAGAAAAGCTTTGATATTTGGTAAGAAATGTTCCTCCTTTGCTCAAACCCTCTTCTCTAATGTTGTGTGTCTCATTGAGAGCTACATTGTGATGGTTGTAGAACCTTGAGAGGTGTTGATTTGGGCATTGATTCGAAATTGAAAGTTGAAGAATCAAGATTCTGGATTGGGCAAAGAGAAGAGGTAGGCATTTAGAGCATTTTGGTATATTGTTTGTGATTTTTGGCTAAGTTTGGTAAAACCTGGAAAAAATTGCCCTAATTATGCCAAATGTTGAAAATGTGGATTTTAAGGTGTTTGATAGTGGAAATGGTTTAATGATGAGTTATTTGATTGTTGGATATAATCTGGAATGTTGAAAATGTGTTAAGGGAAAATTGGATATTGTATATCTTAGAGACCTTAGTGAATGATTGTGGTCAAGATGGTTTTGGAGTGTTTTTAAAGTTGCCAAGGTGTTCCCTAGTTAGTACTTAGAGAGTATGAGCATTGGGAAGAGTTTGGGAACCTTTGGGTGAGGATTTGACCATATGAGATTTTCTGGTTTTTGCTGCGTTTTTGGGTCTCTGATGCACATCACTCGAGCACAGGATGATCATGCTCGAGTGATGGGAGAGTTTTTCCCTGTTCTGCTTCGAGTGCGCCTGGGATTTATGAATAATGCTCGAGTACATTGTCTTGTGCTCGAGTGAGGGAAGAACATGCTCGAGTGAGCATGGGTCTGCTCGAGTGATGGTGTAAGCCCAGTGTTGAGGTTATTCTCGGGTCCTCACTCGCGGGCTGATTGCCAAGAGTGTGCTCTGACACTCGCGAGCATAGTTGTCTCACCCGAGCACTGGGGGTCATGCTCGAGTGAGCTTGTGCCTCAGGTGGGAGTGGTGCTCTCGGGTTGTCACTCGTGGTGCTGTGCTTTTGGGTGCTCGAGTGAATTTGGAGTTCTCACCCGAGCACAAAACTTCATGCTCGAGTGAGCTGGTTACCCCAAAGTGAGCTGGTGCTCTCGGGTGCTCACTTTCTGGATTTCTCTTGCGGGTGCTCGAGTGAGGCATTTGGCCTTGTGCTCGAGTGAAGTTCAGTGTGCTCGAGTGAACCTGTTCCTGGAAGCTTCTTTGTGCTCTCGGGTGTTCACTCGCTGTCTCACTTTCTCTTGTGCTCGAGTGATGTCCGTACTTGTGCTCGAGTGAGAGCATCTGTGCTCGAGTGAGATGACCAAAAATCAGTGTTGTGCCTTCGAAAAAGGGGTCTTTTGGGTAGCTTCTTCCAACCCTTTAGGCATATGCTTAGGCCTATTTTAGCCACCTAAAGAGTCCTAAATGATAACCAACTTAGAGTATTATTGAAATATACATATGGAAAAGAGATTGATTGGTTGTCCCTAATTGATATAGGATTTGATATCTGTCGCCCTCGTGAGGCCACGGTGACGGAGCCAGTCAGGAAAGATACAGGTAGTGACTCTTTCTTTATACCTTGTGTGATACATTGTATGTATATTATGTCATTGTTTTGAAATGAATATTGTATGCTGCAAGTGTTGTGAAAACTGTGGAAGCACCACTTTACCAATAGTCCCTGAGTCGCTAACAACGGTTCGGGTTAAGGTCATATGCCTTCCCGGCGGTAAAAGGGGATGAGGTTAGGGTGTGATATATGTGTATATGTGGGCCGAAAGGCTAATTGTGAGCCGAAAGGCTATTTGTGAAGGCCGACGGGCCATTTGTGAAAGCCGAAGGGCTATATTTGAGCCGTGTGGCTAATTGTATACACTGCCACGCCAATAGTCCCTGAGTCGCTAACAACGGTTCGGGTGAAGGTCGTATGCCTTCCCGGCGATAAAAGGGGATGAGGGTGGAGTGACGGGTGTTGCTGTATGAGATGAATTGTGTGCATACTCTGTGATTGCATGTGGTATGAAATTGTTGTTACTACTGGGATTCTTTAGAATCTCACCCCTTCCATATGACTAACCTTTTCAGACAGGGCGAGTGGCTCGAAAGGGAAACGGACAACCAGGAGTAGTTAGGCTTACTCCGAGATCTAAGTGGTAGTTGGTTATCATAGTTTTGGATTTGGGATTGTCAAGTGTACATTTAATGTAAATAAATATTTTGGATATGTAATCCCCATTGTTGGGAAATCTTAAACCCAAGTTATCTATGTAAGTAACCCGGGGTTTGCCGGGATTTTGGTTTCCGTACTTTGATATTTATTATGTACTCTGATTTCTCATGTAATTATATCCACCCGTGAATGTGAGACCAGCAATAAGTATGTTTCGGAATTGATTTTCAAAATACCCCATCTCTTGGATGTGGGACTATAAATTGTTATTTCATCTTATTGGTCTCTATTTCACTTAAATTTCGTAATTCAGATGTAATTACGGTGAGGGGGTTACAGACTCTATAGCAGGATGTGTTGGAGTAAGTTCATCTAAGGTGATGTGAACCTGAGTAGAAGATGTATGATCGGCCATGGTGAACAGAATGTTGCTCGGTGAGGGATTAAAGACTGGAGATAAGGCTAGTATAGATGTAGCAAGAGTGGAGGATCTCAATGTCAAAGCATCAACCTTCTCATGAAGAGACCTGAGAAGGCTAGTGATCTCAATCGGTGTGTTCGTCTGAGCCTCCTACTGTACTAAAATTGCCTGATTGTGATTGTGCAGGTACTCACACATTTCACCCATCTTGAAGTTCATGTGAATCACAAGCTCTACATTCATATTGGCAATATCCACATAGAAGCCTGAAGTACTTCCTTCAAATAAGTCTGGATTGTAGAGCCAAAGAAGGAAGGAGATATGGATGTGATAGGGGCAGAGGACTGAGTGTCATCCATCCTACTTGTCTCAGTCTCAATTGCCTTCTTTTTCTTTGGAGTAGTAACCATAGCATGTTTCAATGACATCTCTATCCCCAACCTCCCTATCTGGTTTCTTCCTACCGATAACAACCTCTCAACAGGTTCATTGGGCTCCAAATACCATATCTTGTTAGCCCTAAGGAAGAGGGAGATCAGCTGTGGATATGGCATTGGTGTAGTACAGGTACTAGAGAACCTGCATCTCTTGATCTCAATCCTAGGTTCCTCTTCTCATTTATCAGAATGGAAGCCATAAGCCTATAATCCTTATCGATGAAATGAGTACAGTTGTTGGATTTGTTGACTATAGCTTTGGAGTATATGTACCAAAGGACCCTGTGTAGATCACATATGTCCCTAAGGTTGAAGGTTAGTGGCCCTACTCTCTCATCGGGCCTCATGATGCTAAAAATTTGGTTTAAAGTGAGCTTGGTAGGGGCATCCTTCGGTAGCTTTGTAACTCCTAGCCACTTGTTGATCCTAGATGCAGATATAAGGAACTTTTCCCCCTTACTTTAGTCTCTAGCTCATCCTCTATAACTGAACCACCCTCAGAGCAATCTTCAACCAACTCTAGATTGCAATAAAAATGCCGAACTACCTTGGCACAATAAGGTATGTACATATAGGGGTGTCCAAAATGTCCCGGTCTCGGTCCCGGAATTTTGATCCCTGAAATTTCCCGTCCCGGCCGGGACCGGGACCGGGATCTAAGGGACCCGGGACCGGGACCGGTCACATACCTTGTGGTCCCGGTCCCGATTTTTTAATTTTTTTCTTAAAAACTAAGTTATTGTTTTATTTTTGTATTTTTTATCCTATAATTTAAGTTATCATTTGATAAAATGTGTATCACATTTTTAGTTGGAGTTAAACTATATATATTGTGATACTAATCCTACTATATAATGTATAAAAATAATAACAAAAATGATGAAGGTGATCATAATAATAATAATAAAATGTTATTCTTCAATTCTAGATCAATTTGTGTGATTATTATGGCCTTATTAGATGTTAAATAATTACTTTAAACATTAGATTATAGAAAAATTTAACTAAAATAATAATATTTTTTAAATTTATTTTTTTTTAAAAAAACCGGGATTTCCCGGTTTGATCCCGGTCCCGCCCGGGATTACCGAGACCGGGATCGGGACCGGGATGCAATTTGCATCCCGGCCAAAAACTGGGACCGGGACTGGGAGTGGTGGATCCCGGTCCTGGTCCCAGTTTTGAACACCCCTATGTGCATATATAACCAAGGCATGTAGTGTCCTAAATAACACTTAAATCAAACTTAATCACCTCAAATAAAACTTTCAAATCCACATAGTACATCTTACACATTTTCCTTCGAGAAAAGTACTTTGTGAATTTCTTTGTGTCCTCAAGCTTGTTTGAATTAAAGCCCTTTGGAGGTGCTGTTATGTCTTCTTCTTCCTCACTCTCCTCTTCCTCCTCCTCTTCATCGTCTCTTTCCTCTGATTCCTCTGATTATGACTTAGTAGGCTTGGAGGAGGATCCTTGCTCAGTTCCTTTAGTCCTTAATGCTTTATTAATTATTGAAGCCATTACTTTGTTAACCTGAGCATTGTATTTAGCCTCTTTCTATCCTTCTTGGTCCAAGAAGGAGTGTCAAAGTCGGAGTCCAAAGATGGAGGACTAGGAAGGGCTTTGGAATTGCCTTTCCCTGGAGGTATTATAGCTTTTGTCTTTGATCTAGTAGCCATTAGTTCTTGAATGACTACACCTTTTGGTTTGGGTAGTGGCTCCGGTAGTGCTTGTTCAAGTACTTTCAGCCGAGAATGAGACTTGGGTTTTGGCGTTGATGATTTCTTCTGTTTCTTGGCCGAAGGAGGTGGTAGAGACCCTAAAAATTGATCCCGTGTAGTCTTGGTTGTTGCCATTTGGAGATTCAGTGCCAAACTGTGGATTTTCCCTTTTTGAAGGTCGTGACAATCGAAGGCTATGGCAGATGATTCAGAGTGTTGTAGGAATGTTTTGGGCGTGAAATCAAGTGGGTTTTGTGCGGAATTGAATGGGTAAGATTGTGTAAAAGTTTTGGCAAAGCACTAGGAGCGTCATTAGAAGTGATTTGGTGAAAATGACATTGTTTCTACATATATATCCACTATACCTGACATCACTCGAGTGATTTTGGGGCATTATTCGAGTGACCACTCGAGTGATCATACCTAACAGTTATAAGAATTAAGCAACTAAGCCATACCTTACATGAGTAATCTCGTAATTACTCATGAATGATTCTTTGTTGAATAGTAGGAACGAGATTGCAATTTGTGGCAAAAAGTTGTTGAATTCTTCGCTACACTGATGATCACTTAAGTGATTATGGTTGATCACTTGAGTCATCTGTCCTTTCATATTCCAACTCTTCATTTCCAACCGTTACAGTGTTTCGATTTGAATCTTTTGAACATCCCAGACTCTTCATCTCATTATTTGAGTTATGTTCTTCATCACTGGTTGACATCACTCAAGTGATGTCATAGTGATGATCACTGCAAGACATTACTCGAGTGATGTCGTAGTGATCATCTCCTCCATTCATCTCTGTCGAGTGATGTCATGGTGATCATCTCCTTTATTCATCTATGTTTCTCTTAGCATGGAGCAGGGTATCTTGACATAGTCCTGCAAAAACAAACTTCTAGATACTCCGATACTTAAGTCAGTTAAATTATCATCAAAACATAATTAAATTGCTTTTATAAACATGAAAATACTTATAATTCAATGGGATTTACCATTCTTAATTCTCTTCGTATAAATAAAAATTGATCTTTAGCTAGAGGTTTTGTGAAAATATCAGCTATCTGAAGATGAGTAGGAATGAATACCAATTTGACATCTTTCTTTTGAACATGATCTCTATGAAGTAGTGTCTGACATTAATATGCTTGGTCTTAGAGTGTTGAACTGGATTCTTTGCCAAGCTTATCCTACTAGTGTATCACAGTAGATATGTATCTCTCTTAAGTAGATGCCAAGGTCTTGAAGTTGTTGCTTTAGCCAAAGCACTAGAGCACAACAACTTAAAGTAGAAACGTACTCAGCTTCTATTGATGATTGAGATATTGTGTTCTATTTCTTACTGAACCAAAATACCAATGAACCTCCAAGAAATTGACATTGTCCATTGGTGCTTTTTCTATCTATTTTATATCCTCCATAGTCAGAATCTAAATATGTAACCAGGTACTTATTTCTTCCCTTGGGATGCCAGATACCTAACTCAGACGTGTCGGCAAGATATCTGAAGATTGTTTTAACCATCTTAGCATGTGATTTCTTTGGAGCTGACTGATATCTTGCACACATTCCAATACTGAATTGGATGTCAGGTCTACTTGTTGTGAGATAGAGTAATGAACCAATAATTCCTCTATATTTTCTGATATTACAATCTGCCCCTTTTACTTCGGCATCAAGTAGTATGGTTGAGCTCATAGGTGTGTCTGCTCTATGTGCCTAATACATTCTTTACTTCTTCAATAGCTCTTTTAGATATTTTTTTGAGATATAAAGTTCCCGTTCTTCCTTTGTTTCATTTGCAACCCAAGGAAGAAGGTTAATTCTCCCATCATTGACATTTCAAACTCACCCTGTATTGTCTCAGAGAATTCCTTGATTAAAAGATCATTAGTAGCACCGAAAATGATATCATCAATATGTATTTGAACTATTAAAATGTCATTTTATTTTCGTTTTATAAACAATATTGTATCAAATTTTCCCTTGACAAAACCTTGATCAATGAAAAATTTGCTAAGTCTTTCATACCAGGCACTTGGAGCTTGTTTTAGACCATAAAGAGCTTTCTTTAGTTTGAAAACATAATCAGGTTTAGTCCAACCTCAAAACCTGGAGGTTGTTCTACGTATACTTCTTCCATAATATATCCATTTAAAAAAGCACTTTTCACATCCACTTGATAGAGTTTGAATCCCTTGATGCACGTAAAGGCTAAGAGTACTCGTATAGCTTTCAATCTTGCTACTAGAGCATATGTTTCCTCATAATCAATACCTTCTTCTTGATTATAGCCTTTGGCCACCAATCTAGCCTTTTTTCAGAAAATGATTATAGATTCAACAAGTTTGTTTTTGAATGCCCATTTAGTGCCAATGACCGGGTGATCTTTAAGCCTGGGTACCAAATCCCAAACTTGATTTCTTTCAAATTGATTAAGTTCTTATTGCATTGCTGTCACCCAATCATTATCTACCAAGGCTTCATCAATGTTTGTGTAACGCCCCAAATTTTGATTAAGGGCTAATGATAATTATTAAGAATAATTATTGAATTAAAGTAGAATAATTATAGGTTATGTGGCAAGTTTAAATTAATATGCCATAATTGGTGGAAAAATTGAAAGAATGGAATTATTGGCCATAAGTTAGTGATTAAGGGATGAATTAATTACTAACTAAGAGGAAAATGAGATGTGTAACTAAATGGTTAATGGAGTTGTTAGAGTAACTAATTTGTTACTTATTTGAGGAGAGCCAATGATATTTTGACATGTGGCAAATGAGTGTGAAGGGAGAGTGGTTAAGAAAAGTCAAATATTGGATATTTTATTCATTTCTCTCTCTCTTCCCTTCCTCATTTTCGCTGGAATGGGTATGGGCATGGGAAGAATGATCATTACTCCATCTCCTTCCTCACTCATCTCTCTCATTCTCTCTCTCTTTACCCGGCACCATTGTTGAAGGAAAAGGGAAGAAGAAAAGCTTGTGATTAAGGTAAGTTGTTGACCTCTAATGGAAAAACTCACTTTATTAATCTTATTCCTTGGCTTGAGAGCTTCATTTTCATGGTCTAGTTTCTCCATTGGTGTTGATTTGAGCTCTCAAGGAATTTTAAAGCTTTGAGAATTAAGATACCTCTTTGGAAAATTTGAAGAGATAAGTGAAACAAACCTTTCTATCTATGTTTTGTGCCAAATGAATAAGTTTGGAATTTTTGGGGTTTTTTGCCTATTTTCGAAAAAAAGGGTCATTGGGTATTTGGCATGTTGTTGGTATGGAAATGGTATGTTTGGAATGTATGTAGATAGATAGAAAGGGGTTTGGGATTGAATGAGTAAGTTTGGTGATTTTGGAATTTTGATGTTTAGTGTTGCCCAAAACTAAAGCATGATAATGGAATAGGAAATTGGTAATTCTGATGGTTCTAGTGAATTCCTTGGGTGTTTTTGTGTGGACTCAACTTTGGTTGAGGCTTTGGGTCCATTGGAAAATCTTGGGAAATTTTTGGAAAGTACTGTTAGTTTTGCTACGTTTTCTGGTTTCTGATAAGCTTCACTCGAGTGATCTGGGGTTCACTCGAGTGCGGGATGAGCATCACTCGAGTGAGGATAGGTTCCACTCAAGTGCGGTAATGCAATTAATCTTCTGGCCTTCAGTTTTTCTGTTGCACTTCCACGTGAAAGGCAAAAATGTTGCCTTACTTGCAAGTGTTGTAGGTTCTCACTCGAGTGAGCCTCCTCTTACTCGAGTGCAGGTGTATTTGACACCTTGAACTATCGTCTCGGGTTGTCATTCGCTGCCAAGTTTCAAGAGTGTGCCTTAACACTTGCGAGTGTTAAGCTGTCACTCGAGTATTCCTCTACTTTGAAAGTTCTTGTGCTCTTGGGTTCTCACTTTTTGTGCTTCACTTCCTAGTACTCAAGTGAGCATTTGGATTTCACTCGAGTGTTGCTTTTTGTGCTCGAGTGTAGTGAGTATTTCTGGTTTTTGTTTTGCTCTCTTCCAAGTACTTGCAGCAGTGTACTGTCATGCTCGGGTATACATCAAGGCATCACTTGAGTGAGGTCTCCTTCACTCGAGTGTCCGTACATTATCACTCAAGTGAGGCCATCTTCACTCGAGTGCCTTAGTGCAAAAATCAGTTTATGTGCTTCCAAAAGGGGATCTTTGGGATAGTTCTTCAAACCCTTTAGGGTTTTTGTTAGGGGTATTTAAGGACTCTTAAAGAGCAATAATGATAATCAATCTAAGATTAAAGAAGTCATTAAGTATTGGATAGAGAATGATACTTTGCCACTCATTATGAATTATAGGATACGATAATTGCCCAACTTGGGAGGGACCAGTGCCAGAGCGTGCATGGAAGGAACGAGCAGGTAGTGACTCTTCTCTCATGTTGTGTATGATATTTTGGTATGCATGACTGATCATGGTTTTGTGAAATGTGATTGGAAAATGTGCCTTGGTCCATTATAGCGTGAGCACTTCAGCATGAGCCGTTTAGGGATTGACGTTGGTCATCTCTACCTTAGCCGTTGAACTGTCGTTGTAATCGACATGGATTGTTGTGAAATTGCTTTATGAATCCGACCCGTGGGGCAGCGTGTTGTGAATCTAGCTGTGGGCTGTGTGTTATATATATCTTGCCGGTATGGCTTGCGTGTTAATCTTACGAGTGTCGATTGTGTATGAAATGCTTATATGAATCCCAGCTGTGGTGAAATATATTGTGTGAACTGTTGTGGTGCAATACAACGTGAGCAAATGTAAGGGTGACATGAGTCATACCTGTCCTTGCTGCTGTAACTGCCGTTATAGTTGCTATGTGTGTGTGATGATTTTCTTTCATGCCTTATTGTTGTGCATACTATGAGTGATTTGACACTACGGGGATTCTTTAGAATCTCACTCTCCCAAAAACACATTTTTAGACAGGGCCGAAGGATATAAAGGAAAGCATGTGACGAAGAGCGGATAGGGCTTCAGATTAGAAGTTTATTTTGGATATTGGTTATCATTTTGTAAATCATTTGGATATTTTGTTGGGAGTTACATGTATATAATGATGATATTGTTAGGATCGATAGGCACAGTGGAAGAATTTTAAAAATTTTCACCGATCCTAATTGAGGATCTATCAACAGCGTTTAAACCAAGTTGGAAGGATTCATACCTTTTTGATGATTCAGAGTTTTCACGATCTCTAGGAGCCAACACGTCAAGTCCGCTCCCTCTACCGGTATCCACACGAATGCTCTCCAACCAAGACTGCGTGCTAGCGCCTCTAATGTCTCATAGGGTTTCACTTGCGGCTCTCCATTCTCATATGCGTATGAATATATCTGCTCTATCAAGTTTATAACCTATGAGGGCTATTTTCAAATTTCAAAATTAATCATCATTAATTTCGAAATTAATTAACAATTAATTATCTTGATGAGCTAATTAAATAAATTCAGTTTAAATTAAATCTGTCCAACAGTTTAAATTTAACCTATTTATTTAATCCAAATAAAGAGCCATTAGATTTAATTTATCTTCATAAATTAAATCTGAGATACTATATCTCTATCATGTTAGTTATTAAATTTAATATATCTTAATAAATTAAATTTGAAACTAACACAACATAATAATATCATATAATATATATACATATATATATAAGATATATATTTCGAAAATATATATATCTATATAATATTATTAATGAATTTTATATTATATATATATATATAAATATAAAATTCTTCCACCCTAAATTAAACATTATCTCATGTTGGGCCATTCTTGTGTGCGACCCTGTAGGCGTATATGAAGTTGGCAGTGGGCCAATAACTATACTAACCTAAAAGTCACAAGCGGCCTCTAGCAAGACATTACGACTACCCAATTCATATGAGGATCGTTATCACGATGCAACCTGTCATACAACCATGTCACGTCCCTTTTGTCACACGATATATCGATCAAGGATAAGGCATGGATAATGTCATCCTCTTGTTCCTGACCATTACTTTCTCGATTCCTGAGTAGCCTGATAACAGAGACAGAAACTCCTTTCATCATAGTATGGCCATACATTTCTCAGACTCACTCATTGAGGGGCCCAGTAATATCTCTCTACTAATGTGAGGGACAAATTCCATCTTGATCATTCATATTCCTCTGCATGAAAAACCACTAAGCCCGATCGTAGCCTATATAATCACCCGGTCAAAAGTGACTTTTGACTAGTTCAAAGCTTAGCAACTCTCATGTAGGAATCCATGAAGACCTCAGGTCTAAGGGCATTGTGACGTGGTTATACATGAGAAAAGCTTATGGCTTGATCCATATAGCTTCCTCATAGTGGGTCGATCCAGCACCTTGTACTCTTACAAGTGCCTAAGACTTTGATTCGTATCTCCATATCTTATCAAAGTCATACTGGTCTTGTTTCATCTCTGCTCCCGCATAGATGACCGACCAGGGACATTTTAGGACAATCTTTATGAATTATCTAAGGATACAATTATCACAGTTAACATGCAAATAATATGATAACAGAATGGAGAAATTTCATTAAAATAATAATGTTCAAAGTACAATGATTGGCCCTTAGGGCACAATTTCCAACAGATATTAGATAGTTTTGTGTAATCCCCTAGTAAAGGGAAGGGATTATGGGCATTATGCTTTATAAAACTCTTTATTGATTAATGGAACCCGAGTGTGTCGGGAATTTACATTATACTCTGATATTTATAAATGAAATCGTACTGTATAGGCTATTTGTGAAATTAATATATGGATATGAGACCGCGTTGAACAAGTTTTAGAAAGGTTTTTGTAAACTATGATTTTGGGAAGTTTAATTTTGAATAAGTCACAAACCATCTTATGGTCTCTAACTCCACATAATCATGTACTTATGAACTTAATCTCAGCCTTGGTAAGAAGAGGGTTACAGTTTGAATGTTCAAGCTCAGAAATAAATGTAGAGAAACTAACTTCATTTAAAGTTTTGTTTCTAGTTTTTACACCTTCACTTGGTTCTCCTATGAGTTGATCTAGTGGATGACTCTTGTTATACTTCCAAGCTCTAGGTTGATTTTGCACAAAATGTATGTTTTCATTTTCAATTTTCTCAACCGCAGGGTTGGATGAATTAGGAGTAGACTGATTATTTTCTTGAGAAATAATTATTTCCTGTTCATCATCAATGGTTGTGTCAACGGATTCATTTTCATCAAATACAACATGAATTGATTCTTCAATAATACATGTTCTTTTATTAAAAACTCTATAAGATTTGCTTTGATTTGAGTAATATAGGAATATTCTTCATCTGCTTTAGAATCTAACTTTCTTAGGTTATTTTCACCATTATTATGAATAAAACACTTGCAACCGAAGATATGTGAATAAGCAATATTTGGCTTTCTTCCTTTGTATAGCTCATACAAAGTCTTTCCAAGTTTTGATATGATATAAGCTCTGTTTGAGATATAGCATGCGATGCTCATTGCATCAACCCCAAAAACTTGAGACACGTTCTTTTCATTCAACATTGCTCTGGTCATCTCTATAAGAACTCTATTCTTCCTTTCTATGACTCCATTTTTTTGTAGTGTCCTTGGTGCAAAAAAATTGTGATAAATACCATTGGTGTCACAGTATTTATAATGGACGGCCCTATGGGCCCAACCTACCCCGGTTTCCACAGCGGTGGTGGCGGCAACGGTGATGATTCGTACCAATTTCCACCCCACTGGACTCAAAAGGCCAGGTATTGTCCCCCCCTTTTTGGGGATTTAATCCGTCTCCCTAAGCCCTTGAACACACGACCTGTGGATAAGTTGAGGCTTAAGAGAGACTTGGTAGCCACTTGCATTATTGGTGTAGTGGGTACCAAGCTCCTCTTAAGACTTATGCTTATCCTCAAGTCGAGGGCTCAAGGGCTTGGGCCTATGTATTAAATCTTTTAAGTGGGGGGATAGTACCTGGCCTTCTGAGCCCAATGGGGTGGAAGTTGGTCTGGATCGCTGCTGTTGCCATCGCCATGAGAAGTGGGGTGGGCCCACGGGGCCAACCCTTACATAATTATAACACCATAGTGTTCAAAGCACTTAGATGGGTGTAAATAGTTAAAGACTTCAAACTAGAGACTCGAAATCATTATAAACATAGCGATCTCGACTTCAAGACAGGGTTCAATCCTGCACTTGAGTAGATTTTTTAAAACATTTCAAAACATTTTCATTTTGATCTCAACTGGTTTGCATTTTCATTACTTCCTACCCATTTATAGTTTCATTTATTAATAACAAAGTGTTTACCCAAAAGTATTCTTTGCGGAAAACCACATTCTTTCTCTTATACTAATAGGCCCTACGCGTACATCTGCCTGATTTCAACTTGATTATCATATATAATCACTAGCATCCAGGCTTTGAATATCACAACAACAACTACAACTAATATTAGTGTTGCCATATATTATTTACATCATATACAACTCAAAATAGATAACCAATGGAACTTTTAATCTTGATCGTAATCCTATACTCATCCACGACTATCTTCTTGCCCCTCGAACCGCTTACCCTTGTTGTAGGTTAGTTATTAGAAAGGTGGAGATTCACAAGAATTTTAGTAGTAACAGGCATTCAATCATATATATACAAGAACACAGAGCATGTCATGCAGTCATCATATAACACGGAAATAGCAATCAGCATTTAGAACACATCATGTAGCATATCACATAACCATAGCGCTAGGTATATAAATCACTTGGCCCCGAGTGTTCATCGGCGCAACAAGCCCTGAGATTCCACTCATGCATGACAATAATTTTCATGGCCCAGGTGTCCACCAGCACAACAGGCCCTGGGCGACCAACTCACAAACTATGAATGCTTCCAAAACTCATAATGATACCATAATCATGCAACGTATCTCATAACATATGAAAGAAAGAGTTACTACCTAGACACCTTTCCTGAGGGGTATCCAATTGTTTCTCCACGTTCGGGCAGGTCTTACATTCAGGATAGGTTATAGGTCCTATAATTAGAATTTATGATTGGCGTGTCATTAGTTAGTCCAATACTTGTGGCATAATGTAAACTAAGTTATTCTTGACCCATCCTTATGTTTATACTTTGTTTTCAACTTATTGGTTATCATTTGAGTCACTTGGGTAGTCATTGGAAGCCCAAACAAATGCCTATGGGGTTGGGAAAGGCTAAACCAATCATCACCGTTCAAAAAATATGAAGTGTTGAAATAGGGGTCTTGACTGCGGCCAAGAAATCCTTTGGCTACGATCAAAAGAGGTCAGAACCATTTGGGCCACTGCCAAGAAATCCTCTATTTCTTGGCTCAACTTCCAAAAATCATAAGTTAATCTATAAAGTTCCAAATAGAGTGGTTCAAAGCCCTATTTAAAGCTCTATAAGTCCTTTGTAAAGGAAAAATATTAATCACTACCACTTATAACCACAGAAATACATCATTCTATGAATTGCCACACTGTTCCCGTATCCAGACCAGTTTCAACCCTTAAACTTTAACAATTAATATCTCCCAAAGTACTTATCCAAATTCGACATATTATATATTAAATTAAAGCTTATAATGTCTATTATCATTTTGAAAAATATCACAGCCATCAGACAATATTTGGCTAATCAAATTCATCCCACAAGCAATCTGGTACCAGACTGGCAGCAACTAACCACCAACCAATTTGTAATTTAAGCATCAAACTAGTCTAATATCCTCATGAATCACCATATAACCATAAATACATAATCAAAACATTACTTTTCCTCAAAATCACAAGATGGCCGAAACCCTAGGCCCACACAAGATTTAGAAAAATTATCAAAACCTCAAAATAACCGGTTCAAATTAAAACTTATGCTTACCTCTACACATTTCTACGACCAGTTCTAAAATTTGGTAGTACTTCGTCTAGCAAGAGTTCACCAAACACCTCCAAACGAAATACTAAAACTATAGAAATGAAACTTAGGATGAGGAGAAGAAGATTATATAAGGGTTTTTCAGACAAAAATGTTTACTCGGTAGTGATTTTTGAGATTGAACTCAAGAAATATTACTATTCACACTTTCTCTTTCCTTTTTCAACTTCATGTGAATTTTCTGATTTGCCCCCTTGGTTTAATGAGCTTGGATGAAATTTGAGAGGAGAGAGGGAGTAGTAGATGATTATCTCACCTACTCAAAATAATTAGCCCATAATGTGCCACTTGTCAAAAGCTTATGATTCCTTTGAAAATTAACTAACTAATTAGTTACTACAACTAGTTTAGATAGTCATTTAGTCCTCCCTCTTCTTCTTTTGATTATTGACCAATTTCTTCTTCTGAGAGGAGAGGAAATTGTTGACTAATTGACCAATAATTCCTTTCTTCCCCTTTTTGCCCTTGAATATAGCAACATTATTTATATTGCCACTAGTTGTTTCTTTTATTTTATTTTCCTTCTTCTAAGATGCCATTCCCTCTCTTTTTTGGATCCAAGTTAGGTTTCAAAATCCTATTTGACTGATAAAGAAATTGGGTATTTTCCTTTGAATAATTAGAATTAAATCCCATACTTTAATTCCAAATAAGTCTTTAAAAGTCGTTATGGCTCTTGGATGTTCTTGAGACTCTGGCTAAGATGGGCTTAGCAGTCCACTAAATTCAGGCTTATTATCTAACGTTTAGTCCCAAAATTCGGGATATTACAGTATTCTCTAAAGGCTTGATTCTCGAATTCACCTCCGTGGTCTATCCTTATACTTGCAATACACATATCTTTCTCATTCTACACATTCTTGGCAAATACAACAAATTCACTGAAGGTTTCATCTTTTAAAGATAAGAAAATAGTTCAAGTAAATATAGAGAAATCATCGACAATGACCAATTAGTATAAATTACCACTAAGACTTTTAACTCGTACTAGTCCAACTAAGTCCATATGAGTAGTTGAAGTGGTATGGTTATTGTGATTTCCTTTTTGGATATAAAAGATGACTTTGTTTGTTTATCCTTTTGACATGCATCACAAACTAAATCATTTTTTAAGTTTAATTTGGTTAATCCAATAACTAAGTCATCTTTAAGTAACTTATCTAGTTGGTGCATATTGACGTGAGCCAGCCTTTTATGCCATAACCAACTTTCATCAGCGTTACTTAAAAAACAATTGTAAGAAATATTTTTGCTCTGATTTTTGCTTTAAGATTCTTCTTCTATATTTGTAAATCCTTCTTGCTCATAATTAAGCATTCTTTTGAATCAAATATCACCCAATTGCCTTTATTTGTGCTTTAACTCAAGCTTAGTAGATTATGACACAGTCCTTAGACATAATATACATCTTTTACTTGAATTCCCTTATTGTCTCTGACCTCTCCTATTCCTACTATCTTGTTGGACTGGTTTCCTCCAAATTTTAATTTTCTACTTTCTTTAGGATGTAACGTCGAGAAGTTTTCTTTGTCATCTGTCATATGTCAGGAGCATCCACTGTCTATATACCATTTGTCGGTTCTAGATGCTCTGAGACATACCTCTTCTTCTTCTGAGTCCTCTTGAGCAACTAGATAGATATTAGCTACCTCTTCTTCATCGCTATCTTCATTAGAGGAACTGTATCCCTATATTGCATATACAAATGCCTTTCTTTTGTTGAAGAACTTGCTTTTTCTCTTTTCTTTATTCTTCTCAAGCTCTGAACATTTGGCCTTGATATGTCCTGGCTATCCACATTCATAGCAGATGATGTGTTCCTTGGTCTCCTTTCTATTGCTGGTTCCTCCCTTCCAAAGGTTTTGGAATCCTTATCCTTTCTTGTAGAACTTTCTGAATCTTTTCACAATTAGCCCTATTTTGTCATTGTCAAGATCTTTCTCATATTCTTGAGCCTTTTCTTACTTCCTCACGTTCAGTGCCAGGCTTTTCTTTTTCTTGTCATCGATTTCTTCTAGCTCACGTTAGAACTTTAGTTTACTCTCATATTTGGAAAGACTTCCAAATAGAGAAGCTACCGATTGCATTGATTCACCTTTGGCTTCTTCTATTGCTATGTCTTTTACTTCCCATTATTTTGAAAGAATATTCAGTATCTTGCTTACTTGAAATCTTTGATCATAGAACTTCCCGAGGGCGCCTAATTGATTAATAAGGTGGGTGTACCTGAGTTCAAACTCAGTTATTGTTTCCCCTGATTTCATTCTAAGAAAATCATATTCTGTGATGAGATTGTTGACTCTATTTTCCTTGATCACAGAGGTTCCTTCATAGGCTATCTCCAATGCTTGCCATATGTCCTTAGCAGAAGGAAGAGTATAGATTCTAAAATATTCTTTTTGACTCAAGGCACTCTGAATCATAACTATCACCTTACTATTGAGAGTTACGAGTTTCTTATCATTGTCATCAAATTCTGCAGGCATTTTGGGGACTATGACAAAGTCCACAGTCTTCTTTGGTCCATAGTTGCCATCTTCAATCACTTGTCGTAAGCCATATTCAGTGGCCATTATGAACACTCTGAACTTTTCTTTCCAGAAGGAAGAATGTTCTCCATTGAAGCCGGTGGTCTTGTAATTGAAGCTCCATCGAGGAGTATTCCTTTACCGATGCTTGCCATTGGATCCTTCTTAGGTTGTTATACCTGAACAAAGAGACCTTACTCTGATACCAAATATTAGTGCAAGCATTTTACCCAAGAAGGGGATAAATTGGGTGATTATAAAAATTTTAAATAATAATAACAATTAATAGAAATTAAATTGAAGTTAAGACTTAGAATGATATCACTGAAGTGTACGCTAGAGATTTATACTGGTTCGGTCACAACCTCTTTAACCTATGTCTAGTCCTCATATAGCCTCTGAGATTTTCACTATAGCTTCCAAGATTCTGTGGGTTCTTGGCACCTCAGCACACTGCAAGTTCCTTCTCCGGACACTCGCTCGCGCTTACACAATGTAAATCAATATCCAACTTAACGTTCCACTATCTTAAGTAATCTGAATAAAGTGGATTGAATTTTTGATGAATTTCTCTCTCAAAGAGTAAATGTATAATCACTTATGTATAGAGTACAAAGAGAATAACAAAGAATGTAAAACAGAGCACTTAAAATAGACTTGAATGATTTCACAGTTGAATAATTGATCCGTTTTGAATGCTTCATATTTATACTTGGAATGAAATAAATTATCATTTTGAGTATTTCATTTGTCTGTTAGAGTATTGTTGCTTCCTCTGAACATTCTTTGCGTGCGGTAAAGTAGTCGTTAGAGCAGAGAGAATGTCTTTGTTCAAATACCGCTTGCATTAAATGCTTTTGACACAAAGTCACTTTTTCTTATCTTTACTGGATATCTTCATTTTTCACCTGAAAAATCTTTATACACTAATGAAATGAAGCATTAAAGTGAAAGAGAATCAAACATAAATAATTATATGATCATTCAATGATTTTGGAAATTAGAAGAAGATGCTTTATTTTTCTGGAAACCATTATTCGAGTGATCTTGACTTAGCAGTTTTAAAACATAACATATCACTTGATGGATCACTTGAGCATTGTGCTAGTGATCCACAAATATCATCACTTGAGTGTACACTCAAGTGATCTGTAATGGATCACTCGAGTGCTCTGCTAGTGATCCTACAAATTGCATCACTCAAGTGATATGCAATAGATCACTTGATGGATCACTCGAGTGTTTGCTAGTGATCTTCAACTTGATGTATCACTCGAGTGTTCTGTTAGTGATCTAAAAAATGGGATCACTCGAGTGGTCATTTGAGTGATTTTATACTTAGAAAAATTTTCACCGAGATCACTTTCAAAATCACTGCAATATTGTACTATTAATGCCTTTGACTTATAACTCAAGCGGTCACTCTAGTGATTCAAGGTCATCACTCGAGTGGTGCCTTTCAAAACTTGATAGAGATTATTACTAAGCATGGGATATTTTCTTACTTCATCACTCAAGTGATCACTCGAGTGATGGCACTGTTGACCTTAGAAATCCTTGCTTGATTGCTCAAAAACCTTTTGTTCATTATCAAATCTTTTTGTAATATCTTTTCAAACCTTTTGTTATTATTAAAACATGGCATCTAATAGTATATCATCATCCTGTTGCGCACTAGAGGGGTTTGCAGACGGGTTAGGACCCTCAGTACTTGAGCCACCATCGGATGCCAACATATTAACATGTAACAAATATTAAATCATCATTATAACTTCTCCAACAATAAGCAAATTAACCAAAATATCAAATTACAATAACCCATAAAACCTTGTAAAAATACTAAATAGAACTACATTTAACCAAAAATATGACTGAAAACATAACCAAAACAAAATATATAATAAGACTAACAATAAACTCAAATTTGAAATTCATCTCCATAAACAAGTCCTACTCCAACTAAAAGATATAAATTAGACTCCTTTTGTGCATGCATTTAGTATGAGTCTACTTAATTGTCCTTCTTCATTGCTATTTCTACTTTCCCTTTTTCACTACTACCCAACCAAACCACATTCATGGTTTAATTTGCTTCCACAACAATCCAACTACTCAATTACAACTTATGTATCCTATACATGGTCATGTCTTTATTTGATTCTTCTCAATAACAACAATAACCCCACAAACTTCATATTTAACTCAATCAATAAGTACAAGTTAAAACCCAAATCACCTAACTAATTAACAATCTATACTATTAGTAAGACCACAAACAAACTAAAAACTGATAAAATAGAAAATAAAACAAAGACAATAAGTCAAAACTAACATCTCAGATTGTGCCTTCTCATCTCTTTTGGATTCAAAGAGTGCAATATGGGGGAATGACAGGCCAAAACCCAAATCACCCTACTAATATGGCCACTTGGGATTTGGGATCAAAGAATATGACCCAAATTATTCCAAAAATAATGGCTATGACAGTGATATTTGATAGAATCATGACTCAAATTGCTATTTAATAGAAATAGCAATTTAGATTACACATTTCGAATTTATAACAAATTAAGACCACCAAAAACTCACCTTTATGAATGCACGACTCAAAAATAGAGATTTGAAGAGTGATGGAAGTCTTTACGGACTGCAAAAAACTGCAATGCTGGATAATGACAAGTTCAACAACAACAGAGAGCAAAATAGTGGTGGGGATTGTTGAAAAGAGTAGTCAGAGCTGTTTTGAGCGCACTGAGAAATGGTGGAAATTTTAAAATAGTGATATAATAGGGTTTAGAAAGGGATTTTGAATATTTATATTTAAAGTTTACTTTGAAAAATCGTCAAATAAAGAAGTTTCACGGTTTTTGGATAAACAACCACCATATATTGACAGCCTATATTTAACGGTTTTTCATATACAAACGTCAATTAAATGATACATTTTTTCCCAACAAAAACAAACTTATATATCACGGTGATTGTAAACCCCCTGCCGAGATTATATCTGAAATACGCCATTAAAGTGAAATAGAGACCAATAATTATCAAAACTCAATTTCAATCTCATCTATCAGACAGGATTTTCATAAATACCTTTCGAAATCATTTATAACCTGGTCTCACATTCACATTCCGAATACAATTACTACATGAAGATAAATCACATTTGAATATATCAGAGTACGCAATATAATTCCCGGCCAATCCCGGGTTCTATACATTAATCAAAGCCTTACAGGGCATATTCGCCCATATACAATTACCCAAATAGGTAATTACTCGATTTATCTCATATACATAATCAAATCCTCATCCACATATACACAACCAAATCCAAATATAAATATCCCAACTACAATGATAAGCAACTACAAAAATGACAACCCGAAGGAAGTCCTTGCCGCCCTTAATTGCTTGCTCCATCCTCGATCCACTACCCTGTCTGAAAGGTTAGTAGAGGAGGGTAAGATTCAATAGAATCTCAATAGGTAAACAATACCAATATAAACGTACGATACATGTTTAATGCATGACATGTTTGCATCACATAACTCATGCTAACACAATGACAAATTTGTAAGCTCAATGCTTCATACAACATATTGATGCCCATAGCATAAATTGAAATATAGCGTCAAATTACACATAGTCATGCAAAGCAAAGACATCCACCAACACACTAACAGAAATATCCAATACATGCAGGAGAGATATGTTCCCTACCCTTAGTCTTCCATATATGCTCCAGCACAGCTTACTTACGATTAGACGAATGTTGAACCACGATCAGGGCAAACATAAACCCTATAACCAAAGCAAGTACATAGGGTTATTCTCTATTCCAAACTCTTACTTTCATATCACTCAAAGTTGGTTACCATTCATGACCTTTAGGTGGCTAATCAAAGCCTAAACACATGCTTAAAGGCTTGGGAAACACTTGACCAAAGATCACCTTTGGAAATCTAAAATGTCATTTTTGGGGGTTGGCCGCGGCCAAGAAAATCCTATTTCTTGGCTGAACTTCCAAAAATCATAACTAATTCCAGAAAAATCGAAATGAGGTGATTCCAAAGCTAAATGAAAGGTATTTAAGTCCTCTTTATAGAAAAGTTATGGACCATTACTAGAAATAACGACACAAATTCATAATTATCCAAAATCCAACACTACCCCAAAACAGAGTCTAGTTTTGACATCAAACTTTGAATAGTCATATCTCCCAGCTCACAAAATGAAATGGTACAAATTATATGTCCAGTTTGAATTTTGGGATGTGAACTTTAAGACTGAAAATTTTCAAATTTGTTAGACATCATTTGTCCAGTAAAAACGTCCACACAAACAGACTGCCTAGAACAGACTTCCAATGGACATCATTTCCAGTTTTGCAACCAATGTGTCAAATTCAATCCAAACCAATTCGAATGACTAAATACCACAACATGGCACCATTTTCAACACAAAGCACAACCTAATTCCACCAATTACATTCCACATGAAATTATACCAAAATCAGGGCAAAATTCCATAAATCACAAAACCCATCCACAAATCACAATACTTAGGTCAAAGTGTTACAAATACTCATATCTTCCTCTTTCCCAAACCAATTCTTTGATTCCTCCACTTTCCAAATTCTTCAAGCTCTCAAACACCTTTAATCAAGAATCTAAAATCATATAGATGAAGCTCTCATCACTATGAACAATATTATAGAAGGGTATTTGAGCATTAAAGGACAAATTGAGCACTATACCTTGCACTTCTTCTTTCTCTTTCCTCCTTTACTTTGTCGCCCATAGAGTTTGAAGAGAGAGGAAGATGAGATAATAAAGATGAAGATGGCAGCATTTTTTAGCCTCCAAAACCATCCAAATAAGGGAGAGAGGAGAGAGGAAGAGTGTTGACAAATTGACCAAGATCCAAGGGTACAAAAAGTGCCATGTGTCACGCACCTAATCTATCTTCCATGAGCTCACATACACATACATACACTTGATCCAACCCATTGATTTCTACACAAATCAATCTCAACCATTAATCTTTGAGTTACCAAGGAGCTTCCTCTTCGGTAACCGATCAATTGGTCGATAACTTTACCGTTTTGCCCCTGATTACAGTAATTCTCACTGAATCACCACCAAACTCATTTTCTCATTCTATATCACCACCTTATGCGCCCCCCCTATATTTTATGTCAATTTAGATGTTAATCCATAATTGGGCTTAAATACAGGATTTCAGCACTGCTCACAATACATACGAATCACATTCGAATGCTAAATCACATCATATTCTCCAAAAGGGTTTATTTATCAATAATCACCTCCACTTTTAGAGTCCTTAACCCTTAATCATAATTTAGGATCTTACTAAACCAGGACTTAGCAATCCACTTATTTCAGGCTTATTCTCTAGCCTCGAGTCTCAAAATTCGGGGTATTACATTTCTCCCCCTGTTCAATAAATTTCGTCCTCGAAATTTGTCGCACCACTTAAACAACAAACTACGGATATTTCTTCACGATAGCTTTCGTTTCACAAATCATTTCATATTGGGATGGTCCCTTCTAGACCACCCACACAAACAAGATGCCACAAACTACAATCGGCCCATTTCACGATTGTCGCACAAACACAATCACCACACATTCGCCCAGCAAATGCAATCGTCTCCACGTACGATTGCCATAACACATTATCATCACACAACCACAATTGTCGGAAGGCCCTAGATCATGGATGGCCTAGCGCATCTCACAAAACCTTAGTAGTTGGATGGCACAAGCCACCGCTCTGCCCAAACTAGGTCCCCCTTCCGAGAGTAACTCAAAACACCATAAGTTCACCACATCAAACAACAGCCTCTGCTGTATTCACAAGTACTTCATCTTTCATTGTACCCACTTTCATAGCATTACCCTAACCCGTACACCCACCAATGACTCCACCAGTGGTGACCAGGACTTTTGGTCGTCCACAAAATTATCACATCACTGTACCAACTTTCACGGCATTACCCTAACCCGTACACTCCTCAGTTACTCTACCAGTGGTAACCAGGACTTTTGGGCACTACACAAGATCTATAGCAGATCTCACATTGATGCGTACCAATGTCACATATTTACAATCACACCCCCACCCTCATCCCTTTTTACAGCAGGGAAGACACAGTCTTTACCCGAACCGTTGTTAGTGACTCATGGACTATTGGCATGGCAGTGCATACACATTTGCAAGAATACCTCGGATTTTGTTGCTTGCACAAATACCTTGGCCTTCCGCTGTTCACATAAATACGTTAGCTTACATTGTTTGTAAAAATACCTCAGCTTTTGCCGTTTGCAACAATACCTCAGCTTTCGCCGTTTCACAAATACCTCAGCTTTTGTCGTTCACACAAATACGTCAGCTTACACTGTTTGTAAAAATACCTCAGCTTCCGCCGTTTGCAACTATACCTCGGCTTTCGCAGTTTCAGAAATACCTCAGCTTCCGCCGTTTGCAAAAATACCTCGGCTTCTACCATTTGCAATAATACTTTGGCTTTCGCCGTTTCACAAATGCCTTAACTTTCTCCATTTACACAAATACGTCTGCTTACGCTGTTTGCAAAAATACCTCGGCTTCAGCCGTTTGCAACAATACCTTAGCTTTCGTCGTTTCACAAATACCTCGACTTTCGCCATTCACACAAATATGTCAGCTTACACTATTTGCAAAAATACCTCAGCTTTTGCCGTTTGCACAAATACACATATTGCAAAATACCTCAGCTTTCGCCGCTTGCACAAATATATCATTGCAAGAATACCTCGGTTTTCGCCTCTTGCACACATATCACATCATAAGAATATTTCGGCTTTCACCTCTTGCACAAATATGATAGTTCTTATGGCCGTGATGCGATAACGACCACAATCACCACTGTATGCACAAAAACGACAGCTTACGTTGTATAACAACAGCTTGCACTGTATAACGACAGCTCTCACCAACTGTATTCACATATCTTCTATATCAACACACATCGCAGATTCTAATTTTACGCATCACCTTTCAGCCTGGGGTTAACACCGGTGCAACCAGCCTGGTGGCTAGTCATGCTGGCCAACTACAAAAATAACAACCTGAAGGAAGTCCTTGCCGCCCTTGATTGCTTGCTCCATCCTTGAGCCACTACCCTGTCTGAAAGGTTAGTAGGGGAGGGTAAGATTCAATAGAATCTCAGTAGGTAAACAATACCAATATCCATGTATGATACATGTTTAATACATGACATGCTTGCATCACATAACTCGTGCTAACACAATGACAAATTTATAAGCTCAATGCTTCATACAACATATTGATGGTCATAGCATAAATTGAAACATAGCTTCAAATTACACATAATCATGCAAAGCAAATATATGCACCAACACACTAACACAAATATCCAATACATGCAGGAGAGATATGTTCCCTACCCTTAGTCTTCCACGTGTGCTCCAACACAGCTTACTCACGATTAGATGAATGTCGAACCACGATCAAGGCGAACATCAACCCTATAACCAAAGCAAGAACATAGGGTTATTCTCTATTTCAAACTCTTACTTTCATATCACTTAAAGTTGGTTACCATTCATGACCTTTAGGTGGCTAATCAAAGCCTAAACACATGCTTAAAGGCTTAGGAAACACTTGATCAAAGATCACCTTTAGAAGTCCAAAATGTCATTTTTGGGGGTTGGTTGCAGCCCAATAATCCACTGGCTACGGCCAAAAACAGGTCAGAAACATTCGGGCCGTGGCCCAAAATCCACTGGCCACGGCCAAGAAAATCCTGTTTCTTGGCTGAACTTCCAAAAATCATAACTAATTCTAGAAAAATCTAAATGAGGTGATTCCAAATCCAAATGAAAGGTATTTAAGTCCTCTTTATAGAAAAAATATGGGTCATTACTAAAAATAACCACACAAATACAGAATTGCCCAAAATCTAACACTCCCCAAAACAGAGTCCAGTTTTGACATCAAACTTTGGACAGTCATATCTCCTAGCTCACAAAACAAAATGGTACAAATTATATGTTCATTTTAAAGCTTGAGATGTGAACTTTAAGACTAAAAAATTTCATAATTTTTAGACATTATTTGCCCAGTCAAAACGTCCACACAAGCATACTTCCAATGGACAACATTTCCATTTTGCAACCAATGTGTCCAATCTAATCCAAACCAATTCCAATGACTAAATACCACAACATGACACCATTTTCAGTACAAAAAACAACACAATTCCACCAATTACATTCCACATGAAATTATACCAAAATCAGGGCAAAATTCCACAAATCACAATACTTAAGTCAGAGTGTTACAAATATTCACCTCTTCCTCTTTCCCAAACCAATTCTTTGATTTCTTCACTTTACAAATTCTTCAAGCTCTCAAACACCTTCAATCAAGAATCTAAAACCATAGAGATGAAGCTCTAATTACTATGAACAATATTATAGAAGGGTATTTGAGCATTAAAGGACAAATAGAGCACCATACATTGAACTTCTTCTTTCTCTTTCCTCCTACACTTGGTCGCCCATAGAGTTTGAAGAGAGAGGAAGATCAGATAATGAAGATGAAGATGGCAGCAGTTTTTGGCCCCCAAAACCGTCCAAATAAGGGAGAGAGGAGAGAGGAGAGAGGAAGAGTGTTGACAAATTGACCAAGATCCAAGGGTCCAAAAAGTGCCATGTGTCACACACATAATCCATCTTCCATGAGATCACATACACGCACATACACTTGATTCCACCCCTTGATTTCTACACAAATCAATATGAACCATTGATCTTTGAGTTACCAAGGAGCTTCCTTTTCGGTAACCGATCAATTGGTTGGTAACTTTACCATTTTGCCCCTGATTACAGCAATTTACACTAAATCACCGCCAAAATCATTTTCTCATTCTATATCACCACCTTATGCGCCCTCCCTATATATTAAGTCAATTCAGATTTTAATCCATAATTGAGCTTAAATACAGGGTTTCAGTGCTGCTCACAACACATACGAATCACATTCGAGTGCTGAATCACATTCGAGTGCTAAATCACATCATATTCTCCAAAAGGGTTTATTTATCAATAATTACCTCCACTTTTGGAGTTTTTAACCCTTAATCACAATTTAAGATCTTGCTAAATCGAGGCTTAGCAATCCACTTATTTCAGGCTTATTCTCTAGCCTCAAGTCTCAAAATTCAGGGTATTACAATGGTCATGTAAAACAATCAAATATTATCTCATATACTTAATGGTTGTCTTAAATAATCGTTATATATTACTTTCCTGTAATTCCAAACTCTTTATATTTAACGGTTAAAACCGTTAAGTATGGAGCATCAAATATACGTGATTCTGCAGTAGTGTTGAAGCAAACCAACAACTTTGACTCAAAATTAATAATCTTGAAAGAAAATCACAAAGTGATTCTCATGTTTCATGCACAACACGGACCTCATCTTTGGTATGCCAATACAAAGACTGAAACTTTGCGACATGAATATGACAGTTATCCAAGATCTGAGCAAGAAGATAATCTTGTCAACTCAAGCTCGAAACCTCATATTTAAGTTGTCAAAGCCTCTTCTATTAGAACCAAGTGTGTTTTGATACTCTCTAAAACCATGGTTTTGAAAAAGAAAAAAACACAATCCAAACACTCCTATAATCACGTTTTCTACCAAAACCATGGTTTTGGTATGAGCCACCCAAACACGAATCAACACACTTATAAATATTATTAAAAGTATTCAATAATAATATAAGAGGATGGACATGATATATATTTTTCTTTCTTTCATTTGGATTATATCATTTTGAATTTTTGATACGTACCTACGTACGTTTTCCCTTTTTTTAAATAATAAGAGGATGGACATGATATATAAGAGGATGGACATGATATCATAATATACTTATAAATATTATTAAAAGTATTCAATAATAATATAAGAGGATGGACATGATATATATTTTTCTTTCTTTCATTTGGATTATATCATTTTGAATTTTTGATACGTACCTACGTACGTTTTCCCTTTTTTTAAACTATCAGAACTAATGCCAATGTATTAATTATTGAAGGAAAGAAACTTATATTTTATTAACTATTTAGAATCCGGTAATGCTAGGATAATTTTTTTCAAAAAAAAAAAAAAAGTTACATGCAGATTATCAAATACCAAATAGTTGTTATAGGAAATAAATTTATTTAAATATTTATTATATTTTTATAATTATTATTTAATATTTTATTATCGTTTTTGTAAACCAAAAGATACAGTTTTGTTTTCCTTTTTCTGTATTTTATGTACTGTACATAGACCATTGTTTGCCTCACACTTTGGGTTCTACAAGCCTACACGGCAAGGAGAGGATAGTTTAGTGTTGGATTAGGGGATTAATATTTTTGGGTTAGGTGTAATATTTTAAGATTGGACCTTACTTTGGTTCACTAATTTATGGGCCTTCCATACATGAATGTTGGGTCCAATGTATTTTCAGGTCTTCTCTTTAAGCCCTTTAGTTTTTTTAATTTTAAATTTAACTATTAGCATTTAATATTATCACTAGTCCATAATAAATACTCCTCTCACTATTGGAAAAATCAGTTTTAAGACCGGTTAAAAATGACATTTTAGACCGATATCGGATCCAGTCTTGATACAGTCGGTCTAAAAAGTCTATTATTTTTTAGACCGGTTAAGCAACCAGTCTTAAAAATCACCTTTTTAGACGGTTTTTCGAAGACCAAATCCAAAAAGTCCAAACTTTTTAGACCGGTTGTTTAAAAACCGGTCTAAAAACTTTTTTTTCAAGGCTTTTAAGACCGGTTATTAGAATAACGGTCTTAAAAGTTTTTAAGACCGGTTATTCTAATAACCAATCTAAAAAGTAACATTTTTTTAAAAAAAATAAATAGGGTTTTTTTTTTAGATTGGAAGGATTTTAAAATCATCCCAATCCAAAAAAAAAAGTGCCATATTTTTTTACTAACATATAATTTTAAGTAAGCTATGACAACTGTAACTAAATGATGAAAAACAACAACTCATAAAATAAAAAATTGGCAATAACTGTAACTAAATGCACACTCTTATTTCTCCTCAAGATTTCACCAACATCTTATAAAGCTTATAAGATTTGCAGCATGGCATAAAGACAATATCAGATAGTTTTAAATCAGGTTACAGTCCTTAGAAGCAATTCAAGAGTGTCTTTAATTATGACTGTAAGTGATATCTAGTTCTGCGTCAATTGTTAGCATATCTCCTTTACTTGCATCTAGTTCAATTCAATCATGCATATATTCCATCAACGCTAAAAGGATTTTTTTTTTTTAAACAAGATGCAGTATGATAGTTTAAGGGTGAATGGAAGAAAATAGCATCTGGAAAGGGTAACAAAAATTGGTCACAACAAACTAGGAAAAATTGACCTTTATGCATTGTTTAGTAAAACCTAAAAGAATAGCAAGGTAACCTCTTACCATACAATACTACCCCTCTATGTTGTTAGTGATCACAGAGACCCGTAACGTATTATATCGCGAATTTAGGCATCATTCAAACACTTCAAAGTTCAAATGCAAAACTTGCAATAATCTTAAATTAATCATTCGCAAATACAAAACTGTCAAATAAAAATACCAAAAGAAATTACCAGGTACCCTAAATTCTGGGAAGGAAAAGGAAAAGGAAAAGAAAGCTTACAAATCCTCAAAGCCAAAAAAGGCTCGCCATCATCATTAAGCCGAAGAGAGGATCCCGACCTCGAAATGGAGGCTCCTCCAGCAAAGAAGAGAGGCTGCTAAGGTAGGTTGCGATGAAGGATGGATGTCACGGGGAAAGAGAAAAGTCGCGACAAAGGAGATCAGAGCAAGCGAGGTCGTGGTGGCGACAAACTCATTCAATGTGAGGGTGAGAGCACCGCAGCAACAAACATGAGAATGAGATCGAGCGAAGATGACCGAGCTCACAGAGTAATCGCACCAAGAAGAGAGGTTTCATATTCAGAGAGCGAAAATTACGCGCGACAAAGGAGATTCAAAAATTTAGGGTCGATTTTTTAGACCGATTATAAATAAAACCGGTCTTAAAAAGGTGAAAAAAAATAATTTTTTAATTTTTCATATTTAAGACTGGTTTTTATTAAAACCGGTCTTAAATATTTGATATTTAAGACCAGTTATTATGAATAACCGGTCTTAAAAGTTTAAAATTTTTAATTTTTTTAAATATTTTGATATTTTTAGACAAGTTTTATCTATAATCGGTCTAAATAATTTTTTAAAGACCATTTTTTTTTTAGAACCGGTCTTAGAAGTTCTATATAATTACAAAACTGTCACCGGTCAAAATTTTTAGACCTTATCCACTATAACCAGTCTAAATATGGCGGTCTGAAAAGGGAATTTTGTACTAGTGTCTCTTATCCTATTTATAGGTAGAGAGTGAAACCTTTTTCGTCCTATTTATAAGGCACCTTATTAAAGTTTTGAGGTGAAATGTACAATTTAACGCTTCATTTATTATTGTGTTGACTTTGTTTTCAAGTGACATTATATATATTAAGTAGTTGTAGAGTTATAAAGTTGTTGAATTTTATAGCAGAGTTAATAAGATTTAAAATTTTTCTTGGTCTATGATATTAGAATTGCCTTATAAATAGGATCAGGGGAGTATGCAATAAACTCTCATATCTCTTGAAAGTTTATGGACATCAAAGCCCTTATTGCTAGAAAGATTTTTGTTTTTCTTTCCTTCTCTTTTCAGAGAGGGATAGATAGGTTGATGAGGCATAAATTTGATATACAGTAGCTTTCTTTTCATGCTATCTTATTCGTAAATTTATGAATATAAAGGATTTGATGGTGATGAAATACCAAGTTATAGTGCCTTTATTTCTTATTATAAGCAATAAATAACCGAATTATATTGTTCAAAATGCTCGTTAAAATTAGTTGGATACAATAAATATGTTAAAAAATTATCTATTTTGTTAAAAATACCCCCATTTATGTGGAAGAGAGAGAATTTGTAGTGGAAAGAGAAAGTAGAAATTAAATATAAGTAATATGAGTTATTCAATTGGGATAAAATGGGCAAATGACAAAAACAATTTTAGACAACCTATAAGTGCCTATTATAAAAAAGAACAAGCCATACCCACAAAGCATATCTTATTATAACAAAGTGAGTATTTGTTTTAAACATTAAGGCCCAAAAACATTCAAGTAACTATTTTTGTGGTACATTCAAATAGTTTTCCCTCACAACAACATGGTGAACTAAGGTTCGAATCCGTGTTGAGAGAGGTACCCACATTTAATGCTCGACAGTACCTCAAATAAGATTATCTCTAATAAGAGGATATCTATGCTTAGAAAAAAAATTAAAAGCTAATTGGCAACTCAACTTAGGTTTTAAAATGATTTGACTTATTTGTTCATTACCATGATATTCAAGATTGCAGAGACTATAACTTAACACTTAAATGGCTTTATTTATTAATAGCAATAATATTATATTATTGAAATAATCCCCTATTATGTGCACCACACTTAAATGATTACTTGAACTTATTTTTTTCTTTTATTTTTTGGTAGAATGTTTTGTCTTCTAGAAATAATCCCATATATGCTGCCAAAAAAAAGAGAGAAAGAAATAATCCCATATATAAGTAAATTAAAGGCTGAACAAAATATTCTTTCACAACTTTCAACATAAAGTTGGTCTCGCGGTGTAACGTTCCCGTTAAATCCTTCTAGGTCTTAAGTTAGAGGGGTAGGTACGAGTCCCAAAATTGAAGCACTTGCTCAGATCTTTTCAATCTTTTTATCCTAACACTGTTATTTTTAAATGATAATTTTTTATGTCAATCATTATTATTTTTGAAAATTTTATAAACCAAATGTGTCCGTATTTAGAATATTTTGTAAACTTTAAAATTTCAATGTCAACAATTTTGTTAACAGAGTTAGAATTAGATGATTGAATATGCACTTATAAAATTAAGAGAACAAAATGAAATATCATGCAAAGTCTAAAAGATTAAAGAATTACTGAACCGGACATATATTCCATTTGTTTGGCCAATGAAAACATATGTGCATTGAACATTATAATGTCAAAAAAGAGAATAGCCTGAAATCTTGCAATTGAATGATATACGTATCATGCTCTTATTTTAACTTCATGTTTACCAGAGTATTCACGGAAAATGATATACGATTCGGTGAGCAACACAGAAATAGCATAAATATACTAATAATAAGTGCATAATTACAGAAATTCCTGATAAGGATTCGTACATGATACTTACAATTAAGGTAGCCGCACAGGGCTACTAGGGTGTCTAAACACATCCCAGTGAAACGGAGACTTCTTCCCGTCTTCGCTCCACCACTGCAACCCTCTCTCGTGCAATTCTCTTCTCTGATTTTCACGTACCTTCTGTATTCCCCTATCTAAATTGTTGGTAGGATAGGGTGAGATTCAAGAGAATCTCAGTAGGAAAACAGTACTAATAAGCATGCAAGGTAAGCTCTTAATGCATGATATGCTTGCAATACATAACTCATGCTAACACAATGATACATCTGCGTGCTCAATGTTTCAAACAACATATGTATGACCATAACATAAATAGAAACAGAGCTTCAATCATTCATATATGTTTCATATAAACAAGCAAAGTAATAACATGCATCAATACACCAGCACAAATACCAAGTACATGCAGAAGAGGTAAGTTCCCTACCTAGTGTCCCTATTGCTAAACAGAAATAGTTCCTCGATCTACGTGTAAATAGCTCGGAGTCCATATTCAATCCTACAATGCCAAATGTACCGTTTAGACACTTCCATAGTGTTTTTGGGGGTTATATAAGTCTATATTGAAAAATTACTAAAATGCCCCTGGGACTCGGCTTGGCCCTGCCGTACCCAGTCCGACCATAGTTTTCCTAAAATTCTAACATTGGCTATCCTGACATATTTTCACCCAAGGAATCTATTTTCGGATTTGGAATTACCAAAATCAATGTCAAATTACAAAAATACCCTTGACAACCCCACTTTATGGGTTTTATGGGCGTTTTTGTAATTATGTTTTTTTGGCGTTTTTCGAAAAAGTGACCAACTGTAACCCCACCTAGTTTTTCCCGCTGAACTCAATGGAATCATCAAATCATTGAAAATCCAACTCTAAGGCCTATTTATAACCCTGACCAAAATATATGGGTTCTTCAAAGAAAATTGGGGTTTTGCGATTTCAGTTCCGTAAACACATTCCTTTCTACTTCGAACCACTTTATTAACCATTTAATTACATTATAACTACTATTTAGGCTCAATTTTGGCAGCATAACGCCGAGGACACCACATTTCCCAAATTTACACACAAAGCCAAACCAACAAAAACCCATCAATTAAACTATCAACAATAGCCAAAACAACTAAAGATTAAAGTGTAAGATGTTACCTCTTCTTCTTTCTGACTTTTTCTACTTGTGGCTGAAAACCCTAACCCTTTTTACAAAGAATTTCCTGCTTCAAGTACCTTAATAATGTCACGCCCTTATCTTTATTTCACCTTTACCAGAGTATTCACGGAAAACGATATACAGTTCGATGGGCAACACAGGAATAGCATAACTTTACTAATAATATATGTATGATTACATATATTCCTCATAGGGTTTCGTACATGATCATTACCATCAATATAGCCACACAGGGCTACTGGGGTATCTAAACCCGTCCCAGTGAAACAGAGACATCTTCTCATCTTCGTTCCACCATTGCAATCCCCTCAAATGGTTCTCTGCATTGTTCTCAGCATATCTTATGTCTTCTCTTGTCTAAATTGTTGGTAGGGGAGGGTGAAATTCGAAAGAATCTCAGCAGAAAACAGATACCATAATGCATATATGATTGATGCTATGTGTATGACATGTTAACTTTATCTAGATGTATGTCTCATAATGACATTTCTGCATGCTCAATGTTTCATACAACAAGACTATGGCCACAGCGAAAATAGAAACAGAGCTTCATTTATTCAAATATGCTCTACACAATCAAGTAAAGCAATCACATACATCATTACACAAGCAAAGATATCAAATACGTGCAAGTAAGGTAAGTCCCCTACCTTAACCCTTTTCCGTCTCGAAACGTGTGCCTCAATCTACGTGCAAATAGCTCATGGCTCCATATTCGATCCTACAATGTCAAATGTACTATTTAGACACTTCCATAGTGTTTCTGGGGGTTATATGAGTCTATCTTGAAAAATTACTAAAATACCCCCGGGACCCGGCCCCATCGTACCTGGTCCGGTTGTACTTTTCTCGAAATTCTAACCTGGGCTATCTTGACATATTTTCGCCCAAGGAATACATTTCCGAACTCAGAATTATCAAATTCAATGTCAAATTACGAAATTGCCCTTGGCAGCCCTACTTTTAGGGTTTTAGGGGCATTTCTGTAATTATGCTTTCTCGGCCTTTTCTGAAAAAGTGCCCAACTATAACCCCACCTAATTTTCCCTCCTGAACTCAATGGAATCATCAAATCATTGAAAATCCAACTCTAAGGCCCATTTACATCCCTGACCGAAATATATGGGTTTTCTGGGGAAAATCGGGGTTTTGCGATTTTGGCTCCGTAAACACGTTCCTTTCTACTCCTAACCACTTTATTGACTATTCCATTAGGTTACAACTACCATTTAGTATCAATTTGGGCAGCATAACAGCCCCACAAACCCATTTTCCATTTTTAGAACCAAAGACAATCCGGCGAAATTTCACCGATTAAATTGTCTATAGTAGCTAGAATAGTCAATATATAAGAGTTTGGAAGTTACCTCAAGCTCCCACTTGATTTTCCTTGACTTGGCTGAACCCTAGCTCACTTCAACAAGAAAATTTGAGCTTCCAACCCTTGAATCACATAGAAGAATAGCTTAGGAGTGGAGTTATACGCATTAGGAACCGATTTACCGAAGAAATCACTTACCTTTGTAAGCTTTTTCCTCCCCTTTTCTCTCTCTAAAATTTCACACTTCCTCTCTCTTGTTGCAGCAAAACTGACGAAAATGGGAGGAGGAAGATGATAAAATATGATTTTATAAGATATTATAATTATCCAATAATTATTTTTCCATTTTCGGATTTTTACAAAATTCTGGCAGATTTCTGTCCAAATTTTGAAAAATCATAACTAATTCTAGGAAAATTGAATTGGAGTGATTCCAAAGCCTATATAACCCTTATTGAGTCTAGTTTCAATAAAAAATATAGAATTTTACTGAATGGAATCACAAAATTCCCAGAATATTAATCTTTACATGCTGTTCTAGAAATTTTACAGTTTTTCTGGGCTGAATTCAAAAATTCATATCTTTTTATATATAGCTCTAATTGATTCATATGACCTATCAAATTAAAGCTTAGGATGTCTACTTTCATCTTGTAAAATATCATAGTTTTTTATCATCATTTGATCATTTAGATGAACATGACAAGCTTACTACCTCATAGGCGATTTCACCAAAAACATAATTACTTTCTCCAAAATTCATCATTTTACTTTCTTAATACCCCAAAGATATTAGAATCATTAGGGGATAAATTTGGGCTCTTGCTAAATTGGGGCTTAGCAGTCCACTTAATTTAGACTTATTCCCAAGCCTCCAATCTCAAATTTCGGGGTATTACAAATAACATAGAAGAGAAACTTAAGAGAAGGTTTACGCACGTTAGGAGTTAAATTGTCAGTGGAATCAGCTTACCTTATGAATTTTCTTTTCCTTCTCTCTCTAAACTCTCTCAACTCTTTTTCTTTATTTTGGTTGTAGAATGGCATAAAAAATGCTGTAGGAAGAGGATGATGTTTCTTTAATAATCTTATGCTTATGTCATTGCTTATGTCATCGTAATTAGCAAATTTCCAAAAATATCATATTTCAACTTTTATGTATATATAATATTGTTACAAGCCTATTTGTCATGCAACTAATATTTCCTTCTTCTTGTTATATGTAATGGCATCCTAAGGTCCTTCCTTTAGATCTCAATTGGCTTTTTCATTCATCTCATAATTTTAAAAACTGCCATCATATTTTTATTCCATTTTCGGGTTTAATGGAAATTCTGGCAGATTTTCTGCCCAAATTTTGAAAAATCATAATTAAATTTGTAGACATCGTATCAGAGCGATTTCAAAGGCTATGAAACCCTTACTGAGTCTAGTTTCAAGGAAAAATATGGACTTTATCTATTTGAAAGCATATCATTCCCAAAAATTCCATTTTTAGACGCTGCCATAGAAACTTTCTGGTTTCGCTGGGTAAATTTCAAAAATTCATATCTTTTTGCATATAACTTCAAATGATTTATACCATCAAATTAAAGCTCAGGATGTCTACTTTCACCCTGTAAAATTTCATAATTTTTGCTCATCATTTAGTCTTCCAAAACCTCATGACAAACTCTCTGCCTCACTTGAAGCATTGAAATGACAAGCACTTACGACTTTAATAAATTCTATTTTATTTTCTTTACTGCCCCAAAGATATAAGAAATATTAGAGAATAAATTTGGGATACCTACTAAACCAGTACTTAGCAGTTTACTTAGTTCAGGCTTATTCTCAAACCTCCAATCCTAAAATTCGAGATATTGGAATATGCATAGAATGAAATGGATTCTTAGCTGTAAACAAACATTCAAGAATTATTATTAAAGATAAAATAAAAATCATACAAAGGATTCAAATTAATATTGAACGATGATTCTGATTTGCTATTACAAAACAAAAATAATACTGTGCTCATGTGCCGTTACTTTACACGGACAATATTAAACCTGTGTTTTAGGCATACTGATATTTTCCTTAAAAAAGGTTAAGTAAACATGTTTGAACACAAAATCTTGATAGATTATATTGATGGCGACACAAGCAACGACTCTGATCTTGAATTGTTGAATGAACATCTAATCGTAATTAATGAGTGTCTTAAGGTTGTAGTTATCCATAATTAAGTGTTAACAACATCTTAAATCAAATTCAAAGAGGGCACTAAATATAGGCATGTGATATGATAAACATAAAGGAACGACTATGACTTGTGCAATCATTCTCACTTTTAGTTATTACTTTTCCTTCAAATTCTATACAAATTTTACATAAATTTTTTTTTGTAAAAATAATTGTGTGTGTGTGTGTGTGTTTTCATAATATATATATATATATATATATATATTCATAGTTGTACGCATCGAAACTACCAAAAAAATAATTAAAAGGAATTCCATTTTTTTTACATTTTTATTTTTAAATGCCCCTAATAATTTTTACAAAATTATTTATTTTTCCAGTAATACTTAACAAGATTTTCGATAGCTGGCTATAATAAAAATTACTTCTGAAAAAAAAAAAGAACTTACTTGTGAAAAAAATCATAAATGATTAGATGGTTGGTGAATCGAATGATTAGTTTCTAGTGTCCATATTTCTTCCCTCCAAAACAAAGGTTTTGTAAAAAGCCTTAAATAAAAAGAAATTTATATATAAATTTTCTCGAATTTGATTATTTGATATATTTTTCTTCATGTATCCACTGGAAATATAGTAATTTAAAAAATTTTCTCATTAAATTATACTAATTTTCTTATATTTACACCTTATTAATATATATATATATATATATAGATTAAACGAATAAAAACAAATTTGTATATAATCGAATAAAATAAGTGAAAAATATTAAGAATAAAAAAGCCACAAGGTCCATATTCAAGGTATAAATTAAAAGTATGGCTCCGGCCGAAGTTTTATATATTATATTTATCATATTTAATTTTTCTAAGTTTAGAATATCAATATTGTTTAAAAAATTATTATATACTTCCCCGGTCTTTAATACAAGAGATAATTGACTAATTTGAGAAGATTAAAAAAGTAAAATAAATTATTTAATTATAGCATATAATGTATAATCTCTTTGAAATACTTATGTTTATCGTTAGATTATCAGCTTATATATTAAACAAATTAATTTTAAAAAATAATAATAAATATAAGAGATAAAATAAAAAATGGTCTTATATTTAAAATCAAAATTTACTTCTAAACAAGTTTTTATATTTAGGATCAAAGATAATATTTTTTTTATAAGCACATATATCCTTTTATTAAACGCAACCCACGATGTTAAGCACTGATTATAGGCCCTTCCCTGACCTTGGCTAGAATTCCAACCTTAGTTCTTAGTTTACTTCAGAATGCGTTTACTAAAATATCATCTCCTGATCTAACTAAATGTTTTTTAAACTACAAAAAATAAACAGACGTAATTTGACTAAACTGGAGAGTAATTATTTTTCTTGTTTTTGGAGAGATGTGTATATGCTTTAAAAAATAAATAGTTATAAAAAAATTATCAAAATGCGTATAATTTTTCTACCAAAAGAAATTATAACAATGTGTATAATTTACTCAAATAATTTTATATAAGTAAATTAATTTTGTTTTATCCACATATTTACTTCTCCAACAAACATCATTTATATAGTATATAAACAAAAATAACACTAGAGCTCAAATTAATTTAACAAATTAAGAATTGCAAAAATATGATGATAAACTTTGGAACGCCATAGAAATAAATGAGACTACAAGAATAAAAAGAATAAATTTTATTTATTCAAGAAATTTAAAAAAAAAAAACATGTGGCTCTTGATTATTGTTGTTGCTTTCAAAAGAGGTGAAATAGGGGAAGGGACCCAAAAGTGAAAGTGGAAAGAGTGGGTTGTGAATTGTGATATATCAATGCACCTTTGGTAAGTATAGCAATGACACCAACCCTAATCATCATTTCAAGTGCCTTCTAAACTGTCCCAAAAACAAACATTCTTCTTTTGGTAGGCCCTCTTTTTCTTCTGTTTATATTTTTAAATCTCAATTTTCGTATTTGATTTATTTGATGGTTCAAATTAGATTTAGGTTATTTGAAGTTAAAAAAAATTAAAATAAAATAAAATTTGGGCTAACTTGAATATAATTTAGACAATTTGACGCGGATGTTTTCTCCATATATATTTATGAAAACGTGAAGGAAATATGTAGATAAAAATTAGGAAAAATTATTATAAGTACTCCCTCCAGTCTTAAATATAGGACATAGTTTGTAATGTAAATTACAGTACAAACTATGTCCTATATTTAGGACCGGAGATAGTATTAGATTTTAGATCCAATAAAAGAAATGTAATCACTAAAAATATAACAGCATGGACATACTATCATTTTCAACACTAGAATTTATTATTACGTGCTTATCCCTACTATGCTTCTTACTTAGAACCTAGCTCATAGAAAAAAATTATTACAAATACATTTTTTTCATCTTAATATGGACATATGCAATATGTTTCATTTGATTATGACAATTGAACCGCAAATTTGAATCCAAAGTTTGGTTGATGGATGACCCCATTTCAGTGAAACTTACCAGATTTTTACTTTATTTAGTTCTTGAATAGCAAGTTAGGTGATTGATATTAATATTTAGCAAATAGAAAAAGAAATTCTCTCTGTTTTTTTAAAAACGAAATTTTCTTTTTGATAAAAAAAAAAGGAAAATCCAGGTGCCGGTTGTTGATTTTGGAAAAAAAAAGAGTAAACTTTATAGGAAAAAATTTAAGACTTGGGCGCTAAAATGATGTTACCTCACTAATTTGTATTGAATTTTATTATTAGACCCTAATTGACGGATATTTTTTAGAAAAATCAGTAAAAAGTCATTGTATAAGAATTTTATTGATTAAAATGACTTGAATTCAAGTATTGATACTTTCTGTGTATGAAATCTAGTAGAGTGCTAATACTTTCTAGGTCTAAGAATATATCAAGTTTTTCTAACCAATAAAACTTCTGCAGAATTTCATCCATTTTCTCTATTTTTTGGGTAGCCTTTTGGGATGCTATTTTAAAATTAATTTGGAAAATTTTGAAATTATAAAAGTTGATAAATCTTATAATATATCACTTTAGGATTCTTACTTCTAAAACCAATTAAATAAGGGTTAAGGTGTATCTAGTATTCTGAAGTATTTTTTTAGGTGCATCCATAACATTAAAGTGTTTTTTCGTGCAATTTTGTAGTTAAAAATTTAGGTAATTTAAGGTGTTAGATACATTTAAAGAATAGTAAAAGTTGTTAGATATACCCAAAAAATTAATTTAGGATGTTAGACACACCTAAAAAATATTTTAGAGGGATGGATGCACATAAAAATATATTTTAGGGTACTGAATGCACAACAAAATACTTTAAAATATTAAATGTACTTAAAAAAATAATTTAAAGTATTGAATGCACCTTAATCCATTAAATAAAATTAATTCATCATAGTCTTCTTTGTTTTCAAAAAACTTAAATGGAAAAAAACATCACAATACGCAAGAGTTTTTGAAAATTTTTAGGGTCAATATAACTTATAGTCCCTAAAGTTTGACTCAATTTTATTTTTGGTCTCTCAAGTTTGAAATCAGTGGTTTTGGTCCCTGAAGTGTGACCCGATTTTGATTTTGGTCCCTTAAGTTTAAAATTGGTGATTTTGGTCCTTGAAGTTTGACTCGATTTTGGTTTTGGTCCTTCCATGTTTGAAAAGGACTCGGTTTTGGTCTGGCACAGTTAGAGTTTTCACCAAGTCCTTTTCAAATTTGAGGGATCAAAACCAAAATCGGGTCAGACTTCAGGGACCAAAACCACCAATTTCAAACTTGAGGGACCAAAACCAAGATCGGGTCAAACTTTAGTGACCAAAACCACTTATTTCAAACTTGAGGGACCAAAAATAAAATTGGGTCAAACTTCAGAGACAAAAAATTATATTAACCTAAATTTTTAAGCAAATACTTGCGTATTTATTATCTTAATATTAATGATTTTAAGATATATGCACAAAAGTTATCTATCAGTTATCACCATTTTTGCTTATTTTATTCCATATTTATTTTCCTATTATATGTACCAAATTATGATATAGCTCACGAATTGAAGCTTCACGAATAATTTTGTCATATTAAAGCCAATTCTTATGCTTGTTTTGTTTTGTTGGACAATCTGAGTGTAAGTATTTAGTTTAGGTTGATGTGGCAATAACCCACTAATATTAATAATAAGGATACCAGCTCTAACCAAACTTTTTGTCCCCTCCTATATTTTCCCTAGGAAAAAATATTGTTTCTTCAATTTGAACTTTAGACACTTTTTCCTTTTGGGCCAAAAAAAAAAAAAAGAAGATACTTTTTCCTTAAATTGTTTAGTATAATGTAGTACTAAGTACTAACCACTTCAAATTCAAATTAAAAGATTTCCCATAAAATATACATTCCATCCTTTAACTTTATATAAAATTTAATAGGAGTTTTGGGATAGCTTATTTTTAACAATAAATGCTTATTATCTTTAATTTCATAAATTATCTTTTTGGTTCTCAAACTCTAACATTATTAATCTCAAAAATGATTTTTGTTGCCAATCATTGTTTATTTTAAATAGTGCATCTAAAAGAATTATGGAAAGAATTAACTTAGTCTCATAAATAATAATGGAAAAAAAATCTCCCATTACAAAATTTATTATCCAAAAAGCATCCAAAGATCCAAGTTATTGAGCGGGTACAACTCTTTTCTTCAACTATGTACAAATACGTGTTTTTCATTTTTTATATAGTTGAAATATGTTACACACAAGTGAAGATCAGTTTTACTTAATAAAAATATATTGTTGTACTTCAATAAATTTTCTATATCCTTGAACAATAGGTTTCGTTTGGGGAATTTTTTAACTGTTTTTTCAAAAATTTTATTAAGGAAAAAATACATCATAATGAAAGATTCAACAATTAAACGTAGGTTAAAATTAAGACAAAAGCACACAATTATTTCGTACATCATTTTTAAAATTCAAATATGTTGATAACTCAACTTACAATCAAATCATGGCCATTGACAAAAACATTATTTTAACCAGTATTAATTGCCCCTGTGATTGGCTTAAATCTAACACAAATATTCTAATTAAATCACAAAATACCAACATGAACAGGTGAGGAAGAAAAATAAAATATTTCACAATCAATCACAAGAAACGTCTTTGTATGATAATATTTGAGAATTGGAAATTTCTATGACATTGCTGTCAGATTGGCAATTTTTTAATTACCATTTCTTTATCTTCTTTTGAAGGTAAAACAAAAATAAATTAATATCTTATAATAAATTATGTTGGGCATACAGCATCACATTCAAAGCATCTTACTAATAATTAATTCACACTAATATGCAGACCAATAATAGACCTTTCAATTAAAAAAAGGGTCTACCAAGAAATCTTTTGTGAAGCCCTAAAATCTGGATTTTTGCTAACAACCACTAAGGAAAAAAATTTTAAAAATGATTAATATAAATTATTAATTTGAAAGTATCTTTCCAAACCTGAACTCCACTACACATCTTATTTTCTTATTCACAAATAATTAAATATAATAAAGGTTGGTGACATTAAAGCTCTTTGATTCATTGGGCCTAGTCAGAATATCCACTGCCAACCTGGGAATTCAGAAAATAACATCAGCAACAACAAATTATACATTTTCCACTCAATTTTATTAAAATATATATTTTAGAATATATAAATATATTTAATTTATTTTTAAATATTTTTTATTACAATTCTTACTTATTATTTCAAGGATTTTAATTTAACATTTAAAAACAAAAAATTTATGACATTCAATAATGAACGGAGAGAAGAAAATTATGTAATATAATTGAAATACATTTGAAAATAGTTTTTTTTTTAAAAGAAAATATATTCAAAGGGTCATATACTTGTAGCTTTAAAATAAAAGTTCTAAAACTTATAACTGTTAAGGAAAATTCAAATTCAGGTGAAAAATGAAAATTCAAATTAAATTGAATATGAGAAAGTTTGATATGCCATCATAATGATTTTTTAAAAAATAAAAACATAAGCCTCTAGTCCTAAATGTAGGATCAAGTTATATTATAAACTATGTCCTATATTTAGAATTAGAGATAGTATTTGATAATAAATTTCTTAGAATTGAATAATAAATTTTAGAAAATTTACAGTAATTTCATTTTAATAGTTAAAAATAGTTGTAAAAATTATTAATATTTTCCTATTTATATTTTTAGAATTTGGATTATTAGATGCAATTGTCCCTCAAAAATCCAAATTAAAAGGTGGTGATTCTAACTTCTAAGTTCTAACCTATAACTTCCAACCTCTCTGGCGTTTGTCGTTTTGAATTTTCTATTCTGCACAGTGAAAAGGCACCGAAGCTTCTGTTTTCGGTGAACCTAAAAGAAAACTTACAGAGAACCCAAGAAAATGCCAGAAATTATGGTTGACCACTACTTAAGTTTCAACCAAAATGTCCTAATCATTTAATTAGACTTTTTGAGTTTTAAAAGCAGAGAAAATAAAATAAGGGAAAGGAAAAAAACAGGGGGGAAAATAGAACGCACTAGTATTACAGCTGGGTTCAACACAAAGTGAGAATCATGCCCACGAGATTATGAAAAGATTAATTGACATGACATTTCTAATGAGATCATTATAATTATGAAGACCCACTAAACTTCTTAGTGGGTTGATGATGTGATCTTTGAATTATATAAAGTTAATGCGATTTTTTTTATATAAATTTACACAATAATGAATGATATAATAAGATTGCAGCAAAAATGAAAAGAAAAGGAAAGGAGTACAAAAACTTTCTTTAATTAGCACTATATCTTACAATTGGTGCTATAACAAGAACCAGCACCACAGAATACAGAATTGGTCCTAAGATTTTACATGAATCGTTATACAAAAAAGGGGAAAAATTTTGAAATGAACCGCCCCCGAGAAGAGGTTGGGAATCAAAATCATCACAGAGAGAATCAGATGAAGGAGAAAACGCCATAAGAATAAGAAAGGGTGAAAAACAGAGGTGGTTTCAATTGAATAAACCTAATGATGATGATGATGGCCGCTTAACTTAACAATGATGATTCATGGGTTTGGTTTAATAAAATTCTTTTTTCTTGTTTACAGCAGCCTTCCTTTCCTAGCTTCCTCTGGGCTTCAATTTCAGTCATAGTGAATGTTGATCAGAGCTCAATTTTCATATGGGATGTCTGGCTTGAACCTGTGCATCAGAACCCAGAAAGAAGAAAAAGTATGATAAGTATCATCATCATCTTGTTAGGCCAAAGCCAAATGAACAACATAATGTTTCAAATGTGTTTCTCTTTCTGTATATTACCATTAAAGCTTGGAGATTGTGTTGGTGTTTTTCTATTTTCTGTTTGACCAAACCCCATCTGAACAATGGCATGGAGGTCCTCCTCACAAAAAGTCATTGGATACTGCAAATCATTTGACAGAAGAATCAAATAAACCTCAAGTTACAGTAACAGAACTAACTAACAACAAGTGAGCTCGACATATTTATTCCAACATCAGGAAATTTACCATTTTTTTCAGTTTTTTTGGGGAAAAAAACAGAGGGAAAGATAATCAATACCTGAGAAGCACCTTCACTGAAACCATTCAGAGGTGGTAACTGGAAGCCAAGGCTTTGACAGAGAGCAGAATCTAAAGATTCCATTGGGTGGGTCACAGTTCCATTAGGGATTGTATTGTGGATTGCTGGGTTGGGGCCAAAAAAGGCTGTGGCAGATGAATCTAAGGCGAATATTGCTGCCTGGTGTGCCAAAGAGTTATTTGATTGAAATATCTGAAATACCGAAAAAGCCAAATAAGCAACATCCCCAATTCAGGAAAAAGAAAAGTTATAAACTTTGTTGATAAAGTAGCCAAACCCCATGATATGCCTAGAGCCCCAAAAAAAACACTCACATCTTTTGAGATGAGATTGTCAATGCTCACATCAAGCCTGGTGTTCACGGAGGCTAATTTCATAGAAAGGAACTGGCAAGTAAGAAAAGAGAGAGAAATTATAATTAACTATGATCATGATTTCAGCAGGGAGTAAAACAAGGCTTATTTTGACTAAGCAAGCCTGGTTTCTACCTCAACTTGACGCTGCAATGACTGTACATAGTTTATGATTTCATCAAGCATAAGAGCTTTTCCAGTGACCTACAAGGAAAGGTTTTATACATATAATTTAGTATTGCATGATCAAGGATCAAATTTGAGCACAAAGAAAGCCATAATACGATTTTACTTATTATATGCACGGACCTTGTTGCAACCAGGTACAAGATCTTGTAGAAGCTTCATTCTTTCACTGATTTTCTCCCTTCTTACCTGTTGTTTGTTCATAGAATGTCAATAAGAAAGCCTGCAAAATATTTTTATTTTCTTGCCAGTGTGATTTTTCATGGGGAAACAGTAAAATAGGCACTGATTCTTACTCTTTCAGCAAGACTATGGCTATCTGTAGCTTGACCTCTTCTTGCTCTGACATGAATGTAGTCCTTTGGAGGCTCAGGAGGTTTTGAGTTGTTGCTTTTGCTCTGTTTCTCATCACCTCCATTGTTGTTACCTCCTTTTGACTCTTCTTCTCCCTTTACTTGACCATTTTCATGTCCTTCCCCTTCATTTGGCTTGCTTCGTTTCGCACTTGAATCTTCATTAGCTTCCGCAGCCTGAAAATGAAAGAAGAGGAAGAACCCTTTGATTTTAGAAATTTCTAGTCTGAATCAAAAGCACTATATCCAAAGTTGGTAGGAAATAGGAATCTCTCTTTAATATTTTTGAAGTGTTCCATATTAATAAATTTTCAGTTTAGTGTCACAATCAATTGAACAAATTAAGTCAATATGAGAGGGTGACTCTAAAAAATAAAAATTCCTGCAAAAGGAGTAAGCTAAGACAGATTAAGAGGATATATCATCTCTGACTGTGAAAAAAGGTAAAATAAAAGGAAGAAAAAGAAGGAATTGAAAAAGTTCTGACAGAGAAATATAATTTTACCTTGGGAGGATTTTCTTTGGGTTTTCCCTTAGAAGAAGCTTTTCTCTTTCTGGAATTCATATCAGGAGGGGAAGGTTTAATCCCAGATTCGCCATTTGGGTTTTGCTCAGAGATTGTAGATTCCTCCTGAGAATTCAACGGAGAATTCTTATTTTCCATTTGAGATCCAAGTGCTTTCAACGATGGACTACTTGAAACTCTAGAAAGCTTGGCATTTTCCATTAGTGGACTAGATCTCTGAGTGAAGTCAGCATTATTATTAATCCCAACTTGTCTTGAACTTCTTCCATTAAAGCTCCTACTTCCAAAGCAAGAAAACTTGGCAGCTCTCTCAGCAAAACCAGGATCAGCTGAGAATTCAGCCACACTGGAATTCAAAGCCATTGGTAATTTGTCTTTCATTAATGGAGGAGGAATGTTCAGTTTAGGAGGAGAACTCAAAGGCGTGCTGTAACATGAAGTGTTGGTACTGTTATTATTTCCATTCACGTAAGAAGAGATCTCGCCCGTGTTCCCAATAGTGCCCAATTTCCCAATCAGTTCTCTGATGACGAAATTGTCGTTGGACAAGTTCGAATTGGAAGCTGCCGGAGAAGAAACCATTGAACTCAACGCGGAATCGAACTGAAGAGGGTGATGATGATGATTATGATCGATGGTTGACCTTTCCCATGAGGGATTGTAGAAACAGTCATATTGTTGTTGTTGAGGTTGGTCGGAGGAAACTGGAATATCCATAGCGGCAGAGGAGAGAGAATGCCAAGTGGGTAATGAAGGAGAAGAAGACGAAGGAGGCTCGAAGTGAAGAGCTGAATCATTTAGAAAGAAATCGTTTTCCATGGCGCAGATCGATCGATCTTCAAGAATCTTCCAGAAACAAAAATTAACGAAGGGAATTCGGAAGAAGGCGGTGAAATTAGAAATGGCTGGTTTCTGAATTACATTACAGAAACCATAAAGAGAGAGAGAGAGAATTGGAAGGATTGTGAGAAATTGTGGAACAGAGAGAATGGAATCGATGAATGAATGGAATTGAGGCTGGGGATGTGAGAGAGAGAGGAAAAGGGCAATTTGCTGCCAGTGAACGAAAAAAGGGTGCGAGGGAGAAAGGAGAAGAAAGAAGTGAGAAGAGGAAAGAAGGAAATGCGAGGGCGTTAAATAGACTGATACACACAGTCACACATACACACGCAGGTTTGTTTGCCTTTATTTTTTTTCCCAATTGCGACTTTCTCTTTCCTCTTTCCTCATTATCCTTTCAGACAAATTAAAAGTTAAAATTTTTAAGCTGAAAGTCTCTGAAAGACTGAAGCTAGAAATTTTAAATTTTAATTTCTATATAAAAAGTTAATAAAGGGGTTACCATTCGGATGAGTACACAATTTCTTATTATTGTAACGAGATTTTAGCTGTTTAAATTTAATTTGGATGATTTAAATTTAACATTTTAATTTATAATTTTTTAAATAATAAATTCATTTTTATGAAAAATAATAGTTATAAGATCATCTTTATTTTAAATTTTATAAATATTAAAATAAAGATTTCTTTAAAATATAAAAATTTAATTTAATGTAATCTAAATCGTCCAAAATCAATCTAACTGTAAAGATAGGTAATGAGCACAAAATGTGATCTAGTAAAGTAATACTTAGATAAAAATAAGACCTTAAATTTTATTTTCATTTCAAAAACTACTTGCTATAATTTGATTAAAAAAAATAAAATTAGCTGAATATGTTTTTATCGGAAATACAAGAATTTGACCATTTTTGGTCTGAGTTTCCAAGGATGTCTCCAACTCAATTTTTAAACTTGAAACTAATCTCTTTCGATGAGTACAATGCATCCGAGGGTTTTTGCCTTCTTAACAAGGACACTCCCTAAAACCTTCCTAATTAACTGAGGCCTCTAGCATAAAAGTCATGCCACCTAAGCTAGTTTTGATAAGCCTTATGAAGGGGTAAAAATTTAAGGTCTAAATCTCTTGATATAACTCAGAATTTATAAAAACACACATTCACAAATTATTAATAATGTGGTTCACTGCACAACCTATTTAAGCACAAATTCTAATCTGGTTATTACAATTACTATAAAAATAAAAAAAATAAAAAATTTAAAATTAGAAATCGTGTTAAAAAGATATTGAAAAAAATTTCCATATAATTAAAAATTGTTACTAGACGGTGGTGGGGTTGGATGAAATGTAATAAACTTTAAATTGCTATATTTTTCAATGACTTAAAATTGTAAAAACTCCCGTGCGGGAATGGCGAATTAATTACTTATAATGAAGTTGAAGTAGTAGTATTATTAAGATCCAATAAAAAAAAAGGAAATATATAGGAGTTAATTAGAGGGTGTCTTTGTCCAAAAAAAAAATTAGAGGGTGTCGTAATTATGTGGAAGTTGCCTGTCACCGTGGAATACGGAAGAAGGAAGTAGTGTTGCCGCCGGGCCTGGGACGTCAAACCACCAAAGTCTTTCTCTCTCCTCTTCCTCGACTGTTTATTTCATTAAAAACTTAAATAATTAATAACGTGTTGCAGGGTTGATCCCAAGATGAAAAACTTAATAATAAAAACAAAAATTGGTTATGTTAGTTACAGGTTAATTTCAATAAAATCCCCACAAAAATCATTCGCACAAAAAACCATATTTATCAATAAATTGTTGGTTGAGGTGGTAAGCGGTTTTACTTTCATAAAGAGGAGAATATAAATTTGAATTGCGAGAAGCACACTTATTAGGAAAGGTGACAACTCTTTACCCCCTAAACCTCAAAAGGTGAAACTCTTGATATTACATAAAAAAAACATCATTTAATATGTGTGTAGGGATAACTTAGGAAATAAAATGAATTGTGTTTTTTTTAAAGTTAGGGCCTATTTGAGTTGGTGTTTAAAAAGCACGTTCACGTAAATCAAGATTAAACATCTTTCATATACTTACCTCGTATACTATAAATCACGTCAAAAAGGCAGCTTCCATTGCTAATCCAAACAGGCACGTAAGGTTAGTATCCTAAAGTATTTTTTTTCTATGTACATTCGGTATTCTAAAGCATTTTGTGGTGTATTTAGCACCCTACCAAACGTGTCCATCAACCTAAAATATTTCTTTTGTGCAATTTTACACTTGACAATTTAGGTGATTATTAAGGTTTTTTAATACATTTGAAAAAATACTTTAGAGTATTGGGTTCATCAAAACAATAATTTAGGATGTTGGTTGCTGGACACACCTAAAAATTTATTTCAGAGTAATAGATACACCACAAAATACTTTAAAATACTGAATCCCCATGAAAAAAAAATAATAGAGGGCTAGATACATATTAACACTTTTTCTTTATTTTGCATCATTCATCTAACAGAAGAACTCACGTGCAAATCATATTCATGAAAGGATATTTATGAAACGTTGAATTCACAAGCTCTCAATTAAATTAAGATTTAAAGAGGTGTTTGATGTAATCGATTGTGCTAAATAGATCTGACACAATCGAAATAACTTTTATATTTAGAACAAAATCAAATTATTTAACTAGTTCTTGTATTCTGTGATGGGATGAAATATTATGTGCTGGAAATAAGAACAGGGCGAGTCAAACCTGAAATTATTTTGTTGAACTAATCATAATCTTTTTTTTGTAAGTTTTACTGATGATATTTCATTGGTGATAAATTATTACAAGTCTTGCTCTTGGGACGAGGGATCTATTTTATTATAATAAAAAGGGGAATTTTCAACAAAAACAAATTGTTTAAAATAGGGAAAAGACATATCAGGAAGTCCAATATCACTAATCTCAAGCTAAACTTGTAGGAAAAATCTGGGATTTACAAATATTTTAAAATAACCAATTTACCCCTAACAGCATTTGGAAAATTCAAGTTGTCAATATATATGATAAAGTTGTTAATTGCAATTTTTAAGTTGTTATTATCTATATATAAGTAGTTAGTGACACCAGTATGTGTGACTTCAAAATATTATCTATAAGGTTGTTAGTATTTGGGGAGCTCAGGTTGTCAATATGTATACTAAAGTTATTAATTGTGATGCGTAAAAAATTGAAGCATAAAAAATAATAACTTAAGAATCGCAATTAACAACTTATATTATATATATTGACAACTTGAGCTCCCAAAATGTTGTATGGGGCATATTGGTCATTTAAAATCTCATATTCCTCCCATAAGCCTGATTTAGGATTTGTGATATTGGACTTCCTAATTTATCTTTTCCCTATTTTAACCAATTTTTTTTTAGGGTTTTCCCTAATAAAAAGGCCATCGTAGCTTTTTCTTTTCAACTCTTGATAGTTATCTTTTTCTTAACTACTGTATTTCAGTGGAGTAGATGTCTTATACTGAGATTAGATTTCTTTTATATTTTTAGTAAATTCTTTTTAAAAGTGCGATCCAGGTTTGTTTGGTTCATGTCACGTTTCTGTCATTATAAACAATGAAAGATACATTTTGAAGTGGAGTTAATTTTCCTACTAAAATGTAATGTTCATCACCCTTCATTTTATGATGTCATCGCTGACATATCACAAGCACCAAATCAAAATAAATATGTTATCTACTTTACAAAAAAACATTAAACTAATAATAAAAAATATTATTGTAAGTTTTACTGCATTTTTAAATTAGAAAATTTAAACTTCAGGCAAAAAAATAATAATAAAATATACACCATATCAATTCACGTGTAGATCTAATATTAGTAATCATTCAAGGGGAGAAAATCTAATATATAATTGTTCTTCACTTCCAAAAATTACTTGCATTGATAAAGTAAAATTATGATGACTTTGTGAGAGGGAAGAATTCCTCCTATCCTAAATGTATAAGTTATGCAATTAATCCGTAAAAGTTAAAAAAATTAGTTTAATTAATTATTTGTAAAAAGCATGTGTTTGTTTTTTGAAAGCACCTAATTTAATAATTTGCATTGGAGATTATTCCTCCGATAAAAAAAACAAAAAAAAAACACTATTAATATGTGCAATTAATATAAAAAATTAATAAATTATAAATTTGAGATACAAAATGAATTGAGACCTCGTAAGGCCTTCATTGCTCATTGTTGTAATGAAATATGAACTCTCCAGAGTTAGATTTGGACACTATAAATTTAATACTTTTAATATGTAATTTTTTTCAATAATAAAATTATTTTTTTTTTTAAAAAGTGTCAATTATAAGATTTTATTTCTTTTAAATTTGGTATATATTAAGATTAAAAATTATTTACAATATAAAAAATTAAAATTAAATCTAGACGATCCAAAAATAATATGGATTATCCTAATTAAAAATAGCACTTGTGCTGAGCATGGAATGTGTTTCCATATCTTATATTTAGGATTAAAACAAACTAGCTCCTTTAAGTTAGGGTAAGCGGGATTAAATTTTGTTGCTTGAATGTTGTCCTTGAAGTTGTGTAGTTGATAATTTTTAAATGATATAACTTTTTATTAATTTTATCTTTTAATTTAGAAGTGGCAACAAAACAAAGAGGCAATTGTCGTAAGAGTGAGCCACGGGAAATGTAGAAAATGTGGTACAACTTGCAAGACTCTTGACGGTTGGTTTGCAATTTGCTTTAGGATAAAATATACATTGATTCTCTATTTCACACCACTTCTATCCTTAAGAACAATGATTAATAAATTATAAATAATTCACATTTAATTTAATAATTATTAAAAGTGAATTTAAAGTTAATTAATCCCTATTCCCCCGATTTTATTTTATTTTTTATTTCATTTTATCCTATGTATCAAACAATAACTAATTATAAGGTAAAAAAACAAACAATAACTAATTATAGGTGGGGTCTTGTGCGAGAATGACACAAAAAATCCACATCTCTTAAAGTTTTCTTAAACATGAGGTTATAAGTTTGAATAATTTATAGAAGCTTTAATAGGTGTGCAAATTAGGATAAAAAATCATTAATTATAAAAGTTCACCTTAAACCGTCTTTGTGATTTAATGTTTAAATTTCATGTAGCTAATTAGTATCAAATTACAAAAACAAAAGTGTTACTACCTAGGCCTTAGTATAAGAGCTCTAGATAATTAATTTATACATATTAAAGAAATTAGTTAAACTAGTTATTTGTAACAAATATATGTTTGTTTCCTTAAGATACCCTCTTTAATAATGTGTATTGAAACTATAACTTGATGAAATAGAAATATTTTAAAAGGAGAAAATATTATGAATTTGAAAAAGAAAAAGAATTGAAATCGTATATCTAAGATTAAAGTAGAAAGTTAATTATCCCATTGCAGGAAAATGCCTTCAAAATTTAAAAGGCATGCAAGAGATGTGCTGAATAATTAATGAAAATGATAACCATATTTTACAAAGCTTAATGTTTAAAACAAAGGATAATTAAGGAGATAAAAAGTGGGGCTATGATAATGATAAGCAATTGTTATATATCTATCAGCTTGGAGGACCATACCCCCCACAGTCACACCACTACTACAGAATTATGATATAACCACCCCAATGGACGTCCCAATTTTAAAATTAGGTGGTTAAAAAGGAAGGCGGTGGCATTTCCGTAATTATGTGTACGTAGGGAAACCTTTAGACGTCCCAAATTTAAATTTGGGACACCTAAAGTAGAGTTTAGACGTCCTAAATTTTATTTGGGACGTATAAAGATTTCCATTGGCGCCAAAAAAATAAATTAAAAAAATTTAACTTACTTTAGGTATAACAAATGGGATTTGGGATGCCTAAAGTATTGACTTTAGACGTCCCAAATGGTTTTGGGATGCCTAAAGTCTTACTGTAGGAGTTCCAAAAAAATTTGGGACACCTAAAGTGACTTTAGGGAAGAAAATGGAAGAAAAGTCTCACGCATGTCATAATTTCTGACATGACTTTAGGAGTCCCAAAAAAATTTGGGACACCTAAAGTCATATCAGAAATTATGACATGCGTGAGACTTTTCTTCCCTTTTTTTCATTCCCATGTTAGAAACCCATCCCTCTTTTTCTATCTTTCCCATCCCCCATGACTTCTCTTCCTTTTTTTCTGCATTTCCTTTTTTCTTTCATTCCCGTGACTTCGTCTTCTCTACACCATGGTGAGCTTTTTCATTATTTCCTTTTCTTCATTACACTTTGTCTTCCTCAATCTTCTTCCTCTCTTCTTTTTCTTCATTCCCTTTTCCTCCACCTCCTTCCATTCTCATAGTACCTTCTTTGCTCTCACCCTCCGGCGTTCACCTCCTCCACCTTTTTTGCTCCATCCACCCTCCAGCGTAGACCTCCCACTTTCTTCGTTGCTTTTAGCCTCTGGCGTACCTCTCCTCTCCATTGTGCATACACAACTCCTCCAACGTCTTCTCTCCACCTTGGAAGCATATAGACACCGTTGGCTGCCATCTCCCCTACTTTCATCAAGTTTGTTTTTCTTAAATATAAATTTACATGAAGAATTAAGTTAAACTTGCAATGTGAAATTATTATAATGCTTTCAATTTATTTACATGATTCTAGTTATTGGAGTGCTTTTTCCTTGATTGTTTTTTTTTTGTCAGAATCATAAACTAGTTGTTAGTAATTATGTAATACTAATAATGTTTTTGTTTTATACGTTTGAAGCTTGGAAATTAAGGGAAATACATATATATATATATATATTTATTTATTTTGATGAAATGAACAACAATTAGTTTGTAGTTGTGTGGTGACAAACATTTTTACACTTTCTGGTTGTTGTTATACATATATAATATTAGGTTGTATGGATTGTTGTTATTGTACATATATATATAGTAAAAATATTGCAGTGCTAGATGTCCTTACCATTTTGTAAGGGACATTTTGTAGTTTATGTGTAATATCCCAAATTTTTGGATTAGAGGCTTGGGAATAAGCCTAAATTAAGCGGACTGCTAAGCCCCGGTTTAGTAGTTGTCCCAAATCTATTTTCTAATGTTTCTTATATCTTTGGGGTATTAAGAAAGTAAAATGGTGAATTTTGGAGAATATAATGACAATTTTGGTGAAATCTCTTATGAGGTAGTGAGCTTGTCATGTGATTTTGAATGATCAAATTATGAGCAAAAATTATGAAATTTTATAGGATGAAAGTAGACATCCTAAGATTTAATTTTATAGGTCATATGACTCAATTAGAGCTATATACAAAAAGATATGAATTTTTGAAGTCAGCACAGAAAAACTGTGAAATTTCTGGAATAGTATGTAAAGATTGAAATTCTGGGAATTTTGTGATTCCATTCAGCAAACGTATATATTTTTCCTTGAAACTAGACTCAACAAGAGTTCTACAGGCTTTGGAATCACTCCAATTCGATTTTTCTAGAATTAGTTATGATTTTTCAAAGATTGGACAAAAATCTGCCAGAATTTTGTAACAATCCGAAAATGGAAAAATAATTATTGGATAATTATAATATTTTATAAAATCATATTTTATCATCTTCCTCCTCCCATTTTCGTCAGTTTTGCCGAACTTAGAGAGAGGAAGTGTGAAATTTTAGAGAGAGAAAAGGGAAGGAAAAAACTTGCAAAGGTAAGTGATTTCTTCGGTAAATCGGTTCCTAATGCGTATAACTCCACTCCTAAGCTACTCTCCTATGTGTTTAAGGTTTGTGAAGCTCAAAATCTCTTGTTGGAGTAGCTAGGGTTTCAGCCAAGTCAAGAAAAGCCAGAAGGAGCTTGAGGTAACTTCCAAACCTTCGTATATTGACTATTCTAGCTGCTGAGGGCAATTTAATCGATGAAATTTCGTCGGATTGCCATTGGTTGTAAAAATGGAAAATGGGTTTCCCTAGGGGTTATGCTGTCCAAATTGATACTAAATGGTAGTTGTAACCTAATGGAATAGTCAATAAAATGGTTAGGAGTAGAAAGGAACGTGTTTACGGAGCCGAAACCGAAAAACCCCGATTTTCCCCTAAAAACCCATATATTTCGGCCAGCACTATAAATGGGTCTTAGAGTTGGATTTTCAATGATTTGATGGTTTCATTGAGTTCAGGATAAAAAATTAGGTGGGGTTACAGTTGGGAACTTTTTCAGAAAAGGCCGAGAAAGCATAATTACAGAAACGCCCCTAAAACCCTAAAAGTAGGGCTGCCAAGGGCAATTTCATAATTTGACATTGAATTTGATAATTCTGAGTCCGGAAATGGATTCCTTGGGTGAAAATATGTAAGAATAGCCCATGTCAAAATTTCAGGAAAAGTACAGCCGGACCGGGTACAGCAGGGCCGGGCCGGGTCCTCGGGGAAATTTTAGTAAATTTTCATAATAAGCTCATTTAACCCCCAGAAACACTATGGAAGTGTCTAAATAGTACATTTGACATTGTAGGATTGAATATGGAGCCCCGAGCTATTGGCATGCAAATCAAGGAGAAAGATTGGAGGTAGGGGACTTACCATACTTGCATGTATTTGATATCTTTGCTTGTGTAATGATGTATGTGATTGCTTTACTTGATTGTGTAGAGCATATTTGAATAAATGAAGCTCTGTTTCTCTTTTCGCTGTGGCCATAGTCTTGTTGTATGAAACATTGAGCATGCGGAAATGTCATTATAGGACATACATCTAGATAAAGCTAACATGTCATATACATAGCATCAATCATGCATGCATTATGGTATCTGTTTCCTACTGAGATTCTCTCGAATCTCACCTTCCCCTACCAACAATTCAGACAAGAGATGACAGAAGATAAGCAAACAACAATACAGAGTACATTACGAGGGGATTACAGTAGTGGAACAAAGACGGGAAGAAGTCTCCGTTTCACTGGAATGAGTTTAGACACCCTAGTAGCCTTGTGCGGCTACCTTAATCGTAAGTATAATATACAAACCCCTATGGGGAATTTATGTAATCATGCACTTATTATCAGTATATTCATGTTATTCCTGTGTTGCCCATCGAATCATATATCATCTTCCGCGAATACTCTGAAAAAGGTGAAAATTAGATAAGGGCGTGACATTATGAATCCATCTTCAATTCTGTTTCTATAATTTTAATTTGTTGGGTAATGAAGAATATAAATAATCATTTTAAAAAAAATAAAACCTTTTAATATCCCAAATTGAGAATTGGGACGTCTAAAGTCCTCCACGGGGGGACTTTAGACGTCCCAAATCTCAATTTGGGATTTCTAAAGTCCCCCCGTGGAGGACTTTAGACGTCCCAATTCTCAAGGGAGACTTTAGACGTCCCAAATCTCAATTTGGGACGTCTAAAGTCTCACTTTGGACGTCCCATTTTTTTGGGAGGTCTTTTCTTAAAACATACTACGTCCCCTACATAGACGACCCCCCATTTTTGGACGTTAAAAGTACCAGAATAGAGACGTTAAAACCCCTTTTTATAATAGTGCACACACATATTTTCTCAAAACAGGGGATTCGATTTTTGTTTACTTAAAAATCAATAGAAAGGAGGGGCGAAAAATTGCTATTTTAGATCATCTTATTTTCATCAATTTCATGATAGGTCAGCTCAAACCATTGACCAGCTTTAATTTATACCTTTTGGTATTTAATAGCTATCATTCCCTGTACATGCTTCATGTAGTATATACAGTTCAAACTTCTCTGGCAAATATATATAGAGGTCATACTCCATGCCAAGTTATTATAATAAATAAACTGGAGTATTTTTTTTAGCATAAAACTACTACTCCCTCAAAACCCAAACATAAGTCACATTTAATTAATTCACACATATAAATAAAAATAATTAAAAATATTAAATTTGTAAAAAAATTCAAGTGATTTCTTTTTCCCCCAAAACAAGAAGCTATTTTAATTTCAATATTACTTTTATTAACTACACTAAATATTAATTTTTACTCTTTTTCACTATCCTTATTAAATATAGGTATACATGAAAGAAAAAAATTAATACTCCTCAAAACTAACCAATGCCTTATAAAAAAGACTAAAAATACCTTTTATAAGACATCATATAATAGGGACTAAAGGTAATACTCACTATCTTATCACTTATTAAAAATTTTTCTTTTTACCCTCATTCATTGTCTTATTATCATTAAATACGCAATCACTATAAAAACTTAATATAAACATTTTTGACAAAAAAAATAAATCTTAAACATATTTATTAATTTTATTTATATTTATATGTATACTTTAATAATTTATTTCTTATAAAAAAAGTTCAGAGGCAGTACACTATATTTTACATTAGATAAAGAAATTACACAATTTGAATGCTCAAAAGTATATTAAATTTACATATATTTCTCATCTATTTTTAATCCCTTGATGTAAAATTTTTATTAACATTAAAAAAGGTTTTTTTTAAAAAAAATATACATATTTTGACGAACCATACAAAAAGAAAGGAGTATCGTGTAATTTTAAAATATTTATAAAGCCTATATAAATTCTACCTTTTTGCATCAAAAAATATAAATTCAACTTGTTTGAAAAAAGTTGTCTAACTTTTGAAAATAGAAGGATAGTCTATAATTTTAATAAGCCTCAAAACATAATGTAATTTAATTTTTAATTTTAACATAAATTTATATATGCTTTAATTAAATAAAAGTCTGTGGAAATTTTTAAAATAAATAAAAATAAAACAAAAAATAATTTCATAAGTTAATTAAAGATATTATTTAGAAAAAAAAATATGGAATATATGGGATCTCCCAATATCATCAGTTTTGAAAAATTGCATTCTATTCGTTATACTCATGCTATATAATCCTTATTTAAGACTCTCAAACATAATTTTATATCCCCTAATAACTTATAATCTAATTATCATTAAAATAAAATCATGTGTTTGTTTGGTTTTTGTTGAACAAATGAATGATAATATAAATGCAAGTTGTTATAACAAGAATTAACAAGCTTGTGTGACTTATAGAACACACATATAATATAATAAGCAGGAAAAAAACATTATATTTTTGTATTCGTTTTACTTTGTTTCTAAGAATATATTCCTTCTGATCCTTGCTATAATTCACCAAATGAGGTATAAATTATATTTTTTAATATTACCCTTGATTTAAAATCTCCTTAATTTCAAATTTTATAACTTTTTGGATGTAATTCATGATATTAAATATGAAATATTTTCGTTTTCAAATAAAGTTAATGACTTAACCGATTCTTCATTTTGATGAAGTGGCTAGAACGGAGAGTGTGTGTGTGTATAAACATTTATGAGATAAAATATTACACTCATCTTGCTTGTCAACCACAACAGGTTAAATTATTTTGAAGGTTTCAAGTTTGTCTGGGAACAATGTTAGTTGAAGACGAAATGAGAAATACAGTATCAATATATATATTTTGCTCAAAGATCGAGATGATTCCTAACTGTTTCTGAATGCTTAAGTTAAGCACACATATAGAGCTAGTCTTGGTGCATTAGATAACAAACAAAAATTTAAAACCATTTGTTTACCACCTTGGAAGAATGAACAAAGATATTTCTCAAGCAAGATGTGGAGTCTTTCATTAATGATTCATTCATTTCTAAACTTGTGATGTTAGTTGCTTGCAAATTATGCTATTACCCTAGTTGACCAATCAACTATTAGATTAGAAAAAAAAAGTGTCACTCAACTATTAACAGAATGGTAATATATATATGGGTTAATATAACTTTTGGTCCCTGAAGTTTGATCCAGTTTTGGTTTTGGTCCCTCAAGTTTGAAATCAGTGGTTTTGGTCCTTGAAGTTTCACCCGATTTTGGTTTTGGTCCCTCAAGTTTGAAAAGGACTTGGTGACCCGTTTTTGAAACCCGACCAGACCTGGAAAAAAACCAAGTCCTTTTCAAACTTAAGGGACCAAAACCAAAATCGGGTGAAACTTCAGGGACCAAAACCACCGATTTCAAACTTGAGGGACCAAAACCAAAATCAGGTAAAACTTCAGGGACCAAAACCACCAATTTCAAACTTGAGGGACCAAAACCAAAATTGAATCAAACTTCAGGGACCAAAAGTTATATTAACCCTATATATATATATATATATCAACCAACGACCTCTCAGCCAAAAGAAAAAAAACAATGACCTCTCTTTGATTTAATAATTTGTTTAACGTATGTATGTGATAGTTGATCTCTTTTTCTTTAGTTACCTCGAGCTAAGTGTCATTTGTTTTTTAATCTTGTTCATTGGATTTTCTAGTTTGTTTATTAAGTAATTCATCGTCAATCGAGTTAGGATTATAATCTTAAAACATAAATTAGATGAGCATAAAAAGCCGAAACCTGTATAAATAATTCGATCATATTTAACCATCCCTTCTTTTAAAAAAATCAAGAATTTAATGAAAACTTACTTAGTTTCAAAGATTAATATGCAAATATACCTATGAAGTATTTCTTCAAAGGCACCCGATGTTATAAACTTTTTTTAAGTATAAAAGTATACATAAATTTTTTAAAATAGTGCAGAAATGTTATAGCCGTTAAATGAACTAACATTGACCGGTTACCAATCATATCGACCAAGAAAAAGTGTAAAAGTATACATGAAATTTCTAATGACTGTGACATTTTTGTATTATTTTGAAAACTTCATATATAGTTTTGCACCTAGAAGATGTTATAGTGTCTAGTGCCTATGACGGAATATTTTATGGATATATTTACATCTTAACCCTAATTTCAATGTGGCAATAAAAGTAACCATGTGCATGTCCTACCGTTTATCTTAGATATAAAAATCAATAGTAACTACTACATCGACACTTGAAAAAAAAAAACTATCATCCTTTTTAAATGTGTCACAAAAATTCCTTTCACAATATGCCAACTCTTACCTTATATTTAACTATTCTGAATTACAACTCTCAATTAAATGAAATGCATGATTAAAATAATGAAATTAATTAATTCCAATAATTTGAACTACAGCTAGTCGCCCAAAATTCTCTTGTAAAATACAAATTCTATACCAACTAGTTGAGAGAATGAAGATATTCGATATCCTTCAAATAAGATCGAATCTTTTGGATAAAATTTTTTGGCATGGCCTCAATCGCAGCTATATTAGTTATTAATGTATGAAAGCAAGTAGTTATTAAAAAATGTATGTTTAGTTTGCTTTACTTGCATGAAAATGTCATAACAAACAAATAAAATAATGAAGTGATATATATATAGTTGGCTTGAGTGATGTTGCTATATATATATATATAAGAATAATGTGATAAGAGAGGAAGAAATTAAAGCTAATTAGTGGGTATGAAGAGGCTAAAGTTAGAGATATAGGATAGTTTTAGGGTTGGGTGTTTGTATAATAAAAAAGGTCAAATTTTGGTGTAAAAGTGACACAAAATTGAAGGGTTCATGAACTGAATCATGTTCGATCCTCGTGAGATGCTTCCTATTTTACAATTCCTTTTGTCTCTCTTTTACAATTTGCATCCAATTTCATTTGACCCACCCCGTTCTCTCTCTCTCTCTCTCTCTCTCTCTCTCTCTCTCTCTCTCTCTCTCTCTCTAAGAGAAAGAGAGAAACAAGTATGAAGAACACCAAAATATGAGAAGCCTAAAATGTCCCTCGAAATGACTTAATTCATATAAAGTTTTTTAGGAGCTATTTTAAAATTAAGGTTTTTTTTTTTTGTAAAATGGCTTAATTACCCTAAAAAAAAAATTAGTTGCCACTGTTGCTATTTAACTTGATAAGTTAAAGTTTTGTTACTTGTTAAACTGCTGTTGTCATTGATATCTAACAAGAAATTTGACATAAATTAATTGTCATTCTTTTAGTTATTGTTGCCATTTGATAAATTATACTTATAAAACTAATATTCCCAATTCATTTTTTCAAGTTAAGGATATGAAGGTGATCTTTCGACAAAATTTAACCCTAGACTAGCCCTCAGGTACTTTACAATGATTAAGGCATTTCAGAGGTGGGAATTAAGATCTGTAGATATGGGGGATTTTTGTATCTCCTTTTTATATATGTGTGTCTTCCTTATTGCGAGGAATATATGCAAAATAGATAATAATTTACAAATTTTTAAAATATCATATTCATTTTTTAACATTTAAATCTATTGATATGTCTTAGAAGAATTACATACATTGAATAATAAGAAAATTGTGAAAGCTCAGTCAAGTGGTTTTTTTTTTTTTTTGATGGTTTATGCAATGGACCATTTTTGGCCTTCGGTGCACCCACCTTCCAGGTATCCGGCGTTAACCTGAAGGCCAACGCCGGATTTACCGACATAGGCCCCCGACAATCGACTAGTCCTGGCGCCCCCAATCTGATAGGCCCGACAGGAATTCACCTCTTTGAGGCGCTCCAGGGGAGAGAGCTCCCAACGGAAATTCTCTACACCTTCCGTTTCCTGGGATCGAACCCAGGAACGGATTGGTGTGGCGCAGATGCCTACCCATCTGCGCCAACTTCCGTTGATTCAGTCAAGTGGTTTTTGTTCCTTCAATATTTCGATAGGTTATAAATATAATGTTAATAAAATGAGTCTCATGTTGGAAAACTTTTTGAGTTAGTGTATGCGGAGCTAATTTAATTTATTTCAGGTAAAGCAAAGGAAAAATATCTAGCTTTAATTTATTCAAATTATATAAATGGACATAAAGTATTACACGTATGCCGACTCTTTTGATGTACTACTTTACGATTTCGTGTGTATTCTTGCAATTAAAGATTTCGTCAAACATTGAAAATAAAAGCGGAACACGATCACAACTAGTTGTGCCTCAACTTGAAAGAGTTTGGTAAGAAAAAAAACAGCCATTTCATGCATTTGGATATATAGTTTAATGTCTATATTCGTGTATATATATAATAGATCCTTCCTAGTGGTTTATTTTTTATGCACACACAGGGACGGCGTATCAAAGAAAGAACTATAAGGCTGTTACCAAAATCTGTACGTACGATATAATATTTTTAAAACGAAAATGATTACATATTATTATGATTAGTATAGTGATATGACTATTGAGCACACAATAATGTTTGAATTTATTCGGCAGTTAATTGCTGGCATTAATAATACAAAGGTCTTTGGTCAGAAAAGCACAAAACGTGTGAATTTAAATTTAAAATAACATAATTTGTAGTGGCTTTTATATAATCAAAAAATGGTAATTTTTTGGCGATAAACTGGTAATTAATTATTCAGATACCCTTTATATCATACATAAAAATCATGTTTAAAATTAGAGTTAGAAAAATAGGGTTTGCGTATTTTAGCAGTTTATTTGAGGAACAACAACCACGGAGACCCCCTTTGAATTGTAGTATCTCCTATCCTCCCATGCATGAAGCCCAACTCCGATGTTGTGGAAAGGATGTATCTCCGGAGGAGATCAAGGAGGCTTTGTTTGGTATGGGGGTGTTGAAGTCGCCAGGACTTGACGGATTTAATGCTCTATTTTATCAGAATCAATGAAATACGGTATCACTACTACAATTATTCTCTCCTCTCTCACTTTCCCTTTTCATCTACACTACAGCTTCTTACAGTAGATGACCGTTGCCCCCTCCCTCCATTTCCTGTCATCTTTACACTTAAAAACATACCCACACACGCACACGTCTTCATCATCGAATCTACTTCTTTGTTTTGTTCCAACTATCATCCCCACTCCTGTCCCAATTGTTCCCTTTTCTTTGTACTGTCTTTCACTTTTGGTCCCCACTCCAGTTGGTCCCAACTGCTCAAATTTCCTCCTCCTCCTCACTCAAGATTGCGTCACCAACGGGCAACGTGGTCCCCTACTCCACTACACGATCAATTAAGCTTGTAAGTTCAACATGCTTCTTCTTCTTTTTTTCTTGATTGGCATATAATTTCTGTAATTTTTTATTTCAAATTGATATATATGTTCTAACCGTAATACATAATGAATTCAAAAGTAAAGTTACATTATAAGAAAAAAAAGTAAAGTTATCTCACTATAAGCTAACAAAATGGCCTGCCATTTTTGAAAACGGATTAGGTTTGTGAATATTAAATAAATGAATGGAGTTACTAACCAAACTGTGGTGTACGTTCAGTGATGTGGACTGAGTTTTATTCTCCAAGTTTAGCTGAAAGAGTCGGGAAAGACGGTCTAATTGTGCCTAAAATAATATACTAAATATAAACTAATTTCATAAATGAATGAGTTGAGCTATTGACTATGTCATCAAGTTGATAAATAATATATATATATATATATATATATATAAATCTATGTTGCAATTGAACACTAAAATATACATTATGGTTTTTTATGGATCAACGATATATTTATTCGACTTCTCTTATACACACAAACAATACCTGACTAGAAAAGGCTTGTATTATTAAGCTGATATTATGTTTTTATAGAGGCTGACACTAATGATCCATGGTGATAGAAATTAATTAGTTTTCTTTGTTTTTATACATTATGGTTTTTTATGGAAGCATATGTGGCACTTCCTCCAACAAGTGCCACAGGACGGTATATTTTTTTTTTAAAAAAATACCATCCTGTGGCGCTTGATGACACAAGCGCCACAGGAGGGGGCTCTCCTGTGGCACTTCCTCCAACAAGCGCCACAGGAGGGTATTTTTTTAAAAAAATAATTTAAATGCTATGGCGCTTCCAAGCGCCACAGCTTCTTTTAGTAGCATCCAGATATGTGGCACTTCTCTAGCGCCACAGCTAATGCAATTATAAGCGCCACAACTTTATTTTTTTGTAGTAGTGTATGTAAGTTTATAGTGAATTTTGTTTCCTATATTTTCTCTAATCCTCAAGCCATTAGTGGAATTAATGGAATGTTAATTGTTCTCATTCCGAAAAAAGAACCACTTGAGTCATTACGGGATTTGAGGCCCATTAGTTTATGCAACGTGATATACAAGGTGGTAACGAAGGTATTGGTGAATAGACTGAAATCAGTCATGCCACACATAATTGCTCCAAATCAATGCAGCTTTGTCCTGGGGCGACATAGCAGTAAGAATATTATAGTGGCACATGAAGTTGTTCATTCTATGCGTACCATGAAGGGTAAGAAGGGATATATGGTGATAAATATTGATCTTGAGAAGGCATACGACCGAATTAATTGGAACTTTCTTCTTGGTTGCTTAACGGAGTTACAGCTACCTCAGGGAGTCTGTGATCTGATTTATAATTGTATATCAACATCACATATGCAGTTGTTGTGGAATGGAGAGAAAGCATAGACCTTTAGCCTCGCTCGGGGTGTGCGGCAAGGGTATCCTCTCTCGCCATATCTATTTGTGATATGTATAGAGAATTTAGCTCATATGATTCAATTAAGGATGTCCAATAGGGACTAGCAACCGATCAAACTGACCAAGAATGGCCCGCCAATCTCTCACCTATTTTTTACAGATGATATTATCCTATTTGCTGAAGCATCAATCTCGCAGGCGAAGGTGATTCCTAGCTGTCTAACGGAATTATGCTTAAGTTCAGGCATGAAAATAAATGCAGCAAAGACTCGGACGTTCTTCTCGTAAAATGTCAATCATCTGAGAAGCAATGAGATAAGCTCTACGTTGGGGTTTTCAGTGACCAGAGACCTGGGCAAGTACCTCGGAGTCAAACTTCACCACCAGCGAGTTACCCAGTTGTCTTTTGTTGAGGTTATCGATAAAGTTAAGACACGAATGGCGAAATGGAAGGCTGAGTCAATCTCTTTAGCAGGTCGGCGCACACTTATCTCTTCGGTGTCATCTGCAATACTGGGTTACACCATGCAGACGTCTTCATTGCCCCTGACCACATGCCAAACCTTGGATAAATGTAACAAGAATTTTTTATGGGGTAGTTCGGGGGAAAAAAAGAAAATTCATTTAGTTGCTGGGATGAAGTGTGTAAGCCTAAGCATAGAGGAGGGTTGGGGCTTCGCCATGCACAGTTTCAAAACCAAGCTTTTATGATGAAGTTGGGGTGGCAACTTGTCAAGCGTCGTGATGATTTCTGGGTCCAGGTCATTCGTGACAAGTATCGTTGTGGATCCGATCTTTTACCTACAATTGAGCCGAAGAGGATGGGGTTTAATGTTTGGTCTGGGATTAAAGGTGCATGGAATAAAGTCAAAAAGGAACTAAAGGTGTATGGCATTGCTCAGGTTCGGTGGAAGGGGACGAGGAATGGGATTTTCTCTGTTAAGTCTGCTTCTAAGACACTTTTAAAGGACGAGATGCCAGTAGACCAGTTTTGGCACAAGATGTGGAAGCTGAAGGTTCCAGAACGGTGCAAACTGTTCATTTGGCAGACTGCTCACAAACAACTGCTAACGAATGCATCCAGACGTAAACGGGGCCTATGCATGGAGGATGGTTGTCACGTGTGTAGTAGAGGAATTGAAGATCTTCTTCACGTTTTGCGTGACTGCGAGCATACTAAGCTCTTATGGAGTGAACTAGTGCACCGCACGGCTTGGTGTCATTTTTGCCTATTGGAATTTAATGAGTGGTTTCAATGGAACCTCCTTAGGTCTAAAAGTGTGGAGAAGGAGGAATGGCGAGTCTTGTTCGCATTAACCTACTGGTGGATATAGTGACGGCGTAATTTGTGGGTGTTTGAGAAGCGCAAGATTTCGAACAGTACGATCATTTCTAGTGTTAGAGCAATGATGTGCAGCCTCAATGAAGCCTTTAGTAAGTTCCATAAAGGAAATACTAAGATGACGGCCACAAGTGGAGTGATAGATCGGTGGACCCTACTAGCACATGGGTGGACAAAAATGAATGTGGATGGTGCTTTCTCTTATAGCACGAATAGTAGTGCTTGTGGAGGAGTTTTGCGAGATGAGACAGGAAGCTTCCTTCGGGGATTTATTGTCAGATTAGAGGAGGGAGATGCTCTATCTGCGGAGCTGTGGGGCTGCATTCATGGGTTGAAAGTTGCATGGGACATGGGAGTCAGGAGGGTTATTCTCGAGTCAGACTCAATGGAGGCGATATCACTATTGTTAGGGGAAGAGGATACTGCTCATGCAGATTATGGTGTTGTTGTTGTAGCTAAGAACTTGATGAATCAAGACTAGACGGTGAACGTCACACACATTAGCCGAAGGCAAAATGAAGTAGCTGACCATCTTGCTAAAGCAGGTCTTACAGCATTGCCGGGTTTTCATCTAGTTGGCCATGCTACCATTGAACTCGATGAGGTCCTGAGGAAGGACAAGGATATGTAATGGGTACTAGTAGTTATCAAAAAAAAAAGAAAAAGAAAAAAGAAAAATAGGGTTTGCATGTCCAGCTGGCCCATTTATGCTTGAAAGAAATACTAACACTACTACATAAACTTACATGCAGGACGCTTAATAAATAAGAGCTATATTGTATAGCCATGTACATCAAAGCAGAGACTACACAAGAATATATTATTAATACTAAAATTTAATGGTTAAATATGCACATCATCATATATTAAGAGGCGGTATTCACGAAAATAAAAATATAACAGTTGTAATTATTAACGGTCATGTATTTACTGACAAAAATGACTGTTCTTACGAAATAACCATTGTATAACACTTTGAAATGATTTGTCTTCACAACTTTATATCATAAAAAACAAATATATAATGGTTACAATAATTAACCATAAAGTATTTATTTCTAAATACTTATTTTTTAAGAATACTTAATGGTTAAAAATTATAACCGTCATATATAAGAAGGCAGAATTCTAAAAACTTTTATTTGATAATATTTGATGTTCTTTACAAAGAACCATTATATATTCTTCAAAAATACTTAACAGTTAAAAATGATAACCATCATTTATAAGAAGAAGGGATTCTGAAAAATGTCAAATATAAGAAGGTGAGATTCTGAAAAAAAAATTAGACAATACATTACAGTTCTTCACAAAAAACTGTTAAGTATTATTTAATATAAATAAAGGTGGGATTCTGATAGATATCATATATAAGGAGGCGGCATCCTAAAAAAAAATTTGATAATAAATTACGGTTCTTCACAAAGAACTGTTAAATATTCTTTAATATAAATAAAGGTGGAATTATTAAAGATATCAAATATAAAAAAGGTGAGATTCTTAAAAAAAATTATTTGACAATATATTACAATTCTTCACTAAGAACCATTAAGTATTCTTTAATATAAAAATGCGGGATTCTGAAAAATATCAAATATAAAAAGGTGAAATTATGAAATTTTTTTTATTTGGTACATCTTTTCCAACTCCTTCTCAAACACTTTGTGAGTTTCTGTAGTGGTTCTCATACTCTTTTTTTATAGGTTTTGTTCTGTCACTGTAGATCTTGTCCTCCTTCACTACCAACAGCCATCATCAAATTCAATATTGTAATCTCGATCGGTGCCCTTGAGCATCAACTAGCAAGCTCTCATTATTTAATATTATTTTCTTGTTATTATCAATGATTATATTGTGTCTTGTATAATAAACATTAATATTAAAAATAAATAAAAATAAAAAATAAAGCCAATACATTAATGTTATTAAAAAATAACCATTCTACATGCCCTCAATATATTACGGTTCAAAACCATTATTTATCTACGCAGAGTATATAGAGCACGTTCATATATGACATTTTGAAATTATCATGTATAGTCGATAATAACTATCATATATGTGCGATTTTGAGTAATATAACATTAGTTTAGATATTATGGAAAATTATTACAAGGTTTTAAGGAAGGGGTTTAATCACTCAGAAATCCGATAATAACTAAGGAATGTGCCATGACAAGTTCCATGACCAGAAATAAGAAGTTTATGCTGTTGCTGGTTTGTCATTGAGTCATTTTTATGATTAAATATTTTTCTTGAGAACTTATAATAATTCTTTTTAAAATGCAATTGAACTTATCGAAGACAACCATAATGGGGTGAGAGTTTAAAACGAAGTTGATCCTTTATCTTGTCCCTCCCATATATAACTTATAAACTTTTACTGCATTTTAATATCATTTGTCTTTTACCACCTTTATCCACCACCCTTTTTATCTTTACTGTCTTATTTATAATATTAAACTTTAATTTAGAGAATGAGTTAATTTAAATTTTAAAAATGATTATTTAATTTATGTTATATGCGTATTAGCACTTCTAATTAATTTAATTTCTGTTTTAATGATTTGAATAATAAATTTTTATGCCTTATATATATAAATATATATATATATATATATATATATAAGTATGTGTGTGTGTTGACATATGTGTGCTAAATTGAAAAATCTCAGGGATGGCCAAGTTTTACATAAAAATACTTTTACAATTTATAAAAAAAAAAACTTTAAAACTTGTTCTTTTTAGGTCCTAATTAATCTTTTAAAATTGGGTCAGCCCTTATCCTAAATTATTTAAAGTCATAAATTTTATAAACCCAACAAGTTGATTTACTATTTTAACAATGATGCTTAAGTTAAAACTCAAGATTGCGTCCAACGCAACATTCTATACATGCATGTTTGGTATATATTCCAAATAATGTTACGGTGGGATCTAGTTGGGGATGAGAGGTCAAAAGGAATTAATTTTGTTCAAATTAACATAATTAAACAAAATTCTAGAAGTTAAATTGTCACTTAATTTATTTTTTCCCAACAATTGTCACTTAATTTATTGCTAATAGACTGTGTTATTTCATTATTTCAAAATAAAAAATGTTAAGAAAACTCTAGAAAATTAATCAACATCGTTTTTCTCATTTAATATTTGTTAGTTTTGTTTTTGGATTCCTGCAAGCAGGGTTTTAAATAAGCAACAATTTTAAATTGGGCAATGATTGGAGTGAGCATAATTACAAAGGCAAAGTATGCTCTTTGCAGGCGATAATTACAAAAAAAAAAAAACAATTATAAGTCAAATCATCAATTTAAAAAAGGGTGGTTAATTAAAATTCACCAAAAATTAAAAAATGGGGAGCTAATAGTCAATGATTGCCTGAAACTCTGAACTTGGCGGTTAACCCGGCCATTGTCGGATTCACACACTTTGCCGACTTATTATACTTTGTTTATCTTCATTCAATGATCGTTTCTGTAAAATAATGATAACAATAATAAAATTATCAACATATTAATTGTATTTTCTTAGTTTTATAGGAAGCTGTGATAAGCTTTCCGGTGTGCATGGGAAATCTATAATGGTACCTTCCTATATATCCATTGTATTTAATTATTTTTTTTGTACATTATGTTTATACAAGTTCGGTCACGAGCATTTGATAGGCTCAATTTATATCTTTGATTTTATAGAATGCTTACAAGTTATAAAGATACTTATAAATTACATACTAACAAGATTCTCGTACCAGTAGGGAGAGCTCATGACTTATTAATTCTCTTATAATTAATTACATCCTTCCCCACATATGTAAACAAACTTTAAGTTGTGTTTTGAATTAATCTCAACTGGTTATTAATTATATTATTTATAAGATGTAAAACCATTATTCATATTAGTAATTTTCAACTAGCTATTAATTATATTTATAATGTATAACCATTATTCTTATTAGTAATTGTTAAATTTAGATCGTTTAGTTGTGATTTATTACCCTTTTCAGTTTATCAATTTCAATGTATGTATCTTATGTTCGTAAAAAAAATAAAAATTAAAGTTATCTCCCCCTGGAGGACTAATTTTTTTCCCCCACTGAGGACTAAATCATATCGTGAGACAAGTTTATTAATGTGATAAAACGATACATAAAAAGGCTTCAGCAACTAACATACTCCTTCCACTTTAAAATATAAGACATTGTTAGCTAATTCATACGGATCAAGAAATATTGATTAAGTCATTTATAGTCCGTTTGGTTTGATTCCTCGAGAGAGAATTATATGATATAATAGACTGATTATAGCGTTTGGTTGGGCTTATATAATATAAAGAGGTTACATTTTGTAATCTTGATTACATCATTTAATGTAATCAGGACTACACTACTAAGACTGATGAATGGGGATGCAGACTGTAATACCACAAAATTTGGGATTTAAGGCTTGGGAGTAAGACTAAATTAACTGGATTGTTAAGCCCCAACCTAGCAAGAACCCAAATTTATCCCCTAATGAATCTTATATCTTTGGGGTATTAAGAAAGTAAAATGGTGAATTTTGGAGAATATAATTATGTTTTTTTGGTGAAATCGCCTATAAGATAGTGAGCTTGTTATGTGATTTTCAATGATCAAATGATGTGAAAAAATTATGAAATTTTACAGCATGAAAGTAGATATCCTAAGCTTTAATTTAATAGGTCATATCTCATATGAATCAATTAGAGTTATATACAAAAAGTTATGAATTTTTGAAGTCAGCACATAAAAACTGTGAAGTTTCTGGAACAGCATGCAAATATTGAAATTCTGGAACTTTTGTGCTTATCAATAGTAAAAGGCTATATTTTTTCTTGAAACTAGACTCAATAAAGGCTCCATAGCCTTTGGAATCACCCCAATTTGATTTTTCTAGAATTAGTTATGATTTTTCAAAGTTAGGACAGAAAATCTGCCAAAATTTCTGAAGAATTCGAAAATTTTGGAAATTGAATAAATAATTCAATATCATATAATATATGATATATCCTCCTTCCAGCAGCCATTTCCATCATGTTTCAGTAGGCCAAAGAGAGAGGAAGTGTAGAATTTTGTAGGGAGGGAAGGATAAGAGAGACTTCTACGGTAGATTGATTTTTTCAGTAAATCTTTACCTAACGTGTATAACTCCGCTCCTAAGCTATTCTTTTATGTGGATTAAGGTTTTGAAGCTCAAACTTCACTCTTGGGTGCTTAGGGTTTTCAACCAAGAAGAGGAAAAGCTAGTGGGAGCTTGAGGTAACTTTCAAAATCTTGCATATTGACTATTCTGGCTGTTGTGAACAATTTAATCGGTGAAATTTTACCGGATTGTCATTGATTTCAAAAATGAAAAATGGGTGTATGGGGCTGTTATGCTGTCCAAATTGGTAATAAATGGTAGTTGTAACCTAATGGAATAGTCAATAAAGTGGTTAGGAGTATAAAAGAATGCGTTTACGCAGCCGAAGCCGAAAAACCCCAATTTTCCCTCGAGTTCCTATAAGTTTCATCCAGCTCTAGAAATGGGCCTTAGAGTTGGATTTTCAATAATTTGATGGTTTCATTGAGTTCATGAGGGAAAATTAGGTGGGGGTAACAGTTGCTCACTTTTTCGGAAAAGGCTGAAAAAGCATAATTACGACAACACCCATGAAACCCTTAAGTTTTCTTGCATTATTAATTACCTTTCATGTGCAAAATTTATGGCATTTGTGTAAAATAAGTAAGCTTTGTGATTTTGATGATATAGGGCTATGCAGACATTCCTACATGTTGCTAGTGGTAGGCATACTCGTGATCTAAAATACCCTACATAGATCTTGCCAAAGGTTAGTTACATATTGGTTTGTTTTAAGTATGTATTCAGTAATAAGGCATACTTTGATTTTATGCTTGTTTTAATGATATCATATAATTTTTCAGACCCGTAGGCAACCACGAGGGTCCAACTTGTGTGGGCTGTATGTTCTGAGGCACATTTATAATATTATCACCCTAGGTACGACAGAATTTACTCAAGAGGTAAATGTATATATATTTCAAAAATTTTGTATTACTTTTATTCTTTTTTAAGTTAGCAAGTTAATGTTTTTCCTGGCTTTGATGTTTTAGATGTTTGATCTTGTTGACCCCTTTCCAGTAGAAGATATTGATTACATTCACAATTGTTGTGCTGAATTCATTTATGAACTTTTACAATAGTGAGTTGTTGTAAAACTAGGGAATTTTTTGTTTATATTGAGGAATTTTTCTTCCTTTGGCTTTTCTGCAAAACTTGTTGATTGCATGAATTGACATGTTTGTTGTTTTTGTGATTATGTGAAACCATGCATTTATACATGTGAATCTGTTTGAGACATGTCATTGGTCTACATGTGTTTTAAAGAATTATCCATATATATATATATATAATGGTTTTAAACAACACATTACATGAGGATGAATGCGCATGTTATGTTATAAGTTCCCAATGAGAATGTTAAAGAAAAAGGAAATGGCAAGTGGAAGCAAATTGAACACCTTATGGCACTTAATAAGCATGGCATTGGAAGCAGCAATTCTAGGATGAGTTCTGGTTACTAACACAATCAAATATAATTAAGAAAAATTATACTACTTTAAGACCCGTTATATATATAACCGGTCTTGAAATTCAAGTTTTAAGGCTGGTTTTATGTACAATCGGTCTTAAAAATAAAAATTTTAAGCAAATCGGTCTTAAAAATGTTTTAGTATTGCTTATATAAGAGGTCTTTTAAGATCGGTGCTCATGACAACCAGTCTTAAAAATGGTTTATTTTAATATCGGTTATCAATACAACCGGTCTTAAAAGTGTGACTTTTAAGACCGATTCCTTAATCGGTCTTAAAAGTATTAGACTTTTTAGACCGGCTGTATCTATACTTGATCCAAAACTGGTCTAAAAAGCCATTTTTCCACTAGTGAGAAAATGTAAAAATAAATATGCCATGTACTACATATAACAATATTATACTAACCCACCATATAGTTCAGTTCAGTTGAAAACGTTCAGACCCAACCACTATTGTAACCTTTACTCATTCCATACCTCAGCTGGGCTTGTGGTGTAACCCCTACCTTGGTAAGCATAATTATGATCCGAAACGCTTAATAAGAATGGATTGGAGACTGGCGGATAATTTATAACTCATTTTAACTCCCGCCTTATGGTAGGGTTTTCACAAATTCTTTCAAAATGTTTCCCAATCCTGATCCCAAGTTCAGGTTTCGAATATAATTACCCTGTGTAGTTATATCACATTAATACATATCAGAGTGTACAACAAAAATCCTGACAAACCCCGGGTGTCATATAGGTACTAAGGGTTTACAAGATTCATTTTTTGGGGATTACATAACTATATCCCAAAATAATATTTACAATCCAAAAATATATATCGCTACAAGGTCCTAGCCGCTCCTGGTAGTCCGTTTCTCCTTGGAGCCACTTGCCCTGTCTGTAAGGTTAGTTAATGGAAAGAATGAGATTCAAGAGAATCTCAGTAGTAACAAATCACTCATACAGTATATAAACACACAACATGTAAGATCATGTTTAGCAGTAACACAATGATACATGGCTCACGCCACATTCGACAGTACTCACGGCTGTATACACTATGCGTCAGCTTTCGCTGCGATCTCTATGTATTCACAAAGTATCACTATGCGTCAGCTTTCGCTGCGATGTCAAAGCATTACAATGTATTCACAAAGTATTCTCAATGCATGACAAACATACATACAATGTTTCACACACAGTATAAGAGAAAGAGTCACTACCTTGTTCTTTCCTGACGTTCCTCGGTACAGTGGGCTCACGAGTATAGCAAATGTCAAATCCTATAACCAATGCCAAGAACGATAGATTAAAGCTTTATTCTAATTTCTTTAATAACTCATGATACTTGAGTTGGTTATCACTATGGTCATTTAATCAAGTCAACTAAGGAGCTAAAGTGGTCAATTAACCTAAAAGGCCAATTTCTAACCTCAAAGTTCCACAATATTATATTATGCCATAAAATCTTCAATTTTCGCATAGGTGACCAATCTGCCAGAATTTTTCAGCATATTTGAAAAATCATAACTAATTCTAGAAAAAATCAAAATGGGGTGATCCCAAAGCCCATTGAAAGCTATTTGAGTCCTCTTCATAGGAAAAATATGAATCATTACCAGAAATCACCACAAAATTCCAGAATTACACAAAATTTCACACTGCTCCAGAATTAAGTCTAGTTTCGACATCAAACTTTGGGCAACCAGAAATCCCAGCTCACAAAACTAAGTGACACAAATTATATGTGCATTTTGAAGCTTGGAATGTGAACTTTAAGACTGAAAGTTTCAGAATTTTTAGACACCAATTTACCTTTCAAAATGTCCCTACAATCTGACTGCCTTGCTGACAGTTTTTCCAATTTTCAACCAATGTGTCCAATGGCTCCAAAATCAACAACCAACCCTATTTCCACACAATTTTTTTTGTGTAGAACACAATGGTAAAATCAAAATGAACAAATTCCCACTCATTCTCCATGTCCTGTTTTGGCATAATTTTAGGGTATTTCACAACAAACAACCACTTCACTATCTAATCACTAAGCTTAGCTCATTTGCCTCCAAACCAACATATAAGCACATACATAGGATGAAAGCTTCATGATCCCTAATATACTCTAAAAACAGAAATTAGGGCTGTCACAATAGCCCACCACAACTCAGCCAATTAAAGCATCATATACATCAACATAATGCTCTTATTCACCTCTTGCTTCTTCTTGTGTTCTTTTCTTGATTCCTCAACTTTTGTTCTTGCAAGGTGGCTGAAAACTCCTCTTCTTCAAAAACAAAAACCATAGAAATGAAGCTAAGGAAGAGAGGAACAAGTTTCATGAAGGTCACTTGAGCCATATATGAGGTTAAGGAGGTGAAAATCCATGTAGAAGATCCTCAACTTTGTTCTTCACTTTCTCTTATCTTGCTGAACTTGGCCGACCTTGAGAAGAGGTGAGAGAGTGAATTATGATCAGTTTTTCTCTTCCCATATCCTCTTAATATCTGACCGAAAATGTGGCCCAAAGAGAAATAAAAGTTGTGGTGGAAAATAATTCTCTTTACACAAGCTTATGCCATGTTGACTTTGTTCATTTGATTAAGTTTTCTCTTACCTCTTCTCTTCTTGCTTTTGGATGTGATATGGGCTGCCCAAATGGAGAAATATTATTGACCAACATGTTCTTCAAAAGGAGAAAAAAGGATTGACCAATTGAATGAACTTGCATAGCCATTGGTTACACAAATTTTCTAGTTGCAAATTTTGACTTTTCAAGGACAAAAGTGAAGAAGTGTATGAAGTAAATTCTCTTTCTTTCCTCTCTTTAAAATCTAACCGAAATATATGCTTGAAAGAGGTTAAAGCCTTATAAAATATCTCTTGGCATCTCTTCAACTTATCATATTTTATTGCCTTTTGTTGTAATTATTGACCAAGTCATCATCCTTTTATAACTTGGTCAAATTGTCTCCTCTTGCTTTCATTTTGAGTCAAGCATCATTCCCTCTTGCTTTATCTCATGCCCTACACGAGATTATGGTTCTTTGAAGAGGAAAAATAATTTTTATAATATCTTCTTGAATAATATAGTTTAATGTTGAATTAGCATATGTTAATTATACTTGTTGACTTCCCCTTTTTGTGTTTGGCCAAAAATGCTTCCATGTGTCTCATATTATGGAAAAATAAATATTCTCCTCATATTTCTCTTCCATAAGCCATTTTCCCCATCTTCTCATGTTCAAATTAGTCCTTTAGTCATTCATTTTTTTGTTTGACTTTAGGCGAAAAGACTAAATAGTTATCTCAAGTTAATTAGAACTAAAGTCATAACAAAAGTTCCAGAAGTAATTTTGTCATTAATCCCACCATTTATTCTGTACATTTAGCTCTTGAATACATTTTGGGATATTACATGTGGCACCAACTGGGCATACCAATGTACACGTAGGTACTATGTTTAGTCATGTTTAGTATACCCATATGCACTATGCTCAGTCATGTTCAGTTTACCCATGGGCACTATGTTTGGTCATGTTCGGTGGACCCGTAGGCATGATGTTCGGTGTACCCGTAGGCACTGTGCATCATACATTTTACGAAAAATGGCATACATAAGAACATAATCATTAACATAATGTATGAAAGAAAGAGTCAGTACCTTGTGCCCCTTTTTATAACAAAAAACAGGTTCCTTTAATTTCGTGTCAACGGCTTGGCTTAACGAGCGGGTCCTAAAAATCCAAATGTATAAGAATTAGATTAAAATTCATTTATTTACTATTTTAGACTCTTCCAAACTGTTTTTGTTGATTATATTAATCTAAGCTACGAAATTACCAAAATGCTTCCGGGGACCCGGTCTAGCCTCGATTTACCCAATCCGATCGTACTTTTCCAGAAAGTTTGACACATGGTATTCTTACATATTTTCACCCAAGGAATCTATTTTTTACCTCAATTTTTACAAAATCACTGTTAAATGATAATTTTACTCTTGACAGCCCCTATTTAGTATTTCAGGGGTATTTTCATAATTTCATTTTCTAGGGCTTTTCTAAAAAAGTGTTCAACATCAACCGTACATAATGTTCATCCTCAAATACCATGGAATCATCAAATTATTAAAAATCTAGCTCCTAACCCTATTCTGGTTTTGGCTAAAACATACACATAAAAAAAGGGAAAATGAAACTTTGGTTTTCAACTCCGAAAGCTTACTTCTTTTCACTCTTAATCACTTGGTTAATCATTTAAACACTTAATATACTAGATTTAAGAAAATTTGGGCAGCATAACCCTTTAGGGTTTTCATTTTCCAAATTTACAAATCAACCAATCAACACCAATCATCAACAACAACATCAAAGATTTGAGATTTGAGAAGCTATCTCTTGATTTCTTGGTTCCTCTTCCCTTGGCCGAGCACACTCCCCTCAAACCTTGAAATTTTGCTTGCTAAACATGTAGATTCATGGAAAAGAGAAGCTTAGAGAAGGAACTAAACAAAGAGAAGCTTAGATTCATGAAAGTATCGCCTGTTACGGGTATTGGCAGAGCATTGAAAGTAAAGAAGCTGCAACCAAGGTATATTGGTCTGTTTGAGATCTTAGAGAAGATTGGGCTTGTAGCGTACCGTATCACTTTGCCGCCAAATCTGAGCAGGCTACATGATATTTTCCATGTTTCCCAGATGAAAAAGTATCAACCTGATCCAGAACACGTAATAGAGTATGAAAATGTGAAAATGCGTGAAGATTTGACTTATGAAGTCATACCTAACTGAATCATCGATCGATAGGAAAAGCAACTCAGAAACAAGAGAATTCTGTTAGTCAAGATCGTCTAGAAAGGGTTATCGCCAAGAGAGGCTACATGGGAAACAAAGGAGCGTATGAAGAAACGTGTTTATGAATGTATAAGTATAGCAAATTTCGGGGATGAAATTTAATTAAGCGGGGGAGAACTATAACACCCCAAATTTTATATTCACCGAATATATTGTAATTATTTGAAAAATTCAATAAAATGGTGAACATTAACGGGAAGAATGAGCAAATTAATTCAAGAAAGGAATTAGATTTCAATGGTAATAGCAAAGCCAACATTTTTCCAACTTAGCCAAGATTAATTATCTTCCAATTAATTGAAGTTAGTTTCCATTAATCAAGGAAAATTAAGGGAAATGTATAATTGGAATATTTTTTATGGAATGAATCAAGAATTTTGAAATTAGAGGGAATTATACATAATTCATTTAATTGAATTATGAAAAATGTTGAAACAATTTTTCTTCCCTTTTCTCTTTTAAATTCGCCTAGAATGAAGAAAATAGAGGGAAACATGATCTTTGGGATGAAATTATAATTGAATTGGATGAGCACATGTCTAATTGCATTAGAATAGTACTACATGAACATAGCAATTGTAACCCCCTTCAATAATCAGGTCGAGATTAGTGTTTGAACGCGTTTAATAATTGAATAAGAGATACGGAGTAAATAAAAACTATTTAAAACACTTGTACAAATAGATCTCCATTCGTTCATTTATAAAATCAATAGGTCTATTCGGTTTGTCACATATATAATATCAGAGTATCAGCACAATTCCCGACGTTCACCTGGGATAATAACATTAATCCAACAGTTTATACAAGGCATCATTTCCCATTTCAATATCCGTATCGGGGATTACACAAAACTATAATACTATAAATCTATTCAATATATACATTTGTCCAAAATGATAACCAGTTCAGTATAAAACCAAAATATCTAACTAAGACTACCACCGGCAGTCCTAATCGTCCATTGCCACTTGCTTGCTCTTCGATCCACTTGTCCTATCTAAAAATGTTATTTGGAAAGAATGAGATTCTAAAGAATCCCAGTAGCAACAGTTTATATATATACAAAGCAAGTAAACATATATCACATTGCAGCAATCAATATTCGAGACCGGGCTTTCGCCATGTTCCCTTCACTATATACGAGGTCGGGCTTACGCCACGCTCCTTCACTTTATCTGTATTCAAGTCCGGGCTTTCGCCACGTCCCCTCACTGTATCTGTAATCAAGGCCGAGCTTTCACCACGTCCTTTCACTGTAACTGTATTCAATGACTAATGCAAACAAGCAATGCAATATACATGATATAGGATAAAGTGTCATTACCTTTGTCTTTCCGTTCTTGAGCGGGCACGGGCCTTCTACGCTCCGGGAAAATATCTAATCCTAAAATCATAATTAAGGACGATTCATTACCACTTATTCCAATACTCAATAACTTCACAATACTTAATTTGGTTATTATTATTGTCTTTTTAGCATTCAAGTATGCATGTAATAAAAGTCCTAAATGGTTGGAAGAACTACCCCAAGGATCCCTTTTTGGAAGCACAATCATTAACACTTTTCATTGCTTCACTCGAGCAAGGATGGCCTCACTCGAGTGATGGGGCACTGATGCTCAAGTGAAGACGGCCTCACTCGAGCAGTGATACTGTCTGCACTCGGGCAGCTAAAAGTGAAGGAGAGCGAGTGAACACCCGAGAGCACAAGAACTTTTTAGAGACAGGGACACTCGAGCACGCTGGATTTTACTCAAGTGATAGCCAAATGTCTCACTCGAGCACTAGCGAGTGAAGTCCAGGAGGTGAGAACCCGAGAGCAACTAGAAGTTTCACAACAGAGAAGCACTCGAGCACTGGCCTTTGTACTCGAGTGATACTGAATGCTTGCGAATGATAAGACATAATCTTGCACTTCTTCCGCGAGTGACAACCCGAAAGGCAGGCTTAGGGCATCAAATACACCCTCACTCGAGTGAAAGAAAGCTCACTTGAGCAATGTTCTTCACTCACTCACAAGTGAGGTCACACTCTTGCCTCACACCCGGAAGCGCAACATGAACTAGAAGCAAAAATGGAAAGTTGCACTACCGCAATCGAGCAGGCTCACCCTCACCCGAGTGATGTTCATCCTGCACTTGAGCAGACCCCAGACTACTCGAGTGATTCTATCAGAAACCAGAAAACGCAGACAAAATGACAATTTCCCAGAATTTCTACCAAAAGCTACCAATGAACCCAAAACCTTCACCAAAGCTATCCCCCATGGAATCGCTCAAGGAATCCAATAAAACCATTAAAACAACCAAATTCCTACTCCATTAACATGCTTTGGTCTTGGTCAACAAACAACACTAAAATTCCAAAATCCACAAACTCAATCATTCACTCCACAATCAATCCTATCTATCCATACACACTTCAAATACTCCATTTCCATAATTTAATTTTCGCATGTATAGAGGTGTTTGGATTTTTTTTCATAGAAAACATTGGTTTTGTCTCTTACTCAAAACCAATATTTATAAATCTTTGACAAAAATTATAATTATAAATAAGTTTAGTGGCTTAAATTGTTCATTTGGACAAAAACTAACCCTACGGATCCCTTCCTTTATTATAAATACCTCAAAACTTCTATGTTGTGAGTCAGAAGACACGTCATACAGCTATTTTTGGACAACAACAAGTTGCAAATATGGTGATTAAATAGAGCAATCATTTTCCTAGCCACTATTAAAGCATTATATGCATATCACATCAATATAAGATAGGATACACTTAAAATCATTTTTCTCCTTTTCTTCTCAAAATCTCATCTCCACTCTTAGATAAAAAAATGAATAGTTCAGATTTAATATTTTTATACTATTATTATAGTATTTTATAATTTAATTTTTCTAGATTTTGTTTGTTTTGCAGTTATAAATTGTGTAGATAAGATTTTAACAGTTTAAATTATTTTATTTAGGTTTAAAATAATAGTTTTATAAAATATAAAATCTAAACCATCTATGTTATTAATTTGAGGATGGAGATGAGATTGTAAGAAAAAAATGAAACAGAGAATTTTGAGAGAATCCAAACCCCACATCAACATGGTGAGTCAAGAGCCAAGACACCAACACTTAATTAAGAATCTTCCTTATTTTAGTTGTTACTTCAAGTTTTTTAAATAAGCACAATTTGTTGGTTTTTTCCACTTTCTTTAAATACAGGTAAAACTTGTTAATGGTGTTAATATCATTTTGTCCTTCATAAAAACTGATTTTGGCCACATTTTTTTTCAGTTTAATTTCAACTTTGTTTCCTCATATAAAATACAATCCAAAAATAATGCAGAGCCTCGTACAAACACTTTATTTATTCACGTGCTCAATTTAATGCGTCAACTTAATGAAACATTGCATTTAAGTAGCACATAAACTTGGACCAAACATTTATAATCCAATCGAGTCTGAAAAAATATTAAATAATAAAAATGTATAATTGTAAAAAGGTCGATAGCAAAAAGAGAGAGAGAGAGAGAGATATATATATATATATATATATATATAATATTCATGATTCATGAGCGTATCTTTGATATCTTTATTATGTGATATATATTCATACAAGTGAACCTCAAGCAATCAGATTCGAACACAATTTAATAACTTATCCTTTATTCATCACCTTCCACCATTTTAATTGCAACATCAACATGTCATCATTATTCATATCCAATTCCAATTCACTAGGAACAATCCAAAGCCAGGCATCTCTTTTTATCAAAATTTTTATCGAATAAAACCTCCAATACTGTCGTAAATATATAATAGATTCATAAAAACATGAAGTACATCTCGCGAATTTGACAAGTGATAGAATTAGAAAACAAACAAAAGGATTTTATATACGTGTGAATGTTACTAACATCGGTACTAAATATAAGATCTAACTGATTTGTTTGGAGATATTAAAAATACTAATTAAATTACTTTAAATTAATTATATTAATTTTTTCCCCCAAATTATTTTGCCTAACTCATAAACTAATATATAATCTAATAATGTATAACATATGATATAATTACATAACTTATTTAACTTCTTTAATCTCTCAAAAAAAAGTTAACTAGGTCTTATATTTAAGACTGGAGAGAGTACATTATATAGATTGTCTTTGAATAATGTCAACACCCGTTTCCATTTCAATATTCGAAGAGTAATAAAGACTAGATTTCGTGGGCATACAGAAAAGTACATATATACTGATAACAGTATTCGTTTACAATCCAAAGTCGTTCATCAACAAAATACAGAGTGCACAGAAATTCCAATATTTACAGGATTCCCCAAAATATCTTAGGCATAAACTAACTATAACCACCGATTTCAACCTTGCCTTGAGACATGTGCCAATCGCTTCTTGACGTCTACGCCTTTGCCTTTCGTCCCACTGGTACCCGCTGAGATGTTTGTTTAGAAAAAGGAGTGAGATTCCAAGGAATCCTAGTAGAAACATGCGATCGTTCATAGAAAATGCGAAAAGTAAATATGATATGCGTCATGTATACACTAATTAATGAACAATATAAACACATCATCTGCATGATACATGAGTAGGGCCCAGCCCCACTAATCTACATCGGTTGGATTCTCACCAACTCTCAGTGTAAATGCCCCTGGCACTAATTGCCAATCTTTAGGCAAAACATGTTGATTAATAAAATACATTTACAACAATGGCATCCACACAATCATATAACTATGGCATGATATATGAAGGATAATGTCCCTATCTCAAAGTTCTTTCAACCCCTTTTTAGTGTGTCTCGTAAAACATGTCGCTTCCAGCTTCCAACTCAGTCCTAAAATATTAAATGTACAAGAAATAAATCATAACCTATCCAGGTATCATTTTAGACTCTTTCATAGTGTTTCTTGTGGTTATATTAGTCTATGGTGAAAATTTACCAAAATGCCCCCGTAACCCCGGCCCGGCCTCACCGTACTCGACTCGATGACACGTTTTTCCAAAATTTTGACAAGGGCTATCTTGACGTATTTTTGCCCAAGGAATCCATTTCCTAGCTCAAAATTACCAAATTCAGTTTCAAATTACAAAAATACCCTTGACAACCCCGATTTAGTGTTTTAGGGGCATTTTCGTAATTATGCTTTTTCGGCCTTTTCCCAAAAAGTGACCAACTATAACCCCACTTATTTTTGCATCCTAAATCCAATGAAACCATCAATTTCATGAAAATCCAACTCCTACCCTCAGATCTGACCTTGGCCGAAACATAGGTCAAGAAAAAGGAAAAACTGGACTTTTGTGTTTTAGCTTCCAATGCTTGTACCTTTTCACTTATAATCCCTTATTAACTCATTTAAACACATTCTAATCATGATTTAAAGAAATTTAGGCAGCATAACCCCTTAGGATTAGGACTTTCCAAATTTACAACTGTTACAAGTGTAAATGGTTTGTTAAATAGTGCAAATGTATACCGTCGTAATCAAATAATACAGAAGTGAGTAGAGTATCGTTCCCACGAGGATTGATCACTAAGTACCAAAATGTGTAATTTTAACTCTATTCAGTCGGTCAATTAGTTGATGATTGAGAATACAAAATAACAAATGATTAAAAATGAATGCAAATGATATGAAACAACTATGAGAAAAAGTCCGAGGGGTCAAATTTCACTTAACAAATTTTAGATTGAATCACTTATCTATTCTATTCTAATTTATTCCACATAATTGATAGTCGAGTTTCCCTAATTTAATTACTAGCCTCTTCCAAGGTCAAGCAATTCTATAATTAATTGCTAATCCAATATATTCTTATATGAATTTAAGCAATTAATTATGCATTAAGATTCATGGAACTCAGTTAAACTACACAACTCATATGAATATATTCTTATTTCATATGCAAGTCATGTTTTTAATTATATGATCTATACACATGCACCTCCTTCCGGTCTCAACATGCATATTGAAATCATTCAAAAGATGGTTAGTCAATCAAAAACATTAAGAATAATAATTAAAACTCAATCATGAAAGAGAAATTAAAACTAGATTTAATAAGTTAAGATTCAATCCGTTATTAGTAAGCTACGTCATCACCCTAGGAAAACGAAAATTTAGCTCATGATAAAATTAAAAACAAAACCAAAATAAATTGACATTATATAAAACTAGAATGAAATCCTCATAAATATTGCATAAAACTTGAATATTAAATTTTCAAACATAAATATACAACCAAAAGATGTATGAAAAGTGAAAAAATATAGCCGTCCCTTTAGGAGGTAAAATCTTCCATGTAGGTAGCATGCAAAAAGTAATACAATCCTAAACCTTCCAAGATGGAGGCATGCAAAATGTAATACAATGCATAAAATTAACTTTAAGATGGTGAAAGTAAAGAAGAGAGGAGAGTAATGGATATGAAAAGGTGTGTAAGTGAAAAAGAGAGGAGAGTAATGGATATGAAAAGGTGTGTAAGTGAAGAAGAGAGGAGAGTAATGGATATGAAAAGGTGTGTCAAATGTGAAGGAGAAGGTGGCTACATATAGGAAAGAATGGAGTAGGGTAGATAAAGTAGTAGGTGAACAGGAAGATGAAGTGGTAGATGAAATATTTGATGAAATGGTAGATGATTCTCGCTCTCAACTCTCAAACAAAATTTGAAACCTTTGGAAATAGAATTGGATTTTGGTCTCAACATAAAAGTTGTAGAGCTCTTTCTTAACTTTTTATCCATATAAAGAACATCTCAATCCGACATTTAGAGCTCCAGATATTGCCTAAAAACTGAAAGAGGGTCTAATTTAGTATTTTTCAAGAAATTCTATTTTATGCCAAAATCATTATTTATTTATTAATTACACCCAAATTTATTAAATTGAGCTCACATATCATCCACAAAATTATCATATAAGGAAAAATTAATATGCAAATATTTTACTTATCAACAACTTAATCAAAAATCACCAAATCAACCACAAACCTCAACAACAACATCATACAAGAATAGATCTAAGGTTTGTGAGGCTATCTTTTGAGATCTTGAGCTCTCTCTCTCTCTAGGTGTCCTTCTCTCCCCCCCCCCCCTTGAGCTCAAAATGTGTTTTCAAGATCATGGATTCCATGAAGAAGAAAGGTTTAGAGAAGGTTTCTAAGCAAGATCACAATAAAAAGCTTAAGAGATCAACTTCTTACCTTAAGTTTTTTCCTCGTTCTCTCTAGATTTCTTTGCTCTTCCAAACTCTCTCTCTCTCTTCTCTTTCTTGTGCTTGGCCGAAATGAACAAAGGGAAGAGGAAGGAAAATGTTTTATAAAATATCTCTTCTTTCCTTTAATCCCTTGATTTTCAAGATTACATCTTGTGTTGACATTTGGCATTGAGTCTTATCTCCTTCTAAGTGTGTCATTAGACTTTCATTGGCTTTGAACTAATTTCTTCCCCCTTTTGGTTAGCATAAAACCGTCCCCCTTAATGCTCTCCCTAACCAAATGGGTTTCCTCCAACTAATCCAACCATACACTCAAGTCGTGTATCATTATCATCATTAATCATGGTTACTATGTCCATGTAGTATTATTTTAAGGCAATTAGACATGTGTTTATCTTCATAAATCATCAACTAATCCCCTTACCATATGATAATAACACTTGGCATGTTTATGAGCCAAATAATTATTTCTCCCTCCTATTTCTTTATTTCACAATTTATACAATCACCATTATATCTTTCTTTTTCAAATTCGCAATAATTAGCAATTTTTGGCAGATTTTCTGACAACTTTGAAAAATCATAACTAAATTTTTAGACATCATTTCAGAGTGATTTCAAAGGCTATGAAACTCTTATTGAGTCTATTTTCAAGAAAAAATATGGACTTTAACCAGTTGGAAGCACATCATTCCCAGATTTCATTTCTTTGACCATTGCTCCAAAGACTTTCGAGATTTTCTGAGCTAACTTCAAAAATCTATAACTCTTTGTACATAGCTTCAATTGATTCATATGACATATCAAATTAAAGCTTAGGATGTATACTTTCATCTAATAAAATTTCATAATTTTTTCTCATCATTTGCTCTTCCAAAAGCACATGACAAACTTATTGTCTCGCAGGTGATTTCACTTAAAGCACTGTTCACCTTTCAATTTTTCAATATTTAATTCCTTTAACCTTAAATATTCACCATTTTGTTGAATATATAAAATAATCACAATATATTCTTAGTGAATAAAATTTGGGGTGTTACAAATAAAGACTTCGTCTCTTATTACTATTACTATTTATGTTATACGACTATTAAATTTGATTTGATTCATATAATGATCCAAAATACCCTTAAAAATATATAATTTTTATGTGAGTTGTATAAAAAACATAAAAAATTGTAATTCCTAAATCATTTGTTTCTACATCTACCCATCCATGAGATAATTTATTGTAATAACATTGAAGATCCAAGGTTACAAGTTGCGTTAATAATTTATATACTATATATGGATGTCTTGAGCATAATTATTTTTTCTCCTCTCTCTTATTCCCATATTTTAATTATAAAATACATTTTCAAATACATAGGGGTGAGGTTGCTTACAACCTCAATCATGGTGAAATATTTATTTATTTGATATTAATACTGCTTAGTGATTAGTGATTGTGATATCAGGATAGGTTAACAATTCCATAATATTTTAATTATTAGTGATTTTAGTATGAAAAAACATAGTTAGTAATTATCAGCTCAAATGTAGTTTCTATATATATAGAATTGGAAAAATTAAATGAATGTTATTGTTAATAGTTAATGCACAGCGCGACTTGTTAAAGTTTTTATATTATAGAATAACTACTTATAATTTTAAATCTTATATACAAAACTTCTAAACTTTTGATTTTAGGCAAATAATCTCTTTCTAGAGTTAATTAATATAACTTATTTATAGAGTGTCGTATATTATTTCCAGTCAACCTCTTAAACATGATTTTTTGTGTAAATAATTTTTTAACTTTCAAGTTATATGTAAATAAGTTTATGAACTTTGTAAACAAAACCTCAATAAAAACCGTTTATCAACTTTTGTATTGTATTAAATTTTCTTACACAAATCTGTTGAGAGTTTATGCAAATAGATAGCTTTTTTTCGAGTCATCATTGTTTCAAGGGTATGAAATTTTCTACGCAAATCGGTTATCATTTTTTAAAGTCTTATGCTGATGACTCTGTTTTATTTCTTGAACGTAATGATCACAGTGCAAATATTGTTAAAGCCACACTTGTTAATACTTATGGTTAAGGAACCCGGACCGGACTGGCCGGTTCGGACCGGAACCCGGTGAACCGGCCAGTTGGCCGGTCCGGTTTGGTCACCTGGTCACTACTGTATCGACCCGGTCTGAGCCAGATCGAACCGGAACAAACCGGTCGTGACCCGGCTGACCGGGGTCTTTTTTTTTTGCCTCTCCAGCGTCTGGAACGACGCCGTTTTGAGGTTTTTTTTTAAGTCGAAATTAAACAACAGCAACTCCCTCTCCTTACTCGTTCTCGGTCGACAGCGCAGCCACGAACGCATCTGCCCTAGAGTCTCTGCTTCTTCTCCACTCAGTGGCGCACTCCCTCAAATCCTAGATCAGTCTCGACCCTGCTCATCCGCTGCTCCGCCGCATCTTGATTCCATCCCCAAATCCATCCTTCCGGCGGATTCTGTTCCCAAAAAATCCGATTGTGTGTGTTGTATGGCCGCCGCGTTTTGGCTCGTCATTTCGGCTTCGGTTGTGATGGCGTGATCGTGGCTCTTTGCGTTTGAGCCTTGAGGTCCGTTTTAGCTCTTTTCTGTTCAGCTCTGGTTGTGATAACTGTCGGTGGTTGGTGGTGGTTTCCGTGGCTCTCTCCGGTATGTATTCTCTTTTTTTGAGCAAAAGGGAGTAGTATATTGCATTATTGCTTGAGTTTAAAACTGTACAGATACGTTGATCCCTTAGGATTTACAAGCGTTTTTTGAAAAAGCAAAATCCTAGGCTCTGCAATTTACAGTGAATGGCAATTAGTAATGAAGCTTTGCATAGTATGTTTCACTATGGATCCAATTTGTGCTAGTATACTATCTACGGTATAGTATGTTTGCTAGAAAATCCATTGAATTATTGAAGAGAATTCTGGAATTCTTGTTTCTGAAAATGTCAAAATGATATAAGATGTGTGTACATTAGGGGAGAATGAATGTCAAAATGATAGTTAAAGAATAAAGATACACATTTTGACATTTTAAGATGTGTGTACATTAGGGGAATTCTTGTTTCAAAATGAATGTCAAAATGATAGTTAAGGATACAACCTATATTAGGGGAAAATAATTTATGCTCATTACAATTTAATTGTTTTCTTGTTTGTGGGTGGCTGAGACTGTTTTTATGTTAATTTGTAGCTTCCTTGTGAACGAACTGGGTGTTTCTTGTTTGCTTTCCTTTATTGATTGAAAAGACCCTGTATTTGGATTTGCTACCTTATTTGCTCATGGATGTCAGAAGTGGTGAAGGAAGTGATAATCCCCCCACCACTACTGCCCTTACAGAAGAGTTTAGCAACCCCCTTAACCTGAATGTCTCTAATCCCACAGAGTCAACAGGAAGTGTCAAAAAAACTTATCCTACTTGGCAATATGTGTCTGTCAAAAAAGAGGGGAGAGTTAATGTTTTTACTTGCCTCTTATGTGCATCAAGTTACATGGGAGGTGGAATTAATAGGTTAAAGCAACATCTAGCTGGTGTAAGTGGTCAGGTTTCTTCTTGTAAGAAAGTATCTCACGATATACGTGCTAGAATGAAAGAATCGTTGATAAAGGGTGCAAAGAAAAAACCTATTGCTAGTGACAATGTAGAAGAGATTGATGATATGGAAATTGAAGAGCCAATAGATTCACATCGACTTAGGACATCCAATGAGAGTAGTGGCACAAAGAGGAAAGCAACTGGGGCTGGGAAGCTTGACAAGTATTTTGCACCTAGAACAACCCTGGGTGCTCAACCAAGCATCAAAAGTGCTTGGGCAAGTCAAGAAGCACAACATGCTACTAAGGTTGTTATTGCTAACTGGGCTTATGTGAATTGCATTCCGTTTAATGCATTGAATTGCCTTTTATTTCAAAAAGCTGTTGATGCTATTGCTGCCATTGGTCCTGGGTTTAAGGCCCCTAGTGCTCATGAGTATAGAATTACCTTGTTGCAAGACCATAAAAAAGAGTGTCAGTTATTGATTGATAGTTATCGAGCTAAGTGGAAAGAAAATGGTTGTTCACTAATGGCTGATGGCTGGACTGACGTTCGACAACGTACTTTGATTAATTTCTTAGTATATTCAGTGCAAGGCATGGTGTTTGTGAAATTAGTTGATGCCTCAGATGTAGTTAAAGATGCAAAAACTTTATTTTCTTTGTTCAATGAAGTTATTGAGTGGATTGGCCCTGAGAATATAGTCCATGTGGTGATTGACAATGCCGCTAACTATGTAGCATGCGGCAGACTGATTAAAGAGAAGTATAAAACCATTTATTGGTCTCCCTGTGCAGCTCACTGTTTGAATCTTGTTTTGAAAGATATTGCTTCCATGCCTCATGTGTGTGATCTTGCAAAAAAGGCATCCAAAATCTCTATCTTTGCTTATAATCATATGGTCTTCTTATCATGGTTACGGAAAAGAACTGGTTGGAAGGAAATTGTACGTTCTGGTGCTACAAAGTTTGCCACCACATTTATTACCTTGCATAGCATATTTTTGTACAAACATGACTTACAAGCTCTAGTTGTTGATCAGCATTTTGTGCAACACAAATTGGCTAACACTGAGCTTGGGAAAACATTTTGTGCAATCATCCTTGATAATCGATTTTGCAACGAATGTTTTTAAATTGTCAAGATTGTTGCCCCGATTATTAAACTATTGAGGATTGTTGATTCTAATGGCAAGCCTTTGATGCCTTATGTCTATGAAGGCATACAAAGGGCTAAAACAGCAATCAAGGAGAAGTTTCAGAATAAGGAGGAGCTGTACAAGCCATACACTGGCATTATTCAGGCTCGATGGGATAAACATTTAAAGAGTGAGCTTCATGCAGTAGCTTATCTTTTGAATCCTGCCTTCTTCTACAATGCAGAACTTGCTACAAGGAACAAATTAATGCAATCTTTGATCGATGTGTTGGAGGCCCATTCACATGATGATATGAATCGTTATGTCACACTGATGCAGCAAATGAGTGTCTACCGTGATCGTAAAGAATCCTTTAATGAAGTTTCATGTGAAAAAGCTGCCCAAAAACTAAATCCTTGTAAGAAAATTTAATTTTTTTAATTTTAATGGACATAATAATACATATTCGATATTTCATACTATGTTTAACTGAATGTCTTTTATTTAATGTAGATGAGTGGTGGATCTACTATGGTGGTTCAATTCCGGAGTTGCAACAGATTGCTATTCATCTATTTAGCCAAACTTCTTTTTCTTCTAGTTGTGAAAGAAACTGAAGTTTATTTGAGCACATCCACACAAAAAGAAGAAACCGTTTGGAGCATCAAAGGCTCAATGACTTAGTTTTCACAAATTACAATATGTAGTTAAAGTATAGGTAATCTTAAAATTTATGACTTAATTTGCTTTTATAGAACTTATTTAATATGCCTTTTACTAATGTTGAACTTCTTTCATTTCGTCATTAAAGGGATACATTAGCAAAGAAGAAGGAACGTTACGATCTGATTGATTTGAATCAATAGATAAAGTGGACTTTTGGGTTGTTGAAGATGATCCAACTCCTGAGTTTGATAATCCAGATGTGGCACATTCTGAATTTGAAGAACTTACAAGGAATTATGAAGGTTTAATGGTTTATTAAGATTATATTCTTATATAATAGTACATAACTATGTTTTCTTCTTCACAAAACTATGAATATGAAGAATTTAATTCATTTCAATATTTTATATGTAGGTGATGAATATGTGGCAATTCCTGAACTTCCATGTTTGAATGCTGATGATGATGTTGGTCCTAGTACTTTTGGTTTTCCTCCTTCAGCTACACCTCCTGATGTTGCAATACCTGCAGATTTGAATGTTGTTAATGAAGATTATGGTGTTAATTGATGATTAGTTAAGTACTTAAAGAATTATGGGTGGAAAAAACCTCTATTATTGTGAGTTTGTTTTGGTTATTACTTTTGATGTTATTGGATTGCAATATGATACTATGATGCTCATTAACCTCTATTGAATTTTTTTTATTCCTCAAATTGTCTGACTCCCGGGTTGACTCCGGTCTGACCCCCGGGTCAACTCCAGTCTGACCCACTGACCCTTGACTAACTGTTTCGACCGGTTCAGTGCCCGGTCCGAGTTTTAATACCTTGCTTTTTAGTAATTATTGAATGTGATATTTGTATAGGTTACAATTGCATACTATTTTAATAATGAGTGATTTTCGTCCAAAAAAACATAACTAGTAATTAACAGTTCAAATGTAGTTCCTATATTCATAGAATTTGAGAAATTAAATGAACGTATTGTCAATAGTTGATGAATAACACGACTTATTAAAGCTTTTATATTATACTATAACTACATATAATTTTAAACCTTATATATAAATTTTTTAAAATTTTGATTTTATGCAAATAATCTCTTTCTAGAGTTTTTTTTTTTTTTTTTGACCTGGTCTTTCTAGAGTTAATTAATCTAACTTTATTAATAGTGTGGTATACTATTTCCAATCGACCTCTTAAACATCATTTTTTTTTGTAAATAAGTTTTAAAATTTTAAGTTATATATGAATAAATTTATGAACTTTGTAAAAAAGACCTCTATAAAAATTGTGTATCAATTTTTGCAGGGTATTAAACTTTCTACACAAATATGTAGAGATTTTATGCAAATTGATAGCTTTTTTTGAGTTATCATTTTTTAAGTGCATGAAATTTTCTACACAAATTGGTTATAATTTATTAAAGGACCAAAAAAAGACTTAAGAACTAAAAAAAACAGAGATATCATTTTTACGAGTTATGTGTAAGAGAAAATAATAATATTTAAAATTATTGAAATTACCTTGTTCAGAAATATTAAAGACCTGAAAATAAATTTTCATTGGACCGAAAAATTAAAATGTGTAGAAAAAAAATTAAAAGAATAAAAAAAGGTTATATGAGTTATATATGAAGCTCGATAGTAATCACATTATATTTATAAACATTTTTTACCTCAATATAAACATTGTTTATAACTTACCTAGAGAGATTTTATTATGTTCGATATTGATGGTTAAATCTGTAATAAAATATAAATGCTTTAAAAGAATTTTATAATTCTATTATGCTAGTCTAGAATATCAATAGGGAAAATTGCTGGAAAATACCAAATAAGCAAATTAATTGCTCTTTGCCACCAACACAAGTGGGGTACCTATCTGTCATTAAAATTCAACTTGAAAAGACACAAAAGCCCCTCGTTTAGTTTGGAAATATCACACGAGGCAGAAGCAAACAACTAAAAGGTTATTACAGTGGCATGTTCATTTATCGTGTTTGCCGGAGTGCGGTGATGCGAGTCTTCTGTTGTTGCCGTCGATCACTGTGGTGTCCGCCGGAGGTCCATCACTGTGGAGTCGATAGATCACTTTGAAGCCCTTCTTCATATTTCAGTTTTTGATGGAGGTAATGATTTCTATATTGCTAGTGGAACTTAGTACTGTGCATTGCTATGTGTGTGAGTAAGGAAATAGTAAATATAATTGGGGGTTGCTTAGATATTATGAGTTTGGCCATTATTGTAAAGCTTTTGATATTAGTTGATGGGAGTTTATATATTGTGTATTGTGTATCATGTATTGCGTGTAATCGGTTTTGTTACCTGAATGTTGCTGGAATAATGATTCTGCAATTAAGATTCACATGTGATAGCCATTATGTGCAACTGATCTCCCGTTTTGTGCAATGGATTTTTTCCATACGTGTCCAATGGCCATGCACGATATGTGCAAAGGATGATCCATTATATGCCAATGATCTTCCATTATGTGCAATTATCTTCCGTATTGGGTATTGTTGCCTGATTGTTGCTGGAAGTAATAATTCTTTTCTTTGTTGGGAGAATTGCCGAAAAATACCTTTGAGGTAAATTAATTGTTGATTGCTACCACGTGTGCAAGCGATCTTCCATTTTGTGCAAACCATGTTCCATTTTGTGCAAAAATCTTCCATATAAATGTGCAAACAATCTTATGTTGTGTGCAAAATATCTTCCGTTATGTGCAACAAATCTTCCATGGTAGCATTCAGCAATTAATTTGCCAAAAATTTATTTATTAGTCTGAATCCTATATTGCTTGCTGGTTTTGATTCAATTGAGTTCAAAGGCATCGTGCAGTATTGTCTTTGCAATGTTGAATGTTTTAGTAAAAAATCTTCATTGAAGTAGTTTGACTGTGCATGTTTGAGTGCATATTAGTTTATTATAGGTGAAGGTATAATTACATATTGACTAGTTTATTATATGTCAAACATATTGCAAACTTCAGATTAGTTGACGTTAAAGCCATATTGTTGCAGGTCTAGAGTTAATGCGATGAATAGAGTACAAAAGGAAATTTATTGCTTCTTCCACATAGGTGGGAAGATTGTCATTGATCAAGGGAGGACTCAATATGTGGGTGGGAGAGCAAATAGAAGAATGGTAAGAGAAGGAATGTCGCTCAATGAGCTTAGAAGAACAATATGTTCATGTCTTGGTATTAAAGGTAAAACATTACAGTTAAGGGGCACACTGTCAACATTAGACCACGAACAAGTAGAAGGGAGTCTCAATTCCAGGATAGAAAAGTGTATACATGTTCTAGGTGCGGGCAGGAAGGGCATACTCGAAGAAGGTGTAGGAACCCGAATCCATATTGACCTCGCGTTCTTCAAGTATATCAATGACTTTGCATTAGTAATGAGTGAATTAGACTTTAAATGACTAAATGTTCATAGCATTATCAGGCCCCTCAAGTATTTTTGTGTTGTAATTGTAAATATTAATCTTGTATATATATAGTAGCACCATAGCTTGTGCTCACTTTTTGTATGACATAATATGGATGTCTTTATATTTGAACCATACGTCGTAAACATCAGTTGCATTACTATGGTAACTTGCATTATATGATCATTTGGCACATATGGCAAAAATTCCTTCCACAAAATGGGAGATGAATTGCACATCATGGAAGAGTAATTGCATATAATGGAAGATCATTGGCACAATTGATCATGACACATGAATCAGATCCATTGCACAAACGGAAGATCATTTGCACTTAATGGAAGATTAATTGCATAAAATGAAAGATCAATTGCACAAAACGGAAGATAATTGGCACATCATGGAAGAGTATATGACAATGCAAGATCATTGGCATAATGGATCATACTTTGCACATGATGGGAGAGTAATTGCACAAAACAGAAGCTCAAATGCACATCATGGAAGAGTAATTGCATATAATGGAAGATCATTGGCACAATTGATCATCGTTTACACATGAATCAGATCCATTGCACAAAAGGAAGATCAATTGCACTTCATGGAAGATTAGTTGCACAAAATGAAAGATCAATTGCACAAAACGGCTGATCATTGGCACATCATGAAAGAGTATATGACAATGCAAGATCATTGGCACAATGGATCATACTTTGCACATGATGGGAGAGTAATTGCACAAAACGGAAGCTCAAATGCACATCATGGTAGATCAATTGCACATAATGGAAGAGTGATTGCACGAAGTAAAAGAGCAATTGCATAAAATGGAAGATCAATTGCACATTATGGAAGAGTAAATGCACAAAACGGAAGATCAACTACACAATATGGAAGATCAATTGCACCTCCTGGAAGAGTAATTGCAGAACATGGAATATCATTGCGCAAGGAACATGTTTTGCACGTATGTCAAACTTTATTGACATTTGGATGATCTAATGTTTAAGAAAGTCATATATATACAGACAGTTTAGTTTGTTGCAAAACGAAATACAAACGACATTTGGATGATCTAATGTTTAAAGCATTAATGACGCTTTGCCTTCTTCTTATATCTCCAAACTTCAATGTTACGCAGTATCCATTCCCGATGTTTGTTCTTCTCATGAGTAACTAGCCACCACACCACATCCACCACATCCACACCACATCTGCATCTTGCATTGTCTTGTGTTTTCCTTTCCTCGTTTTATCAGACCAATACTCTCGCTTAAACACTTGTGCTCCATTCAACCTTGGCTTCACGTCTTTCCCTCGCTTCCTTCCTTTCCCCACTATTCTTTTCACCATGCTTGTGTACAGATTTTTAAATTGACAGGGGTAACTCAAAACACATGAACTTGAAAATGCACTCAACAAATGCCTACATCAAAAAATCTGCTTATCAATCTATTTTAATGTGCAATATGCAGTAATTCCCAAACAGCAGAATTTCCTAAAAACCAGCATAAAAAACTTTGAAAGTGTAAGCATCAGTAAAAGACAATGCTGTTAGAAAAAGTGGCCAAAAGTGGACGATGATATCTCTGAAATTGTGAAACTATCATGCAACATAGTTATACAAAGACCCCAGAAACATATGACCAAACACCAAAATGAGTTCAAACAAGAATAAGAACAGAAACACTTGCCAAATGTCTGTTACATACCAACAACAAGTTTTCAATTGACATGCTTTGCAGAAAAGATAGGTTATTCAGAATCCAGATTAAGTTGCAACAGAGAAGCACCATATGAACAAAGCATAAAAGGAAAACAGAGTACAGTAGAGTTCAAACAGTCCATGACATCTAAATATACTCCCATTATAATAAGCCTGCTCCAATTACATTTTCAAAGGGTTCAAGACAAGAAACTCAGCATAGTTTCAACTAAATTTTATCTCTTTAGAGAGCTTTACTAACTCTACATATCTATTGTAGTATTGTTCAATGAGAACAAAAATACATTTTTCTTCAATTTCTACATATATGCAATTTTTACATTTCCAATGATCTTTGAGAACAAAAATACATTACTAGGCATGAGGTCTAGAAGAAACCATAGCTTCTCAGAAAAACCTAAATCTATAGTCCCAGATGTCCCCAATGCCCTGTCTTTGGTTTCTTTTTCTCAAGTTCTTTCATTACATTAAGAATCAAAACCACCAATCATCCCTGAAACTCTCAACAAATAATCACAAATGAGGTAATAAGCCGAAACTGAGTTCAGAGTTGCATATATTGAACTAAATGAACAGAATATGTTAATCTTCACTACCAACCCCATTGACATGCGAGGAAATCTGCTTAAAATCGACACGGGGAAACTGAGCAAATCATTCTCACCAGATTTTGGGAGTAGCAAAATCCCTAGGCTTCTCGACAAATCTTCTTCAATGCTTGCCCGAGAACAATGCTCGACAGCGGACAGTGCTGGACGGCGGACAATGCTCGACGGCGGACAGTGCTGGACGGCGAACAATGCTCCACGGCGGACAGTGCTGGACAGCGGACAATGCTTGACGGCGGACAACTCGACGGAAGGCTTGTTTGAGGAATATTGGAAACTAAGGGCTCCTTCCTCCCTCCCGCCTAAAATCGTGTTGTGAAACCAGGGGCTTTTGTGTCTTTTCAAGTTGAATTTTAATGACAGATAGGTACCCCACTTGTGTTGGTGGCAAAGAGCAATTAATTTGCTTATTTGGTATTTTCCAGCGATTTTCCCATATCAATATTATATTAATGTTACACTAACTGTTTGAAAATAGTCACGAGTGTATTTTAAAAAGAGAAAAGTTGATTTTTGATGTTTAATTAATTATTCACTCTAATTGAACCCACTCAAGTCATTATCATAGTTACGTATAAATAATTAGTTGTGATTACAAATCAAAAATCCAATATTGCTAGCTGTGGGGTTGTTAGTAACTTAAGTATCCTTCCTTTATATACTGCGTACGTTGACAGGTTTATTTCTTTTTAATCAAAAAGTTAAAAACTAATATAATTATTAATTAATACTATTTTTAGTGCTGATGCAAGAAACTTTAATTAATTTCTTTGCTTCATCGTGAAGTCACAGAAGTCCACACATCTCTCAACTTGTCCTCCACATTACGTCCTTCATTTTCTTTCTATTTTTTCTACGGACAAAATTCTATACTTGATCATCTAATTTTATATCACTTTGATCCTATTTATAAATTCTTTTCAATTAAAAAATTTAGCCCTATTTATAAGTCCAGTTTCAGTGTAATAAATAAGATTGTGATAATTTTACCCTTATTTATTGTGCCAATAAAGAAATAATTTAAATATAAACAGAGAAAAAAGAGTTGAAAAGTACCCTTTCATAAATAAGTACATAATTGGAAATTTACCCCATAATCATTAAGTTAACCTCCTATTTTTTGTATGTGAGATTTAATTAAAAGGGATATATAAATAGGATCAGAGTGATACAATATTTCAATTTGATTTATTAATTTTATGAAGAATTCGTATATTGCTAATAAAAAAATACTTATGTCAAGTTCTATATATTTATTATGTCAAGTTCTCCAATTACAAATGGCCATATATCCTATTTTTTGAAAATGATCATTTAACTATAAACTCACAGAAAAAATAGGATATATACTCATGTATAATTTGAATACTTGACATAATATATATAAGGAACATGATATAAGTATAGCTAGTCCTTCCTAATCCTCTAATCTCCGTCTTAGTGTCAAATGATTATTTGTTACGTTGTTCCAATCATTATTATTTTAAAAATTAAACTTAATATGTTGGTATTTAAAAATGTTCTATTAGAACATTTAAAATTTTAATATTGGCATTTTTTAAAAAAAAAATAAATCTAACAATGTATAGGTTAAATGACTAAAAAGCATATTTATAAAATTAAAGGAGTGAAATAAAACTTTATATCAAGTTAAATGATCAACTATGTCTGAGAGTGATGGAAGTATAATTTTAATTTGACTTTAATCTCAATTTTTCGCCTTCCACAAATTTATTCAACACGTATATGGCAGTAAAGCTTCCATTTTATACCTTTTGCCTTTTGGATTGATTAATCAATATTATAATTTTTTCTCATTTATATTTGGAACTAGATCTTTTAATTTTCTGATTATTATAAACATTAATATAAATTAATCAACTATTACATATATGCCTGAATTTTTAGCGGAAAAAAAATGTTTTACAAAAATGATTTTTATAAATAAATAACAACAAATGAAACAAAATCATTAAAATAATTTAGAATCCATTTTTTCTTAGACATCGAAATATTAACGACTTAATTCCAAAAATAAAGTAGCAAGATCACATATATTAATTTTTCTTAGGTACAAGCTTATGTTAACGTACGTAATAAAATATTAAACACATATTCCTACAAAATTATTAGCCATACTCAAAAGTGACCTTTATTTATGTGCAAGTGGCTGACCAATTATATTATCTTAATTTGTGGGTTAATAATTATAACTCAGGACATCCAAAAATAAAAAATAAAAAGACAACACAATGTCGTACAAATTTTCATACTCCATTAAAAAAAAAAGTAAACAAATTTTTTGCACCTCACAAGAATTATTTTCTCAGCCTATAAATTATTTTATATGATCGACAAAAATAAAAAAATATACTATGAAAATTATCTTAATTTTTTTAAAATTATTCAAATTTATACATATTTAAAATTAGAATAAAATTTATATATCTTCATCAATCTTTTTTTTATTAGAAGCAATTTTATTTGAGACATAATCCTATGCTAATTGTGGACACTTTTTCAACAAAAATTTGAAGTTGTTTAGTGATTATTTTCCTTCACTAAAAAGCTTAAGGGTGAATTCTATAATTAATCATTGTTTTTCATAAACACAAGTATGCTTCCCTTAATTTTATTTAAGGTAATGTTAGACATTAATTCTATATTTGGATGGAGAGAAAATTAGGAGGGAAAGAATACTAGGAAGGAAAACTTCCAAAAATAATAAATTTCTTTACCAATTTTAAAAATTTTCAATCCTAGTATTCTGTCCCTCTTTTTTTTTTTTTTTCTCTCTCCATCCAAATATAAAGTAAGCATAACTACATATCCAATTTGAACAGCATGAGTGGTGGGCCCTTTTTACTACAATCAACCCAATTGGCATAACTAATCACCATTAACTGTGCCCCCACATCAAAATTTTGCATTAGTATCCTCAAAATGGTTGCGTGTGGGGTCCACTTGGGAGATGAGAACCAACACTAATGATATAATTAAGATTTAAATCAAACAGCACAATGATTAAGTTTAGAGGATCTAATTTTATCCTAATAATTAACTAATATAAGAGGCATAATTATCAACTCTATAATTTTTTTAATCTCACAATAGCTGTTTTATCTTTTGTCTTTCAGGGATGCATTATTCATAGATGCCAACAAGCGCAATGATATGTAATTTGAAGTGCTTAGCACCTACATATTTAATTAACAATAATCATATAATTTTATCCATTCGATTTCGGGTCTAGTTTTGTTATAGTTTCAGTGCATTTCAATTTTTTGGATTTCAATCCTATTATGACCCAAATATTTCTATCATCCTTTTTTTTTTTTGTATAGTTTATGCAATGGACCATTTTTTGTCTTCAATGCACCCACCTTTCAGGTATCCGACATTAACATGAAGGCCAACACCGAATTTACCAGTATGGGCCTCTAACAACCAATTAGTTCTGGCGCCCCCTATCGAATATGCCAGATAAGAAACCGTCTCTTTGAGGCGCCTCAAGAGAGAGAGCTCCCAACGAAAATTCTTTACATCTTCCACTTCCTAAGATAGAACCCAGGAACAGATTAGTGTGGCGCAAATGCCTACCCATCTATGCCAACTTCTGTTGGTTTCTATCGGATCAAGCAAATTAGTTGCAAGGCATCAGATCAAGCAGTGGGACATTATATTCATTATTAAAAAAAAATAATTCCTTTTAAAACATGAACAATGATTTGACGATCAGACAATGAATGTATATTAATACATACCTATTTTATACACACACGCATTTATACCATGTAATTTATAGAAAAATATATTCATGAATTATAAGTAATACAACATATCTCGAACTTAGTATTATACACAAAATTTTGCTTGAATAGAATCAATATCCTCATATTTAGCTGAGGCAGAGAGGTGGGGAGAAAACAAAAGTATATACATTTTCCAAAAAAATAGGACATAATATCAATATATCCCATCTATAATATTTTGCATTATTCATAATACATGAATAATTTAGTTTTATTTTTAAGATTATTCTTTATTTTCAATATTTAATATTCTTTTTTCTACTAAACAGATAAATTTAGTACGTCATTAAAGATGCCATGAAAATCTTCTATATGTGTTAATGTGTAATGAGCATTGATCAAATATAAATGAATAATTGATATTATATATACATTATAATATTATATTATCTGGTCAATATATGCTTTCTAGTTTGTATTCTTGTTTGCCTATAATAAATACCAAAAATTTAAAAAATATATAAATAATAAATATTACAATAAGAAGAAATATAATATAATAATGTTTGTGTACGTCGGTGCTATGCCTACCACAAGAAAATTACAAAACCAAGGGGCTTGTGGCGGCCTGTGATGTTCGAAACCGCGGGAAATACTTGATATTCTCACCGTCGATGACTTCTAATTACATCACAGCCCAATGACATGCCTAGTTTCGTCCTTTCCATTATTTAATCACATTAATAACTAATAATAAGTTAATTAAATTAATAATCTAAAAGTCAAGGAATAGTATATGTATAATGGCCAGCCATACAGCTTGTAATTTCACTCCCAAAACCTACCCCATGTGCCCTAATAATTGGAAGCATATTTGACCTTTACACTATTAATTACGAGTAAATAGATTCCTTATTATATATATATATATATATATATATATCATGGTTATGATTTCTAGTTGATAATTAATTCATCACTAAATCAGTAATATTAAAGGAAATTTTTTATGTTGTTAATCATTGGAGTGAAGGGGTTAGTAAAGTAACAATTAATTGCAAATCAAAAAAAAAAAAAAGTAACAATTAATTATTATTGTACATATGCATGCAACTAATTTATATTAGTTGAGCAAGAATTTATTGACATTAAGGTCATGTTATTTGTTTAAATTAGTGTGACCTTTTTTTATGTAATTTGTGCTTAAAAATAATTGGATAATATGTACATTTAGAACATTTATGGTACCAAATAAACTATACAAAAAGTAAGAGTTGATGGTTAAAAACTGAAATAATATCATTCATGCGAATTTCATGTAAATGCCTGAAATCAATCATAACTATATTATAAAATCAATATTAAATTATGCATAACCCGCAAAAATTATATTATATTAGTTTGGTCTAATGTAGCCTAAAATGATTAAAGATGTGGACTGTTCACACAAGTAGAATCATTATTAAATTATAGAGAAAATTAATTTGTAGATACCTATTCTTTAACTCAAATTTTAATTTGGTGCATGCGTGTTTTTCTCTTAATTAAATCACTAATTTTGCTCCGTTAACATCATTACCTCCTGTAATTTTACTCTAATTAGCATTGTTAACCCCTATATAAGAGTTAATTGTACTAATGGAGCAAAAGTAAAACATTTAATTATGAGGAAAAAACACACAAATACCACAATAAAAATTGAGTGAAAGTATACATAATTGGTTTCCCATTAAGTTATGTTCAATTACAAAATAACTTCCACTAATTAACTTTTTTATATACATAACCTAATATCCAATATTATTGGGTTAGTTTCAAGTTGAGAAATTACACCCCGGTCTTGGATAAATGTCCCATAATTTGCCAATAAAAACTAAAAGTAGCATTATTCACAAGTGAAAGTGACATCATTAATAAGTTATGAGGCTTCTAAAATATTTTTTTTACTAAAACCTTAATGTAATTTTCCCTTAAGTATCCCCGGGTTCTAACCTAAACATAACTCTCCAAAAATTTTGGTTTTTAATATTCACATTAACTCTAACTCGAGATTCCATGTGTCATAACTTATTCCATGAAAATTAATGCTTATTCTTTTGATTAACCAGGTCAATAATCTTAGTATTTGAATGAATATAAATCGCATCCTTTTTTTGGGTACATAATCGTATCCTCTTTATTTCAAAACAAATACTCCAACTTATAATGTAGTTATTAGTTAGCAAATAATTTAAATGCTTATAAACAACAATAACAAAGTTTTCATCCCATTAGGTGAGGTTGGATATATGAATTACACAATACCATTGTGAATTTAAATGCTTATAAAACAGTTAAAATAAATTAAGAAAACACTAAAAGTGAGAATAAGCCTCTCACGTGATTTTCTTCCTTTGGTGGCAGCAAGGGACCAAAACAAAAGCCTCCCACATTAATTCTACCCTCATAGAATATTTTCTTCCCAAATTCGTATTCTTTATTTTTTTCCTACAATTCCCAAATACATAATTACATCTTTCCCAACTTCATCAAAGTATTTGGGCTCTTGTGATTTTGAAGATGCTAAGTTTTAAAACCGAAAGCCTAAATATCCAAGCCCATTAAAGTCATGTTTAATTAAATGGATATATTAATCTAGGCCTAATAATTTTAAGACAGTGGCCCACTCATGGTTTTGGGCCTGAGGCCCAATTATTCCCACTCTTCGGCACCACTGCCTCCGTCTATGACTTATTCATTAATTAGTAACTACTGAGCCTCTAGGGGTGCTGGCAGTATGGAAAATTATATAATTATATATTCCACTTTTGCTTAAGGACCTAATCTCTAATTTGTCCAGGTCAAAAAAAAAAATCTCTTTTTTCGTCAGCAAAAATATAAAATCTCTAATGTGTCCCATTTTGTAAATTTTTTTTTTTAAATATATCCTTTATCCTTTATTCAAAGGAGAGAACTCATATACCCATTATACCATCCCTTCGTCCTTACTACCCATCTTAACCTCCATATTGAAATTTGAGTGAATCATGTCTAATGCTTTATAAAATTAATAATAAAATATTATATTATTAAAAGAAATAGATAAATAAATTCAAAAACTACTATATTTTAGTTATCATAATTTCAAACTGCAAATAAATAAATAAATCCGCTCAACTTTCAATTTAAATGTTGAGATAAGTAGTGAAGGAGAATAAGAGAGAAAGTGAATGGTAAGCAGAGAAGGGAAGTTGATAAATGGGAAAAATTTAGAAGGAATATAAATAATAATATGAAATGCAAAGACTGTTTTATTCATAATAATAGTAAGCGAAGGACAAAACTGTCATTATTAAGAGCCAAAGGCATTGATGATTCAAGTGCGGCAAGAAGCGCAGGAGCAAGCATTGCGGCAGCGACAGGCGGAGCCGGCGGCAACGGTGCTAGGGCAGGAGCAAGGGTTGCAGCCGCAGTGCTCGCCGCAGGGACAAGTGGAGTGACTAGCCTCATTCCCTCCTCCGCTTGCGCACCTGCAAGAGGAGCCGCCGGGGCAGGGGACGTGGCAGCCACACCTGTCGTTGCAAATGGCGACGTTTGATCTCACATCCGCCATTGTTGTTTCTTCTTCTCTGAAACTCTTGTGATGAGAGTTAGAAGAGGATAGGATGCAAGTATATATATAGAGAGGTGTGAAGAGGTGGGTGAAGCGCGATATGGCTTCTTCACCGATATACGTGGCATATGACTTCTCGTGTGAACCACCATGCCCCTCCACGTCGTCATCATTTTCATGCTTTCTTTATTATTATAATTAGAATAAAATACATTGATTACCCCTCTATTTCGAAAACTAGTCTTGGGTTCGAAAACTAGTCTTGGGCCATGCGATGCGCGGGTAAGAGACTAGGTATTTATTAATGTGTTGTTATGAAAAAAATAACTTATATTTAAAACAATATTTTGTAGTATGGAATACATTATGATCCATATAGAGATATATATGGGTGGAGAGGTGATATAATAATTTTGATTTTTATTTCTCAACATGTACATAAAATACTCAAAACGGCTCTATATAAAAAGTCGTAATTAATTTATTAGAATCCTTATATTTTCTATTGAGTAGATAGCCTAAATTTGCATATTTGCACATATTTATATTTATAATTATAGTATTATATTTGTTTCTTTTAAAAATATCAAAGAGAATAATCAAAATATTAAATTAATTATTTACTTAATATTTTATATCTACCTTTCCCATTATGAATTTATAAAATATTGTGTAACTACTTTCCCCATTATCTATCTGTCATAACTGCCTCACATTATTATCTTTTTTTTTTTAATTTTATTTTAGTGTTTTGAGCATGCCATTTTGTATCGACCTTTCCCATTATTAACTTACAAAATATTGTGTAACTACCTTCCCTATTATTTATCCATAATAATTGCCTCACATTTTTTTTTATTTTAGTGTTTTGAGCTTGTCATTTTACTGATGTGTCAGTCAGGAAGATGCTTAAAATTAAAATGAATGTTATAAAAATCTCCCTTACATATTTAAGATTCCATTTTCATTAACCCAACCGTTAGTAGACCGTTAAGTTTGAATATTAAACATTTATTTTAACCAAAATACCTATTTTTTAATAAATGAATAAACATTTATATATGTCAAAAAATAATTTTTTTATACAAACAAAAATTAATTCTAATACATGTATGTTCAAAATTTCTAATATATTATAAAATTTATTAATTTTTATTATATTATAAAATTTTAAATCTTTTTATCATATTTATTGAAACTTATTTATTTAGTATTCTTTTAATTGACTAAAAACATGTTTCTTTTTTCTTTCTTTTTTCATAATGACACCATGATTGAAAACATATTCGAAAGGCATATTTTTATTCACTGTATGTTATTAATAATGTAAATTTGAGATATTATATAAGTTATATTAATTTTAAAATTTAATTTCTTAAATACATTTTTTTGAAAAATCATTTATAAACACGTTTATTTCAGCATGAATCTATTAGCACAATCGATCATATTTTTAATTAATTTTTCTATGTCTACATTAATTAAATTAATTAAGTATTTATCTCAATATGGAAAAAAACTTAACAGATAACTATTTGTAAAATTAAAAATTAAATTAAGATAAAGAAAAAACTCTTTAATTACTTACAAAATTTTGGCCAAAATTAGGGAATTAGTAATGATGAAGGGTAATTAGTAAATAAAACTTCTTTTAATATAAATTTTAATTAAAAAATACAAAATTTTTAAGGGAGTTAATGGTTTGGATTTAAGTGTATGTTTTCAAAATAAATGAGAGGTCTGTGTAGTTAAGGCAAAACGTAAGGGAGGTTAAAGTGTTGAACCCGGTTTCTCTCCTTTGCCCAAAAGTAAAGGACCTCCTTTTCTTTTCTGTGGGCTGTTGGATCAAGATCTCAACGGTCCAGATTTAATATAATATTTTATTAATATTATTAAAATATTTTAATAATAATAATATTTTTATAATATATTAAATCTGGACTGTTGAGATCTTGATCCAACGGCCCACATAAGAGAAAAGGAGATCCTTTACTTTTGGGGCAAATGAGAGAAACCGTTTACTGAAGTGTTTTACTCTTATAATTACTTCATATTATTGATATAAGATCTAGTTTGTAGTGCGAAACTTAAAGCTAGGATTATTAAATTATTATTCAAAGTATTGTAAGTTAGTAACTGCTTATTCCAGAATTTACGAGACCTCACGCTTATCCTCTTGACATCGTCAATTCAATCAAATTATCGATAAAACAGGAACTGTCTAGATTTCCTTTCTTTTTCCTTTTTTTAGCCATTGGAAGTTTGGAACTATCTAGATTTCAATAATTACTTAATTACTTATGAATGATGAGACCTCAATCCATTTGAGAGCTCAGGCTAAAATAAATTTAACCTTTCACGTTACATTAATAAACACTGATATTTAGGCGTTTTCTATTTTTAAAACAACTTTTATGATTTGAAATTGAAAAAAAAAAGTCTGATAATCAATTTTCAATTAGAAGTTTTGAGGGAAAAATAGTAATATGTTTCTAAAAATAAATAAAAAAATCATAACAATATTTATTTGTCTTATTTTTTGTTTTGTAAAATAGCAGAAAGCGGCACACAATCCTATCTTCCTTTTGTCACCCTACAGTTTGAACCCACCAAAAATTTACTACCCTTCACATCTCCAATACTACGGTTGCAGTCTCCTCACATGATTTTCTTTAAAAAAATAATTTTAAACAAGTTTTTATACCTTTTTTTTTAAAAAAAATTCGAATATGATCTTTTAGAACATTATCCAAACATCCTTTTTTTTTTCAAAATTTGTTCTGGAAAAAAGCAACTTCATAAAACTAGTCTAAGAATAACAAAATTAAAAACATAATTACCTACTTCGTAAAAAAAATAAAACTGTAGAAATTCATAATGACAGTGTGTTTTATCTCAATTATCCTCCTTGCAAATGCAAATTTATATGATTTCACTCTATCGTTATAGTTATAATTATAAATATAAATGCATCTATTGAGTCACTTGGCTTAATCACTCTTGGTGCAAACATAAGAGACTTCAGAGTGTGTTTGGATTAGCTTTTTTTAATAGCTTCTGGAGAAAAAATAGAGAATAGCTTTTGGAGAATAGATTATAAGAAGAATAGATTATGAGAAAAAAGTGATTTTGATAAAATGAGAGTGTTTGGATGTTTTGATCAGAATAGCTTTTTTCATGGTCAAATTACTAAAAAGGACATTAACTTTTGTGATAATTACATATAAAGAATAAAATTATATTTTATGTATTATTTAAGGGTTAATGTCAAATTTAACAGCCAAGTTTTTCCTGAAGAACGTCTGGTACAAATAAATTTTGGAAGATGGAAAATAACAATGAACAATTAACAAGGATGTAAATTTAACAAAACCGTTAAATTTGACCTAACGAAGTTAAATTATAAGAAAAGAAAACATCTAACGGTATTAAAAATGATACATCTTAACCTATTATTTAACATTAAATTTCATAATTAATACCAAAAATAAAATAATTTTGTCTATATGTAATGCTAATTAATTTAACTAATTTTTTTAATATAATTAAATTAGATAAATAAGTCTTAAATAGGAAAAGAGGGAGTATTAAAATTTTAAAATTTTAAAAAAAAAATAGAAAAAAAACGTTGAAATTCAAAAAAATAAAAAAGATGAGAGAGAGTGTGTGACATGGGGCCCACAAACAGAAAAAGAACCAATGAGATTGAGATGGTGGGGCCCACAAAGTTGAAAAAGTAAAAAAAAATGGATTATGCCCAAACCATGGTTTTGGACACCAAAACCATGGTTTGGGGGTCAAAATGGATTATTTGAGATGAGAGGGTGTTTGGATGTTTTTTTAGAAAACCATGGTTTGGGTCCAAAATCACTTTTTTTAAGTGAATCCAAACACCCTATGGTCTACTTGTTTTTCTGTATTCAAAATTATTATTTTATAACAAAATAAGTTAAAGCCACTAAATTTTAGCAGTGAAAAAATTAAAACTTAAAAAAAGAAAGCCAGCAGAAGTCTAGAAGAGGAGCAAATCGGTAGTGGTTGTCTTGTCAATATTTTTGAATCTTCCTTAATTGCGCTTCTCTCGTAACTTGCTTAGCTTCTCAAACTCTCATCAATGGACGGGTAGCTTTCCTTCCGTGTTTTATTATACTCTAACTAAGAGATTTAACAAATATTATGCATAATTTTCGATACACCGTATTATTTATAATTTAAAAAAAAAAATTTACTATAAAAAAAAAAAAAAATTTATACTATCAACTGACTTTTTCTAGATCATATTATCAAGTATTAGAGCAACAGACTACTCCTATTTTAGGATTTATGACTGCTATTTTCGGTATAAGTGTACCCTCTGTAAATGAAATTTGAGATGAACCAAAGGGTCTAACAGATTGCTTGATATAATTTTACGTTTTATGTTGAATATGTGTATATATATATATAAATGGATCCTCTCTTAATAAATAAATTGGTTCATTCATGCGTCGATTGAATAAAACGCTAAAACAAAATATAAATGAACGAGACTCAAATGACGAATTTGATGTGAGTCAGTCTGACAGTAAAAAGAAATAATATATATTAAATCAAAACGAACAAAACGGAAATACTACCACGTGACTAAACATCATATTTTTAAAATATTATCATACTATAAACCCATACAAAAAAATGACACGACCTTCGTTGTATATATAGTCCAAACAAAAATCAATAATATTTACTTGTTCTTCGGAACTGAATATTGATAAAACAAGAAGATACATTCTAAAATTTAAAAGATTAATGAGATAATTCTCTTTTGTAAATTAACGATGCAGCCCTTTCTTTTTTAAAATCAATGTAATAAACAAACAAATGACAATTGTCCAAAAAAACACCAAGCAAATGACTCGCATGACCAAACACTATATTAAATTGATCCAACAAAATACATTTTGTCGTTCTCCAGCGCTCTCAAAATTGCTCTTTTTTTAAAGCTTTTTTTGGTCAATAAATGTGTGGAAGGAAGATGGGTGTGTGGCTATATGTGCAGACTCATACAGGTTCCGTCAGTTATTGCAGAAGTTATAGCCATCATTCAAGGATTCCAAATATATTGGAATAGAGGAATTAGAAGCAATATTCTTTGTACTGATTGTATTGAGGCTGTAAATTTACTCATTAGAGGATGTGATCATAAACATCCCTTTAGAGAGGTCATTGAGGAAGCTAGACTATGGATGACCAGGAATTGACATATTCTTATTAGACATATAACTAGGGAACAAAATACGCAGGCTGACTAATTAACTAAACTTTCTCATACTAGTCTTGATAATTGTCATCTTTAATCATCTACCTCCTTCTGTAGTGGTAGGCAGTGGTTGATGAGGGACTATTTCGTCTCCTCCTTATAAGGGGAGCTTTGTTGTACTATTGTTGAGTTATGAATTCCAGTTTTATTTCCAAAAAAAAAAAAAAAATGTTGCCCATTTGATCATTCACCACTTCATTATATAAAACTTCTTTCATACACAGCTTCAGTGTAACGTTGTTTGGCCTGGCTTCAATATAAAATTAATATCTCGGCAACCAGAGATGCGTAAAATTGGGCCCACTTGTGAGGAGGCATTTAGATTTTAAAACAATCATAATAATATTAATAATAATTGTTCCAAGGCTAGAAGAACACCATAACATCTCAATGTCCACTGAAGAAGCATGAAAAAGAAAAACGCAGAACCCAGAAACATAGAAATTGTTCCTAATGGCTGGAGTAAATATTGTTTCACTAGGGGAGTTATTTATGCTTTGCTGTCAATGCTCATAGGTTCAGCATCCTTGTTCGCTGCTGCTTTCTGCAACATTCCAATTGCACACTCAATTATTAGATAAATCCATGTAGCAAAAAATAAAATCACGTTACTTTCTAAAATCCAAGAGGAAAGAAAAAAAAACTCATACTTCACCAGAAATACTATGACTAACAATGGGCAAATGCCATTCAGTGCCCAAGAACAAATTTATAAATCCTTGAGTGACATTTTCCTTTGAACTGAATTGAATATAGAATCATTTTCCAATAAATAAATTGCCTTTTATCAATCCTAACGCACCCAGAGGGCAGCAAAATATTAAACATCAATGGAGAGAAGCAGAAGATCTAACGGTGCTTACATTATTGTCATTTGAATCCCCCTTAGTCATCTTGGGAAACATGTTTCCATAAAATTTAGCCTCCTTTCGGTTAAACTCCTTCACCTTTTCCTTCAAAATCCTGTACTCCAGCTTCACCTCCCTATTTTAAACACCCAGAAAGCTACCATCAGAATCTCACTAATAATAATATTGTACAAGCACACAGTTCTCCGAAGAGCGAACAGTTAAACTAATTTTGACATTGAAACCAATTCTAGGCATCTAGCGGGCTACACACCTGTTGTCAGGGTCTATCTCAAGAGCTTTCTTAATATCAATTTCTGCCAAATCCAAGTCACCCAACTCAATATAGGCCTGTGTTCTTCTATAAAGTGCCTTTACGTTTGTGCTTTCAAGATCCAGAACCTGCTTGACCAAATTCATTCAGAGATTGTAAAAGGATTTACTGAGGAGCCAAAAAACTTATCAGAGCCAGCCTAACAAAACTGCAGAAATACCTTAGCACACAATCTCTCAGCTTCTTTGTAATTTTTCAACTTCAGCTTGCAAGCCGCATTGTTCAGGTTGCAAGCAACCTTCAATGCCCTAGCCTGCTTCTTCTCCTCTTCACTGAAGGAAGAATCATACTCTACATACTTGGCAGCCTGCGGTTAAGGTTTCAGTATCATAAATATTCAGAAGCCTATGAAATGCATTAAAAAGGATGCCAGAGTATATAATATATTAATATTGTAAAATTAGATTACCTTGTCATATTTTTTAGAAGCTTTAGCATATTTTCCACTCTTAAACAACGCATTGCCTTCTTCTTTCTTCTTACCAGCACCTTCAATCTTCTCCTGTGTGTTCATATCCCAGGACTCCTTCTCCTGAAGGAGAGAAAATGATTAGGAAAGATAGACTTGACAACAATAAAAAGACATTAATAATTCCCAGAGAAAGGACATAAAACTGACACAAGACGAATATAAAAGAATAATTGATCGTTAAGATTGTTGGTAGCACAGATTTTCTTAAGCAAAAGATAGCAGGATGTTATCCTAAGACTATCGCATCAGGGAGAGAAAATTCAAATAATGACAATTTCCTTAGTTATGAAAATGGAGGAAAGGGCTCTATGAATTTAACAAATGTTGAGTATATATTTAAAGATAAGAAAATCTGCAAAAAAACAAGAAAGCAGATCCTGTATATGTCCAGTTACCTATATTATTGCATACGATTACAATTTTCAACATGCTTCGTAAGATTTAATTATGTAGGCTGTGCCCAGCAGATTAGATACCCAAGAATGCTATGGTGCTTCAACTTTCAAACATGGAATACGGGAAATGAAGATTCCTGCTACAGGTTAATTAACCTTCCTATTTCTGTCCAGCCAATGAAGCCTTGATTATCATTTTGGAAAAATGCCTCACTTGTAAAAATTCTGTGTTTTACATCTATATATAATATAAAATATAACCATAAATAGTACTCCTTATTTCCCAGATTAAGTGCCACACAAAAGGACCCGCAAGTTAAAAGGAAAACAAGATTCAATGAACAGCTTAAAACTTTAGTCTTCCTTATTTAACATACCTTCACAAATGATACTAGTTCGACTTCATAGTAAACAGTGGAGTTGGGAGGAACAACAGCCAATTCTTGTTTGGACTCGGATGAACCAAAGGCATACTCAGGAGCAACAGTCAACAAGGCTACTTCACCCTTTTTCATATTCAAGACTGCTCTATCAAGTCCATCAATGACTTGCTCTGTTCACCACATCAAACGTTTCACTTCAGCTGCACAATAACATTAAAGGAAAATGGGGCAGAAAACTGGGATATTCCAGTTACCTTCATCTGTTTGGAATTCAAACAGCTCTTCATCATGGCCCTTCTTCAAGAAGACTGTGCCATCTTGCAGTTTGCCAATAAATTTCACTGGGCACACCCATAATAGCCAACACTTTCAGGAATTGCACGTTTAAGAAAGCAAAAATAGAAGCTTCATAACTGGCACTCACCTTTCACAACAGCTCCTTCATTTGGACGCTCATATCCTTCCCCTTCACTGAGGATTTTCTTAATGACCTTCTTATCATCAGTTACTTCTGAAACAGTCTTCCAAGATACCAATTCAAGAGTTATCTGCAAGGATGCATTTGGTGGAACTGCACCTTCATCACCATGTGCTGCTTTACCCTTCTCACCAAAACCATCTACAACAAAATAAAATTAATGAATATATCGGAATTAATCCTTTGAACAGAAAAGCAAAGCAAGAAAAGATCAAATCAAAAAAATAGCCAAATGGCTGAAGAATTCTTCAGACAACTTACACTGCGGCATCACAGTTAAAAGCACTTTTTCTCCCTTCTTCATGGTTTTCACGGCCTTCGCAAACGCAGGACAAAAGTAACCTATTTCAGGATAAACACTAATGTCAGATTATCAACACAAGCAAGATTGGGAGAAAACAATAGCAAATAAGTAAATACAAACCCTCTTTCACAGTAAACTCCACTCCATCAGATTTTGATACAAGTGTTCCATCTTCAAGACGAGCTTCATATTTAACTGCATCATTTGTGGGCAAAGAGCATTGTCAGTCCTCGAAAGTCAATATACGCAGCAAATAATGCTGGCAAACAACATATATGTGCGTGTGCATACCTAAAGCTTCATCAGGATCTTTGGGGTTCTCCCATTTCTCTCCTTCAGTAAGTATTTTCTTAAATATGCCACCATCCTTGCATAAATCTTTCACACTGGTCCAAGACAGAAGCTCAACATCAAACTGAAGAGTAGCATTTGGAGGAATGGTTGGAGGAGAACCAGATTCACCATATGCTAGTTCAGCAGGGATGGTGAAAATGGCATTTTCACCTTTCTTCATGGTTTTAATACCCTGATCCCATCCTGTAATTACTTGCCCTGCAGTTCCACGATGTCAACTTCAAATCCAATCCATTCCAGAAATGACTAGTTATATTGTCAACATATTTTCAGTCCATCTAGCAAACTTTAAATTTATACCCACTCATGCGAAGCAAACTCAGGAGTTTGGATGGCTTAGGTATTTCAAACTTTTGAGACATGAATCGAAACAAAAATCCATCAAACAGAATAGTGCAGCAGAAGTTATGCGAACAAGATTCCTAGAAGCATACAATCAATACTAAAAAAGCCATACAACGTCAAATTCACTTTTCAATCCCGTAAAATACAAAATGAGGACTCAATTGCATTGTCACAAATGACAATGACGATCAACTCCATATAATTAACAGAATTTGAATTGTTAGTCAGCTTATAATTCAACACTTCCTAATTGAAACGCCGAGTTCCAAGTATATCGACTACTAGATCAAGTGTTTTCACCATGACTATCATGGTAGCAAATGCAGCACTCACCTTGTCCAAGCGTGAACTTAAAGGGGGTCCCTCTGTCGCGGCTCGAATCAAACTTGGTCCCGTCAAGCAGCGTTCCCGTGTAATGAACTATCACCAGAACAAAACACCAAATGAGAACACCACAAAAAATGAGAGTAACCAAGCAAATCATTTCTACACAAGAAATGAAATTACAATACTACCTTCGACTTCATCGCCCACTTCAGGTGTGTCCCAGCCTTCACCTTCCTTGAGGAGCTTCTTCTTCAATCCCTGCTTTCCGATCTCCTTCTCCTCTCCAACCTTAAGAATAGGGGCGTCAGGGTCATCGGGGAGATCGAAGTCCTCGTTCATCTCCTCCGGCTGGGGCATATCGAAATCCTCATCCATCTGTGGCGCGAGAATTAAGGAAACAGCGAGAAGACTATAATATAAGAACGAAGATTCGAGAAGACACAGAAGCGCAGAGAACAAAACCTAGGCGATGAAAGAACGAAGAGGGCTTTTAAACCGAAGGAAGGAGGAGAGTGAAAGGGGGTTCTAGAGAGTTCTACGGAGTGTTTAGCTTTAGCCCCGAGAAGTGAGAGCTCTAGCGATGAGGATGGAGGGTCAAGATGGTTCCGGAGAAAGCAATTTCTTTTTTATTTGCTATGGTTAATAGATTGACGAAGACTGTAATGAGGACTGAAGAGGGGCGTTTCCGTGCGGTTAGGTTCAGTTGGATCCCGTGGGGACGAACTGATTTAAAAATGAAAAAAATTGCTAAAACTCTTTTTCCAAAATTGGTTGTTAAAATTGAAGATAAACACAGTTGGAGAAAAATTGTACTTGCTGATTTCATCCCAAAAAATTGTACTTGCTGAATACGATTGGCACGGTACCACTCAAGGATTTGAATTCCTTGGGGCATTTTGGCTAATCAATTTTGTCATTCCAAATTTTCTGGAATTTCCCTTTAAAATGGATGATGATGGTGATAATAATAATAATAATAATAATTTTACTATAAATCAATGAACTAACAAATTTTTTTCCATTCTTATAAGATACTTGTTAGTTTTTAAGGAATATTAAATATTTTTATATATACCCATATTTAATAAAGATAGATGAGAAAAAGTAATAAATAATATGATATTAGAGTTTAGTATAATTAGAAAGGATAATATTAAAAATCAATTAAATTTAAAAATAAATTTAATATTTATAACTGTGTTTATTAGTTTGTAAAAAATATAAATGGTAATTAGCCCTAACAACAAGGACAAGAGGGAGCAAAAATGAGGAGGAAGTGTAAGATTGTGGTTCTTACATTTTTGTTTATATTTTATATTAGCATTAATATTAATACAATGAAATACTATAATAATGGTTATTTTAATGGGGATCCTTTCGCTTAATTAAATTTTATGTTAATCATTTAACTTTTATAACTGGGTCAAAATTTATATAATTCAAATGAGTAAAAAAATTATAACTAAAAAGCTTTGAAATCTTAAGATAAATTATTAAAACTTTAAAATATTTTAATCTGAGATTAAAAAAAAGCAACATTAAAATAAATAAGTTATGTGTACAAAAAAATAAACAAGTTTTATTTGACCATATTTTAATAAAATTAAAACACATTATATTATATCATTAAAATAAATAAATTTTATTTTTTCCCAGCCTAGAAATATATCATTTATTTTTCAGTTGTAAGTATTCAGTTTAATGTGCCAAAAATATTTTAATTATAAGAAAATTTTAATATTTCGTTCTTATACTTTAAGGTTGCAGCTTGACTTTGTCAATGGATAAAAGACTTTCATAACAGACCGCCGGCTTTCTGGGTTTATAAACTTCTTACTTACCCTTGATTCGGATGTTACAACGCTCCTATGATAAAATAAATTTTTTCCTCCAAATTTAATGTAGCTTACAGAATCAATTATGGCTATTGCTTCTTTTGAAGAAGAGTCAGATTCAAAGATTGATTTTTGAGTGAAGTGAAATAACCCGGGAATCTACTTATTAATAGAATGGAATCGGTAACTGCTTCTACTCTTTAAGAAGGAGAATACAAGTTTAAATTTCAAAAAACACACTTATTAAAAAAAGGCCTACTAAGAAAAACCTATCATCAAATAACAACAACAACAACAACAGTAGTGGTAACTTATTTATCTTAAAGTTGCAATTCATCCATTTTATTAAAAAAATTTTAAAAAATAATTTATTGTATGATTATTATTTTTTATGTTGTAAATTATAATATTTTTTATTTTTTACTAAGGAATTCAGTTGATTATTTATTTTAAAAATTTAAAATATTTTAATCATAATAATTATATTAATTAATATATCATAATTTTAACATGACGAATTTTGAACATGCAATATTGCAAGTTATTGTCATATATTTCTGCTAAGACTAACATAAAATTTAATAAAATCTGTATAAAAATATAGTATTAAAAAAAACACACTAAAGTCCTACTCTAAGACCAACGATGTTTGGCACAATTGGTTAAGGTCTTGCCACCCCGATCACAAGGGAGTGTGTTCGAACCCTCTGACCGATGGGGAGACCTCGTTGATATAGTATTAAAAAAAACACACTAAAGTCCTACTCTAATACCAACGAGGTTTGGCACAGTTGGTTAAGGTCTTGCCACCCCGATCACAAGGGAGTGTGTTCGAACCCTCTGACCGATGGGGAGACCTCGTTGGTAGGCGATCTCGTAAGTCCCTTGTAAGCACTCAAAGAGCCCTGGGGCCGTGCCCTGGCCTTGGTAGGGGACTGGTGCCGAACCTACCTAAACTTTTTTCTATCAAAAAAAAAAAAAGGTCCTACTCTATTGTCAGTGTTCGCATGCGCTTGGTATAAACTTATCCAAATGTCACCAACCCCTAAAATAACACAACTTCGTATAGAATGAACATGTGCTTCCCATGTGTTGCGCAGTGAGATTTTCCTTCTTCGTATGATTATCCACAATTCCACATCATCTACAATTATATCAAGTCTTTTTATGCCAGTAACAATTATATCAAGTCAAATTTTATTACTTCTTATAAATTTACTATACATCCTCTCCCCATGTTAACTCTATCTTCAAAAATAAATTAACAATTAATAAAGTACAACCTTTTTTCCACACTTATAATAAGACCCCTTTGCACGCTAAACTGCTACAGAAAAACTTACATAAGCTTAATATATCGACTGTTATAGAAGTAATGAAGTCTATTGTATATTATAAGCCTAAAACACTGTAACATGCATAAAGAGGTGCATGGAACAATACAAGGCTCAAGAAATTCCCCTCTATTCATAAATAATATCATGTAAGCATGCTAAAATGCTACTATTTAATAACAAAACTGAAGGGTCTGTACGTTCAAGTCAATCACAAATAGGAAAAGCGGTTTACATTGAATTATAAGAAACACAATAATAGTGCAAAATAATTAAGTCCAAAACACATTACATTCCAAAAGCAAAAAGAAGTGGAATACGCTAAGCTTAAACACACAACTAAGTTAAATTGACATTCCAAAATACCTCCTTGTATACAACATTTTTGGTTGTAGACCTCCCCTCTAAATCATGCTCCCCCAATTCTATCTCCAAGCCATATGTGCTTCTAACTCTTGACAATGTAACGTACAATTGTCCATATGTGAAAATAGGCTTTACAAGGTATAATCTAACATTACACAGAGATTGCGCTTGACTTTCGTTTATTGTCATGGCAAATGATAATGTAATTGGGAATTATCTCTTTTGCATGAAAAATGGCCACCTAGATTCTGAAGGTTTCATATCCATCCTATGAATAAGGACCTTTTCATTTGGTCTTGATCCATTAAATGTAATTGCCGCAATAACTTTCTTTCCAATCACCAATACACGTAGACATGTTCCATTGCATAATCCATTCACTTGGTCAATGCTCGTTAGCAACATTATAAGTGAACCAACCTTGAGCATAAGTCTATGTTTAGGCAAACCAGAACAACTTATTGTATTCAGGAATTCAGTGGTGTGAAAGTTGTCAATGCTGTCTGAATGTTCAGTTGACTTACAAATAGAGTCACAACTTAGGAATTCATACTCTTTACCTAGCAGCATAGCACACATATACTCATTTATTTTGTTTACCATCTCAATGGTAGGTGCTAAGATTGCTCTATCAATGAAATACTCATTTATTTACAATTTTTCAAGGATATTATCATATGTTGCATGCACAATTGCAACTATGGGATCATTGGAATTTGGTATTAGCACTTTTGTCATTATTTCAATACCAATAACACTATCAATAGAATCTCCTAAGTTACTATCACCAACATCTAACAAACATTTTGAAAACTATTCAATCTTTTTGTTGCCATCAACATCATTGGTTAAATTAAGTCTCATATTTCTTGCAAACGAAAAATTGAGCAATGTTGCCATAAATGTGAAGAACTTATACAAGCATTGACAATAGCTGCTCTTACCAACAAGTTGTTAGTTGAGGTAGTAAGAGGCCTTACCCTGGTAAGGAGGAGAACACAAGTTCAAATCCCGGGATGCACACTTGTTTGGAGAGGTGAGAACTTTGTGCCCTCTGAGCCTCGAGGGGGAAACCATTGATTAAATCAAGGAAACAAAGCAATAGATACTCTTGTTCCTTTAGGAATGACATGAAGTAGTTGATGGAAATCACTACCCCCATAAGAATGCATTTTCCCCAAAATGGAATATTAATGTGAATTATATCCTTAAGAGTCCTATCAAAAGCTTTAATGCAATAACATTGCACCATAGCTACCTCATCCCATATAATTAACCTTATGGTTTTTATAAGATTTGGCAAAGGTGAATTCTACCCAACAGATCACATTAAGGACTCAGTGATTTGGATTAGAATTGCAAACCTAGAATGAGCAATCCTTCCATATGGCAATAATGTTGCAACAATTCCACTTGATACAATGGTTAAGACTATCGATGGCATATCATTAGGTATTAGTAGATGGTTAAAATCATTTAAACTCTTCATATTCTGTCTAAGTAGTCCAACAATCTCCCTTGGTGCATATTGTTCTTTATTTTGTAGGGGAATTTCAAACCCTGTGTATCAATAAGAAAAATATTGCTCAAAGCATGATATGTGATATTCATATTTAAATACCATATCAAAACTAATGTGATTAAGTAAAGTATGTTATTTGTTCTAACCTAACAATCTTTCATCATTTTGATTAATGTATAGTATATCTTTTGGAAGTAGCTTAGCTGCTTCTTGCTACACATTATAAGGACGTTGCAAAGAACCACATAGTAGCATTATGACAAATAGTGTCCTTAGAGAGTATTATGATGCCCATGTATATGCTTCTTTAATAGTAGAAACATATCCTTTTCATCATTTAATAGGCCTAGTGTAAAACATGTCTCTTTAAAGGTTTTTTGAATGGATGATATCTTCAAACGAAGAAGGCCCTCGTACTTGCTTAAGAAATATTCAAAGGCAATACAATTCCCTTAAGTGAATGACTTTTACTTAACCTTAATTCATTCAATTAGGACCTCCCCTTATGTCATTTCTTTCCTTGCCAGCGTGAGGGGTCAGATTGGGATTCTAGTACTTGTATGGAATTTGGGGTAGTGGCTATTGGTAGCATCTCTTTTGCTAATGGTGATACATGAGCCATCCTACTAATAGAATCTCCTCTTTTTCTTTTCCCTTTATGCTTGTCCTTCTGGTAAACATAATGGTGGGGAAATTCTAAATATGTGAGAGTCTTGGTGAAATCGTCATGAGCATTGGTTTTTATCCAAGAAAGAAATTGAGACTTACAAACTCGTGGTTTTTCTGATAATTCTACAACATCATATGCACTGGAGTATATAATAAATTGCTGATTTGGAAGATGAAAACTTAGTCTATCAATAACAGGATTCCTATGATGGATTTCAAATCCAAATATATGCCAAGAGGCTTTACATGAAGAAACATAACGACAATTGTAATATAGTTGTATCTCATCAATCACCTTATTTCCATTTCTATCTTCTCTAGTATCAAATATTCCAAACACCACTCCATTATTCCTTTTACTAATATACTTGAATAAATATTTAATAGCAGTTGATTGGTTGCGTTTCTCAACAATAATATGTGCCTAGAAAATGTGCAGTAACAAGGGATTGTAAAGAGCAACATACCGGTTATCTAAAGGCATACCTTTTAACTCAACCGTCCTTCCATCGTCCCTTCATCTATATGCAGGATAACCAACTTCATCTATTGTTGTATTATTGTTGAACTTCTTCAAGAAATACTTGTTGCATTTATGGTCCTTCATGCATAGAGCACTGGGTCTTCTCTTATCATATGGGCCATAAATCATGAATTTATTAACTAACTCATAAAGTACAAGTAATGACTCCTTGTCCAGAATTTTAGCAAAAATGGCCTTGTCAATAGTTTTTGGATCTATTAACTTCTCTTTCTGATCCAAGAATATTAGTATATGTGCATGCAAAAGACCTCTCTTTTGGAACTCAATTGTGTATACATCTATTTCATGCATAAAATAGGATTAATGATTCATTAGACAATCAAAGAAAATAAATCAATAAGCAAGGTACGAAATACATAACATTACATATAATTTTTTATCACAAGAATGAGAATTGAAATATTACTTGCACGTATTGTTCCAAATATTTTCTTCTTTAAAGTCTTGATCAATGACTTTAACTACATATGGAAGACCCTAGATAAAATGGTTAGGCAATCAAAAGGATTAATATTAAATTCATCATAATATCTAGCTATTTTAGGCCACGTAGGGTTATAGGTGAAAGTGATGAAACGATCCAGATAGCTAATAGCTCTACATATTGCCATTGCATCCTAGTAATTTTGAATAATATATATGGATCCTCTATTGAACAATGGAGGGAAGTCTAATCCTTTTGCTCTTTGAAGAGGCATTAGTCTCACCACTTATCATTGCATCATATAAATCTTAATACAAATCAACTTTGAGTTCCTTTTGGTGAGTTTGAACCCATAATAATCTTTATGATTCTATCATTATATAGGCATCTACTATGAATTGTTGGAGCAATCTAGATGCATGATGGAGTGTACATGCTTCATGTTCTCTAGTCATCATCAGAGTGGTTTTGTTCATCTGCATCCAACTCAAAATTGAACTCTATGTTCTTGTAATATTCTTCTTGTGGGACAACTTTGAAAGATAGGCAACAAAGGTGGTTGAGTATACATAAGAGTTAGAAATTAAAAATGTGGATCACATTCATTAAGACAGATATTATTTATTATCTTTGAAATAGAAGCATCATCTATAATAGTCTCATTACAAATGGTAGAAAGTATCATGTACTACAATCTTCCTTAAGTATATACACAAAAAATGTAACTTATTGAATTTTTTAATTCTTGTTTATTGTTTTGTAGGTTATGGCATACCTGTATGTTCAGGAATATTGGGAGAAACAACAAAGGCATTTGAACTCAATGAACTCTCACATTACTTGACTATTAGATGTGTCACGCTTTTATCTTATTTTCACCTTTATCAAAGTATTTGCAGAAATTGATATGCAGTTCAGTGGGCAGCACAGGAATAGCAGAAATATACCGATATTATGTGCATGATTATAGAAATTTTCCATAGGGGTTCATACATAATAATTACTATCAGTGTAGCCACATAGGGCTACTTGGGCATCTAATGTAACCCCCTCCATAATTATATCCAAAATACGCGATTAAAATGAAATAGAGACCAATAATAATCAAAACTCATTTAAAATCTCATCCTTGAGATAGGGTTTTCACAAATACCTTTTAAAATCTAATTAACTTGGACTCACATTCACATTTCGAATACAATTACTACGCGAAGATAAATCATATTCATATAAATATCAGAATGCACAATATAACTCCCGGTAATTCCGAGTTATTACCTTTGCTAAACAATCGTAGGGCACATTCGCCCATACAACTCCTCAAATAGGGATTACACAACCTTACTTGAATACATATACAAATACCCAAATGCTCAATCCAAATACATAAACATAAACCCAATAGAATGGATAACCAACTACCAACTCTCATATCAAAAGAGTCCTAGCTGCTTCTTCCACGAGCCACTTGCCCTGTCTAAATTATTGGTAGGGGAGGGTGAGATTCAAGAGAATCTCAGTAGGGAAACATTATCAATATGCAGGTAAGATAAGTGTTTAAAGCATGACATGCTTGCATCACATAACTCGTGCACACATACAATGACAAATCTATAAGCTCAATACTTCGAACGATACACATATGGCCATAGCATATATTGAAACATAGCTTCAAATCATTCATACATGTTCCACATAATCAAGCAAAGCAATAACATGCATCAACACATTAATACAATTATCAGAGCATGTAGGAGAGATAAGTTCCCTACCTTAACCCTTTGATGCCTCGAAACGTGTGCCTCAATCTACGTGCAAACAGCTCGGGGCTTTATATTTGATCCTACAATGTCAAATGTACTATTTAGACACTTCCATAGTGTTTCTAGGGGTTATATGAGGCTATATTGAAAATTTACTAAAATGCCCCCGGGGACCCAGCCCGGCTCGGCCGTACCCAGTCCGGCTGTACTTTTCCCGAAATTTTGACATAGGATATTCTAACATATTTCCACCTAAGGAATCCATTTCCGAACTTGAAATTATCAAATTCAATGTCAATTACAAAATTACCCTTGGTAGCCCCACTTTAAGGGTTTCAGGGGCGTTTTTGTAATTATGATTTTTCGGCCTTTTCCGAAAAAGTACCCAACTGTAACCCCACCTAATTTTCGCTCCTAAACTCAATGGAATCATCAAATCATTAAAAATAAAACTCTAAGACCCATTTCTAGAGTTGGCCGAAATTCTCAAGTATTCCGGGGAAAATTGGGGTTTTTTGGTTTCGGCTCCGTAAACGCGTTCCTTTCTACTCCTAACCACTTTATTGACTATTCCATTAGGTTACAACTACCATTTAGTGCCAATTTGGACAGCATAACAGCCCCACACACCCATTTTCCATTTTTGAAACAAATGACAATCCAACGAAACTTTACCGATTAAATTGTCCACAGCAGCTAGAATAGTCAATACACAAAAGTTTGGAAGTTACCTCAAGCTCCCACTAGCTTTTCTCAAGAGTGGCTGAAACCCTAGCCCTTCTTAACCATGAAAATTGAGCTTCCAACACCTTAAAGAACATAAAAGAAAAGCTTAGGAGCAAGGTTATACGCGTTAGGAGCTAGATCATCGGAGAAATCGGCTTATCTTGTGAGATTTCTCCTCTTTCTCTCTCTAAGAGCTCTCAACTTTAGCTCACTAGTTTCACCTATTTCAGCACGTCAGAAATGAGAGCTGAAGATGATGAGAAAATATTTAATTCCATGCTGATGTCATCTTTTATTTCGATGATGTCATAATTCCCATTTTCGGATTTTCTGGCAGATTTTCTGCCCAAACTTTGAAAAATCATAGCTAATTCTAGAAAAATAGAAATGAGGTGATTCTAAAGCCAAATGAAAGGTATTTAAGTCTTATTTATAGGAAAAATATGGGCCATTACCCAAAATTACCACAAAATTCCAGAATTACATAAAACGCATCGCTGACCCAAAATAGAGTTCAGTTTCCATTCCAAACTTTGGACAGTCATATCTCCTAGCTCACAAAATGAAATGGCATAAATTATATGTCCATTTTTAAGCTTAGGATGTGAAATTTAAGACTGGAAAATTTCAGAATTTTTAGACACCATTTGGTCATTCAAAACGTTCACACAAATGGACTGCCTAGAATAGAGTCCTAGAATAGAGTTACACTGAACAGAATTTCAGATTTTGCATCTTTGCTTCCAATGGTCCCATTTTCATACCAAATATCATTCCCACATAAATTCTCATAAGGAATCCATAGGAAACACCAAATCAATCAAATTTACATCACATTGACATGTTTTCACAACAATCTCAACATGTCAACACAATTCACATTTCAAAACCTAACATTGCAACTTTTCCATTCCAAAGTTCCAAACCATTTTCAATGACATCAAAACACACTATGACACCATTTCCAATACAATACCCTATTCAATTATCCCATTTATTCTAAGTCAATTTGGATGTTAATCCATAATTGAACTCAAATACAGGGTTTCGGCGCTGCTCACAACACATACGAATCAAATTCGAGTGCCAAATCACATCATATTCTTCAAAAGGGTTATTTATCACTAACCACATCCACTTTTGGAGTCATTAACCCTTAATCACAATTTGAGATCTTGCTAAACCAGGGCTTAGCAATCCACTAATCTCAGGCTATTCTCTAAGCTCAAGTCTCAAAAGTCGAGATATTACATCTAAACCTGTCCCAATGAAACGAAGACATCTTCCTGTCTACGTTCCATCGTTGCATTCCCCTTGTACGGTTCTCTTCTTTGTTCTCAGCATGCCTTTTGTCTTCACCTGTCTAAATTTTTGGTAGGGGAGGGTGAGATTCAAGAGAATCTCAGTAGTAAACAGTACCAATATGCATGCATGATAGACGCTATATGTATGACATGTTAGCTTTATCTAGATGCATGCCCCATTATGACATTTCTGCATGCTCAATGTTTCATGTAACAAAACTATGGCCACAGCAAAACAGAAACAGAGCTTCATTTGTTCAAATATGTTTTACACAATCAAGTAAAGCAATAATATACATCATTACACAAGCCAAGATATCAATTACATGCAATTAAGGTAAGTCCCCTACCTTGTGTCCCTTTTGCTAAATAGAAATAGTTCCTTGATCTACGTGTAAACAGCTTAAGCTCCATATTCAATCCTATAATGTCAAATCTACCTTTTAGACACTTCTATAGTGTTTTTGGGGATCATTGAGTCTATATTGAAAAATTACTAAAATACCCCTGGAACTCAGCTTGACCCCGCTGTACCCAATCCGACCATACTTTTTTTGAAATTTTGACATGGGCTATTCTGACATATTTCAGCCCAAGAAATCCATTTCTAGACTTGGAATTACCAAATTCATTGCCAAAAGAAAAAATTGCCCTTAGCAGCCCCATTATAAGGGTTTCAGGGGCGTTTTTGTAATTATGCTTTTTCGGACTTTTCCAAAAAAGTGACCAATTGTAACCCACCTAATTTTCCCTCCAGAACTCAATGGTACTATCAAATCATTGACAATCAAACTCTAAGGCTCATTTCTAGAGCTGGCCGAAATCCTCAATATTCAGGGAAAAATTGGGGTTTTCGAAATTCGACTCCACAGACATGTTTCTTTCTACTCCTAACCGCTTTATTAACTATTTAATTAGGTTAAAACTACCATTTTGATCCAATTTTGGTAGCATAACCCCTAGGCCATGTCATTTCCAAAAATTCAAACTAAAGACAATTTGACAAAATTTCACTAATTAAACTGTCCACAACAGCCAGAATAGTCAATATACAAAGGTTTGGAAGTTACCTCAAGCTCCTTCTGGCTTTTCCCTAATATAGCTAAACCCTAGCCCTTATTAACCATGAAAATTGAACTTGTAACACCTTAAAGAACATGAAAGAGAAGTTTAGGAACATGGTTATACGCATTAAGTACGAATTCACCGAAGAAATTGACCTACCTTGCGGGTTTCTTCCTCTTCTTTCTCTAAACTCTCTCTCTCCATGGTGCTGCACGGAAATAAAACGAAGAAGATACAGATTTTATTTATATCATATGCTTGCTTATGTCATATTTTATTATGATGATGTCATAATTCCCATTTTTGGATTTTCTGGCAGTTTTTCTACCCAAAATTTGAAAAATCATAACTAATTTTAGAAAAATTAAATTGGAGTGATTCCAAAGGTTATAGAACCTTTATTGAGTCTAGTTTCAAGGAAAAATATGGATTTTAGCCAGTTGGAAGCACATCATTCTGAAATTTAATTTCTTTGATCGCTGCTCCAGAAAATAATCAATTTCACTGGGTAAATTTGAAAAATTCATAACTTTTCATGTATAGCTCTAATTGATTTACATGCCTACCAAATTAAAGATTAGGATGTCTACTTTCATCCTGTAAAATTTCATAATTTTTGCTCATCATTTGGTCTTCCAAAACCTCACTGCCTCACAGGAATTTTCACCGAAAACGTTGTTACCTTTAATTTCTAATATCCCATGACCAAAATTAACATTACTATTGGCCAAATATTATTTTCTTATATTCCTCTACTTGGACCTCAATATTGGGATTTCTAGAAAAGTCAAGAGCTAATTCCATTTTTGTATACAAATTTCTCATACTCTTTAATTCACCAAATTTCCCATACTCTTTAAGTCACCATTTTATTCCCTTTAATACTTCGAAGATATAAGAAATGTTAGGGAATAAGTTCAAGACACCCACTAAACTGGGGACTTAACAGTCCGCTTAATTTAGGCTTACTCCAAAGGCTCCAGTCCCAAAATTTAGGATATTACTGGATGCCTCTTGTTTCTTAGTTTATATCACTTGGTCGGAGCCTATTCAAGGCCTCTCCATCGTGCACTTTTACTCTTCAATACATGTTTTAAAGAGTCATTAATTTGATCTCCTGAGGATCAAAAAGATTGCATGCCATTAGTACGGTATGCACATTACTCATATAGGTTATTTTAAAAAAACAACATCAGTAATGTCAACCATGCCATGACCTTAATAACGATCTGAGAGGTTTGATTGAATGTTGGTTATGTCCTACAAAACTTTGGCACTCCTTTGTTTTAAGCGAGGTTTTTTCCCACATTGAGAGGCTTCTCCCAAAATGGATGATTGTTTGTAAAAAAGCATGTTTTCTTGAGATAGTGTATTATGGTTTGAATTGACCATGTAAAACATGGTTTTGGACATAGGTGTTTGGGTTTGCACAACATTGCCATAAGCTTCATATTGACTATAATCTAGGGAGTAATGGGATTCCCAGTGGTTCCTACATATTTCATGGAAATATAGTATTAGATATAAACATTAAACTTCAACCATTATAATAAAAATCTGAGAACATAGGAGGAAACCTTTCTCCATGATGGTTCTTGAAGAATTTGATCCTTCTTATGTCAAGATATAGTGCATTAAAGAATATATGTTGTATAAACAAAATTAATATAATTTTATTCTCTATGTGATAGGATACTTTTAAATATGCAGAAAAATGGCTTTTATCCTATCAATCCATACAATTGGCAATATGACACTTGAAGACAAAAAGTTCATTAATTGCTAATCTTGACTGTAAAAAATGAATTATGAGTGTGAAAAGAAAAATATCAGCACAACATTGTGCTCAGTGAGGAACCATTGACTTCAAACTATTAGCTTTCCTATGCCCACAATGACATGAATCAAAGGTGATTGTAAAGAAATTATGGTAATTCAGTTAAATTCTAACTGGATGATTTGAGATACATGAACCATATTCATCAAGAAAGGTGACAGAATGGTCATTGATAACTTTTATGAAATAAGTTTTAGAATTGTAGTTGGATTTTTATCATGATAGGTGTAGACTTTGATTACACGCATAATTAATCATAAATGACAGTCACACTAATTATATCTAATATTAACAAGTTATATTGGTTTAATCAAAACATTTCTTCTTGGAATGGTGTTACAAACGATGAGGTCTTACTGTCATAAGAAGATAAAAAAGTCATTTAATGCTATCATTGACTGAATAGAACAATAAAGTGTTAGAAGGAAAGGCAACATTTTACTATGGCATTAGGCTTTATGAGGAACCATGGACTCCATACTATAAAATTTCTAATCTTTGCCCATCATGACATGGATTTTAGGTGCATGTAACAAAATACCCATAGTTTAGTCATAATCTAACTAGATAATTTGAGATATAGGAACTTGAATAAGCAAAAGAGGTGAATGAATGGTTACTAATAACATGTGTGAAGTAAGCAATAAAATGGATTATAGTATGTCTATCGTGAATAATTAATGTTCTGATTCAATTACATATGTAAATTAGCTTCTGCTTCCTCAAATATGCTTCACAGTTATGTCATCACATTTATATTAGTCATTGTTAAAATAACTTCTTGGCCCAACTAATGTGCAATCTTCAGTTACAACCAGCATTAGCCACATTCATATTTCTATCTACATGATTATGATAACTTAATCATTAATAATTGAATACAGAAACTAACATACTGTTAGAAAAAACATGATACTTTAGAAGGGAAAGAAATAAGATCCATTACAATAAAAGAACACAACTAGGAAACCATTTAAATGACATGAAAGTAAAAAAACAACGTTTAAACAGAATGAAGCCTAAACCTAAGTTCTATTGATTCTAAAAGACAAGTCAACACTCCACTTGACATTCATCCTTCTTTTCCAATAGGACGGGGCTAAGAAGAACCTTGAGGCATATTTGAGGGATCATCTTTACTACCACTCTGCTTTTCATTCAACCTTCTTTTCCATTTTACAGGTAGTTAAGGAGCATTCTAGCACAGGTTAGTGATTAGCATATCTTCATCATCTATTACTTTATTTCCTACCTCAGTAACATCAAGTTCATCAGTCTCTATAGAGGCATCACCACCGACTTCAGATGCAACAACTAAAAGCTTTTGGATCCTATAGCCAAGGAGCAAAATATTAACTACGAATATAAGATGACTATTTGAATGCAAACAATAATCAATGACGTTGTAAGATGCGCTACCATCTGTGATTTAGTTACAGATTGTCCTACATCCTGTAAAATATTCAATTGAGCATTGCAATAAGTTAGTGAGATTATTAATACATTCAACAAAACACTCTTTTGCAGCAATATTGAATAGCATACCTCTATAGATGCAGCATCAAATTCATTCATGAGGTCTTCACATACAGTAAACTCAATCATACTAATGCTAAAGCTAGGAAACTTCTTGTTATAATCATTGAGTTTCATTTTGATTAATAACTTCTTTCTGACAGGAGATTCCACCTCCTTAGGGAATGTAGTATTTTTGTTCATCTACAAAACATATAAGATTGAAGTTATACATCTAGGCATACTTTACGAATGAAGTTGTGTCTTATTTTACCGCTGGTAGACTAAGCTTTGGTTGTAAGGCAGTCTTGTTGAGTAGTTCAATAGCATGTTTGTCCCAGAAAATAATAGAAGCAGACCCTGAGTCATCTTTCACCATGTAGTAGAGTTTCATTCTATGTGATCAAAATATATTAATGTTATATTCATGCATGAATAGCGCCATCAAATACAGTTAAAGTATTTTTCATACTTTGGCTCAATTGAGTCTGGTGCTCTTTTACATCCTAGGTATAACAAAAGACTGTTTGGATTTTTCTCATTTTTAGGCTTAGGCTTTGATGAGAACTTCGTGTAGCCTATAATATCCAGAATTTTGGGATTAGAAGCTTGAGATTAAGCCAGAATCAAGTGGACTACTAAGACTCAATTTAGTAAGAGTCCCAGGATTTGTATAAAGGAAAAGAGAAGAGCTTGGTCAACAAATCCTCACCCTTTTGGTCAATAATTGTGGCTAAGACATAAAGGAAGCAATAAGAGCTTTTTGGTCAACAATTCCTCTCTATTTGGCACTATATTTTGTCCAAAATCAAGAAGAGAGAGAATTCAATTTGAAGCCATCTTATATCCATTTGATAAGTCAAAAAGGAAAGGAAAGAAAAAGAAGAAGTAAACAATTGTGGGTATAAATAAAGCAAGAAAGTAAGAGGAATATGTCCAATGTTTCCTCCTTCATTTGGAGGCAATATTTCTTCCAAATGAAGATGAGAATAGAAAAAGAAAAAGTCCAACTTAATTGACTTAAACCTCACATGGTTAATTAGCTTGGGCTTGTGCAAGAAGCCATAATTTTGGCTACATGTTCTCTTGGTAATTTTTGGCCAAGTAAATTTCAAGAAGGCATAAGTGAATATTCTCTTGGTAATTTTTGGCCAAGTAAATTTCAAGAAGGCATAAGTGAATATTGAAACTTATAACACTCCCTCTCCCCACTCAAAAAATTAGGCCAAGATCATTAAATCAAAGGGAAAATCAGATAATTCATGTGAATTTGTAAAAAGGAAACAGAAAGTGTGAATAGTAATTATTATTGAGTTTAATCCCCCGAAACACTATCGAATCATGTTTTCACCTGAAAAACCCTTCTATAATCTCCTTCTCCTCATCCTAAGCTTCATTTCTATGATTTTAGAATTTTGTTTAGAGGTGTTTGGTGAGATCTTGTCAGATAAAGTACTGCTAAATTTCAGAACCGGTTGTAGAAATGTGTACAGGTAAGCGTAAGCTTTAATTTGAATTGGTTACTTTGAGGTTTTGATGATTTTTCATGAGTTTTGTGGGGCTTAGGGTTTTTGACCAAGAGGGACATTTGGGGATTTTTGATGTTTTGATCATGTATGTGTTGTTAGATGATGATTTATGATAATATTGGTCAAGTTTGATGGTTAAAATATCATTTTGGTTGATTGTTCCTAGGGCCATATTTTGGCCAGATCAAGAAGTGAGGGAAGGAGTTTGATTTTGGTATTTTTGTGGCTTCCATTGTTTTCTACGTGAAAATAGTGTAAAAATAGGCCCTGAGTATAAATTTTAATCGGTAGAAATGAAAAACCAAAATTTGGGTTTGAAGTACTTGTGGTTAGTTGCTTCCAGTCTGGAACCAGATTGCTTGTGAGACAAATTTGATTAGTCAAATGATGTCCTATGAAATTTTTTAAAATAATAATAAACATTATAAGATTTAATTTTAGGGTTAAGGTGCAAAAATACACATGAGTTTTTGTCAAAAGTGCATCAACACCAAATGCTTTTTTTAGGAGCAAAAGTGCCCATGAGTTTTTAAAATGGGTGCAAAAGTCACATAACCCGTTATCTCAAGGACGTTGACCGTAAGTTTTAACTTTGTTGACAAAAAATGCTGACCAGAAGTGTGATGTGGAGGAATAATAAATAACTTGGAAGATGAGATGCTGACATGGCAAGGCAAATGAGGTCTGAATATTAACTAAAAATAAATAACAAGAATGAAAAAGAAAAGGGTCCATCATCACTACTTACTCATTCCAATTGTTACCTGCGTATCTTTCCCTCTTCCTCCTCCGGCTCGTTCTTCGCTGATCTCTCCCCCTCTGCTCCTTCTTCCCCAATCCCTCTCCCTTCCTCTCTTTATACCCTGTTTTCCCTCTGATCTTATATCTCCTCCCCCAAAATCATCTTTTCTGCCCTCATCATTCTCGTCTGAAAAAGCAAACACTGCCACTGCACTGGAGGTTTGTAGTGCAGATGCAATGGTGTGTGGAGTTTACGAATGATTGAAAAGCAGAGGTCGGTGGAGCGTTGTGAGGAGGAGGTGTCGTCTCATATCTCAAATCAGCTCGAGCTGTTGCCAGTGTGCTTATAGCTTTTGGTTTTCTCCTCAATGACCTAGAGAGATTTGTGTAGAGATTTGATATAAGTTTTGCTTTTATTACATGAGTCTATGTAAATATGGCTTGATTCATGCCTTTTTTTCGGAAAAAAAAGAAAAGATTCATGCCTTTTCAATTGATGCTTCTGAGTTTGATTTGTCTTATCAGATAATCTTTTTACAAGTCAGATCCCTGCTTCATTGATCTCTAAATGGACTGAGTTAATTTTCTTTGCAACTTTGAAACAATAATTTCACGGGAGAAATTCCTGCATCAATTGGCCTATTGACAAAAATTGATTTTCTTTTTCTATACAACAATACATTCTCTGGCACTATTCCTCCTGAGATTAGGAGCTTGCAAGCAATGACAAATTTAGACCTTTCTTCAAACAAATTTTTTGGTCCAATTCCTTCAACCATATGGGGACTTAAAAGCATTAAAACATAACTCTTGCCTCAAATAACCTCTCAGGAACCATCCCCATGAAAATTGGAAACCTTACTTCATTGACAACTTTTAATGTCAACAGCAATTTTCTCCATGGTGTGTTGCCCAAGACTTTCCCAGTTAAAAATGTTGCAGAATTTTTCTGTATTCACCAACTAGTTTTTGGGCAGCATTCCGAGAGATTTTGAGAAGTATAGCCCTGATTTGTGTAGTGGTTTTGTACTTGAGGACTTAAGGGTGAATAACCTCCCGTAGTCGAAGTCAACGACAAAGCGATGAAGCTTCTTTGAATGTCGCTCATCCTTGCTCGTTCCATATCGTTTGACCTCCTCCGTCCTTGTCGAAGATACTTTCCCAATTCTCGCTGAACACCTGAACCTATGCTCAATCTATTTCTTTGTCATGGAGTTGGTGGATTTTTGCTTGTGTTTAATGGAGAAATGAAACCCCTGCCACGTTTGCACGTTTGCTTAGTCAAATGCTTCAAATCATACTTGGTCTCCACGTGGCAACAAAATATTAAAGATAACAGACGTCAGTTTAAGATAACAGGTTATGTGACTTTTACACCCATTTTAAAAATTCATGGGCACTTTTGCTCCTAAAAAAAGCATTTGGTGTTGGATGCACTTTTGAAAAAAGTTTATGTATATTTTTGCACCTTAACCCTTAATTTTACATATAATATGCTCAATTTGGATTTGTACATTGGGAGATAGTAATTGTTAATGTTTGAAGTTTGAAACTGGAATTGGTTTTTGAACAGTGTGACAATGCATGGAATTTTTACTTTTATGGTTGTAGGTGGCAGTGGTTAATATTTTTCCTGCACAAAGGACTTAGAAAGCTTTAATTAAGGCTTTGAACCACTCCATTTAGATTTTTGTAGATTAAGTTATGATTTTTCAAAGTTAACTAACAAAAACTGGCAGATGAGGCTTAAACTGAGAAAATGCAAAATTTAGTCTAAGTTAAGATAATAGTCGTTATAGAGAGTTAAGGGATAACTTAGGGAACCATGGGATCACCTTAGATACCCAAGTCCTAGGAGTAAAGAGACACATAATGTATCTTGAAATAGACACTGTTTGGTACATTACCAGAGTCTTATAGATAACCGACTTGACTAAATTAAGGACAAGGTTAAATGTGAGGTAAGAGCAGTATATAGTTCATTATACTGATAACTGTGAACTACGTAATGACCTAATCTTTGACAACTCTATATTATAGGGCTTGATAGCTGTTTGGGATCTAAGACCTACCTGAGCTCTAAGAAACAATTGGATACCTTTTAGGGAAAGTGACCAAGTAGTAACTCTTGCTTTCATATGTTGTGAGATACGTTGCATGTTTATGGTATCATCATAAGTTTTAGAAGCATTCACAGTTTGAGAGGTGGTCATCCGGGGCCTATTACATGGGTGGACTCCTGGACCATGATAATTATTGTTATTCAATAGTGGAATCTGGGGCCTGTTGCGTGGGTGAACACTCAGAGCCAAGTGATTAATATACCTAGTGCTATGGTAATGTGATATACTGCATGATGTGTTTTGAATGTTGATTGCTACTTCTGTGTTATATGATGATTGTGTGACATGCTCTGTGTTCTTGTATAAATGTGATTGAATGCCTATTACTACTGAGATTCTTTTGAATCTTACTCTTTTCCTATAACAACTACAGCACAGGCTAACAGCTTAAAGAGCAAGAAGGTAAAGCCAGACAACTAGAGGACAAAGCTTAGAGATTTTATCTTCTGTTGGTTGTTTATTTTGGTACTGTATATGATATGTATAACTTAAGATCATAACTACAGTACCAGTAGTAGTAATGGTGACGGTAGCCTCTCAGACGTATGGTAAGTAAATAGTTGCCTACTAACTTGGTAAATAAAATAGAATAAGGCATCTATACACCAAAAGGCCCATAAACCAAACGACGACATAAGGGTAATAAGCAAATAGACACTTGAATACTTTGATAAAAGGGAATTAAGAAATGATGAGTTATAAAGAAGTTACAAACCACTTTCTGATAGTTTTTAAAAAGGTTTTAAACTATTCAAAAAAACACATTCAATTACAGTTTCCAACCCTATCTTGAGATTGGGAATTGAAAGAGTCTTGAAAAAAATCTCACTTAGTGGTTCAAATTCGTTGCGTAAAACTCATTAGATCGATTATGGAAATAAGGTGTTACACAATCATCATAAATCCACCTATATTTAGTCTCAAACTTTTGAATCTCACAATTGATCACAAATATACTCTCCTACGATTGAAGTAGTAACAGGTTAGACAGTATGTAGTTGGTAAACATAATAAATAACCAAGTAATGATAACCTACTGCTCTTTGCTCATGGGCTTGAGATATGGTCAAGTTTGTCTGCTGATTGACAGAACTTCTACTTGATACTGGACTCATTTGAGATGGTACATATTAACTGAAGGTAGTTACTATAGATGTGGGATGATCCTTAGTACTAAAACAAGGCACAAATGAGGGAAACATTATTGATTACAAGATTTTTTACCCTAATTAATTAACATGTACCATGATGAATGACTTTAGGGGAAATGATTCATGTTACATGTTTTTTTATCTCTCAATTAAATTGTCGACTTCTTTGATTTGTGGGTTAAATGAAACCCTAGTTGCATTTGAAAGAACTACTTATTTGATGCTTTTTTGCATTAATGAGTATAAATTACCATTAGCGCATGCACTAAATGGTTGTTAAAATGAGATAATGAAATAAATTATTACTTTTATCAATCCAGTTGTAACACCCTTAAATAAATAAATTGTTATTCATATATGAATTTTTGTTTAAGAAATATAACTTCAAAAGTAAAACATTTTTTTAGTATATGTAAAAGGGAAATTAAAACACACACACTCTTAAAGAGGGAAGTGCCAATAAAGTGCCAATATTATGGTATGGCAAGAGAAGATATAACATGAAGAAAGAAAAAGAAGGAGAGATTAAGTTGACAAGCCACGTAAGGAAAGAGAGTAAAAGAAAGAGAGAGTAATTTGGAAGAGGAGGAGTATGGGAAGACATGAAAGGAAGAGAGAAAAGGGGAAAAGTGAAGAAATGAATAAACATCTTCTAGAAAGTGAAAAGTGACGTGGGGAAAAAGAAAAAAATGGGATAGAAATGTAATAAATGAAAGTGATAAGGACACCACATAATTACAAAGTCAGCACATGTGTTCTATAAAATTCTACACATCTCACTGTCGGCAGTACGATTGCAGAAAGTAATTAAAAACACACAAAAACCTCTCACCTGTTGCAAGCAAAGTAAGAATTTCTCTTACTGAGTAATAACACCCTGTAGAGTACTATTTTCTAATTCAACTTATTCTTATTATTTTATGTCTAAACTAATCATTTCTATTTATGTCTCTATCATATATTTACTCTAATATTTCTTATTTTTGAGAAAAGTGCTAGATATTGTTGCTGTGTGAAGATCTTTGTGTTAACCCATTAGTATTGTGTGATTATTTATGGATCCACTCTAGGGGACGCCCTAGCATCTATGTGGTGAAATTATGGGTGCTCTGGAAATCAATTTATTTGTGCTAAATTTTCTCACCTCATAAAATTTGATGTTTTTTCTGTGTTTTTCTTCTTGTGAAAACTAAATACAGGGATAAATATATTTTCTGCTTAAGAGCAGCTGGGCCTTATTAGTTCAAAATTTTTATTGTTGTTACTCACCTTTGTTTTCCGTAATGCTTAGATGCCAGTCACTGAAGTTACGGTTAAGATCTAATGGGGTCCAAGTTGGGGATCTCCAAGTCATACGTAGCATCAGTGTTCATACCACAAACCCTGTCAATCCTCCACCCTTCAATCCAAGTCCACCTTCATCTTTTGAAAATTACTATGATCCTAATGACGATGTGATTGTCATTTCTCTTGAATATTTATGCCTTCTATGTATGGAAAATGTCCCTTGGACTTCCCAGACCTCCTAGTAGATCTTTTCACAACTAAAGATCCTACCAATTAGTATATTACTAAAAAGTAGTACTTAGGAATAAAATAGAATAAAGTGCTTTACTTTATTTTAGTTTGAGTATAAACAATATGATGTATCTTGGAGTGTATGTCCCCACCTTTTGTATGAACTCATGACTGATGAATGTCTAATATAAGATTTGGCTTTATCTTCTATATGATTTATTTGTAATCAGTTTTATCGGTTTCTTTATAATTTATTCCTAAAGGTATTATAACCACCGAAACATGTAAGAAAAAGGGTGGGGCTTGAGTTGAGAAAGAGAGGGAATATATCTATACATATAACTTAGACAGTACAATGGAATGTTCCCACTGTGAGCTCACGTGATAAAAGGGCCATATAGAAGTATAAGTTATATATATATATATATATGAAGAAGGGGCCTTGCACAAATTTAAAGGAAACAGGGGGTGGTTTATGATACAAAGGGGTAAAAGCAAGAACCATTAGATATTAAGGTGACCCCTAGAATTTGTCCTCTTTCAAGTAAGGAAATAGAAGGGCTGACAAAAAAAAGTATATGTTGTCAATAATTACCTATTAAATAATTAATGTGTTTTTTTAAATTTTTTTTGGGGCTTAACAATTTGGTATCAGAGCAAAATGATCCTAAAGTAGTTATTTTTGTTGAGAATTATGAGGTCTTCTTTGTTATAGAGGAAAAGAATATTATAGGATTGATGATTTTTAAACTAATTACCATGCTGCAGAAAATGGCACCGGGTCCATAAAGCCAATCCAGTAATAGTTAGGACCACATAGAAAATAGTCTGTTAAGTGCTATACTGCAAATGAATCATACTATGAGTGAGCAAGCGAAAGCAATGGCTAATGCCATAAGAACTACTGTTATTGCATGTATCATCCAATTACTTGAGGGTACTCCATATGAGCAATTAGAGAAGGACCATGAGATGGAGTCAAATGAGCAATCACTAGGTAAAGGGAATCAAAATATTCCAAATCCAACTCTTTTAAGAAAACCAATCCACCATCTTTTCTAGGGGACTCTAATCTAGTTGTAGCAGATGAATGGTTGGAGTAGATGGAAAAGATATTTGAAGTATTGAGATGTGCAAACAACCAAAAGGCATCTTTTGCCACCTATATGTTGACTGGAGATGCTAACAATTGGTGGAAGGAAATTAGGCGAGCAAATGAAATACAACGAAAACAAGTATCTTGGGTTTGAATATAAAACTTTTTTTCTGAGACTTATTTAAGGTACAATGACTATAAACCAATATGTTGTTAAGTTTGAATCCCTCTCTAAATACTCATCATGTCTCCTTAATAACCCTGATAAAACCTAGAAGGCTTGAAAGTTTTAAGCATGATTACAACAGGACATTCGTTAAGCAGTGATTGCTTTAAAAATTTGAGATTTCCCAACCTTGGTAAATAAGTATCATGTAGTGGAGAAACATCTACTGGAAGTTGAAAGGAAAAAGCAGAAAAAGAATTTCTGGGATAAAAATAGTAATGGAGGAAAACAAAAGAAGAACTTTAAACCACCACTTGACTAAGGGAAAGGAAATGGTTTCATTATACCCCTTGCAATAAATGTTGAAGATTCCATGGGAATTAGCCTTCCTATTCCGACCTTCTACCAAAAGTTTGTTATATCTGTAGAAAGCTCGATCACTTCACTGGAAACCATCCTCTCAACCAAAGGAAAGCTGTTAAGGAACCTAATTCGGCTCAAAAACCTATGATGAAAGGAAGAGTCTACACCATAAATGGAGAAAATGTTATTGAATCCAAGAATCTGGTGCAAGGTAAATGTTCTATTTGAAATGTGCCACCACTTGTACTTTATGACTCTGGAGCTACTCACTCTTTCATAGCTACGAATTGTATGACAAAGTTAAATATGCCTGTGCCTGAATTACCTTGCCAACTTTATGTCTCTACACCTATATGAGAGGAAATTGGTACAACTGCTGTCTGTCTTAATTGTCATGTTCAAATTGATAATAACTCTTACACTGCTCATCATGTCTATTTATGATTAAGACATATAGATGTTATTTTTAGGATAGATTGGTTAACTCTGAATCAAGTAATGATAGATTGTTCACGAAAACTTGCAATCTTTCCTACAAATTCTGTGATTATTCACCTCATTACTTACCTTAGGGATATGGGAATAAAAGAAGGAGATACTAAAGAAATATGAAAGGAGAATTTGGATATTGAAAAAATACCTATAGTTAGTAAATTTCTTGATGTATTTCCCTCTAATATAACCACCCTCCCACCTAAAAGAGAAGTAGAGTTTTTAATAGATTTAATTCCAGGAATAGGACCTATATCTATTGCACCCTATGCATCTCCTTTAGAACTTAAAGAACTAAAGACCCAAATAGAGGAACTACTAGAAAAGGAATTTATCTGACCAAGTTTTCCCCTTGTGGGGCCATTTTGTTTGTTAAAAAGAAGGATGGAAGTCTCCGATTGTGCATAGATTATAGGCAATTAAACAAAGTGACAATTAAAAATAAATATGCTCTTCCAAGAATAGATAACTTCTTGGATCAATTGTGAGAAGTTTGAATTTTCTCAAAAATAGATTTAAGGTCGGGATACCACCAAATAAGAGTGAAGGCAGAGGATATACCTAAGACCGCATTTAGAACTCGTTATGGACACTAAGAATTCTTGGTAATGCCTTTTGGGTTGACAAATGCTCTAGTAGTATTTATGGACTGTATGAATCGTATCTTTAGACCTTTTTTAGATCGTTTTGTTGTAGTATTTATTGATGATATTCTAATTTATTCTAAATCAGTAGAAGAACATGGTAGACATCTCCAAATAGTTCTTCAAACCCTTAAAAAAGAAAAAAAATGTTTGCTAAGTTTGAGAAATGTGATTTTTGGCTTAAAGAGGTAAAATTTTTGGGCCATGTCATATCAGGGGATGGGGTGTCAGTAGATCCTGATAAAGTAAAGGCTATATTAAAATGGAAAAGACCTTAAACTATTACTGAAATAAGGAGTTTTCTTAGATTAACTGGCTATTATAGATGTTTTATTTGAGGATTTTCATAAATAGCTTTACCTTTAACTAGATTGACATGAAAAGGTATTCCATTTACATGAACACAAGAATGTGAGGAGATTTTTGAGGAGTTAAAAGAAAAATTAACTACTTCCCCAGTTTTAATTCTTCCTGATCCCTAAAGGAATTTTGAAGTATATACTGATACTTTAAAGAAAGGTCTAGGTTGTGTTTTAATGCAACAAGATAAAGTTGTTGCATATGCTTCTAGAAAACTTAGACCATATGAGGAAAATTATCCTACCCACAATTTGAAATTAGCTGCCATAATTTTTGCCTTAAAGACTTGGCGGCATTATTTGTTTGGGGCTAGTTTTGAGGTTTTTAGCGATCATAAAAGCCTTAAGTATCTTTTTGATCAAAAAGAGCTAAACATGCAACAAAGAAGATGGGTGGAATTAATAAAGGATTATGATTTAAATCTTCATGATCACCCGGCAAAAGCAAATGTATTTGCTAATGCGGTAAGTAGAAAATCCCTTCAAGTAGCCTCATTAATGATAAAGGAGAGTCAAATGATGGAGTACTTTAGGGATTTAAGACTCTATGGTAATTCTACCTCATAGTTTGCAATTAAGTGAGTTAAGACTGAGAAGTGGTCTAAAAGCCCAAATTCATGAATTCTAATAGAGAGGTCAATTTTTGCAAAATCAAATAGGACGCGAACATTTTACTCATGACCAAGAGGGGACCATTTTGTTTCAAGGAAGAGTGTGTGTACCTAAGGAAGGAGATATAAAGAAAAGGATTCTAGAAGAAGGGCACAACAGTATTTACACCATCCACCCATGATCAACTAAAATGTATCATGATCTAAAAAAATGTATTGGTGGCCAGGTATGAAAAAGAAAATTGTGAAATTTGTGTCTAAGTGTCTAGTTTGTCAAAAGGTTAAAATAGAATATTAAAAACCATCTAGACTACTTCAACCACTAACAATTCCTGAATGGAAGTGGGACTATATCACGATGGATTTTGTAGTAGGACTGTCAAAGACCAAAACACGGAAAGACTCAATTTGGGTTATTGCTAATCAACTGACTGAATCAGCTCATTTTTTACCCATTGAAATCAATTATTCTATTGACCAACTTGCTCAATTATATGTAAAGGAGATAGTAAAACTGCATGGAGCACCTACTAGCATAGTATTTAACAGAGATCCCAGATTTACATCAAGATTATAGGGAGCCTTATAAGAAGCTTTTGGTATAAAAGTACATTTTAGTACAGCTTACCATCCTCAAACCGATGGTCAATCCAAGTGAACCATTCAAACCTTAGAGGATATGCTTAGAGCTTGTAGCCTTAAGCAGGGGAAAAATATATACCATTAGTAGAGTTTGCTTACAATAATAGTTATCATTCAAGTTTCGGTATGGCACCGTATAAAGCTCTCTATGGAAGGAAATGTAGATCTCCTACAAGTTTATTTGAAGTAGGTAAAGGGAAATTATTAGGACCCGAGTTAGTATAAGAGACCACAGATCAATTAAAGTTGATAAAAGAAAAGATGTTAGCAGCATAAAGTAGGCAAAAAAGCTACTCAGATAAAAGGAGAAAACACTTGGAATTTGAAGAAGGGTCTTATGTCTTTCTCAAAGTCACTACTACGGGAATAGGAAGGTTACTTAGAACTAAGAAGTTAAGCCCGAGATATATTGGACCTTTCCAAATTCTTAAAAGAATTGGGCCAGTGGCTTACTACATTACTTTACCACCAGCCTGTCTAATATTCATCTTGTATTTAATGCCTCTCAACTTCTAACATATATTCATGATCCCTCACATATTCTAGTCGAGGAGCCAATACAAATACAAAAGAATTTAAAGTATCATCCAAAAGCTATTAGAATTATGGATACAGATCAAAAGCAACTATGACATAAGACTATTTCTCTGGTAAAAGTGTTATAGGAAGGACTAACTCAAGATGAAGCAACCTGGGAATTAGTGGAAGAGATACGACAAAAATATCCTAAATTGTTTTACTAATGTATTTATAAATTTTGAGGACGAAATTTTATTTTTAGGGAGGGAGAAATGTAACACCCTCAAATAAATAAATTGTTGTTCATATATGACTTTTTGTTTAAGAAATATAACTTCAAAAGTAAAACATTTTTTTAGTATATGTAAAAGGGAAATCAGTATGTATATATAATTAAAGAGGGAAGTGACAATAAAGTACCAATATTTTGGTATAGCAAGAGAAGAGATCACATGAAGAAAGAAAAATAAGGAGAGATTAAGTTGATAAGCCACGTAAGGAAAGAGAGTAAAAGAAAGAGAGTGTAATTTAGAAGAGGAGGAGTAGGGGAAGACGTGAAAGGAAGAGAGAAAAGGAGAAAAAGTGAAGAAATGAATAGACATCTTTTAAAAAGTGAAAAGTGACATGGGGAAAAAGAAAAAAATTGGATAGAAATGTGATAAATGAAGGTGATAAGGATGCCACATAATTACAAAGTCAGCACAAGCGTTCTATAAAATAATGCATATCTCAATGTCAGCAGTACCATCCGTACGGTTGCAGAAAGTAATTAAAAACACACACAAAGACCTTTCACATGTTGCAAGCAAAGTAAGAATTTCTCTTACTGAGTAATAACACCTTGTAGAGTACTACTTTCTAATTCAACTTATTCTTATTATTTTATTTCCAAACTAATCATTTCTATTTATGTCTCTATCATATATTTAAACTGATATTTCTTATTTTTAAGAAAAGTGCCAGATATTGTTGTTGTGTGAAGATCTCTGTGTTCACCCATTAGTATTGTATTATTTGTGCATCCACTCTAGGGGACACCCTAGCATATCTATGTGATGAAAATTTATGAGTGCTCCAGAAATGAATTTATCTGTGCTAATTTTTCTTACCTCAAAAAAATTTGGTGTTTTTCTTATTTTTTCTTCTTGTGAAAACTAGAGACAGGGCTAAATATATTTTCTGCTTAAGAGTAGCTGGGTATTATTAGTTTAAAATTTTTATTTTTATTACTCACCTTTGTTTTACATAATGCTAGATGCCAGTCACTGAAGTTATGGATAGGATTGAATAGGTCCAAGTTGGGGATCTTCAAGTCGTACGTAGTATCAGTGTTCATACCACAAACCCTGTTGATCCTCCACCCTTCAATCCGAGTCCACCGCCATCTTTTGAAAATTACTATGACCCTATTGATAACGTGATTGTCATTTCTCCTGAAGAATTTATGCGTTCTGTGTATAGAAACTATCCCCTGGACTTCTTAGACCTCCTAGCAGACCTTTTTGTAACTGAAGATCCTACCAACTAGTAGATTACTAAAAAGCACTGCTTAGGGATAAAATAGAATAAAATGCTTTACTTTTATTTTAGTTTGAGTATAAACAATATGATGTATCTCAGAGTGTATGTCCCCACCTTTTGTATGAACTCGTGAATGAGGAATGTCTAATATAAGATTTAGCCTTATCCTCTATATGATTTATCTGTAATCAATTTTATGGGTTTCTTTACAATTTATACCTAAAGGAATTATAACCATCAAAACATGTATGAAAAAGGGTGGGACTTGAGTTGAGAAAGAGAGGGAATATATCTTTATGTATAACTTAGATGGTACAATGGAAGGTTCCCACTGTGAGCTCATATGAGAAAAGGACTGTCAATACCTATTTTCATTTTGATATATACACAGTAATAGAGGCATAGTTCTACAGGCATACAAAAATAGCACAATTATACTGATACTAAGTATATGTTTATATACAAGAGTCTCCTCGTAGGGTTCGATAAAATATATACAATTGTTCAAAGTACTTAAAAATAAAAACTACATATAACCACTAGCTTTCCTCCTCAGAATCCGCACCCTCAATTGCCCATATCTACTGCCTTGCCCTTGGAGCCACTAGCTCCTGCTAGAATTTTATTGTTTTGAAAAAGGGTAAGATTCAAATGAATCTCAGTAGTAACAAATAATCTATAATAGAAAATGCAATGATAAGCATGCCAACTACCACATATAACAACATTATACTAACCCACAACACAGTTAAGTTCAGTTCAATTCAGTAAAAAATGTTCAGAGCTAATAATTGTTGCAACTCCTATTCTTTTTATACCTCAGCTGGGCTCGTGGCCACAAACTGTGCATTCAGTGTACCCGTAGGCACTGTGTTCAGTTATGTTTAGTGTACCCATAGGTACTATGCTTAATCATGCTTAGTGTACCCGTAGGCACTATGCTCAGTCATGTTCAGTGTGCCTGTAGGAACTATGTTCAATCATGTTCAATGTGCCCGTAGGCTGGTCTTGTTCTTGCATAGATTTCTTGTGCTCAGGGCAGATATCGAATCCTATACATTAGAATTTAAGGATGACAAGTTATTACCTATTCCAATTCTTTAACAATTCATAATACTTGGGTTGGTTATCATTATAGTTATTTAATCAAGTCAACTAAGGAGCTAAAGTAGTCAATTAACCTTAAAGACCAATTTTCTAATCTTGGAGTTCATAGTTATTACCATGAGCCATTACCTTTGAATTTTAGCACATTTGAACCAAAAAATCTACTAGAATTTTTCATCAAATTTGAAAAATCATATCTTTATATACAAAAATTGAATTTTAGTAATTCTAAAGGCCATGCAACCCTTATTTAGTCTATCTTCAATGAAAAATATCAGCCACAACCAGTTGGATGCACCGCATTCCCAACATTGTCATTTATTGCACACTACAAGAATTCAACCCAATTTCATGACCTAACTTCAAAAATTCATAACTCCCAGTTTACAAATTGAAATGATCCAAATGACCTACCAAATTAAATCTTGATATGTCTACTTGTATTCTAGAAAATTTCATATTTTGTTGACATCATTTGGCTATCCAAAAACACCACATAATTAGGGTACCTTGTTGGAATCCTATTCGGGTGGAAAATTCAATTTTGAATTTTGAGTTTTGATGACCCAAAATTCATAGTCCAAGGCTATATCCACACAATTTTTCATGTAGAACACAATGGTAATATCAAAATGAACAACTTCCCATTACTTCATGGTGCCCTATTTAGGTCAGAATTTTAGGGTATTTCACAACAAACAACCACTTCACTATTTAATCACTAAACTTAGCTTATTGGCCTCCAAACCAACATATAAGCATATACATAGGATGAAAGCTTCATGATCCCTAATATACGCTAAAAACTGAAATTAGGGCTGTCACAATAGCCCACCAAAACTCAGCCAATCAAAGCATCATATACATCAAAATAATGATCTTACTCACCTCTTACTTCTTCTTACGTTCTTTTCTTGCTTCCTCAACTTTTGTTCTTAGATGATGGCTCAAAACACCTCTTCTTGAAATTATATAACCATAGAAATGAAGCTCTCATCAAGAGAAACAATATTTATGAAGAGTTTTTGAGCCATAGAAAAGGTTAAGAAGGTGAAAATCCATATAGAAGATCTTACCTAAGACTTGCTCTTCACTTTCTCTTTTTTTTGTTGAACTTGGCTGACTATAAGGAGGGATGAGAGAGTGAGTTATGATCAATTTTTATCTTTCCTTATCCTCTTAATATCTGATAAAAAAGGTGGCCAAAATAAAAAGAAAAGTTGTGGCTAATATTAATTCTTTGGTCATACATTTTTTTGGTAACTTCTAGGTGCAATTGGTACAAGAAGAGTGAGCTTTTCTCTTTCCTTCTTTCTTCTTTCTTGAAGTGCTTGACCGACTTGTGCTTAGGCAAAAAGGTGAGGAGATCCTTTGATTAACTTTTCTCTCTCTTTCCCTTATGATTTGAACGTCCAACATATGCTTAAGGTCAAGGAAGTATATTGATTAAATCCTAGCCACTTTTGTTGACTTTAAGTGTAAGAATATATCAAATAAATTCTCTTCCTTTCCTTTCTCAAAGCTTGAGCAAAATATTGGAGTTAAGGGATACATATATATATTATTTTAATCTTGCATAAGAATAGAGCAATGAGGGGATGTTTTTCTTGTAGAAAAAGGGAAAAGAGTGTGTTGACTTGGTCTTACATTTGCCTTGTGTCCAAATAAAAGGAAAATATGAGGATATTGCTTTAATTATCTTCATCATTACTTCTACTTTGTAAGAGCAAACCTTAGCCCTTCATTTTGTTTCCCAAATCTATTCTCAAGATCAAGTAGCAATTAACTCTTGATCATGGCAAAATTAATTAAGGTGCCATTAAATCCTTTTATTTCACTATCTATTACATTTAGCCCTTAGATGTATTTTGGGATATTACAATCTGCATCTTTAACCTATATCTATATCTATAGTTTATAACAGATTAAAAACATACCTAATAATTAACCAACATCAAAGATACATAGAAAAGCTCTATAGGTGCAACCTTTCAAAAAACATTCCATTTCCTCAGAACTCTAACAACTATAGTCCACATGTCTGAGCCATCATGCAAGTCCTTAATCAAAGAAGCAAACATGTAGAGGTTATGGAAATTGTAATATAATATTGATCTTGTTGGTAGAATTTAGAAGGAACTTCAATATGCTATAAGGATGGTAGATAATATGCAATTTATAGAATTTTTCAAACTTTCAAACTTTTGAACTCAAATTTTTAGAACAAACTGTTAGATTTAATTAAAATTTTGGCATGTATAGTACGGGAAGTGGAGCTCATACCAGGTAAAAGGTGATAAAAGAAGAAGTATTTGCCAAAGCAACTGTTAGGCTCGATCCACAATAACATGTATAGTTGTTGATGGGCTCAATACTAACATAAGAGTAGAAAACATCAGTCAATAGATACCTAGGTAGCTGAAAAGAAGGACAAAAGGTGAATGGTTTGATGGGGAAGGAAGAAATGGAAGTAGCATGAGGAGCTATTTTTTCTTTATTCAGGGATTCCAACTTTAAGATTAATGAAGTAAGTTGAACCCACTCTTAAAGGTTCTACGACCTGATAGAAAAAAGGTGCCTCATCCCACAAGTTGTAAGGATTAATAGAAAAATTGTTCGGCATAATCAATAACACCTACAGTATATGGTGTAAAGCAAGAAAACATCATGAAATAAGGAAAACCTCTACATGTAAAGTAGGGGCGTGAGTTAAAAATTTTGCAAGCATGTATAAAGCATAATAGGTACTAAGGTCGCAGAAGGTGAAGTGATTTGACAATTGTGAAAGTTATGTAAAACAATTGATATGTTATCCTAGGACTATTTAACTTAATAGGTAACACATCAAATCACCTATATAAATGAGTAGAAACAAAAAATGATTCCAATAGAACTTGTCAAGATGTAAATCAATGACATCCTCAGTTACTAAAATGATGTATTACTAAACCTCGAGTAAGGGAAAAGCAATTGTAAAAGCAAATTTTATAGTATAGTCTGCGGCATTGACCTAATTGAAGGGACAATATAAGAACAAAAATCAACATCATGAAAGAAACATATAGGCAAAGCCTATACATGCTAAAAAAAGGCTAAAAGTTTATATGTAAAGCAGTTCTTTACAATATAAGACTTTAGCAATATTGTCAATTTCAATTACCTTATAGAGAAAGAAAGTAGAAGTTCAAGATGCTAACCTGGAAAGTGATTAGATACTATTAAAATATAACTATCCAAAATGATTAATTAAATATAATGCGTTGTAGGAAAACATTGAACGATGTTCACATTGGTTGGTTATAAGCATCATCCTCATCTAACTAATAGTCCTAATTCAACCAAATAAGTGGTTATTTATAAGTCAGTGCTAGACACATTTGTCCACAACTCTACCATACATAGTGAACTACAGACATATTGATACCCTTTAAAGTTTTGAACTCGAATTAATTAGTTTCCTCCAACAATGGAAAGAGATGAGTATGCGACATATAGGACTATAGTGTGGTCTATTAGATCTCATTGAAGAGATTGAATTTGTTGATGAAGTTAGAAATCTTCTAATATATTCAGGTAGCTATAATGTTTTTTAGGAGGTGGAGTCGTTTGTCGTTGTATGACAACAAAGCTGGTTATAACAGAATGCAAGCCAGTTTATGTAGGATCCTAACACTGGAATAGTCTGAGATACTTTTCGTTCAAATACATATATAGACTACTGAAATTTAAAGACTTCTTCAACCATGAATAGGATGCCATCCATAACTCAGCATAGTAAATGCAATTTATAGATTCACATACTCCATACTTAAGACTCAAAAAACCTGTTAAGGATAGTGAGCCACTTCTAATCCAGGACTTGAGCAGTTATACATACCTCAGGGTAATGCTGATAAATAAGAATATGCTAAGTATATTATGTTAGAAACGGTTGACACCTAAGAAGGGAAGAATTAGGTGTAAGATAAAAACTTAAGAACTTTAAAAGCTTTTTGAATCATAGAGAAATCAATAAGTATGAAAGTAATAGATCAGAAATCCACAGACAGTTATTCAGATCATATATACTGGAAATATAAGAGCTTAGGGAAGAGAATATGTAAACTGTAATTTATCTTGGATCTATCCAATCCTCGATGACCCACGTCTAGTTAACATGCACCACCTGAGATTTTCAATCCACTATCTTCTTGTTTAATCTGAGCACAAGAAAAGCCTTTACAATCCCTCAAGTTTGACAGGCACTTTAGAACCTTAACAACCTCAAGCTTAATCTCGTACTTGAGAATCACTCCCCCTTACAACTTATAAGGTTACAATCTGTTTCCCATTTAAAATCCCAATCTTGAATAACTCTCACAAGGGTATATTAGTGTCAATGGTTTCACCCAAGAGGTGGAGTGAATTGGGTAATATTAAAAAAAATTTAAAAATCACAATAAAAAACTTAATTAAAAGATAAGGTTGGAGAAATTTCACTGAAATGTACACCGAAGTCTATTCTGGTTTGGTCTTAACCTCTTGACCCATGTCTAGTCCTCAGAGTGCCTCTGAGATTTTCACTATACTTTCAATATTCAATGGATTCTTGGCACCATAGTACAAGAGAGTTCCTCAATAAGACACTGACTCCCCATTACACTTTGTAAGTAGATACCCTCATGCAAGGTCCAACTACATTGATATTCTCTATATAAGAGTAATGAATAAGGTTGTAAAATCTCTCTTAAAGATTTGATAAAAGAATACTGAAGAGCAATAAGAATATCAGAGAATATCAGATAGAAACAGAGTACTTTGTGTACAGAATTGATTTTGTCATTCATTAGTTGCTTTATCTTGAATCCTTCCCTATTTATAGGTGAAATGAATTTAATGACCATTTAAGAGTGCTCAAAGCATTCAAATCTGTCTGTTAGAGAGTAAATATAGTTGTTTGATGAAAGAGAGTATTTTTATTGCTTATTTCTACTACACAATTAATGCTTCTGACAAGATTTGCTTTTACAAATTTTAAAGACAATTTAGAGATTAAGCACCTGAAACTTATAAATAAATATGATTAATAATATTTAGAAGTAGTATAAGAATATAGGATGTTAATCATGATGAATAAAAAAGGTATGAAGATTATCAAGAAGCTGGTTTAAGAGTCTAATGAACAATTATTCGAGTGTGATTTAGAATCACTCGAGTGGTCCCTTGTCACTCGAGTATTTCTTTATTACTCGAGTGTTCAAGTGATCTTATGCTAATAATCACTAACAAGTGACTTGGTAGTGATGTTTGTGAAAATGAATATCACTCGAGTGCATATTCATTTTGTAACACCCCAATTTTTGATTAAGGGCTAATGATAATTATTGAGGATAATTATCGAGTGAAAGTGGAATAATTATGTGTTTTGGTGGCAATATTAATTAATATGCCATAATTAGTGGAAATTGAAAGAATGAAATTGTTAAGCAATAAGTTAGTGATTAATAGAGAAATTAATTACTAGCTAAGAGGAAAATGAGAAGTGTAATTAAAATGGCTAATGGAGGGATTAAAGTGGCTAATTGGTGACTTAATTTGTGGAGAGCCAATAGAAATATGACATGTGGCAAAAGAGGGTGTGAAGAGAAAAGCATGGGAAAAGTCAAATGGCAATTTAATATGATTCTTTCTCTCTCTTCCTCTCCTCATTTTCAGCTAAACAAGGGAGTATGGGGGTGGCACCATCATTTCAACCTCTCTATCACTCTTCTCTCTCCTATTTCTTCCTCCATTTCTACACCATTATTACCCAAGAAAGAGAAAGGAAAAAGCTTGAGAAAGGGGTAAGTAAATGACCTCCATTGCTCAAGTTCTCTTCATTAATGTTGTTCCTTGAATGAAGAGCTTCATTTTAATGTGTATAGTTTAGCCATTGGTGTTATTTTAAGCTCCCACAAAATTTTGGAAATTGGTGAATCAAGAAGTTTCTTTGGAAAAGTTAAAAAGGTAAGTGAGACCAATCTTTCTATCTATGTTTCATGCCATTGTATGAAGTTTGGAATTTTTGGTATTTATAGCCTTGAATTAAAAAATGATGATCATTGGGTAGTGTAGCATGATATAGTTCTGGAAATGGTGTTTTGGTATAAGTTTGGGATAGATAGATTGATTTGGGAATTGAATGATTGAGTTTAGTGATTTTGGAAATTTGATAATTATGTTGCCCAAAACCAAAGCATGATAATAGAATAGGATTTTAGTAATTCTGTTGATTCCATTGAATTTCTCGGATGTTTTTGTGTGAGAGTAGCTTTGGTAGAGGTTTTGAGGTTATTTGGAACACTTGGGAAAAGTTGGAAATAGTGGTATATTTTTCTACGTTTCTAGTTTCTGATAGGATCACTCGAGTGATCTGGGGATTCACTCGAGTGTGGGATAAATATCACTCGGGTGAAGTTGAGTTTTACTCGAGTGTTATGGGTATATTCGTTGTTCTCTTCAGTTTTTCTATTGGGCTTTCTGGAAAATCTCAAGAGTGTATAGTCTTACTTGCAAGTGTTAATCCATCACTCGAGTGTAAAGTCCTGTGCTCAAGTGCTCCTCTTCGTGGAAAACTCTTGTGCTCTCGGGTTCTCACTTTCTGGACTTCACTCTCTAGTGCTCGGGTGAGGCATTTAGCTATCACTCGAGTGAGGTCCAGTGTGCTCGAGTGTTGTAGTTTCTGAAAAGGTCCTTGTGCTCTCGGGTGTTCACTCGCTGTTGTTTACTCTCTAGTACCCGAGTACAGACTGTACCATCACCTGAGTGAGGCATTCTTCACTCGACTGTCAATACAATCTCACTCAAGTGAGGTCATCTTCACTCAAGTGTCACAGTAGAAAATATCAGTTTGAGCTTTTAAAAAGAAGATCTTTGGGGATAGTCTTCTAACCCTTAGAGCTATTGATAGAGGTGTTTGTGGGAACTCAAAGAGCAATAATGATAACCAATTAAGTATTAAGAAGTCATTGAGAATTGGAATAGAGAATTGATACTTCATCACTCATTATGAATTATAGGATACGACGTGTGCCCTACTCGGGAGAAAACAGTACCAGAACGTGCACGAAAGGAACGAGCAAGTAGTGATTTCTCTCTCATATTGTGTATGATATCTGGTATGCATAATTTATCATAGTGTTTATGAAATGTGAATTTGTGCTTAGTGAAATGTGAAGGAAAAATGTGCCATGGTTCTTTGCAGCGTGAGCACTTCAGTGTGAGCCGTTTAGGGAGTGACAGTGGTCATCTCTAGTTCGGCAGTTGAACTGCCTTCGTAATCGACATAGATTTATTGTGAACTGTTATATGAAACCCATATGTGGTGTAATATATCTATTGTTGTGAAATGTGATGTGTGTGATACAGCGTGAGCATTTTAGCGTGAGCAAGCGTAAGGGTGACATGAGTCATACCTGCCCTTGTTGCTGTAACTGCCGTTATAGTTGCAATATCAATGTGATATGATTACTTTCATGCCTTATTGTTGTGCACATTATGAGTGATTTGACACTACGGGGATTCTTTAGAATCTCACCCTCCCATTAACCATGTTTTAGACAGGGCCGAAGGATCGAAAGGAAAGCGGGTGACGAAGAGTGGGTGAGCTCCAGTTTAGGAGTTTATATTTTTTGTTAATGGTTATCATATATAATATCATTTGGATATTTTGGGAACAAGTGTATGTATATTAAGATGTGTGACTAGTTTTGTGTAATCCCCAAGTTAAGGTTATTAATTATCGGCTTTGTGCCTTTGTATAAACCCTTGTTTAATTAATGGAACCCGAGTGTATCGGGAATTTATGATGTACTCTGATATGTATGAATGAAATCAACCTGCACAGACCATTTATGAATTGAAATGTGGATATGAGACCGTTGAGAATAGGTTTTATAAAAGTTTTTGAAAACCCCGATTTGGGAAATTTGATTTTGTTAAAGTCCCAAATCAGCTAAGGTCTCTAATTTCAAAATTAATTTCGTTTTTGCAAACTAATCTCAGCCTATGGTTGGAAGGGGGTTACACATTCACTCAAGTGATCTTTCATATGTTCTGTAAGAGTTAAGCTCAATCACTACTAAGTGACCCGCAAGTGATTCATATCAATCGAGTGATTTTCACTTAGTATTTTTCAGTACTTTCAGATTACTTGCAAGTGCCCTACAAGTGATCATGGATCACTCGAGAGATTTTCTCAATCACTCGAGTGATCTTCATTAGAAGATCACATCACCTTAGGATCACTTGCAACTGACTCATAAGGGATTGACATCACTCAAGTGATCTTGTCTTTATTGCACAGGTGATAAAGTTTATCACTCAATTGCACAATTATGTCACTCAAGTGATATGTTTCATCATATCACAAACTCTTATATTACTGGCAAGTAATGCCAATCACTCGAGGGCTTACCCCATCATTAGAGTGATTTAGACTTTAAAACTTTCACAAGTTTTGATCACCATTGAGTGACTTGCTGAAATTTTGGAAGTAAAGTTTCATCACTCGAGTGCATCCACTATCACTTGAGTGATCCTCTTTGAAAATATTGGTTCTTACTTAGCTATCACTCAAGTAATTTTCCTAAGGTAGAGAATATCAAAACAGAGTTTCACTTTTCTGATTGTAAATCACTTGAAGTGAGAAACCATCAATCAAGTGACTTGTCGATTTAAGTTTTTCCAACAGTACTTATATCACTCGAGTGCTTAAACTTAACTTGAGTGACTTGAATCATTAAGTCAACTGTATCATCTTTTGTGTTATCAAGATTTGTTATCATCAAAATATTATAAGAACTAATTGGATACAGTGATTACAATAAAAGCATACTTCAATCTATATAAAGTAGATAATGATTAACACTGAAGTACGTGGAAGTATAATTATAGAGCTTTTGTCTAAGATTCAAAGTGTCGGCATTTTGGCATTATGTGTGTCAAACCCCTTAACATTTTGATAATATACAGAGTAACAATGCAACAATTCAATAAGCATACAGAAATAACACAGCAATACTGATATTAAGCACTTGGTTGCATTACAAGAATCCCCACAGGGTTTGAAAAATATATACATATCCCACAAAAAAACAAAATAAAACTAAAGATAACCAACAGCAACTTTTGATCTAAACTGAAACCCTAGTTACAAGTATCTACCTCTTTGGCCCTGGAGCTGCTTCTACTAGCTGAGTAAGTTTAAATTTATGGAAAGGGGTGAGATTCAAATGAATCTCAGTAGTAATACACAATCAATCATATAAAATGAGATAAATAAACATGCAATAACCATTTAAGTAACAGAATTATAACACCGTAAATCTCATTGTTGGTTCCAGGACAAATAATTGTTTGTACCGCTACTGGCCTTGCTGTGTGCACTGTTCATTATCATATGATTGTATGACCCCTACTTGTTTGTCCTGTTCTAGCGCAGATGATTGTCTGCCCAGACTTGTCTCACTGTCCTAGTTGCGTCCCATTGGGCTTAGTGGTACTTGTGTTTTTTCCTACAAGTGGTACTTATGCTTTTCCCACACTACAACTAGGTTGTGTGTCTAAAACTTGTGTTACAGAACATGGCAATATAAAATAAATAAACAATCACATAGTGTATGAAAGATAGTGTTACTACTTGAATTGCACTTTCCTAACTTGTTTATCGTCTAATATCCTTATTTCAGCTCGGGCTAGTTATAAGTCCTAAAATTTCAAATTTACAAGAATTGAGTTATTACTCATTCATGTTCCTATTCTAAACTTATTTTGTTAGTTATCTTTACCCCTAGAGTTCAAGGTAATTACATTTTACCATTACCTTTTAAATTTCACATCTTGACTAAAAACTGTCCGAATTTCATCAAACTTTGAAAATTCATATCTTTATTTATAAATGTCCAATTGCTATGGTTCAAAAGGTTATGTAACCCTTATTAAGTCTATTTTTAAATAAAAATATTGTCTTTAGTCAACTGGATGCATAACATTCCAGTATTTCCATTTATTAGACAATGCCTCAAAAACTTGCTAGTTTTACTTGGCTAACTTCAAAAATACACAACTCTTAGTGTACATATCCAAATGATTTATATTACCTATCAAATTAAAGCATGACTACTTTTATTTTGAAAAATTTCACATTCATTAGACATCATTTGCTTACTAAAAAACACATTACAATAAGACTGCCTCACAGGAAAAATACACTGGCAGCACAGTTTACATTCTCATTTCAATGTTTAATTTCAATGATCCAGAATTTATAGCCAAAGGCTATTCCTACACAGTTTTTTGTGTAGAACATAATGAAACCATCAAATTAACCAAATTCCAGCACTAACCCTCTGTTTTGCGGTTGGCCAAAAATGCCAAAGTTAAATGGAAAAATGAGTTTTTATTATTGCACTTAATTAAACTCTTCCTTTTCACTTGTAATCATGTGATTAACCACTTAAACACATATTAATCATGATTAGTGGCAATTTGGGTAGCATAACCCCTTGGGTTTGTACATCCCAAATTACAAAATCAAGCCAAAACAAGCCACCAAGCAACCATAACAACAACTAAGCTATCTTGAATCATCAAAAAAATCAAGGTTTATGTGATTACTTCTTGTTTCTCTTTCTAAGCTCTCAAAACTTTCGCCTCTTCCTTCTTTCTTGCTCTTGATTTTGCCTTGCTACACATGTATTTCAAGATGACATAGAGATTAGGGAGGGGTTGTCATGAATTTGGAAGCATAACACTTGAAATCACAATATACTTACCTTAATTTCACCTTCTCTCTCTCTCTCTCTCTCTCTATTTCTTTCCTTACAGATAAAAAATGATCGTTGGGAAGGAGATAATGATCTCTAAAATATCATATCCCACCTCCTTAAATAATAGTATTTTAATGCTAATTAACATATGACTTTTGACTTTATTGCTTCTTTTTTTCTTTTTTTCCTTGGCTAAAGAAGGTTACACATGGCTTCTTCTTTTTTCTGTGTCCCCTTGCTTGATAGGCAGGAATTCTGTTTCCTTCTCTAGCCGCACTGACTTGGGAAAATATTTCTCATTAAATTGTTGTTGAAACAACTCCCAAAGTCAATGGCACATTTTGACTCTTTAGTGTTAAGGCGATATTCTGCCACCAACGATCTGCATCACCCTCAAGCTTATAGATGACCAGACGTGCCTTCACCTCGGACGGGCACTCAAGAACCTCAAAGATCTTCTCTAGCCGATTCAACCAGTCTTCAGCTGCCTGAGGATCAAATCTACCTTTGAACACTGGAGGTAGGTGTTTGCAGAATTTAGAGACCCAAAACTGAAGATCCCTTTCCTCTCTAGCTGGCACCCTATATGACTCTTGATTCAGAACAGCATGAGGTGGGGATTCTAGCAGTCTTGCGTCCCTTTAGCAGTTTCCTCATGACGAGTCTCTTCTTGGGTGTCCTCCTGGATGGACGGACCCCGGTCTTCTCTATGTTTGCCTCTTTCAATTTTGAGCTCTTCTCTTAGCTCAGTGATCATGTCTCGCTGATCCTTTATTAGACCCATTAACTCCCACATAGGATATGGTGGATTGTCATTGACTACCTCCACCTCTGGGTCTACTTCTTGTACTCAGGGACGACCCTTTGTCTTTTTCATTCTACAAATCATTCACTACGTCAATTTCACAGATAATGTATACACATTGTCAATAAATCTTATGTATATCCACAATAACAAAACATATACATGTATACAATAACCAATCATAATCATCTTCTATCACAAAGGCGAAGAACTAAAGGAGCTATCTTAGCAAACTCTACCCTTGCTAGGAACTACAGCTCTGATACAAAAAATATAACCCCCTGCTTTGATAACCGTAATTATGATTCGATAACGCATAATTAAGATTGATTGGAGACTGACAGATAATTAAACTTAATTCAATCCCTTCCTTACGGTAGAGTTTTCACAAATTCTTTCAAAATTTCTCTTCCTATCCTGGTCCCAAATACAAGTTTCGAATTTAATTACCTTGTGCAGTTAAATCACATTCATATATATATATATATATATCAGAGTGTACAGCAAAAATCCTGACAACCCCTGAGTTTCATGTAGATGTACTAAGGGTTTATAAGATTCCCTTTTTGGGGATTACATAACTATATCCCAAAATAATATTTACATTCCAAAAATATACAGTAACCCCAAATTCAAAATGGATAACCGACAATCTAAAACTAAATATCCCTACAAGGCCCTAGCTGCTCCTAGTCATCCATTTCTCCTTAGAGCCACTTGCCCTGTCTGAAATGTTAGTCAATGGAAAGAATAAGATTCAAGAGAATCCCAGTAGTAACAAATCACCCATACAGTATATAAACACACAGCATGTAAGATCATGTTTAGCAGCAACACAATGATACATGGCTCACACCATATACGACAGCACTCACGGCTGTATATACAATGCAACAACTTTCACTGTAATCTCTATGCTCAATGTAACAGCTTTCGCTGTAATGGCAGCATTATCTCAAAGTATCACAATGCATGACAACAAACATACAACGCTTTATACATAGTATAAGAAAAAGAGTCACTACCTTGTTCTTTCCAATTGTGCTTTGGCGCAGGTGGATCACGAACAGGACAAATATCAAATCCTATAAACCAAAATTAAGGACAACAAATTATTACCTATTCCAATTCTTTAATAACTCATAATACTTGGGTTGATTATCACTATGGTCATTTAATCAAGTCAACTAAGGAGCTAAAGTGGTCAATTAACCTAAAAGGCCAATTTCTAACCTCAAAGTTCCATAATATTACATTATGCCATAAAATCTTAAATTTTCGCATAGGTGACCAATCTGCCAGAATTTTCAACATCTTTGAAAAATCATAACTAATTCTAGAAAAATCAAAATAAGGTGATCCCAAATCCTATTGAAAGATCTGTAAGTCCTCTTCATAGGAAAAATATGAGTAATTAACAGAAATCACCACATAAATACAGAATTACACAACATTCCACACTACTTCAGAATTAAGTTTAGTTTTGACATCAAACTTTGGGCAACCAGAACTCCCAGCTCACAAAATGAAATGACACAAATTATTCATCCATTTTGAAGCTTGGAATGTGAAATTTAAGACTGGAAATTTTCAGAATTTTTAGACACAAATTGCCCATTCAAAATGTCCCTACAAACCGACTGCCCTGCACAGAGTTAAACTTGACAGTTTTCCAATTTTCAACCAATGTGTCCAATGGCTCCGAAATCAATAATCAAACCTATTCCCACACAATTTTTCCTGTAGAACATAATGGTAACATCAAAATGAACAAATTTCCACTCATTCCTCATGTCCCGTTTTGGCAAAATTTTAGGGTATTTCACAACAAACAACCACTTCACTATCTAATCACTAAGCTTAGCTCATTTGCCTCCAAACCAACATTTAAGCACATACATAGGATGAAAGCTTCATGATCCTTAATATATCCTAAAAACTAAAATTAGGGCTGTCACAATAGCCCACCATAACTCAGACAATTAAAGTATCATATACATCAACATAATGCTCTTACTCACCTCTTGCTTCTTCTTGTGTTCTTTTCTTGCTTCCTCAACTTTTGTTCTTCCAAGGTAGCTGAAAACTCCTCTTATTCAAAAACAAACCATAGAAATGAAGCTAAGGAAGAGAGGAACAAGTTTCATGAAGGTCACTTGAGCCATAGATGAGGTTAAGGAGGTGAAAATCCATGTAGAAGATCTTACCTCAACTTTGTTCTTCACTTTTTCTTGTTTTGCTGAACTTGGCCGACCTTGAGAAGAGGTGAGAGAGTGAATTATGATCAATTTTTCTCTTCCCTTATCTTCTTAATATCTGACCGTAAATGTGGCCCAAAGAGAAAAAAAAGTTGTGGTTGAAAATAATTCTCTTTACACAAGCTTAGGCCATGTTGACTTTGGTCATTTGATTTTCTCTTGCCTCTTCTCTTCTTGCTTTTGGACGTGATTGGGCTGCCCAAATAGAGTAGTGTTATTGACCATCATGTTCTTCAAAAGGAGGAAGAAGGATTGACCAATTGCATGAACTTGCATAGCCATTGGTTTCACAAATTTTCTAGTTGCAATTTTTTGACTTTTCAAAGACAAAAGTAAAGAAGTGTATGAAATTTTCTTTCTTTCCTCTCTTTAAAATCTGATCGAATATGGAGGCTTGAAAGAGGTTAAAGCCTTATAAAATATCTCTTGGCATCTCTTCAATTTATCATATTTAATTGCCTTTTGATGTAATTGTTGACCAAGTCATCATCCTTTTATAACTTGGTCAAATTGTCTCCATATGTCATATTTAGTAGCCAATATGTATTTACTCTTACTTTTTCCTCTTGTCATACGTGAATCATGGCCTTTTGAAGAAGATGATGATCTTGTAAAATATCATCTTGCAATATAATATTTAATTGCCAATCTTGCATGTGAAACTTGACTAAAGTCATAACAAAATTTCCAGAGGTAATTCTATCACTAATCCCACCATCTATTCTGTACATTTAGCCCTTGAGTACATTTTGGGATATTACAAGAGAAGAGTTACTACCTTGATCCTTCTGTGCGTGTCCTAGCGCCGGTCTCTCCCGAGTAGGGCAAATGTCAAATCTTATATTCATAATAAGTGACCAAGTGTCAATGCTCTATTCCAATTCTCAATGACTTCTTAACACTTAATTTGGTTATTATTATTGCTCTTTTAGTACCCATGCATAACTTTATCAATAGCTCTAAAGGGTTGGAAGACTATCCCCAAGATCCCCTTCTTAAAAGCTCAAAACTGACATTTTGCACTGAGACACTCGAGTGAGAATAGTCTCACTCGAGTGATATTGTACGGATACTCGAGTGAAGAAGGCCTCACTCGAGTGATAGTACGTCTACACTCGGGTACTAGAGAGTGAACAACAGCGAGTGAACACCCGAGAGCACAAGGAACTTTTCAGAAACTACAACACTCGAGCACATTGGACCTCACTCGAGTGATAGCCAAATACTTTACTCAAGCACTAGAGAGTGAAGTCCAGAAAGTGAAGCCCCAAGAGTACATGAGTTTTCAAGGATCAGGAGGACTCAAGCACAGCCCATTGCACTCGAGTGAATACCACATACCCGCGAGTGAGAAGGCATACTCTTGCACCATCACCGCGAGTGACAACCTGAGAGGTAAGTCCTTGGTGTCAAATATACCTGCACTCGAGTGATAGGAAGCTCACTCAAGTGATGTACCACACACTCGCAAGTGTGGCAACACTTACCTTTTGACCACGGAAGTGCAACAAGAACACAGAGAGCAGAAAGGAAGTTTGCACTACCGCACTCGAGTGGAACTCATCACCACTCGAGTGATGTTCATCCCTCACTCGAGTGATTTTATCAGAAACCAGAAAACGCAGCAAAACATACCATACTTCTCAACAACTGACCAAATGATCCCAATGGACCCAAAACTTCTACTAAAGCAACCCCCACACAAAAACATCCAAGGAATTCAATGGAATCATCAAAATGAACCAAATCCTACTCCATTATCTTGTTTTGGTTTTAGGCAATATAATCATCCAAATTCCAAAATCATCCAAACATACTATTCCCATCCCAAATCAATCTATATATCCAAAACTCATACCAAAACACCCATTTCTATACCAATAACATGCCAAACTACCAATGACCCTATTCCAACAAAAATGGGCTAAAAATTCCAATCTTAATCATTTGGCATAAAACATAGATAGAAGGATTGGTCCTACTTACCTCTTTCACTTTGCCAAAGAGATTTCTTGATTCACCAACCTCTAAAATTTCGTGTGGGCACAAATCAACACCAATAGGCACACTATAGACATCAAAATGAAGCTCTCACTCTAAGGATCAATATTAGATAAGAGAGTTTGAGCAATAGAGGTCATGTGCTTACCTTAATCACAAGCTTTTTCTTCTTCTTCTTTGGCCAAAAATGGTTGCCGAATGAAGAGAGAGAGAATGAGAAAGATGAGTGTTGGAGAAGAAGGAATGATCACACTTCCCTTACTCCATACCCATGTCAGCCGAATGGAGAGAAGAGAAAGAGAGAGAAACAATAAAATATTGAAGTATTTGACTTTTCCTTACTCCTCTCTCTACTTCCAAACTTGCCATATATCACACTATCATTGGCTCCCATAAAGTGAACAACCAATTAGCTTCTCTTATCCTTCCATTAGCCTATAATCACACTTCTCATTTCCTCTTAGCTAGCAATTAATTTTCCCTTAATTACTAACTTATGGCCAATAATTCCATTCTTTCAATTTTCCACCACTTATGGCATATTAATTTATATTGCCATAAAACACATAATAATGCCAATTCAATTCATAATTATCCACAATAATCATGATTAGCCCTTAATCAAAATTTGGGGCATTACAGTAAGTAAGTCATATCACTTAAGTTCTCAACTTATCATTCAAGTGATCTTCCCTTAGAACATTGCAACACTTTCTGAACACCTGCGAGTAAATTGCAAGTGATCTTGGATCACTCAAGTGATTTATCATCTACTCGAGTGATCTCTATATGGAATATCTTATCACCTCAAAATTACATACGAGTGACTCACAAGTATCACTCGAGCGATCTTGGCTTAAAAGCACAAGAAGATGTGTGTATCACTCAAGTGTACAACTCATCACTCAAGTGATTTATTTTCATTAGACCATAAAATTTTTGATCACTTACGAGTAACCTGTAAGTAATGCTCATCACTTGAACGCTTACCACATCACTCAAGTAATTTTATCTCTGAAACCATCATTTAATCTGATTACTATGGAGTGACTTGCTGGAGTTTTTTAAGTGAAGCTTCATCACTCAAGTGGCACAGTTATAACTTAAGTGCACAACAATCTCACTAGTTGGTACCATGATAATGATGTTTAACTTTTTAGATCATCACTTGAGTAGCACATTTTTCACTCCAGTACTATTTTCCTTTTCAAAAAATAGAGAGTTTGGCATAGAGGTCAACTTCCAGTGGGCATAACTGATAAGTAAAATATTTGCATATTTATTTTCCCTTATATGATGATTTTATGGACGATATTTGAGCTTACTATAATATATTTTGGGTGTAAAATAAATAGTATTTAAAACGCGTAAACCAACCGACAGGTTACTGTAGCACTGTAGCAACACGGAAAAAACGCGTAAACCAACCGACAGGTTACTGTTCATTACTGTAGCAATGCGTGAAAAGAAGGCGAAATCACTGTAGCACCTGTGGAAAAAATTGAAGAAGCAACAGACGCTCGCTTGCCTATATATATGTGTGTGTTTCTTTGCAAACGGGAAGTGGAGGAGAGAACAAGGCGTGAAGAATTTTCTCTTATAGTCAAAGATCCTTCTCTGACAGGGAGAGATATTTTCTCTGACAGTTCTAAAAAAAATTGTGTTATTTTTTATTTTTAATTTTATGTATTGTATTATTTTTTTTATGCCTCCTACATGGAAGGCTTAGTATTATATTATTTTCTGCATGCCTCCTACATGGAAGGCTTAGTATTGTATTACTTTTTGCATGCTGCCTACATGGAAGGTTTTACCTCCTAAATGGACGGCTAGATTTCTCCAGTTTTTTTTTTATGTATATTTTTTGTTGTATATTTATGTTTGAGAATTTAATATTCAAGTTTATGCAGTATTTCTGAAGATTTCATTCTAGTTTTATATAATGTCAATTTATTTTAATTTTATTTCTAATTTTATCATGAGCTAAATTTTCATTTTCCTAGGGTGATGACGTAGCTTACTAATGACGGATTGAATCTTAACTTATTAAATCTAGTTTTAATTTCTCCTTCATGATTGAGTTTTAATTATTGTTCTTAATGCTTTCATTTGATTGGCCACCTCTTGAATGATTACAATATGCATGTTGAGACCGGAAGGAGATGCATGTGTGTAGATTCTATAATTAAAACCATGACTTGCATATGAAATAGGAATATATTCATATGAGTTGTGTAGTCTTATTGAGTTTCATAAATCTTAATGCATAATTAATTGCTTAAATTCATATAGGAATATATTGGATTAGCAATTAATTATAGAATTACTTGACCTTGGAAGAGGCTAGTAATTAAATTAGGAAAACTCGACTATCAATCATGTGGAATAAATTGGGCTAGAATAAATAAGTGATTCAATCTGAAATTTGTTAAGTGAAATCTAATCCCTAGGACTTTTTCTCATATTTGTTTTCATATCATCTGCACTCATATTTAATTATTTTTCTTTTATTTGTACTCTCAATCACCAATTTATTGATCGACTAAATAGAATTAAAATTACTCATTTTGGTACTTAGTGATCAATCCTCGTGGGAACGATACTCTACTCACTTCTATATTACTTGATTACGACAGTGTATACTTGCACTATTTAATTGATCATCCAAACTCGTAACAAGTTTTTGGCGCCGTTGCCGGGGATTGTTGTCATTAATATCAATACCAAGTAATTTTAATACTAATTTGGTCTTTATATTACATTTGTTTTTCTTCTTGGTGTCTTGTGTTTCTTTTCAGGCTTTTGCTTAGTGTATGACCAGATCGAAGGAGACTGAACTATTGCCTTTTGATTCGGAGATCGAAAGAACTTGCCGAAGAAATCGAAGAATTCGGAAGCAGTCTACTTCAATCCTAAACAATCCGATGGAAAATCCGGGGGGAGAAACAACAGATACCAAAACACTCCGTGACTATGCAACACCAACAGTCATGGACACAAACTCTGGAATCAGGAGACCACCAGTAGCAGCTAACAACTTTGAAATCAAGCCAGCAATTATCCAGATGATGCAAGCAAATCAATTCGGTGGTTTACCAACAGAAGATCCTAATGCACATATAGCCAACTTCCTAGAAATCTGTGACACATTCAAGCATAATGGTGTTACTGATGATGCCATTAGACTTAGACTTTTCCCTTTCTCACTTAGGGATAAGGCTAAGAGTTGGTTACAATCGCTACCAGTGGGAAGTATAACAACATGGGAGATCATGGCGCAGAAATTTTTGGAGAAATACTTTCCTTCAGCAAAAACTGCTAAACTGAGGAATGAAATTGCCTCATTCACCCAACATGAACAAGAAAGCCTCTATGAAGCATGGGAAAGATACAAGGAGTTGCTAAGGAGATGTCCTCATCATGGGTTACCAAATTGGTGGCAACTGCAAACTTTCTATAGTGGGATGACGCACATCTCCAGAATTCTTGTAGATGCCGCAGCTGGAGGATCTTTAATGGGAAAGAACATAGATGATGCTTACAATCTACTTGAGGAGATGGCAGCCAATGCATATCAATGGCCTTCTGAACGTAGCAATTCAAAGAAAGTACTTGGAGTGCACGAGCTGGATGTCCTTACAACTTTATCTTCTCAAGTTGCATCTATATCCAAGCAAGTAGGATCATTGACAACCCAAGCAAATGTAATCAGTACTCCTACGGAAGCTTGTGATCAATGTGGAGGACCTCATGTGAGTACGCAATGTCAAGAAGGACACTCATTCATGCCGGAGCAAGCTCAGTTCATTGGAAACCAAAGAAATGACCCATTCTCAAACACGTACAATCCAGGTTGGCGAAATCATCCAAACTTTAGTTGGAGGAATAATCAAAATGTATTCAAGCCGCAAGGGAACTACCAGCAGCAAGCTTTTCAACAACCAAATCCACCACAACAGAAAGTGAATTTGGAGGATGCACTGGCTCAACTAACCATGAATACATCTCAATTCATGGCTAGGACTGATGCAGCAATCAAAAGCCAAGATGCCTCAATAAAGAATTTGGAGATCCAGATGGGCCAATTTGCAAATATGCTGAATTCCAGACAACCAGGAACTCTACCAAGTGACACCGAAAGAAACCCAAGAGAGCATGTGAAGGCCGTTGCACTAAGAAGTGGAAAAGAATTGAAAGATCCTTTAACTAAAAAGAAGAATGATGGAGAAAAGAAAGAAGGTGGAGGAGAACAGAAGGAGGAAGTACAAGAACAGAAGGAGGATGATGTGATACCAGGAAGAATCAGCTTTCCAGATAATCCTCCTCCATATGTACCACCAGTTCCATACCCTCAGAGACTTGTGAAGGCAAAGCTAGACAAGCAATTTGCAAAGTTTCTAGAGGTTTTCAAAAAGTTGCACATCAACATTCCTTTCACAGACGCTCTTGCCCAAATGCCCAGTTATGCAAAATTCATGAAGGACATTCTTTCAAATAAGCGTAAGCTTGAGGAATTTGAAACAGTTGCACTTACTGAGGAGTGCAGTGCTATTCTCCAAAAGAAATTACCTCCAAAGCTGAAAGATCCAGGAAGCTTCTGCATACCTTGCACCATAGGTCAATGTCACTTTGAAAAAGCACTTTGTGATCTTGGAGCAAGTGTAAACCTCATGCCTCTATCTGTCTACAACAAACTTGGTCTTGGAGAGGTGAAGCCAACCACAGTTTCATTACTTTTGGCGGACCGATCAATAAAGCATCCGAGGGGTGTCTTAGAAGATGTTCTGGTGAAGGTGGACAAACTCATATTCCCAGCTGATTTCATAATACTCGACATGGAAGAAGACCAAGAAATTCCTATCATTCTTGGGAGGCCATTTCTAGCAACTGGGAGAACGTTAATAGATGTGCAACAGGGGAAGTTAACCTTGCGAGTTCAAGATAATCAAGTATCCTTCAACATTTTCAAGGCTTTATCCTTTCCAGATGAAGGTGACACTTGCTACAGAGTCGACACATTATCCAGTTGCACAAAAGACGTGGTGAACGAAATCTGCATGGATCAACCATTAGCAATAGGAATGGTAGATGTATCAAAATCTACTAATCCTGAAGTCTTAGAGCAGATTAAGTACCTGGAAGCAAATTCCCCAATTTTTATCAAGAAACCATTTGAAGATCTTGGGGAAAGGCCAAGTAAGCCGGTACCATCAACAGAGAAACCACCTGTACTGGAGTTGAAAATACTACCATCCCACTTGAAGTATGTGTATTAGGGAGGAAATTCAACATTACCTGTAATCGTCTCGGCAGCTCTTACTCCTGAAGAAGAAGAAAAGTTATTAAGAGTTCTAAGGGAGTATAAAGCAGCATTTGGATGGTCAATAGCTGATATAAGAGGGATTAGTCCTTCAATTTGTATGCATAAGATCTTGATGGAGGATAACTACAAGCCATCAGTCGAGCACCAGAGAAGACTCAATCCAAACATGAAGGAGGTGGTGAGAAAAGAGGTAATAAAGTGGCTAGATGCTGGCATAATCTACCCAATCTCTGATAGTCAATGGGTAAGCCCAGTTCAAGTTGTGCCAAAGAAAGGTGGAATGACAGTAGTACCCAACGAGAAAAATGAACTGATTCCACAACGAACGGTGACTGGATGGAGAGTATGCATCGACTACAGAAAGCTCAATAAAGCCACCAGAAAAGATCACTTCCCTCTACCATTTATAGACCAGATGCTTGACAGACTAGCAGGGAAAGCCTATTATTGTTTCCTGGACGGGTACACAAGATATAATCAAATTACAATTGCACCGGAGGATCAAGAGAAAACAACTTTTACATGTCCATATGGTACCTTTGCCTTCAGAAAGATGCCATTTGGTCTATGTAATGACCAGCAACATTTCAAAGGAGTATGATGGCGATCTTCTCAGACATGGTGGAAAGGTTCATTGAGGTATTCATAGATGATTTTTCAGTTTTTGGAGAATCATTTGATCATTGTCTTTCAAATTTGGCAAAAGTCTTGCAACGTTGTGTGAAGACAAACTTGGTTCTAAATTGGGAGAAATGCCATTTTATGGTGAAAGAAGGAATCGTGCTGGGTCACAAGGTATCTGATCGAGGCATTGAAGTGGACCGAGCTAAGATTGAAACAATTCAAAAGCTACCACCTCCTTCCTCAATCAAGGGCATTCGGAGTTTTTTGGGACATGCTGGATTCTATAGAAGATTCATCAAGGACTTCTCAAAAATCACAAAGCCACTTTGCATGCTGTTGGAGAAAAACACTCCCTTTGTGTTTAATAAGGAGTGTTTATCAGCCTTCCAAACTCTAAAAAGTGCCTTGACTTCCGCACCAGTTATCATAGCTCCAGATTGGAATCTTCCATTCGAGATGATGTGCGATGCAAGTGATTATGCAGCTGGAGCTGTTTTGGGCCAAAGAAAAGACAAGGTCTTTCATGCCATCTATTATGCCAGCAGGACACTCTCAGATGCACAGCTGAATTATGCAACAACAGAAAAAGAGCTATTAGCAGTAGTGTTTGCATTCGACAAATTCAGAGTATACTTGATCGGGTCAAAGGTCATTGTCTGGACGGACCACTCAGCAATTAAATACTTGATTGAGAAGAAAGATGCAAAGCCTAGACTGATCAGATGGGTGCTTCTACTACAAGAATTTGACTTGGAGATCAGAGACAAAAAAGGGACTGAGAATCTCATTGCAGATCATCTTTCTCGGTTAGAACCACCTGAACAAAAGAGAGAAGCACCAATCCAGGAGAATTTTCCAGATGAGCAACTTTTTATCATGCAGTCACAACCTACTCCTTGGTATGCTGATATTGTGAATTATTTGGCAAGCGGGGTAATGCCTTATGAACTTTCTAAAATGCAAAAGAAGAAGTTTCTGGCTGATATAAGGCATTACTTTTGGGAGGATCCGTTCTTATACAAACAAAGCCCAGATCGAATTATCAGGCGATGTGTTCCTGAAGAAGAGATGGACAGCATCTTAAATCACTGCCATTCATCCCTATATGGTGGTCATTTTGGAGCAAACAGAACAGCTACTAAAGTCCTTCAATCAGGATTTTACTGGCCTACACTCTTCAAGGACGCTCACAGACTTGTGGCAACCTGTGACAGATGTCAAAGAACGGGAAATATCTCAAGGAGACATAAAGCCCCTTTAACCAACATCTTAGAAGTTGAACTTTTTGATGTATGGGGAATCGATTTTATGGGGCCTTTTCCATCTTCATTTAGCAACCAGTTCATTTTAGTAGCTGTTGACTATGTCTCTAAGTGGGTTGAAGCAGCTGCCTTTCCTACAAATGATTCTCGTGTGGTTGTGAAGTTCTTGAGGAAGAATATTTTTACAAGATTTGGAGTGCCTAGAGCTATTATCAGTGATGGAGGAAGGCATTTTTGCAATCAGCAACTTCAGTCGGTATTGGCTAAATATGGAGTAACTCATAAGGTTGCAACTCCATATCATCCACAAACTAGTGGGCAGGTGGAAATCTCGAACAGAGAACTGAAGTGGATCTTAGAAAAGACGGTGAATTCCAATCGGAAGGACTGGGCTCAAAAGTTAGATGATGCACTCTGGGCTTATAGAACTGCCTTCAAGACACCAATTGGTACATCCCCATATCAACTGGTTTACGGAAAAGCATGCCATCTTCCAGTAGAAATGGAGCACAAAGCATATTGGGCAATAAAAGCATTAAATTTTGACTTAAAGGTAGCTGGGGAGAAAAGGCTTCTCCAACTCAATGAGCTTGAAGAATTCAGACAACAAGCTTATGAAAATGCTAAGTTATACAAGGAGAAGACAAAAATGTGGCATGATAGAAGAATTTTGAGAAGAGAGTTTACACCGGGACAAAAAGTGCTTTTATACAACTCAAGGTTAAAGCTCTTTCCAGGAAAGCTGAGATCGAGGTAGTCAGGCCCTTTTACTGTAATTCAAGTATGGCCATATGGAACTGTGGAGATTCAAGATGGTGATCGAAAATTCAAAGTGAATGGGCAAAGACTCAAAGAATACAATGAAGGTGCACTTAACACTTTGAAATCTGTCATCACATTTGAGGAGCCAACAGGTAAGTCCTCAATCTAGTAATAAAAAATATATATATATATATACATATATACATATATATATATAAATTATATAAAAGAAAAAAAGAAAAAAAAATTGGTTTGGTTTTTGTCTAGCTAAAGACGTTAAAGAAGGGCGGCTATTTGGGAGGCAACCCCAAAATTTCTTTCCTACTCTCTCAAAACTTCTTTCCTACTCTCTCATTTTTATTTTAAGTTACCATGGAGGAATCTCTTGTAAAGCTTAAGAACAGGTTCCCCACTCTTCCCAAAGATGTGCTCAAGAAGCTCTATAGCTGTCGACTTGAAAGGATGAAAGTATTCAAGCGTTTGGGCCTTCCTGAGGACATACGCTGGATCATTGAGGCTAAGGTACGTTTAGCTGATGAGTTTAATAAATCAGTTGTTCAACCTTTACCAGGAATGGGAAGAAGTTCTTACTCTAAAAAGAGAAGAGCTAAAAGAATGAATGTCTGCTATAAATGTGCAAGGTGGACATGTGATCAGCGCTGTAGAAGTAAAGGTATGGTTTCTATAAATCGAGAAGATAAAATTAAATTTATAAAGGATGGACTGAGTAAGGAGTCCCTGGATGATATCATTCAAACTCTTGAGACGCATCCGAGTGGTGATGTTCATCGTATTCTTCTTGATTTAGTGAATGTATTCAACCAAGAAAAATGGCGCTACTGTCTTGGGAATCTGACGTTAAAAGACCCTGTTTGCCAGTTTATAAGAAAACTGGATGGGAAGCAAATCCTCGATTCATAGAAAGCGTTTAAGCCGTTTCTGGACGTAAAACCAGAGGAAGATGTGAGCCAAAATCACAACTACTGTACATAATCATGCTTTTGTCAAATCTTTCTTATCTTTTCGACAGTTTTTTTTTCTACTCTACTGTATCTTTTGACTTTCTTTCCTCTTTTTGTTTAATTTCTTCACCCAGTGGCCCACCGGTCATTTGTGTCGGAATTTTTTCAAACTTCTTTGAAAAATGTATGATTTGTGTGATTTTGTTATCGTTGTTTTAGTATTATATATGTACTCTTTCATTTGTAAATATGCACACTTCCATTTGTAAAAATGAATTCTTTCTCTTGTAAGCGTACATGGTCCGAGAGAAACAAAGAGAAAAAGGATATTTCACAAAAATGTAGATTTACATCTATTTGCATTTTTGGTGAAACTGATTTGGGCAAGAAAGGAGAGTTTATAACAGCAGCAAATGAACTTGGAGTTGCATTAGCTGCTAGAAAAATCAACTTTGTGTACGGGGGAGGCATCAAGGGCCTAAAGGGAAGTATGGCCGTTTCTGCATCCATGAATGGAAGCAAGGGTTTAAGTGTAAGGGTGAAGGAGTTGCAAGATCATACTTTTTCCTTAGGACAAGAGTTACAGGTCTCAAGCTTGCCTGAACAGATGGGAGTAATGTTCCACCATGCTCAAGCTTTTATTGCTCTACCCGGTGGTTTGGAGACATTGGATGGCATTTCTAGTGTTGCATATTGGGCTAAGTTAAACTATCACAGAAAACCATTAGGATTGTTAAATGTTAATGGTTTTTATGATAATCTGTTGTCTTTTCTTGATCATGCTGTGGAAACAGGATTCATACCCCAAGCGACTCGCCATTCCATAATTTCTGCACCAACTGCTGATCAGCTGCTTGATCAACTGCAAACCTATGAACCTAAACCAGATCTACTCGTCAAGCAAATAGGTGGGCAATCTTCAGATAGCAGTCAGAAGCAGAACCCAGATACCAGCCTTCGGTTGTAACTTTCCTTAATCTCTTGGTTTTACTTTTAGTATTTTGATTTTACTTTATTATGTGTTTATGTTTCAAAAAAAAAAAAAGAAAAAAAACCTTCTCTGAGCTCTAGAAGACATTGGGGACAATGTCTGATTTAGGTTGGGGGAGGAGAAAAAAAATTTTTGTTTTTCTTTTGTTATTTAGTAAAACCATTAGATGCATGGGGTGTGGAAAAAATGGCAGAGTAAGGAGTTATTCTTAACTCCTGAGACGCATTTCATTAATTGCATTTTATTGGTTGCAATTTTTTTTATCTTTTTCAAAAAAAAAGAAGTAAAAAAAAAAAAGAAGTAAAAAAAAAAAGAGTAAAAAACAATCTTGTTCAAGTGCTTTGTAATGATATTAAGAAGTACACAAGTTTTAAGTATGGATCAATTGAATTTAGAGATTTTATAGCATGAATGAACAATTGATTGTTGCAATTGGTGATAAATTTTGAGATTGAATGAACTGAGTTTAAAAATTCCTAGCCGTGAGCTTCTGAGCCTATAATGATTATTTCTCTTGTGTGTGATATTTACCTATTAAGTTGTCACCCTAGAACTTGCTTTAAATCTGGTTGAAATTACATCTCACATGCACATTCAAAAATGATAAAGGCATTCATTTTCTTTAACCAGAGCCAAATAGCCAACCTTGCAATTATACCGTTGATAAGCCCCTTTGAGCCTAATTGACTGTTTCTTTGTTCTCAACCCATCAACATGTGCCTTAATGATATATCAAGTGCTTTTACCTTATTCGGAAGATTAGTGGAGCATTTGAAATTCTTGTGAAATGGGCTACTAACAAAGTGTGGGGGTGTATATATAATCAACTTTATAGTTGCAATTCAAAAAAAAAAAAAAAGAAAAAGAAAAAAAAAAGAAAAAAAAAAGTGTCAAGTATTTGAATTGTGGGTTGATATGATGAGATAAATTTCTAAGTAGCCCATTTTTCAATTGTTCTATTAAATTTCTTAAATATAGCCTTTCATATTATGTTTTACATTCCTTTTACCTTAACCCCATTACAACCCTTAATAAGTCCTTTTGATTTGAATTATGCATGTGAATTAGGTAGTGGAGATTGAGATTTTTAGCAAGCCTATGGTAGTGCAATTTTTTTTGGTTGAATTTGAGCGAAACACTAACCCTTAAACACTTGAGAGATTGAGAGAATGAGTTACACTTACAAACTCGGTTTATTCATTTTCAAACAAAGTTACCAATTTATATTTTCGTTGATTCATGAATACTATGATCTCTTTACTTTACAATTGTGTTCTTACTTATGACTTGACACTTCTAATTTTGTTGGAAGCACTTATTAGTCATTCCTTGTCCGAGGACGTCCAAGAGCTAAGTGTGGGGGAATTTGATAAGTAAAATATTTGCATATTTATTTTCCCTTATATGATGATTTTATGGACGATATTTGAGCTTACTATAATATATTTTGGGTGTAAAATAAATAGTATTTAAAAAATATAAAAAAAATGTCAGTACTGTAGCGTCGGTTACTATTCATCACGGATTCACTGTAGCAGGTGTTACTGTAGCTGACGGAGGTGACTGTAGCGGACGGAATCACTGTAGCACTGTAGCAACACGGAAAAAACGCGTAAACCAACCGACAGGTTACTGTTCATTACTGTAGCAATGCGTGAAAAGAAGGCGAAATCACTGTAGCACCTGTGGAAAAAATTGAAGAAGCAACAGACGCTCGCTTGCCTATATATATGTGTGTGTTTCTTTGCAAACGGGAAGTGGAGGAGAGAACAAGGCGTGAAGAATTTTCTCTTATAGTCAAAGATCCTTCTCTGACAGGGAGAGATATTTTCTCTGACAGTTCTAAAAAAAATTGTGTTATTTTTTATTTTTAATTTTATGTATTGTATTATTTTTTTTATGCCTCCTACATGGAAGGCTTAGTATTATATTATTTTCTGCATGCCTCCTACATGGAAGGCTTAATATTGTATTACTTTTTGCATGCTGCCTACATGGAAGGTTTTACCTCCTAAATGGACGGCTAGATTTCTCCAGTTTTTTTTTATGTATATTTTTTGTTGTATATTTATGTTTGAGAATTTAATATTCAAGTTTATGCAGTATTTCTGAAGATTTCATTCTAGTTTTATATAATGTCAATTTATTTTAATTTTATTTCTAATTTTATCATGAGCTAAATTTTCATTTTTCTAGGGTGATGACGTAGCTTACTAATGACGGATTGAATCTTAACTTATTAAATCTAGTTTTAATTTCTCCTTCATGATTGAGTTTTAATTATTGTTCTTAATGCTTTCATTTGATTGGCCACCTCTTGAATGATTACAATATGCATGTTGAGACCGGAAGGAGATGCATGTGTGTAGATTCTATAATTAAAACCATGACTTGCATATGAAATAGGAATATATTCATATGAGTTGTGTAGTCTTATTGAGTTTCATAAATCTTAATGCATAATTAATTGCTTAAATTCATATAGGAATATATTGGATTAGCAATTAATTATAGAATTACTTGACCTTGGAAGAGGCTAGTAATTAAATTAGGAAAACTCGACTATCAATCATGTGGAATAAATTGGGCTAGAATAAATAAGTGATTCAATCCGAAATTTGTTAAGTGAAATCTAATCCCTAGGACTTTTTCTCATATTTGTTTTCATATCATCTGCACTCATATTTAATTATTTTTCTTTTATTTGTACTCTCAATCACCAATTTATTGATCGACTAAATAGAATTAAAATTACTCATTTTGGTACTTAGTGATCAATCCTCGTGGGAACGATACTCTACTCACTTCTATATTACTTGATTACGACAGTGTATACTTGCACTATTTAATTGATCATCCAAACTCGTAACAATAACTCTTCTACTGTAACTTCAAATTTGGAAAATTACTTATTTACAAAAGCTCTTTAAGTGTACTTTTCACTACAACTAGAATTGATCCCAAATTCATTGTATTACAAAAGTTATGATCCAATTCGTAACGTATAATCTAGAACACAGTGTGGATTTGGAGCACTAAATTTCAAAGTTCAAATATCTTTTATCTGACAATATTTGAGCACAAAATTGATGTCTATAAATCACATTATGAGTCTAGTTTCATATAAAACAAGTTTCACCTCAATCGGATGCGTGGTGAGAGAGATATAACCAAATTACTAAGCCTATATCATGCTAAACAAAAGTAAAGCAAAATAGAGTATGCTGAAATATGATAATCACTCGAGTGGAGCTTCTTTAATTCGAGTGAAACATGTAGAAATCACTTCTAGAGGTGCAACTCAAGTGATAATGCAGTATAACTCAAATGAAGTTGATATGAATTCAATATAAGGCACTTTAACTTCCTGTTAAGTCATTCCAACTTCCAATTTAGCATAACAACCTCCAATACAAAATCTAAAAACTTGAAACTTGATATTTCCATTATATTTTGCAAGTTCTTCTTTCTTGACTAATATCTTCAATCTCTTTCTTCTTCTTTCTCTTGATCATTCTTATCAATTCAATCACTTCTTTCTTTTCTTGACTAATCTACAACATATTTCACATTAAACATATTAGTTAGTCAAAGTACAAAATAAATACATTATGAAACTTTTTGCTCTTAATATTTGGAATCTATATTTGACATCATTAAAACTCATCATATCTAACATATTATTATAAAGGAACATATCCACTATGAATGACGGGAACAGAACCTGCATAACAGCCAGAACACGATAGATGACAAAGAAGAAGGAGGTGATATTAGTCATCTTAATTTGTGAAATGACGTAATTGGGATTCCTTGAAGATTAGTTGTCTTAATTTGTGAAATGACGTAACTAATGCAATTAAATGCATAAGGGATTTTAGGGATGTGATGGGGATAAGAGGAATATGCTTTTCTTAGGGTGCCTTAATTTTTTAGTTCAAAGGAACAACTTTTTGGTCAACTATTTAGGTGGAACAAAAAATAATTTGGTGATCTCCAAAACCAATTGTGGTATGTAAAAGGAAGGCCTTTTCCTTTTAAGTAAAATTGCAATCCTTATGTTTTTGTTTATGTGTACAAAGTGTTTAATGTGGGTTGGTGTTTTAAAAAACTCATAATAGGTCGACGCCTAGATTTAGATGCAAAAGATATAATCATTCACAATTAATGCATTTAAGTTAATCAGTGGAGAAAGATGAAAACAATGAATTACTAATCTTTGGCCCTATTAAGTGAAGCAGCTTTAATGAGAAATAATCCAGTACATACTATCTACTAGGAATGATATGAAAATTGATAAGAGTAATATCTATTAGAATATTCAAGTTTGTCAAACATGGGAAAAGGTGGAAATGAGGCATAAACCAACTAAGCATAAATAGTTAGAACAAACCTTCTTTATCTAGTACAACTAAAGGGTATTCGAAGCGAACAGCAAGACATTCATTCGGCCTCTCCAATTATGTCATAAAAAGAAGTACAATCTTTTTGTTGTTTTTAATAAGATAAAAGGAACTAAAGTTGAAAGGATACTTTTAGCCATTTGTTCTATTGGCTTGACTAAAAGGTCAAGTCAGATTAGTACCAACCATGGTACTCCACATTGATGAAATTTCTTATTAACCCGTATAACTTCCAACATTAAAATAGACAAAGAATTAAAGTATAAGTGGTGTGTAAAAGGAGTCTTACTCCTAAATTTTACATAGCGTGTTTGCACAAAAACAAAAAAAAGTCTAAAATTACACTAGGAATGGGAAGACCCAAGAAAAACAATTACAACCAAAAAGTGGGGTAGTTCAATAGGAATTGACAAGCCAATAAGGACATGTCTACCCTACTTCTAAGCATGCTAAGTCTTCTATAGTCTTGCACATGACACAACAACTGAATCCTCAGTCTCTATTGGACCTGAAAAATAGTAAACCTAATTAGTATATAAGTAGGAAAATTTGAGGATGACAGAACTCATATCTAAATACAAAATACTACCTTACTGAAATCAAAAAGGGTGATGAAGTTACCTACTCTTCATGGGTATTTTTTTTAACAATCATAAACCTAACTAAATGTGTTCAAGCCCTACATACATGTTTTAGTGGAAGGATACATATAAATAATCAACAAAGCAGAAGGATTTTGCAAAAGCAATAACCTAAATGTCATTAAACATAGTCAGTTTGTCCCAAATAAGTTAGTAGCTTCCCTTTGCTAGGAGAGCCAAAATAACATGTAGGGTACTTATAAGTTATAATATTATAGTCATCCAAAAAAAATCCAAATAAAGGTTAAACAGATTAAGCAATAACAGAGGCCCAAAATGCCCATCCGTACATCATAATCGAAAAGCATCATCTGCTTCTGCCACTATACCTTAGGAATAGCAGGATCAATCAACATTGAGGTCGTGTCACTATATGAAGTGACTATTGTCAACCCTATTGTGGGAGTGTAAGAAATATATTAGTAGGAAACACAAAATAAGCTAAAGCGAACAAGATATAACTTGTTAAAGAAGTTGTGTAAACCTATTTCAGTTGGGAGTATAGAGATGACATAGCGAATGCACATAAATACCATTTGAGAGTGTTCCATTTTGTCTCTCAACAGTAACTCTTCATCTTCATTCCACGATCCATGTAGATAGCACCTAACATAGTCCCTAGCCTTGCAGTAAATAGGTTAGTTGAGATATATTAGTGTTCTCGAACTAAAATAAAGTATAGGGAGCAACAAATGGCCTAAAAAAGGTATTTTTACCAAGCAATGTCCCTCCTTCTAGTCTCCATATCTACTGTTAATTCCTTCTCTGTGTATCCTATATAAATCTTCATCCATACTAGATTAACATGAAGCACAAAGCCAAAAAGGTCTAGCATAATATGATAGCAGAATAGATTTTTTAAGAAGAACATGGGATCAAGTTTGGAATGTCAAAAGTTAAGGAAGAACAAGGGATATAAATTTATAGAAGAACACCTAGAGTTACAATCTTTTTCAACAAGAAAAAGCACACAATTTGTGAGAAAGTGAAACTTGCTCACCAAAAAACCCACATTTCTCTATTAGTCCCTAAGCGAGTTCAAACACCATTTTCAAATTAAAGCACCTTTCAAGAAGATCATCAGTAGCCTCATTCACCACAGAGGTCCCTCAAAACTATAGGTGGTACAAATCGTGAACACCCTTGCCTCCTCTCTGAACAACCAACCCCAAAATGTTGTAGCACTTGTTTCTAAAAGTCCTCCACAAGAAATGCTGCTTCATGTAATATCACAAATTTTATATTCACTTAAAATATATAGTAATTAATTGAGAAATTCAATGAAATGGTGAATATTTAAGGCCAAAGGAATTAAATATTGAAAATTGAAAGTTGAATAGTGTTTTTAGTTAAATCACCTACGAGGTAGTGAGTTTATCATGAGGTTTTTGAAGACCAAATTATGATAAAAAATTATGACATTTTACAGGATGAAAGTAGACATCCTAATATTTAATTTGATAGGTCATACAAATCAATTGAAGCTATGTACAAAAAGATATGAATTTTTAAAGTTAGCCCAGAAAATTTAAAATCTGAAAATTTTTTGGAGCAGCGGTCAAAGATTGAAACTCTGGGAATAATATGATCTCAGCTAGTAAAATTTCATATTTTTCCTTGAAATTATACTCAATAAAGGTTCCATATCCTTTGGAATCACTCCAAAACTATATCTAAAAAATTAGTTATGATTTTTCAAAGTTAGGACAGAAAAGCTGTCAAAATTGGCATTATTCCAAAAATTGAAAATAAAATGTGTTAAAAATTGATTAATGGAATTAAAAAGCCAAGTGTCATGAAGAGAGTAATGATGACAATGGTAGAGTGTACATTACATGAAGGTATGGTGAAGTGCATGATGGTAAGCTAGAGTGAAGGAATGGGTGAACTTGATTGCTTGGTGGAGTAGAAAGTTGGATTTAGTTGGAAAAACAATTGGTTGGTTGGATAAGAGAGGGAGCACGTTTTTTTTAAGATAACCAAGAGAAGAAAATATAGTCAAATTCCAATTGAAGTCAATGATGAAGGAGTTATGGCATAAAATGGAGGTATGGATAAAGGTATGGTGGAAGACATGTGTCACCATAACAACCTTAGATGAGATCAATGGTTTGGAATCAAGGGAGCATTTTTATGAAGGATTTCTCTTCCCTTCCCTTCATGTATTTTTGTTTAACATAAAGAGGGAGAGTTTGGAGAAACTTTGAAGAGTTAGAGAGAAGAGAAAGAAGAAATTTTAAGGTAAGAGTTGATTCTTAAACTTTTCTTGTAACATTTCCCTAGATCCTTCTCTAAACCTTGTTTCTTCATCAATCTATGATCTTGAAGACTCTTTCTTAGCTCAAGGAGAAGAGAGAGAAGGCTGATATAGAGAGAGAGAGAGAGAGAAACCAAGAAGCCTAAGAGATAACTACACCAAACTCAAATCTATACTTGTATGAAGTTGGTTTTGAAGTTTGTTGTTAGTTTGGTGATTTTTGGTTGATTTGAAAAATTGGAAAAGTTATAACCCTAAGGGTTTATGCTGCCCAAATTTCTTTGAATCATGGTTAAGATATGTTAAATAAGTTAATACGGGATTAGAAATGGAAAAGTACAAGTTTTGGAAGCTAAAACACAAAACTATATTTTTCCATTTTTCTTGAAATATTTCGGCCAGCACTATTTCAGAGGGTAGGAGATGGATTTTCATGAAATAGATGGTTCCATTGGATTCAATGGGCAAAATAGGTGGGGTTACAGTTGGTCACTTTTTGAGATAGAGGCCGAAAAAGCATAATTACGAAAACTCCCCTAAAACCCTAAATCGGGGCTATCAAGGGTATTTTTGTAATTTGATAATTTTGAGTTTGGAAATGGATTCCTTGGGCGAAAATATGTCAGAATAGCCTTAGTCAAAATTTTGGAAAAACCTGCCATCGGGCCAAGTACGGAGGGGTCGGGCCTAGGTCCCAGGGGCATTTTGGTAAATGTTTACCATAGACTAATATAACTACAAGAAACACTATGGAAGAGTTTAAAATGATACTTGGATAGGTTATGATCTATTTATGGTACATTTAATATTTTAGGACCGAGTCGGGGCCGGACACAACCCATTTTTCGAGGCACATCTAAAAAGGGATTTATAAAGCTTTGAGGTAGGAACCTTATCCTTCATACATCATGACATAGTTATATGATTGTGTGGTTGCCATTGTTGTAAATGTACTTTATTAATCAACATGTTTTGCCCAGAGACGGGCCAGTAGTGCCAGAGGCACTTACACTGGAGTTAGTGAGAACCCAACCGGTGCAGAGTAATGGGCTTGGGTCCTACTCATATATACATGTAGATGATGTGTTTATATTGTTTATTAATTAGTGCATACGTGGCACATATCATATTTACTTTTCATATTTTCTATGAATGATAGCATGTTTCTACTGGGATTCTTTGGAATCTCACCCTATTTTTAAAACAAATCTCTCAACGGGTGCCAGTGGATGAAAAGGAAAAGGCGTAAATGCCGGAAAGTAGTTGGCACCTGTCGCGAGGCAAAGACATGATCATGGTTATAATTAGTTTCTGTTTAGATAATTTTGGGGAATTCTGTAAATATTAAGTTTCCACTATATTTTCTGTATTTCATTGACAAATGACACTGGGATTGTAAATGAATATTTTATTAGTATAATTGTACTTTTCTGTATGCCCATTAAATTCAATCTTTATTAATCTTCGATTATCGAAATAGAAATAGGTGTTGACAAAATCACACGTAAGCATCGAATTGGACAAAAAATTTGTTATTTTGTGGTTTGTGCAGTGAAATGCCATCGAAGCCCTTGAGTAATTTGTTGATTTTTTTTTAATTTCGTGGTCCTAGAGATAATGACTTCAAAAGGGGAGAACATCGATGCTATTAAACAAACCAACAATCGTGCATTGGAGGTTAAAGTGAACGAGGTAATTGAGAGTTTTCATCTTACAAAAGCTGGTTGGGAAGAAATAAAAAGGCGTTTGAAAGGGGATCATAACTCTATAGTAGATAATATACTTGCTTTCGAAGAGGGAGGACAAAATGAAACTGAGAAAAGGTTAGGTCAAACTAAAGGGAATTTTAGTGTTGGAGAACAAGATATAGAGAAAATTGAAGGGATTGACGGGCTTGATGACATTGATGTGGATGAAATCAGAGATAAGGCAGTAGACAATGTTGGGTTAGACAAAAGGGCTAAAAGAGTATTTGAAGACAATATTGAACATTCTGACAGTGAGGATGGAGAGGGCAATACAGAACATTTTGATAGTAAGGATGATAGTTATAAAGCTGGAAGTAGTAGTTCTGACCCTAAGGAGAGTGTTGTATTAGAATTTGAGGTGGCAGGTAGTGCTGGCAGTGAAGATGATGATGAGGATTTGGGCCCACATTATTCTAATTGGCCTCCAAAAGAAGGGAGAGCAGTTGGTATTTGCTTGGCTCAGATGACAAGCCCTTCTTCATGTTGGGTATGAATTTGGTGTTGGTGTTAGCTCCTAAATTCTCATGCTACCCAGTAGGTCTTCCAACTCATCCTAGAGCTCTGCATACCTTATTGGCAACAACACCTAAAAAGAAAATGGATAATCCGTATCATGTCCAAGGATACTATCCTTAAGAGATATTTAAAAACTACTAGCTGATAAGAAGCGATACTCTCTAGAATAAAATAGATCCTTACTGTAAGAACATGGTGAACAGAACAATGAATTATAATAGAATTCATCAAGCAAAAAGAGTATTCAAGAAAAGGAAGAGAGGTGTTTGAGAACTCAAGAGCAATATATCTGCCTCTCTTGCAAACACCGCCTTTTGTAGGGGAATCATGTTCATGAACTTTGGGTAGCCAAATAAAGACAATAAAATGATGATTTTATTGTCATTAAAATGCCATAAAGATGCTTAAGCAAGGCTGTTATAGAGTTGGGAATTAAAGCAATTAGAAGGCTCTCGAAATCGGCACACTATGTATTCAAGGTTAGGCATTTAAGGTGAAAAAAAATTGTTCTTTAACTTTAAAGCCCAACGTCCAGACCTTTGAATAAGGATTATTAAAATTGGCATTTTTATAAACTCATTTATTCCAAAATAAATTTTGAATTCCACAAAAATATCCCACTAAATGGTGCCTAGTATATGTTCTAACTCACACATATAGGGTGGAGAAATATCACCGAATTTCTATTATGTTTATCTCTAGTAGCTCAGTATTGTGTGATCTCATTCCACCTATTAATCCAAGATCACTTATTACTTTGACCCCCACAATCTCAAATAAGGGTGTAAATAAGCAAGGTTCTAAAACCCGGACCAGTCACTGAACTGACCGTGGTACTGGTTAAGGGTCAATGGGTCAGACCAAAGTCAAACCGGAGCTAACCTGAGGCTAAACCAGTGAGAAATTGAAGATTTTAGAGTTATTAATATGAAATTATAAAGAAAAAAAATAAAAATTGATTTTTTTAAAAAAATACAATAATAAAAATACCGGATTGGTTCGGCCAGGTTTAAAAACCTGGGAAATAAGCGTTAGGGGCCTACAACCTAGCCTACAAAAAGGCTAATTAGCCTATTTATAGTAAATTAGGCTAGGTCCAGTGTCACACCCTTATCTCATTTTAACCTTTTTCAGAGTATTTGTGGAAAACGATATGCGGCTCGATAGGCAACACAGAAATAGCATAATTATACTGATAAAAAGTACTCGATAATATGTGCATGATCACAGAAATTCCCCATAGGAGTTCGTACAGAATATTTATAAACCTTGTAGCCGCATAGGACTCTAGGGTATCTAAACCCATCACAGTGAAATAGAGACATTTTCTCTTCGTTCTATCACTGTGATCCCCTCGCACAGTTCTCTTCTTTATTCTCAACATATCTTCTATCTCTTCCTGTCTAAATTGTTGGTATAGGAGGATGAGATTCGAGAGAATCTCAATAGGAAACAGATACCAATATGCATGCAAGATAAGTGCTTAATGATGACATGCTTGCACTACATAAACTCATGTTAACACAATGACATATCTGCGTGCTCAATGTTTCGTGCAACAAAACTATGGCCACAGTATAAACAAAAATAAAGCTTCAATCATTCATATATGTGTCACATAATCAAGCAAAGCAATAACATGCATCAATACACAGCACAAATGTCAAATACATGTAGGAAAGGCAAGTTTCCTACCTCCAGTCTTTTCTCCTCAGTTTGTGTGCCAACAACTCGGGCTCCCAACTGGTCCTCAAGCTCCCAATAGCTTTTCCTTGACTTGGCTAAAAACCCTAGGTATTCAACAACAGATTTTGAGCTTCCAAACCTTAAAAAACATAGAGGAGTAGCTTAGGAGAGGAGTTATACGCGTTAAGAGCTAGATCGTCAAAGAAATCGGCTTACCTTGTGAGTTCTCTTCTCCTTCTCTCTCTAAACCCTCTCAAGCTTTCTCTCTCTATTTCCATAAAAAAGGACGTCATTTCTGGCCTGATGAAGGAAGGAGGTGATTTATTTTATCTAGATGCATACCCCATAATGACATTCTTGCTAAATTTGGGCTTAGCAGTCCACTTATTTCAGGCTTATTCTCTAGCCTCAAATCTCAAAATTTAGGATATTACACCCAAGCTCGGCCTATTTAGATAAACAGGCCAGGACTATTTTTATAAGGCTTAGCCTATAGGCCTGGCTTATGTAACTTTTTTAATTTATACTATTATATAAGTATATATAATATCACCTAAATAATTTTATAAATTATTTATAAATTTACAAACTTAACCTTAATCTCATGTTTGCATCACATTGTCATTCACACACATTCCACCCTTTCATTCACGTCAATCATTCACCCGCACCTCTCTTCTCTTTGATCGCTTGAGATAGTAACGTTAACTTACTCTCCCCCCTAATTTGTGTCATTTATTAATACATAATAATTGATACGAGTTTATTTTAGTGCCAAATGAAGTATTATAATCTCAAAAGGAGGAGTTTGTCTCAATTTATGTGGGAAAAGTAAAAGAGGTAAAAGATGATTTTACATGCTACTTGTTATGTTTGGTCAATTTTAGAAAATTCATCTCATTAGTTGACAAATGATTGGTTTTTCTTATTTCTACTTACTCGGACAACTATTATCACTAGACATTCTTTTATCTTCCTTACTAAGCCCTTATATTACAATGAGAATAGATGTTAGGCTTTTCATACATAATGTAGGATTGTAAATTGGCTTGAAGGTTTATATTTGAATTTGGAGGTATAGGCTTTAAAGGCCATTTAAAGACTTATATATTAAATAGGCCTTTAACTAGGCTTCAGGCCTTGTCAGGCCTTTTGAAGGCCCAAACTCAGGCCATAAAAAACATACAGGCTCAAGCTTAAATATATGTTGTAGGCTCAGGCCTATTTAGGTAAATTCTACCCTAGCCTAACCTATTTCCATAAATAATCCCAAGTAAAGTGGGACTTGTTCCTTGTAACACACCCACTCATTATTTCAAACATTTTGTGGATAAGAAAGAACTGAGAATGACTTTGGACAGGTGTGGAATATCAAATGGTGTTAAGTTGAAAATTTTTAAGAGTGATAAAAGGTTGCTAAAAGCAGTGTGTCAAGAAGGTTGCCCCTTTATATGATATGCTTCAAGGGATGGTCAACAAGTAGGGTTTATGGTAAAGACCTTACATTTAGAGCATAATTATGCTAGGGTGTATAAGAACCCAAGAGCATTAGCACATTGGTTGGCTAAAGAATATAAAGAAAAAGTTCAAGAGAGGCTACAATTTAAAGATCAGTGAGATGAAAAATGAGGTTGAACATGAACAAAAGGTGCAAGTAAGTATTCACAAGTGCAAGAGGGCCAAGAGAAAGATAATGCAAGACATGGACAAAAGTTTCAAAGATGAGTTTGCAAAGTTGGGGGCTTATTGCATTGAACTGAACATCTCAAATCTAGGATTAGATGTGTGGGTGGAGTTATGCATCCAAAGTATATGAAGATCTCAACTTCATTATAATAGTCATTTATTAGAAATGGACATATTTGGTTTTTCATTTGTGTTTTCTTTTCCAAGTTGAGTAGAAAGAAGGATGCATGCCACTAATTGGTATAGGTGGAACTTTCCTCAGAGGTAAGGCAAAGGGCATTTTGCTTACCGTTAGGAGGGGTATATGCTAATGATTCATTTTGCCCATTGACATTTAGGGTAACATAAAAGGAAAACAGTCTTTACTAGGGTTAGTTCATTGAATGTTTGAGGCACTCTCTTGACTCGACCCCAGTATAGCCTCAACTATTACCATAATGTTTGACATGCAGAAGGTAAACTATAGAAATTTTAGTTTATTTTGGTAACTATGTTACATTTTTATTGACTTTGTTTTACGTGTGTGTTCTTAAGTTTTATTACAAGCTATGAGTGATGAATTACCCAAGGCAGAGCATATACTTTGTGCAAGACATATATATGCCAATTGGAGTAAAAAGTGAAGAGGCAACAAGTTGAAGAAGAAATTTTTCTGATGCATATGGAGTTCGTTCAAAGAACAGGTTATTGACAACTTGAATGCTTTTAAGAAACTTGGTAAGGAAACAATATAGGCAGCAATTTCTTATAAGAGAAATATATGGATAAGAGCCTTCTTCTTACCTAAATGCAAGTCTTGGGTAGTTGATGACAACATTAGTGAGAGTTTTGATCCTTAGATAAATAAGTATAGATACCTCCCTGTTATTAAGATGTTTAAGGGCATTAGGTAAAAGATGGTGGGGAAATGGGTCAAGAGTGAAAATAATATTAGGGCCTAGAAGAGTAATTATAGTATATAGTGTATGGACTTGTTTGAGGCTAATGGTTATTAGCTGCAAATTGTAGAGTATATTTTAATAAAGATGAGGGTTATGAGGTTAGTAAGGGACAACATAGGCACTGTATACATCTAAGTAAGGAGATGTGCATATATAGGGCATGGGATTTAACTGGGATCCCATGTTAACATGTAATATGTGTAATGTACCATGCAAAGATAGAACCTACAACCTAGATATCTTACTACTACAACAAGGATGAATGCTTAGCTAGTTATAGGACAAAACTCCAGCCAGTGAGAGGCAAGCAATTCTGAGATACGGACAAATTTCTTCCAATGCAACCTCCACCTTCTTGTAACTCACCTCTTCTAAGCATCTTATTCTCATCATACATCCTATCAATGTCATCAAGTAGCTATTTTATCACCACGTTTTCCCTTCCCCCAAAGTCACCATTATGCCACACAAAGTATCTACAGTCACTATCCTGCCAAAGTTTATCACCAATATTCAATCTCCTCACACCTTTAATAAAACCAACCAATCGGCATTCAAATCCTTACCTGATAGTACTTTGGGCATCCATAAAACCTTCATCTTGGGTTCCCTTCCATCTACGATGTCTAATGGGGAGAAACCAACCGACCCTTCATATTCTTCATCATGACTGCTTTGCCTCATCAAAGCAACCCTTTTTCCCACTCATGATGTGGTTGACAATAAAAAAGACACCATGCTTCTCTTTTGTTCTCATGGCTTCTTCACTACCCCCTACAGTTTTTTCCTACGACTTAGTCGACACAATAATGGTGAAAGCAGAGAGGTGGGTGTCAGGTTTATTCACCTACCAAGCCATTAATCTCTCTCACCTACCATGTACAATGCTCAAAGAAAGTAGCATACTCCAGTTGGACAAAATAATGAGACCCACATCTGCAACTTAATGGATATTTTCTTCTTTCAACAGAAATAACATTTATGCACCACTTTTTAGTTTACATAAGCATTTATACACCCAAGGTTTTATTGTGATGCCATATGCTAATTTGAGATATTATTATGGGTATTTTTGCACCTTTGTACTTCTTGTAATTTGGTCTTCTAAAATAACCAAGTTCTTCATTTTGATCCCTGAATAGTTTCTTGAGGGAAATTATCAAGCTTTATAATGTGTACTTAAAGGTAGTTATAATCATATTATTGTTTACAAGCTCATTTGCACACATGTTGGGCTCCATGAAAGACATTGCTTCGTTGCTCATCTACTGAATTAGAACAAAAAGATTATACATCTTCTATATCTGCCTTCTTAGTCCTAAAAAAAAGCTAATACCAAAACCAGGGAGTGTATGTTCTTGTCATTGGAGGTGCACTCATCCCCCTCCAAGAAGAATGCTTCTATCTCTTACCTCTCGTGATTGAAATGTATTGAAAGAAGTAGGTACAGGGCACTTTGTTTGATAATATTTTGCTAAGTTCCTTACCTTGTCTCATCATATACCCATGTCTCATTTATTTCCTTCTCTTTAGCATATAATGATGGGATTTACATTTTCTGGCAACCAATTTCTGGCATTTAATATATATATATATATATATATAATATTATATATACCACGTATGCACTAATTAATGAACAACATAAACACATCATCTGCATGTATATATGAGTAGGACCCAGCCCTACTATTCTGCACTAGTTGGGTTTTCACCAACTCCAGTGTAAGTGCCTCTGGCACTGCTGGGCCCTCTCTGGGCAAAACATGTTCATTAATAAAGTACATTTACAACAATGGCAACCAAACAATCATATAACTATCGCATGATGTATGAAGGATAATGTTCCTACCTCAAAGCTTTATAAATCCCTTTTTAGATGTGCCTCAAAAAATGTGTCGTGTCCAGCCTCCGACTAGGTCTTAAAATATTAAATGTACCAGAAATAGGTCATAACCTATCCAAGTATCATTTTAGACTCTTCCATAGTGTTTCTTGTGGTTATATTAGTCTATGGTAAAAATTTACCAAAATACCCTTGAGACCCCAGCTCAGCCCCGCCGTACCTATCCTGATGGCACATTTTCCTAAAATTTTGACTAAGGCTACCCTAATATATTTTTGCCCAAGTACTCCATTTTCGGACTCAAAATTATCAAATTCACTGTCAAATTACAAAAATACCCCTGACAGCCCCGATTTAGGGTTTTAGGGGTGTTTTCGTAATTATGCTTTTTCAGCCTCAATCGCAAAAAGTGACCAATTGTAACCCCACCTATTTTTGCCCACTGAATCTAATAGAACCATATATTTCATGAAAATCCAGCTCCTACCCTCTAAAACAGTGCCAGCCGAAATATTTCAAGAAAAATGTAATTTTGTGTTTTAGCTTCCAAAACTTGTACTTTTCCACTTCTAATCCCTTATTAACTTATTTAACATATATTAACCATGATTCAAAGAAATTTACGCAGCATAAACCCTTAGGGTTATAGCTTTTCCAATTTTTCAAATCAACCAAAAATCACCAAACTAACAACAAACTTCAAAACCAACTTCATACAAGTATAGATTTGAGTTTGGTGTAGTTACCTCTTAGACATCTTGGTTTCTCTCTCTATATCTGCCCTCTCTCTCTCTCTTCTCCTTGAGCTAAGAAAGAGTCTTCCAGATCATAGATTCATGAAGAAACAAGGTGTAACCCCCGCCACGATCAAGGTCGTGATTAGTGTTTAAATACACTTTATAATGAATTGAGAGATCGAGGGTAATTAAAAACTTTTTACAGCACTTGCACAAATAGCTCTCTATTCAATCGTTTATAAATTCAATTGGCATGTTCAGTCTGTTACATGTACAATATCAGAGTATGAGCACAATTCCCGACATTTACCCAGGATTCTAACATTAATCCAAAATATTGTTCAGGGCATCATTGCCCATCTCAGTTCCCATACCAGGGATTACACAAACTATAATACTATGATCTATTCAATATATATACATTTATCCAAAATGATAACCAGTTCAGTATAAAACCAAAATATCTAACTAAGACTACCGCTAGCAGTCCTAATCGCCCTTATCCACTTGCTTTTCCTCGATCCACTTGCCCTGTTTAAAAATGTTATTTGGAAAGAATGAGATTCTAGAGAATCTCAGTAGCAACAGTTTAAGTATATGATGCATAATAAACAAAGCAAGTAAGCATACATCACAATGCAGCAATCAATATTCGAGGCCGAGCATACTGCCACATCCCCTACACTGTATTCAAGGCTGGGCTTTACCACGTCCCCTCAGTATATCTATATTCGAGATCGGGCTTACGCCACGTTCCCTTACTGTATCTGTATTCAATGATTAATACTAGCAAGCAATGCATTACACATGATATAGGATAAAGTGTCACTACCTTGGTTTTTCCGTTCTTGAGTAGGCACGGGCCTTCTACGCTCCGAGAAAATATTGAATCCTAAAGTCATAATTAAAGACGATGCGTTATCACTTAGTCCAATACTCAATACCTTCACAATACTTAAATTGGTTATCATTATTGTCTCTTTAACACTCATATATGCCTCTAATAAAAGCCCTAAAGGGTTGGAAGAACTACCCCAGGGGTCCCCTTTTTGAAGCACAAACACTGATATTTTTCACTGTTTCACTCAAGTGAAGGCGGCCTCACTCGAGTGATGGGACACTGACACTTGAGTGATGGTACGGTTTGCACTCAGGTATCTGAGAGTGTAGGATAGCGAGTGAACACCCAAGAGCACAAGAACTTTTCAGAAACTACAACACTCGAGCGCACTGGACCCCACTCGAGTGATAGCCAAATGCCTTACTCGAGCACTAGAGAGTGAAGTCCAGGAAGTGAGAGCCTAAGAGCAAAGGGAATTTCAAAGGAAGAGGAGCACTCGAGTACTGGCCTTTGCACTTAGTAACACTAAACGCTTGTAAGTGTTAAGACACACTCTTGCACTTTACCCGCAAGTGACAACCCGAAAGGCAAGTTTAGGGTGTCAAATACACCCTCACTCGAGTGAAACCCAACCTCACCTGAGTGATATACATACCTCACTCGAGTGAGCCCTAGATCACTCAAGTGACCATATCAGAACCCAGAAAATGCAGACACAAAGACAGTTTTCCAGAATTTTTACTAAAAGCTACCAATGGACCCAAAACCTCAACCAAAGCTACTCCCACATAAAAACACCCAAGGATTCCAATGGAAGTGTCAAAACTATCAAAATCCTACTCCATAACATGCTTTGGTCTAGGGCAACATTAAACACTAAATTTCTGACATTTCCAAACTCACTCATTCAATCCCCAATCAATCCTATCTATCCATACACCTTCCAAATATACCATTTCCATACCAATAACATGCCAAATGTCCAATGATCATCATTTTCTGAAAATGGCCAATAAATCCCAAAAATTCAAAGTTAATCCATTTGGCATAAAACTTAGATAGATAGGTGGGTTTCACTTATCTCTTCAACTTTTTTAAAAGGACTTCTTGATCCTTCAACTTTCCCAATCTCTTGAAATCACAAATCAACACCAATAGACAAGCTATAACCATCAAAATGAAGCTCATTACTCAAGGAACAACTTTAATGAATGGAGTTTGAGCAATAGAGATCATTTTCCCTTACCTTTTCAAACTTTTCATCCTTCCCTTTTGGTCTTCAATGGCTGACGAGAGAGAGAAGAGAGAGAACGAGAGAGATGAGAGGGAAGAGTGAGGAAGAAGATGAGCAATGATCACACTCTCCTCCCCCATACTCATTCAGCGTACAAAGAGGGAATAGAGGAGAGAGAAATGCTTAAAAAAAATATCATTGACTTTCCTTAATACTCTCCCCACATGTGAGCTTGCCAAGTGTCCCATAGTCATTGGTTCTCATAAAGGAAACATTCAATTAGCCTCTCTAATTCATCCATTAGCCATTTAATCACACTTCTCATTTTTCTTATCTTGGTTAGTAATTAATTTCCTCATTAATCACTAACTTATGACCAATACTTCCATTCTATCAATTTTGCATCAATTATGACATATTAGATAATATTGTCACAAATACACATAAATTCAACTTTAATCCACGATTACATTCTCAATAATCAACATTAACCCTTAATCAAAATTTGGACCGTTACACAAGGTTTAGGAAGGATCTAGGGAAATGTTACAAGAAAAGCTTAAGAATCAACTCTTACCTTAAGATTTCTTCTTTCTCTTCTCTCTAACTCTTCAAAGTTTCTCCAAACTCACTCACTCTCTCTCTCTCTCTCTCTCTCTCTCTCTCTCTCTCTCTCTCTGTTAAACAAAAATGCATGAAGGGAAGGGAAGAGAAAGCCTTCATAAAAATGCTCCCTTGATTCCAAACAATTGATCTCATCTAAGGTTGTTATGGTGACACATGTCTTCCACCATACCTCCATCCATACATTCACCTATACCTCTCCACTTTATGCCATACCTCTTTCATCATTGACTTCAATTGGAATTGGACTAGATTTTCTTCTCTTGATTATCTTAAAAAAACGTGCTCCCTCTCTTCTCCAACCAACCAAGTGTTTTTCCAACTAAATCCAACTTTCTACTCCACCAAGCAATCAAGTTCACCCATTCCTTCACTCTAGCTTACCATCATGCACTTCACCATACCTTCATGTAATGTACACTCTACCATTGTCATCATTACTCTCTTCATGACACTTGGCTTTTTAATTCCATTAATCAATTTTTAACACATTTTATTTTCAATTTTCGGAATAATGCCAATTCTGACAGATTTTCTGTTCTAACTTTGAAAAATCATAACTAATTTTTTAGATATAGTTTTGGAGTGATTCCAAAGGATATGGAACCTTTATTGAGTCTAATTTTAAGGGAAAATATGAAATTTTACTAGCTGGGATCATATTATTCCCAGATTTTCAATCTTTGACCGCTGCTCCAGAAAATTTTCAGATTTTCTGGGCTAACTTTAAAAATTAATATCTTTTTGTACATAGCTTCAATTGATTCGTATGACCTATCAAATTAAAGATTAGGATGTCTACTTTCATCCTGTAAAATTTCATAATTGTTTCTCATAATTTGGTCTTCAAAAACCACATGACAAACTCACTGCCTCGTAAGTGATTTCACTAAAAACATTATTCAACTTTCAATTTTCAATATTTAATTCCTTTGGCCTTAAATATTCACCATTTCATTGAATTTCTCAATTAATTATTATATATTTTAGGTGAATATAAAATTTGGGATGTTACAGATTTCATCCCTGTACATTTGTGCCCTACAAGAAAATCTGATCACATGCGCTCTCTGATTCCCACCATCACGCACTCTATTATTTTCTCGCTTTCAACGTCAAAAACCATGTGTTCTTTGATCGATTTCCTCTCCGTCGAAAACCCTAGCTCTCTGTCGGCCCTCTTTCTTTCTTTCGAGTATAACGTATGAGTCCAAGACTTTTTCTTGTTTTGAGTGAGTCTAAATCTTTTTCGCCCCCACCCCCCCCCCCCCCCCCCACCCCCCTCCTTTTTTTTTGTTTGAGTCTAAGTCTTTTTTTTTTTATGTGAGTCTTAGTCTTTTTGAGCGAGTCTTTTTTCATATTTCTGTTGAAAACCTCAATGCCACATTGTTTTGTCTCTTCTCCAGCTCACCATTTCACATCACCTATTTTAGTTAAACGTTTTCCTCGAATGGTCAACATTACTTCTTTTAACGGAAATGGCATATATGAATCTCTTGTCAGTTTACATTAGCGTTTATGCACACAAGGTTTTGTCACGATGCCAGACGTACATTTGAGATATTATCATAGGTATTTTTACACATTTGTCCTTAAAAGAATAGCTATCCTTCAAGGACTAAATAATCCATCTAGTCTAAAACAAAACATCTATGAATTAAGAACTTGGATATGCTTCAACAGTTTCATCATAAATTGATGTACTCCCTCCAATAATACCCTGTTTTAACCATCATTTTAATTTATACTCTCTCTTACTACTCTTATTAAATAAGGGCATATATAGAGAAAAAAATATTCAATGCTCATTGAAACTATCAAAACTTCTTATAAAAAGTACCAAAAATACTTTCTAGCAGGCATCTTATAAAATAGACAAGAGGGAGTACTACACTAATTCTCATGCCCACCCAAATTAATGTACACCGATTCTGTCACGACTTCATTTTCTACTAGTGACATGCTGCAAAAATTATTCCCAACAACCTTCGATTTACAAGACAATGGACTTCCCCATAAAAACCTTCATGACCAATTTCAGAAAAAAATCATCTTCAAATTTGGAACAAAGAGATCATTACAGTACTAAATAACAGCAGTTGTATTGTGTGATGGAACATTCAATCTTCGCTGCTTTTTAGTTGAATATCCTTGCGGGTCAATAATCAGGGTCAGCTGGAACTACCTTCAATAATTTGCCAAGGTCATAAGACTTGAAGTCCTTCCCATAACATAAACTTAGATCCAATGCTGTTTTCCCATCCTGAAACACAATCATCCAATCCAATTACACAAAGGAGAAAGGAGAAATCGATGAATCAGTTCAAACCAAATATTTATATTCAGAAAAGTGAAGACATAACAGTACATTCAATTGTTTTTTTTTTTACCTGACATGATAGTATATCCATGAAAGATTAAAAAACAAAAGTTGATAAGTCATACCATTATGTCTATTTGGATATACGACTCTATGAATTTAACCAATTCAAACATGAATCAGTCCTGAGGATACTTTTTAGAGACAGAGTTCATTTCAGGTTTCTCATAGACAACCACCAAATGAAAAACATAGGAAAAGAAGACAAATTCAAAAATAAAATAATTCAAAATATCCTCCCTTAACTCATGCACAACCTACATGCAACATTTTAAAGTTATATATATAACAAAAAGTCATTATTGCAACAAATAATATTCAAACCATGATTTTAGGCAAAATCTCACAAATCTGTACCAAAGAAGAAGCAAATGACTGGTTGCAAATATATCCCCAGTATGGATGCAAATACAGGCATGCCAGCAAAAATGCCGATGTCTTTGTGCTTTATAATGCAGAAGTTAATAGGGAAAATCACAAGGTCCCAGTCAAAAAAAAATTAATAATAATAATAATAATAATATCTGAAAAGTCCCAATAATAATAATAATAGTCCCATAACTTGTCAATGGTGCCACTTACACTTGTCATTGACAAGTTATGGGGCTTTTCAGATACTACTATTTTCCTTAGTTGGGACCTTAGTGTGATTTTCCCAAGTTAATAACTAGTTCAAATAGCCTATAATGAACAGGGATTCAAAACGCAAAGCAAGTGATGGACCAACTAGGTTCTCCAGCACTGAATTAACGCTAAGAATAAATCTAAAGGGAAGAAAATACAAACGGATCTGTAGCATGTTTAAAACATAAGAACACTGTCTTCAGTGGAATGTAAACCAAAGTTACCTTGTTTCTTCTTTTCTTATCTGCGCCGTTGACTAACAAAATTTTTGCAATATCTCTATTTCTGCTTTGCATGGCAACGTGCAATGGGGTCCAACCTTCCTGAAAATTAAAAAGAATATAAGCTATTCACAGTAAGTAGACATGACTAATAGCTGTATGAATACAAAAAATCATCTCTCTTTTAATAAAAGCTCACATTATCTGCAACATTGACGTCAACTTTATATTTGATCAATAACTTTACAGTTTGCTTGGCACCAACTTGAACTGCGTAATGAAGCGGGGTGGCACCATCCTACTACAGCAATGACCATATGAATACTAATGCTCTTTGAAAATCAGTCAGCAGCTTCAGAAGCTATGTCAGGATGAATCCTTACCTTATCCCTGACATGAGGACTTGCACCTTTACGTAAAAGATGGCTTATTACAGCTTCTTTCTTTCCTATAATAGCTATATGAAGTGCGGTGAGACCTTCCTGCTTGATCAAATAAGTTAAATTACATTAATGCAAAAGCTGTTGTCCACCTCCACATGCTTGTAAACCAAAATATGAAGAAACTCACATTGTTCTTAAGATCAATGTCAACACCACTTTCAAGCAGCTGATCCATACATCTTATCTGTGTTGATAGCGCTAAAGTGTGCAGTGGGCTCCATTTTTCCTACAGAACAGATATAAGGAAACTAAGTGACCGGAAAAGCAGTTTTCAATCTACAGCTTTCTTGAACAAGAGAAACTTGGATAAATCCATTCATGCTTAAAATGTAGTTAGTGTAGAGAGACTTTCAAATGTTTGTTCTACATATAGTTTTCCAACCATAATAACAGATTAGAATTTAGGAGAGTAGATGCAAATAAGCATGGTTTCAGACATACAGTTGAAATTTTTTCCAGGTTTGGAGTCACATTCTGTTGCAAGACTGCTCTTTCTTCAGGCTCCAAAAGTTGTTCAACCTCTGCAATGATGAAAATATGTGGTTTTAGAGGTGGCCAATTGTCCAGGGTCAAAATATATGCTAATTGTCAGCCTTCTTGAATCATTTTCCTACTTATGACTTTGCATAATCTAGAGCTTCTTTGCTTAAACCATCATACTATATTGAAAGCAAGAAGTCCACATCTCACAGAAAAAGTGATAAGGTTTAAAAACCAGAAAAACAGAAAGAAAAACATAGGAATGGAAAAAGTGCCTTTTTTAATATCCTCCCCATACTTGTCCACTGAAATAACACCATTAACAGCTGATGACGTTATCTCTTCCTCTTCCCAATCACTTTCAAAGCCATAGTTCTCATCTTCTGTTTCCTCATCTTCTTCTTCTTCATCATACTCACTACCACTGCCATCATCAGGTTCTTCCCAAGTTCCTTGTTGCGCCTGAAATTGTGTCAATCGTTGTCCAGATTTAACTACCCCAGCAATCCTGAGTCTCCTGACTTTATGATGGTTCTCAGAAACAGAGAGACAGCACCTTCCTTGACTTGGGCTACATATAAAACTGGTGCTGCTTTTGATATTAACATCAGATTTGGTGCTTGCAGCAGACAGTGGTATAAGTTGATTAGTAAAAACAGATGCTGGTGACCAACAACTCATCTCTGCATCTCCCTGGAAAGAACTGAAGAATAAAAAGCAGAAAATTGCACATTCTTTTCAGATGCAACTATTAAAGATTATAGGTATTGACCTATCAAAGATTAAATGTTTAAACACTTAGGTGCTGTTGCTGCCCAAAAAAAGAAAACACTTAGGCGCTGTTTAATGTGAAGGAATTTGAGGTAAGGAAAGGGAGAGGGATTTGGAATCTCCAAATTAATCTGATTGGCACACATAAAAGGCGTTGCTTATATACTGCTACAATCAAATTTTCTATTTATCCCATTAATTCTTTAATTTCACTAGCTTTTATATAGATCATTTATAATTTAATTAAAGTATAATGAAATTTTTATTAATTAAATTGTGTCTGCAAGATGCACGCATTTGCCTATTTTAGCTCCTTAAACTTATTATATATTTGCAAGTTGTTAAAATACACTATAATTGCAAATTAAATTATTAGTTGTCGCCACTAACCTTTTTATTAGCCTTCAAGCAATCTAACTTTTCCACATCAATCTCACAGAGGCTAATAATTTCATTTAGAATCATTTTGGAAACTAGTTTAATGAATGATAGTGAAGTTCAACAAAGCCACAAGTAACATGTTGCAAAGAAGAGGGGCCTCCGCAAGGTGAAGGGTTTATCAAAGGCTTAAAGATTCTTGGTAAATTAAGAAAACATGAATAAAATCAACGAAAGGCACTTCAAAACCATGTTCTAACACAAAATGCAGAAACTTCTAGTCAGTGCAAAATTGATTACAAGGGGATCCCAATTAATATAGCAACAAAGCAACTGCCAATCCATCATCCAAGGCACACAAAAGAGGAGGAAAGTAAAAGAAGAGAGCCTAAGAACCAGCCATTTAACCAATGCAGTCAATTGCAATGAAAACTTATTTTCCCCAGCAGATTGTTGAACAGTAATTTGTGCAAAAATTAGGCAGACCAAATATTCAGCTGACTTTTAAATAAAAACTCACAGAAGCAAAAGTCTCACTCATGAGTTGTGAGGGCTGAAAATTGAGATAGCTTGACAGTAGTAGAAAGCATCCCGAACCGTTGAAAGCAGGATAACAACGAAGCGAAGTAAAAGAAAGAATCAAGAAGGTCGCTAACTTCTACTAAGAACCTAACAGAACTTTGTCACGATCAGAGCCCTAGGAAGTTACCTCAGCTTGTTTGAGGAACTAAGGCTATACTTTCTACAAGGACATCCAGGTTCAGGCCTTGCTCTATTAACCATGAATAACGCGTATCGAAATGGGGAAACGAGAGCAGAGACGAAGGCATTTTTGAGAGGTTACCGGATAACGAAGGAGAAAAAGAAAGGAAAGTGAAGACACTCACCGGTTACAGATTCTCCCACGCACGATGACGACCAAGCACTGGCGGCCTCCCTGTTCGGATTCGATAACAGCAGCGACGAAGAGAATGGATAGGCCAGGCCGTTCCACTTGAATATCTGATTATATGCGTGTCTAATCTTGTGAATTAAAAAAACTATAAGGGCAACAGTGTCTTTTCAATTTAATTACAATATTAATTCAGCAATTTTTAGGGGTGAAGTATACTTTTTTTTTATTACAAAAGCCAATGTTAAGAAACTTGAAATTTATCGATCACATCAGTATCAACTTAATTTGAGGTGATTGACCCTGATCCTCTCGCATGATAGAGAAACATCTCGGATGAGGTCTTTGCAAAATTCACATGGCTTCTTTGAGATTATCGCCGTTCTCAATAAGGTAGTCTACATATTTATGTCTTAATCTGAGAAAAAAAACTCTCTGTTCTTATTAATTTCCTCCCTTAGGAGATGATGGTGACCACCATCTTTCAGGATTAAGTGGAAAGCTTTCATTAAGTCTGTATAGACCAAGATTTTTGGGAGGTGTTTTTGCTTACAGACTTGGAGACCTGTTAATAAATCTATTAGTTCTACTTTTGTCGGTGGTAGAAATCCCAACTTACATTGAAAACCAAGAACCTAGTCTCCATTGGAATATTTGGCTACTCCACCACATGCTACTTCTTTCTTATCGATCTTCTTATGGGGGTTTCCAACCATGCTTGCCTTCTTTGTAGAGCTTGAAAACTTGATGTATGAGATTGTCACCAATAGCTTCTACTGTTAGCTGTGTGATTCCCCCATAAATAATTTCTTTTGCTTGATATTAAACACCTTCCATAAACTCCTTTACATCAATTTTTTCAAAGGAGCCAATAGAAGGTACTGAAAACTCAAACCCACGTCCATTTGTTGAAGTGTGCATTGCTCAAATTATGAGCCATACATATTCTAAGTCACACCTACAAGTTAGATCAAAAGAAACTAAAAAGAAGGTTAGGTTTAATAATTTCAATCCACACATTTTTTGGCAATCTTACAATCAGGGAGTATGTGTAAAATGTTTTCCTCTTTTTGAGACTCAAATGGGCACTCATCATTATCTGTTAATCCTCACTTAGTTCTAAGTGAGTTTGTGAGAAGTCTCTCATAAAATACTTGTCATAAGAAGAATTTAACTTTCTCGGGGGCTAGTAACCTCCACACTCTCTAGTCCCGCCCCTATTGCTCCATAAAATATTTGCTTTCAAGTAGTATGTGAAAAGGGTTAAAGTACATTCAGCACCATGAAATATTGACATTCAGTGTTCGAAAATATTCTGCCATGCATACTTTAAAGTATTTTTTTTTTTATGTAGTAAGCACCTTAAGTGATTTTTAGGTGCATCCACCACTCTATAATAGTTTTTTTTTAACATCAAGCATCTTAAATTTTCAAGATACAAAAAATACTTCAAAATACTAAGACATCTGAAAAATTATTTTAGAATTTAATAATGTTACGTTGGATACATCTTATCTCATTAGAAGTAAGACAGAAACGAAGCACCCTCCAACTAATTACAGGCATGCATTTCCATTCTTATGTCCTGCCCGTTTGATCTCAGTACAATGACTAAGGAGTAGTCATCTCATCAGTATTGCAAAATATATGCCTCTTGTACCACATAAACCCAAATCAAATATATGAAATAGTCATTTGTATCATATCTTACATGTAATCGTCAAATAACAACATTTTTTTTTATTGTTAAAGAATATTGGGAGCCTTAACCCTCTAGCATTATCAGAACCCATTTAAAGGGAAAAAACTCTTCTAGATGTTGGCAAAAAACGATGTTGAAAAAATATACAACAATAATTATGTTATTTTTTTAATAAAAATCAGTTATATAAAATGAAGAAAATTATAGAACTAAGATTGGTATTGTAAAAAGATTGAGTAGAAAAAGATTTAAGTAGGATTTGGACATCTTTTTCCAATGTGCAATTAAAAAGCAGAATGCACAAGACTATTGAGCATATTGTTCTAGAATGTAACGACATTGACTGAATTGAGGATGCAGAAAATGTTGAGGCAAATTGAGTAATCTATTGTTACACAATAATTATATTATTGAAGTACTAATGTATACTCCTTTGGTCTTGTTTACATGGTGGGGAGAGGGACTTTTTTGTTCTATTTATAAGTCACACTATTAAATTTTTCATTTAACTTTCATTTATTGTATAGACTTTATTTTCATGGGGTGCATTATATATTAAACAGGGATAAAATTAAAAAGTTGTTGTATTTTAAGGTAGAGTTAATTAGGTTTAAGATTTTTCTTGATTCAAATAAAATATATTGAAAGTTACTTATAAATATATAAGAGGAGTAATGATTTTTTTTTTTTTTGAAAAATTTCAGAAAAAAAACTTTAAAAATAATAAGAAAAGAATGATGTTTTGAATATTCATAATATTATAAATGTGTGAATATTTGATTTATTCTTTTTAAAATTTAAAAAAAATGATACAAATACCCTTATATATATATATATTTTAAAAAATATTACCCCACCCTTACTCACACTGTCACACAAGAGAGCTCCAGTGCTTCTCAATGTCTGGCAAAGTGCTAGTGGCCGGCCAACCACCAAAGCTTTGTAGGAATAATTATTTGGTAATGTGGTCCCACTACCTTACCAAATAATTATTCCTACTAAAACTCTAGAGTCATTAGGGGAGGTTGCTAGCGGTCAGAGGCTAACGGGGTGAGAATAATTTTTAAAAAATATATATATAAAAACATTTATGTCATTTTTTAATTTTAAAATGGATAAATCGGATACTCACACTTCTCTAACATTATAAATATTCAAAATATCATTGTACCCTTTATTATTTTTAAAATTCTTCAGAGATTTTCCCTTTGTTTTATAGAATCTTGGGAATATAAATATAAATTATTAAAACAATAGAAATAATATTATTGATGTTCTCATGACTGGAAACACAAGGTGGCCACTCAAATTTCTTGGTGCCTAGTGAGGGGCAACACCCCGTCATTCACTCCACCTATTTCATGGAAAGTGTCTTCCTCTTCATCTTCACTTCTCTTTCTTCTACTTATCTTTTTGTTTTCCCTTTTTAAGGAGAAAGGTAAAAATTAGGATACCACTCTCTCTTTTTCCCCAACAAATTATAAAAGATAATAATGTTCCAGGAAATGAAAACTCCACAACAAAACAGATCAATGAATATAAAGAACACAAAAGACAAATGGTTATCTAGTACAGTATCTAAAACAGCTCCTTTCAAGTCTAGCAGCAACAACTTCTGCAAATCTATAACTAGGGTCTCAGTTATCTAAAACATTTTATCAGAATCTAGGAAACCTTAAAACTCATTAATGTTGTCTAAAAAATTACTCCTATTAAGTTTGTAACTTAATGCCTATTAGAAATACTTCATCCAATTTACAATATAAGCTATAATATCACTCTTCATGTTTTTCTCTCTCCTTTAAAACTAAAGTTTGATTTTTTATCAATTTAAGGAGGATATAATAAGTTAATTACATTTTCTTGACTCCAATGAATTAATTGGAATAACTTATTATATTGTAGACCAAAACAAGTACATACTTTTAAAAATGAAATATCATAACCAACATGTAACTTGGGGTAAAAAGGAAAATTAGTAATAAAAAAATGACATGCCTCGTAGTTTTGATAAAAAAAATTTCTTATCTCTCTACTTTATAAACAAAAATAAAATGATTGATATACAAAACATTAATATATTTAATTTCTACACATTAAATAAGGAGAGTAAGTCTCAATAAACAAGCTAATTAGCGTGTTTGTTGATTTTTTTAAAATATATATACATAATATCTAGTAACTCATGTGCTTTAACAACTATCAAGTTAAATGCAATATATATATATATATATATATTGAATTATCTCCTTATTTATAAAAAGAGTACATGAGAGATGATGAGTGAATATTTATTGAAAAAAGATAATGAGTGACATATTTAATGGGGTAAAAATAAAAACACCAGTTAAAAATTACAAACAAAAATGGATTTGTTCCTTATATCAAGGAAATATCACTATGAGAGATATTGTTCTTTATAAAAATGATAGAAGTGAGAATATAAAGTAGCAACATAATAATAAAGCATAATGAAATTTTTAATCCGATTAATTGAGTTCATCAGTGAATGACCGAGGAAGTAATAACTTTGAATAAATTTGAGAGGTGTTGCTAAGTTGTTAAAAAAAAGTCTTAAAAAGTTCCAATCCCTCCAAATGGCCAGAAACTTGGTGCTGGTGTTAGAAAGGAAGCCTAGCTTTTCCATCCAATTGTCATAATATGGTGCGGCGGGGCATCAAAGAACTTGTTTGAATTGGTTTTTTATTTTTAGAAATAAATTATTTGATCCTTATAGTTTCAGCAAATTTACAATTCAATTTTTATAATTTAACTTGCCGCGACTCAATCCTTATAGTTTCTTAAATTTTGGAAAAATCCAGAGTCCCTCCTAACTCATTACGTATTGGCAGCTGCTTATTTGGCATTTTTGCTATACCAGATCAGCAAAAAATATCAACTCCTCCCTCCTTTTCTCTTTCGTTGAACCACCGTCACCAATAATATTCCCAGATTCCGATTCTGATGATCTGTTCACTTTCATCTTCTCTTTTTCATTGCTTGCTTCGATCTCTATCTGTTGCCAGAAGGGAAGTGTTGGGATCGAAGAAAAGCATGTTAGGGGTTGTGGATGGGGTGCTACAAAGCAAGATCAAATTAAAAAAAGTGGCGAAATTTGGGTGTCTTGTATAGTATACTTACTCCAATTCTAAATATAAGACACAGTTAACTTTTTTTGAAGAGATTAAGGAAGCTAAATAAATTACTTAATCATATCATATGTTGTATATTCTTAAATTATATATTAGTTTATTAGTTGAACTAATTAGTTTGGAGAAAAAATATAAATACTCTAAAGTAATTTAATTAGCTTCCTTAACCTCTCTAAAAAAATTAATTTTATCTTATATTTAAGACCGAAGGGATTGTATTTTGTGGTGGTGGTGTCGATATTATTAGCTAAGAAGCTTTCCACCAAAAACCAAGAAAACACGGCCGGAAGAGTTTGGTTGAAGACTCCTACCGCTCTGGAAGAATTTAAGTTGGAGGAGGAAAAAGATAGGAGCTCGAGGAGGAGGATGAACGGTACATCAGTCAAAGGAAGAGGAGAGGAGAGAGGAGTTGACAATTGTGCTCATGTGCTATTAACAAAGATGCTAAATAAGCAGCTGCCAATGCACATACGATGACTAATGAGGGACTCAGTGTATGTTTGGGATAGCGGTAAGAAAAATGATTTATTGTGATTCTGACTTATTAAAAATAACTTTATAGAAAAGTCAGTTTATGTAATAAGTGGAAAAAATGAAGTTAGAAACACTACTACAGAATTGAGATATAACCACCCCCAAAGACGTCCCAAATTGAAAATTGGGTGGTTAAAAAGGGAGGCGGTGGCATTTTCGTAATTATATATATGTAGGGGAACCTTTAGGCGTCCCAAATTTAAATTTGGGACGTCTAAAGTGCTTCCTGGCGCGAAATATAAATTTCATAAATTCTTTTTAGCGCCTGGAGCTGGGTTTAGGCGTCCCAAATGCCATTTGGGCGTCCCCTACCCGCATTCAGACACTTGTCTGACATGCGGTCTTCTCATCTATCACACCCTCTCCTCACATCCTCTCAATAACAACTTTACTCTTCTTCCTCCTCTCCCCACCCACACCGTCGGCCCTCCTCTGTTTTTTTTTCTTCAACTCCTCCCTCCTCCCTTGTTCAAGCTCTCTCCTCCACCGTCGGCCCTAGCTTGTTGAACTCCTCCGTCCTCCCTTCTTCTTCTTCCTCTTTGTTTCTTCAACGGCTGCAACCGTGTTTGCTGCAACCTCACCTCCTCCACAGTGGGTAGATTTTTGCTCTCTCCTCCACCTTCATCCTTCCATTGTTGTGCACACCACCGTGGAGCTCCAACGTCTTCTCTACCTCTCAAACATACTAGCTAGTGGGCGCCCTGATCAGGTTGGTTTATTTTCTTCGTTTTTTTTTGTAACAGAATGGTTTATTTTGTTTTTGAAATATAAATTAAATGGTTGAGATTGTGCTTATTATATATTGCTTATATTGAGATAGTTGAGATTAGCCTGATGTGTTTGGTGTGGTTATATTGCTTAAATTGCATTTATTCGAGAATGGTTTATTTTCTTGTTTAAATATAAATTTACTTGTGTATAATAGAAACAAGTCTTCTTAGTTCTCACCCGTTCCATTGTGTTAAATATGAGTAAAGTTTAAAAGTTACTCCCCTGTTTCAATTTGCCTCTCGTTAATTATTGAGTAAACTTTGTTCTTATAAGATAAAATGTTATATTAAATAGGGATGTAGTTAGAAAGGTTTTAAATTTAAAGGTAGAGTTAATGAGATTTAAAGATTTCTTTGACTATTGTGGATCATGTTAAAAGTGACTTATAAGAACGATTAGAAGAGTATTAAATTTTAAGACAAAGTTTTTGAACTTTTATTTATTTATTTGTTCAAGTGTAACATAATGAAAGTGGATCATAAAAGTTTCTTCCAATCATTGATTAGTGTATGCCACATGAAACCAATACAATTCATAGTTGTTCATGAAACCGTTAAAACCTCTCATTAAATTCCTACCATGAATTTGGCAAAACCATTTGTTATCTTTAACCCTGTTTAATTTGAAACCTCATAATAAGCTCAATATGTTAACCCTGTTAATACAAAGCCGTTTCTACGGCTTTTCTAAAAATATAATAGATCCCTGTTGTTCAGTTTTAGGGAAATCTAACTTTTATAAGGCAATGGAGATTTATCCATACACACGTAGTGGCACCACCCCATTTCATTGGTCTTGTTCCTGCACCATTAATTAGTATATATAATAAAATAAAATATGATTTATTTAAATTAAAGAAATTCTTGTATTAATTACACACAATTGTTTTGTTAATTCCAAATTCTTGAATTATGAAGAATAATTCAAGCCAAAACTTAAAAAGAAAACGATAACCCCAATATTCATTAAATGATTTTTATCTAAATATTTTCAATAAAACAATTTTATTTTTGGAAGAACTCAACTTAAAATTGTTTTGTTAATATGAAACTCGTTTTGTTTTTAATTCTTCCAAACCTCAAAAAAATTCTTTAATTTAATCTTATTGTATTTATTTTATTATACATTAATTTTATATACATATACTTATTAAAAAAATAAGTTACATAGCACTGAAACCTTTTTAATAGGAGAGATGAGGCTAGGAGGGGGCAATAAAGTTATTAAGCCCATATTTTAAAATCCTAAATTGGGTTGATAACTTAATTAGGCAATCCCATCATATGTCGTTGAGAATTGTACTAAACGTGTGAATGTTATTGGTAATGCCTTAGGTGGTAACAAAATGGATCATAGTTGGATGAATGCTTTGAGAACTAGTGAAGAATATGAGAAAGGGGAGGACGAATTTATTGAATTCGCTAAAAAGAATGCTCATGCAAGAAATGGGAAGTATTTTTGTCCTTGTGTCAATTGTTTGAATGAGAGTAGACGGGATGTTGATGTCATAAAGGATCACCTACTTTGTGATGGAATAAATCTGCGATACACAAGGTGGATATGGCATGGTGAGGAAGTAACTGATTGTCCGTCACACAAGAAGGAAGCTGTAGATGTCATAGATGAAGATAGAATGGAGAGAATGATTAACGATGTTGAGGCAGAATCCTTTGCGCAGTCGCAGGAGTATGACAGCCTGCGGAGTGATGCAGAGACACCATTGTACAGTGGTAGTAAGTACACGCGGCTGACAGGAACATTACATTTGGTTAACTTAAAGGCAACTTGTGGGTGGACCGATAGTAGTTTCACATTGCTACTTGAACTATTGTGTAATATGTTTTCGGAGGATAATGTACTTCCAAATCGTATGTATGAGGCCAAGAAAATCCTGTCTACAATGGGTATGGAGTATAAGAAGATACATGCTTACCCTAATGACTGCGTACTATACAGAAATGAGTACGGAGGTCTTAGTGAGTGTCCTAAGTGTAAAACTGCACGATACAAAGTGAAAAAAGAAGGTGGTTGTAGTGATGTGACAAGTAAAAGGCAACCTTTAAAGGTTATGTGGTATCTTCCAATAATACCACGTTTTAAACATTTGTTTGCGAGTGCAACAAAAACGAAGAAGTTGAGATGGCACTCTGATGAGAGAATATCTGATGGGAAATATCTTCGGCACCCAGCTGACTCTCCACAATGGCAAAAAATAGATGAAATGTTCCCTCAATTTGGCAGCGAGCCGAGAAACCTACGGCTTGGGCTTTGTACAGACGGCATCAATCCGTATAGAACTCTTACTAGCACACATAGTGCGTGGCCGGTTCTCCTTGTAATATACAACTTGTCTCCCTGGTTATGTATGAAACGTAAGTATATGATGCTATCTATAATGCAACAACTATTACCAGTAGCTATTAGAGGCATAATGAAAGATGAAGTACGAAACACAGTGACAAGATTGTGCGTTTTCTTCAATGCTATCTGTAACAAAGTCATTGACACTGAAAAGTTGGATGAACTAGAAAATGAGGGTTACATTATTTTGTCACAACTAGAGATGCACTTTCCACCTTCATTTTTTGATATAATGGTGCATTTGGTAGTTCATTTGGTGAGGGAGGTAAGGCTATGCGGTCCAGTTTACCTGAGGTGGATGTACCCTTTCGAGCGATACATGAAGATCTTAAAAGGGTATTCTAAAAATCCTTATCGACCAGAAGCCTCAATAGTAGAAAGATATGTAGTTGAGGAGGCTATGGAGTTTTGCAAAGATTATATGTCAGGGAAGAAGGAACAATCTCGGCATGAAGAAGGGAGAAGCAAGGCAACACGAGGACTGAAAGTGAAGAATGTTCCTCGTGAAGAGGTGTTGCAAGCCCACTTGTATATCCTGAATAATATGGAAGAAGTTCAACCTTACATAAATGAACACAGAAACACTTTGAAGAACAAGAATCCAAGGAAGAATGACATGCAGATTGCTATTGAGCAAAACAAGACATTCATGCAGTGGTTCGAGGAAAAGGTTTTGCACGAGATCGGTGTGTCTGAGACAATCGAGTGGCTAGCTTGGGGGCCTTCGTTTCAGGTCATTACTTGGACCGGTTATGATATAAATGGCTATTCCTTCTATACCAAAGAGCAAGATGACAAAAGTACCATGCAAAATAGTGGGGTCATGGTAGAAGCTGAATCTATGCACTTTTCCAGTTCAAGAGACAAAAACCCCATATTAGCGTCTATGGCCTATTATGGAGTTATAGAAGAAATATGGGAGATGACGTACAACAAGTTCAAAGTTGCTTTATTTAAATGTAAGTGGGTTAGCAATAATGCCGTGGTAATAGATAAACAATTTGGATTTGTCTCAGTCGATCTTCGAAGAGTTAGCTATAGAGACGAGCTCTTCATTTTAGCAAGCCAGGCGAAACAAGTGTTTTATGTCACCAATCCTGCCAGTAAAAACATGTCCATTGTCCTTAAAAGTAAAAAACAGAAGTATGGTGATCCGACGTTCAACCTTGATGACACACCACCTTTCATAACAACTACACCTCGAACAAATGAAGTAGAATTGGTAGATGATGACGAATATGCTGTAAGAAATGACCATGGTGAAGGACTATGGGAAACAATATAGAGTAAGACCTTAATTTATAAACGAGAACTGTGTTTTTTCTGTTTTACTTCCCGCTTAGTATATTTCATTTTCATTGCAATTTACTTACGTTTCTGATAATGCTTTTTGTGTTAACAGGAATATGGACAATGTTAGTGATGACGAGAGGCGTAGAGATGACGAAAGCTCTAGCAATGACGAAAGGCCTAGAGTTGAACCCCCTGCAAGAAGGAGGGTTAGAGGCTGTACAAAGATAGCATTGGTTGCACGTCATGAACATCAACAGGAGAGGCTGCATATAGACTTCGATGACAATCTGAATCCAGTTGGTCCTGAGGAAGACCACTTCATTAGCTACGTAGGGCTTTTGGCTCAAAGCAAAGTGCGCATTACCTATGATAATTGGAGATTGGTTCCCCCAAAAACGAAAGACATGATTTGGCAGCAACTTTTGGTATGTAAGTTTTGATGCATTGTAGCTTTGTTCTTATTGTTTCAAATATAATAATCTTATGTTTTACCTTGCAGCAAACATACGATGTCCCAGACACCACGGAGATGTATAGGCACTGGATGGATGAGGTTCGTGTACGATGGAAAGGTTTCAAGAACAAGCTAATAGCGCATTACATTCGAGGGGCCTTTAGGGGTAAGGATCCATGTGCACAGTATACATATTTATCTCCAGAGGACTGGAGGTTGTTTGCGGCATCACGAGCAGATCCTGAGTTTTTGGTAAGATTTCTGTCATCATGATATAGAACTTGTAATTTTCATATACTTTATATCGTTGATTCATTTTTTGTTGTTTTTCATTCATAGAAATTAAGTGCAGCAAATGCCCAGAGGCAAGCAGAAAATAAATATCAACATTTCATGTCTCGCGGTGGATATCGGAACATGAAGAGTCCAAATGAAGGAGTTATACCATAAATAAATATCAACATTTCATGTCTAGCGTTGTTATCCAGCCACCGGCACCTCCTCCACGTCACAAAAAATGGAAAGCAGGGAGGATTAAGGCTGGGAAGTACATAAATCCGACTGTTGCTGAGGTTGCTGCGAGGATTGTAAGTAGTTATACCATAAGTACCTAATTTTTTACATGTTGCGAGTGGTTTCGATACATTTACGATAAACTGCATGCTACAGGATGACCTGGACGAGCAGAGTAGCCAAGGTTCATTTAATCCAAGTAGACGGATGGACATCTTGTCAACGGCTATTGGGAAGGCAGATGACCTTGGTCGTGTTCGAGGAGAGACACGGGGAGTTAGTGCCGCGAGGTATTTTGGACGAGAGCCACGTTATTCGTCACAAGCTGGACCTAGTAAGGACGTTGTGGCCAAGATTCGAGAGGAGCTCGAACGAGAGATCGAGGCCAACCTTCGCGACAAGCTCCGACAAGAGCTGTTGCTAGAGCTTCAACTTGAAATGGCAAAGATGTTTGAAGCACAAAGGGCAAGGGACGAGCATAGAACTCAGGAATCCCCGGCCTTCAATAGCACCAGAGGAAGTTACAACCCTCTGGAGCAACCACTTGGCACCCCTTCTCCCACTCCAGTATCGGGACCACTTGGTGACCCTTCTCCCACTCCAGTGTCGGGAGACCCTTGCACCCTCTATTTGGATGATCCACTGTTGCGTGTTGTTGCTGATGCTCTCGTTCACACACGTGCTACCACCCACCATAATCAGCAAATTCTGGAAGATTTTCGTAGGGTGAATGTGACGAGTGTTAGAAAGGGGGAAGAAGGTACAGCCATCCCTGTTCCTGATCCAGAGGTTGGCACGTTAGGTCAAGTGATAGGATCTTTCATCCTTTGGCCTCGCAATCTTATTGGTTCAGACGCAACACCTCCAATGGTAGGAATTACCTTACTGTTACTGAAAATCTGTTGGCATCCTAATAACAATTTGTTTTTTGATGTTCTAAAAGGATGACGAAGCTGCGAGCAAATGGCCCTTCTTAGCACGGCTGCAACAGATCTACAAGCGCATTAAACAGATTGACTTGAAGATGCCTCCAGGGATTGTGGGCCAAGTGGAGTATCCCTACACGATTGATAATAAAGATCTCAAGCAGTTTATCAGGTTGGAAGAGATAGATGCAGGCTGGGTCAAATTTGCAGTCCAGTAAGTTTTTTTTCAATTTTCCCATAGAATTCATTTAGTGGTTTTTTGTTTTCATACATTCAAGAATTGATTCCTTATTTTAATTCTATTATAGCACCTTCCACGATCTCTGCACAAACATGGAAAGAAGTAATTGGTATGGATTCTTATGTCCTGCGAATACGACAGGGGATACTTGTACTGTGGCGCATAGGACTCACTATGTCGGCTACACAATGGCACAAACCAAACTTCGTTGTTATCTAGCACCCATTGTCCAACGGTTCGTATTTACATTTTGTCAATTTAAGAAGTTTAATAAATAATTGTCTTCTCACTCATCTAACTTTATTTTAATGTGTACATGTTGTTAAAGTTACCATTGGACTTTGTGTGTTATATGTCCCCGCCGCAACGTAGTCTATTGGTTTGATCCCTTGAGTAAAAAGCCAGACAGAGATACAAAATCCGTCTTTGACACGTAAGTTATTCTGTTTGTATTTCATTGACAACAAAAATAAATGAATGGTTCTAATTTCTGTTCATTTTGCTTTTCATGATAGTGCTTGTCAAACATATAGAATCCTAGGTGGGTCACGCGAGGGTACAGTTGTTAAAAAGTCAAAGTGGTTTTATCCCATAGTAAGTACATTCGATCCTACCTAATTGTTTCATTGACGGTCCTTTTAGACATACCTTTATTGATTTTAACAACCAATTGCATCCCTTTGATTAAAAGTGCCCTCGGCAACCTGGCCACACTGAATGCGGATATTATGTTATACTTTATATGTATAACATAACTCAAAGTGGAATTACTAGCGATTTTGAAAAGGTAATCGCTTCTTCATTCTCAAATGATAATATTTTTGGTGTTCTAATCGAAATGCTAATTAATTCATTTGCTTGAGATTCATTTCATCAAAGCTTACTTTCTAATTTTCAGATTTTTGATAATGAAGATGCCTACCTACGTGAAGACCTTGATTTGATCAGAGATCTTTTGGCTGGACATCTTCTTCAACATATAGAGCAGTAAACTTGTTATTTTACATCAGTTTGTACTTGTGTGATGACAGCGTTTTGACACTTTCTGGTTGTTTTTTGTTGATATATATAGTAGTAGGTTGTATGAAAGGTTATTGTATGTATATATAGTAAAGATTATAGTGCTGGATGTCCTTACCAGTTTGTAACGGACAGTGTGGTTTATGAATCCATCTTCTATTCTGTTTCTGCAGTTTGAATTCGTTGGGTAATACAGAATGTAAATTATGATAAAAAAAAAATCTAACTTTTGGACGTCCCAAATTAAGAATTGGGAGGCCTAAAGTCCCCCAGGGTGGGACTTTAGACGTCCCAAATGACATTTGGGAGGTCTAAAGTCCCACCCTGGGGGACTTTAGGCGTCCCAAATTACAATTTGTGACGCCTAAAGTCAGACTTTGGGCGTCCCTATCATTTGGGACGTCTTTTGTTTCAACTTACTACGCCCCCAGTATATACGTCCCCCCGTTTTGGGACGTTAAAGGTGCCAAATTTGGGAGGTTAAAGCCCCTTTTTGTAGTAGTGAAAATGTGATATCAAAATACATAATTTCACAAAAAAAATATTACATAATTAATTGGATCACATGTCTCGTACAAGTTGATCTCTAATCATGTCACGAATGCGATTTATACACGTTGAAGATGTCCCAGCATCGTTGGTCGAGGAAGCCGTATCGTCTATAGTATTATTATCTTCATGAGCAACATTGCCACGTTCTGTTGCATCGAAATTAACATCACTTTGAGAGCTTCTCAAAATAAAGTGATGTATTGCCATTGTTGTGCAAACTAAACGAACTTGTGTTTCGTAGCTGTATTTGCGCATATTTTGCAATAATTCGAATCTATTCTTTCACACTCCAAAAGTCCTTTCAATAGTTGACCTCAAACTAGAATGATAGAAATTAAAGGTCTCTTTAGCATTTGCCAAGCCAAGCTGATGCTGAAATTCTAGCAGGTGATAACGCTCATATCTGTAGGGATCAAGATACTCAACTGGTGTGGGATAGCTAGTGTCGACCAAATAATATTTTCCTAATAAATGCTCAAATCATTTTAAAGGTTTGAGATTAAGTAAAGTGTGAATTAAAAGTTATTCAACTGAATGGGACGAAAATATACCTGCAGGTGGATGAGGGAAATTCATAGTTGGATTTGAGATAGCAAATTGAAACACACGAGCGTCATATGCAGAACCTTCCCAACCCGCCAACATGAACGTAAAGCACATATCCCAATCACATACAGCCATTACATTCTGCGTTGGATATCCCTTTCTCCCAATATATTTTTCCTAGTTGGGACTAGTGATCACACACTTGATATGAGTTCTATCTATTGCTCTAATGGCATCCTTAAAGTAGGGATAATATCAAGAATCATTGAGTATTTTTAGATGATATCCATTGATTTCGGGATCAGAGGGTTTGATATTTTCTCACGCTAGATTAATACAAGCTTGTAGTACCATATGCAATAGCCGACTGACAGTTTCCCTTAAATGCTGAAACAACTTTTGGACCACCCTATTGCCGACACCGTGGCCAATTGTGAGAAAAAACATTGCAACCATTTCTTCGAAACCGACATTCTTAGAATTTCGTAACCCATGTTCCACCAATTTATTGCACAACTAGTAGAACACATGTTTTTCAACTCTAAACATGTCATGACAACATGTATGATGCTCTACCAATATTTCTTGGACCCATAAATGACCAGTGCATTTACTTGTTTTACGAGGTTCTTTGTACATGAAAGGAACCCAATTTTGACACATCAACGTAGTCAATTGTTCATACTCTGTTAACTCTTCATCTATAAGAGCTAGAATCCAAGAGTCGTCTTCTTCTTCCTCTATCCAATTTGCCATTACTAATGTAACGTGTGCGTTGTTTTAAAACATATATAATATAAAGGTAATTCAGTCAAAGTTGTAACATATGTCATAAAACGAACTTCATAAAGTATACATAACATAAAGGTAATTCAGTCGAAGTAGCGTTGTTGATCTATAAATAACATAAAAACCAGCATGCATATAAGAGTACATAAACACTAAACTAATTTGCCATAAAATTCAAATCAAGATGGTGTTGTCCACAAAAAACCATATCGATAGTAGCTTAACCATAAACCACAGCCACTTAATCAAGGGTCGTAACCATATACCACAGCATGCAATCAAGGAATCCTTGTTCCATATAACAAGTGTAACACCCTGCCTTTATTCTCGTAATTATAATTCGATATTTGGTAATTAAATTAGATTAGAGACCGCCGAATAGTTTAAAACTCATTTAAAATTCCCTTTAATAGTAGGGACGTTATGAAATTTTCAAAACTTCATTCCTTTTTCGGTCTCGAGTTCGATTATCGAATATAATCACCTGTGCAGTTTATCTACATTTACGTATGACAGAGTGTATAACTAAAATTCCGGCAAACCCCGGGTTCAACTACAAACCTAGAGTTTCAAGTTCCAAGTAGGGATTACAACCAAGTATTTCAAACTATATACATCTCCAAGATATAGTACATTAATCCCTATCCAAAATGAATAAACCAACAAAACCATACTAATGTCCCTAAAGAACTCTAACCGCTCCGAGTCACGCGCTTATCCTTGGAGCCAGTCGCCCCGTCTGAAAGGTTAGTTCAAAGGAAAGAATGAGATTCAAAAGAATCCCAGTAGTAACTAAGCATTTATACCACATACAAGCACATAGCATGTAAGCAAATCATCATACAGCAGCAGCAACACATATCGCACTCCACCCTCATCCCCTTTCTCCGCCGGGAAGGCACTCTGTCCTAGCCCGAACCGTTATTAGCTACTCAGGGACTATTGGCGTGGCAGTGCATACAAATAGCCTTATAGCACGTAGCTAACCGGCTTTCACAGATGGCCCGTCGGCCTCATATCCGGCCTTTCGGCCCACAACCGGCTTTTCAGCCCACATCCGGCTTTTCAGCCCACTTCCGGCTTTTCAGCCCACTTCCGGCTTTTCAGCCCACGACCAGCCTCTCGGCTTTCAGGTCACATAATCACATAGCAATGATACTACACACATACAATGCATTACATATGGTACAAAAGAAAAGTCACTACCTGATCCCTTCCTGAAGTCTCTGGGCACAGTAGGCTCACGAGGATAGCAGATGTCAAATCCTATATTCAAAATAGGGACATTTGATTAATTTCCTTTTCCAAATTCTTACTTCAATAACACTCTAAGTTGGTATTCATTTGGACTCTTTAGATGGCCATTATATGCCTAAACATATGCCTAAAGGGTTGGGATAACTATCCCCAAAGATCTCTCACAAGAAAGCTAAACACTAAAATCTGGACCCCTCACTCGCATCCTCACTCGAGCACAGATGGCCGTGCTCGAGCACAACCCCCATTTTCACTAGAGCACCCGCGAGTGAGGCGCAGGAAGTGCTTGCCCGAGAGCAACTCCCGCGACCATTTCACACTCTCACTCGAGCACGCATGCGAGTGAGGCCTGCGAGTGACAACCCGAGAGCATCACTCAACATCTTCTTCCACCTTCACTCGAGCACAAATGCCTGTGCTCGAGCACTGACCCTCAGTGCTCGCGAGCACAAGCAGCGAGTGTCTGCCCGAGAGCACCCCAACTCCCGGACAACGGACTCACTCGAGCACAACCTCAGTGCTCGCGAGTGAACCCCCAATTCTCGCGAGTGCCAGGCGCACTCTTGGCAAACCCCCGCGAGTGACTTCCAGAGACACTCACCCGCAGCACCAAAAAGGTACCCTCACTCGAGCACACACATGCTCACTCGAGCATGTTCATCATGTGCTCGAGTGAGACTCTTCTCACTCGAGAAATCCTAACAGATGCCCCCAAAACGCAGAAACTGATATGATATACCAGAATTCACCAATTGAATTCCAATGGTCCCAAAACTTGTACTCTTACTTATTCTTACCCAAAACTTCATCACAAACTCATTGGTAACCCAAAATAACCCAAATTCAACTCAATCAACACATTCTCTCTCTAAATCATCAAACCACTCAAAAACCCATTCAACCAAATTCCCTTATTCACCTTCCAATCACTCTCAAATCACTCCCAAATGTCAAAACTGACCAAATGAACAGTGACCCACTAATCAATGCCTACCCTTCACTCAACATCATATTTAGGTCTAATTTCCAGATTTCCCATTGATTATGCTAACATCCTTATATACATATCATAATTCATCAAAAACCTACCTCTTTCACTTGTTGAATTAAACACCTTGATTCCACCAACTTTCAAATTAATCCAATACTCAAACACCACCAATGGAAGTTCTGAAATCATAGAAATCAAACTCTCAACCTCTTGATCAACTTTAATGAAAGGTAGTTAAGCATATAAGATCATTTACCTTAGCAAAATTCCAACCCTTACTTCCTCTTTCTTGCTTGCTTCCGCGAAAATGGAGGGAAAGGAGAGAGAAAAGTGAGTAGGTGGAGATGATCATTTGCCTTGGTTCCACACACACACACAACCGACTAGGGAGGGAGAGAGAAGAGTGTTTGAATGTGTTGACTCATCCAATGGCTCCTATTGTGCCACTTGGCATCATCTCTTCTTTCCTCAATAATTCCATATACACTTGCATGCATAGGATTCCATCACTTGGTCTTTCAATCTCAACCGTTGATCTTGATTACTAAGGGGTTTTCTCATCAATAACTAACCAGACGGTTGGTAAATTTACCATTTTACCCCTGATTAGTACAATACTCATTAAGTTATGCATAATTGCCTTCATTACACATTGCACAACATACACTTCAAATATGCTTAATTAACATTAATTACATCATTTGAAGTTATTATCCCTTAATTAAAATCCGGGATGTTACAATTCTTCCCCCGAAAATTTAATTTCGTCCTCGAAATTGCTATACAACTTGAGCCATAAACTCCGGATATCTTCTCCGCAAATCTTCCTCCGCTTCCCAAGTTGCTTCTCTCGAAGTCATTCCCTTCCAAACTACCTTCACATATGGGATGCTTCGGTGTCTAAGCCGTCGTTCCTCTCGATCAATGATCTGCTCTGGCTCTACCGCATATGTGAAATTGTCCTGTAGTTCAACTTCCTCATATTCAACTATATGAGATGGGTCTGGTTGGTACTTCTTCAGTTGGGAAACGTGGAACACATCATGGAGCCTGCTCAAGCTTGGAGGTAGAGCTATTCGATAAGCTACAGGCCCAATCCTCTCAAGGATTTCAAAAGGACCTATGTATCTTGGGCTTAGCTTCTTTCTCTTGATCGCTCGCCCAACACCGGTGACAGGAGATACCCTTAAGAAGATATGATCTCCAACCTCAAACTCTAGAGGCCGTCTTCTCTTGTCAGCGTAGCTTTTCTGTCGACTCTGCGCTGTAAGCAACCTCTTGCGAATAATCTGAATCTGTGCTGAGGTTTGATCAACCAAATCTGGTCCATATAACTTCCTTTCGGATAGTTCATTCCAGCATAAAGGTGATTGACACCTCCTTCCATACAACGCTTCATACGGAGCCATCTGAATGCTCGCATGATAGCTATTGTTGTAGGCAAATTCCGCAAGTGGAAGAAAGCGATCCCAACTTCCTTTAAAGTCAATAACACAAGCTCGTAGCATATCTTCCAACGTCTGGATTGTCCTCTCTGATTGTCCATCCGTCTGGGGATGATAAGCCGTACTGAACCTCAACTGAGTTCCCAAGGCTTTATGCAACGCTTTCCAGAATCTCGAAGTAAATCGAGGATCTCGATCAGAAATGATATTCTTCGGAACGCCATGGAGTTTCACAATCTCATTAACATAAATCTCTGCTAGTTTATCAGGAGAATAACCAGCATTGATCGGTATGAAGTGCGCCGACTTCGTTAACCGATCCACAATTACCCAGATCGCATCATAGTTTCTGATTTTGGGCAATCCCACTACCAAATCCATGGTTACACTTTCCCATTTCCATTCTGGAATCTCAGGACTCTGGAGTAAACCAGGTGGTCTTTGGTGCTCAATCTTCACCTTCTGACAAGTGAGGCACCTCGCCACATATTTGGTCACATCACTCTTCATACCCGGCCACCAATACACCGATTTCAGATTATGGTACATCTTGGTCATACCAGGATGAAGGGTGTATCCACTCTTGTGTGCCTCATCCAGAATCTTCTGTCTCAACTCCGCCTTAAGTGGAATACAGACTCTCTTCTGATAACGAACTAATCCACTAGGCGACAAATCATAACCTGGAATTTCTCCTCGTTCAATCCGAGTTAGATTGCGCTGTATCCAGTCATCTTGCCTCTGAGCTTCCTCAATCTCAGTTGTTAGCTCATTTTCCTCCTGGGAAACAGTATAGTTGGCACAGATGATCTGGTTCGTCAGATTCAAATCACGAAAATCTTCAATCAATTTCTTCTCTCGTATCATCATAGCTGCAACGAATACGGTCTTTCGACTCAGAGCATCAGCGACTACATTGGCTTTACCCGGATGATATTTAATCTCCAGATCGTAGTCCTTAAGCAATTCCATCCAACGACGCTGTCTCATATTCAGTTCTTTCTGGTCGTACAGATACTTAAGGCTCTTGTGGTCGCAGTACAGTTCCACAGTCACACCATACAGGTAATGACGCCAAATCTTCAAAGCAAACACGATGGCCGCAAGCTCCAGATCATGAGTGGGATAATTCAATTCATGAGGTCTGAGCTGTCGAGAGGCGTAGGCCACCACACGTCCCTGCTGCATAAGGACACACCCTAATCCCTGCCCACTGGCATCAGAATACACAACATATGTCAAACTGGGATCGGGTAAAATCAACACTGGTGCCGACGTCAACCTCTCCTTCAGCTCCACAAAACAATTTTCACATTTATCGTCCCACACAAACGGCTGATCCTTTCTCGTGAGCTTGGTCATTGGTAACGCAATACGGGAGAAATTCTGAATGAATCTCCGATAGTACCCGGCAAGACCCAGAAAACTGCGTATTTCCGCCACAGATTCTGGCCTCTTCCAGTCTAGTACTGCTTCCACTTTACTGGGATCCACAGAGACCCCTTCTTGCGAGATAACATGGCCTAGAAATTTCACTTCCGATAGCCAAAACTCGCATTTACTCAACTTCGCATATAGTTGCTTTTCACGCAAAATATTCAATACAACTCTCAAATGATGCTCATGCTCTTCCATACTCCTGGAATATATCAGAATGTCATCGATAAACACAACAACAAACTGATCCAAATATTGCCGAAAGATACGGTTCATGTAATCCATGAAAACCGCAGGCGCATTGGTTAGCCCAAATGGCATCACCAGAAACTCATAATGACCATACCGAGTCCTGAAAGCAGTCTTTGGAACATCTTCTGCTTTCACTCGCAGCTGATGATACCCTGACCTTAGATCAATCTTTGAGAACACACATGAACCAGAGAGTTGATCTAAAAGGTCATCAATTCGAGGAAGTGGGTACTTATTCTTGATTGTAACTTTATTCAATTCTCTGTAATCAATACATAGTCGAAGACTCCCATCCTTCTTCTTAACAAACAACACTGGAGCTCCCCAAGGCGATACACTGGGTCTAATGAACCCTTTCTCAAGCAGATCTTCTATCTGTTTCTTTAGTTCCGCCATCTCGTTTGGGGCCATACGATATGGGGCTTTCGAAATAGAACCTGCTCCAGGTACAATATCAATCGGAAACTGGACTTCCCTCTCAGGAGGCAATCCGCTAAGGTCATCCGGAAACACCTCCGGGAATTTACTTACCACGGGTATTTTACTCAACATTTCTTCGGTTTCCCTTTGTATAGAGAAAAACACCATATACCCTTGGCAACCCTTCTCAATATATCTCTCAGCTTTGGCCGTAGAAAGGAAATTCATACTGGTACCTACAGCTTCAGCCCTCTGAGAAACAGGATATACTATCCTTTTGTTCCCGCAATCAAGCAATACGTTATTTGCCGTTAACCAATTAAGACCCAAAATGACTTCCATTTGGTAAAGCGGCAAACAAATCAAGTCTACAACAGACTGATGCCCTTCCACAGATATGACGCAATTCAGACAAACTTCTGTGGTCAAGGCCTTAATACCCATCGGAGTCGACACTACCAAATCGAATGGTAACTTATGCACATGCATACCCAGGCGTCTCACACAATCGTACGCAATAAAGGAATGACTGGCACCCGAGTCAAACAATGCTTGTAATAGATAGCCATTTAGAGAGATTTTACCTTGTATCAACTCAGGAGATCTACGAGCTTCCTCGTGGGTCATAGCAAACACTCGACCCTGAGTCTTCGGCCTTTGCTCGGCTTTCGGTTGCTGACAATCTCTAGCAAGATGTCCTGGCCGTTTACAGTTGAAACAAACCATCTCTCCCTGACAGTTCTGGCCATAATGTGCTTTGTTGCAGCGACGACATCTCCATTCGGTCGCAAATCTCTGAGGTTCACGACCTCCAGGCTGATAGGGCTTCTTATCACCGCCCCGATACGAAGAAGATCCTTGGCCTTTCCGCTTCTGGGGAACGTTGCCTTTACTAGGCTCACTGCGGTGGCCAGTAGCCTTACCAGGATACACTTCTTTTAGGTTGTTCTCCGTAATTCGACATTGCTCCACAGCCTTATTGAACTTCTTGAATCGGTGAGTAACCAGCCGCTTCCGCAACTCTCGCCTCAAGCCTCGTATAAGCATATCTGAACTCCATTCCCCGTCATCCTTGTACCGGAGGTAGGAGGAATACCGGGACAAGCGGATGAATCGGGACAAATAATCATCGAAACTCTCCATGTCCCCTTGCCTAATGTTGAGGAATTCTGTCTCCTTTTCAAGCTGAACTGACTTCGGGAAGTACTTCTCGTTGAATTCTTGTAAGAACAACTCCCAAGTCAGTGGCACATTTCCGCTCTTCAGTGTTAGGGCGATATTCCGCCACCAACGATCCGCATCACCCTCGAGTTTATAGACCGCCAACCGTGGCTTCACATCATCCGGACACCCGAGGACCTCAAATATCTTCTCCAAACGATACAGCCAATCTTCTGCCACTTGTGGATCAAACCTCCCTCTGAACGCCGGAGGCAGATGTTTGCAGAATCTTGTGACCCAAAACTGCAGGTCTTTTTCCTCTCTAGGCGGCATCCCGTGAGATTCTTGATTCAAAGCAACATGAGGTGGAGACTCCTGAGGTCGTGCTGACCCCTCAGCAGTATCTTCATGTCGAGTTTCTTCTTGTGTTTCTTCCGGAGTAGACTGAACCGGCACTTCTTTGTTCTTTGCCTTCTCCGCTCTAAGCTCGTCTCTTAACTCAGTGATCATGTCCCGCTGATCCTTTATCAGACCCATTAACTCATGCAGAGGATCTGGTGGATTTTCATTATCAACTTCCACCACCGGGTCTTCACGCGGAATTTTGGGGCGTCCTCTAGTCTTCTTCATTCTACAAATAGCTTACCCCATTATTTAAGCAGCGACAGTATGCACATATAGTCACCAATCTCATGTATAATCCATATCAATAAACACACATGTGCATACACAACAATCATTAACAAACAATCCTCAATCCCTAGAACCAACTAAGGGATCTATCCTAGCAACCTCTACCCTTGCCAGGAACTACAGCTCTGATACCAAAATGTAACACCCTGCCTTTATTCTCGTAATTATAATTCGATATTTGGTAATTAAATTAGATTAGAGACCGCCGAATAGTTTAAAACTCATTTAAAATTCCCTTTAATAGTAGGGACGTTATGAAATTTTCAAAACTTCATTCCTTTTTCGGTCTCGAGTTCGATTATCGAATATAATCACCTGTGCAGTTTATCTACATTTACGTATGACAGAGTGTATAACTAAAATTCCGGCAAACCCCGGGTTCAACTACAAACCTAGAGTTTCAAGTTCCAAGTAGGGATTACAACCAAGTATTTCAAACTATATACATCTCCAAGATATAGTACATTAATCCCTATCCAAAATGAATAAACCAACAAAACCATACTAATGTCCCTAAAGAACTCTAACCGCTCCGAGTCACGCGCTTATCCTTGGAGCCAGTCGCCCCGTCTGAAAGGTTAGTTCAAAGGAAAGAATGAGATTCAAAAGAATCCCAGTAGTAACTAAGCATTTATACCACATACAAGCACATAGCATGTAAGCAAATCATCATACAGCAGCAGCAACACATATCGCACTCCACCCTCATCCCCTTTCTCCGCCGGGAAGGCACTCTGTCCTAGCCCGAACCGTTATTAGCTACTCAGGGACTATTGGCGTGGCAGTGCATACAAATAGCCTTATAGCACGTAGCTAACCGGCTTTCACAGATGGCCCGTCGGCCTCATATCCGGCCTTTCGGCCCACAACCGGCTTTTCAGCCCACATCCGGCTTTTCAGCCCACTTCCGGCTTTTCAGCCCACTTCCGGCTTTTCAGCCCACGACCAGCCTCTCGGCTTTCAGGTCACATAATCACATAGCAATGATACTACACACATACAATGCATTACATATGGTACAAAAGAAAAGTCACTACCTGATCCCTTCCTGAAGTCTCTGGGCACAGTAGGCTCACGAGGATAGCAGATGTCAAATCCTATATTCAAAATAGGGACATTTGATTAATTTCCTTTTCCAAATTCTTACTTCAATAACACTCTAAGTTGGTATTCATTTGGACTCTTTAGATGGCCATTATATGCCTAAACATATGCCTAAAGGGTTGGGATAACTATCCCCAAAGATCTCTCACAAGAAAGCTAAACACTAAAATCTGGACCCCTCACTCGCATCCTCACTCGAGCACAGATGGCCGTGCTCGAGCACAACCCCCATTTTCACTAGAGCACCCGCGAGTGAGGCGCAGGAAGTGCTTGCCCGAGAGCAACTCCCGCGACCATTTCACACTCTCACTCGAGCACGCATGCGAGTGAGGCCTGCGAGTGACAACCCGAGAGCATCACTCAACATCTTCTTCCACCTTCACTCGAGCACAAATGCCTGTGCTCGAGCACTGACCCTCAGTGCTCGCGAGCACAAGCAGCGAGTGTCTGCCCGAGAGCACCCCAACTCCCGGACAACGGACTCACTCGAGCACAACCTCAGTGCTCGCGAGTGAACCCCCAATTCTCGCGAGTGCCAGGCGCACTCTTGGCAAACCCCCGCGAGTGACTTCCAGAGACACTCACCCGCAGCACCAAAAAGGTACCCTCACTCGAGCACACACATGCTCACTCGAGCATGTTCATCATGTGCTCGAGTGAGACTCTTCTCACTCGAGAAATCCTAACAGATGCCCCCAAAACGCAGAAACTGATATGATATACCAGAATTCACCAATTGAATTCCAATGGTCCCAAAACTTGTACTCTTACTTATTCTTACCCAAAACTTCATCACAAACTCATTGGTAACCCAAAATAACCCAAATTCAACTCAATCAACACATTCTCTCTCTAAATCATCAAACCACTCAAAAACCCATTCAACCAAATTCCCTTATTCACCTTCCAATCACTCTCAAATCACTCCCAAATGTCAAAACTGACCAAATGAACAGTGACCCACTAATCAATGCCTACCCTTCACTCAACATCATATTTAGGTCTAATTTCCAGATTTCCCATTGATTATGCTAACATCCTTATATACATATCATAATTCATCAAAAACCTACCTCTTTCACTTGTTGAATTAAACACCTTGATTCCACCAACTTTCAAATTAATCCAATACTCAAACACCACCAATGGAAGTTCTGAAATCATAGAAATCAAACTCTCAACCTCTTGATCAACTTTAATGAAAGGTAGTTAAGCATATAAGATCATTTACCTTAGCAAAATTCCAACCCTTACTTCCTCTTTCTTGCTTGCTTCCGCGAAAATGGAGGGAAAGGAGAGAGAAAAGTGAGTAGGTGGAGATGATCATTTGCCTTGGTTCCACACACACACACAACCGACTAGGGAGGGAGAGAGAAGAGTGTTTGAATGTGTTGACTCATCCAATGGCTCCTATTGTGCCACTTGGCATCATCTCTTCTTTCCTCAATAATTCCATATACACTTGCATGCATAGGATTCCATCACTTGGTCTTTCAATCTCAACCGTTGATCTTGATTACTAAGGGGTTTTCTCATCAATAACTAACCAGACGGTTGGTAAATTTACCATTTTACCCCTGATTAGTACAATACTCATTAAGTTATGCATAATTGCCTTCATTACACATTGCACAACATACACTTCAAATATGCTTAATTAACATTAATTACATCATTTGAAGTTATTATCCCTTAATTAAAATCCGGGATGTTACAACAAGTGAGAAAAACGTGTTCCGACTAATTGTAAACCCCTGCCTTAATTAACGTAATCAAAATTCGATAACGCATAGTAAAAAGGGGTTTGAGACCGTCGGATAGTTCAAACTTATCAAATTACCTACCAAACAGTAGGAACTTACAAAATTTTCAAAACTCCATTCCTATTCCGGTCTCGTTTTCAATTATCGAATATAATCACCTGTGCAGTTAACTTACATTCATAAATATCAGAGTTCGTAATTTAAACCCCGGCAACCCCCGAGTTCATCTATACCTTCATAGAGTTTCAAATCCTGATTAGGAGATTACAAAACCAAGTATTCACACTATTTACATCTCAAAATGTTATACAATAATCCCTATCCAAAATGAATAGCCAACAAAATCCATACTAATGTCCCTAGGAAGCTCTAACTGCTCCGGGTTGCTCGCTTCTCCTTAGAGCCACTCGCCCTGTCTGAAAGGTTAGTTCAAAGGAAAGAATGAGATTCAAAAGAATCCCAGTAGTAACTAAACATTTATACCACATATAAGCACACAGCATGTAAGCAAATCATCATACAGCAGCATAATCACACTCCACCCTCATCCCCTTTCTCCGCCGGGTAGGCACACCATCCTAACCCGAACCGTTGTTAGCTACTCAGGGACTATTGGCGTGGCAGTGCATAAACATAGCCTTTTAGCTCACCTAGCTATCCGGCTTCTCAAATGGCTCGTCGGCCTCACAAATAGCCCTTCGGCTCACAATTAGCCTTCCGGCTCTCATGTCACATAATCACACCTCATCCTCATCCCCTTTCTCCACCGGGAAGGCTCACAACCCTTACCCGATCTGTTGTTAGCTACTCGGGGACTATTGGACTGACGGTGCTTACACATATTCACATAAGTCGCAACATACGAACTTATCACACATCAATGATAATACACACATACAATGCATCACATATGGTACGAAAGAAAAGTCACTACCTGATCCTTTCTTGACGGTCGCTGGCATAGTGGGCTCACTAGGATAGTAGATGTCAAATCCTATATTCAAAATAGGGACATTTGGTTAATTTCCTTTTCCAAGTTCTTACTTCAATAACACTCTATGTTGGTATTCATTTGGACTCTTTAGATGGCTATTAAATGCCTATACATATGCCTAAAGGGTTGGGATAACTATCCCCAAAGATCCTTCTTTAGACAGCTAAACACCGATTTTTGGTCCCTTCACTCGAGCACAGAAGACCGTGCTCGAGCATGACCCCCTGATTTCACTCGAGCACATGCGAGTGAGACGCAGGAAGTGCTTGCCCGAGAGCAACTCCCGCGACAAACCTACACTCTCACTCTAGCACAAGAGGCTGTGCTCGAGCAGAGACCCCGAGAACACTCGAGCACCACGAAAGTGAGACCCCGCGAGTGACAACCAGAGAGCAACTCAACTCCCAGGCAACAGATTCACTCGAGCACAAGTCCCAGTGCTCGGGTGATCTCCCAATACTCGCGAGTGCCATGCGCACTCTTGGCAATCAACCCACGAGTGATCACCTGAGACACTCACCCCCAGTGATTTCATGCACCCTCACTCGAGCACACACATGCTCACTCGAGCACGTTCATCTTGTGCTCGAGTGAGTTCTCCCTCACTCGAGAGATCCTATCAGATGCCCAAAAACGCAGCAACTGATAAGAGTTTCCAGAATCCACCAATTGAATTCCAATAGTCCCATAATTCATACCATTACTCATTATCATCCAAAACTTCACCATAAACCCATTGGTGACCCAAAATAACCACTCAACAACACATTCACATCCCTAGACCACAAATTCACCAAAACCACTCCAAGACACATATGGCCAACTCCCTCTCCATAAATCCAAACCAGAACCAATAACATCTATGCACCATTTGACATCTAATACACCACCCAATACTACTCAATTCATATCTTCTCAAATCCCAAGAAATCAGGGCATAAATCCAGAATTCACAAAACTAAACCAATGGTCATAACATTTACATCAAACTTCATCAAAAACTCACCTCTTTCACTTGCTGAATTCAGAACTTTGATTCCTCAACTTTCAAATTTCCTCAAGTTTCCACACACCACCAATCACAAGTCTGAAAATATGGAAAGAAAGCTCTTGATCACTTGCACAATATTAATGAGAAGTGTTTAAGCTTGTGAAGTCATTTACCTTCACAAATTTCAAACCCTTCCTTTCTCTTTCTTGCTTGCTCGCTGGAAATGGAGAAAATGGAGAGAGAAATGAGTTGGTGAAAGTGATGATCACTTCTCTTGGTTCCATACACACACACAGCCGACTAGGGAAGGAGAGAGGGAAGAGAAATAAGTTGAATTTTTTACTTCAATCCCATGGTCCATAGCTTGCCACTTGGCATCATCTCATTTCTCCTACCTTGATTTCACATATTCTCATCCACACTTGATTCCCCCTCATGATCTTCCAATCTCAGCCATTGATCAAGATTACTAAAGAGTTTCCTCTCCAATAACTGACCAATCGATCGGTAATTTACCGTTTCGCCCCTGATTATCATAATACTTATTAAATCATTAATAATCATCTTTATATCACATTGCACCATATATATACTTCAAATATGCTTCATTAACATTAATTACATCATTTGAAGTTACTAATCCTTGATTACAATTCAGGATATTACACTAATCATGTCCATGATCAGCTTGATACAACGGACTTGAAATTCCTCATCCTATTGCACTTCTTCTAGCTGAAGTAGGTCATTAACAACGGCATCAATACTCTTTGCTTGAATTTCACTAATGGCTACAGCTCTGTCCTTCGAAGCTTCTGCTATGGCACTAACTGCATCCGCAATTTGCTTTGCAGCTGTCGTCTTCTACTTTTTCTTCTGTTTTAACCGATCATCTCTCTTCCTCTTTCCCTGGCTTCCGGAATCAGTTGGAACAGAGGGTAGGGTCTGGGTTGATAACCCAATGATCGCTAGCTCATCTGTCACTCCTGTGCTAACTGCTGGGTTAACACCAAAAAGCTCATCTTCATTGTCCCCTGAACCTTCCTCTTTGTCCATAGTTGGTCGGTAGACATCTTCTTGCTCTTCCTCCTGTGTTTGTATAAAAGACAGTGAAAAAAATCCACACCTATTGCCATGACATCCTTGAATATAAGCCTCAATTCTCTTTCATTCTTGAGGCTTGAATGGCAAAACTTTTTATATGCCAAATTCTCTTGTATACAAATAAGTAACCAAATAATTAGCTATATTAAAAAAGATCATTAAGTCAACTGAATCATTATTAATCAATGTTATAAGTAACTATAGGCATTACTAACCTGACATTTCCGCTGCCACCACTCATTTGAAGCAACGATATTATTTGTTATAGGGTGTCGGCCCACACCAATCTCTTTTGTTAACGAATCCCAAGTCCTTAAGTCCTTTCGTAACATATCAAACTTATTCTTCAACTGTTTCTTCTCGTACAATTTCCCAGTCTTCTCATTGAACATAGCAACAATACTATCCCATCCAGGCTTCGAAAAAGACAACCCTCAATGTTCTTTTTTAAAAATTTGCTCAACCATTGTGTGGACAAATATTTCAGTTGTCACGTCATCTCATAATACTCTGTCATTCATCTTTCTATGAAAAAGTTTCACTTTAAAGTGTGGACTATGAACATATGTTGCTTATTGCATTCTCATGAAGCAACCATCTAAGGTAAATTAAGATACATTTACGTGTATGAATTCATTCTCATGCAATTAAAAAGGACAAGCTCAAAAACTACTATTGTGTTTAAGAGATTTATAAAACAGTAAAGCACATAATGAACATGGTCTCACAAGATAATGATAAATTTTTACAACACTCATCACTACTGGTTATCAAGCAGTCACAAACAGACACAGCAGCAAGAAACAAGGGAAATTTTATTGATTACATGGCTAAAGATAGAAAAATGCTAACAACAACAACAACAAATAACAACATATTCATCCTCATTTCAGGAGGTGCCTACCCATCACTCATTCAGTCACCTTTAAAGGCTTCCAATGTTTGGTTGGTATGTATCATGACATATATATACACACACACACACAAATATGTATAGACATATATAAATCAAATGTACAGACATGTAAAATCCTCCTTTTTTTTAATCATAATGAAAGATAGGCATATAATACTAGCTGGCCTAGATGAACTGGAAAGAATATAGAAATAAAACTGACAAAGGGAGATGGGAGAAGAAGGAACCAGAAAACAATGAGGAATGAGTGAATAAATAAAAACTGTAAAAGGAAATAGATTGTCTCTTGGTTCCACTGGCATTGCCTACTAATGAGAATTTATTTTATGTGGTTCTGTTTTGGCTGGGTCACAGGAATCAGCTTATCATTTTATGGTGGGAATGGGATCAGGAAAATGGAATGACTCAGAGAAATGGAATAGCTTGAGAGGTTCAATTCAACTAGACGTTTGAACAGCAAGAGAAATTGCAGGAGATACATCAGAGAAGTAGTACAAGTCATGATCCCATTTGTTCACAGTGAGAACAGTTCCTTTTCCACATCAATTGTGAAATGTGCACTAGGCTTTTCACATGCAATTCAATTAAATGGTTCATATGCGCAAACTATAAATTTCATAAGGAAAGGAAGAACCAATGGAGGATTCGAATAAATTTTGAACGTACCCCGTGCTTGATGCAATAGAAGTTCTAAAACCTATAATGCCTCACAGAGTTTTCTAGAAGCTATAATGTTATTGAAAAAAAAATAAAACACACAATACAACTCCATATATTTTCATGCTTCGTAGCAGATCGAACGTAATATGGAAAAGAAACAGAGGATTGAATCGGCAAGTAGAGCAATCAATGGCATTACCACAGACAACGACCAAGAACCGGAGAAGACACCTATCCACCACCAGAAAGTATAGATCGGCTTGTGTCTTTCGATCAGAGATAGTTTTGAAGCTTACCTTGCAAATGTAGGCAGAAACCGAGAGGAGGGTGCCAACCAGACACACCAACACAAGACCGGAGGAGAATGAGCAAAGAACACCATCTAGATTGGCCAAAATTGCCGAGAAAGAACAGATCCACCACCGTTAGTGAAAAAGCCACCGACCGAACTTCGTAACACAACGTCACACTTCAACTCTAGCAACGGTCGACCTTATATTACGATGCTGAATGACACCACTAACTCCAAGTACCGACCACACCACCGCCAACACTAGATATGGCTTCAACTGCATGAACACCACCGCTTCACCAATTTTCAGATGCCAACCAAGAGAGGGAGGAGGTTTAGAGTTCGGTGGAGACTTGGGAGGGAGACCTCCGACAGACAACGCTTGACCAAAGAGGAGAAGAGAGGAGAGATAGAAAATAATGGTTGGTGTAGACACATTTAATGCATAATAACAGTAATAAATCATTTGATGCCAATCTTTCGACTTAAAAAAAGCTCATGCAATTTTTCAAAAATAAGTAACCTGATGGGGCTTATTCAAAAAAGCCATCTTCTCAGGCTTTTATTTTCTTAGAAAAAGCTCAGCCAAACACTCATGCAATTGTGTTGAGTTTTGTTTAAGGGCTTATTTGTTTTGTTTAAGGGCTTATTAGGCTCAAATAAGCCAAACTAAACACTCACTTAGGAATTTTCTAAAATTTAAGAAACTACAAGGACTAAGCCATGATGAGTCAAACTATAAGGATTGAGTTGCAAACCCGGTGAAATTATAAGAATCAAATAATTCTTCTAAAGCTCCTAAAAGGCTAAAATCAGTTTAAAAGCCCAAAAATAACGTTTGGATTAGTGCTAGAGTCAAACGATTTTTTCCCCTCAAAAGCCTAATTAGACATAAATTTGCGTTTTGGAATTTTTTTTGGTTAAAAAAGTTAAATAGGCATATTCAAACAGATTAAAAACGTATTCAAATATAAATCATACCCTTTCTAATTCTTTTTATAAACAACAACTATCAAGTCACCGTAAAATAAATTGTTGGTTAAAATTAGTTAAAACAATATGTAAGAGATCTATTTTTTTTAAATACATCCTTATTTATAAATATAATGAGTGTGACTGTGTCAAAGAGAGTGAGTGGAAAAACAAATGAAAGAGAATGGGTGGGAAAAAAAATATGAGAGAAAAATCTATTAATTGAGGGTAAAAATAAAAAAATACATTAAATTTTGAGACGAGACCAAATTATTGCTCATATATATAGGACAACTTATATGAGAGAATGTTACTTATAAATAGGATTAGAAAGAATATCACGTTAAATAACTTTTTCTTTATACTAACAATGAATTACTTTTACCCCAAATTCAATTTACAAAATACAATTAAGATAAAAATAACTTTTTACAAACATTAATGCAAACACCCTAGCTGCTTCTCTTTGATACATAACAACCAACAATCAATTTAACCTAATGAACATTAATATGGATTTGGAATGGGCCTTCCTTTGTTGAGAAATAAGGCTATACGTCTTCAATGATTTTTGAGTGTTGAAGAATGACATGTCTCTCTTAATGAAGTCTTTGCAAGAGTATTTTATCTTATCCTTAATATAAGATATATTTCGAGAATTAATATTGATCTTAAATGTAATATCTATCTTTTTTTTATATATTTTTCTAATTTATTCCTATTGATGTTCCCTCAATAATTATTAAGGATGAGAGAAAATAAGGGAATTAAGGAAGATGACCAAAATGTTTTAGAAAATACGTGTTATACAATTAACTAACTTAATGAATTTTCGTAATCTAATTAAATTAGTTAAAAATGTCTTATATTATGAGTTAGACAGAGTATTATTTTTTTCATTTCTTGATTTTCTTATAGAGGCAAATATATGCAAAGAGTTTATGCCATGATAATGTCTTCAAAATTTGGAATTTTCTGCTGGCATTTTATATAATCCGATCCTATAAAAAGAGTAAAAAATTGTTTAGTTTAAATCATTTAATTAATTTAATTCAGAATTTCCTGACTTTAATCGTCATGAGCTGCTCTTTTCCTAACAAGAAGCACAACTTTTTTATGGTGGCGCAAAATTCTTTTTCTTGGTTTTTTTTTTTTAAAAAAATTAGGCCAACCTAATGTTGCAAAATTAAAGGAAAGTACACCGATCGAGCTTAAATCTATTACTATATTATTAGAAATGTTGTAGAAACGGATTAGTTTAATGCAGTTTCGCTGTCAGTATGCCTTTCAATGCCCTTAAGTTTAACACCATTTACATCGTTAAGTTTAACGAGAAATACGAAATCAAACTTAAATGAATAATGGTTCTACCAACAGTTTTGGAATTTATTTGACGGGTTGAAAAAGCATAAAAATGCTCTACATATTAATTATAAATAATAAATTTATTATTTTTATTTTTTGAATCTTACTAGTCAACACGCATCACGGGCTTGCCGCCTTTAAATGGAGTTGTACTTGTCTGATTTTAAATATAAGAATTAATAAACTAATTTAAATGTATTGAAAATATTAGTTAAGTTAATTAATATGTTTTTTTTATAACCGTTTAATTACAAAGTAAACAGCTTACGTTACACAGGAAGTAGACAAAGCAGCCGGACTAAACAACATCCTAGACATTGATCAAAAAAAGAAACAACAACATTGTAGACAATACAAAACTAACTATTCCGGACATAGAATTAAAATATTTTGAAAGGACACGTAAATAATCAATTAAAGAACTTGAAGCCTGCGGAAACCTGCCCAATCCTTTGCATTGGGTCTTGGACGATACTCCCAAACATATCCCCTCCTTCCCTTGAAGAAATTGCCTCCCCCGAGAAAGAGGCCGTTTGGATCAAAGAAATGGTCGGGAATGAATGAAAAATATTTTACTATAGGGATATTTGATTTGTATTAAAAAAGAAACAAGATTGATATGAAAATTTTTGTTTGATTTAAAAAAAAATGAGATAAAGAAATGAATTGAAAGACTATTTTACTTTTGGAGCATTTAAATGTATGTATAACTCATGTATTCCACTCATTTTTTTATATCATATCTAAAGTCACGTCAAAAAGTTTGTGTCTTTAGATCATTTCTTTCTCCACTTGAAAATTGGTTCTCATCAAATTTGGTGGAAACACATTTTCCATTATATAGATAAAAATTGGCGCGCTCATAAAAATACATTCTCACATGAAAATGCAACCAAATGAATGCCACTTGAAAATATCAATTTTTCATTATCCTTCCTCAATTTTGCTCCAACCAAACGAGCTCTAACAGTCATCAAAATTTCTCTTAGAAGTTCCAATGAAGTAATAGCCTTTGTATTGTAAGTGATTGTTTGGATTAGCGATAGAAAATGTTTTTCCAAAATGATTTACTATATACGAAGTAAGTATGTGAGATGGGTTTTGTTTTGACTTACGTAAACGTATTTTTTAAATACCAACTCAAATATACTCTAATCCTTACACTGCCACAGCTGTTTATGTACAAAGGTACCCCCATAAAATACTTTCGCTTGAACCGAAATCATTTTCTTATCTTCTATAACCCATAATCCCCTCTTCCAACCCAAAATCCAGGCTGCAATATCATATGAGGACATCATTCTGCTTGAGAATTGAATCTATTCACAGCACATTGGCCTCAATATACTAATCTGATACTCCCTCCAGTCTTAAATATAAGATAAAACTGATTTTTTTGGAAATATTAAAGAAACTAATCAAATTATTTTAAAATATTATATTTATCATTTTTATAAATATTTATATTTAACATTAATAAAATCCAATAATACACAATATAATTATATAATTAAGTAATTTATTAAGCTTCCTTAATCTCTAAAAAAAAAAAATCAACCCTGTCTCATATTTAAAACCGGAGGGGTAGTATGTTTTTTTTTAAATGTCCTAAGCATCTTCTTTAATTCTCTCATCCCTTCTCATACTTAAATTATCATTGAGGGAATATCTATAAGATTAATTTAGACAAAATTGATCAACATATAAAAAATGTATTATAGTTAGAATTAACAACAATTCTCCAAATATATCCTATATTAAAGATTGAAAGATTGAGGGAAGTAGTATATTTTAGGATAATGTAACTTCTAACTTCCTGATGTTACTCTATTTCACAATAGTATCTAGTATCATCATGTTATTTTTTTTAGTTTGTCAAACACTCTAAATTTAATTATGACTTAGCATGGTTATTAAAACCGGATCGGATTGGTCGGTTCGACCACGTGAATTGTCGAACCGGTCATTCTTCAAAATTTATTATGATTTTTCTGATTTCAAAAATTCATATATAATTTTACATACTTTCAAAAATTATAAATTAGGACTCTATGGAAAGCTTGAGATGCATACTTTCTAATAAAAAATGAATCACTAAAAAATATTATCATTTGATCTTAAAAAATTATCAAATCCCAAAACTATTTTAAAAAATATTATCGTTCAAGTTTACTTCCTCACCGATTTAGTACTAGTTAAACCCCGGTTTGACTCCGATATGACCCACTATCTAAACCGGTTCAGTGGTCAGTCCAAATTTATAACCTTGTGATTTAGGGTGTTGAAAGCACTGCAAATAAAATAGGTGTTAGAATTTAGATGCTCTATAAAGTATAAATCACGGTACAAAAAATCGGACCGGACCAGCCGGTTCGACCGGTTGAACCAGGAACTGACCAGTCCTGTTTGGTTTGATGGTTAAACCAGGGAACCGGTCAGAACCGGTTAAAACCGGTGGTTCGGTTTCAATTTTTTTATTTTTTTGTTTTTACTTTTTTTAGGGGAAAATTGGAAGTTGAAGACTAAAATGAAGAGAAAAATAGGTTAAGAAAGAACAAATCTAAAAAAAAGAAGATAATGAAAAAAATTATTTAAAAAGATATAATAATTATAGAAAAGGAGATATCATTGCATAAGTATAGGCATTATAACTCATACTAATAGATTTTAAGTATTTTTTTTCTTAAAAATCTTTAATTTTATCTATAGAAGTTTAAAAATATATTAATATATATTGCCACTAATAAACTATAATATTTGAATATGACCGGTTCACTACCGGTTAAACCCCGGTTGATCCATTAACCCTTAAACCTGTGCTGTGATTGATTCATTGCCCGGTCCGATTTTTCGTTCCTTCGTATAAATAACATGAAAGTGTTGTTAGTGTATCCTATTTTTTATTCTTGCTTCTTTCAATCACACAAGCTCCTCCCTTAAATAGGTAACGATAGATTAGGCACAAAATCTAACTTATAAGTAGCTCTTATATCAAGAATATGATAAAGGATTATTATTACTCCCTCCTGTTCTTAATATAAAACATATTTGAAAAGTTGATTTTGGTTTTAAATATAAGACATGGTTTTTACATTTGTTAATTCTTTTTCTAATTTACTCCTCTTGATACCCTCAAAAATAATTAAGGAGGAGAGGGGAGGAGGGAATAATCAGATAATACAATCACCTTCTTGTAACCACGATCCCAACATAACTCTAATCTTAGATGATTGCAATGACTTCAGCTATTACTGGGGGAATAGATGTAAGATTCCGCGTAAACTCACATATCCAGCTTCCATCCTCTCCACGAAGCACCTCCGTAGCCGCTTCTCCCAAACTCAAGAACGGAGGCATCGATTTGAAGTGAGAAGAAACCATTTCGATGTTCCTGATTGATCGATCCTGCAGTACTATGATTAGTATAGAATTGACACTTTGATACTAAATCCCCATCCCAATTAGCATGAAAAAGGCTAGCATAAACATTTGTGTTATCGATGTCAACCTCTTCTCCAAACAAGTTCTTGCATCAAGCCACCCTTATATCCCAATAAACATATCCGAACAGGATGGCCCATTGAACTTTCTTGGTGAAATCTCTGCCTTCTTCATGCTTGAGGTTCCATTGTTGCCATTCCGTGCCTTGTAGTGTTATGAATTTCTCCCACAATATTGGCTTAATTATTGAGACCCATCATTCCCTGGCATTGCTGCAATCTCGTATTAAATGCATTAAGTCCTCCTCCCAGTCGCATCCAAACGGACATCTAGCTGTCTCCTTAATTCCTCTCTGAGCTCTCAGTTGTGCTATATGAACTCGTCTATGTGTGAACGTCCATATAAAGGATTTGGTTTTCTCCGATACTACCCATCTCCACAACATCTTCTAAATAGAGTCTCTAGTTCGGTCAGTACCAACAAAAAGAAAATGATATGCAGAATTTACAGAGAACCTAACGTCCGAAGTTGCCCTCCAATAGTGTTTATCCTCTCCTCTTTCTGTACAAGGAGGATAAGCACCCATTATCCTATTCACAGTTGAAGGATGAAACCATTTGCTCAATTTATTTCTATCCCACTCTCCCCATGGGTCAACATAATCAGTGATTTTGTCATTCTTATCCACGAAAGCTTTATATCCCGAAATAAAATCAATAAGGGGTTTATTAATTTCGGACCAATTGTCAAACCAAAATGAAGTTGATTCTCTATTACCAATTTTAACCTCGACCCCTTTAGAGAATTTCTCCCATATTGAGACTATTCCTCTCCACGAATAAGACATCCCTTCCTTTTTTTTGGATCTTAGGTCTAAATCCTTTTCCACATTTGTATTTATTATGAAGGACCTTCACCCATAGCGCCTCCTTTTTAGTTAGAAGATTCCAACAAAGTTTCATTAAGAAGGCTTCATTTTGTTTGTGCAAGTCTTTATTCCTAGTCCTCTATCTCTTTTGTATCTTTTAATCTGCTCCCAAGAAATCAGGTGGATCTTTTTTCCACATCATCTGCCCATAGGAAATTTCTGCTCTTCTTCTCCAGTTCCTTGACCAACCCTTTAGGTAGAAGTATTGTTTGCATGAAATAAGATGGTAAAGCAGTTAGGACTTCTTAATGAGGGTAGTGCAGCCTGCTAGGTTCAAACATCCTTGCTTTCATCTTGCCAATTCCTTCTCCAATTTTTCTAGGATCGGGGTAAACATGACATTTGATGCTCTCTTATGAATCAAGTTAATACCCAAGTATTTGCCTAAATCACCACTAAGACCAACTCCCTTTCTCTAGCTTAGGTGAAGCGCCCTAAAACCTTGAACATTCCTGGATAAACATACTTTAATCTTGTTCTTATTCATTAGTTGACCCGAAACTCCACAAAACAACTCTAGCGTTCCATCATCCCTTCAACCTGTCTTTCTGATGCTTCACCAAATAAAATGAGATCGTCAATAAATAATAGGTGAGAGATAGACAGGCCTTCCTTCTCAAGCTGAATCGGCTTCCAAGTACCATCCTCAATAACATCCTTAATAATATAATTTAATCTCTCCATACACAAAGTGCAAAATATATAGAAATATTAAATCTCCTTGTCTTACACCTCTAAAAGATGTAAAAGTTTCTGTAGCTTCCCCATTCTATAGAACCTAAAATGAAAGAGTAGTAATACAAGCCATTATATATCCGTTTTTTATGATTTAGAATTTAAGGTTTAGGGAACTAAATTAAGTGCGTGTTTGGATTAGTTTTTTTTAATAATTTTTACGACTTACGAGATAAGTGTGTAAAAAGAGTTTTATCTTGAGTTGCGTAAATCATAATTTTAAATCATAATTTTAGTGCTTATCAAACACCCACTAAAACAGAGTTATATCAAGAACTACGGTGTGACACCGCTGCGTATTTGCCCTCTTTTAGGAAGGCGAAAGGTAGAGTCACTGTCGACAGCGAGTCGACTCAGCCATGTCCCTTTACAAATACTCAAACGGCTCTCCTCAGCTTTATGTCAAGAAGTACGTACGTTGCGCCCTTTTTCCTCAGTCCCCATCTCTCTCCCCCCCCCCCCCCCCCCATTTTGCCTTTTTCTCCCTTTCCTCGAAACTCATCATCCCTTCTCATTCATTCAGTACCTCCCAATCCCAAATCATCACTCAAACTTCAACCATAATCCCATTATTACTAACCCACATTTGTCTACAAACAGGGCTCCCATCAGCCCCAAATGGGCCCTACTTTTTCCCACTGAGAAAAATTAGATTCACTGTTTCCTCTTTTCTGAATTTCTCATTCTCTCTCACACGTTTTTTAGGTCATTTATTATTATCCTTTTTACCAACCTTTGCCTCAAAGATAAGAGACAGAATAAAGAAAAAAGTTTATATTCCCAAGTTGCCCAGCCTCCTCTGTTCTCGCTCCTCACCCACATTCAATCCTGCGTGTAGAATAGTCAGCGGAACAATCCATCCTCAATCTTCTTTGTCATTTTTCTTCCTTCTTTCTTTTTTTAATTCTCTAGCTTCTTCTACTTCGATCCTATCTGTTCTTTCTTCAGCTTCCCATTTCTTCTTTCCCATTGAAAAAATTCCTCTTTTTCCGCGTATGGGTATGGCTCAGCCTGTAGCTATTTGCAGCTTATAGTATTTATATATAAAAACAGAGTGAGCTGAACAAGGAAACAGACTCGGTTACAATGGCTATGGGTTTTCTTTCTCTGTTCGTGTTCTTCTTCTTCGTCTCTGTGTCAAGTAAGTCCTGTTTTCAGATTTTATTCTCAAAATCGATGATCTAGCGATCTGGGTTTGTTTGTTTTGGGCTTGTGTATAACCCCTTTTGGTTTTACAGGTGCAGAATTCTCGAGCATTCCAGGGATCAACTATGGTCAAGTGGGGAACAATCTGCCGTCGCCATCGAAATCGGTGGAGCTCATCAAATCTCTCAAAGCCAAACGCGTCAAAATCTACGATGCAAACCCAGAAATCCTCAAAGCCCTAAGTAACACGAACCATCAAGTGTCAATCATGGTGCCAAATACTCTCATCGTCAACATTTCCTCTAATCAAACCCTCGCCGACGAATGGGTCAAAACCAATGTGCTTCCTTTCTACCCGGAAACTCTAATTCGCTACCTTCTCGTCGGTAACGAGATCATCAGTAGCAGCCCGCCGGAAGTCTGGGTGGCGCTTGTACCGGCGATCCGACGAATCAAACATGCTCTCAAACACTTCGGGATTCGCAAGGTCAAGGTCGGAACTCCGTCAGCCATGGACGTGTTGGAATCGTCGTTCCCGCCGTCGAACGGGACGTTTCGGAGCGACATTGCGGATCGGGTCATAAGACCTATGTTGAAATTCTTGGATCGGACCAAGTCGTTCTTCTTCCTCGATGTGTACCCGTATTTCGCTTGGATTTCAGATCCTATCAAGATAAATTTGGATTACACGCTCTTTGAGTCGAAGAACATAACGGTCACGGATCCCGGCACGGGTTTGGTTTACCACAATATGTTCGACCAGATGGTTGACGCTGTGTATTTCGCGATGAAACGACTCGGGTATCCGAATATCCGGATCTTCATCGCCGAAACGGGTTGGCCCAATGGAGGGGACATTGACCAGATTGGCGCGAATATTCACAACGCTGCCACTTACAATCGAAATTTCGTGAAGAAGGTTACGACTAAACCGCCGGTAGGCACGCCGGCTCGACCGGGTTCGATTCTCCCGTCGTTCATCTTTGCTTTATACAACGAGAACCAGAAACCGGGTGTGGGTACGGAGCGGCACTTCGGACTGTTGTACCCGAACGGGTCGCACGTGTACGCGATTGATCTGTCCGGGAAGACGCCGGAGTCGGAATACAAGCCATTGCCGCCGGCGGAGAACAATCAGCCATACAAAGGGAAGATATGGTGTGTGGTAGCTGAGGGAGCCAATACGACGGCGCTTTCGGGTGCGTTGTCGTACGCTTGCTCGCAGGGGAACAAAACCTGCGATGCGATTCAACACGGAAAACCGTGCTCCAAACCCGATTCGTTGGTTTTGCATGCTAGCTATGCGTTTAGCTCGTACTGGGTCCAGTTCAGGCCTTCAGGCGGGACCTGCTTCTTCAACGGCCTTGCCACGCAAACAACGAAGGATCCAAGTAAGTGTCAAATTAATTATTAATTATACTTTTAAAGTAATTTTCCTGATTTAATGAGTCTTTAATTTGGTTGAATTATTAATTATACTTTTAAATTAATTTTCCCTAAATCTAACATGTTTTTTTTTCCAATTAAAATTTATTGTGGCAGGTTATGGATCGTGCCAGTTTCCTAGTGTGACGCTGAAATAACAAGCAAAAGTGGGAATTTTTTTTTTGGGCAAGTGGGAGTTTCACTAGTCAACCATTGAATAATTATTTGATTGAATAGTACGATCACATTCACAATGGGATCTGACACAGGCTTGAATCTAGATTATCCATCTTGTATTTAAAAAAAAAAACAGAAAAAGAGCGTTTATGATTTATTTTGTTGATTTAAGTTTGGGTGTATGTAGCATATGCCGTATGGTGCCCGCCATAATTGGTTCTACATTGATGAATTGTTTCAGTTTTTTTGTTACGTCATTTTCACTTCAATAATGGTTCATCTACAATAATAAATCATTGGGTTGGCCATGAGTCTCTTTTATGTATCATTCATGATTATTATTGGCGGAAAAAAAAATGACTCTAGTTATTGGCTTTTTGCCCTCCAAAGCCCTCCCATTTTTGTTATAATTTATTCTCTCCGGTTTTAATTATAGGATAAAGTTGAATTTTTTGGAGAAATTAAGGAAGCCAATTAAATTACTTTAGATTTTTTATATTTTTAGTATCATTATATTATATATTATTTTATTAGTCAAATTAATTAATTTGGAGAAAAACATAAAAATATAAACACTCTAAAGTAATTAAATTAATTTTTTTTAATTTCTTTAAAAAAATCAATTTTATTTTATAATTAGGACAGGAGGGAATGTCAATTATTAATGCTTACAAGGTTGCATATATGATGGTGACAACAATTTTTTTTGGTAAACAAGATGACAACAATTTTAAGTTTCATTTGAAATTTTATTTATTTATATTTGAATATATGTATGTTTTATTTAGTGATAATCATGAAGTATTTTGCTGGCAAAAAAAAAAAAAAGATAATCATTTAGTATTTCTCATGCATGCCTATACCATAAAGTTTCCTTAGGTATAATAGTACATGCTCGTTTGACAAAATGTAACCACAGTGACAAACATGAATGTTCTAAGATAGTGTAAAAATAAAAATACCACAATTGTTAACTTAATAACCCGTGATCGTGAAGGCTAACCATACACGCTAGAGCTCATTCAGCGCTTCTTTTTTAGTTAGGATGATGACTATTATTTGGTTTTTGGGACATGACTATTTTGGTATTATCAATGATGAATATTTTGGTATTATTAAGGGATGTGGACGCATTGATTTTTGTGACAATTGATGAGTCATCGTCCTCAACCTCCTCGTCTCTTTTTTTTTTTTTTTTTTTGCCATACCTCTTCGTCTCTTTTCAATGCTTGGTTAATTTATTGCAATGGTGCCTTGAGTTTACAGTTAATTATTTTATTCGGTCTTAATTATGAGATAAAATTTAATTTTTTAAAGAAAGTAAAAATAACTAATCAAATTATTTTAGAATATTTATATTTATATTTTTTTTCTCTAAACTAATTAAATTGACTAATAAACTAATATATAATCTAGGGATACATAACGTATAATATGATTAAATAATTTATTTAGCTTCCTTATTCGTTTCAAAAAAAATCAATTTTATCTTATATTTAGGATTGGAGATAGTATGTTTGAGATAGAACTACTAATACTAGATGAGGAGGTTGGGAGTAGGGGTGAGCATTAGGTTTTTCGGTTTTGTTTTCCGTAAAAACTGAAATAAACGATAATCGAATAAAGCTAATTCTAATAACCGAACCGAAAACTGATTAACTGAATTAATCGAACTGAAGTAACTGAAATATTTATATTCAATTCGGTTAATAACCGAATTAACCGATTTTTTTATTTATTATCTATAAAATAAAATATATATAATTAAATTTTTAAAAAAGATTATTTTTTATCCTTAAGATTACATTTAGGAGTAAAATATATAAAATAAATTAACTAGATTTAAAATATCTATAGATTTTATCTAATATTATTGAAAATTTACACATATTTAATTATAAAAGCATACATTTATCAAATAATATATATTAAATATAAATATATTATATATATATATATATATATTTCGATTTTTTGGTCTTAACCAAAATATTATTCTAATAAGCGAACCGAAAACTAAATAATAAAAATCAAAATTTTATCAAAAATTGAATCAACCGAATAAAAAAAAATGAATTGAATTCGGTTTGATTTTCGATTTCGATTCTAATTTATTCACCTTGGGAGGGGCAGCTCCAACATCAAGAAATTAAAGTGTAGCCATGGCGTGGTGCAAAAAACCCATAGTAGTAAGTGGGACTACCAGGAATGAAATGTTGTGCAGCGTGTGCGGAAACTATTTGATCAGTAGTCAAATAGCTAATGATTTAATGATCATGACATTTTTACATTATTTTGAAACATTCATATGTACTTTTACATAGATGAAAACTTTATTATGCCTGAGACTACATAAGAATATTTAATGCGTAGATTTATACTTTAATGCTAAATATATTAATTTATAAGATTCCATGATTTCTATACTTTATTTAAAATTATAAGTTTTATGATATAGTTGTACTTATATGTTGATAGCAAATTGTCCCAGTGACCTTGCTATTTTTTTTTTTTTGGGGTTTAGTAGAGGTCCAATGGTTTAATCCATGCACGTATATCTGCTAATGTCTGTTAACTTGATTTAGTTTTCTTCTATAAACGTTAATTTAATTAGTTATTAAAACATAAGGCAAAAAAAAAAAATAGTTATTAAAACATATATTTTCCTATGCCCACAATTGGAGGACAAACCTAAGCCTGCGAGTTGAACAGTCGCTGTTGATGTGAAGGAGTTATTATTGCTTTAATTCATACCGTTGTCAATTATTAGTTCTCTTCTCTTCATAAAAAATTTATAAAAAGTAAAAGGACTAATGACCCAACGCGCCACGTGTTTCGCTTTCAGAGACATATGCCAACGGCTCTTGCCTAACGGCTATTCCTCACATTTCCCAGCTGGCCAATATATATATATACATATTTATTCTTTTCATATTAATTATACGATAAAATTAATTTTTTTAGAGAAATTAAAAAAATTAATTAAATTATTTTAAAATATTTATATTTATATTTTTTTCAAACTAATTAGTTTGACTAATAAATTAATATATAATCTAAAAAACTTATTTAGCTTCCTTAATCTCTTAAAAAGAATCAACTTTATCTTATATTTAGGGCCTGGAGTAGTATATATATATATATAACATTATATTGCTTTTCATATAATAATTTTTCAGGATAAAAGACAGAAAAATATTGTTAAAATTGGTAAGAGGAAAATAAGTATATTGAATTTTAATAAATCTAAAGGGACTGATTTAAATTTTGGCAAATGTGGAAAATTACCTAACTACCCTCACTTTTTTAAAATAAAAAATCCTCACACACCCCTTTCTTGCCTCAGAGCTCCAGCGCCAATGACTGGCTATCAACGGAGCACCTCTGACCTTTCCATCAGGCAGAGCTCAGGTGGTCTCATATGTTTTTTTTTTTTTAATTTCTCAAACAAAAGTTGTTAATATAGATACTGAAGTTGTTAATATAAATAATAAAGTTGTAAATTAGGTTCATAGGATGTATAAAAAAAATTAGGTTCATAGGAGCTCCGCGCGGTCTCATATATTTTTTTGAATTTTTCAAACAAAAGTCATCAACATAGATACTTGAGTTGTTAATATAGATGCTGAAGTTGTAACTAAGGTCGACTGGAGTTTCGGTAGTCCCATATATTTTTTTGAATTTTTTAAGTAAAAGTGGTCAATATAGATATTTGAGTTATTAATATAGATACTAAAGTTATAAATAAGATCGACCGATGCTCTGGTAGATTCATATATTTTTTTGAATTTCTCAAGAGAAAGTCGTTAATGTAGATATTTGAGTTGTTAATATATATACTAAAGTTGTAAAAAAAATATATGAGACCGTCGGAACTCCAGTCAACATTATTTACAACATTAGTATATATAATAAATTAAGTATATATATTAACGACTTTTACTTGAGAAATTCAAAAAAATACATGAGATTGCTAGAGCTCTGGCCGATCTTATTTACAACTTCAATATCTATATTAACAATTCAAGTATCTATGTTGACAACTCAATATCTATTCTTAATTTTTAGGAGTGTGTGAGGATTTTTTATTTTTAAAAAAAGTAAGGGTAGTTAGGTGATTTTTCACATTTTTTCAAAATTCAAAATTTCAAATCAGTCCTTTTAGAATTATTAAAATTTAATGGCACAAAAAAAAGAATTATTAAAATTCAATATACTTATTTATCTTTTAATAATTTTAAAAGTATTTTTTGTTCTTTCCCTTAATTATTTTGTTCCCCTAAAATTAAGAAAATGTAGTTAATTTATTAAATTTATTTTGTCTCAAAATAAAAAATTCAATTTTACTTATATTTTAATACTATGAATCACTCTATATTAAAAAATATTCATAAAATTTGAAGTTAATGAAATTTTAAAGGAAAAATTGGGCAAAAGTCTTGTATCGAAATTTAATTAGTGAGAAGTACATGAAAAAATTTTCATACACATAAAATATTTGTACTCTGCCAATTTTGTACACATAGAGTACTAGTACTCTAATTTAGTTCATTTTCACCAATTAATTTTTTTTTCTTGATTAGGCATGCTAGTGCATGCGGGCGGGATCGAACCTGAGACAAAGTGGTACAAAGGCCACCAGCTACGCCACTTGCGCCACTAATCAATGGCCCAATTAATTTTCTAATGGGGAACTTTTACCCCAACTTTTCCAATTTTAAATAGGGACAAATAACTCTCCTAATATTAAAAACTTGATAATAAACCACATCAAACTTTTAAGTTTTCATGGATAACCCTCAACCATCAATTATGTAATGGCCACATTGAAATTATTTTTGTGTACATATAACCTCTACAAATTAGGAAAAGGTGTGTCTCCATTAGCCTTCCTATTCTTTTACTCTCCATTTAATGTCTCGACCATTATATCAACCTTTAATGGTTGAGATTTAATGATAGATATAAAATTATAATAATATTTTTACATTTATCAGTAAATCTCAACCATTAAAAGTTGATCTAATGATTGAGACATTAAATGGAGAGAAAGGTTAATGGAGACACCTCTCTCCCCTCACGAACTATGAGTTATATGCATAAAACCTGTTTGAACTTTAAGATATATAATAAGCATTGAACAAAATTAATAATAGGGAAATTATCTACCTAAATGCAAGAGTTTAGGGAATTTACTGTAGAGTTCTAAAGGTGAGGGAGGTTATCTGTACATTACATAAAGTTCAATAGCGTTGTGTATTATCCGGCCTATATTATATATCTTTATATTATTTTTTAATCTCTGCAAAGGAATATAAATGCATAGCTCTTTGTTAAATTGGGTTAAAAATTCAGTTTATGGGGCCTAAGGGGATTTTCTTAATTTCGTTTGGGAGGGAGGAGGAGAAAAACTTCAAGTGCTTAACCAGATTGACCGCAACTAAAAAGGAATTTTTTTTAGGAATTTACAATCATTTATAACGAGCATCCGCCGATTATTTAGAATTTTTTTGAACGGCCCGGTCTATTAGAATTAGATCTTCAAAATCCCCACCAAAAACATTTCATCGCCATTGAGTTTGGTATATTGAGTTGTTTTTAACTAATGTTTGTTGAAGAGTACCTCAATATATGATGTTATACAAAATTAGGTCATGGGAAAAATTTTATATAAAGCTATTTAAAACAGGACAATTCTAAATTAGTTTGGTAAATTTAATAAATCTCTAATTAAATCATCAATCTAATTTAGGATTTTAAAATGTGGGTAAAATAACTTTAATGTCATCTCTTATCTTCTCTTTAAAGAGTTTCAATGCTTTATAACTTATATTTTTCAATATATATATATATATATATAAATATTAATATTTAATAAAACAAATATGATTCATCTATATATAAATATTAATATTTAATAAAACAAATATGATTCATCTATAGTTTAAATATATTAATTATCATGGTAAGAACAAAAAATTACAATATTTTTCATTTTATTAACATGAACAATTTTTTTCAATATATATATATATATATATATATATCATTATAAAAAATATTTTTTAAATAAATATAGTAATTATAAATTTTATTATATTTATTTCATATATAAAGTTTTTTTTTGGAAAGTTCTATATTTGAAATTTTCAATAAGCATTTTATGAAATTTTAAGTACATTTAATATTTTTATTTAAAATATCCTTAAAAGTACATCAAAGTTTAACGCCTTTCTAATATAAACAAATAATTAATATTAAAGAATGGAAAAGTTAAAAAAGGTGAAATCTCAATTAAATTATTTTTTAAAAAAACTCCCATTTATGCATTAGAAAAAATTATTTAGAGTTTGTTTAGATTAATGTTATTAAAAATAGCTTTTATTTCAATTGATTTTTATAAACTGAAGTTTGACAAGTGTTATCCTTTCCTTTTTCTTTTGACTCACTTGATAAAAATAACTACATTATTTTTTTAAGAAAACTCAAAATTTTTTATTATATTTTTGTATCTTTAATATCAATTGAATGATTTTTTGTTGAAAAAATCAAATTTTTTTAATATCAATTAAATAATTTTTAGTTGGTATGTATCATGGTTTCATTTTTTGCTTGAATTATTTTTTTATGATCCTTTTAGAACAAAAAAAAAAATCCTTTGATTTAGAAAAATTATATTTTATTTGATTATATATTAATATTGCTATATATAGAGCAATAAAGTCATATAGCAATAAAACTCTTTTAAGAGTGAGAGAAAAAAGGGGAGGGCATTAAAGTTATTTCACCCACATTTTAAAATCCTAAATTAGGTTAATGACTTAATTAAGGATTTGTTGAATTTACCAACCTAATTTAAAATTTTCCTATTCTAGATAGCTTTATATGGGAATTTCCCTAGATCATATCACATTAATAAAAATTTATCAAGGTTCACGTATTACAGTAAAAGTTGACTGTTATCTAGATGCTATTTTCGTTGGTAGTTATTTGTTCATTCCTGTTTAATGTAAGATATATTTATTGGATTTGGGGGAGATTAGAAAAACAAAATATATTACTTAATTATAACATATATGGTATGATCTCCAAAATATTTTTGTGCAACATTATATCATATATTAGTTTTGATTAAGAGAAAAATGATAAATATAAAAGATACAATGGTAAAAGGTTTTACACTTAGAATCCAAATTAACCTCAAACTAGGTTATATATTTAGGATTAGAGGAGTACAAATTAAAAATAACTACCAAGTTTTTCACATTGTGGTTGTTAACATTCATTTAACTAAGAATAATCACTAAAGCAAAGTAACAATCTAGTCCTCATGTCACGTTCTATTTATAAGTCACTTTCAACAAGCTTTACCATAATCATTGTTCTCTAACTCATAAGTTCATTCGTCAAGTTTACTGTTTTTATATTTCTAACTTACAAAATCATATTAAGTAGCTCTTGAACTCATGTCAACATTTTGGATTTGATCATATTTATTGATTTTATATATTAACTTCACATGACTTTCTTTATTGAGTTTGATAAATTATGAATTCCGATGTGTTTTATTTCAATTATATGAATTCAAAATATATATATTTTTATAAATATTTAAAATAAGAAAAATTAATTTTTTAGTCCTCTAATTTATAACCCAGACTCTCAAGTATAACTCGGTTCGACTTATTTTCTGGAACTTTTAACTTGCTTATTCAGTTGCTTATCTTTTAATTTTTTTCATTATTATCCTTGAAATCTATGATTGACTTTGACTTATCCTATGTGGCATGAAACCTATCTTCCAAGTTCCAACTCAGTACCTCACTTCCATATAACAAAAGAAGGAACCACTCAAGCGGAAGAACGATGAAGAATATGAACTTATGAGACGCAGTCCTCCATTGCCCTCCTTTTGAATATCAATTCTCCCATTTTCTCAGTCAAACTTCCACTCTTCTTCATATGTACTCTCTCTCTTCCTTCAAAACCGAACACCATCTCCTTCAAAATTTCATTCACAGACTCTCCTTCGTTCCTCAACTTAGTGTGTGTTTGGCAACATCCCAAACCATAGTTTACGCAACCCGAGACAAAACTCTTCTCACACACTTACCTTATAAGTTGTAAAAGTTATTAAAAAAAGCTAATCCAAACAAACAATAGCTTAATCTTATTATAATAATTTTGAGTCACCTTGATTTAACACTATTATTTCCCCACCATAAACTTGGCAAAATTTTCAAATCTTTTTGAAATGGATAACCTCGATAGAAAAGAATGACTCAACCTTAAAGTAACACCCGACATTTATATCCATTTATTATACATCCATAAGCGTTAACGATATTGTTATGGCTTAGGAGAATCAATAGTTAAAGCTCCAAACAAAAACTTACATATTTATTTTTGGGTCATTATTCATTTGACAAAAATTGTACTTTTCAAATTTCTTATCTTAACTTCAAAAATTTCTAACTTTTAATATACACATCTTCTTGAAGTGATCTACTGCTTCATTTAATGCTTAGGATATGTACTTTAAGTTTACCAAGTATCAAGAGCTAACTCATTCATTTAACCTTTCAAATTTCAGTCACAATCTGATAGCTCCAGAATTACTTTTCCATTCTCAATTAGTCAAACATTTAGGTTGTACTGACTAGTTAAACTTGCAAATTCATACTCATTCTTTCTTGTTCACGCATGTACAGGCCACAGATGACATATGTGATAAGTAAAATATTTATATATTTATTTTCCCTTATATGATGATTTTATGGATGATATTTGAGCTCAATTTAATAAATTTAGGTGTAATTAATAAATAAATAATGATTTTGGCATGAGATAGAATTTCTTGAAAAATACTAAATCAGACCCTCTTTTAGTTTTCAGGAAATATCTGGAGCTCTAGATGTCGGATTGGGAGGTTCTTTATATGGGTAAAAAGCCAAGAAAGAGCTCTATAACTTTTATGTTGAAACCAAGACCCAGTTCTATCTCCAAGGGTTTCGAATTTTGCTAGGAGATTGAGAGTGGGAATCATCTACCGTGCCACCAACCATTTCATCTACCACCTCATCTTCCTTTTTATCTACTACTTCATCTACCACATTTCGTCTACAACCTCATCTTCTTTTTCATCTACCACTTCATCTACCACTTCATCTACCCTACTCCATGCTTCCCTATATATAGCCATCCTCTCCTTCACATTTTACACACCACAATTTCATATCCATTACTCTCCTTTCCTCTCCACTTACAACCATTTCATATCCATTACTTTCCTCTCCTATCCATATACACCATCTTATAGTTTATGCATTATATTTAATTCCTACATGCCTCCTATATGAAAGGCTTAAGTAGTCCTCCTTTATGGATGGTATAGGTTGCCACCTACATGGAAGGTTTTACCTCCTAAAGGGACGGCTAGATTTTATCTATTTTCATGCATCTTTTGGTTGTATATTTATGTTTTAGAGTTAAATATTCAATTTTTATGCAATATTTATGAAGTTTGCAATTTACTTTATTTGTGTTTTTAATTTCTTAATAAGCTAAATTTCTATTTTCTTAGGGTGATGACGTAGCTTACTAATGACGGATTGAAGCTTAACTTATTAAATCTAGTTTGAATTTCTCCTTTATGATTGAGTTTTAATTATTATTCTTAATTCTTTTGATTGACTGGCCATCTTTTAAATAATTTCAATATACATGTTGAGACCGGAAGGAGATACATGTGTATAGATCCTGTAATTAAAACCATGACTTGCATATGAAATAGGAATATATTGGATTAGCATTTAATTATAGAATTGTTTGACCTTGGAAGAGGTTAGTAATTAAATTAGGGAAACTCGACTGTCAATCATGTGGAATAAATTGGGCTAGAATAGATAAGTGATTCAATTCAGAATTTGTTAAGTGAAATCTGACTCCTAGGGCTTTTTCTCATAGTTGTTTCATATCATTTGCATTCATATTTACTCATCTTTTATTTTGTACTCTTAATCATCAACTAATCGACTGACTAAATAGAGTTAAAATTACCCATTTTAGTACTTAGTGATCAATCCTTGTGGGAACAATACTCTACTCACTTCTATATTACTTGATTACGACAGTGTACACTTGCACTTTCTAATAGACTATTTACACTCGTAACAATACCTAACAACATCATTCAACTTGGTATGTTTATACAATTGATTACATCATACGATAATTTACACATAACAGATTATTACGTATCAATCTTCAATTCACCATCACATTTTCCGCTTGCATATCTTCATGCATTCCTTTTTAGTGCTCAACATACCTATATGGTTGGGTGAGAGAGGGTGAAATTTGGAAGAATCTCAGTAGCAAACATTATCAATTATGCATGCAAGATAAATGCTTAGTGCATGACATGCTTATCTTATATAAATTCATGCTGACATAATGACCTACTTGCATACTCAATGCTTCACTCATCATACCTATGGTCATAGCATAAATAGAAATAAAGCCTCAATCATTCATATATACCCCATACAATCAAGCAAAGCAATTATACACATCACTACACAAGTATGCACATTAATTATACGTAAGTTAGGTAAGTTCATTACCTTTTTGTATTTGTGTCCTCCTCTTGTTTCCTTTTCTTCCAACCATTGAAGTTGATTGAAAAACCTTCCATTTCCTGTTCCTTGATATCTCATGGCCCTAAATACACAATCACATCATATGTTTAACTCATTAGAGCTATGAAAGCAAGCCATCACACATGACTTGTTCCCTTACATAATCTTTAGTTCCAATGATTGGATTTTCACTATAATCTGTCTAAAATCATTCCAACAAGCTATTCCTATACAATTTTTGTATGTAGAATTCATTTCTAATATCAAATTTAACAAAAACCAACTCCTTCCCTAAGAACTCATTCAGGTCAAAACTTAGGGTCTTTTGGGAAAATTTCATTTCTAATTCCAATGCTTCCAAAGTCACTTTCTCAACTTTATCCTACACAATTTTTCATCTTAAACTCATTGAAAGCAACAATTATGCCAAAGTACTCATACACTGGCATATTTTATCTGATTAATTATACACACTGAGCCCTCATGTAATCTATAGAACTATTCTCTACCCTAAGGGGCTGAATCATATAGCCCCTGAAATCATTTTATCTTTCGAATGTTCTTGGGACTCTTACTAAACTGGGCTTAGTAGTACACTTGATTTAGACTATTTTCAAGCTTCTAGGCCCAAAATTTGGGATATTACACTTAAGCGACTATCAAGGTTATAAAATGGGTGACGACACTCTTTTTAAGAATTAAACATGATAGAAAAGACATAAACTCATAGCATCCAACATGGTTAATCGAAATATTTCATTCATACGATGGTATATATCAATATCAACCATGTTCCTGCAACAATATTATCTCAAGAGAGGCTTCACTCTGACCTCAAGCCCACAGAATATCAAGTTTAATTATCATAAGTAGAGGTTTATCATAACTTATAATTAACTACTACAAATCAAAATCTCAAATAAAGTAAATAATTGCTTATGCCTTCGGTAGTTTACTATGAAGTCTTGAATAACAACTCATAAAATTTCATGAATGAGTCGTAGGCCTCCAACCCTCATTAAAGAAACTTAACTAAATGTTCAAAAGTAAGCATGATACAACATAAATTAAATGGAATTCCTAAGTGGCCATAAAAGTAAATAAACATGAACTATAGGCTACTTGTCACAGTAGCCTAAAGCATCTAGTGTCTTCCTAGTTGCGAGTCTACTAGAGCTCTTTCTTAAAAAAAGTGAGAGTAACATAATGAGACCATTATCTCAATAACATGATCACTACCCACCTTACCTACTGGCACTGTCGGTAGGGTGCTAGGTAGGGCTAACAAGCAAATGTAGAAAGCATATATATAAATCAAGAATAGGAAGTATCAATTTAGATTCCTCTGAGAATGATTGAACACATCACAACATCTTACATCACAAAATATTATAATGTATGTATCATTCTGTATCTTCATTAACATCTAACCATCGTTATATCCTCCTTATTTCTTTTGATTGAACCTATGGGCTAAGTCTTGGCCCATTTCACCCGTGACTCTTATGAGCTCTCTACAAGTATGATGTAGATTGGCTAAAGTACTATAGAGCATAAAAGAGACCATGGGTTCCTTTAGTAGGTTATTGGCCTTGGAAATACTACTTGAGCCTTAGGGATACTACCTGGATAGCCCATGGAGTGCCTTATCAGGGGGTATTGCTCTATCAATCAATGCCATCTAAAGGTGCACAATAATCAAATTTAGTGGTGTGCCACGTGGTATTGAGTTTTTATATAACACACCTCAATTTCTGTCTCTACCATATTTATCATAATGTTATCAAGGGATTATTAAATATTCTCTTTCTAATCAATACCATTGATTCAACATATATAGGTATAGGCATACATGTATATCTAATCAATTAATAGTATATAAGTAATAAAAACAATCTTAGTGCGACATATAAATAGTACATGTATGCATAAGCCTTATCCTCAAAATCACATACATCAATAGTTCATTACCCATACAGGGCCACTCACAGGGGAACGAAAGCCTTACTCGTCTATGATTATCTCTAATTTTTTTCACACACCAATCTATCCAATCCTAGGGTTCATACATAAAAGTCCTACAAGGCAAATTGGTCTAAAAATAGTAGGAACATCCATATCACTCTCATCTTAGGCTCAAGGAGTTTTATAAAATTCCCACAAGTAATACCAATAAGTAAAGCAAGTATGACTATATTACTTGAAGTTCTCTAAATTGTAATAAAGAAAGATCTTTTTCCCAATACACGGCTAAGGGTTTTATAAATCATATCCAGAGCCCATATCAAATGAATTTCATTGATTATGAATGTTGTGATGATGCATTGTGAGCTCTAAAATCTAAAACAGTTGGAACGTGTTTCAAATTGATTAGTATGTATGTCATATAGGTGTTGACATGTACTTCAAGTTTTGATAAGGGTCATGGACATGGGTTCAAAAGAACTTCACTTCCTTCAAGTTTTGATAATATTTATGTGATGAGAAATTGTGTGAGTGTTCAATGTTTAAGGAGAGCATACCAACCTATGGGCTTAGATTCTACCCAACCCTCATTTGCAAAGCAAATCACTTGATAGAGGGGAAAGTAAACAAATAAACAAAACAGATGAAAAAAGAATTAATTAAGAAAATAAATAAAAACAAATATTCAAGTAACTAAGAAACGGGTAATTAAAATAAAATTTTGGGCCATATTATTTTAAAATAATTGACTTTGAATGGGCTTGACTCTAAACCATCCCTAGTGGAGCCACCAAAGTGTAGCACCCTAAATTTGAAAAATATGGAGCTGGCACCAAAATTTTAAAACCAGGATAATTTTGAAAACATTTTTAATTTTTTAAAAATATGGTCTACAAAAATTAGATATGGTTCGGGAGTCGATTATGCGCGGGGAATGTGTTGAGCACCCCACAACACCCATTCATAAAAACGGTTTCCCTAAGTCAATTATTCAAAAGTGAATACGTCCTTTAAAAATATCATAGTTACCAGAAAAAACATATTTACAAAAAGAAATAAAATGAAACTAAGAAAAAATATTGTTTATATACAAAAGAAAAATAAGGGAAGTTGGACTTGACCTACGAATAGGGCTTAGAGCCTACATACTATACAGAGGAATCAAAACCCACGTAGTTCGGTAGAAATGTATGTCAATGGGTTAGTGTCTTTTAAGAAAAGGTTCCTTTATTTTATTTGAGAATTTTTTTTTTGTTGGTTTGTGTTTTTTATTTTATTTTTAAAAAAACTTCTTTATTATGCCTATTGAGGTTCCAAAAACCTCACACGCCATAAAAATAATTTGAAATTGATTTTACTTGTTTTTTTATAAAAAGAGAATTTTTTCATTTTATTTTCATTCATAAAAAGGGGTCAAATACATTTTTTGAGAAAGAACTCTGTGTAACCCAATTGGTATACATGTGATACACTCTAAAAATCGCACATGACATTTAACTCCAACAATAAAAAAGTATAATAAATAGAGCTGAATCAAATCCATGCAAATGTTAGAATAATCAACAAACATATTTATGAAACAATTAATTAGTTGAGAAGGGGAACATGAAACCTCCTTCTATATGTTTGGGCTTTTATGCAGCAACCAAAGTGATTTATCTTCCTTGCAATTCCTTTTGTCTTTCACCTTAAATCTCCATCCATATTCGATCCATGCGCAATAGAAGGGGAAAAAAAAGAGGGTAAGAGTGAAGCAACGACCAATGATAAAAGAAAGAAGTTGTATAATTATTGGAAACTCAAAGGAACTGTCAAACTTTTGCTCGTCAACAGAATATTAAAAAACCAAAGTAATGCATAAACTCTTAAGTATACTTCACCTTCTAGATCCTTTTTCTTTGAGCTACTTTTTCTCCCAAGAAATCCTTGTCCTACTTCAACCCTTGATCTTCAATTTATAGTTTGAAAGTGGGGTTTTCCTTATAAATGCACCTTTTTTTTTTTTAAGTTTGTTTTTTAATTTTTTTGATATTTCCTATTAATACAATCTTATAACTTGACCCAATCACCATTAATGAGATATTTTTTTTAATTTTAATTTTTAAAAATTTTTATATATTTTTACAAGTAATTTCCAAATTTAAACTTATCAACATAAATGAGAGATTTTTTTTTGTATTTTTTAATTTCTATTTTTTCCCCTCCATAATGACTCCACACTAAATTTCCTAATCTATATATCAATCACCAACAATGAGATGAATTATTTTAAAATTTGTTGCCATTTATTACACACCTCAATTGCAAGACAATCATCATTAATGATGATCCTTTTTCAAATTTCAATTATAGTTCAATCACCACCAATGTCATTGCTTATTAACTTAGATATGAAATTATTATTAATGATTTTTGCTTTTTTTATTATCTTTGAGTGGGGCCCGGACAAAATAGAATGTTCATAAATAGCCTTGATTGGAACAAAGAAAATCTTTAAGCCTTATTATACCTACCATAAAATTTAACAAATTTTCAACTTTACTCATATTTAATATATATAATACTTCATAAGAAGAAAGCCTACACTATAATAAATAAAAAGTAAAATTGTATATTCATATGAAAACTTTAAGGGGCAACTACAATAAGGTCCCTAGGAAGGGACTTAAATATGAAGAAGTCCCTAATAACAAGTGGGGAATATAAATCTTTTGTCATTTCTTACACTAACACTTGTCATTACATGCTGATCAACAATTATTAAATTTTGTGTAATTAAATATCTTCATTGAAATCTTATTGTAATTCCCCCAAACTTTAATGAAGTGACTTATAAAGAGGATAAAAAAAAAAAAATCTTCTCTCCCCCACCATGAATATTTAGAGAGGAGTACGTATTATTTTTGTTTTCATTATGAATTATGGCGTACATCAATACTTCTCAATAACTATATTACCTAAGCTTATTAGTGAGATACTAAGATTAATCCTATAAATATGTGCAAAAACTGTAAATATGAAATGTTTAAGTGTAAAAAGAGAGATTTGATTTTTTTTTTCCTTTTCAAATAAAAGTTCATAACAAACTGGTACAAGAAGAGATGGTTACATTACATTTTTTATTTGTCCAAATAGACCCTTTAATGAGAATAAAAACGAAATTTTTAATAGACACATTGTAACGCCCCAAATTTTGATTAAGGACTAATGATAATTATTGATAATATTTTGTGAATTAAAGTTTGAATTATTATGGGTTATGTGGCAATTTAAGTTAATATGCCATAATTAGTGGAAAAATGGAAAGAATGGAAATTATTGGTTGATTAGTTAGTGATTAATGGAGAAATTAATTACTAACTAAGGAGAAATGAGAAGTGTAACTAAATGACTAATGGACTAGTTAGTGTAACTATATGGTTGCTTATTTGGTGAGAAATGAGGAAAGTTGGACATGTGATAAGATAATATAATGATAGTTGTTGAAGAGAAGTCAAATACCAAATGTTAAATGATTTTCCTTCCTTCTCTTTTCCTACACTTCAGCTGCATGAATATGGGCTAGGAAGACCCATCATTTTTCCTTCTTCTTCACTCTTCATCCCTCTCATTCTCTCTCATTTCTCCCTCCCTCCATTTTCGATGTTTCTTGCTGCAGAAAAAAGAGGAAGAGCAAAGGTAATTAAGTTCTTGCCATTTTGACCCTCCAAGTGACCTCTAATGCAAAAACTCTCTTCTTCAATCTTGTTCCTTGTGTTGAGAGCTTCAATTCTATGGTTTTAGATTTGCCATTGGTGGTGATTTGAGCTCGCAAGGAAATATAGAGTTTGGTGAACCAAGGAACTCCTTTGGGAAAGTTAAAGAGGTGAGTAAGTTGAGCATTTTGATATAAGTTTTGTGGTCATTTGGTTAAGTTGGAATTTTTGGGAATTTAACCCTATTTTCAAAAATTAGGGTCTTGTGGTGTTTGATTTGTTGTTGTCATGGATATGGTGTTTTGAGATGTATCTTGGATAGATAGAAGTTGATTGGAAATTTGGATTGAAAAGTTGCAAGTTTGGTTAGTGAAAAACTATGTGCTGGCAGTGGTCTTGTATGGACGTTTTAAAATAGAAAATGGTGTTGGAAAATTATGAAACTTTCCAGTCTTAAATTTCACATGCCAAGCTTCAAAATAGACATATAATTTATATAATTTTGACTTTTGAGCTAGGAGTTATGACTGTCCAAAGTTTGATGTTAAATCTGGGAATAATTCTGGAGCAGTGTGAACATTTCTTAAATTATGTATTTTTGTGGTAATTTCTGGAAATGGTCCATATTTTTCTAATAAAGGGGACTTAAATATCTTTCAATGGGCTTTGGGATCACCTCATTTCAATTTTTCTAGAATTAGTTATAATTTTTGGAAGCTAAGACACAAAAGTCTAATTTTTCCAATTTTTGCCTAAACTTTCGGCCAGCACTGTTCTGAGGGGTAGGAGCTGGTATTACATGAAATATATAGTTCCATTGGATTTAGTGGGCAAAAATATGTGGGGTTACAGTTGGACACTTTTTCGGTAGAGGCCGTAAAAGCATAATTACGAAAACGCCATTGAAATTCCTAAATAGGGGCTGTTAAGGGTATTTTCATAATTTGACAGTGAATTTGGTGATTTCGAGCCCCGAAATGGATTCCTTGGGCGAAAATATGTCAGAATAGCCTTGGTCAAAATTTTGGGAAAATGTGCCATCGGGTCGGGCACGGCAGGGCTGGGCCGGGGTCCCGGGGGCATTTTGGTAAATTTTCACTATAGGCTAATATAACCACAAGAAACACTATGGAAGAGTCTAAAATGATACTTGGATAGGTTATGACCTATTTCTTGTACATTTAATACTTTAGAACCGAGTCGGAAATCGGAATCGGCACGTTTTACGAGGCACACTAAAAAGGGTGGTCTTTAAGATAGTACTTTCCAATCCTTTTAGGCGATTGTTAGAGACTTTCATAGCTACTTAAGGGACTTTAATGATAACCAAAACTAAGTGTTTTGAAGTCATTTGAGTATTGAAATAAGGGATAACGCGTTGTCCTTAATTATGACTATAGGATTCGATATTTGCTCGGATCGTAGAAAGCCTACGCCTGATCAAGGACGGAAAGAACAAGGTAGTGACACTTTATCCTATATCATGTTTAATGCATTGCTTGTATGCGGCGCTTGAATAGGGGACGTGGCAGTAAGCCCGACTTAGAATATTGATTGAGGGGATGTGGTGCTTAGCCCGGCCTTGAATATTGTTATGCTGCATTGTGATATATGCTTACTTGCTTTGTTTAATTATACATCATATTCGTAAACTGTTGATATTGGGATTCTTTTGAATCTCACTCTTTCCAAATAACATTTTTAGCCAGGGCAAGTGGATCTCGAGACAAGCAAGTGAACAAGGACGACTAGGATTGCCGGTGGTAGTCTTAGTTTCTTTTTGGTTTTTGGTTATCATTTGGACAACTGTATGTATATATTGGATTGACCATAGGTTTGTAGTTATTGTGTAATCCCCGGTATGGGAAATTGAGATGAGCGATGATGCCCTATAAAACTCTTAGATTAATGATATTATCCCGGGTGAATGTCGGGAATTTTGTTAATACTTTGATATTGTACATGTGACAAACCGAACATGCTAATTGTTTTTATTTAAAAATGAATGGAGATCATATTGTACAAGTGTTGCAAAAAGTCTTTAATTATCTTGGGTCTCTTATTCAACTATAAAACGTATTTAAACATTAATCACGGCCTTGATGACGGCGGGGGTTACACACATAACACTACAAAAAAAAAAACTTGATTTCTTATGAAATTTTCCATGGAACAAATTTCCGTTGGAAAAATTTCCAACGAAATTTTTTCTGTAGCAAAATTTGCCACTCAAAATTTTTTCGTAGCAAATTCCATGGAATTTTCTATTTCCATGGAAGTTTTCCTGGCAATTTGTCATGGAAACATTACATGGTAATTCCGTCAGAAAATTTAAAAATTTATTAAGTTTTAAAATAATATCTTTATAAAAATAAAAAGTATGATATTGATATCCATATAAATGTATAAAAATTATTTCTCCATTATTATTGATTAAATTATGTTATAATACATGTAATTTTATAATGATATATTATATATAAAATAAAATGAAATCATATAATATAATACACACCTATTTTAGTTATTAATTAATGTAATTAAAAATAATGTAATATAATACATATATTTTAGTTATTAATTAATTGAGAACATATGTATTGGTGTCATAAAAGATATATTAGCTGAGAAGAAATAATGTTGATTTTGATAAAACATGGAATTGGTTAATTCGTCTCAAATTAGTAACTTATCAGTAGAGCCGGGAAAACGGGCCGAGCCCGTTGGGCCGGCCCTTTTAGGCCCTGGCCCTTCAAGGGCCGGGCTTGTAAATTGTAGCCTCAAAAGAAAATCGAGTCTAAAAGAGCCGGCCCTGAAGCATGAGGAATCTGGAATATGAAATCTTAAGACAATTACCTAGATACCCTCTTAAGTAACAACCAAAAGGGAAATGAAGAAACACGAGCAGGCAGAGTTTGAAAGGGTGTCAGAACAGAGAGTGATAGGAAAGCTCGGGGAGACGGAGAGACAATGCGAAGGACGGTGGGTCGACGGTTGTCGGTGGCGATCTGTGGTGTCGTCGACGGAGGTGAACAAGGCATTGTGCGGTTGTGCGTTCAGCACTCCCTCAGTCGGAGCTTCAGCAGTCAACCATTTTAGATTATGTACTACTCCAGTGTTAATGTTCCCTTGTCATGAAATATGTGAATGTGTACAAGGGGCAGTGTGTAACTCTTTTTTGGGCTTTATATGATTGCTGAATGTAATTATACAGATTGTGATCTAATAACAACTAATAAATATATGAAGGTGTTAATCAAGAGAACAATGTTGTTAATATAGAGCGGTTTGGTGTTATTACCCATGGAACATCTATTTTCGCAAACTTGTTTCTACACATGTCTTCTGTTGTCTGTGTGAATGGAAGATGTGAAAGGTGTTGCATTTGGGCAGCGAAGCTAAAACTTTCCCATTTCTTGTTGGCCAAATGTTAATCAATGAAATAATGTCGTTAATAATGAATATGATTTTGTTAACTGTGGGTGAGGTGTTGTTTTGGGCATTGAACTTGTGATTTGGCAACTTCATTCCTTTTAAGATGTTAATGAAGGATATAGAGTTGGTAATAACGAAAATAAAGTTGTTACTTGTGACTAACGTGTTGTTTTTCTCCATCTACATTTGGACCATCCCAACATGTTCCTCCTACGATCTTAATAGAGGAAGTCGAGTCGTTAATAATGAATCTGATGTTGGTAATACGTAGAGTTATGTTGTATTTTTCCATCTATATTATGACCTTCCCAGGTTATTCCTCACAAGATGGTAATGGTGGAAGCCGAGTCATTAATAGCGAAGATAATGATGTTATTACAGGGAGAGATGTTGTGTTTTCCCATCTACACTATGACGTTCCTAAATTGTTCTTTCGAAGATGTTAATGTAGGAAGTTGAGTCGTTAATATAGAAGATAATGATGTTATTACGGGGAGAGATGTGTTTTCCCATCCACATGACGACGTTCCCAACTTGTTCCTTTGAAGATGTTAATGGAGGAATAGGAGTTGTTAATGAAGAAACTCATGTTGTTAATCGAGGGTGACTTGTTGTGTTTTCTCATCTACGTTAGGATATTCCCAACTTATTCCTTACAATATGGTAATGAATGAAATGTAGTCGTTAACGATGGAGGTAATGTTGTTAATCGAGGGAGAGACGTTGTGTTTTCTCATGTACATTAGGACGATCCCCACTTATTCCTCACAAGATAGTAATAGAGAAAATAGAGTCGTTAACAATGAAGATGATGTTGTTAATATGGGGAGAGATGTTCTGTTTACCCATCTAGATTATGACATTCCTAACTTGTTACTCTTAAGATGTTAATGAATGAAGCGTAGTTGTAAACAAATAAGATGAAGTTGTTAATCATGGCTCATATGTTGTTTTCGGGCATAAAACTTGGGATGTTTCGAAAGCTTTCGGTTGAAGATGTTAATCTAGAAGGAAGAGTCGTTAATAAATCATATGGTATTAATAAAGAAGTTTGTACTGTTTATCTAGGGATTGGTGGTGTTTATTAAAAATGTACAAAAGGTGAGATAGTCGACTCGCCACCCTATGCCACCCAACACCACCAACTGAAACGATTGACTGCTGAAACTCTGACAGAGGGAGTGCTGAACGCACAATCGCACAACCGCACAATACCTCGTTCACCTCCATTGATGACACCTCAAATTGCCACTGACAACCGTTGACCCACCATCCTTCACGTCGTCTCTCCGTTTCCCCGTCTCCCTGAGCTTTCCCATCACTCTTTGTTCTGACACCCTTTCAAACTGCCTGCTCGTGTTTCTTCATTTCCCTTTTGGCTGTTACTTAAGAGGGTATTTAGGTAATTGTCTTAAGATTTCATATTCCAGATTCCTCATGCCTCATTGATTTGGGATATGTGAATTTCACTCAACCTTTCTGTCCTTTTCTAATTTCTTATGTAGTTTTCTGGAATTTTCCCTAAAGAAAATATATGTATGTTTTCTCCATTTATCTTAGGAGGAGATATAGATAGTACCTTTTAGAACAAACAAAACCAAATTCATTGTAGGTTAAGTGGTTAAGCACCTCGAGCGAACGTATGAGGGCGCAAGATCGAGACAAGGCGACGAAACATTTTCACCAATTTTGGTGTTGCGACAAACGACAATGTGAGGTAGCAATAGGTGGCACGGTGACGCGGAGACATGTGGCGCTATAGGTGGGGTGACACATGGCATGAGGATGCTGGAGAAGATACGGTAGCCCCTACAAGCATTACACGACTTTCAGGCTTGTTTGTTCTGAAGAAAGAGGGTGGAGGAAAATTTTTTTGAATTAAATTTAATAAAATTAGAAAAGTGGAGTTAAAAATTTTTAATTAATTTTTCTTACTCTTTTATCTTATATATTCTCTTTATTAAAATTTTGTTAGGGAGAAATCAAAATAAATCCATTTGAAATATTAAAATCCGGAATCAAGTCTACACTTTCAATAAATTCCTAATAAAACTAAGATAATGAATTAGGGATTTATAAATATGGTAAATTTACCCCCAATGACTTTTGATATTTATTAACCCCTTTCCTCTCTCCTTAGTCAGCCATCTTCTTTCTCTCTGATCCTTCTCTCTCTCTAATCATTAATTACCTCGTACCATCATCCTCTTGCAATGTTACTTTTGCAAGACGTCCTAATCCTATCAAACCTACAGTCATTTTTTTGGGGGGAAAATTCGGCACTCTTATAACAATGAAACGTGGTCTTAAATGGTCCCAAGTTGAGTTTTTCTCTTCCCAATTTTTCAGGGGTGGTACGTGATGGAATGGAAGGACGTTGAAACTTATATTTGTATTCTTTCATATGATAGGAGGTGTTGGATAATTGGAGAGATAGTGAGAAGGATAGGGAAAAAAGGGGAATTAGGAATACATGATTTAGGAGAGAGGAAAGGGGTTAATAAATATTGAAGGGCAATGGGGTAAACTTTCAATATTCATAAATCCCTAATTAATCATCTTGGCTTGATCAAGAATTTGGTGAAAATGTAAGTCTCAATATGGATTTTAGTATTTCATATGGATTTAATTGTGATTCTCGCAATCTGAAATGTGGTGGGGAGATTGAGAAATTTGACATGAGAAATGGCACTGTCGAAGACTTCTTTCTTTTTTTGGCTGATTCAATCTAAGGCAAATTCTACCAAAAAGTTTTGGCAACTAAAAAAAAAAATGAATGAGAGGATATTTTTTTATCCATGTATAAGAAACAATTATACATTATCTTATCCTACAAAAAAACATTCAATTAAGAGTCTGTTTGGTGTGAGGGATTTGGAGGGGAGAGAAAGTTTTTATGAGTTGAATTTTAAAAGATTGAAGAAGTGGGGTAATAAAATGGGAGAATCACAATTAAATCCATATGAAATACTAAAATCCATATTAAGACTTACATTTTCAACAAATTCTTAATCAGGCCAAGATGATTAATTAGGGATTTATGAATCTTGAAAGTTTACCCCATTGCCCTTCAATATTTATTAACCCCTTTCCTCTCTCCTAAATCATGTATCCCTTTTTTAAATATCTTTTCATTTGGTGTTTAAATATAGGGAAAATCACTTTTAGGTCACAAGCAAACAATATATTATCAGAAAGGTCCTTGGTTATACAACCTAAAAGTGTGTATTCACAACCTGTTAAGTGTGTTTTACAACCTCCAGGGACCTTTCTGATACTATCTTGCTTGTTTGGGACCTAGGAGTGATTTTCCCTTAAATATATACAATAGTTGTGAAAAATGTAGCATTGAATAAGCTAAATTAATAATGATACATTACATTTTTCCTTTGTATATGACTATAATCAATTTGTTATTTCCTGTTGGCAAAAAAAAAAAAAAATCAATTTGTATATTCCTTTTCTAGTCTTGCTTGAGATCTTTTCCGAATTGTTCCTACACACACACACACACACTGTAATTTAACTGTACCAGTTCATTTGTGGGCATCCAATTAAAGTAGTTAAGGTTGGTAAGGCAGTTAGGGTGATCAAACCAAAATCCGTTTTGATTATTAAAACAAAAGGTGGGTTCTTTGAAGCATCTTACAAAATTTATGATATAATTTCGAGTTTATAAATAGTGCCACTTTTTACAAAAGTATTTTATGGTTTCTCCGGTAATATTTTTTTTTTTTGAAAATGGGTAGAAATGTTATGCTTAGCAGTTTTATTGTCTAAAAGGGTCTTAATATGTTTTTGTGCAGATAAAGCATTAGTACATTATAGGATCCAATTCAAGTCCTTTTGGACATCTAAATTTTCATATAGGGATTTTTTTAATGATTTAATTTTCCCAAAATTTTTCTACTTTAAATTGCTTAAATTGGGGAATTTTCACTTCAAGAATGAATTGGGGTTAAGAGATAAAACATGAATGAAACTTCATAGATTATGTAGATCAAATATTGAGCTAGAGCCAAAATCTTTCATTATTGTAATTTAAAGTACAACGTAACACACGAGTCCCATGATCACTTAATCTCATGATCTTGATCTCTTACTTACTACCATACAAATGATAATTCTTCTGCAAATAGCTAGTATTTGGATAAGTAGGATCTTATTGACATAAAGGAGGACAACTATGACACTGACAAACGAGACATCAAATGTGTCAACACCCGTTTCCATTTTGATATGCGCAGGGCAATAATGAACAAGTTCCATAGGCAAACAGAAAAGTACAGTTATACTGATAATAAGTATTTATTTACAGACAGTCATTAACAGAGCAGAAGTCGATAATAATGACAAATATGTACAAAATGTCCCAAAACTATTTCACATACAGACTATATACAACCACTGTATTTATCTTGGGAAATGTGCCTGTCAGTTTCCCTTCTCTGCATCCTTGGCTTTCGAGCCACTGGCACCCGCTGAGACATTTTGATTAGAAAAAGGGGTGAGATTCCAAGGAATCTCAGTAGAAACATACGATCAACATATAAAATGCGAAAATTAAATATGCAATGCACCGTATCAAGTAAAATGAAAATTCATATCATCCGTGTGTGTACACAAAATTCAAGGCCAACTAACCCGTTGAAACCCCTGCATGTACCTCAGCCGAGTCCTTGACTACAGCTAGGTAAGACCAGTGTACCTCAGCTAGGTCCTAGACCACAGCTAGGTAATGTGCCTCCAGCACGTGTTCAGATCACAAAATACAGTAACATGCATCATACAAATAGTCACATAGTATATGAGAGATAGTAGTCCCTACCTTAATCTCTTTCTTGTCTCAAAGGGTTTGCCTCGTAAAACGTGTCAACTATAGGCGTCCAACTCGGTCCTAAAACGTCAAACATACAAGAAATAGGTCATAACCTATCCAAGAATCATTTTAGACACCTCCATAGTGTTTCTTGTGGTTATATTAGCCTATGGTGAAAATTTACCAAAATGCCCCCGGGACCCCGGCCCCGCCGTACCCGGCCCGATGGCACATTTTTCCAAATTTTTGACTAGGGCTATCCTGACGTATTTTCGTCCAAGGAATCCATTTCCAGACTCAAAATTACCAAATTCAATGTCAAATTACGAAATTGCCCTTGGCAGCCCTACTTTTAGGGTTTTAGGGGCGTTCCCGTAATTATGCTTTCTCAGCCTTTTCTGAAAAAGTGCCCAACTGTAACCCCACCTATTTTCGCCCACTGAATCCAATGGAATCATCAAATCATTGAAAATCCAACTCTAAGGCCCTCAAACATCCCTGGCCGAAATAATTGTGTTCTTCAGGAAAAATCGGGGTTTTACGATTTCGGCTCCGTAAACACGTTCCTTTCTACTCCTAACCACTTTATTAACAATCTAATTGAGTTATAACAACCATTTGAACTAAAATTGGGCAGCATAACCCTTAGATATACACTTTTCCAAAATTTAAAACCAATGGCAATCCGGCGAAATTTCACCGATTAAATTGCCCACAGCAGCCAGAATAGTTAATATACGAAGGTTTGGAAGTTACCTCAAGCTCCAACAAGCTTTTCCCAAAAATGGCTGAAACCCTAACCTTTAGAGAACAGATTTTTGAGCCTCCAAACCCTAAAGAACAAAGAGGAGTAGCTTAGAGTCGGAGATATACGCGTTAGGAGCGAAATCGTCGGAGAAATCGGCTTACCTTGTGATTTTTCTTCTATTTCTCTCTCTAAACTCTCTCAACTTTCTCACACTATGTTCAGGTCTGTTTCTCATGGTTTAGAAGCTGAATGAGAAAGATGAAGTTTATATTATCATATTTCATAATATTATAATAATTTGTTTAATTTTCCAAAATTACTAAAATCCAATTTATGTACATAACTTCCTACATTCACGTAACCATGCCATCATGTCCAACAAATATTTCCTTCTTTATGCCACATGTAGGAGACACCTAGGGGTCCCTCCCTATGGTCTCAATTGGCTTCACAACTTGTTTCGGTTATGTATACACGTAAAGTCTCAATTTTTGTCAAAATTGCACTTTTTGCTCAAATTTTCCATAAATTCATATTAAATTGACCAAAATATTCTAAATATATTTTTAACCTCTATTTTCCTTAATTAATTGAAATTAACTTCAATTAATTGAAAAATAATTTATTTTGTGCTATTTTGGCAAAATTACGATTTTGCCATTACCTTTCTAATCCAATTTCTTCTCTTATTTTTCTTTCACCAATTTTCATCTATTTTTGGACCAAATATTTTCTCTAATATTCCTTCATTTTTGGACCTTAATATTGGGCTTTTTAAATTACCCAAATTAATTCCATAATTATTTTTTGCCCAATTTCCCATGAAATTGAACATTTATAAATTCATAAATTCCAAATTCATGAATATTCACCATTTTATTGAATTTCCCAAATAATTACAATATATTTGGTGAATATAAAATTTGGGGTGTTACAGTTCTCCCCCACTTAAATAAATTTCGTCCCCGAAATTTGCTACACCTGATCAGCCATAAATTCTGGGTAACGTTTCTTTACACTTTCTTCTGTTTCCCATGTAGCCTCTTTGGGCGATAACCCTTTCCAGACAATCTTGACGAATGGAATGCTCTTGTTTCTGAGCTGCTTTTCTTGCCAATCAATGATTCGGTCAGGTGTGACTTCATAAGTCAAATCTTCACGCATTTCCACATCTTCATACTCTATTACGTGTTCTGGATCAGGTTGATATTTTTTCATCTGGGAAACATGAAAAACATCATGTAGCCTGCTCAGATTCGGTGGCAAAGCGATACGATATGCTACAGGCCCAATCTTCTCTAAGATCTCAAACGGACCAATGTATCTTGATTGTAGCTTCTTTGCTTTCAATGCCCTGCCAATACCCGTAACAGGTGATACTTTCATGAATACGTGGTCACCGACTTCAAATTCCAGAGGTTTTCGCCTCTTATCTGCATAACTTTTCTGTCGGCTCTGAGCAGCTAGCAATCTCTGCTTGATCAATTTTATCTGCTCCGTTGTCTGATTAACAAGATCTGGCCCTAGCAATTCCCTCTCAGACAACTCAGTCCAGCATATTGGTGATTGACACTTCCTCCCATAGAGTGCCTCGTATGGAGCCATTTGAATACTCGAATGATAACTATTATTGTAGGCGAACTCTGCTAATGGAAGGAATTTGTCCCAGCTACCTTTATAATCAAGCACACACGCCCTTAGCATATCTTCAAGGGTTTGAATCGTTCGCTCTGTCTACCCATCAGTTTGAGGATGATATGCCGTACTGAATCGGAGCTTGGTACCCAAAGCTTCATGAACCGCCTTCCAAAACTTGGAAGTGAATCGTGGATCTCGATCAGAGATGATGTTCTTCGGAATACCATGCAATCTCACAATCTCTTGAATGTAAATTTCTGCTAGTCTATCAGGAGAATAGTGAATGCTAATCGGTAGGAAGTGAGCTGTCTTTGTGAATCTATCAACTATCACCCATATAGCGTCATGGTTTCTGACCTTTGGCAATCCTATCACGAAATCCATGGTAACGCTTTCCCACTTCCACTCAGGTATCTCAGGATTCGTCAAAAGCCCTGAGGGTCGCTGATGTTCAACTTTCACTTTCTGACATGTTAAGCAACGAGCAACAAACTCAGTCACCTCTCTTTTCATTCCTGGCCAATAGTATTGAGCCTTCAAGTCATGGTACATCTTTGTGGCTCCTGGATGCAAAGTATACTTACTTTTATGTGCCTCCTCCAGGATTTGTCGTTTCAGTTCTTGTTGCGGTGGAATATAAATCCGCTTCTTGTACCTGACTAGCCCGCTGGGAGACAAGTCGTAATCCTGAGTCTCGCCCCTATCAATCATACCTCTGATATACAACGCTTCATCATCATGTTGTTGGGCTTCTTCAATTGCCGCCCTCAGATCATTGTATATCTGACTGACTCCACTGCCTAACAGAATTTGACTAGATAGATTTAGGTCTCTGAAATCCTCGATCAATTTCTGCTCATAAATCATTATGGCTGCCACCTGCACTGATTTCCGGCTTAATGCATCAGCGACAACATTAGCCTTACCGGGATGATATTTGATTTCTAAATTGTAGTCCTTCAGCAACTCCATCCATCTGCGCTGTCTCATGTTGAGCTCTTTCTGATCATACAAGTACTTCAAGCTCTTGTGGTCGTAGAACAACTCTACAGTCTCACCATAGAGATAGTGTCTCCAGATCTTCAAAGCAAACACAGTTGCCGCTAACTCAAGATCGTGGGTGGGATAGTTCAATTCATGAGGTTTCAGCTGTCTGGATGCATATGCCACCACTCGGTCATGCTGCATCAACACGCATCCCAATCCCTGCCCACTGGCATCTGTATAAACAACATACGTAAACTGTGGATCTGGGATCGTTAGCACTGGTGCTGTAGTTAACCTCTGCTTCAACTCTAGGAAGCTCTTCTCACAATTCTCATCCCACACAAAATGTTGAGCCTTTCGCGTCAATTTAGTCAATGGTAAAGCAATTCTGGAGAAATTCGGAATAAATCTTCGATAGTAGCCAGCTAGACCCAGAAAACTGCGCACTTCAAATACAGTCTCTGGTCTTTTCCAGCTCAGTACTGCTTCCACTTTGCTAGGATCAACAGAGACCCCTTGCTGTGAGACAACGTGGCCCAGAAACTTTACCTCTGAAAGCCAGAATTCACACTTGCTCAGCTTGGCATAGAGTTGCCTATCTCGCAATATGTTCAACACCGTTTTCAGATGATGCTCGTGTTCAGCTTGACTCCGTGAATACACTAGTATATCATCAATAAAGACTACAACGAACTGGTCCAGATACGGACGAAAGATTCGATTCATGTAGTCCATGAACACGGCAGGTGCATTGGTCAGCCCAAATGGCATCACAAGAAACTCGTAATGCCCATATCTGGTCCTGAAAGCAGTCTTCGATACATCTTCTGCTTTGACTTTCAACTGATGGTATCCCGATCGCAAATCGATCTTCGAGAATACACAGGAACCAGACAATTGATCGAGCAAATCATCAATTCTAGGGAGTGGATACTTGTTCTTGACGGTCACTTTGTTCAGCTCCCGATAATCAATACAGAGACGTAGGCTTCCGTCTTTCTTCTTGACGAAAAGCACTGGAGCACCCTAACAAATTGTTATTTGACTAGTCTGGGTAGTTCAATTGTTTCATGTCTCCTAATGAAGCTGGAAAACTACCCTGTAATGAACTTGAAGAGATGTTGAGAAAAGTCAAGTTGGGAAATATGGAGACAATATGAGGAGGGATTTCACCATTAATGAGATTACAAGAGGCATCAAAATATAGCATAGCAAGAAATTTGGAGGTAGAATTGAGCTCAAGGAAATAACTAGTCAATGAGTTGTGGGTGAGGTTAAAAGAATATAATTTGGTGTAATTGGTCAAAAGCCAAGTTGGGAAGCTTCCTGACATGTTCAAATAGGCAAGTTTTAGATGTCTCGAGTCATATTGTTGAAGAAGAAAGGTAGGAATTCTATGATTGCTTGTTTCATTTAAAGTACACTCCAAGACATGGAAAAACTTTAATTGAAAGGAAGGGACAAAAGGGGGATTCTCAGTTTCAAGCTTGAGATGATCATTATTATTAGAGCATGAAATTGCAAAGACTTGAAGGCTTGAGTGGTTGGCAAACAAAGAGTGAAACTGTGCCACTGAAATGGTTGCCCAAAAGAGAAATGAATTGTAGAGACTTGAGCCCTTCAAATATGTTGTATTGAAGATCAATCACACGCAGAGATGTTAAATTGCTGAGGCATGTAGGAAGCTGCCCTTCAATTTTGTTGTTTCCAAGAGACAATACTCGAAGATTCTTCAATTTGCATAAGCCTCCTGCAAATTAAAAAGCATGGCTTTTTGTTTATCTACTTCAAGTTATTTATTTTGTCTATGATCGACTCATTGATTAAGTGATGGATTTCAAATTAAACATATTAAACAAACAAATAAGTCAAATTTCAAATATAATACTCTCTCTGGTCTTAAATGTAAGAGCTACTCCCTTCGGTCTTTAAATATATTACATAATTATTATATTTGTCAATATATTTACCTCTATTGATGCTCCCTTAACAATAATCATTGCTGAGAGGGAATGAGAAAATTAAGAAAGACGACTAGGGTACGTGTTTTAAAAAATATATGTCATATCACTACAAAAAAAGCATTTCATAGTGATCCATTTGTAGCGGTTAGGGGTGGAAACAGGCCAGGCCAGGCCAGGCTTTTGCCTTAACAGGCCTGGCTTGTTAAGGCATAGGATGGCCTGAGCTTGACCTGTGGCCTGTCATAGGCCTTTTTTTAGGCTTGGGCTTGGCCTGAAGCCTGTTAGGAGGCCTGGTTTCTTAAATTTTTTAAACAAACCGACCGACAGGCCACAGGCCTACCTTAAACAGGCAAAAAACAAGCCTAAATCTATATAAATTAATGCTAATAATTCATATTTTTGCTAATATAACCAAGATTGGACTTCAATACATCTGCTAGGGCAGGGCTTGAGAACATTGTGCGAGAAAAAAATAATAAAAATGGGGGAACTAAATTTTAAAAGGGCACCCGATTTCAAAAACTGAAATATGAAGATATAACAGTAGCAATTCTGATTTTTCCATAGATCAGAAAGATATCCAGAAGGTAAGAATCAGAAAACACAAGGCAAAAGTATCATTTCTAAAATTCACTTAGTGGGCATTCTCACAGGTTCCTTGACCTTGAACCAAGTCAGCACAAACTGCCAATAAGCCAAATTTAATCATCAGGAAAATATCAATTGAATCACCAAGAGAACTTAACTACATTCTAGATTTAAATACAAACCCAAATGTGATTTCCTATGAAGTAAGAGACCCTATTCATATCATATAACGAGTGCGACTTCATATAGAACTTATTTTACATATATGTAGTAAAGCATAATTCAATAAACAAGTTTATTTAAAAACCAACAGATTAAATTCAAAACCATAAGAGTTGAATCTTAAACTGTCACTAAAGCCAAAATGTAGACATCTAGACATTCAGCTACAGACTCGGAGACCTTTGACAACAAAATGCTATATTCATCCATGTTGAGACCTCAATTAATAGTATAGTATAATAGAATCTAATATAAGATCCAATTAAACAAAAAAGCAGAGCAGAACATAATACAAGTTTTAAAGAACAGAAAAGGCCTTTCTCGAGATTTTTCATGTTCTCAGAGGAAAGAGTGATCCTTCTCTTATGGATCTGCTCCTGAAACTCCTCCAAGCCAAGTTTAAAGGAAGGCTTAATCGCTGCATACGCCATATTTTCCTTGTTTAACCATAAGATCCCCTGCACACATTTGCATTAAGTTATTTAGCTACAGAAACACAATTAATACCCAAAAGCTCAACATAAACAAAAATTCTCAGCCATAAAATCATATACAAAGCCCAGGAATAAGATGTTGTGCCTTCAAATTAAAATGGTTGCTTTTTGGAGCTGATAAGAAAGGAGCTAGTGGGAAAAGAAAGACAGACATACAAAGTGTGGTTAACGACGTTTGAAAAAGGAATTGATTAAAGTTGTGAAATCTCAGATTTAAAAACCGCTCACAACGATACTGATCCCTAAACCACTATTCCCAAAACCAAACTTCCATCCACATGCGTCTATTAAATGGAAAAACAGAATTTTCTCAGCCATATACTTAATTTACAAGTGGGAACATTATACAGATGGTCTAACTAAATTTCTTAGTAATGTTTCACAGATTTTCTTAGCTATATCTCCATTATTGACAAACCTAAAGAGTGTACTTACCAATGTTGGAGATCTGCCTGCCGTTTCTTCCCTAGTCCCCACCAAGGATGGCCGACGGTCCGACGGAGAGTGGAGAGGACGGTGACTCTCAGAGGTTCAGGTTAGGAAGAAGAAAGGAGCAGAGATCGTCGATTTGGCGTCGGAGGTTCAGATTAGGAAGGAGAGGATGGAGAGAGGAGCAGAGAACGTCGATTCCGCGTCGGAGGTTTAGATTAGGAAGGAGAGGACGGAGAAAGGAGCGGCGAGCGGCGAACGGCGAACTGCAAACGATGATTCGGCGTCGAAGGTTCAGGTTAGAGCTTTGAAGGCGCACAACGATCAGGTTTGGCAGAGTGCAGAGAGATCGCGATTCAGGAGATGAGAGATAGAGATTAGAGAGTGACGAGAGGGTGAGCTTGAGATTTGAGAGTTAGTGGAGACTGAAGTTTTTGGGGCCCAAATTTTGACGACCCAACACGAGAGAGGCAGAGGGCCAGTTTTTCTTTAATATATATATTAGCAGGCCAGCCTGATAAGCCTCAAAGGCCTTTTAATAGGCCTAGGCCTGGCCTGTTTAATGAAACAGGCTTTAAAACAGGCCTGAGCCTGGCCTTTTATTCTAACAGGCCAGGCCTGATCAGGCCGGAAACCGGTCAAGCCGCCTGGCCTGTTTCCACCCCTAGTAGCGGTTACTATTAACCGCTACAAATATCACGATTTGTAGCGGTAAGCCTCGCGCCAAGTGGCGCACTGGTAAGGTAACATTATTTGTTGTGGTTTACAAAACAAAAATGCTACAAATTTGATGCCAATTTCCTGCCATAACTAGTAGTGTCTCCTTTATAGCGATTATATCATGGAAACCGCTACAAATGTGGCGCCAAACACGTGAAGCAGGCACGCCTTTTGTGGTGGTTATTTTATAACGGTTATGTTGACTAAACCGTTACAGAATACAAATAGTCGCCTACTTGTAGCTATTCCTCGTAACCGCTACAAATGTAAATGATATTTGTAGTAGATTTTTGGATGAAACAACTACAAAATGTGAAGGGTCTGTAAATTTGTAGCGGTTAGTCGTAATCACTACGAAGTGTTCTATTGCCCGAGGAGACTTTGTAACGGTTGGTGTAGCGGTTATTGAAAAAACCACTACAAAATTCAGCACTATAAATACTTAACGACCCTTCATTTGTCTCATTTGGCCATTTTGTTTCCTTACGTCTCTCTGAGAGTTTTTCTTTAGATATGAGCTTTCTGATGTCTCTTTGGGAGTTTTACTATAGCATTTCACATTTTTCACACTTGAGGTACGAAAGTTACATATTTTCTTTGCACTTATTATTTTTATTATATATAAATGTGACTATTTTTTTTATTTTGCAGTTCATATGGCTTCAGGGAGGGATAAGGGAAAGGAAAAGGGGAAGGAGGCCAAGCGGCCCCTAGACCGCTTTTGCGGGGTGGCAGCAACAGAGGAGGGGCAGTTGGAGGAGGTAAAGCAGAGGGAGGGCAACTACGCCATAGGAGTTGGCCCTACCACAGCCACAGCAGATGGCCCTATAGGAGGCAATTGTTACATAGGTGCCTCTTGCTGTTCAAGGAGAGGAAGTTGATATGAGTTTGAGTGACTATGACGAGAATGAGGAGTTCGACATCCAGATTCCACTCAGTAATATGGAGCCGTTCCTGGATGAAGAGGAGGCACGGGACCAGAACAACCCACGACTGTTGTCTTCCCTGTCAATTAGGTTTAAGGTGCAGGTCCAAGGTAAATGTAATTTTTTATTTAATAAACTAAATATTTAAATTCAACTTGTTAAATGTGAATTTAAATTTAACTAACGTATGTGGTAAATTGTGCAGATGAGCAGGGGGACATTTCCATGATGCTGGATGTGACCGGTCTGAACAGCCTGGAATGGATACTACGATTTGTAGTTCCGTAGAATGAAGCCACGATCCAGCATATTGACAATGGGGGTCATCTGTTCAACAACTACCTGAACAAGCTGAGCTCGAATTGGATGCGGTTCCCTTTTAACTTCAGGACTTGGAAGAAAGTGCCGAAAGGACCGAAGGATTTGACATGGAACGAGGTGGTGAAATTAATTAATTGTATTTAATTATATTAAATGATGTAATTTCTAATTAATTGTATTTAATTATTATTTATTAATTTACTGATTTGTAAATATCAGATTTAATTATATTTTTATTGTATTACAGGATAGGTTTGCCATTCGGGATAATAGGAAGAGGTACACATTGATGAAGATGGGCGACGGCTGGAGGAATAGGAGGAATCATCTCTTCCACAGTATGAATAAGGATGGAATGATTCCTCTGCAGCAGCTGATAGACAACATCCCAGATAGCATCCCATCGAATGACTGAGCAAGTTTTGTCCCATTCAGGAGGAGCGCAAAGGGGCAGGAAATTTATTTATAATTTTAATATAATTTTCATAAATTTTATGTTTTTAATAATTATATATATTTTTATATATTTTTATTACTTTTAATATTATTTTTTTGCAGGAGCTTTCTTAGAGGAATACCAGGTGCCAAGGGCAGCTGTGAAAACTCTATTTTGTCCAGACCTCACTCAAAAATTAAAAAATAATATAAAACAAACATAAAAGAAAATCCTCTCATTGATGATGATTAGTATCTAAATTGGCAATCAGCATTAAAGGGAAAATTAAAAAAATAAATAAGAAAATCCTCTCATTGATGATGATCGGTATCCAAATTGGCAATTATCTTTAAAAGGAACAATAAAAAAAAAGAAAATAAGAAAATCCTCCCATAGATGATTATTGGTATCCAAATTGGCAATCATCATTAAAGAAAAAATAAAAACGAAAATAAAAAAAATCCTCTTGTAGATGATGATTGTGGTCAAAATTGGCAATCATCATTAAAGGGAAAATTAAAAATGAAATAAAAAAAAAGTCCTTTCATAGGTTTAAATTAGGAAATTACTTGTAGGAAAAATATAAGAAAATAAATACAAAATGAAAATAAATTTTTTTTTTCATTTATGTTAATAGGTTTAAAATAGGAAATTACTTGTGGGAAAAATAATAAAAAAATTAGAATTTTTTTTTTAAAAAATCTTTCATTGATGGTGATTAGGTCAAGCTAGGAAGTTTTATTAATAGGAAATACAAAAAAAAATTAAAAAAATTAAGAATTAAAAAAAATCTCCATTGATGGTGATTGGGTCAAGTTAGAATGAGCATTTATGAAGAAAACTCTACCTTAAGACTATAAATAGGGGAGCAAGGATTGAGCAAGATACACAAGAATTTTGGGAGAAAAGAATAGCAAGGTAGAGAGCTAATATGATTTTCTCATTTCATTCCTCAAGCATAATTTGCATGGGGAAAGGTAGCTATTGAGAGAGCCATTTCATCTTTGTTTAGAAGGAGATTCTTTAGCAAGCCAATGAACATCTCTACATAGAGATGGAGGCATTCTTGCTGAAATATTGGGCAAATCTCCATAAGTATATTGCCTCTTTTTACTCCTTACTTGTATTATTTTCTTGTTCCTTTCTCTATCCTCTTCTCACCCGACAACATTTGTTTTCTAAAATATTGGCTTGTTGATTAAAGTTATGCTTGTGGGCCACGTGTACTTCTGTACTTCTTGAGGTGTCTTGTTTGCATTTTGATGACCATTGAATGCTTGTATCACACGATGAATATATTAGTTGTACCATCATCTATTTTATTGCTCCACGTTTTGGCCTTTTTACATTCTTTTCTTATGAACAGCTGAAGGACTATAAAGGTGTGTGTGTCTTGTATCTTAAATGATGCCTCATCATGTGTTTCTTGGAGTCCTGAATGAGTGAGAGCATGATTAAGTAATAGCCTTTTTTATCTTTATTCTTACTTTGGTTCCTCATGTAGTGTACAAGTCATAAGTATGTAAGGATAAAATGTATGCATAAGTCTTTTTATCTTTGACTTCCCATTTTTTTAACTTATGTTGTTTTTTTTTCTCTCTTTCTTTTTTCTCCTTTTTCTTTATCCCTTTCCTACGTTCTCTTTCAAAAAAGAAAAAAAAACATATTTTTATAAATGAAAATAAAATTGAAAATCTCTCTTTCATGAAAAATAAAGAAATTGCTTTCATAAATAAAAAAAATACAAACCAAACAAAAAATTATTTTTTTTCAAATAAATTAAATAAAATTTTTCAAAAGGCACCAACCAAGCGCCACATCTTTCTACCCCTAACAAACTATGTGGTCTTTGATGCCTATAAATGGTATATAGCCCTAAGTTTTTATCCTAGGTTAAGTCCAACAATGTAAATAATTAATCTTTTTTTTATTTAGTAAATATTTTATTTTTGAGTAATTATGATGAAATTTTAAAAGGCCATATTTATTTTTAAATAATTAACTTAGGATAACCATTCTTATAAATGGGTGTTGTAGGGTACTTAACACTTTTCCCATACACAATTGACTCCTGAACCCTAATTGATTTTTGTATACTAGTTTCTATTTTTTAAAAAGGTTTCCAAAATTAACCTCTTTTAAAATTTTGGTGGCGGCTCTATATTTTTCAAATTTTGGGCGCTACAACAGTAGAGGACCTACCACACGGCAGGATCAAAGACATTTGTTGTCACTTATTGTGAGTTGGTAATGTTTTACAATATCCATTACTTTTAGTTGGTTATTTCATATTATAATTTTAGTGTTTTATTATTCATAATACTAATTTAATTTTTTAATTGTTTTAGGAGAGGAAGGCTTAGCAGGAGAATTGCCAGACAAACTACGGGAAGTTATTCACTATTATCTATAGACACCATGACGGGATTCCAACCTCTCAAAAAGCAGAGGATGCCACTGTAAGTTAATTTATTATTTTATAATAATAATAATTTATTGTTATATTGTTTATAAAAGTACTTTATTGTGAATAATAATAATAATAATTTATTGTTTCATAAAATGTCAGGAGCGGATGTAGCGGTCACATGTTGAGCTGTGAGAGACCCAGAGCCAGGAGTCACAGGGATCTATTGACCCCACTGTGCTATTGAAAGTGGCTTTAGGTTCAGTTGAGCACCCTGGACACATGAGGGGTATGAGGATAGGCGTCAGACCTAGCATGATCTACAGTAAGAGCGACACCTCTAAGGCTGGCAACTCTCGAGTACAGTTATCCGAGGTTAGACGGCCAAGGGATGAATTTGTTGAGGAGCTCCATTCGGAGTTTTCTAGGACACATGCCATGATAGCCCATTAGATGCAGTAGTAAGCCGATTTCTATCATGCTCAGTATATGCAGTGGTAGGATATTATGAACTATATGTTGTCGCAGTCGTGGAGTCACTTGTTTCCTAACGAGGAGCATCCACAGGTTCCCCCTATCCCTCGGTTTGTCATCCAGCTGCCTCATATTGTCGATGATGACGGTGCTGTTAACTTTGCTTAGTGCCGTGATACAGCCCCCCTTGAGGGAGGATTTGATGATCAGCGTTGTGATCCTTCCCCTCCTGAGGGAAAACTTGATCATCATCCTCTGGATAGTTAGTTTATGTTTTTAATTAGTTAGCTTTAGGACAATTATATTTTTCTCTCAAACATCTATACAAAAATCTGGACATTTATATTTTCAGAGCTTTAATAAATTCTTCTTTCTTTAAGAACTACCCAAAAAAATTATGAAAAATAAATAAATAAAAATTTTATTTGTAGCGGTTTTATTTTAAGAACTGCTATAAACTATGAAAAGAATGAAGATTTGTAGCGGTTAAGCCTATTAAATTGCTACAAATAGCAATTGCACATAACTTTGTAGCAATTTTAGGTTATAACCACTGCAAATTGGAATGAATCTTTCTAGTAGTTGCATCAATAATAATTGCTACAAATTGCAAAATAAAAAATTTGAAATATAACCAACGGTTATGACACTTTGTAATGGTTTTTACAACTACAACCGCTATAAATTGTGAGTTTGAAATTTTTAAATCCCGCCCATGGAGCTTTATAGCAGTTTTTTAATTACACTGCTACAAAGTTTCTTGCTCATTTGGAGCAGTTTATTTACAATAAGCGCTATAAAGTGCAAAAAAAATTTGTTTAATGATCACGGTCATGAAATTTTGCAGTGGTTTTTTTGTAATAACTGTTGCAAAGTGTTAAACATTTGAAATTTTAATTTCATGTCCTGCCAACGATCATGAACATTTATAGCATTTGTATAGATTAGAACTGCTACAAATGTGAATTTAGTAGTGGTTATACCAGCGGGTTTATAACCGCTACAAATTGTTAAACGTTAGAGAATTTGAATATAAGCTTCCAGGCACCCATCATTTTCTATTCACTCATCTTCTTCACTAAATTTTTTCACTATCTATGGATAAGTCATGGATCAGGTTGCCATGTAATTCTCTAGAATATTTGTATGGATTAAACAACTTCTTGGATTTCGCATACTCTTGTAATAGCTGTAATGGCGAGATCGTCTGTCTATGTCAGAGATGTAAGTTCAAGAAGTGGCATGCAAGATAAGTTGTTATGGAACATTTGCTTGTGAAGCCTTTCCTGGAAAACTATATGTTCCGAGGAGTTCATGGTAAGAAAGCTATTATAAGATATGATGATGCTCTTCCTTGAAGTTCACAAGTAGGAGTTCAAGTAAATGAAGATGATCCTATTAATGATGTTGTGCGTGATGCATTTGGTTTTCAAGATGAAAACTTCAACGAAGAAGTGCAGGGTTTAGAGTCGGTGTTCTTGAAGAATGAAGCAGCTTGAAATTTTTTCAGCTTAATAGACGAAGCAGATAGTCCTTTATATCAAGGCTATCGAAAATACTCTAAATTATCTTTTTTTTATCAAGTTCTATAATATCAAGTGCTTCTGTAGAATCATAGATCAGGGCATGTCGATGTTACTGGAGTTATTACAAGATGCGTTTCTCGACGGGAAGATTCCCACAGCGTTTTATGAGGTCAAGAAGATTTTTAACAGATTGAGCTTAAACTACCAAACAAATAGATGCATGCCCCAATAATTGTATGCTGTATTGGGGAGACGATGCCAATAGGGAGACTTGTAAGTGATGTCAACTGTAAAGATTCTTAGGTACTTTCTTTTAAAGCCTTGGCTACAAAGATTGTTTATGTCGTCCAAAACAGTGAAGCACATGAGGTGGCTTGAGGTTGGTAAGAATCAAGATAGTAAATGAAGACATCTTCTAGATGCAGATACCTGGAAAACGTTTAACAAAGACTTTCTATCTTTTACGGCTGACCCCAGAAATGTTCGGCTTACTTTGGCAACTGATGATTTCAATCTATTTGGGAATCTTAGGACAAGTTATAGTATTTGGCGGGTAGTCTTAGTTCCCTACAACTTACCTCTTAGATATATATGAAACAAAGCTCCTTCATTTTGTCTATGATCATTCCAGGAAAAAAGGCACTGGGTAATGACATCGATGTGTATCTCCAACCACTTATTACGGAATTGCTTGACCTATGGAATGTCGGCATCGAGACATATGATGCGTACGAGAAGACATTATTCAACTTGCGTGTAGCCCTGATGTAACCCCCATCGTCTTCAAGGCCGTGATTAGTGTTTAAATTCATTTTATTATTGAATAAGAGATAAGGAATGATTAAAAAACTTTTTACAACACCTATATAAATAGATCTCCATTCATTCATTCATAAAATCAATAGGCCTATTCGGTTTGTCACATGTACAATATCAGAGTATCAGCAAAATTCCTATCATTCACTCGGAATAATAATATTAATCCAAGAGTTAGTATAGGGCATCATTGCCCATCTCAGTTCCCATATCAGGGATTACACAAAACTATAATTCTATGGTCTATTTAATATATATACATTTGTCCAAAATGATAACCAATCAAAAACCAAAAGTATTTAATTAAGACTACCACCAACAATCCTAGTCGCTCTTATCCACTTGCTTGCTTCTTGATCCACTTGCCCTATTTAAAAATATTATTTGGAAAGAATGAGATTCTAAAGAATCCCAGTAGCAACTGTTTACGTATATAATGCATAATAAACAAAGCAAGTAAGAATATATCACAATATAGCATAATAATATTCAAGGCCGGGCTTTCGCCACATCCCCTCAACAATATTCAAGTTCGGGCTCTCGCCACGTCCCCTATACAATATTTAAGGTCGGGCTCTTACCACATCCCTTCGCTCATTCAATGATTAATACTAACATGCAATGCATTACACATGATATAGGATAACGTGTCACTACCTTGGTCTTTCTGTTCTTGAGCAGGCACAAGCCTTCTATGCTCCAGGCAAATATCAAATCATAAAGTCATAATTAAGGACGACGCGTTATCACTTATTCCAATTCTCAAGTAACTTCACAGTACTTAAATTGGTTATCATTACTGTCTCTTAAATACCCATAATGCCTCTAAAAAACCCTAAAGGGTTGGAAGAACTAACCCAATGATCCCCTTTTTAGAAACACAAAAACTATCATCTTTCACTGTTTCACTCAAGTAAAGATGGTCTCAGTCGAGTGATGGTACAGTTTGTACTCGGGTACTAGAGAGTGAAGGACAACGAGTGTTTACCCGAGAGCACAAGAAACTTCCATAGAATGAGAACACTCAAGCATAGAAGGCAACACTTGAGTGACACAAAATGCTCACTTGAGTATTAGGAAGTGAGGCGTAGAAAGTGAGAACCCGAGAACAAATGGAAATTTTTAAAAGGAAGGAGCACTCGGGTATGGAACTCATCACTCAAGTGAAGACTTAACACTCGCAAGTGTCAAGGCTCATTCTTGAAACTTGGCCGTGAGTGACAACCTGAGAGGCAAGTTCATGGTGTCAAATACACCCGCACTCGAGTGAGAACTCACCACACTTGCAAGTGAGGCGATACTCTTGCCTATTGCATAGAAGTGCAACACAGAAACTAAAGAGAAAATGAGGAATTTCATTGACTCACTCGAGTGATACCCCCCCTCACTCGAGTGATACACATCAGAAACTAGAAAACGCAGAGGAACTAACGGCATTTCCCAAAGGTTACCCAATTATCTCCAATAGACCCAAAACCTTAACCAAAGCTACTTCCATACAAAAATGCTCAAGGAATCCAATAAAACCATCAAAACAACCAAATTCCTATTCCATTATCATGTTTTGGGTTTGGGCAACACAAATCACCAAATACTCCAAACTTAACAATTTCAAACCCAATCAATTCTATCTATCCAAAATATATTCCAAACATACGAATAACATGCCAAACTTCCCAATGACCATCATTTTCGAAAATGGGGTATAAATTTGCAAAATTTCAAAGCTAAACCATTTGGCTCAAAACTTAGATAGAAAGATTTCTTTAACTCACCTTAATAACTTTCTCAAAAGAGCTTCTTGATTCTCCAACTTCCAAAATTCTTGAAAGCTCAAACCAACACCAAATGGCAAACTATAACCATGAAAATAAAGCTCTTAACTCAAGGAACCAACCCTATGTTTTCCCTACAATCACACGTTTTAGGCCTTTAAAAGCTATCCCAAACACGCCCTAAAAGCCCATCCAACTAAACACTCTTAGTGCTCGTTTGAAATAGCTTATTTTTGGGCAATAAGTGCTTATAAATCGTGATTCACGGTATACGAGGTAAGTATGTAAGAGGAGTTTTATCTCGGCTTGTGTAATAAGCACTTATATTCAAAAAATAAGTGTTCCCAAACATGCACTTAAAAGCCTAAAGCATCCAATCGACCGTTTGATTTTTAGAATCATATGTTTCCTCACTCAACAAGCTATCCCAAACACAATGTTTGTGTTTGTCTTTTGTCAACACCCGTTTCCATTTCGATAATCGAAGAGTAATAAAGACAAGATTTTGTGGGCGTACAGAAAAGTACCATTATACTGATAAAAGTATTCGTTTACAATTCCAATTCATCAATGAAACATAGAAAATACAGAAAAACAGCAGAAATTCTAATGTTTACAGGATTCCCCAAAATATCTTTAACATAAACTAAATATAACCATCAGCCTTGACCTTGCCTCAAGACACATGTCAATCACTTCTTGGCATCTATGCCTTTATCTTTTGTCCCACTAGTACCCGCTGAGATGTTTATTTTAAAAATAGGGTGAGATTTCAAAGAATCCCGTAGAGACATATGTTCGACATATAAAATACGAAAATTAAATATGCAATACAATATATTAGGCAAAAATGAAAGTTCAATTCGATTCACATATAATTACCTCAGCCGAGTTATTGACTACAGCTAGGATTTTTGATGTACCTTGGCCAAGCATCGAACCTCAGCTAGGATTTTCCGATATACCTTTGTTGAGCACCGAACCACAACTAGATACTGTGCCTTTAGCACGCAATCATATCACGAAATACAGTAACAAATACATAAAATTATTCACATAGTGTATGAAAGATGGTAATCCCTACCTCAAAGTCTTGTTAATCCCTTTTTGATGTGCCTTGTAAAACGTGTTGCTTTCGGCTTCAAACTCGGTCCTAAAATATTAAATGTACAAGAAATAGGTTATAACCTATCCAAGTATCATTTTAGACTATTTCATAGTGTTTCTTGTGGTTATATTAGCCTATGGTAAAAATTTACCAAAATGTCCCCGGAATCCTGGCCCGACCCAGCCTTACCCGGCCTAATGGCACATTTTACCAAAATGTTAACTAAGGATATCCTGATATATTTTCTCCCAAGGAATCCATTTCTAGGCTCAAAATTACCAAATTCAAGGTCAAATTATGAAAATACCCTTGACAGCCTCGGTTTAGGGATTTTATGGGCGTTTTCGTAATTATGTTTTTTCGGCCTTTTCCAAAAAATTGGCCAACTGTAACCTCACCTATTTTTACCCACTGAATCCAATGGAACCATCTATTTTATGAAAATCCAGCTGCTTCCTCCAGAACAGTGCTGGCCAAAACTTTTGAAGAAAAATGAAAAAATGTAGTTGTGTTTTAGCTTCCAAAACTTGTATTTTTCCACTTCTAATTCTTTACTAACTCATTTAAAAAAATTTTAATCAAAATTCAAAGAAATTTGGATAGCATAACCCTTTAGGGTTAGGGCTTTTCAAATTCACAACTTGACCACAAATCACCAAAACCAACAATAATCACCAACAACAACTTCATACTAGTATAGATTTGAGTTTGATGTAGCTATCTTTTGAGTTCTTGGATTTCCTCTCTTTAGGCATCCTCCTCCTCTCTCCTTAAGCTTGAGATTTGCTTGCTAAACAATGGGTTTTCATGGAGAATAAGAGTTTAGAGAAGAGGCTACACAAGTTTGGAAGACAAATCTTAAGAAATCTCAAGCTTACCTTGATCTTTCTCTTCCTCTTGGCTCCTCCTTCTTTCTAGATTTTCTTCAAGCTCCCCCCTCTCTCTCTCTTGGTGTGTTAAAAATGAAAATGAGAAGGAAGGAAGATGCCCAAGCACTTTAAAATATCCTACCATTTTTCTTAATTAATTTTATTACAAAAATCCTATTTATGACACTACATGTACTTGGCTCAATTTTATGATACTTTCTCTTTCTCTTCTTGAGTGTCTAGGCCTCAGAAATGACAAGGAAAGATGAAGGAAGTGTTCCTAAAATATCTCTCATTTTCCTTTAATCACTAAATTCTTCAAAAATCCCTCATATGATGACACTTGAGGACACTTGTACCAACCCTTATCTCCTTCATATAACAACACATACCTCCTTCATATCATGACACACTTACCCCATTAAGCTTCTCATTGGCTTTGAACTAACTCCCTCCCTGTTGCTCTTCTAACCAAATGAGTACTCTTCCAACTAAACCAACATTGCACTCAAGTTAATCCCTTACCATCACTTATCATGATCACTATGTCCATGTAGCATTATTTTAATGCAATTTGACATGTGCTCATCCACATCAATTATAATTTAATTCTCTCCTCATATGATCATGACACTTGGCATCTTTAATTCTATTAATCAATTTCTAACACATTTTATTTTCAATTTTTGGAATAATACCAATTCTGGCAGATTTTCTGCCCTATCTTTGAAAAATCATAACTAATTTTGTAGACATCATTTTGAAGCAATTCCAAAGGCTATAGAACCCTTATTGAGTCTCGTTTCAAGGAAAAATATGGACTTTAGCCAGTTGGAAGCATATCATTCCCATATTTCATTTCTTTAACCACTGTTCTAAAGACTTTCCAGATTTTCTGGACTAAATTCAAAAATTAATAACTCTTTGTACATAGATTCAATTGATTTATTTGACCTATCAAATTAAAAATTAGGATGTCTACTTTCACCCTATAAAATTTCATAATTTTTGCTCATCATTTGGTCTTCCAAAACCATATGACAAATTTATTGTCTCACAGACGATTTCATTAAAAACACTATTCAACTTTCAATTTTCAATGTTTACTTTCTTTAGCCTTAAATATTTACCATTTCATTGAATATATAAAACAATCACAATATACTCTTGGTGAATAAAATTTAGGGTGTTACACCTTTACTTTTTCCTCTCCTTGCTAATAAGTGGTTTGGTGCTTGGAAAGTTGGATAGATGGTACAGGTAATCTAGTTTAATTCTTGATACATGATTTTGATATATATATATATATATATATATATATGTTTTGATAATTTATATATATTTTTTTAGTATTTTATGTGAATTTTGACTCAAATTCAATTGGGGTTTAGTTTGATTGTGGCATAAAAACTTAATTATTTATTACTGTGATCCTTAAAATAGTTGTTGAAACTTGAATGTGTGATTGTTTTTTAAGTTATACTAGTAAATTTGAAGAAGCCCCTTCAAATCTTAATTAAAAAAATGTTGAAGCTTATCAACAACAAGAATATTGGATCTACTAGTGTTTTAACTTTTAACATTAATCGTATGCACTTCAGTTTATATCTTTACATCTTTATTTCCATTGTGTTATTTAGATTTTGCGATTAGCCGCTGTGAAATCAAAAAATGTGTACGGTAAGCTTGAGGTGGTGGGAGGTGTAAAGCGAGTTGAGATTTAGAGAGAGATAACCCATTAAGCTAAAAAGAGTTCTCGAATTTTTTGATGACTTAATTTATAAGTTTATAGTTCGATTAGATTACTAAGTTTTGCATAGAGTCCGAAAAAAGGGATTAAACCTATCATGTTCACCTATATAAATCTGTTTAAATTGAGGGCTAGGCTTCTAAAAACATGATTTTAGGGTAAATGGACTTTTAGGCCCAACACATTTAAGCTTGAGCATGTCAAGTGCTAGCATTTTTTTTTGGGACAATTACAATGAAGTTCCACATAAGAGAAAAAAATGAAAAAATGGTTCCTGAAGTTGTTAATGACAAGTCGAAGAGCATCCATTAACAAGTCGAGGAGCTTATACTGACAACTTCAGGGACCATTTTTTCATTTTTTCTTTTGTATGAGATTTCATTGTAATTACCTTTTTTTTTTGTTCTTTGAGTTTAGTCATCATTTGGACTTAGTTTGACATTTAAATTTGCTAATATTCTCTATTTGAAGTAGAATTTTTTTAAATATATTTTTGTTTTATTTCTATCTATTTAAAAATAAGTAAAAAATTTGTCATCGAAAAAAAAAAGTAAAAAAATTGACAATGTTAAAAAAGCCTAAAACCCACAGTTTAAAGGAACGGATTTCAACTTTAAGGATATTTTAGGTAAATGAATTTTCTAGACCCGACTCTTTTATGGTTGAATCCATTAAGGGCCGGCTTTATAGGGCCTACACAGCCCATTTTTCCACTTCTAGCTTTGCAAGAGCCAATTTAGATTTAATTAAATACAAGTTAATTAATTGAGAAATTAAGTATTATGACAAACTAGAAATAAAGTACCGTCATCATATTTTAAAAGATAAAAAAGAAACAACGTACTATCATCAACCATAATGGGCCAGAGTGAATTTAATTGGTGAATTTAGTTACCCTAACAATTGAACCCCTATTATAGAAATAACGTACTTTTGGTCTCAAACTCTAGGTCTTTGTTTTTTATTGAAGTTAGGAAAAACTATAAAAACTGAGTTGTTTGAAGTCGAAATTGAAAGAAGCTGACAACCAATGACCAATTTTTTTTCATGGCAAAAAAAAGTTCATTTTTTTTTAATAAAAAGACCAAATGAAATTAAAGCAACTAAAGTTTATAAATCATATAGGGATAAAATGCTTACATGAGACCTTAAAAAATCAGATAATATTGATCTTGGGATAACCTTAATACTAATATCAGAAAAATAAAAAAGTAAACCCTAAACCATAAATCAATCTCTCTGTCTCTGTTTTTTTTTTTGGATAATAAATGATATTTTACAAACACATCAGATAAATCAATCTTTTTTGAAGCAACTACTAATACTTTTAATATAAAGGTCAAACTAAGTGGGCTTTGTCTAATTCCCACCCCCCATTAGGCACATGCATTCTCTTATAAAAGTAATTATATTTGAGACACTGTCTAACACACTGAATGTTGACATATCTTCAATGAAAATTTTAATATTTTACGTGAGATCTGACCAACCTTGTCCCTTCATTTTATATTTCACCTTTGACTTTGTCACAATTAAAAGTGAAAAGCTAATTATACTCAGTGCAGCCAAGCCCAATATGAAGAGTCGAAGTCCCATAAGCCCAAATGAATATAAAGCCCAATTCAATGAAACATTGGATTTCTATGAAGCTCGCTAACCTAATTCAAATGAACCTCAATGGAAAAAAAAAAATTAGGAAAAACTAATCTTTTAGTTCTTCAACTATTAATTTGCCTATAACTCTATCTCTCAACTATAACTCAGTGTAACTTAATCCGTGAACTTTTAACCTGTCCATGACCTAGTTCGTCACACATCGTTTTCTTTTCTCTGTAAATTCTAAACCCTTCCCCATTTGGAATATCAATTCACCCATTTTCTCAGCCAAACTTTCACTCCTTTTCACGTACACACACTCCCTCTTCCTTTAAAACCAAACACTATCTCCTTTAAAATCTCACTCAACTTTTACATCATCCATGTTTGCACCAACTCTATGCCTTTTGGATTAGCGTTAGAATAAACTTTTAAAACGTGATTTATGCTATACAAGGTAAGTATACGAGAGAAATTTTTTCTCGACTTACGTAAACATGCTTCTAGACAATGGTGATCCCAACTCTTGTATCGTTTATGCAAACTTCACACTGTTTTTTGTTTGATTTATGGAAGAACAAGTTCAAGACGTGAGAGAAATGATGATGATGCATGTGAATATTATTGTGACGAAATTGTATTGGGGTGATGCGAGGGAGAAACTTCCAAATGAGATTCAAGATCTGAATCTGGACTATCTGGAAGGTCAAATATTGTACCTTCCCCCAAGTTCATCCATCGTCCTCTCTAGTCATTCCTTATTTTGTTACGTGGAAGCAAGGTTTGATGTCACATTGGATGACTCAGAGTGAGTCATAGATTACAAGGATAATAATATGAAAAAAAAAAATTAAAAGATGAGGGACTGAGGCAAAAGAGTCAAAAATTTAGGGGATAAGTTACACCAAGTTATAGTTAAGGAATTAAGTTATAAGTGATTTAATAATTGAAAATAAAAATAATGCCCTATATTCTTTAATGTAAAACCTATTTATTTGATATAAAAATATTAATGAAACTGAATAAATCATTTAATTATAATATATATTATATAAGTTTTATAAAATTTTTTTGTGAAGCATTAGATTATATATCATTTTTGAGTTATGCAAATTATTTTAAGAAAAATCATAAATATAAGAGATAAGTTAAATAAATATCTTATATTTAAAATCAAAATTTATATAAAACAAGATCCTACATTTAGGGACTTGTAATTTGTCTGATGAACCCTTCAAATACTATATGATGTTCAGGATTGAAATTAGATTTTGTGAGTGTTTGGAATAGCTTATTTCTGGAAAATAAGTACTTATTACATAAATCGAGATAAAAATCCTCTCATATACTTACCTCGTATACCGTAAATCACGAATTATAAACACTTATAAATAAAAAAATAAGCTATCCAAAACAAAAACTTTATTATCCATCAAATGGATAAATCAATTCAATCGTCTCTTCGTTTAACCAAAAGACAAATATGCATATGTGTGTGGATAATATTTTAAATGGTTAATATAACAATATATTTTAGGGAGAAACGCACCAAAAAAAAAATACTCCCTAAATTTGTAAATATCAATTCAGAATCTCAAGACAACTTAATCAAGATAAATCCTCAAAGCCTTAGTTTGAAATTAATTTGAAATATATTCTTAATTTAAACATAGAAAAATTACTTAGATATTCTTAATTTCAAATAATATGTAATACAAAAAATAATAAAATAACAATAACAGTTTCGCAAATAACACCTTTAATTTATTTAATGATAACAATAATTAAGAAACTAGCAACACTTATAATGTATCAAATGACAATAATAAGTAAGGCAATGACAACTATAGATATTTACATAATTTTTGAATAAAAAGAGATATTTAGATAATTTTGCTACCAAAATTTAAGATATAAATTAGTATTTGATAGTTTTATATAGGGAAAAAGACACATACATATCATGTGAACTTCCAAAACACAGAAAGTCTATTAACACTTGTAAAGGACTGAAAGGGGATTGAGAAGGAGTTTGAGTTTTTTATGTTTGTGGAAAATGACCAAAATGCCCCTCACATCAAAACTTCTCCCTCTCTCCCCTTCCTCAGTTCCTCTCCCTCTCTTCCTCTTCTTGTTTGATCTCGCTCACTGCCTCCCCTTCCGACTTTTGACAGCTGGATTGATGAGCCCTGAGAAGGAGCTTTTTGCCTCCCGATGGTGATTAAAGGACCAATGGAGATGGTGATTGTGGTGAAAAAGGTGAACATGAGGAAAAGAAGATAGAGATGGTGACGGTGGATAGAGAAATCCATGGCGGTGATGGCAAAATCGACGGTGGTGATGATGGTGTAGTCAAAGATTGTCTCCCTCTCTGATTTCCTTCTCTCCCTTCTCTATTAAAAAATTATAGCCTCCCCTTTAACCCTAATTTCTGCCTGTGGTGGTGAGAATGTAGAGGTCGATGTTGGCGTTGGTGATAAAGGGAGGACAACGATGGTGAGATGAAGAATAGTGGTGATGAAGATGGCCGAATGGCCAGTGAAAGTCATTGGGTATGATGGTGAGGTGTACGGAGTGAGGAGAAGAAGATGGAGAGCAAGAGGGAGGTCGGTGGTGGTACTGAGTGACCTCTGGTGGTGGTTATGGTGGATGTTGGTGGTGAATGCGACATTTTCGGTGGTGGTGGTGGTAATCTCTCATCCCTTCCCCCTCTCTGTTCTCATCATCTTCTTCCTATTTGGTTTTTGAAAGTTTTCGGCCATATCCCCCTGAAAATGTTTGATCTTCTCCATCTCCTTTTGTAAATAGCATATTCTGAGCAAATTTTAGTTTTGTCCCTATCTGATTTTCCTATTTAGTGTAATATGACAAACATATGTGTTACTCTAATCTCCGACCTTACAAGAATTGCATATTCATGAAGTTTTTGGATTCCGAGCACTAATAATCCTAAATTGGTGGAGAGTGAGAGAAGAGGTTTTGGGGTTAAGGAAATTGGTTGAGAGGGATGAGGGGGAAGCTAGTCGAAGGATCAAGAACAAGAACTTGTGGGAGATCAAGGACCTTCTACTGGGAGTGTGTTTTCAATTTTTGCTTTTGTTTTGCTAATTGCTATTATGAAGTTGTTATTGCCTATACTCAAGTTGTCAGCACCTCTATCAAGTGTCGGTGACAACTTGAGTATGGGCAATAACAATTTGAGTATATCAATTAGCAAAAGTAAAGGAGAATCAGTGTTAGACTATGTTGCTAGATATAATGTATTTGCTGATCTTCAACAAGTTTTCTGAGATCAAGGTCCCTTTGGTTCCCAAGTTGTACAGATACATCTATAAGGATAGGCTAGAGATATTGCCTACAAAGGACTGGCATCTAGAGTCCATTCACAGTTTAGGGGTTTTGGATTTATTAAAGGAACATGTAACCACTTTAATTGGCTTGAAGCAAACTGTGCGTGCGAGAGATTTAAGCAAAAACTAAGATTAGACATTTCATACTTGCACGAATTTATGTTGCCTCGATATTATGTGGTTACTTTCTGAAGTCAGTTGCTTTGAGGCATCACCTGGATCGAAGTTAATCTTTGGGTTATGATGATTTTAGTGATGGGATTGGCCTTTCATTTCATGACAAGTCTCACTATAGATTCAGTGATTCGATCTTTGGCCCTTGGAATAACCCGCCATCTGTTGGTCAAGGGCTTGCTGAGCAGGAAGACAAAGTTGCATATTTGAAGGATTATCTAATGGGGTTTCACCCTGGGTCACTGCAAAGATGTGCTAAACTGAGATTCGAAGAGATGTTATCCCCATATCAGCGTCTTCATTCTTCCCTCCTGGAACACCTCCTCCATCTTCCCTTCATTCTCACCAGAATCTGGCCTCCGGAAACACCTCCTCCTTTTGGAATCTTGCCTCCATTCCTTCTTCCACTCCTCTTCCTATCAGCTTTTCAATTAGTTCAATTTTAGTAATCCAATTAAAATAAGAATATGAGTAACTAATGAATCGACCTTCTTCCAGTTAATGGAAATTCAGTTCATTATTTCTCTTAATTCTTGCGAAAATGAAACACTTCCCAAGCTAAAATTTTTCCTAATCTAAACAGACCCCAAAGCCTAGTAATACGAATACCTAAATAAAAAAAAAGGATTTAACATTGAGAGAAGGCTAACGTATTATATTAGGAACTTACACTAGGGCACGCCAAGATCTCTAGAGTCGGATTCAGAAACTTCCAAATCGAAGAAGCCAACCTAAGAAAATGGGGAAGAAGAGGACATGCACATGAAGCCGCAACAAAAGAAGGACAACATGGAGATGGCAAAAATTAGATTCATTAGGTCTCGCTCTTGGCAGCTGACAGCTGCTCGTCTTCGTCAGATCTCGCCATCTTTGCCTCTCCCCTCGGCTCTTGGACTTGGCTCATCTTCTTTCAAACTTCTTCATGCTTACTAGTCGACAATGAAGCCATGCCTATGATGAGCACAAGAACATGAAAAAGTTTGGGATTCTGAATCAACCATATTCTTCACTTCTGAAATTTTATTTTCTTCACCCAAATATCTAAAGCTTTCTCTTTTTGTGACATTGATAATCTTTTGTGATTTCTTTTGCTTGATTTTTTTGGGCTTTCATTTTCTATTTGTTCTTGAAGATGATTTCTTATTTGTGTTTGATTTTTGGTTATTTGCTTGTAGTGTTAAGTTCAATCATGTTCTAGGTTAGATTTTGGTTTAGCTTGGAGTCTAATCATTTTCTAGGTTAGCCATAAAGTCTGATGGTTTGTCTAGATTTGCTTTTGGCTTTTGATTATGAATTTTGTTTCATGATTATGGGTTTGCTGAACTCTGGCTTTGTGGAGACACCGTGGTAAGACATTAATAAGATGGAAAGCAAACAATGAGAGGGAGAAGGGATCAAGTGTAACCCCCTCGCAGTAATTATATCCGGATTATGAAATTTAAGTGAAATAGAGACCAATAATATAAAAAAAATCACATTTATAATCACCCATCTCCAAGAGATGGGGTGTCCAAACAAAATGTTCAAAACAGAATTCATCTGGTCTCACATTCACTTTCAAATACAATTACCTGTGCCGATAAATCACATAATAAATATCAGAGTATGTAACCAAGATCCCGGCAACCCCGGGTTACTTATATATAGAATGGGTTTAAAGGTTTCCCAAGATGGGGATTACATATCCAAAATTTGCTACATACATCTCATATACATACAGTAATCCCAAAAGCCAACTAGATAACCAACATCCAAAATACAAAATGTCCCTAAAGCCCTAACCACTCCTGGTTGGCCGCTTGCCTTTTGAGCCACATGCTCTGTCTGAAATGTTAGTCATTTGGAAAGAGTGAGATTCAAAAGAATCCCAGTAGTAACAAATCACTCATAAAATATATAAACACAAGGTATGTAATGTATCATGTTCATCAGCATCATTAGCAACACAATGATCCATGGCTCACGCCACAGACGACAACACTTATGGCTGTATCACAATGCACTATGCCCGCTTGCACGCTAATCACAATGACAGCTTTCGCTGCAAACACTATGCCCGCTTTCACGGTAATCACAATGATAGCTTTCGCTGCAAACACTATGCCTGCTTATGAGGTAATCACTATGGTAGCAGCATCACAAAGCACAAGGTATCTCAATACACAACGTATCACAAGGCACAATGCTCTACAATGCACAAAGCTCCACAAGGCACAATGCTCCACAATGTATCTCAATGCATTTCAAAGCAGCAGCAGCACACAATGCATGATAGGCAAACATACAATACATTTACACAAAGTATAAGAGATGAATTACTACTTGAGTCTTTCCTGACGTTCTTTGGCACAGTGGGCTCACGCGTCTGACAGATGTCAAATCCTATACCAATTTAGGGACAATTGATTAATCTCTTTTCCAAACACTTATTCCATAATATTCTAAGTTGGTTATCATTTAGGACTCTTTAGGTAGCTAATAGAGGCCTAAACATATGCCTAAAGGGTTAAGAGAAACTACCCTGAAGACCTTTTTTCGAAGGTGAAACACATATTTTTGGCTGACTCACTCGAGTGAAGATGACCTCACTCGAGTGATGAGACACTCGTGCCCGAGTGAGAACGGCTCTCACTCGCGAGTGTTTGACAGTGAGCAACCATTATGGCCAGAAAGTGCTCACCGCACTCGAGCACATAGCTTTGTACTCAGGTAATGACTCCAACTTACTCGAGTCACCAAAAGTGTAAGACAAGAAGTGAAAACCCGAGAGCACAAGCAACATCAGAGGGACAAGCTCACTCGAGCATACCCCCCCAGTGCTCGGGTGAGAGGCCTGCAATCGCGAGTGTCAGATTACACTCTTGAGTATGGTTAGCGAGTGACAACCCACGAATAACCCTAACCTTGAACACATACTATCACTCGAGCAATCTCATGGTCACTCGAGATTACCAACATCACTCACGGTTACAGAAGTGCACTCGAGCTCCACTCATAGAACCCAAGAAAAACTCGAAGTAGAAAAGGGAAAAATATACGCAACACTCAAGCATGATCTTCCCTCACTCGAGTGTTGCTATCAGAATGCCCAGATCGCAACACATGATAGAAATTTCCTAGATGGTCAAAACTAATCCCAATGGTTTCCAAACTTCTCACAAAACTCATACACACTTACTCATACCTAAGGAACACATTGGCAACTTCCAAAACACCCAAATACCATTCTGAACACAATCTATGCCCTTTGGTTTCTATGACACACAAAATTCCCAAATTCACTCAAATAACTTCCAACATCAAAACCATATCAAATACCTAAAGAACTTCACAATGAACTAATCCAAACATTAATCACTATGAAATTCACACATTCCAAAATAGGCATAAATCAGGGCAAATTTCTAGAATTCATCAAACTTATCCAAAACTCATAACATATATATCAAAATGCATCAAATACCTACCTCTTCACTTTGCCAAATCCAGAATCTTGATTCTCCAACTTTCAATTTCGTCCAACACCCAAATCAATACTATTCAAGATTCTGAAATCACCACAATGAAGCTCTCAATGAGGTGTACAACATTAGAGAAGAGGATTTTGACAAAGAAGGACCATTACTCACCCAAAATCAAAGCTTTCACTTTCTCTTTCCTTGCTTGAGTTCAGCGAAAATGGGGAAGGAAGAGAGAGAAAATGAGAGATGGTAAGGTGATGAGGAAGATGGTGATGATGAAGTGTTTCCTTTCCCTTTCCCTTTCCCTTTCCCAACACACAACCGAATAGGAGAGAGAAAAGAGAGAAAAAGTGATGTTTTATCCTTTTGTGCCACATCTAATGATTCACACTATGCCATATGTCACCATCTTGTCACTTCCACAATGAGCTCACGCAAGCTTAATGCACAGGATCCCGACCCATATGCAACAAATCTCAACCATTGATCTCTAATCACCAAATGCACATTTATCAAATTTACATCACATTTCTCTAAAAGTGTTTAATTACACAAATTACAATCAATATCAGCGTTATTAGCCCTTAATCCCAAATTGGCATATTACATCAAGTGAGGTGGCAACTAGTTTGATTATTGGGTGCCACGTCAGAGTGCCATATGTGAGTTTTGGTTAAACAAGACGGTCAAACTTCATATTTGTTAACATCGGGGCGACATTGCTATATTTTAAGACTTTTAGGGCAACATTAAGACAAACAATTTCTAAAGCAACATTGCTTTTTCACATATACTTATGGGGTGGATTTGCTATTTAACCCATAAATCAATTCAGCCGTCTCTTTGTTTAACCAAGAGATATATATGCATATATAAGTAGATAATATTTTAAATAATGAATATAATCACAATATATTTTATCGAGAAACCCAAACAAAATTCTCCCTAAATTTCTACATACAATATAGAATCTCAAGATAACTTAGGTCCCATTTGGATCGCTAAAAATCAGAGAAGGGAAATGGGAAATCGCATTTTCAAGTCAGCAGCAGCCGTTTGGTTCACCATTTTCCCATGAAAATATTTTTCGGCGGCGGGCAGTTCTCCTTCATCCATAGGAATATCTCTTCCTTCCATTATTGGTGGGAACCTATTTTTCAATGGTGGTAAATTCCCAAATAACCACTCTTTTTCTTCTTCAATGGCTATCACTACCTTCTCATGTGTAGATTCGTTAGTGATGGCGGAGGAAGAAGTTAACGGTGGTGATGATGGCAGAGAGAGAAGATGATGGTGGAGAAGGAATAAGATGGCGAATGACGGAGAAGAAATTAATGGTTAGGATAGTGGTGAATGTCTCCGGTGAAGATGTTGCTCTGAGAATTTTACTCCCTCTTCGTTTAGTTCTAAAAGTCGACAGCTTCAATTTGTCGGTGAAAAGGAGCATGAACATGCTTCCTCAACACCAAAAATAGTGTGGTTTCAGATGGTTGAATGAATGGGGGAGAAGACGGTTTTTTCTGATAGTTGATGAGGGAGATTATGCGTTTTTATTTTTCTTTTTTTCCCGATATTTTCCTTTTTTATTTCACCTATTTTTATTTTTAATATATTATTTTCCTTTCCTTTCCTTTTTGTGGGCATTTTTATATTATTTTTAATACAAGGGCAAATTTATCTTTTTATTCATTTTCCTATCTCATTTTCTTTAAGGGAAAATCCCATATAAATACCATTTGAAATAGCAAAACCCATAAAAGTCTTTTATAACATCTAAAAGACAGAAAAGTGATCTAGGATGTTTTAGGGATACTGAAGTTTAAGGCTAAAGACCAAAATACCCTCCACACTTATTTACTCACACACACACACACACACACACGGATTCCTCATACTGGAGGAAGGCTTCAGAGGGGTTAAAAAAATCTAAAGAGTGACAGGTGAAAACCAAAGCTGTCGTCATCGTCCGTAAAGCCGCTAGGGTGGGTGGAAGCCATCCCCAAATCATTTCATATTGTGTTTGATCTTCTTCAGAGTGGTTGGCATTCTCATTTTGTGTCGCCAACGTCGATACGATGTGTGATAAATTAATTTGGGATCCCGATCTGTCTTTCTATGGTCCACAAATCTCTGTTGATAATTCATTGTTTCAATATAGTTTTAGGATGTAACACTCAATTAACAGTCTAACTAATAGGGAAAAAAGGCTTCAGAATGTTTGATTTTGCAATGGTGAATGTTGATAGCTAAGGAGAGAATGAGTTTAAAACTTTAAACAGTAATTCTTTAACGTTTCAGTTCCTTTGGATCTATCAATGAGGAGACATTGATTTTATTTTTGGGGTCTTCTCATTAGGAATTCTTTCTTTATGCTAGACATATATAGCCCACACACTCTTTGTATGAGGACGTCACTTGTAAAATCTAAATTTTGACAGCCCAACACCTTTCTTTAACTTTCTAGGCTGAACCACATACATGTATTTATAAAAGTTTGCATCATTACAGTTAATACTTCCAACTTGAGAAATGGTCATTTAAGTATTGTTCTTAAATCTGGAAAATTTCTAGATTAAAAAGGCTTGCTATCTAAAGGAGTTTTGTTTGATTTGGGTATGAAAATCTGGCTAGAGATGTTTGAATGTTAAAACATATTGTTTATATGAATGTTATGTAGTGTATGGTCTAAAACTGAATTAAATTTTAATGTGAGAATTCAAAATGAATGTACAGTTTAATGCTTCTAAATATTAGCTCATCATTTGAGATTGTTGAAGCATATTTAAACATTCCAATAAGATAGCTTTCGAAATTGTAAAAAAATCCAATTTTCATATTGAAGATGTAGAAGCACAACAAAGGAAGAGGATGTTAAACACACACACCCATTTGTTTGATTGTGAAAACTGCGCATGCTGGGAAGAAGCCGATTGGTGACTTTATTTGTGCACCCATTCCACAACAGAACAACTTGTGCGTGTTTTTGTATGTGCACAAGATTTTGGTTATAATATGGTTTAGTGTTAGTTTTTCATGTCATTATGTCTTGCAGGCGTGACTGTGGTCTATATGTGCTAATTTGGCTCAACAATTGGAAGCTAGGTGTAACCTTCAACTATGGTGCTGATGAGGTTGGGGCGTATAGGCGAGACCTAATGTGGTGGGTGGTTAACCATGAAATGAATAGGAAGAGGGAGGTTGCATTGAGATTGATGAAATGAACACCAAGCATTGCATTTTGGAGTGACATTGTAAAGTTGTTATTTTAATAACCGATCTTGTATACGGCTTTATAGCAGTAGCCTTTTTCCATGTAATGTTACTATGTATGTAAATTTACTAAAGTGATAGTCCCTTTATTCCCACACTATGATAATATGCACTTTTCTTCTACAAGAAGCAAGTAAATCAAGAAATATTATGTGTTAAAGTGTTGGCCAAAATGGGGTGGCCTATGACAAGTTCAATAATGGGATTGACAAGATTTTTAATAGTTTTGACGAGAACGGTAATGAGATTGACAACTTAGGCTAACCAACTTTATGAGTGGAAGTGTTCCCCAAAAGGCGATGACACTAACAAGTTCAAAAATGGAAATGACAAGTTTTTAATGGTTTTGACAAGAATGATAATGGGAATGACAAATTAGTCTAACCTCATTTATCACTGAAAGTGTTTCCCTAAAAGGGGAGGACGTTGACATGTTCAATAATGGGAATGACAAGTCTTTTAATGGTTTTGACGTGAATAGTAATGAGATTGACAAATTAGTCTAACCAACTTTGTCAATGAAAGTGTTTTCCCAAAAAGGGAGAATGCTGACAAGTTCAATAATGGAAATGACAAGTCTTTTAATGGTTTTGACGAGAATGGTAATGGGATTGACAAGTTAGCTTAACCAATTTTGTCATTGGGTGGAAGTGTTGGCCTAAAAAGGGAAGACGCTGACAAGTTCAATAATAAAAATGACAAGTCTTTTAATGGTTTTGACGAGAATGGTAATGAAATTGACAAGTTAGCTTAACCAACTTTGTCATTGGGTGGAAGTGTTGGCCCAAAAAGGGAGGATACTGACAAGTTCAATAATGAAAATGATAAAGTTAGTAATGGTTTGACGAGAATGGTAATGAGATTGACAAGTTAGCCTAACCAACTTTGTCATTGGGTGGAAGTATTGGCCCAAAAAGGGAGGACACTGACAAGTTCAATAATGGAAATGACAAAGTTAGTAATGGTTTTGACAAGAATGGTAATAGACTAACTTGTCAATCCCATTACCATTCTCGTCAAAACCATTACTAACTTTGTCATTTCTATTATTGAACTTGTCAGCGTCCTCCCTTTTTGGGTCAACACTTTCACCCAATGACAAAGTTGGTTAGGCGAACTTGCAATCCCATTACCATTCTCGTCAAAACCGTTACCAACTTTGTCATTTCTATTATTGAACTTGTTAGCGTTCTCCTCTTTTGGGCCAACACTTTCACTCACAAAGTTGGTTAGGTTTAGTTGTCAATCCCATTACCATTCTCGTTAATACTATTACTAACGTTGTCATTCCCATTATTGAACTTGTCAGCATCCTCCCCTTTTGGGAACACTTCCACACTTAATGTTTGGAGATGATAAGTTGTTATTCTCATTACCCTTGTTGCCAAACCCATTAAAAACTTTGTTAATCACATTACAAAATTTGTCAGCGTCCCCCCTTCCGGGCAAACACTTCCACACTTAATGTTTGGAAATATTAAAATGTCATTCCCATTACCCTTGTCGTCAAACCCATTAAAAACTTTATTAATCACATTACTTAATTTGTCAGCGTCCCCCCTTCTGGGCAAACACTTCCACACAATATTTGGAAATATTAAGTTGTCATTCACATTACCATTATCGCTAAAACCATTAAAAACCTTGTCATTCCCATTCCCATGACAGCAACTTATAGACGAAGTATCAAATGGCAAACTGACATTACTTATTCCACGTACATCCAATCCATACAAGTCATGAACCTAAAATAAGGTGTTTCTTCATGTATACTTTAATTACAATAAACTGTCACTATTAACAACAGTTGTAATGAGAATGACAATTACAGCAATGGAATTCACAAAACACCAGAACCTTCATGACAGCAACTACAATATACAATAGAAAATGTCAAGTTAACATTACGATTTCATATGCTGAAATTCAAGCACGCTTTTCCAGAGGGAGCCACATTGTACTGATCTCTCTCTCTCTCTCTCTCTCTCTCTCTCTCTCAGCGTTAAGTTTCAGTTCTTCTTCTTCTTCGCGTCTGGGTAAGATGGGAAGACAGATCCAAGAGGCGAAGCACCTGTGCCGCCGATAAAGGGAAGACAGCTTAGAGAAGGAGACCAGAGCAGAAAGCGACAGAGATTTGTGGACCAGAGAGAGACAGATTGAGATCCCAAACATCCAATCACTCATCAAATCGACGTCGGCGGCAAGAAAAGAGAACGACAACCACTCTGATTAACGAAGAAGATAAAACATTCATTGATTTGGGGACGGCTTCCACCCATGCTTGCTAATTTGCGGGCGACAATGATGGCCAGGGGTTCGGTTTTTGCCTATGAGGAATCTGTGTGTGTGAGTAAATGAGTGTGGAGGATATTTTGGTATTTAGCCTTAAACTTCAGTATCCCTGAAACATCCCATATCACTTTTCTGTCTTTTAGATGTTATAAAAGACTTTTTGTGGGTTTTGCTATTTCAAATGACATTTAAATAGGATTTTCCCTTTATTTAAATCAAATAAAAAATTTTCTATCAACCCAATTTCTTTTCCAGCGCGAACCAAATTCATCGAAAGCAAAATATTTTCCATTTCTTTCTATTCTTTTCCTTTCCATTCCATTCCAACATTTTCTTTTATCCAAAGGGGCCCTTAATCATGGTAAATCCTATCCTGATAGACTAGTTTGAAATTAATTTGAAATACGAAAAAAATAAAATAGCAACAACAATTTAATAAATAATATCCTTAATCTTTAATTTATTTAATGATAACAATACTTAAGAAAGTAGCAACACTTATAATTATCCAATGACAATAATAATTAAGACAATAACAACGGAAGATATTTAGATAATTTTTCTATCAAAATTTAATATATAAATTATTTTATAGTTTTATATAATATCATTTTAATTTAAAAGATAATGTTTTAAAAGAGATTCTCATCCTTCTACGCTGAGTTTATTATTTTAGTTCCCTTTTGCTCACGGCAATCATTCTCCACTGTCTTCTTTAAAGACTCTTCTTCCTCTTCCATGTCCATTCCACTCAGTCCACCTCTCTCTCTTTCGTCTCCTATGCTCTCTCTGATCCTTCCTTCTCTTAATTAATCCTCTCAATCACACTTCCTCTTCACTGTTATTCTTCTTTCAATTCAATCACGCCTTCTCTATTTGACTTCTTTTCATGGAGAATTGTCTCCGTCACCTTCCCAATTTTACCCTCCCTTGTTCTTCTCCTCCTCCTTCTTCTTCGTTGTTTTCTTCTCCTAAACCCCAATTTTCCTGTTATTTCTCTTACAAGGCCGTGGGTTCTTCTCACAGGGCTCCTCTTTTTGACCGCGTAAGTCGCCGCCGCCGGCCTATAAAGGTTGTAGCGAGTGCGAGCACGAGTTCTTGCGAGTTCAGTACCTTGAGCTCGGACTCGCCTCTTCAGCTTAAAACGCCGGTGGGTAAGTTTCTCGGCGGCGTCTTGCAAAACCATCCTCAGTTGTTTCACCTCACCGTCAATGAAGAACTGAGAACTTTGTCTGATGATCGAGAGGCTGCAGTTGCTCGTTCTGCACTTAGTGCGGGTTCTGATGAAGAAGTACTTCACAGGTTTGTGGTTTTATTCAAATTCTCCTCTCAAACGCACACACGACTCAGCTATTCTATGCTTTTAGTCAACTGATTATAAATTTTGCATACTTATTCGTGTACTATGTGTCCATTTTTGACTGTATAGCTCTGCAACTGATAGTGGTTCTGTCTACTGTTTATTGAACCCCACATGCTTAGGACTGTTATAGAAGGTGTTATTAAGTCTTGACAGCATAACTATGGCTAGTAAGCAGACTAATAAAAATAACAAGTTATTCTATTGATGATTGGATTTTCTATGATCATTCAACTTTCATTTAGGTAATTTAGAAAGCCAGGAGAGGGAAAAAATTATCATTGTAGTTGAGCAGTTTTGCATGCCCAAACACTCAGCTGATCTTTTCCCCTAACTTTGCTTTTGATATTGTTTGCATGAGTGGATCTTATTAAAATTCAGGTAGTGGTATATTCATGCGATTGCATGTATTTGGATGTAGAGTGTTATAATTTAAGTATCAGACATATAGATAACATTTTGTTTGGGTTGGTAAGCTCTCAGAATATTGGAACCCCATGAAGGACTATTTCTTCAACGATTATTTGTTCTTGGACAGAAAAGTTAATACATTTTGGTGAAGTAACCAAGGGTCCTTGTGTGTCCTGGATTGGCCATAATTCATTTTATTAGGAGTGAGATACGAGCTTGTTCCCTGATATATATATATATATATATATAACACTGGGAACTTGATTAATGTAGGTTGATTAGCCCAAAACTTCAAAGTTGTGCAACCAGCATCCATTTTTTTCAACTAAACAAACTTCCTCTGTTTTAGCCCAAATTATTTCTTCTCTATCGGTGTGATTTGTTGTTACATTATCTATTGACTTCTAGACCTTGAGTGGTTCTGAGTGGTTTCAAGATTATTTTATGAATTGGGTATTGCTTGGCATTAAATTCATAGCCTTGAAACTTCTTTAGTATCTGATGGTTGAATAGTACTCCTTACTATGTGTTATTTGAATGACAAGTAACCTGAAGTTTTACTTGATGCCAGGAGGATTGCAGAAGTAAAAGATAATCAATGTCAGACTATTTTGCTAGATATCATGTATTTGCTGATCTTCTACAAGTTTTCTGAGATCAGGGTCCCTTTGGTTCCCAAGCTGTGCAGATGCATCTATAATGACAGGCTAGAGATATTGCCTACAAAGGACTGGCATCTAGAGTCCATTCACAGTTTGGGGGTTTTGGATTTATTGAAGGAACATGTCACCACTTTAACTGGCTTGAAGCCAAACTGTAGTGTGAGAGAGATTTGGGCAAAAACTACAATTAGACATTTCATGCTCACTCAAATTTATGTCGCCTCGATATTATATGGTTACTTTCTGAAGTCAGTTGCATTGAGGCACCACCTGGATCGAAGTTTATCTTTGGGTAATGATGATTTCAGAGATGGGACTGGCCTTTCATTTCATGATATGTCTCGCTATAGATTCAGTGATATGGTCTTTGGCCCTTGGAATAACCTGCCGTCTGTTGGTCAAGGGCTTGCCGAGCAGGAAGACAAAGTTTTAGATTTGAAGGATTATCTAATGGGGTTGCACCCTGGGTCACTGCAGAGATGTGCTAAACTGAGATCTGAAGAGGCTCTGAAATTAATACAGAGTTATACTTTCGCCCTTTTTGGAAATGAGAAAGGCGAGATGGTCAAGAGCGATAATGTCATTTTGACTTCATTTTCTAGCTTGAGGAGGTTAGTCATGGAAGCCGCGGCGTTCGGATCGTTCCTTTGGGGGGTAGAAGACTACGTCGATAATGTATATAGGCTTAGAGATGTGTAAATAGTGTACAGGCACACATGGCCAAATAAGTCCCCAGATGGCTGGGGGAATGCTCTTTGTATATACAATGAGGCTCCATTTTTCCTTTTGCTTGTGTGGCTTTTGACAAGGAGGTGTTTTTAGAAGTTTGATTTAGCAGAATTGAGTTGTAAGAATTGTAGCAGTGTTTCAAAATGTGCATAGCTATATGTGAATATAATATTCAGTTTTTCATCTGATGGTTATCTTTAGAAAGTAACTTAATTCCTGTTGGTGCTGCTACTTTGAAGATAGTCAATTTGTTGAGTCCTAATTTAGGAATCACTAAATTCTATCAAGTGTTGGAATAATCTTTTGTCTCTATTTATTTATTTTTTAATACCCAAAACAACTAAGTTTCATTGAACTTCATATATAATTCGGGGGATGTAAATCTTGCTGCCAAACATGTTATGCATTGTTGGGCCGACTTTGCTAGCTTTTCAGAAAGTATTTTCTGTATTTATACAGATTTGAGATCTTGTGTTTAAGCGGTCAAAACCCCTTTTATTAGAATCAACACGTGTTGTTTGAATGTTATTTTTACAGGGTTAATGCCTATTCTTCTTTATTGAGTTGTACAAAGAGTAAGAGTTATTTCCATGAAAGAATGTTTTTGTTTCTCCAAAGCTTTATTTAACTTTCAATTCACATATGGACTATTCAATTAAACTTAAATGGTTCATATTTAATAAATTCTTAAAATATTAAAATATAGTAATATATAAATATGAATGGTTTAAACTTGATCAATGATTTGAAACATTCTTCATTATGATTTCCAGAAAAGTCCAAGGTTTATTATACATTTGAATCATCAATATTTATTTGTTTGTCCTTGTCTCACAACTCAAATTAAAAAAAAAATAAAAATAAAAGCTGGTAATTTACATCAGTGTATAATATCCAGCTAAGCTCGATACAATCCAGGGAATGTGATCAATGATTGAGACCTGGTTCAGTTAATGTCAAAAAAAAAAAAAAAAAGTGCTATTCCCAAAAAATGATTCATTTGTCACTTTCAGGTTTCAATCTTGACTATATTCTTTGGAATAGGAACAAATGCTACAACTATCTTGTGCTATCTTATAAGATATTGTAAATTCAATACTTCTAAAAACGCTTTAGGAATGAATTTACTTGTTACTCTCACATACTGGTATTATATGTAGGACTTAAAAGACTAATTTACAGAGATTTAAAAAAATAATTATCTATAAAAAAAAGTGTATGTGGGTTTTCATTAAATACCCCATCTAGTCATTTATATTAGAAATTAGAAATTAGAAATTAGAATTCTTTTTCTATACATAATTAATTGGGATAGTTTACATAAAAAGTGTAAATGTAAGAGATAAAACGGAATGCGGTTTCGTACTTAGAATTAAGATGAATCCCCTCATTCATTATTATAGTAACAGCTAAAGGTAATAAAAAATGACATTTTTTTTTTCCTGGTGCCACGGGGCCTCCCCTAATTGGCATAAACATTCTCTTCGTTAATGCCAAACTCATAGGTGGAGATATCAATTATTTAATTATCATGCTACAATGCATAGCAGATAGAAAAAAAGCCTGCAAGAAGATTTAAGTCCACGTTTTGTAATCTAATACCATCTCTGATTTTAAATATAAGATAAAGTTGATTTTTTTAGAGAGAATAAGGAAGCTAAATAAGTTACTAAATCATATCATATGTTATATATCCTTAGATTATATATTAATTTATTAGTTAAACTAATTAGTTTGAAGGAAAAAAAATATAAATACTTTAAAGTAATTTAATTAATTTCCTTAATTTTTTTAAAAAATTCAACTTTATCTTATAATTAGGACCATGAAAGTAGCATTAAACTCCTTAGTTCAAACTCTCTATAGATATACTGGGCACATGAGTTATAAAAGTTTTTAAGATCTAACCCACTAAGCCGACGGGACGGCCAATAAAAAAACAAAATCAAATCAACAAAAAATAAAAAGGATATTATCACTTTGGCTGGAGGAATAACCTGCCGTCTGTTGACAAATAATTGAGAAATATCCAAGGTATTAAAACTCAGACCGGATATTGAACATGTCAGGATACTGTGTTAAGGGTCAATGGGTCAAATAGGGGCTAAACTGGAGCTAAACTAGGACCAAACTGATAAGAAATTGAAAATTTTAGGTTTAAAGTATAAAATTCTAAAAGAAAAATATAATTTTTTGAATTTGAATTTGAACTCGGACCGGATCGGGAACTGGACTGGTTCGCCGGTTTCCATAACTTTGGAAATATCTAACCATCATTCGAACATTTTCAATATTCCAATGAAACAAATTTATCTTCTTTATTTAAGATCCACCCATATATTTCCTCTTCTCACGCCATTTCTGTGTTTTCTTTGACTACTTTAGATGCATGACACTTCATGCTTGTAAATTTAGTTCATTTAGATTCTAAGATTTTGTGCAGGTTAAAAAAAAAAAGAGATTCTAAGATTTTGTTGACATGCTTCTCTTTGAATTAAAAAGGAGTGGTGTGGGGGGGGGGGGGGGGGGATTGAGCTCACGACTTTCTGCCACAAGCAAGGATTAAAGACTTAGATAGGATAGCCCAACCATCAACCGGACTCAATAGTGGCCCAGTAAAAGTGCCAATTTTTTTTTTTTTTTAAAAAAAGACCTTTAAAAAGAATAAAAAATGTGACAATTTGACTTATGGTATTATTTCGTTGAAAACTTCATTTATTGTAGTGTCATTAGGTTGACAATTAGACTTGTTATAGATTTATTTCTTTTCTATAATGTGCAGATTATTTTTTAAAAATGTTTATTTAATTCTTACATCATCGATTTGGTCACATGGTTTTAATGAGATCCGAAACCTGTTGGCCTTTTTTAGATTGTTTCTGGCCTAAGGTTTAAAACATTGACCACAAGGGCACTATCGTATTAACATCCTTTTAAACGTTACAAAAGTACACATTTAGTCATTTAACTTCAGATTTTATTTTATCATTGCATGTTGTTCATTTGTGAGATTTTTCAGCGATTAGATTACTTTTTTGAGAATATTATGCATAATATAATTATATTATCTCTTCTCTATTTTCAGTTCTCATTTTGATAAATATTGATTTTATTTTTGTGAGTTTAAGGAATTATCAATTTCACAAAAATAGTAGCTAATAATGGCAAAGGTCCAAAATTCACGGTCTCATAGGTGCATGCCAAGAATCATTATGAGGTAAGTATATAAGAAGAGTTTTATTTCGGTTTACAGAAAAAGGTTTCTGAAACTATAGTTTTGTTGTTTGCCAAATATGCACGAAACTAGCTGAGACATTGGGTCAGGAGTTAATGAGTTAGATTAGAGCTAATTAGGTCGATGATGATTAAAGTTACACATTTAAAAAATATATATATATATATATATATATATTTATATTTATATATATAGGATTTTCCTTTTTTAAGTAGCTTTAAATGGAATTTCTTCCAAAGAATTTGACCTAATAGTTATAAGGAATGTTGGGTTGTTCTCCTTCTAGTTTCTTTCCCTTTGTTTTTTTCCCCAATCTTCTTCTACTTTCTTATTGGGCATGGCGTGTGAGTGTTTGTCAGTTTGATGTTTTTGGGGAGAAAAAGGGCTTGCCTGTAGTTGAAGCAGGGCATGAGCAAGAAGAAACCCGATGGTACTATTGTTAAAATTTAGCCCAACATACTCAAAATCCAATCCCATGATGACCTATGTTATCGAGAGGGTAAGATTAAGTGTTTGGGAAACATCCAAACTGCGGTTTTAGAAGCATTTTTCAACAAGTCGAGATAAAACTCCTCTCATATATTCACCTCGTAAATTATAAAAGCTATTCTTTAAAAGTTAATCCAATCATGCGCTAATATTAGCCTACCCTGTGGATCTCTTAGCCTAACTTAATTTGAATCCCCCAGACAAAACAGTAATTTGCTTTCTTTTTTCACTCTCCTTGCGTATTTTTTTATCTTTATGTCCGCTTTAGAGATAATTTGTAAACTCTTAATTTTAGAAAATCTAACATCACTTCACCCATCTCTGTTGTTAACTCGTTTTTTTTTTTTTTGCTTGAAAGATACTTCTATTACTCGCCGAAACATATCAATGCATTGCACACCACTCCAATGGTGGCACTGTCGGAGGGTCCTTTAAATGCACCGTCGCAATTAACTTTTAGGTACCCCATCGGAGGGAGCTTCCAGTTGATGATCTGATTAACATTATGCAACGGACCCCTGCAAATACAGTTGGTTTCTCATGAGCACCCCAGAATTCATTGTCGCTACTCATCGCCATCAGAATAACAAGCTCCGGGTTGGGGTCCTTGTGACTGAAAACTTTTTCATTCCTCTCTTTCCATATATACCAGAGGAGCCAGCAAACCAGTGACATGTCTTGGCTAATGAGAACGTAGGACTTGTTATAATCATCCACCAAGCGTTAAAATTGGTCACAGCCAAACTCTACCACCAAGAGAACACCTGAACCAAATACACCTAGTCCATGGACGGTGAAAAAACAAATGTTCAATGGTTTCCCACGAAACCCCATACCTCCATTACATTTTGCATCAGTAAGGGTCTCCTACGCCTTCCAATGGATCTTGCAGCCTAATGCCTTGCCATCCCACCAAAAATTAGCAATAAGGGAATTCAAATCTTTGCACGTTTTGCATGGAAATTTGAAGCAATTCATGGGGTAAATTAGGAAAGCCTGGACAACCGCTTTGATCATAACTCCCTGCCTGCAAAGGAAAGTAAAGAGTGTTCCCAGCCTTGTATTTTATTCGCAACTCGTTCTCTGATATAGGCTAAGGCCTGGTGCTTAGTTTCCCCCATCCATATGCTTGGGATTCCAACGTATTTACCAGGATCATCAGTTGCTGGGATGCCCAGAGTTTGACCCACCCTTAGCTTGACCATCTCTGTGGCATTAGACGAAAAAAAGATGCTTGACTTGTCAAGATTTGCTGCCTGACCCGAGGCATTACAATACATTCTCAAGATTTTGGCTAGTTCAAGACAATTCTTTCTCACGCATAAAGAGAAGTGCATCATCAGAAAAGAAGCTATGAGTTAGCTCAGGACAGATGAGACTTAGTTTGATTCCTTAAAATCGTCCGTCTTGCTGGATTTTACTAATCATAGTAGAAAGAACCTTCGCAACAAGAATGAATAAATATGGTGATAGAAGATCACCTTGGCGCAAGGCCTTTCCCAGCATAAAAGAGTCAACATCCTCCCCAGAGATGCAGATGTTTAACGTAATCGAGTTCATACAACGCATGATAAGAGTTACCCAGTTCTGAAAAAAGCCATACCACAGTAAAACTGACTCCAAAAAGTCCCATTCAATTCGGTCATAAGGCTTGCTCATATCCATCTTGAGAGCAAATTCATTTTTACCCCCATATTTCTTATGCCGCAGATAGTGATAGACCTCATGAGCAATAATAATATTATCCTGGATACATCGACCTGGTATAAAGGCACTTTGAATTTGGGAAATGCAGCTATCAAGAAGAGGGCGCATCCTATTGGCAATTATCTTCAAGATAATTTTGTAGGAAAAATTGCATAGACCAATGTGCCTAAATTAAGTCACATGTTCAGGGCTAGCCACTATGGGAACAAGAGTTATATGAGTTTCATTAATACCATGCAAAACAGAATTTCCTACAAAAAAAATCTCGTACCATAGAGCAACTTGAATCACCAATTTCAGGGCATGGAGTACGATAGAATTTACCAGAAAAAATGTCAGGGCTCGGAGCTTTCATACTCCCCAAATTGAAGGCAGCAACTGGGATTTCTTCATTAGTGATAGGCACCAATAGAGCCTGGTTCATCTCATCAGTAATCCTCCACTAGACAAAGCTCAGTACTTGTTCCATGTCCCTCATTTCTGAAGCCGATAAGAGAGTTTTGAAGAAATTGGTAATATTAAGGGAAATTGCCTCTTTCTCCAAAAAGCCAATTACCTGAATCATCTTTAAGGCACTTAATACTATTGACCTGCCTCCTCTTAATGGTTGAGAGATGAAAGAATTGTGAATTTCTGTCTCCTGCAACTAGCCAATTAACTTGAGAGCGTTGTGACTAGTACTATTCTTCCCTTTCAAAAGCTCTTTCTAGCTGCATTTTTAACATTAGAAATATAGTGGGCACTCGTGGAGTCAAGAACGCCATGCTTAAGTGAAGCGAGTTGAGATTTGAGCTACTCAATAGTCCTTACATTGTTTGGGAACTCCCTTCTACTCCACTTGATTAACTCACGCTTGCAGTTTGTCAGATTACCAAGAAACGATTCAACCGGTGTGGAGCAACTTACCGAGAAAGTGCGCCGGCTATTCTTGATGACCTATAAGTAGTTCTCGTGATCTGCCTATATAGCTTCAAATGTAAATGCCCGTGTCCGTTGGTGACCATCAAAAAAGTAATGAATGAGTAGAAGGTGGTGGTCCGGCCCTACTGGCTCAAGGTGAAAGACATGAAGATTTGGAAATTGTTCTCTCAACTGTAAGTTCCCAAATGCCCTGTCTGTGTGTTCTCTAATAGTATCCTGACCTTCTCGGGTATTACACCAGGTAAAACGGTAACCATTAAATCCCAAATCCATGAGGTTGCAGCCTTCAACAAAGCATTGAAGTTGAGAATCTTTCTCCAGGCCTGAAGTATACCACCCCTTTTCTCCTCCTGAGCCAAAATATCATTAAAGTCACCCAAGCAAAGCTTGTAGTCAAAAAATACCACAGCAACCTGGTACATTAAAAAGCAGACGATGTGAGTCGCGTTGAAGGACACTGTCCTTAAGAGTTATTCTGCGACATCGGTAGAGAGGAAGCGGCACTCCTCTAGATTAAACAAACCCTTCTTGATTTGTATCAAGACAACAGAACTGGCGAAATGTATTGGTAACAGCAGCACACAAACACAAAGAGATGGAGCAGAAGGGAGAGTTTTTCGTACATTCCGATTGCTCCATCTCTCACTTATTTATAGCCACGAATCGAAGAGTGAAAAGGCACACACACACCGGAAAACACATCCCTTGGAGACTAAAGAGACACACTGAACAGAATGAGTCTCTTAGGCAAACGTTTGACTGTTGGCTATTTTTTGGTCTTGAAGGGAAATGATTTTTGAAGCGATGTCCAAAAATATTTTCATAAAAAGTTCCACTACCACGTTTAACTCACACACAGGGGGGATTGGTGGACTTCAACTATGTTTGCCTTTTGGTGGCCCGTTATTGTGCACGCGAGCTCACCACTCTTCTAGGCCTCTTTACAAGCCCAGGATAGTGTAGTAATATATATAGACTTGTGTTCTCTTACTCCCAAGCAATGTGGGACTTGTTTCTTTGACACACCCACTAAAATATTCATATTTTACAACAATCCCCCACATGTGTCAAAGAAACCTACTATGTTACCCGCACAAATATAACCATTGTATATGGTGGCCTTTTGAACTATGAACTAGATCTAGACCGATAACACATGATACATAGAGATGTTAGTGGTCCTATAGACTATACCATCTCTTTTTTGCCATTTACGGTGGTTTTGCGCGTTATGTCGGCCATGCGCATGCCTGGTGCGTAATAAATGCTCTAGAGATTTTGCCACAATCTCATAGGAGTGGCCACACTTCATATTCATAGAGGTGATTTCATGTAAATGTACCTGCACTATGCACACTGTTTTGTTGAACTATGAAATTATTAAGAGCTTTGCTCAACCTACAATAATACAGTCTAACACATTCAAAGTGTCACAGGAAGGAACATAAAATATATTTGTGCTAATCATAATTGAGGAACGACTTGTTCTTACCCATTGAACCTTCTTTATGGGATCACCAATCACAAAGGTTGGGTTGTCATCTCTGTCAATTAGTAGTTGGTTTTAGTCCCATTCCTCTTGACATTTCAATAATCATTTTCCTCCCAAAGGGTTTTGTTAATGCATCTGCTAAATTCATTTCTGATTTTATATAATTGATTGAGATAACACCATCCTTTAGCAACTGTCTTATAATATTATGTCTCAATTGTATATGTCTACTTTTACCATTAAAGGTTTTGTTCTTAGTCGTGGCTATCATGGCTTGATTATCACAGTGTAATGACATTGACAGTGTTGGTTTGTCACCTAGAGAGAGATTCGCTAAGAAGTTTTTCTATCACTCAGTCTCAGTACCAGCCAATTCCATAGCAACAAACATAGAGTCCCTTAAAGACGGTGTTATAATGCTTTGCTTGGCTGATTTCCATATGAGTGCACCACCACCAAGAATGAAGACATAGCCACTAGTGGATTTTGTTTCATTTGAATCTGAGATCCCGTTGGCATAACTGTATCCCTTTAATATAGCGGGAAATCCACTATATTATATATCATAATTCATGGTACCTCTCAAATATCATAATAATTTTATAAGTGCCTCCCAATGTTTACTGCCTGGGCAGTGAGTATACTTGCTCAATCTACACACAACATATGCTATGTCTAGCCTAGTATAGTTCATTAAATGTAACAGGCTCCCAATAATTTGTGCATATTTAGATTGAGCTATTGGATCTCTTTTGTGTTTTGTCAAATGCATGCTACTATTATAAGGAGTACTTAGAGGATTTTCATCAAATAGTTCAAACCTTCTCAAAATATTTTCAATATAATGTTCTTGAGAAAGTTGAATCTCATTCATTCCTTATGATTTTGACACCCAAAATTACCTTTGCTTCACCAAGATCTTTCATATCAAAATTTGAAGCAAGAAAACTTTTTTCTCAAGCATAACATTTAAACTAGTACCAAAGATAAACATATCATCCACATACAAGCAAATAATTACACAATTGCCATTCACAATTTTTTGTATAAACACATCTTTCTACTTCAACAGTAGAGAATCCACCACTTATCAAAACTTCATTTAATTTTTCATGCCGTTGTTTAGGTGCTTGTTTTAGGCCATATAATGATTTAACTAACTTACAAACTTTGTTTCTTACCCATGAACTATACATCCTTCAGGTTGAGCCATATAAATTTCCTCTTCTAAGTCACCATTTAAAAAGGCTGTTTTGACATCCATTTGTTGAATAACAAGATTATGAATTGATGCTAAAGCAATAAGGACTCTAATAGAGGAAATTCTTGTCATAGGAGAAAAGGTATCAAAATAATCTATATTCTCTTTTTGGGTATAACCTTTAACTACTAGTCTAACCTTATATTTATATATAGACCCAACAGGAAAATATTTTTTTTCTAAACACTCACTTACAACCAATAGGCTTTGCTCTTGAAGGTAAATATACTAAAACTGAAGTTTTGTTTTGATTCAAAGAATCTATCTAAGCTTTAATAGCTTCCTTCCAAGAATTTGCATCCGGAGAGGAAACAGCTTCATAAAAATTCCTAGGTTTATTTTTTACTAGATAAGTGTAAAAATCATCTCCAAAATATGTTTCTTTTCTTTATCTTTTGCTTCTCCATAAATTTTCAACTAGATCGTTATTTGAATTTTGTTCAGACAAATTTTCAACCCTTCTAGGAATTTGCTCAACTTTTAAAGGAAAAATATTCTCAAAAAATTCTGCACCTTTTGTTTCAATAATTGTATTATGTTCTAAAATATCACTTTTCAAAACTAGAAAACGATAAGCGGAATTTTGTAAAGCATAAGCAATAAACATGCAATTAGCAGTTTTCAAATCAATCCTTTTTCATTTAGGATCAGGTAATAGAACTTTTGCAAGACACCCCCACACTTTTAAATATTTCAAGTTAGGTGTATATCCTTTTCATAACTCATAAGATGTTTTCTTGGTTTTCTTATAAGGTATTTTGTTTTGTAGAAAACATGTAGTTAACAAGGCTTCATCCCATAAATTTTCAGGTGCGCCAAAACTTACATGTAAGGCATTCATCATTTCTTTCAAAGTTCTATTTTTCCTTTCTGCTATCCCATTAAACTCAAATGAATATAGGGGTGTTATTTCATGAATTATGCCGTCTTTCTCACAAAAGTCATTTAATGGTAAATATTCTCCTCCTCTATCAGATCAAATTCTTTTGATTTTTCTATCTAACTGATTGTTTGCCTCTGCCTTGTGCAAAGTAAATTTTCCAAATGCTTCATCTTTGTTCCTTAATAGGTATACTTTAGTATATCTAGAAAATTCATCAATGAAAGTTATATAATATCTTTTTCCACCTCTAATCTTAGTTTGTTTTAAATCCCCTAAATCAGTATGAATTAGTGATAATAACTGATTATCTCTTTGTACGGGGAAATGAGTTCTTTTAGACAATTTAGTTTCTGCACAAATTTCACATTTATCTATCATAGCATCCTTAATTCCAGAAATAAGATTTAGATTTTGTAATCTTTTCAGGTACGACTTATTAACTGTCCTAATCTAGCATACCACACATCAAAGGAATTAATCAAGTAAGTAGAAGAAGATGCACTTTCATTATTTTCAGTAACACTTAGTACAAAAAGACCCTGATTACAATAACCCCTTCCTATCAGAACATTGTTCTTTGTCATAATGATCTTATCAAATTCAAATGATACCTTAATCCCAAATTTTCCTAATAAAGCTACAGATATCAAATTTGTTCTAACTTTAGGCACATACAAAAACATCACTTAGTGCTAATGTCTTTCCTGATGTGAGCTTTAATACTACCTTCCCTTTTCCTTGAACTTTTGCAGTTCTTGAGTTAGTCAAATAAATGTGATCTTCTCCTTCTTGGAATGAGGCAAACATACATCTCCTTATTTGCACATATGTGCTTGGTAGCTCCAGAGTCTACCACCCATTTCTTCACATCAGAGACTAGTAAGGCTTGATAGACTACTGCAATAATAACTTCATCATCACTGTTTTCATCTCTTTCAACCAAATTTACACTTGGCTTTGGAGGATTTTCATCTCTTTTATGTTTTTCAATTTTTTGCCTTTTTCCTACCTTGAGTGGCAAAGTGACCTGGCTTGCCACAGAAATAACAATTGCCTTTCTTCTTGAATTTGGGGTTAGAATCATTGGGCTTGTAATCAGACTTCTTTTTGTACAGGTGTTTAAAGTCACACCTCTTGTTGTGCGACTTTGCTTCCACTAAATTGGCTTTTGTAGTCATTTTCTTTCCCTTTACTATTGGATCGCTTTTCTGTTGGTATCTTCAATAATGGTGTGTGTAATTGATCCGTTAGTGACAATTACTTCTGCTTATACTGCTTATACTTTAATTGTTGTTTGTAATCATTCCATGTTTCTGGCAGCTTTTCAATCAGGACTCCTACCACAAATTCATCTGGAAGATTGATCTTTTCAGTCCGGAGTTCTTCTAGTAGTTTATGACACTCATTGATTTGTAATTTGATATCTTTATCCTCAACCATTTCCCATTTGTGGAAATTCCCCACAACAAACTTTTGATTTCCAGCGTCTTCAGTAGTGTATTTTAGGATAAATGACTCCCAAATCTTTCGTGCCTCTTTGTAGATACTGTAAACATCGAACAGATCATTAGACAAAGTACTTATAAGGTTGTGTCTACAATCCTTATTTGTATATGTCCAAGAATCCTTCATAGCTTGGTCAGATTCTGATGAAGGTTCTGGTTGATTGAGAGCAACAGCTACCCTGTGCATATCGAGAACAGAATAAACTCATTCCTACCAACGGCTAAAATTTTTTCCATCAAAGACATCAATCTTGGAGGAGTCGGGAAAAGGCTTCAGAATCAGCATTGTAAAAGGCTTCGCTTGTGGATTGGAATTAGCATCATGATTCTCAGGGACATTGTTGGCACCGTGGTTTTCCATATTCGCAGGTGGGAGTAACTCTTAAGATTGTAGTTGAAAAACACAACAGCAACATAGTACAATAAAAAACATGCAATTTGAGTCACGTCGAAGGACACTATCCTTAAAATTTATTTTGCGACCACTGGCAGAGAGGAAGCTACACTCCCCATGATTAAACAAACCCTTCTTGATTTGTATCAAAGCAATAGAACTGGCGAAAGGTATTGATAACATTAGCGCACAAACACAAAGGGATAGAGCATAAGGGAGAGTTTTTTGTACATTCCGATTGCTCCATCTCTCGCCTATTTATAGTCACGAATCAAAGAGCGAAGATGCTCACACACACCAGAAAACACATCCCTTGGAGACCAAGGAGACACACCGAATGAGTCTCTTGGGCAAACATTTGACCGTTGGCTATTTTTCAGTCTTGGAAGGAAATGATTTTTGAGATTTACCGGTAAGTCTCAATAAATAGAAATATTTTTAGACGTTTAACCCGTGTGCAGAGGGGAATTGCCAAATTTCAATTACGTTTGCTTTTTAATGGCCCGTTATTGTGCATGCGAGCCCACCACTCTTCTAGACCTCTTTACAAGCCCATGATAGTGTGGTGATATATATAGGCTTGTGTTCTCTTACTCCCAAGCAGTGTGGGACTTATTTCTTTAACACACCCACTAAAATATTCATATTTTACAACAAAGCTAAGAGGTATTGACATTCATGCTAATTCGTCGAACCTCATTCCAGCATGCTAGTCTATTCTCTTCCTTAGTAGGGCCACAAATAAATGTGAAATAAGCAGGAGAGTCAATGGTTGTTGTCAAGACACTAGTGTGGATGATATTAGGAGATGAAAAGAGAATATTAGCTGAAATATCTTCAGCCCGCTAGAGCGCTAAGCCTCGACTATGATGAATTGGATCCACAACCCACTCCTTAAAGAAGCCACACCTCTTTTTAACCTTCCTTACCACTCTAATCTTCCGTTTAGTTTCCATTAAGAACACAATTTGGGGTTTTTGTTGAAAGCATTCTTCCTTTAAATTCCTGGCTATCAAGGAAGTGCCTAGACCTTAACAGTTCCAGGATAAGATATTCATGGCAAACCGGTGGCTAGTCCCATCCAACCACCAGCATTTTAAGGAGAAGAGATTGAAGAATCAACATCATTACCACTACTTGTACTCAACCAGCTATCTGGAAAATCAAGTTCACTAGTAACAACATGATTTTGAACCATACCTACTATATTCGGTAAGTGCCACCATCGAAGGTGTTGTTTTAAAATTTGAAAGCCCTTCTAAAGACCTCTCTGGGCATGAACAACCGCTTCCCCACCCATATTCGCAGCATCTACTTCAGTGAATGAAAGTTTCCTTTTTCTCTTAATTTCCTCTCTGTCAATATCGTCACTTAAGGGTGTTTAATATGGATCTCGTTAAACTTAACTGTGACTACAGAGATAGGAGACAGTCCGTGAAATGGGATTATCACATGTTTATTGGGCTCATCTTCACTAGGAAATTGGATGTCATACATAATTTGTTCTTTCAGGCTTGAAGGGAACTCTACACCAGTTCTCGTGCTTTCAATGTGGGCCTATGGTAAAATTATAGTGCAAAGATTATTTGAAACCTCTAACTTGTCATGTGTCTTAGAAAACACTACCTCTTCAACATTTGGAATATTCTCTGCCCGTGGATTTCCTTTTTGACCTCCAGAATCACCTCCTTCCCTATTTAGAATATTCCTTGCATGTGGACCTCCTCCCAAGACTCCAGAATTACCGCCTTCCATTTCTTCCGTAATCCTTGGTGTGGTTTTTATTATTATTGACTCAGGATTTTGGTGGGGGATTTCCTCATTACTGCTAACAATTTTAATCCCTTGATTGTCACAATTCTTCCTTATCTCAGGCTGAGACCCTTGGTTTCCAAGGTTAGATATCATCCCTACCGGCGACCTGGTTCATTAGAAATAGTGCGACTGAGCCTGGTTCTATTTCAGTTTGCCTTCCACCCATTATTCCTTTTAGACTTCCACAACATCCTTAAATGTTCGCACTATGGAGTACTCAACCTGTTTCCAAATTCACTTTCTAACTCAGCCTCCTCCTCCAAACTCCTGGTATCCTTGCGCCCTCATAACTCATGACTGATATGGCCACACCAGTAACAAAAATTTGTATTCTTTCATAACGAACCGTAACCCAGGCTGGGTCCTTCTCGTTGAGCGGAACCCAAAAACCCGAAGTTAGAGGTTCATCTAATTATATAATCGAACATACTCGAACGAAGCTTCACACAAGCTTCCCATCAACCACAGGTTTTTTATACATCATCGTCTCACCCACTATATTGCCTAAGGTCATAGATTCTTCAGGATCAAATGCCCCAAAGGAAGGCCATGGAAATGAACCCAAAAAGGTGAAAAATTAAAATTGACGTCCTTCAGTGCCATATAATCTTCCCATATTTGCAAGTTTACCGGTTGGCCCTGTATCGACCATGGCCTTCCTTTGAGTATACGTAGTAGTTACGTACATAGTCGTCAATTTTATCGAATCTGAAGAGGAATATAAGTTGACTCTGATCAAGTTCATGAACCTCCACATCCTCATCCACTTGCCACCCTTTCTTGATCATCGAGACAGTCGTAGGAATATTCAAATTCTTGTTAATCATAATCTTTCAACTAGGGCACCTCTTATCTTCTCTGCTTTCCTTTCCAACTTTAGGATATCCTCCTTTGATTTTTTAATAATAATAGTGAGCCTTCTAAATATACTTTTTCTAAGGAGGAGTCAAAGAAGCGCAGTTATGTTGAGCCATGATGGTGACAGGCGAAAAAGGTAAGGTTTCATTACAGTTAATTTTGAAACTATATATATACGTATGTATGTATATTAGTTTATTTGTACTCCCTCCAATGCTTTTTATTAGGAGCATTCTCTCTCATAAATGTGGTTTTTAATATAAGGAACAAATCCTCTTTATCTAAAATTTTAAATTTGTTTTTTATTTTTACCTTTATTAAATATATGCCACTCATTACATCTGCAATAAATTTCCACCCATTATCTCTCGTGCACATTATTTCTAAATAAGGATATAATTAAAAAGTAATGTACAAAAAATACATATTTATTTCTTTTAACTAATATTTTGAATCACACGATTTTAGTAGTTATTCCTTATAAAAAGGACCGAAGGGATTATAATATAAAGATAAATGTCAAATAATACCCCTCTAGTTCTCTTATGTTAAGCATTGGAGGTAATAGTATTGTATATTAAATACGGGTAAAATTGAAAAATTGTTAAATTTTAGAGTTAACAAAGTTCAAGAGTTTTCTTGTTTTGTATGAAATATGATACGACTAGAGTTGTGGTCTTTTTGTCCTGGAATCGGATTGCAGTCGAATCTTTAAAGAATGATGAGTCAAGAGTTTGGAGAAGGAAATTTTGAAGGTATCACCAATGAAATTTTGCTACTTGCTGTATCGGGGATTGGGATGTGCAACTAACTCATGTGGTGTAGCCGTTAATCAAATGAAGTTGCAGATTCTCTTGTAAAGACGGGCTCTTCAATCTAGTGCATGTTTAGGAAACCCCTTATCATAGTTTCAGCAAGTCGGAATAAAACTCCTTTCACATACTTATCTTATAAATCTTAAAATCACTTTTTTAAAAGCTAAAACAAACACATACCCACAAAAGGACTGGTTTTGTTTTTTCTGAGTCTCCCAGCTCTGTTGCAAATCTAGTAAGGCAGGAACCTCGGCATTGTATAGGACTCTGTAATTGCACTTATGCTCTGGACATTATCCCAAAAAAATTATCTTCTTTAATAATAAAAAATGGCAATAGTCTCTCAACACATTAATAAATGTGGTAGCATATTTGCATTTTGAATAACATCTCTCAGCACGGTTAATTTTCATCCCTGTTTTTCCCCTTGCATTCTTTATCCTCATCCATGTTTCTCTCTGCCATACCTACAAGATACGGTGACTCTTTTGGGTAGGTTTTCATTGTTTTTATTTCCCCCGGCCCCTTCTTTCATCTACTATTTTCCCTTCATCTTTCTTTTTCTTTTGTTATGTTTTTCTTCTTCTTCAGTCATCATCTCATTTGCCTCTCTTCTTTGAGTTTACACTTCAAAGGCTCAAACCATAGGAAACACACTATCCTGTTTTTTTTTTTCTTTCTTTCAAAAGCTAAGCTATAACGTTCTTCAGCACTTGGAGGGGGGAAAAAATCTGGGTAACCCAAAAAACCTAGCAAATTACTCAAGTTCCTTATGGTTTATACCGGTTTGTGTTGGAACACCTTGGTTCAACATCCTCCTTGAGTTAGTCCAAGGTTATCAAATCTGGACCGACCTTTGAACCGGTCAAGGTAATGAGTAAAGAGTTAGTGGGTCAGCTCAAAGTCAACCTAGAGCCATGACATCGGGGAATAAAAAATTAAAAAATAATTTAAATTCTCATCATAGTATCATACAATTCTAAATCAATTTAATACCTTGAATCACTAATAAAATAATCATATATTTTTCTAACATCCATTACAAATTTTTTTTGACACATTGACATCTAGTATCAATCGATGATCTAATGACATTATAATCAATAATCATAAATATTCTTTCTAGCAAATTATCAAAATAGATAGATAATAACAAAAGATTCCTACTTATATTCCTTTAATCATTAAACTAATAGCCATTAACATAAAAACATCATAGATTTTAACTAATAATGTCATAAAAAATTGTTATTGTTTTAATAAGGTAACTAGGTCAACCAAGTAACTCGTTTGGGTTGACTGGGTTGAGCCAGGGTTAATTTCATGGCCCGGTCGCCAATTTCCTGGTTGACCTGGCCGGTTTGATCCGGGTTTGATAACTCTGAATTAGATTATCAATTGGACCAGATAAGTGGCCAGGTCGCTGTGGGCTGGTTATATATATATATATATAAATATATATATATATATATATATATTTATCAAGTATTGATATACTCTTACTAAAGATAATCATGTTAAAGAAATGTTGGCATATCTTATAAAGTAGTAAGGATTCAAATCTTGTTTGAACCCTTAGTCTGTTTTGCATTACTTCCTCGTGTCTCTCTTTCAACGGGTTGGTTCAATATATATGTGTGTGTGTAATAATTTAGTGCATCTTTTTTCATTTTCACTGCTTATTCATATCTCTCTTATTTTCATAGTTCTCTGACCCGGACCGGACCGGCCGAATCGGCCTGAAAACCGGCGACCCGGGCACTAAATCGGTCCAGTTCGGTGACCCGGTCCGGGTCAACTTTTTTATTTTTTTAAAAATTTTTTTCCTTTAGAATTTCATACTATAAGCCTAAAATATTCTATTTCTCACCGGTTTGGTCCCGGTTTAGCTCCGGTTTGACTCCGGTCTGACCCACTAACCCTTGACCCAGTACCCCGACCGGTTCACTGACCGGTCCGGGTTTAATTACCTTGCTTATTTTTTCCCACTTATTTTCTTTCATCTATTTTCCTACTTTTCTCTCTCACATTCATCATATTCATAAGGGTTATATGTATAAAAACAATTGTATTTCTTGCCCATTTATTGTTGTTAAATGGTTTTAGAGTTTTAGTAGTTTTTTTTTTTGGCCAGAGTTCTCGTAGTTGTTGCTTGAAGAAAAAAAAGGCACCGGAAGCAGTATTATGAACACTACTACAAAAAACCAAATCTGTGGCGCTTATAATTGCATTAGCTGTGGCGCTTGCGAAATGCCACCTATCTTAACGCTACTAAAAAAAGCTGTGGCGCTTGGAAGCGCCACAGCTATTTAAATTTTTTTTTTTAAATAGCCTCCTGTGGCGCCTGACCAACCAGGCGCCACAGGAGGCTACCTTCCTGTGGCGCCTGGTCAGCCAGGCGCCACAGGAGGCCTTTTTTTTTTTTTTTTGCGTTTTCTTTTTCTTTTCTTTCCTGTGGCCCTTTTTTTGCTTCCTGATTGTGAAGCTTTATTTTATAATGAGTTGCTTTTATGTTTATCATCTCTCAAATTTTCAATCTTTCTATTTTATATTTCAACCTATTATATATATATAATTTTCACATTTAAAATTCAAGTTCCCCAACAATAATTTTCTTACACAACAATATATTTATTGTCATTTCCTCAACAATAATGTTCTTACATTAATACTCTCCAAAGCTAACATAAAAAATATCACAATACAAGAACTTGATATGTGAACACAGTACATCAACAACTGATTAAGTAAATTAAAAGATTACTAAAAAAATTTAAACAAAGTAAGCTAGAATGAAACAATCTTCTTCTTACGTTGGTGACGCTAGCTTGAGTGACGAGGATGAGCAAATGTGAGCTGTGGAGTGGAGTAGGGATCAACTGTAGTGGGGTTCAAAAGAGGAAGAGAGATAGAGAGTATGAAGAAAAGGGAACAACTAGGAACAAAAGTGGGGACAGACGAAACAAAATGGAAAAAGGGACAAGAGAATTTAATGAAGAAGACGAGTGTGTGTTTTTGTTGTGCAAGAGAAAGTGATATCTTTTACGGGGGAGAGGCGTCAACATGAGCTAAGGAAGAGGGAATAAAAAGGAAAAAGGGAGGGAAAAGATAAAAAGTAAAGTTAAAGGAGGGAAATCTAATTGGCGGGAGAGTTGAAAAAATTCATTATTCAGCCAATTGTGGCACTTCTTTAAAGAAGTGCCACAGCTGCCCCTTTTTTTTTCTATTTAATTTTTTTTAGGACCCAATTGTGGCGCCTGGCAAGGCAGGTGCCACCTTTGGGTATGACCAGCTGTGACCAGGCGCCACAGCTGGCCAATTGTGGCGCCTGCCTTGCCAGGCGCCACAATTGTCCCCACCAGTTGTGGCGCCTGGTCCACCAGGCGCCACAGCTGGTCCCATAAATTAAAAAAAAATTAAATAAAAAAAAAGGGGCAGCTGTGGCACTTCTTTAAAGAAGTGCCACAAAATGTGCGCCACCTTTCAATCTTTTTGTAGTAGTGGAAGTAAGCCCAATAGAGAGAAGAGTGATAGATAATTGGGCTTGTTTCAATTGGGCTTGTGTAATATTACTTTTAGTAAAAACCAAATTGTATAATGTGATTTATGTTTGGATTGGCGATTGTCAATTGAGCTTTTACAAAAATAAAAACTTGTTTGGATTGACTTAAGCATAAGGACTTTTATGATAATGGTAAGAAAGAGTGGGTGGAAAAATATTTAAAAAATCAAGTAAAAATTTAAAAATTACTTTAAAATATTAGGCCCTACTGGAAAAATATTTTAGAGTGGGTGAAAATCAATATTATAAGTTTTGGGTGCTCTTTACTACTAAAAAAAATACATTAAAGGTAAAATTGTAATCAGTCTCCTAAGATTGGGTACAACTAAAAAATTATTTTAAAGAGTTAAAAGCACCAAAAAATATTTTAAAGTAAATTTTGGAGTTGAAAAAGTACATTAAAGGTAAAATTGCAATCAGTCTGATAACACACTGGATACAACTGAAAAAATATTTTAAGGGGTTAAAAATACTCAAAAAATATTTTTTGAGTGGGTACAACTAGAAAGTGGGTAAAATTGCAATCAGTTTGATAGTAAACTAGGTAGTGGGTACAACTAGAAAAATATTTTAAGGGGTTAAAAATACTTAAAAAATATTTTTTGATACTACATACTATTTAAAAAATATTTTATGGAAAAAACCAATATTATATAACTAATTTCCAGACAACTTAATCTAGCATAAAATGCCATTAGCTTCTAACAAAAGCTCCATTCTCTAACTTCTCCCAATTGAGATTTCACCAATTGGGCTTTGGCAAAAGTTCAATTGTCAATAGGCCTCTCCAAACACTCAAAAAAAATTGCTGGCTGTCAATTGAGCTTTTACCTCCTCCAATTGAGTTTATTGACCTCCCCAAACACACACTTGGTTGTTTGTCATTTTGGGCCTTCCCATCAAAAGAAAATAATTGGTTACATATACCGCCACTTGGTCTCTTGAGATCCACAACACAAAACGCAGGCAAATATGCAAATTTTTTATTTTGAATAAAAAGTCTCTTCATTTGGAGCGTATTTGATTTTTAAGGAGTGTAATTAGTTGTGGTTCTAATTACGCTTAGCAAAATATCTTAGTTTTTAGGTAACTAGGCAAACACTTGAGGATAATTAATTGTTCCTTTTGTCCAACGTTAATATGACTTAAGGGAAAAGGAGATTTTATCCTATCTTTAAATCATGAGTGAGTCCAGTCCCTTTTTTAAAATTTTTATATAAAAAAAAATCTCTTCATTTGCCCAGATAAATAAATAAATAAATAATAAAAAATCTGTTCATTTTTAATTCGTTCTTCCCATTATTTTTGTCTTTGCGCCGAAGTTCTTCCCAATATTACTGTGCAGTACTGTTGCCTTTTGGTCGTCATCACTGTACCCTCTAATCTATTGAGCGTGGAATGGCTATGGAGAAGCTTATGCATGCGGTTCGGTACCATGGCTATGGCGGAGGCCCTTCTGCCTTGAAGGTTTTTTCAGCTTCATTGTTTTCTCTGTACTCTTTACTACATTTTCTTTCTCTTCCAATTCTTGTTTAAAGGAGTTTCTTTTCCCTTTCTTTTCTCATTTAATGTTACTGATTAAAAGGAGGAAATGCGGAAGTTTAATTTGGGGTTGAACATACAAGTCTTAGTGTGTGTGGGCATTTTTTTTTTCCAAAAACAAAATCGTCAGTGATGTAGCTTTATCTTACTAACTGACTGAAATTGTGGAATATTTCGGTTCTTTGAAAGTCCATGGTTTCTCATTGGAATAAGAATCAATGTTCTTTTTTGGTGAACAGAAACATGTGTATTTTATACATCAGTGGAATGTAATCATTGATCATTGGTTTGCAGTATCTTTATTCTGAAGGATATTTGCAGGTTCTATAGATTTTATTTTGTCATCAGTTTAGTGTTTAATAGCTGCATTGAGGGCTTCGCCATATATGTCATATGTATTTAGACAGATATGCATAGGGAAAACAAGAAAAAGAAAGGGCAATGTTACGAGTCTCATATTTTGAAGCCTCTCTCAAGTGTAGTGTGGCTTTCAGGCTCTTTCGCCTAATAGACTATTCTTATGGGATTGGACTCTCCCTTCGAACTTATGTTCATAACATAGGTACTTTCATTGAGAGCTTGGTATTCATGGAGAGGGCCCCCCATGGAGGATTTTGACTGGCCGGCGGCCCAGTGAAGTGCTGTGGTGTGGAGCTGTTGGGACATCGGCTCTCGAAGGGGATGCATTATTATGAGACCCACATCAGGGAGTTTCACAAGTGTGGTGTCCTTTATAAGTCAAGGGGCCTCCCTTTTGACTTGTGTTCATAATAGGCAACTTTGGGGTTACTGTGCGGAGATTTTGTATCACTTTGGCCCTAATTCCTCTTGTGCATTTTGATATTAGGAAAAGGACCTCGATCAAAAAAAAAAAAAAAAGGAAAAGGACAAAAAAACTAAAGAAAAGAATAATAAAGAGTACGGGAATTCTCTGGTTTTGGATCATTCATATGTCATTTGCTGAGATTTGTTTAGTTGTGTTTGAATCCACATCTCTGTAGATAAAAAATGAGTAGATTTTATGATAAGCATTGACTGTTTGAGGAAGTGATAATAGATAATGATTTCATTGGCTGAATGATTCCATTGGAGACATGAATTGATAGGGTCCATGCTAAGAGAAAATGTCTATTTTACCATTTACCAATAATGGTTTTTTTTTGGGCAACTACCAATAATGGTATTGATGTTTTATGCTTTTATGCTTAATGCAGCATGAACAAGTTCCAATACCCACTCCAAAAAAAGATGAGGTTTTGATCAAAGTGGAAGCATCTAGTATAAATCCATTTGATTGGAAAGTTCAAAAAGGCATGTTGTGGCCAATTTTACCTCCAAAGCTCCCTTACATACCCGGTACTTTCCTTTCTGTAACCTTCATGTAAAATATACTTGAGCGTCTGTACTTAAATATGTACAAAACTCTCCTATTAGTAGTTTCATGTAGTTTTCTTTCGTATCACTTTCATAATACGACTGCACAATTTCATATCCAAGTTGATATCAAGAGCTTCAAATATATGCCACTAGTTCTGGTGTGGCTTATCAGTTCAACTTACCGTAGGGTTTACTAATTTGAATTTTGCACTAGCAATCTTTGTAAAGCGCTGAATTGAAAATACTTCATGCCAAAGCAGGAGTCGATGTGGCTGGAGATGTCGTTGAGGTTGGTTCAGGTGTTATAAAATTCACGCCTGGAGACAAAGTTGTAGCTGCTGTTAATATCCTGGTAAGTTGTCTTGTGCATAATTTTATTTTTGTCCATCCTGTTCATTTAAGCTGAACACAACTGATATCTTCTATCTCTTCTATCATTTGAGGTAATTTATTTATTGCTTTTTGTATTGATTTTTTCACATATCTAATCGCGTACTGCATTTTGTGGTTATTTAAATACTCTTGGTTCACACTGCCAGTCTCATGGTCTTTTAGTATAGCTGATCTTCTTTTGTTCAGAAAACTGTCTTGTTAGATTTAGAATTATGAATGAAAATCATTCGTAGGCATGCATTTAACTACTTGAGATTTCAGGATTAAGTGGTTCCCCCATTTGCATCAAAGCTTCCTTTACTAAATGGTCAGTATGTAGATTGGTCCTCACAGCTTTGGTTCTCCTGAAAAAAAGAATTTGAATTTTAGCATAAAGTTTTGATGTGCATATTGTTTTTTCTTTTTATCTTTCAAATACTAGAAGGCTATGTTAAAACTGTACAGAAAAGAAACCAGCTAATCAACGTTGAAAAACTGCAATTGAAGTTTGTAAGTTAATTCCAATCAAGCATTCATGATGGTGATGGAGTTTCTTAAGAGAGGTTTAAAAGAGTGGAATCTACATGTTTCCAGGGAGATTAGGATTGAAAAAATAAATTATAAACGTTTGACTTTTAAAATAAGTTTTCTGTAGGCCACAAGGGTAGTAGATCTGATTTAAGGAATGAGTTTGAAGAGATACTGTCATGCTAGCTTGCCGGGGGAACCATCTGCAGGAAGAAACCTAGGTTTTCATAGGTCAAGGATCATGATGCTTGATTTTAAGCTTCTGACACATGCGCATGTGTAATTAAATAGTCTCTTATACTAATCAAATATTTGATTATAGAATTTGTTAAAAATCATTCATGCAACTCTGATGTAATCATTGATGCAAGAAAAAATTATGTGGTTCTGTGTAGTCTCTGATATATCAATTGGTGTGGAACTCGTTATGTGATAGGATTTTGCTGATACTTGGGTGTTCTGCTCTTTGCTTATTGGAAGAAATTAATCAAGATTAGTTAGCATTGGATCTGAGTCTTTTTGGCTGTCTTTTATTTCTATTTGCATATGTTTTTTGTTCGTTCGTTTGATATTTTTCCCTGCGGCCTTGGGGCGGGGGGGTTAAAAAAGAAATGAAATTTTGGCAGATAGAAGGCAGGAAAAGCTATTTGGGCTAAATTACAAGTATGCTTTTTGTTTTTCCTATTTCTGTTTTGTATTTCCTTCTTTTTCTCTGTTTTCATTAAGTATTGACCAAGCAAACACCTGCATGTTTTGTATTTAAGCCTCTAAGGTATCTGATCCTCAAATTCAACAAGCCGAAGCTTAGTAAATTGATGTAATCATGATGTGAGTATACCATTAGTTGGCTAACAACTTGGATGATTTAATTCTTTTAGATTTTCTGAATCATTTGCTGTACTATTTAGGTTCTCGCTTTCTATATATGACCTTAGCATCAATTCTGTTTTATCTCTCCTAGACTTGGAAGTTTAGTTTTGTTCCATCTCCTCAAAATATTTTCCCTTGAAGTATCGCGGTTATTTGCACATAGTAAGAGGGTTTCTATGAAAGAGTAGTTACAATGCACATGATTAAAAATGATATTTCAGGAAAATTAAGACACATTTATTACAATTAACTAACTTCATTAATATCTATAAACTAGTTATCTAACTCTTGGGTTATAATGTTGTATGGTAGAATGGAGGCGCACTAGCTGAATTTGCTGTTATCAAAGAGAGTGTCACTGCATCAAGGCCACCTGAAATCGTAGCATCAGAATGTGCCGGCTTGCCAGTTGCTGGCCTCACGGCTCACCAGGCGCTCCAATCTGTGGGGATTAAACTTGATGGAAGCGGTGAACGGAAAAACATATTGGTCACTGCTGCATCAGGTGGTGTAGGTCACTATGCAGTTCAACTGGCAAAGCTGGGAAACACTCATGTGACAGCTACCTGTGGAGCCCGAAACCTTGAGCTAGTCAAAAGCCTAGGAGCTGACGAAGTCATCGACTATAAGACCCTGGACGGTGCCTTCTTGAAGAGTGCATCAGGTAAGAAATATGATGCAGTGATACACTGTGCAATGGGGATTCCTTGGTCCACTTTTGAGCCTAACCTGAGCAATAATGGGAAGGTTATAGATGTAACTCCTAGTCTGAGTGCAGTGATGACATTTGCCCTCCAGAAACTTACCTTCTCCAAGAAGCAACTTGTGCCTCTTCTTTTGAATCCAAGAGGAGAGAACCTTCAGTATCTGGTTGATTTAGTCAAGAGTGGGAAGCTTAAGACTGTTATAGATTCTAAGCATCCTCTGAACAAGGTTGAAGAAGCCTGGGCTAGAAGTATTGGTGGTCATGCTACTGGGAAGATCATTGTGGAGCTTTAGATGTTTATTATGTGATTTTTTTTAATGAGTAAGATCTCATTTGATTTGTCTGTGTCTTTAATATTACAAATAATTTGTATATTTTTATTTACGATGGAAAGCCTTTGGGATTTTTTTTGTGTGGTTTCAAATGAGCCTTATTCAAAAGTTGAAGCTATGGCAATTCAAATAAGTGTTTTTCACATAAGTTGAGACAAAACTCCTTTAATATATTTACCTTATATATTGTAAATTACGATTTAAAAGCATTTATAAGTTAAAATTAAGTTATCTCAAACAAACACTAAGCAAAAATTGAGAGAAGTTGAAGCTTCTTCTTCAAGACAAGAAGATGGGACTGTAACCTTAATTTAAACCCTGCAACCCAATCATGACGTTGATGTGTCTTTAATTACCTGCACTTGCCCTTCAAGTCTTGAGGAAAACTCTTGTGATTGATGCTGGGGATAACAATAATATAATACTATATGTGAATGTTTCAATACTATATTATATATAAATAAAACTGCAAATATTATAAATACAAATTATAGTTAAATATATAATAGAAATAATTTTTTTTTTCAAATTTTTGAATAAAGAATATAATAATTAATAATCAATATTTACATAAATAATAAAATTAAAAATAAATATTTATTATATGTTTGTGTTTGTATAATATAAAATTAACAGTTAAGGGTAAGATAATTAAACCTGGACTGGTCAGTGAACTAGCCAGGGTATTGGGTCAAGGATCAGTAGGTCAGACCGGAGTCAAACTGGAGGTAACTCGGGACCAAACCGGTGAGAAATTGAAGATTTTAGGTTTATTAGTATGAAATTCTAAAGAAAAAAATAAAAAAAATGATTTTTTTTTTTAAAAATGAAAAATTTGACCCAAACCGGTTCACTGGACCGTAACTGTCTACCGGCTAGTGGGCCGATTTCCCGTCCGGACCAGCCGATCTAGTCCGGGCCTGATAAGCCTGGTTAAGGGTATATGGGATTAGAACTGGGAGACTCAAAGGACCTTATATATACCTGAGACATCAAAAGAAAGAACAATTAAATTTAAATTACAAAATGGATAAAGAAACAAAAAAAATGTTATATTTTTATGTGAATTGAAATATTATATATACACGTATACGTATATTTAATTTTGTAGATAATCATTAACATTTTGCCATACGAGACATCCTAGCTTTTTATTGCACTAAAAACAGAAGGGTGTATTATTGTGACCTTTGCCATATGTTAACTATAAATAAGTATTCCTTCTGTGTTTTATGTAAGATCCTTCTGGGTTTTTATAGCTTTTTATTGCACTAAACCCAGAAGTGGACAACAGAAGGGTGTATTATTGTGATCTTTCATCTTTGCCATATGTTAACTGTTGTCCACTTGGTTGAATTTATGTAAGATCTTCATCTTGACAACTTTGACCATAAAGACCCCCCAAAAAAATTAGACATTAGAAAAAAAAAAACTATAAGGATAATGCAACTGAAGAAAAACATGGTAATATATCATCAATGGATCTACCAGAGAAAGGGGGAAGCAGGAAGGAAATTTGAAGATGACCTCTGTAACAAACGTGGAGTATAGCAGAGCGCATTGCATTGATCCTATCTTCCTTCCAATCAATTTCTTGTAAAATAAAACAGTAAAGAATAACGTAAACTTCTGGCTCAGATTCACATTTTAAGATCTAAACTGATTTAAACAATACTCTCTCTCCTAACCTTAATATAATATAAGATATATTTCTCTAATTTGATTAGATGAATATCATTAGTTAAATTATTTAATATGACATATATTTTTTAAAGCATCTTAGTCATTTTCCTGAATTCTCTCATTATCTCTTCTTCTTAATTATTGGTTAGGGATCATCAATAGGGGTAAATTAGGAAAAGATTAATAAATATGAATAACATATATTATAATTAGGTTCAAGATCAATTTCTCAAATATGTCTTATATTAAGGACCGGAGGAGTACTAGATTGCAGTTGACAGTACACGTAGAAAAAAGTTATGGTACTAGACATATTGGATGCTCAATACAAGTAGAGCAATCAATATGCTACTCCCCCGATTTTTAAAATAAGACCCAATTGACTTTTTTTTTTTTTGGAGAGATTAAGGAAGTTAAATAAATTACTTAATTATAACACATGCATATTGTATATTATTATATTATATATTAGTTTATACATTAGATAAATAAATTTGATATAAAAATGATAAATATAAATATTTTAAAGTTAGTTGTTTAACTTCTTTAATTTCTCCAAAAAAATCAACTAATCGTATATAGTATAGGAAGTAATATGATACAAGTAACATGCGGCACAACTTTCTCATAAAGAAGAAAATGTTCATTTGACTAAAAGGCAAAGGATAAACTGCAAGTTCAACAGGAAAAAGGAACCTTACATCACTGAGATTAAAAAGTAAAACTCCGGATCTATCTGTAGATTTGAGTGTGCCAAAGATATTAAATATGGCAGCACAGATATGGTAGGCTGTTGAACAGTGAACTTCACAAAGTGAAAAACTAATTCAAGCATTGATGATCAAGTAAATGCATGGGCCACCATTTGCCTACACAAAACCTAACTAAATTCCATTCCAAATTTATTATCTTTACCACAGTTTGTGACAATCAAACCAACCTTGATATAGCAAAATAGCAAAGCTCCAATCATAATAAAATTACATGGTACAACATAGACGTGTGTCTACAATGTATAGCAGTCTGTTGCTATAGCTTAAAAACAATTAAAAAATATATATATTTGGAGTGCCAATACTATTCCCTGTGTGGTTTCATTAGCTTAGATTCTAAGCAGTCCAATGGTAAGTTACATAAGGTGATTATGGGATATATGGACATCTCATGGTAAACAATAGTATCAGCCAAAAAAAAAAAAAGTTCTTCTATGCTTCTGCAATTTCTTAAGCAAAGAATAACAGCATTCAGCAGTATTTAAAAATTAAAAACCATTTGACAGAAAAACATATTAATACAAATAGTCAAACAGACACCTATAAAAAAATACAGGATTTCATAATTCATTAGGCCAAAAATAATGGCTACCTCCTGATTAGAGATTTGTAGAACCTTAAAGAAGATGAAAGGGAGAATAATTGATTTACTACCAGAAGTGCATATAAGCACAGTAAATTGACTGACAAGCTTGCACCCAACCATCCAAACAAAATAGACATATTTTATACTCTTATATAAAGGACTCCTATTTTTGTATGCTCCAGAAATCAGAACAATAGAGTTCAATTTGTTTGTGTGGTGAACCTTATTTATAATCAATTTTCATAACTTGCAGCGGTTTCTTTACGTTTTAGAAATTTTGGCTTGTGTTAAGAGGGTAAAACTTTATGACAGGTGCATCTTCAAATGTAGCAATCTGCTCAGATAGCTACTTTATGTTGTCTAGAACATGATTTCTTCCAGTAGTTTCCTTAACAACAAAAGGTTTGGAGAGCATTATGTCTCAATCAATTTGTATGATTATGGTTTTCTGGATTTTTTTGATGTCTTTTTCTTGCTGTGTTAAGTAATATCTTAACCCGCTCCTTTGGAATCATCTCCATCTAATTAAATTTCTTCTTCCCTTTGCAGAGAAAGGAGGGGGAAATGATGATAAAGTTTTATTTTATTTTTTTGAATGAAAAGGGGTAGGCACTAACAGCCTAAGGTTAGGAGCAGGATTGAGCCCGCAACCTCCTACTTACAAGGGAGCTATCATATGCCATTAGGCTACAAGGCCATTGGTGATGAAGTTTTAGGTTAATTTGTGCTGTGCAATGTTGAGGGATGTGCAGCTTTACCGTCACCTTTGGGGAATTTCTAGGCATGTTGTTGAGGATTTTTTCCCCATCCAATAGTATGTTCGACATATAGTTTATTTATATATTTATATATTGATATTGAACATGTTGATAATAACCAATACATACCTTAACACAGTCACCAACAACAGGGGCATCCTCATCTGAGCCAAATTCTGTACGTCTTGCCTGGAAATATAGGTGAGAAGTAAGGTGGCACCACCACCACCAACAACAACAATAACAATAAAGCCTTATCCAGTAGGTGGGGTCGGCTATATGGATCAAATAATGTCATTGAGTTCGGTCAAAAACCAAATCTCAGGATAAATTTTTAATTAAGAGATCTCGCTCGATAACCTCATCTCATCAAGTATTCTTTGAGGTCTTCCCATGCCCCTCTTAACTCCACCCATGTTTTATCGCCGGTTTCAAACCCAAATAAATGAAGGAGGGTTGTGTTAGACCCTCGACAATTAACATAAAATTCGTTCGAACTTTTTAAATATAGATCAACGAAGAAAGTAAGGTACCACAAGGCCCATAAAAATAAATTAATAAATAATATGCACGTACACATATAAACATTTATATCTAAGCATCTGTGTCACAATATCATCTTTTATGGTCTTTCATTCGAAGAATGGGGTAACTGTGCGAAAAATCAAATGGTTGATGCAAAGACACGTATGCCATGGACTAGTGGCAAGCCAATTTTTCTGCAGTATACTGAATTATTTGTTATGCTAGGCTAAGGTTGGCTTTCTTAATAGTTTGGGGATTTAGGTTTGATTTAAGTATGAACGCCATAAAACACAAGCCAAAATGGTTTGAGACCCTAGTGGACTTTATTAGTTATCTGGAATCCGAGCCTTTTAAAGGCCACATTTCTAGGGAGAGGGGTGTCTCAATTACCCATTCTTTTCACTTCCTCTTCACTTAATATCTCAAATATTAGATCATGTTTTAATGGATGTGATTTAAAGCGCTATATATTAACGAGTACAATTGTAATATGGTTACATAGCATTAAAAATTTAAGAGGCAGCTTCGATCTCTCTCTTCTAAGGGCCTCTGAACCTTCAGTTCCTAGTCATTATGATTCCACACTTGAAGACCCTTATGTTCTATCATGATATACATAGCAAAGAATGTCGGGAAAGAGGTTGGGGTGAGATTACCAAATAGAAATTATGGTTTACCTCAAAAGCCAAGATATCATTAGTTTCCCGATAATCCATAGCAGCCCTCTAAAATAAAATCCCCTCATTTTTAAAAGACAATTTCATTTATAAAAAGTAAACATAAAAAACATCTAAGCTAAGCTAGGTCTTTGATACCAAGAGAGAAATAGTAAACGGCCAGGGCTCCGATATCAAGAGAGAAGCATCAGACAGCCTAGCTAGGCTTTGATACCAAGAGAGAAGTATCAAATGTCTAGGGCTGCGATACCCAGAGGGAAGTGTCAGACTGTGAGGGTTCCAATACCAAGAGAGAAGTAGCAGTAGCCAAACTACGATAACAAGAGAAAAGTATCAAGCAAGTACGGCTCCGATGCCAAGAGAGAAGTATCAATTGGACCAAGGATATGATACTAAAAGAGAAGTATCAACAACCAGGCTTTGATACCAAGAGAGAAGTATCAGGCAGACAAGGCTTTAATACCAAGACAAAAGTATTAGACCGCCAGGCTTTGATACCAAGAGAGAAATATTAGATGGGTAGGCCTGATACTAAAAGAGAAATCTTACAGTTGAAAGTCTTTGTGAGGGTAAAAAGGCAATGCATAACTTCTTCCATATATGGTAAAGTTCGGATATAATCTAGAGTTTGTTTGTTTATAGGGAAGACGTCTGTAATGTCTTTGCGATGGTCAATTGTCAACCCAAAAGATATAAATTTGTTTGGGCTTAGAGAATTCACAGCAATGTAATTACAATTTGTGGGACTGCATATGTAAATATGTGTCAAATGACTACTAAAACATACCCTTGGTTGAACACAGTACAACAACATCTTCTATGTCTCCTTATTCTTTTTCTGAAAGCAAATTGACAATTTTCCTGTGAACTTTGGACCTTCTGTTTTGATATGGAAGATTTATATACCTCTGACCTCTAGTGATTCCACTATCCCTCCATCTTCCTTGAAAAATATAGCCCGATAGGACTACTTAGTATTCCTTAATTACGCGCTCTTTGATGAATCCATGATAAGTAGAAATAGATCTTTTATAATTTGAGGAAAGGGATCTGAAACCCAACAACGTCAAGGTTGGAAGATAGCTCAGAACCAATGATAATGCCTATTACATTCGCCTGGATAACGACATGATTTAATCACCCTGTTCTTCCCAATGTGGTAGATGTATAAGGGTCATTTTAGACGGATCATCAGCAACCCATCTTTAAAGCTTGTAGCTATACTTTTCAAAACAAGATTCATCAGTTTGCTATTAAATTTATAATCGGCAACTTTGATCTCTTCCTAGGGCCTCTAAATCCTTAGTTCTCAATTACCTTCATTATGCTTCTACACTTGAAGACCCTTATGTGCTATCATGATGTAGCAAGGAATCCCTTCCCATTCCCCAGTGTAGGTCAATTTGAATGCCACAAATGAGGTTGGGGTGAGATTACCCAACATGAATAATTGTTTACCTTAAAAACCAAGATATCATTAGTTTCTCGCTATTCCATAGCAACCCTCCAAAATAAAGCTCCCTCATTTTTTTTAACTAACCATAGGTATCCTTTTATTAGAGGCGAAGTCCCCTCATTTATAAAAGGCAATTTCATTTATGAAAGGTAAACATAAAAAAAAATCTAAGCTAAGCTATCTCCGATACAAAGAGAAAAGTATCAAACAGCCAGGGCTTCGATACTAAGAGAAAAGTATCAAATGGCTTAGTTATGCTATATTACCAAGATAGAAGTCTGATACTAAGAGAGAAATATCAGACTTCCCTTAAATATTGAATTTCTAATTTTGGGAGCGTAACCATGATTGACTCCCTCGTATTATATTATAGGATGAGGAAGTGAAGAAATCACTTCAATTTTATCTCTAAGACATGATCAATAATGGAAATGTTGTAGATGCAAGATGCAACTGCTAGGGCTAAAAAGGAAAAAAAAAAAAAAGTAGTTCAAGGAAATCTATTGGGAATTCACAAGCCACATTTTACAAAATTATTTGTTGGGCACAAAGTCTATTTTTCTTTTTATATTCCTTCAATCTCCTTAGACAATTGACAACAAAATATTAATAAAAAGAATAAATTCAATTTTGTATTTACAAAAAAAACTTATTAAATATATATTTGCCTTTTTCTTTGTTTTACAAAGAGGAAAAGAGCCCAATAATTATCAAAACTAGGCACATTAGATCCTCCCAACACTTGATACCAAGCTACAAATCTTACAATTGCATGGTAACTGAAAATTGTTGTGAGACTGAGGAGTGAGATTGTTACTAAGCATGAGTTAGAGATGACTGAGTTTTTAGATTGCAAGCAAAAAAAACGAGTTAGGCATTAACGTTTGCCTCCCCTGTTAGTTTGCACCTTGATAGCAATTTGCGACTCCAATGGATCTACTAAATGAGAGAATCTTCATTATTTGATTGGCTTGGTCAAGAATGGGAATTGTTGATTTTGGTTGGACACCTGCATTTATGAGAGTTGTTAATTTCTTTATGTTTCTTGTGTCTTGGCTAAGTACATGTATGCTTTGATTAGATGCAACCTTGTTCAAGACACTATTGCCCACCAAATGTAAGCACCTCTCTAGTGTAGGGATTCAAACTTTGACTCATCATCATTATATAGTGAAGGATTAGCCTCTCCCGCTAGACCTAACCCATATGGTCCCTTATGTTTCTTGTTAATCGCCTAAGTTTTGTTATCCATCCTCTTAGCCCACTCTTTAGTTCATCATGTTATAAAGGATTAGCCCCTTCCGCTAGACCTAAACCCTATGGTCCCTTATATTTCTTGTTAATTGCCTAAGTTTTGTTATCAATCCTCTTAGCTCACTTATTCATATAGAGTTTGACACTTGCATTGATGTGAGTTGTTAATATGCCCTCACATTTCTTGTTAATCACTTGATTTTTGTTGTAAATCCCCTTATTCTTCCTGTTTATCCTGACTTGGACGCTTGCAGTTGTTTTGTTACATGTATTTGCTTTGGCACTTTATGATAATTACCTCTAAGCACCCCGTCTCATCCAATCCATCTGTGCTTTTTCTCTTGCTGAATTTTGAAGATAATTAATATTAATAATCCATCCCCTCACTATCTAATTGTTCCAATTTTCTTTTATTTTATATTTTAACCAAGTGAAAGATATAAGTAGATTTTATTTCCTGTAAAATGGAAGAATGAGTAAATTTTGTAAAATGTTGTTTTTTATCCTAATAATTAAATTCTGGGGATTGAGTGATCTTTTGGCCAAGTGATTAGTGGCCAAAAACGCATGAGTTACGTTGTTTTTACTTCTTGAGCGTAGATGTGGATTTTCAAGGCAGAGTACGATGAATCTTGTCGCTCAATCATTCAAAGGAAGTGCTTTTAATCATGGAAAGCAAGTAGTGGATCGGAAAATCGCTACATATATTTCATCCTACATAATTATTGTCCGTGCTTGGGGAACTTTCATTTCCTATTCTTTACAATTTTTTTCACCGTGCTTCGTTTGTGTTTTCTTTCCTTTATATGTCAAGATAAGCTAATGAAGGCAAGCAATGTTGTTTTATTAAAAAAAGAAAAAAAGAAGCTGTTTCTGTGCTTTCACCCCTCCACCTCAGCACCCCTCAAAGCCTTTTTTAGCTCCACTTCGTTTCTGTTTTAAGAAATACTATCCTACCAATGAAGAAGACAGTGTTTCAAAAATTAAAATGGCTCACAAACCCTTTTATTTCTTTACAGAAAAATTCATGTGTTTTTTCTACAAAGCGAACCTATTAAAAATATTCAACATTAGAGTCGATTATCCGCTAACTATATATAAGCACCCAAACCTTACCTTTATACTGAAATGAAATCAGCCTTTTTTTTAAAAAAATAAACCTTATCTCAATGGACGCTCAATGGAGAGGTCCGGTCCCGCTTATTTGTACCCTGATAATAAATTTTTGACTACAATGATATATTTACACTTGCTGAATATTGAATCAACTAAAAAAATTTGGGGGAAATTTCTGAACCCGGTTTCTCTCCTTTGCCTAAAAGTAAAGGACCTCCTTTTCTCTTTTGTGGGCCGTTGGATCAAGATTTCAACGGTCCAGATTTAATATAATATTTTATTAATATTATAATAATAATAATATTTTTATAATATATTAAATTTGGACCGTTGAGATCTTGATCTAACGGCCCACATAAAAGAAAAGGAGATCCCTTACTTTTGGGGCAAAGGAGAGAAACCGTTTGCGAAATTTCTATGGTGTTCATATAACTCTAGCCGCCTAAGTTGATTAACGGCAAATGGGGTCATGCATGTTTTATCCTTTGGCTAGCAGTGGGAAATCAGGAACGAAGATGGAGGGAGTAACGACGTTAATGATGAGGTGTTAAAAGATCCAAATGTCATTTTCTTATAGGTAAACCGGATAAACTGGATATAAGTTTATTAAAAAAATATCTACTTATATGTTTTTTACATGGTTAAAATTATAAAATAAAAGGAAAATGGAAGAATTAGATAGTGAAAGGATGGATTATTAATTTTAATTATCTTCAAAATCCAGAATGAAGGAGAAAAGCACAGATGGAATGGATGAGATGGGGTGCTTGGATGTAATTTTCATACCTTGCAAAAGTAAATACATCTAACGTAACCAATGCATGCAAGTCTGCACAAACAAGACGAGTAAAGAAATTTATAACAAAAATCAAGCATTAATAGGAAATATAAGAGAATTAAAAACTCACATAAATACAAGTGTCTAAAAGCATGTTTGTTTGAGCTTATAAAAACTTATAAGTTGCTTTTTACGTAAGTCGAGACACAACTCCTCTCACATACTTACTTCGTATACCGTAAATCACTATTAAAAAGCAACTTATAAGCAATCGAATCGCTCAACCAAACATACCCCTCTATATATGAACAAGTGGGCTAAGGGAATTGATGACAAAAGTTAGGTGATTAACAAAAAACATAAGAGACCACAAGGGTCACTAAAAAAAATTGACTTTCAGCAACCACTTATTATCGCCGCTAAAAGTGTGAGTTTTAAAAATCGCTGTTGAAAGTCAATTTCAGCCTTTTTTTTATTGATTGTTTTTTTCACCGACAAATGTTATTTTTTTTATATATATTTTTTGTTTAAATTTGATATTTAATATTTGAGGACACTAAATATGCTATTTATCATAAAGAAAAATAAGATAATTATACATTTGTATGTGTGTGAGATTTCTCTATACAAGTTTCCTTCCCTTGCACACTTACATATTAAGATGAATGGATGAAAAACAATTAGATTCAAAGGAAAAGAATATAAAGTAGTGAACAAAACTAACATATAGTTAACTCATATCGTAAATATATATATTAATAAGGGGTTGTTAGGTAACGTATAAACTTTCAAACATATAAACAACCCTATCGTCTGTTATATTTTTCAAGATTTATTATTCCCAAGGAACAAAAAACCATACCGGACAATGAACCGGTCACGGTACAAGTTCAAGGGTTAATGGGTCAATCGGGGTTTAATCGGTGATCGAACCGGTCATATTAAAACATTATAATTTATTAGTAGAAATATATATTAATATATTTTTAAACATCTATAGATAAAAATGAAGATCTTTAGAAAAAATGCTTAAAATCTATTAGTATTAATTATAATGCTTATACTTATGCAATGATATCTCCTTTCCTATAATTATTATATCATTTTAAATAATTTTTTTCATCATCATCTTCTTTTTTTTATATTTTTTTCTTTCTTTATCTACTTTTCTCTTCATCTTGGTTTTCAACCTTTCATTTTTTCCTAAAAAATAGCACGGGATAATAGTTGGAAAAAAAAAAAAACCGGTCCAACCAGTTTTGACCGGTTCAACCGATTTTTGACCGATTCACGGTCTGATGACTGAACCAGATTGGACCACTGATCGGTTACCGGGTCAACTGGTCGAATCGGCCAGTCCGATCCGGTTTTTTGTACTATGATTATTCCCCACACTCCCATCAATATATCTTTATAGATTAATAACATGTAATGACATTTTTATCTAAAATAAATTATTTCATAAATGTATCAATTAATACATATGATCTATACTTGGTTTTCTTTTTTAATTACTTCATTTATATATAAACACACTTAATAAGTTAAGTAAATATAAAAAAGTAATACATTTTAATTAATAATAGGATATTAATTAAATTTTTATTTTGATTTATTCAAAAATAATTTTAAAATATTATATTAGTATACACACATGTGTATATATAAATATATATTTGTTACATATATTAATATATTATAAATAATATATAGATATAATATTTAACAATATAAGTAATATTTCATAATATATATTTATTTATGTTTGTGTTGTTTAATGTGTGTATTTATATATTATACATATATATTATTTTGCAATAATAATCAACAATTTCTTTCTAACTTAGTGGTAAAGACATGGTCACAAAAAGAGGTGGTCTTGGGTTAAAACCTTAGAGGGACCATAAATGAATTGATTTTCACACAAACGTGTCGCAACGAGTGGCACGGGGTGAGGTGGTGAGGGACAAGTCGTCATGTGGGCCTTAGTGAAAATGTGGGCGGTCGGCGATGGGTGGCTTTTGACCGCTGGAGTAATTTTTTTAAAAAAAGAATTTGACACTTTCAGCAGTTAGTATTGAGTCACTGCTGAAAGTCCCCTTCAGAGGTGACTTTTGGTCGCCACTAAAAGTATAGTTTTAGTAGTGACTTTTTTAAGTCATCTTTGACGGCAACAAAAGTTGTCACTGAAAGTATAGTTTCAGCTGCGAAAGTCATTTTTTTTTGTAGTGGGTTGGGTCTAACAAGAGGAGTTAATCCTTCACAACATAGAGAATCAATATTCGAATCCCTAAGGAAAGAGGTGTCTACATTTAGTTGGCAACAATGGCCCGAACAACATTACCTCCCGTTGGAGGATACATGTGCTTAGAAAAAAAAATAGAAAAATAAGGAAATTATCAAATCTTATGAATCCAGGTGTCCAACCAAAATCAACTATTCCCATTTGTGACCAAATGAACCAGATAACGAAGATTCTCTCCTTTTTAGGAGATTGGAGTCTCAAATTGCTATTAAGCCGCAAACTGGAACGGGGGATGCAAGATAATGCCTAATTCTTCTTCTTCTTTTTTTCCTTTCAAATATAAAAACCTCATTGATCTCTGATTCATCCTCAGTATCAATTTCACTCTTCAGTCTCACACAACAATTCCAGTTCCCATGCAACTGCAAGATTTGTAGCTTGGAGTCAACTGTTAGAACGATTTAATCTGCCTAGTTTTGATAATTATCCGGCTCTTTTCTTCTTTGTAAAACAAAGGAAAAAAAAAATATATATATATTTAATATGACATTTTTTTAGCAAGTACAGAATTGAAGCAATTCTTTTTCATGATCATATCTTAATATTTTTTTGTCATTTGTGTAAGGATATTGAAGAAATATAAAAAGAAAAATAGATTTTGTGCTCAACAAATAATTTTGTAAAATGTGGCTTGTGAATAGTGTAATAACTCCCAATAGATTTCCTTGACCTGCTTTTTTTTCTTTTCTTTTAGCACTTGGATTTACATCTATAACATTTCCATTATTGCTCAGATGTTAGAGCTAAAATTGAAGTGATTTCTTCACTCCCTTATCCTATAATATTAAGGATTTGAGATCTCTTTTTGAGTATGCAGGCTTTTATAAAGATTTATTTAAAGATTTTAGTAAAAGTGCCATGCCTCTCCCTAAATTAGTACATGCTAACTTTGTTTTCGATGAGAAATGTAAAAATGCCTGATGCCTTGGACTTCCTCCTCGTATATTTTTGATACCACCTAATTGGAATTCGCTTTTTAAATTGTGATGCCTCGAACAATATGCAATAGGTGTTATGCTTGGCCAAAAGGGATATAAGCTTTCAAGAGTGATCACTTATGCTTCCAAAACACTTGACTCAGCTCAAACTAAGGATAACACAATGGAGAAAGAGCTTTTTGATGTGGTATTTTTGGCTTAGAAAAATTCAGACCTTACTTGAACTCTCGGGTTTTGTTGTCTTTAGAGATCATTCTATTGTGAGGTATCTTTGCGAGAAGCCTCAATCTAACGCAGCTTACCTTAGTAGACTTCCAGCGGAAACAAAAAGGAGTTGATGATTCTAACTTGATTATTAATTCATTTCCGGACTCCAATCCTAGTGGTTATCAGTTCATTCAACTTGTCAAACTATGGTATTCTAATCTTGTCACAAGTGGCATTCTTGAAAAATCAGTAACACTTCCATTAGATTTGGAGGAAAAAAATGTGATATTGTTATGATGCTCCAAGTGTTGTTATTTTTTATACTCTTCCAAGTGGTATCATGAGGGCCTGCTTAAGCGATATATTAAAGTGATGTACCTCCCAAATATATTAACTATCAGAAATCCATCTTAGTTTGTAGCCCTTCAGTTTCATATAGCAAGAAAAGAATGCTTTCCAGTTTTCTTGGACCAAATTTCATTCTCGTCTGGAGAAATATTTGGGAACTTATATGGATGCCCATCTATAAAATAGGCGAAATATGAGGGCCATAGAATGTCTTGATCACCAACTAGAAATTTGGAAGAATAAACTTTTGTCTCGGGCTGGTCGGGTGGTTCTTATTTAAAAAAAAAAAAAAATCTCCCACCCCAGTTTTGATTTATGCTTTGTCTTGATATGATGATCTTGTTGGTAAACAATTTGTAAGTACCTCTATAAACACTAATATAGCCCTAAGATATGTCCTAATCCTACTTAGAGGGTCTGTATCCAAATAAAAAACTCAACTTTTAATTTGGCCAAATCATTCCAGGAGAGAGTTCCAAAAAACTTATTCCTCATCCTTCTTTGAAGAGCACTGGAGTGAAAAAACTTAGTGTTTCTATCCCCTGCCTCTAACCATTTCACCCTTGATCTTTGCCACCAATACTTTTCCTCCTGGTTCCATGCCTCCTCAATCCTTCTAATTAAATCTTCCATCTCATGTTTCTTCTCTACTGTTAATACTCCCTTCCTAACCTCTTCAAGCCTCCAAGTCAACTGATCCACCACTTTTTTTGCATTTGGAAAAGCTATGTTATGTTATTGGTAGAAATATAGAAAAACAGAAGGAGAGGAAGAGAGAAGAATAGAAAGATTTAGAGAAGAAGAAGAGAAATAGAGAACAAAGACAGAAGAGAATTCTGATGTATTTCCTTTGGACAATTCAGATCAAAGACTTATACAATAGGGAATGCCTAGGCTATTTATAATGTGACAGCCTCACAGACACCCTTTCCCCACAACGGCTAACTAGGGCACTTAAGTACTTATTTAACTAATTATCATCTAACTATCTGACTTTGCACTTAAGTCCCTATTAGACTAATCTGACATATTCCATAACAATACCCCCTCCCCAAAACATCCTTGCCCTCAAGGATGATTGACAGCTAACAAATCTGAAAACCACAATAATAGGCTTGAAAAGTCTGAAAACTTTTGCTAGTTCTTGAAAAAAACTGTTGCTTGAAATCTTGTACCCAGAAGCTTGTCTTACAAATTGACCTTCAGTACTTGTGCACACGAGTCCTCCTCCTTTTCTTCCTACTCAGTGAACTGATCCTTCCATAAAGCATTTCAATTAACTTTCCCTTAAACCAAATCTGGACCAAACGTCTAGTGGGAGAGAAGAGCAGCAATGAAACTCCATCATGCAGCAGCCTTTTATTGAAAATGTAACCTTAGTGGGCTTTTTATTTGACTGCTATTCTGGAAAACTTCTGCTAATGTAGACTTCTGTGACTTGATCCTTTTCTTATTTTGAAAAAGGCTGGTACCAAGGGTCCCACCATGTGTAGCATCTTTCTGCCTTTTCCCATTTGACGCAGAAACCCAATTATCAACCACTGGACATTGTAGAAAACCATAACCAAAAAGCATCTTCATTAATCCCCTTTGTACCAAAACCGAACCAAGCACCTTATAGGAAAATATTGTAAATGAAAAGCCCAATATTCATTTAAAGGCATGAACCCCATTGTCAGACCAAAATGCTTTTGCTACCTAAAGGGAGTGCAACACGGTTGGTTTTTTGACTTTTCAAAGTGCACACTGTTCATGATGGAACCCAGCTGTAAACCATCACGTGAGGTCTCCAAGCCCAGTACACCATCAAAATCAAAATATGTTTGGCGCACACAGAAAATTGGGGACAGCTGTATTCTTGACTTTTCAACCATTGAAGCTTCACTCAGCTATGTAACTCCTAAGACAAGAGATTTTTGTACAGCACAATCCTTAGCTTGCCATGCAACCCTTTCACTTTTCTTTGACACACAATGGCCCTTCTCGCTTTGTAGAGACTCACGAACTGAAGGGTGAACATCGAACTGAGACAGTGATGAAGAAATCGAGTTCAGAGTCAAGAAACGACCTTCACTGTGGGGACGCTGGGACCTACCACACACAGATGCTAAACTCACATTTTCCCACGTGTCTGGGTCTTGAAAACCAGAAGCAACCCCAACGTCATTCAAAATTGCCTTGGCAGATCCCACGTCTTCACGAGTTGTCTCGTTCATGCTTACCCATGTTTCTGGTAAGCGAGAATTACCTACGAATCCATCATTGTGGCTTTCGAGTTTCATCTGTCTATGAATATCCAGGAGCTTCGTCACTTCTTCATCATCTTGCAACGTCGTCTTTAACCCGTGATGAACTCCAGGGACATGTTGAGAGTTCTTTGGTGACTGCTTGCTGATTCTTGAACTCCAAAGCAACCTTGGGTGGTGTTCGTACAAAGCTCATCCTTTTTCGGAAAGGCAGAAGCTTCTTGCACATCGGGTGGAGTCATTAGAGGATACCCATCATCTTCTCTATCTTCCAAGACTCTTCTTGCCTTCTCCAATCGCCATTTTAGAAATATTTCTTCCGCTCTAGCGATAGAATGAGCCTCACGCATGGTTCTTGGTTGAAAGAGTCGGACTGAGTCAAGGATTTCATCTTTCAGTCCACCCACATATGCTACAACAAGGTACTCTTCTGGCATCTGGAGCCGGAATCTTGTCACTGCATCATCAAAGAATTCATTATACTCCTTCACACTGCCACGCTGCCGAAGCCACCTCTAACTACCATTGGAAGTTGAGAATGAAGAGGAAGCCGTGGTTCTTGAAATTAATGTAGAACATATAAGAAGAAGGAAATGCAGTGGGAGGGCCGAGAATCGTCCGCTCTGATACCACTGTTATGTTATTGGTAGAAATATAGAAAAACAGAATGAGAGGAAGAGAGAAGAATAGAAAGATTTAGAGAAGCAGAAGAGAAATAGAGAACAGAGACAGAAGAGAATTCTGATATATTTCCTTTGGACAATTCAGATCAAAGACTTATACAATAGGGAATGCCTAGGCTATTTATAATGTCACAGCCTCACAGACACCCTTTCCCCACAACGGCTAACTAGGGTACTTAAGTACTTATTTAACTAATTATCATCTAACTATCTGACTTTGCACTTAAGTCCCTATTAGGCTAATCTGACATATTCCATAACAAGCTACCTTGCTCCATTCAATCAAGGCATTTCTACAATTTGCCAGCCTGCAAACCATCTCTTCTACTTTATCAACAAGTAAACCTTCCTCCACCTGCCACCCCTCCCTCACTACCTTCAGATAGTCCTCACTTTCAACCCAAACAGCCTCAAACCTGAATGTCCTTGGTACTCTTGTATGCGTAAATTCACAATCAACCATAAGCATATAGCGATTAGAACCTATAGGCTCAATATGCAGTACCAAAGCATTTTGGAATTTTTCTCTAAACTCCACATCCCCTGCTGCCCTATCCAACCTTTCCTTCACATGAGCCTCTCCTACCCTCCCATTACTCCATGTATAGCAAGCACCTTTAAAATTCAAGTCAATCAACCCACAATCTAAAAGCATACATTGAAAGTTCAGAGTTCTTCTAACATGCACTGGTTTATTACCAAGCTTTTCACGACAAGAAGCCACATCATTAAAATCTCCCATGCATAACCAATTTCCACGAATGCCACCATCACACTACTACAAAATATGGATTTAGCGGCAGTCTTATGACACTTCTTCAAATAAGCCAGAAAAGACTTCTTATTTTTTTTTAAAAAAACATGTGACAGCTAAGGTGCTCAAGTAGGAAAGCACCATAGTTACTTAATACTATTGTCCAGAATCTTATAGTAAGCCAAAAGAGAAATCGTCTGCTTTGTAAAAAAGAAAAGAAAAGAAAGAGGCCTTAGCTGGCACTTCATGATGAAGTGCGGGCTGAGGCCATATGGAATTAGTAAAAAAATAGTGCATGCTTCATTAAATTAATAAATTGAAAAAAGAGAGGCCTTAGCCGGTGCTTCATCATCAATATATTTACAAGGCTACATGTGATGCATTGAATATATTTAAGTTTATTTTTGTATTTGGTGTTTGTTTTTTTTAATTAGAGACCTACGACGTTTTGACAAAAAGTGCTGTAGCTTCTATACACGGTGCTATTTAATTTTCACCCTATCATTTTTATTTTCATTTTCATTTTCCCGTTTTCCATCTAGCTCCCCCATTTCCCAAACCATTTTCATTTTCATCTTCTCGATTTCCCTCGAGCTCCGCCATTTTCCAAAACTCCATTGCAGTATAAAGCTTCTTCTCTCATGTGTTTTTTTTCCTTGTCTTAGCCTCCTTTTGGAGCTCCCTAGCCTGTAAGTGCTTTTCTTTTTTCAACATTTGGTTCACGTTTTCTTTTAGTTAAAATCTATCATGAATCTTATAAATGTGCTCATAATTTTTTTTCAGGTACTTATTTGAAGTATCAACTCTATCTTCTTAAATTTCTTATACATTGTAAGTTTTTTAATTTTTGAGATTATAAATATAATAATACTTAGTTTAATCCTCCGTAGAAGTAACGCGTATGGCTCAAGTTTAAGCAACTTAAATGCTAAAGTTCTTTTATGCTTGATACATGAAGACACAATATTGCAAAAAATACGTGCTATATTATTTCATTTTACTATGGATTGTATTATAAATTGCAGTGGATTTTGGATTGTAAATGGAGGTTTTCATCAGCAAAATAAAATAATTTTGAAAAATTATTATTTTTTAAATAAAAGACTTCCTACGTCGCTTCCCCAGGGAAGTGAAGTAGGAAGTCATTTAACTTCCTAAGGCACTTCCCTGGAGAAGCGCTGTAGGAAGTAATATTTTAAAAAAAAAAGTAACAATCAAGCTATGACACTTCCATATATTCAAGAAGCACTGTAGCTTGTTTTAACGACACTGAAAGTTACAGCGCTTCCCAAGCACCATAATATTCTTTAAATTAAGCGCTGCAACTTGTGTTTTTTGTAGTAGTGACAATACTTCTCATCTTCTCCCATACTTCCCTCTTCTCTTCATCCCTTGGTGCTCCATACACATAAGTGACAAAATCAGGAACTTGAATAGTAGTAGAGCTCATACTAGCATGTATTATATTGTTGGAGCTGAACCATATATTTATCACTACCTCTTTCCTCCATAATAATGACAATCCTCCACTTCTTCCCATTGGTTCCACTACCACTAACTCATCCATCTGGCACTTCTTTATTCCCTGCATCTTTTTTCTCTCGCATTTTTGTTTCCATCAGAAATACTACTGAGGGTTTGCTCTTCAAATTTTCTTCCCTCAGCTTTCTAACTATCAAGGCATTCCCTAAGCCTTGACAGTTCCACATTAAGAAATTCATTGCTCCTTGGTGGCTGATTTAGCCCAGCCACCTACACCTTCGTCCATCAACTCCACACTTCGCTCCACCATCCTATCACCAATGCCTTCAGGTCCACTTCCCATTTCCTCTACAATACTCATTATTCCATCATCTTGATTCTTTGCATTAGCAGCCTTACCCTTCCGCAACTTGTATTTCACTATTTTGGCATTTCTCCTCCCTCCCTTTCCCTATAGGCCCTTCACATCTATTGGTTTAGTAGGGCCAACAGAACCATTTCCTTCCTCCAAGCACAACCTTCTCCTTTTAGAATACTGCTGTTCCCCACCGTCCACAAGCTCTCTTTTCAACTTTATCCTCCCAATTCTAAGAACCATTTCAGAAACTGGTGAGTTATTGCCATATATCACCATAGCCTTCGAGAGATCCTCCTTCAAGTTAGGAGAACTAACCCTTTTTGGACTCACAGTCCCAGCCCCAACTGTATCCACCTTGGCCTCACCACCACACACTTCACAGCCCCTTCCTTCTTCTACTACTTCTTTCTTCTCCTTATCAGTTACCATTCCCGTACCATTTCCAACCATAACCTTGCCACATGATTTCACATTCCCCTCCCTCTTTGCACCTTCTAAAAATTTTTCAACCTTACTACACTCTTCATTCACGGAGGCATCACCATCCACGTATCTCCTCTCCATTGATGTTTTTCGAACACCATCACCTGCTGCCCCTTTCCCTTCAAACTCCACCCACCTCTCCCTGCAACAAACCAATTCAGCCTCAATCTTCCTTGCTGCTTGCACACTCAGCCAACTACCAAGGTCCAGATTTCTAGTTCCCTCCCCTGCCTCTCTGGAAGGACAACATTGCTGGTCATGACCGATTATTCCACACCTATAACAATAATTCTGTAATCTTTTGTAGTGAGCATTGATCCAAACTGGATCTCCATCAGGCCGTTCAGTCCATATATCAGTGATTATTTGCTTCCCTATATCTACTAATCCTCTCGCACACAAGAAATTCCTTAACCACCAGATTGCCACACCTAGGATTTTCCACCATTACGACTTCACCTATCTTAGATCTAAGAGTAATTGTTATTCTCCACATCCATTCCTTCCAATGGAAGGTCATGAAATTGGGCCCAAAAAAGACACAAGCCAAATTTCACATCCTTATAAACCATAAACTTCTGCCATAATTGGATATTCAGAAGCATACCTTAGATCGACCATGGCCTCCCGCGCAGAATCCTCAAGTAGTCCTTCCAGTGCTTAAACTCGAAGATAAACGCTCGATCATCCACTTCAATTACCTCCAAATCTTCACGTTTCTCCAAGTTCCATCCCTTTCGGATCATGCGAATCACCGTCGGCTTGTTAATACTCTTATCTGTACCAATTTTGCCGACTAGAGCACCGCCATATGATCTCTGATCCACATTCTGTCTCCATAGCAGATCTACTTGAACCTCCCACAATCTCCTCCAGACCTCCGTCACCTCTCTCAGTCGCACACAATTCCTCACAATTTCCTCACTATCGCGATGTACGATAGATCAGAATCACTCTTTCTTCCCGTCGTAGTGGGCGGCGGGGAATACTCTCACCAGAACGACGAGAAACCGTCGTAACTACTTCACACAAGGGAGAGAGAAATCTCTCACAAGGGAGAGAAAAACTTTTTTAGCAGAGCCTTTTTGGAGAAAGAGCTTTTTGATGTGGTATTTTTGGCTTAGAAAAATTCAGACCTTACTTGAACTCTCGGGTTTTGTTGTCTTTAGAGATCATTCTATTGTGAGGTATCTTTGCGAGAAGCCTCAATCTAACGCAGTTACCTTAGTAGACTTCCAGCGGAAACAGAAGGAGTTGATGATTCTAACTTGATTATTAGTAATTCATTTCCGGACTCCAATCCTAGTAGTTATCAGTTCATTCAACTTGTCAAACTATGGTATTCTAATCTTGTCACAAGTGGCATTCTTGAAAAATCAGTAACTCTTCCATTAGATGTGGAGGAAAAAGAAGTGATATTGTGATGATGCTCCAAGTGTTGTTCTTTTTTATACTCTTCCAAGTGGTATCATGAGGGCCTGCTCAAGCGATAAATTAAAGTGATGTACCTACCAAATATATTAACTATCAAGAAATCCATCTTAGTTTGTAGCCCTTCAGTTTCATATAGCAAGGAAAGAACACTTGCCAGTTTGCTGTAAAAAGGGATATATGAGGGCCATAGAATGTCTTGATCACCAACTAGAAATTTGGAAGGATAAACTTTTGTCTCGGGCTGGTCGGGTGGTTCTTATTTTAAAAAAAAAAAATCTCCCACCCTAATTTTGGTTTATGCTTTATCTTGATATGATGATCTCGTTGGTAAACAATTTGTATGTTCCTCTGTAAACCCCAATATAGCCCTAAGATATGTCCTAATCCTACTTAGAGGTCTGTATCCAAATAAAAAACTCAACTTTTAATTTGGCCAAATCATTCCAGGAGATCACTAGAACCCACAACATCAAACTGAGTTCCAAAATAAAAAATGAAGGTTTAAACACTAACAAGTAATGCGCAGCCACTGACAAGTGATAGAGGAGAAATTTACAAGTAATATTAGGGCCATTTACGAGTGAGAGTGCAAAGAAAAAGAGAGAATTGTTAAAAAAGATCTCATGGACAACTTATTTGTTAAATGGGATCTGGGAAGATATCTTGCACATGGAGGGAAGATATCTGCACACGGGGGGAAGATTTCTGCACACGTAGGGAAGATTTTTGCACACGTATATGGAAGAATTTTGCATACAGGGAAGATCATCTGCATACCAGGGAAGATATTCTGCACACGTGGAAGATAATTTGCACACGAAAGTCCTATTTGGCAAATAAGTTGTCAATGAGGGATTTTTTCACAAGTTTTCCAAAGAAAAATAACGAGTGAAGAAAAAAACATTAACAAGTAATTTGCAGCTCCTGATAATAGTGATAATGGGGCGATTTACAAGTTTTTCATTACCCTAACCACACACAATGAGAAAGCCCAACCTAAATGATTAAAACAATCAAGATGGCACATATTACATACAATCTTTTAATTATTTATCTGGCCAATGTTAGATGCTTCACATATAATCTCAAGCCCCAACCTGTCACGCCCAAAAAAAATCTGAACGTCCAAGAATATAAGAAAACCCACATCTTAAGCCTACAATATTCAATATTTCCCGTCTACATCTGCTCACGCATATATTGTACTAAATATACAATCCTTGAACATATTTATTTTTTTTAAAAAAATAGTAAATTTACTATAGAAATTTCAGCAAAATCCCCCTCTAAATAGAACGTTCGAAAAATTCTATGGCGCCATTTCAGTAATATTCAAACAAAAAAGAATATGTTCCATAACAACAAATACTCAAAAGAAATCATAAAATCAGGTGAGGATCCTATTTATACTCTATGTGGAGCGCCTAAGTTGCATTCACAAATTCAGATGTTCGAATTGCACTAATTAGGAATCCTTAAGAACAACACATCAACTTCAAGCCAGTAGTAGAATCTCAATGATTAGAGGAAAGAGATACAATGCTAGATACATTATTTGAGATCAAAAATACATTTTCTAGTTGGTTGCGTCCCATTCAAAAACAAGTGATATACGGAAAGAAATAAACGAAACAAATATAACATTGTACAATAAAAACATGCAAATTATTTTCAACTTCTAATTTATGCAATGATAAACACTTTATTTATTACAATAATCGACTCACGAATAACAAGAAAACTCATTCTTTAGGAGGACTTAAATAGAACCAAAATATCAAATGTGGATACATAATCTATGAGGATAAATAACCCATCAAGTGTGACACGAAGCTATGAAAACAAGCGTGAACACACATTTCATGAGCGCAAGTAATCAAGTGCAACATGAAGTCAAAAAAACAAGTCTAAGTATTAGACCCATGAATAACAAACGTGAGAATGAATCCTACAAATGTCAAGCATGAGTACTATGCCCGCGAATATGAAGCAAGCTCGAGATTAACCATGGCACGCCAAGGATTAATTGTGGATCAGACTAACAGTACGGCTCTTAGTAATCAACACTTTGTATTCAGTCTTCTGAAAAACATTTACAAGCATGTGTGGAGTCAATTTACCATTGAAATTTGAAAAGATCTCTTTTTTTCCTCTCATAATAAAAGCCTGAAAAGCATATTTCATTAAAGAAGACCCCCCCACATCAACGTTCATATATAAAATCTCAAAAGATTTCCTTTAATTTACTTAAGTCAACGAAAAAGAATCCATTTCAAATTATATAAACTCAAATAGGAACATTCTCAAAATATATATATGAACCAGATGAATAAGAATAAATAACAAAGTCCTTGATAAATTAATTCTTGAGGGTTTCAATATTTTAATTAACAAAAATAATGAGTATTAAAATATCATGTGTAGAAATCATTATTGTGAGACGCTATTCACTTATCTTGTCTTATTTAATGTTCCTTAAATCATTTGACAACAATCTCCAACAACTCAGGAAGCACAACCAAAATCCACCATGTAAGAAAATCTAGAGAACAAAAAGGATCTTAATTTCTTCCACATGTAAAACGTCACAATATTTCAAAACTAATAAATCACCATAACCTCTACATACATACAGTATCCACAATTTTCCCAGATTTAAATATAGCAACAAGTAAATAAATCTTATACTGTACTTTATTAAATGTAATCACCAACAATTTTTATCCCTCATACCCTAAAGTTCCTTTCATAAACATTCATCAAACACTTCATAGGCATCTCAAAGACTAATAATACAAAGTAAGTAAACTTAGCCCTTGAAATTTATAATCAACATCCTTCCATCATTCAAATTCCACACCAATTTTGAAAAGAGAAATAGAGAAATGCTAGGTTCAACCTTATATTGAAGTTAATTAATATACATTCTACTGCTAATTAGCAATTTCAACTAAAATTCAATCAAGTATAAAAGAAGATATTGCATCCTTCCTTTTTAGACATGCTTCAAGATTCCATTTTTAGCTCAAACTTTACAACCATGATATATATATTCAAACAATATCTATACCTTCTAAGTTTCAACATACAATTGATCAATCCTAACCCAACCGAATTTCTCTCCTACACATTTTCACAAACACCTTAAGTGCATCAACATTCCAATCATTAAACAAGAACCAGTATAATCTCTAAAATTTCCTCAATCAAAATTTCCCCCCGAAAGTTCCTCATTAAATATAACAAGCAGTATCAAATCTACATCATGCTTATTCTTAAAATTTAGTATAAATACCATAAAATATATCTTTAAATAGCCCTTCGACTCAAAGGCCTCAATCAAGAAAAACTTCCAAAGCCCACACTTATTTTGAATACCCATCTGGAGGGAGGAAAAGAGTTTCATTTTCATACTCGTTATACCACGGTGAACCAGGAAGGAAAATAGAAAAGAAGAAAGGCTTAAACTCTACTCACACACACAGTCACACGAAAAAAGGGAAAATGAAAATCTGATGGTGAAGTTTTATTTTGTTTTGTTTATTGTTTTCTTAAGTAGAATGGCATTTTAGCAATTTTGCGGTGTTAAAATAATGGAAATTAGGGAAAATCACTGTGAGGTCCAAGGATCACAAAAAGTTACAAGAAAGTCCCATATCAAATTCCCCTATCAAAAAGGTCCTTAGGGACTACATTGTGATTAATTCAAAATGTGAAACTACTTTGTTGCCCCCATTGAATAAAAAAGGAAAGGAACAACATATGTGAATTTTGACAAGTTCTTATGTCTATCTTGATAACTTCATGAGCCTATTTTGACAAGTTGATTTTCCTCCCCAGAGAAATTATGAAATTTCACAAGTTAATGAACCAACTTTCACTAGGGCATATGCGAATTTTGACAAGTTTTTATACCTATTTTAACAACTTCATGAGCCTATGTTGACAAGTTGATTTTCCTCCCTAGAGAAGTTATGAAATTTCACAAGTTAATTTACCAACTTTCACAAGTGCATATGTGATTTTTGACAACTTCTTATGTCTATTTTTGACAACTTCATGAGCCTATTTTGACAAGTTGACTTTCCTCCTTGGAGAAGTTATGAAATTTCACAAGTTAATGTCCCAACTTTTACAACTGTATATGCGAATTTTGACAAGTTCTTATGTCTATTTTGACAACTTCATAAACCTATTTAGGAAAATAATAACTTCTCCAGGGAGGAAAATTAACTTGTCAAAATTCACATATGCATTTGTGAAAGTTGATACATTAACTTGTGAAATTTCATAACTTCTCTAGGGAGAAAAATCAACTTCTCAAAATAGGTTCATGAAGTCGTTAAAATAGACAAAAGAACTTGTCAAAATTCGCATATGCATTTGTGAAAGTTGAGGCATTAACTTGTGAAATTTCATAACTTCTCCAGGGAGGAAAATCAACTTGTCCAAATAAGCTCATGAAGTTATCAAGATAGGCATAATAACTTGTCAAAATTCGCATATGTTGTTCCTTTCCTTTTTTATTCAATGGGGGCAACAAAGTAATTTTATATTCAGAATTAATCACAATGCAGCATCTAGGGACCTTTTTGATAGGGGAATTAGGTATGGGACCTTTATATAATTTTTTATGGTCCTTGGGACCTTACAGTAATTTTCCCTATAAATTACTCTTATATCACAGTAAGGATTCAAATCAAACTCAAACCCAAGGAGATATATATATATATATATATATGTACACAACAATCTCAATGCCACTTAGCCACCAAATTAACTCTGTAAGAAATCTATAACCAATAATAAACATATTGATTGACCATCTTATTTTATTTTTTTTCAAGGTTGTCAAAATAGGTATAAGAACTTGTCAACATGCACATATACACTTGTGAAAGTTTGTACATTAACTTGTGAAATTTCATAACTTCTCCAGAGAGGAAAATCAACTTATCAAAATACGCTCATGAAGTTGTCAAGATCGGCATTTCCTTTTTTTATTCAATGGGGGCAACAAAGTAATTTCACATTCTGAATTAATCATAATGTAATCCCTAGGGACCTTTTTGATAGGGTAATTAGGTATGGGACCCTTTTATAATTTATTATGATCCTTGGGACCTTACAATGATTTTCCCTAAAAATTACTCTTATATCGCAGCAAGGATTCAAATCAAACTCAAACCCAAGGATATACAACAATCTCAATGCCACTTAGCCAGCAAATTAACTTTGTAAGAAATCTATAACCAATAATAAAAATATTGATTGATCACCATCGTATTTTAATTTTTTCCAAGGTTATTACACAACCTTTGGTGAAATCCCAAAGATGAATGGTGAGAAAGAGCGCACCCAAATCCAATCAGCCATCAACCTATGCGAGAAGAGAAGGATGGTCCAAACCTAAAAATCTGTCTAGAGGATGAGGTCAAGAACCCAAACGACTTGAATAATGATGATGAGGAAGATGATCCCACGACTCTGTTTCCTTTCTCCGTAAGTTTCTCAGTTGCATGAAATTGTTGAGGGTGTGCGCGAACTCTCCTTCTACGTATACAGCTCTTTTTGTTCTATTTTTCATCTCTCACCTTTTGGTGTCGTGGGACTTTATAATTGTTTCAAAATGTTACGGGACTTTTCAGATTATTTTTTTTGCCTGGAACCTGGGGAGATTTTCTCTTTATTTTCTGCTTTTGCAAATTGTTGTCTGTTAATTTTTTTGTTCATATTGAGACGAAGACTTAATTAATTAAATTAATGTAGACATAGAACAATTAATTAAAAATATGATTAATTCTATTAATAGATGCATACTAAAGTAAACATGTTTATAAAGTTTGTTCAAAAAAGCATATTTAAAAAATTAAAAATTAAAATTAATATAAGTCATATAATATCTCAAATAATATATGGTGAATGAACATATGTCTTTTAAATATATTTTCAATTGTGGTGTCATGGAAAATGAAAAAGAAATTAAAGAAATATGTTTTTAGTCATTTAAAAGAATATTAAATAAATAAGTTTCAATAAATATGGTAAAAAATTTAAAATTTTATAATATAATAAAAATTAATAAATTTTATAACAGAAAAAAACTTACATTCTTTATAACCAGTACATCCAATTTTCCTATCAACGAGTGCCACTTGAATTCATTAGACACATCATCCTTCAACACTGTTCCTCCTCACTAGGGGTGTTTAAATCCGGGACCGGGATCGGGATCCCCCACACCCGGTCCCGGTCCTAGTCCCGTTCCCGGTCTCGGTTTTTGGCCGGGATGCAAATTGTATCCCGATACCGGTCCCAATCCCAGTAATACCGAGCGGAACCGGGATCAAACCGGGAAATCTTGGGGTCTTTTTTTAAAAAAATTAAATTTAAAATATATTATTATATTAGTTAAATTTTCTATAATCTAGTGTTTAAAATAATTATTTAACACTTAATAAAGCCATAATAATCACATAAATTGATCTAGAATTGAAGAATAATATTTTATTATTATTATTAATATCACCTTCATCATTTTTGTTATTATTTTTATACATTATATAGTAGGATTACTATCACGATATATACAGTTTAACTCTAACTAAATATGTGATATACATTTTATTAAATAAATATAATTTTTTATAGATATAATATAATATATAAAAAATTTATGCCTATTTAATTATAAAATAAGCACTAATTAATAAGCGCATATTCTAATATATTCAAAATATTATATAATAAGCACCTATTTAAAGAGTACATATTTTATAATTAAATAGATGTATATTTTGGATATATTATATATAATATCAATAAAAATTTATATTTATTTATTTTATAGTATATATTTATCCTAAATTGAATTATAAGGATAAAAAATAAATACTCTTTCTATACAATTTACTCAGTTACTTTTCTGTTCTTTCTTTATTTGTTTCAGGAAATAGTGCCTTAGGGTTATGACATTATGTCTGTTGGTTTCTCTTTTTGCAGGTTTCTCACTGTTCTGGTGTGTGTATGGGTTCTTCCTCTTCCTCTTCGAGGCTCCACCTCTTTAACTTAAATATCCCGTTTCTTTACATGGCATGGAGTCCAAGTCACATGCTTGGGCGAAAACAGCTTTAATTTCAACCCTCAGCTTTAATTGTGATTCTTTTTATTAATTTAAATTTTTTTGCTTTTGAAGATGAACTCAATCTATAGATGGCACGCAAATAGGTTTATTTTGAATTGTCAAGGTAAGAATCGATCATTTGCAAAATTCTAGAAAAGAAAGTTTTATACGGATATGAGGGTGCTGAGATAAATACTTTGTTATGTAATAAAATATAATATTTTTAATGAACATATACAAGAAAAAGCGGTATATCAAAAAATACAAGAAAAAGCTAATGAGAGGTCTATTGAAGGAAAAAAAAATAGTACAAAGCCTTTGATGTTATTCGAACATGAAGGCCATTAGAGGTGCTGATGAGGAGGGTAAATTAGACGGAGTCTTCTAGAAAGAAAAGGGATAGAGTAAATCCGAAGAAAACACATTTTTTTAGGATCAAATGAAGCGCACACATATATTAACACTCTAGAAAGAAAAGGGGTGAAGTAAGAACATGCCTCTAGGCTCAAAGAAAGCTTATAGAGGTGTTTACAGATCGTTCATCAACAAAACTCTCACACCAGTGGGGTTTGAATCCACAACCTTATGATTATAAATCAATCTTTTTACCAACTGAACTAATCTTTGTTGGTTTGAACGAGACATTTTGAATAATAATTTATCCAAAAGTTTTTGTCAAATGTTATACTAATGAGTGATAAATGATTGTGAAGACCTAGTGCGAATGAGGCACTTTTTTTTTTTTTTTTACCATGTGAATGAGGCACTATTAAATGTGTGTGGGGTGACCCAAGTGGGATAGAAATTATGATATGAGAAAGAAAGGGTTGATTGAAATATGGTAGTGCTCGTTGAGTTCGTCTCTGTTGTTTGTGGCAGTCGAGTTTCTTCTTCATTTTCCTCCTTTCACCATGGCTGTGCACTGCAACTGGGACTTCATCAATTTGTGGACTGATATTTAACTGGAGGCAAGTGACCGTTGCAGAGCGATCGTTCTGGTTCGACAAAGTTCTATAGCTGCCATCAGAAACATCGATCTGTGGCTCTGTCTTCTGAAACATAGATCTGCGGCGCATGCTTTGCAACTTTGCCGTCGACAATTTCAGACGCCTGGTGATCTGTTTCAGTTCCAGATCTGAGTGATCTGTGGTGATCTCGGTTAGTCTTCCCTTCCGTTTCATCAGTATCAGTTTTTTTTTCTTTTTTTTCTGCTTCCTTGCTGTGTTAGTTTTTTCCATTTATGAGAGAAAACGGAGAGTGAGAGACTGGTGCGAGCGGCGGAGGGAAGGGGAGTAACAGTGGGGGTGTTGGGAATCAGAATGGAAATGGGGGTAAGTCTCCGGTTTTTAACAGCAAGGCAGAGAAAACAGGAAGCAGGAGGGAAGGGATTGATAATGTTTATGGAAACCATAATCCTGGGACTCAATTCACGTACTGGGACAAATTGTTGAGTCTTGGAGACTCCGGATTTCTGGAAGTAAACATGTCAGCTTGTGATGCCCTTAATGGTTGGAAAGATTATTGTGCAAAAATGAGTAGCAAAAGCACGTTCGAGAATGCGGAGGTTGAAGAAGAAGATATATATGGTGATGAAGCAGGTGACACTTGGCAAAAAGGAGGGAAATATCCTAAGTTAAAATTTTCAGCGGAAGAATATGAAGCTTGGTGTAAACCATACATAAATTCTCTAATTGTTAAGCTTTTGGGGAAGTCATTCAGAGTTGGTTTTATGAGGCAGAGAATGGAAAGAAAGTGGAATCCAAAGAGTCCGATGAAAGTTACCCCTTTAAGTAATGGATATTTTATTGTGTCGTTTTCTACAAGAGAGGATAGGGATTACACTCTTTTGGAAGGACCTTGGATGATTGCTAACCATTATTTGATGATACAACGTTGGCGGCCGAACTTTAATCCTTGGAAGGCAGATTATCAAAAGAAAATTGCTGCGTGGATTCGATTTCTGGATTTACCGGCGGAACTTTATAGTATTGAATCTCTAAGAAGACTAGGAAACCTTGTGGGAAAAACTCTAAAAATTGACAGAACTACGGCGTTTTCAGAGAAAGGAGGCTTTGTTAGAATTTGTGTGGAGTTGGATTTGCAGAAACCTTTATTGCCTTTCTTCAACCATTTTGGGGAGGACAGGAAGATTGAGTATGCGGGATTACATCTTGTCTGTTTTCACTGTGGGCAATATGCACATCATATAGGGGTATGTCACCATAAAATTCCTGATCGAATGAAGGAGAATGGGGAGATTCGTCCAAATAAAGCTCCGGGAAAATCCTCTGATGAGGGGAGGGATAATTTGATGAAGAATGCTGAGGTTACTGAGAAAAGTGAATTAAAGGGTGGAATTTTTGGGCCACAGATGCTGGTAAGGCGGGATGTTAGTAGAAATATTAATAAAGTGGATTTAGTAGGATCAAGTTCTAATGGAGGAGGTAATGTTGGAAATTGTGCCCTAAGAGCCAATCATTGTACTTTAAACATTATTATTTTAATGAAATTTCTCCATTCTGTTATCATATTATTTGCATGTTAACTGTGATAATTGTATCCTTGGATAATTCATAAAGATTGTCCTAAAATGTCCCTAGTCGGTTATCTATGCGGAAGCAGAGATGAAACAAGACCAGTATGACTTTGATAAGATATGGAGATACGAATCAAAGTCTTAGGCACTTGTAAGAGTACAAGGTGCTGGACCGACCCACTATGAGAAAGCTACATGGATCAAGTCATAAGCTTTTCTCATGTATAACCACGTCACAATGCCCTTAGACCTGAGGTCATCATGGATTCCTATATGAGAGTTGCTAAGCTTTGAACTAGTCAAAAGTCACTTTTGACCGGGTGATGATAAAGGCTACAATTGGGCTTGGTGGTTTTTCATGTAGAGGAATATGAATGATCAAGATGGAATTTGTCCCTCACATTAGTAGAAAGATATTACTGGGCCCCTCGATGAGTGAGTCTGAGAAATGTATGGCCATACTATGATGAAAGGAGTTTCTGTCTCTGTTATCAGGCTACTCAAGAATCGAGAAAGTAATGGTCAGGAACAAGAGGATGACATTTTCCATGCCTTATCCTTGATCGATATATCGTGTGACAAAAGGGACGTGACATGGTTGTATGACAGGTTGCATCGTGATAACGATCCTCATATGAATTGGGTAGTCGTAATGTCTTGCTAGAGGCCGCTTGCGACTTTTGGGTTAATGTAGTTATTGACCCACTGCCAACTTCATATGGGCCTACATGGTCGCACACAAGAATGACCTAACACGAGATAATGTTTGATTTAGGGTGGATGAATTATATATATATAATATAAAATTCATTAATAATATTATATAGATATATATATATTTTCGAAATATATATCTTATATATATATATATATATGTATTATATTATATTATTATATTTAATAATATTATATAGATATATATAGTTTCGAAATATATTATATATATATGTATATATATATATTATATGATATTATTATATTGTGTCGGTTTTAAATTTAAGATATATTAAATTTAATAACTAACATGATAGAGATATAGTATCTCAGATTTAATTTATGAAGATAAATTAAATCTAATGGATCTTTATTTAGATTAAATAAATAGGTTAAATTAAAACTGTTGGATAAATTTAATTTAAACTGAATTTATTTAATTAGCTCATCAAGATAATTAATTGTTAATTAATTTCAAAATTAATGATGATTAATTTTGAAATTTGAAAATAACTCTCATGGGTTATAAACTTGATAGAGCTGATAGACTCAGGGTACATCAGAATTGAGAGCCGCAAGTTAAACCCTTGGAGACATTAGAGGCGCTAGCACGCAGTCTCGGTTGGAGAGCATTCGTGTGGATACCGGTAGAGGGAGCAAACCTGACGTGTTGGCTCCTAGAGATCGTGAAAACTCTGAATCATCGAAAAGGTATGAATCCTTCCAACTTGGTTTAAACGCCGTTGATAGATCCTCGATTAGGATCGGTGAAAACTTTTCAAATTCTTCCGCTGTGCTTACCGATCCAACAGGTAAGAAAGGGGTTACAAGTCAGAAGGGTTCTCAAAAGAACAATGAACTTAATTCTGCCAAGGATAAGGGAAAGACGGTTGAAAGGAAGGATGAGAGTGAGGGAGTAAATGAGAGAAGGCATCAAGTTGGGATGGATATTAATAAGAATGTTACAAAGCAGAAGTGGGTTCCAGTGGGAGAAAAAAGACTAACCGGGATTAAGAGACGTGCAAGAGAAAAAATGAACATGGTTAGAGACAAATTACCGACACATGTTGTAACAAAAGGGGGGGGGGGAGACTGTGAACCATGATACAACCGAATTTATCTCCCTAAATCCTTTTTCTATGTTGAAAGACAGGTCTAGTGAAACCCTGAAGGCTACTGAAGGAGCACGTGGTAATGAAGCGGAAAATCTAAACATGGAGATGGAACAGGGGGAAATGTTGCAAAATAGTGAAATGTCAAAAGCTAATTATATCGTGGATCAGGGTATGATAACTACAGATCATCATGATGACCTTTCTTCATTAACAATGTCTGAAGATGGGATTGTTAGAGTGGATGAAGATGCTTTGATGGGGGATTCCACCCAAACAAATATTAATCTGTCTTAATGAATTTCATTTTATGGAATACACGGGGCACAGGAGCTCGCCTTTTTCCTAATCTTATAAGGGAAATGTCACGGTTCCATAATGTGGATTTTATGGCAATTTTTGAAACTAAGTGCAGTGGGAATAGAGCAGTCCATATAGCTGGTAAGCTGGGATTTCCTTTTGTTCAAATTATTGATGCGGAAGGTTTCAAGGGAGGGATTTGGTGTTTGTGGTCTGAAAAGGTGGGAAAAGTTGAGGTATTAGTGAAGCATCCACAATTTATGCATATCAGAATCTGTGGGAATGATCGTAGAACATGGGAACTGACATTTATTTATGCTAACCCGATTTTAATGCAAAGACGAAAATTGTGGCAAGATCTATTTGAGTTGAGTAACAGGATACATGGGCCTTGGGCTCTTGGTGGTGATTTTAATGCTACTTTGATGATGAATGAAAGAAGGTCTATGGGTGAGAATATTGGGCCGAATAGAGAGTTCATTAATTTTGTTGATGCTGCTGTTCTTAATGATCTTGGGTTTGATGGACCTGAATTTACGTGGCATAGAATAGATTATCATAGCAGACTTGATCGTGTTCTTGGTTCAAATGAATGGTTAGAAATGTTTCCAAATGCAAGTGTTACTCATTTACCATGGTATAAATCTGATCATCGTCCCATTCTGTTGCGTTTGGAAGGGTTAAGCAGGATGAGTCAGAATAATAAACCATTCCGGTTTATCGCGGCTTGGGTATTACATGATGAGTTTGAAGATTTTGTCAAGGAAAATTGGAGGACGACTGGCGAGTGGAAGGAGGCAATCACTCTATTTACTGAAGATTGTAGAAGTTGGAATAAAAAAGTGTTCGGTCATACGGATAAGAGGAAACGGGAGCTGATGCGGCGTCTTAATGGAATTACTAAAGCGGAGAAACAATATGGTCTTTATGGCTTTTATGCACATATTGGAGTTAGGTGATCATGTTACCGCTGAAATATGGGGTATTCTTCTAGGTTTGATGACAGCTTGAGATCAAGGAAAGCGTAGAGTGGTATTAGAATCCGATGCGAAAGAAGTTCTTGATTTGATTAACAGTGAGAATTGTCAGAATCATCCAGACGCTAATACAATAGCAGAAATTCGTTCCATGTTGCAACGTGAATGGAGGATAGAATTGAGGTTCGTTCCAAGAAATGCGAATAGAGTTGTCGACTTCCTTGCGAAAAAGGCAATTTCATGTGTAACGGGGTTTCACCCTATTTTGTATTCAACGCCTGAGTTAACAGCTGTTTTAGAGCTGGATAATTGTATTCCTACTTATGTAGGCTGAGTCTTGAGAGTTTTCTCCTTCATGTATCAAAGAAAAAAAAAGAGACACTTAATGATATAATTTTGACTTAATAAACATCAATTAAGGATATATTAATTTCACGTTATTAGTGGCTTAATTATCTTGGGATAACTTAGAAAGCGGATGAAAAACGAAAAACAAAAAGCAAAAAGAGAAGGAATCTCTTGAACTTCCTTCATACGCACCCTTTCGTCAATCAATTATTAGATATCAGTGACATAATTTTCTTTAGGCCGGCAAGTCTGAAAGTATTATTTAATGATATCTGATTCACTATTGATTCTTTGAAAGACATGTCAAGCTAAAAGATTATGTTTTTTTTTCCTATCGCATGCCTAATTTTAATTCTACTATTGTAGGAATAACTTCATTGTTTTTTTTTTTTTTGCCAGTAGGAATAACTTAATTGTTATCCTATTAAATATAAAATCTAAATCATGATGAAAAATAGAAAATCTATTATCTGTTGGGCAAGCCCTGTCTATGTATATTCATTGAATATATCTTTACATAATTGACAACAAAAGATGAAATAAATATATATGATCTTAAAAAAAGAACTAATTCAATTTTATATTTTGAGAAAAATAACATATTAAATATATATTTGTTTTTTTCTTCTTTATACAAAGAAGAAAAGAACCGGATAATCATCAAAACTAGGCACTTCAAATCCTCCTGACCCCTTGAAACCAATCTTGCAGTTGGAGACCTACTTTTTAAGGTTTGAAGCGGAAAAAAAAAAAAGAATGAGTCAACATCAGATATGAGGCGGTCCAATCTCGCTCCAAGGCAAAAAATAAAAAATAAAAAATAAAAATCTCGCTCAATCCAAAAACAGCTACAGTCAATGATTCGAAAATTTGGTGAGAATTTTAACAATAAAGTCATAATATGAATTAATATTTTGTTTTAATAGAAAAGTATGATGTTAGTTTACTATTTTTACTGTTTCTATCTATTAATATCTTTTTAAGGATATTATAGGACTCTCATAATTCTTTGGTAGGATTTATACATAATAATATCTTTATCTACCTATTAAGTATTAATATCTTTGTCAAAAAATAATATTTATTAAAATGAGACGTGTTTTCAAAATTGTTTAACACATCATTTTAACATTCTATACCCATAATTATACTCAATTGCGTTATAATGTCTTATAATAAAAATAGTAATAGTAATGCTATGTTTCGATGTTATAGGAACATCGAAACTAAAAATATATATATTTAATTCATTTTTATATTTTGATTTGCTTTGTAACATATAAACAAGTCATAAGGTTGAGTACCTCAGTCCTCAGCATACCTAGAAGCTCATATAAGAAGGTACTCACTCCGGTCCTAATTATAAGACAAAATTGATTTTTTTGGTGAAATTAAGGAAGTCAATTAAATCACTTTAGAATATTTATTTTTATATTTTTTTCTTCAAATTAATTAATTTGACTAATAAACTGATATATAATTTAAGGATACTAAAAATATAAATACTCTAAAGTGATTAAATTGGCTTCCTTAATTTCTCCAAAAAAGTCAACTTTGTCTTATAATTAGGACCGGGGCGAATATAACTAACTATATGCAGATGGGTCATTCTATAGATTAAAAATTCTCTCAATTATCTCTCCTGCAAAATTAGCCTTACAATCATAAAAAAAAAGGTCAAGTTTATTTTTGATTTGATATTTTTAAGATATATAATATTTAACTTTAGTATCCCACACAGTTTTCCCTCACAAACTTACGTAATTGCTAAATATGATTCAACTTGCTATAATAACATTAATTTATTATCGGATCAAAAAAAAATTGAATAAATTTTTTGAAAAAATTATTTGAGTCTTATTTTATAGAATGAAATATAAATTCTAGTACTAATCATATCATCATCTAGGCAATTTATTCATTTTGAGTATAAAGATTAGAACAGAGGTCCCTACAAAAAAAAAAAAAAAAGGCTGTTGATGCCCCAAGAGGTTACCTTATGTGATAGGGATGAGGTAGGGTTATAAAGACCTAAATATTATACTTATAAAATAAATGTTTGAAAAAAAAAGAATATTAAAACAATATATTAATTTTTTTGAGCAAAATAACATGATTTTAAAGTTCAGCTTATGATCATATATATATTTTCATAAGTATATATGCAGTAAGTTTTGACCAAATATATTAGAAATATTTTATATGGTTATAGTCGACTTATGAATTCAAAAAGATTTTTTAGCAAGCTACGTTTGTCAATTTAAGAGGTCGAGAAAGAATTGTAATTAAGCCGTCAGTACAATTCAATCATAACAATTAATCTCCTTTTTCCACTTTGTTTTTGTTATCTTTTTGGGAATCCTCGTCTTCTACACCAACGATGTCTTTATTGAGTTGTTCGGCAAATAAAAGTAAGTAAAATTGTGATTCTTTTCATTAACTCAAATTTCTGCTTCTGAGGATGTACTCAATATTTGAATGGATGTATGGATGGCTTTATGTTTGTTTTGAACTGTCAAATAATCATTGCGTGTGTTTGGTTTGGTTGGCCGGAGGAGAGGGGAAGACTCTTTGGTTTAATTAAGAGGGGAGGGAAGAGGAGGCATGATTAAAAATTTTAATTCTATCTTTATATATTAGTTTATATTTTTTTATACGTATGTTATATAAATTAGCTTACATCTTAATTCTAATTAATATTATAATACTATTTTTATGTATAATTATTATACTATAATATTTTAAAATGGAATAATATTGTTTAATTTGTAATATTTAATTATTTTTTAAATTAATTTTACAATAGTACATTTTTTTAATACAGTAATATTTTTAATTTCTAAAAATATATTTTTGTCTTATATGAATGTTATAATAATACATTTTATCGCTGCTTATTTAGTGCTACATCTCATGAACCTTTTCATAATGGCCCTCTTGTATCAGCATCATTCATCAAGATGAAAGTTGAACCTTTTTTGGAAGACTCTTCCACTCTCACCCATGATAATCCTCAATTTTAGTTAGCTCCTAATCTTATCAGTTCCAATCTTTATTAACCTTTGATCGCTACCAACAGTGTGCTTGGGGGGAGAAGCTTTAAAATGCCAGTACATATTTATGCATACTTAAAATTCTTGAAACTGTGTAAGCATGAACCTGAGATTCCATGCTTGCTCTACCCAATGTTGAAAATACAAAGAATTTTTCCTGCCATGCTTCTAATCTCCAATTCTGTAATGCACGCCTGGATTGCAGCAAGGAATTGATTGGTTTCAAAGTATATTTTTGGAACCTCAGCATGTGTATAATATATTCAAGTTTTTTTGGCAACAGCTAGAACATGTGATCAATATCCCTTCACACTTTAATCACATAGCAAGCCCTCTAATTATAGAGCCTAACGACTAACGAACTAATACATTTTAATCTCTCCAACAGATAATTTGCAAACTCAAATATATACACATAGAATTAGTTATTGGTAATAGGAAAGTACCTCATATAAGCCTTAAAGGAAGTTTTTATCGAGATGCGAGGATGTTGAGATGAATGAGTCGTAAAACAGTAAAATATGAGGTTCGTAATAAACATATGCAACGGTCTACTTGGTGAGTGTTGCTCTGTACTGTAATTTTTGGTTTATAAATGTTGTGTGTTTTTTTCCAGAGATTGCTGGCTGTTGTTCTTACCTTCACTAGTTTGATTGAGTTGTTTTCTTTTTTCCTTGTTTTTGGTAGTAGTTTGAAGGTCATATAATTGATTAAATTGGGAATTGGGCAAAAGTTTAGCTTGTTGAAAAATTCCAGATTTGCACGAAAAGATATTCTATAAACAATTTTCCCCATTTTGAACCTATTTAACAGCTTTACTACTAAACATAATCCCAATTTACCAAATGTCACCATTTACGCCACTTTCTAACCCTTTCCCTTTCTTTCTAGATCCTATTATGTTGTGCATAAAGCTGTATATCTTGAAACAAGTTGTTCTTTGTTCACTTTCTGTTAAGCTTGAACTTTTGGTTCAATGAGCTATTAAATTTTGTCAAGTGGACTGGACAATCAATGAAACTTTTGTGAATTGAACTCTGAGTTTGAGAGATTTTTAAGTGAATTGCTTTATGAACATTTGCAGTCTTACATATGGTGTTTTGGATGCGAAATTGAACATTGGTCTGCTTGGTTTGATAATATTGTTTGTAACTGGATTGTATACTTTTCTGCATAACTGAATACTTTTCTGATCTGTTATCAAAGATTAACCTTTAGAACCAAGCACTAACCGTTGTGCTAAAAGCTTAAGTTAGTAATAAAGATGCACCTATATTAGATACGGCTCTACCAATCTCCTACACTCATATCATATACAAGGCCATCATACAACTTTATGGTAACCCTATCCACTCCCATGTCAGACCTGGAATGTGTAATTCCCTCCCTCTTAAAGGAAGTTCATCCTTGAACCTTATGATGGGAGTAAGATTCAAACCTGCACTGGCTTTGATATTTAGTATAACTCCACCATGACGTCTGAACAACTCTTGATTAGCTAGTTTTTTTGTGCACTCAATTGAATTTTTCATTATTCAATTACTTAAAATCTTTTGAATCTTCTGGAACACTAAAATTTTGGCTAGCTAGTTCATTGCATTGTCAATAGTATGGGCTTTAGCTTTAGTTTTTAGTTGCTACTTGAAATTGGTGAAAATTCTACCACTTTAGCTAAATTGATTGGTGGCTCGAATTTCTACCAAATTGTGAGCTAAGACTTGAGAATTGTTTTTCATCCATTCGAAGCCAGAACAACATTTTTGACTTAGACTTCACCTCTTATTACAGTGGCATACTTGCCGGGGTTTCTTGGAATTCGATCACTTGAGCATTGGGATAGAGCTTGCTGGAATTTTTTTTCCAGAATTCTTGTCCAGAAATATCTAATAATAAATTTCTTATGAATTTTCGGTTTTCAAGCTTTTGCATTGATTAAATCTAGTTAATTTCATCCAAATTCCATCACTTAAACAAATTTTTGAAATTTTCTTTGTTTTTCTGGAATTTTCCCAGATTTTTTTTTTCCATTTAATGTGTTTCTATTTTTTTTCTTCTTGATTTTTGTATATTTCTAGTTCATATTAGCTTAGTCTGAACAACATTGCTTTGTGAAGAGCTTGAATATGTCTATCTGTTAGGAAACTTGGCCAAGTGTGCATTTGAACCAAAATATTGCTCTGGCTGGAAACTTTTGAAAAGTTTACCCAAAAATTATGATTTTTGGTATCCTCAAGGTTTTGGGTTTGTTAAGCAAAGTTCACAGCTAAAGCTATTAGATCGAGCAAATTGTAATCAAATTCCAATTTTTAGACTGTTTTTTGAATTTTTCTTTTTTTCTTCCAATTTTTTTTCCCCATATTTTCCAGACTTTTGTGTTAGCTTCTTTTGATTTGTTTTCTCCTTTTTGTGGGACTTTTTGGTCTTTGAACTATTGAATCTGGTGTATTAACTGAATGCTTCGCAATTAGAAGATCATTTGATGTGATTTGGATATGTATAAAGAAATCATTGGAAGCACATATGACTATATTAGATAGTGTGGAATCTTAAAATTGAAGCGACTACTTAATGAAATTACTGGACGAGATCACATTTTTGTTAACAATTTATCTAAATATTTTAGTCAAATGTTATACTGAGCAACTTGAGATGATAATTTTTTTCAAATAAACATAAATTACGTATTATTATTTTAACCATCACTGATTGCTTAATTATCTTGTGATAACCAGGAAAGTTGCTGAAACCCAGAAAGCAAGAAGAGAACGAATCTCATGAACTTCCTTCAGATGTGCTCTATCTAATTACTATGAAATTATTAGATATTCGTGATCTATTTTGCCTTGGGCTAGTCTGCAGGTATTATTGGAAGATCATCTGGTGTGATTTCATGGGGTCAGATTCACCATTGATTCTTCAAAAGACACTTCAAGCTAAAAAATCATGTTTATTCTATTCCATACCCAATGGAACAACATACAACGCTTTGCTTCCCAGCTTTTTTGGGTTCTCATTTGTAGGATTTTCTAGTGGATACATGATAGAGATAGGTGATAGTTTAGATTTGCTTATAAATCCTTTTACAAGAAAAAAGATAAAAATCCCAAAGCCATATGATCTATTCAACGTTAAACCTTCTGTTATGCAAGCCACCCTAGCTTTTGAAGTAAACTCAACAGAGCTTATTATTGTGATCTTATCTAGATCTAAACCCGATATGCTGGTTTATCAATCTTGTATTTCAGATTGGGCTATTTATTCAAGAATTAATGGAACTTCTTGGGATGTCATTGATGTGGTGGTTTTTCATCATACTTTATATGCTGTTACTGAAGATGCTGAGATAGGGGTTTTAATGTTGAATACTCAAAGACTGAAATTTCTGAATCTAACCAACAAGCCCAGTAATTATAGATCTAGGTTTTTCAAGTTAGTTGACTCGAATGATCAGCTTCTAGTGATTCTGAGTCAACCTGCATGTTTTGAAATTTACATGATAGATTTCTGTACAATGAGTTGGATCCAGTTCAAAACTTTGGGAGATCGTTCATTGTTTTTAGTAGTGGGTTCAAAGTGCTATTCATTGAGCAATCCAAAAAAATGGGGATTTCTAAGCAACTGTTTGTATTACATTGATCATTATTCTTCAAAATGCAAGGTTTTGTCCATCAATAAACAGGTCATTGAAATCATCTTAATTCCTCAAAATCCAGCTTCTATTGCGTCCTCTGAAGCTGAGGTCACCAATGTTGATTGGTGTTTTCGACCTCGTTTTGATGTGGTGGATTATAGTAATCTCCTAGAATGATTTGGCCAAACTGAAAGTAGAGTTTTTTTATTTGGGTCCTTAGCCTCTAGCCACATGCTTCAGGGTTGAAAGAGTCTTTCCAGAGATACTTAAAGATTGCCTACCGATAAAGTCCTCAAATCGGCAGCAAGATTTAAACCATAACCTCCAACTCCTTATGACCAATTTTTTTATTTTATTTCTTGTATGTAGCTTTATTCGGCATGCCTGATGATTCTTTTGAGTATAATTTTGTATCATGTCCCAATGCTCAAGCGTTATTTGGCCTTGGGCGAAGGTTTATATTTATCAGGAACAATGAAGTATGATTACTTAAATTGGTTAACCGATTAAATTCCGGGTACCCAGCGTCCTTTCATGAAAACTTCATGACTTAAATGCCCTTTAACCCTCTTTTGTATAGGACAAAATGATATTAAAAAATCAAGTTTAGTTTAAATGTAGACTAGTAGTAATAGGACTATAATTAGAACTAGAAAATCTAAGAAAACATGGCGATGAAATAGTATTGATGTTAACCGAGGAAAAAATGGGAGAGTGGAGTCTCTATTGATCTTCCTCTCCATATACTTTTCTTACCAATTGATCAACTAGCTTTTTCCCTTTCTAGACTAAAGGAGAAAATAGGGAAAGAGAAAAGTAGGAAGTAAAAATAGTCTAGGCCTCATGTATTTTTCTCCCCAATATTAGAGAGATTTTGGCCAGAAAATTAATTTGTCAAAACTATCCCGGACCTGCCACTTCACTTGTTCCTTCGTTTATGCCCCTTTCTTTGCGCCTGTAATTAATTGGGATTATTAGAAACTCGTACAACATCAAAATATACTGGACAACGTAGCTTACCAATTTCATGGTCGCATGTGGTTTTATATAACTTTTTTATATTAATAAAAAAAATTAATTACAATATTGTTTATTTATTTTATAATTAAGGAAAATTTGGGATAAATCCCCATTTGAGAAATTAAATTGGGCAATAGAACCTTAAAAAGAGTAAAGTCTTGAGGTCATTTGGAAGAAATAAGCAATCATTTGAATTGCGAATGACCCTTCTACGAATTGCAATTGAGCTTCCATGATGTGCAAATCCAGCTATAATGCAAGTGACCTTCCCTCAAATGCAAATGCAAGTGGCCTCCATGAATTGTAAATAACCTTTTGTAGTATGAAAATTAAGTAACAGTGCAAATGCAAATGTCCCTTCACGGATTGCAATTGAGCTTCCAGCTCCAGGAATTGCAACCAAGCTTCTGTGGTGTGCAAATCAAGTTAAAATGCAAGTGATCTTCTATGAATTGCAAATAACTTTTCCTCGTGTGAAAATTAAGTTTGAGTACAAATGCAAATGATCTTCCATGAATTGTAACTGAGCTTCCAAGAATTGCAACTGAGATTCTGTGGTATGCAATTTTGTCATTTTCTCTACATACATACATACATACATACATACATACATACATACATACATACATACATACATACATACATACATATCTATCTCCTAAAAGACCACAGATTTTAGGTACCAATATGGCCAATTAATTTTTGAATCAGGGACTTTTACTCAATCTTAGCTTCCCTTATAAATATAAATAATAAATAAAATAAAAAACTTGAGTTTCTTAGGAAATATTTATTTTGATTTCAATAAATCAGGATATACGCATATTATTGCCATTGATACTTGTAAATTTACATTTTTTTTAATTTTACTTGTCAAGAAATATATTTTTCTTAATATTTTGATTTTAAAATAAAAAATAAAAATAATTTTATTTTAGTTTGACTTTATTTTTTAATTTTATTTTTTAATTTTTTATTTGAATTTATTTTTCATGGCATTACTTGAAAAGATGGGTTAAAATTAAATAAGGGTACTATTGTCATGATTTATATTATGCATTTTCTCTCCTCTCTCTTTTCTCTCTTCTATCCAAACACAAGAAAGTGATAATATTATATCTTCATTTTTCTCCTCCTCCTATTTTTCTACCTCCATTTCTATAACTGATATGTGAGAAAATGACAAAAATGAATCATTCACATTAATGAGAGTCATGATATATTAATGCAAGTAAGTAATGACTGTTAGCGCCTAACAATACCTTGGAATACATAACAATATAACAATATTTTGTTCTAACTTAATAACAAATAACTGAATTGTTATTCTATCTCTGTCACCCCTCAGAAGCTAGAGCATGAATGTTTTGCATGCTAAGCTTGGAAATGAGCTCTTGAAACCGAGTAGGATCTAAAGGTTTGGTAAACACATCAGCAAGTTGGTCAATAGATCGTACAGGAAGGAGTTTAATAATTTTGGCTTGAACCTTGTCACAAACAATATGACAATCCAACTCAATATGTTTGGTGCTCTCATGAAAAATGGGATTTGAGGCAATCTAAATGACTGACTGATTATCATAGTAAAGTAAAGCAGGATCCAAATGAGAAACATGAAAATCAGACAACAAGTAAATGAGCCATTGCAATTCACAAGTAATAGAGGCCATAGCACGATATTCGGCCTCAGAAGGGGACTTAGAGGCAGTGGCCTGTTTCTTAGCTTTCCAAGAAATAAGGGAGGAGCCAAGAAACACAGCAAAGCCAGTCACAGACCAGCGAGTGTCAGGGCAACTAGCCCAGTTAGAATCACTAAAACTATGGAGCTTTAAATCTGAAGTAGCTGAAAAGAAAATACTGTAGGATCGGTGAGCACAGCGGAAGAATTTTAAAAAATTTTCGCCGATCCTAATCGAGGATCTATCAACGGCGTTTAAACCAAGTTGGAAGGATTCATACCTTTTTGATGATTCAGAGTTTTCACGATCTCTAGGAGCCAACACGTCAGGTCCGCTCCCTCTACCGGTATCCACACGAATGCTCTCCAACCGAGACTACGTGCTAGCGCCTCTAATATCTCCAAGGGTTTAACTTGTGGCTCTCAATTATGATGTACACTGAGTCTATCAGCTCTATCAAGTTTATAACCCATGAGGGTTATTTTCAAATTTCAAAATTAATCATCATTAATTTCGAAATTAATTAACAATTAATTATCTTGATGAGCTAATTAAATAAATTCAGTTTAAATTAAATCTGTCCAACAGTTTTAATTTAACCTATTTATTTAATCTAAATAAAGAGCCATTAGATTTAATTTATCTTCATAAATTAAATCTGAGATACTATATCTCTATCATGTTAGTTATTAAATTTAATATATCTTAATAAATTAAATTTAAAACCAACACAATATAATAATATCATATAATATATATACATATATATATATATATATATAATATTTCGAAAATATATATATCTATATAATATTATTAAATATAATAATATAATATATATATATAAGATATATATTTCAAAAATATATATATATCTATATAATTTTATTAATGAATTTTATATTATATATATGTAAATATAAAATTCATCCACCCTAAATCAAACATTATCTCGTGTTGGGCCATTCTTGTGTGCGACCCTGTAGGCCCATATGAAGTTGGCAGTGGGCCAATAACTACACTAACCCAAAAGTCGCAAGCGGCCTCTAGCAAGACATTACGACTACCCAATTCATATGAGGATCATTATCATGATGCAACCTGTCATACAACCATGTCACGTCCCTTTTGTCACACGATATATCGATCAAGGATAAGGCATGGAAAATGTCATCCTCTTGTTCCTGACCATTACTTTCTCGATTCCTGAGTAGCCTGATAACAGAGACAGAAACTCCTTTCATCATAGTATGGCCATACATTTCTCAGACTCACTCATCGAGGGGCCCAGTAATATCTCTCTACTAATGTGAGGGACAAATTCCATCTTGATCATTCATATTCCTCTACATGAAAAACCACCAAGCCCGATCGTAGCCTTTATCATCACCTGGTCAAAAGTGACTTTTGACTAGTTCAAAGCTTAGCAACTCTCATGTAGGAATCCATGATGACCTCAGGTCTAAGGGCATTGTGACTTGGTTATACATGAGAAAAGCTTATGACTTGATCCATGTAACTTTCTCATAGTGGGTCGGTCCAGCACCTTGTACTCTTACAAGTGCCTAAGACTTTGATTCGTATCTCCATATCTTATCAAAGTCATACTGGTCTTGTTTCATCTCTGCTCCTGCATAGATGACCGACCAGGGACATTTTAGGACAATCTTTATGAATTATCCAAGGATACAATTATCACAGTTAACATGCAAATAATATGATAACAGAATGGAGAAATTTCATTAAAATAATAATGTTTAAAGTACAATGATTGGCCCTTAGGGCACAATTTCCAACAAATACCAGTGCTGGGATAAGATTTAAGATATCTTAGCACACGCTAAGCAGCCTGCAAATGTGCATAAGTTGGAGCAGACATGTATTGACTAAGTTGTTGGGTAGCAAAACTTAAGTCCGAACGAGTAGTAGTGAGATACTGCAAGCACCCAATTAATTGACGATACTGCTTTGGATTGGATAGCAAAGTACCCTTCTGTTTAGATAATTTTAAGTGTGGATCCATAGGAGATGTGGCTGGTTTGCAACCAAGATAACCAGTATCTTCTAAGAGTTTAAGAGCAAACTTGTGCTGAGAGAGGAAGATGCCATCTGTGGTTCGGGCAAGCTCAAGACCAAGAAAATAATGAAGTGCACTAAGATCCTTAATGGTAAAAGCATGATCTAAATGTTGTTTAATACTAGTAATCTCATCAACATCATTGCCAGCCAAAACTAAATCATCAACATAAACTAGGATGACAGTGAAAGATGTTGAAGAACCCTTGAAGAATAAAGAATGATCAGATGCAGATTGTCTATAACCATAGGAAAATAATGTAGTAGACAACTTAAAATACCATTGGCGACTAGCTTGCTTAAGACCATAAAGTGATTTCTGTAATTTACATACCATATGACGTTGAGAGGAAGTGAAACCTTGAGGAAGCTCCATATAGACCTCTTCATTGAGGTCACCATGTAGAAAGGCATTGTTGACATCTACTGATGAAGATGCCAATTTTTGGTAGCGGCAATAGAAAGTAAGAGCCTTAGAGTAGTCATCTTAGCAACCAAAGAGAAAGTATCAAAGTAGTCAAGGCCTTCGGTTTGAGTAAACCCTTTGGCCACAAGTCTCGCTTTATGTCGTTTAATATCACCATTAGCCTTGAACTTGGTTATAAAAACCCATTTACACCCTATAGTCTTCTTACTTGGTGGTAAAGAAGTAAGAACCCAGGTCTAGTTATGCTCAAGTACTTTAATTTCTACAAACATGGCATCTTTCCAATGGGCATGCTTAATAGCTTGGTGATAAGTTTTGGGATCAAAATAAGAGGTGACGTGAGAACAAACTAACTGTATGAAGGAGCAAGAGAAGAATAGGAAAGAATAGAAGAAAGAGGATAAGGATTGGAGCCAGTACCTGATGATTGATCAGTAGAGATAGAATGAGCATAGTGATAGTCTCGTAAATATGATGGAGGATGATGAAGTCGACTTGAACGGTGTGGGGAAGAAAGTGGATGGTCTAGAGCAAGTAGAGAGGTAGGAGAAATAGTAGGAAGAGAGGGAATTACAGGGGACACTGGAAGAGGAAAGTCATCAAGAAAGTGAGGGAAGTTTTGGATAGTTAGTTCAATAGAAGGGGAAGTAAGGGAAGTGACACTACCACTTTTAAAAGGAAGCATGAGTTCATGAAATACAACATCACGTGATAGAAAAATATGATTGGAAGTTAAATCTAATAAGGTAAATGCTTTAGAACCAAAAGGTATGCCAAGGAAAACACATTTTCTAGCCCTAGAAGCAAACTTGGAGTGATTATGAGCCAAGGTAGAAGCAAAACACAAAGAACCAAAAACTTTGAAATTGGAATAAGAAGGAGTGGTATGATATAGCTTCTCAAAAGGAGTTAAATTCTGAATAACTGGTGAAGGAAGATAATTGATGATGTGAATATCATGCATAACAGCAAAAGACCAATAAGGCAAAGGAATATTAGATTGGTGTAATGTAATGCTCCAAAATGTGATTAAGGGCTAATGACTTCAAAAGTGAATGTAATTATTGATAAACAAACACTTTTGGAGAATGTGATTTGAATTGGGATCTGAATGTGTAATAATTAGTGCCTAAACCCTATATTTAAGTTCAATTATGGATTAATATCTAAATTGAATTAAATTAGAGGGAGGGCGCATGGTAAGGTGCAATTGAATGACAAAATGTGTTTAGTGGTGATTCAGTAGGAATTCCCATAGTCAGGGGCAAAGTGGGAAAAAGAAAAGTTACCGATCAATTAGTCAGCAACCAAAGAGGGAACTTATTAGTAACATAAAGATCAAGAAGTGTGAAAATTGTCTAAGTGTTATAGAGGGAATTATCCCATGTTTGCATGTGTATGGAAAGAGTTGAGAGGAGGCTCAAGATCTTGACACTTGGTAACATTTGAGCCATGGGATCATAGTCAAAGTGTCAACACTAATTCTCTTCCCTCTTCCCTCATTAATTTTGTCCAAAAAGGAGTATGAGAGACAAAACATCTGCATCATCATCTTCAACCATCTCTCTCTCTCTCTAAGACTCCATTTTTGCCAAGTGAAGGAAGGAAAGAGAAAAGAAAAGGTGAGTTTTTGACCCTAGAGATGACCTTGTATGCTCAAATGCTCTTCTTTAATATTCTTCATGTTAATAAGAGTTTCATCTCTATGGTTTTAGATTTTTGAAAGAAGGTGTTTGAGAGCTTGAGAAAATTTGAAAGTGGTGGAATTAAGAAACAAGCTTGAGGAAGAGGAAGACGTGATTATTTGATGCATTTTGACCTAAGTTTTGTGGTCATTGGTTGAGTTTTGAGAATTATGGAATTTTCCTTGACATTAGTGTAGTTGTGGAATGAATGAATTGGATGGTGTATTGTAGTAAAAATGGTGTCATATTGTTTTGGTGTTATTGGGATTGGTTTGAAACTTTGAAGGTAAAGGATTGCAATGTTGAGTTTGGTATTGTGCCATTATGTGACATGTTATGATTGTTGTGAAACATGTCAATGTGATGTGAATTTGGTTGATTTGATGTTTCCAATGGATTCCTTGTGAAAATTTTTGTGGGAATGATGTTTCATGTGAAATTGGAACCATTGGGAATAATTGTGCAAAACTTGGAATTCTGTCCATTGAAACTCTATACTAGAAAGTTTGTTTGTGTGGACGTTTTAAATGGACAAATGGTGTCTACAAATTGTGAAACCTTTTAGTGTTAAATTTCACATGCCAAGCTTCAAAATGGACATATAATTCATGTCATTTTAATTTGTGAGCTGGGAGTTATGATTTTCTAAAGTTTGAGATTGAAACTGGAATGTGTTTTGGAATAGTGTGGACTTTTGTGTAATTATTTATTTGTGTGATGGTGGATGGTAATAGTTCATATTTTTCTTGTATATAGGACTTAAATATATTTCAATAGGCTTTGGGATCACCTCATTTCAATTTTTCTAAAATTAGTTATGATTTTTCAAAGTTAAGCCAAGAAACAGAATTTTCTTGGCCCCAGCCCAAAGTTTCTGACCTGCTTTTTGCTGCAGCCAGAGACTCTTGGTCTCAGCCAAAAAGTTTTTGACTACTTTTTGGCCGCAGCCAAAATCTTGTGCCAAAGCCAAAAAGTTTATAACATGTTTTTGGCTGTCGTTAAATGCTTCTTGGCCACGTCCAACTCCCAAAAATCAGCATTCTAGAACTTTTGAAAGTGGTTTTGATATGGCTCCTCCCAAACCGTTGGGGCATGTGTTTAGACTTCTAATAGCTGCCTAAAGGTCTCAAATGATAACTAACTTTAGGTATTATGAAATTAAGAACTTGGAATAGGGATTAATCCGTTGTCCTTAATTTTGGTTTATAGGATTTGATATTTGCCCTACTCAAGAGTAACTTGTGATAGAGCACGCTCGGAAAGAATAAGGTAGTGACACTTTCCCTTATACTATATGTGATATGTAACCCCCTCCGTAATTATATCCGAAATACGCGATTAAAGTGAAATAGAGACTAATAATAATCAAAACTCATTTAAAATCCCATCCTTGAGATAGGGTTTTCACAAATACCTTTTAAAATCTAATTAACTTGGTCTCATATTCACATTTCGAATACAATTACTACGCGAAGATAAATCACATTCATATAAATATCAGAGTGCACAACATAATCATCCCGGCAATCCCAGGTACATACCTTTGCTAAAGATACACGGGGCACAATTGCCCATTACAATTCTTCAAATAGGGATTACACAATCTCATCTCAAATTTATAACCCTATATTCAACCGAATCATATACAGTCTTCACAACTCATTGATAACCAACTACCAACTCTCATCTCGAAGGAGTCCTAGCCGCACCCTCCACGAGCCACTTGCCCTGTCTAAATTGTTGGTAGGGGAGGGTGAGATTCGAGAGAATCTCAGTAGGGAAACATTATCAATATGCAGGCAAGATAAGTGTTTAATGCATGACATGCTTGCATCACATAACTCATGCACACATACAATGACAAATCTATAAGCTCAATGATTCGAACGATACACATAAGGCCATAGCATATATTGAAACATAGTTTTAAATCATTCATACATGTTCCACATAATCAAGCAAAGCAATAACATGCATCAACACATTAATATAGTTATCAGAGCATGCAGGAGAGATAAGTTCCCTACCTCCAGTCTTTTCTCCTCGATTTACGTGCCAACAACTCGGGGCTTCACATTCGATCCTACAATGTCAAATGTACTATTTAGACACTTCCATAGTGTTTCTGGGGGTTATATGAGGCTATATTGAAAATTTACTAAAATACCCCCGGGGACCCTGCCCAGCCCCGCCGTACCCGGTCCGGCTGTACTTTTCTTGAAATTTTGACATGGGTTATTCTGACATATTTTCACCCAAGGAATCCATTTCCGAACTCAGAATTATCAAATTCAATGTCAATTTATAAATTTACCCTTGGCAGCCCCACTTTAATGGTTTCAGGGGCGTTTTCGTAATTATGCTTTTTCGGCCTTTTCCGAAAAAGTGACCAACTGTAACCCCACTTAATTTTCGCTCCTGAACTCAATAGAACCATCAAATCATTTAAAATCGAACTCTAAGACCCATTTATAGCCATAACCAAAATATACAAGTACTCCAGGGAAAATTGGGGTTTTTCGGTTTCGGCTCCGTAAACGTGTTTCTTTCTACTCCTAACCACTTCATTAACCATTACATTAGGTTACAACTAACATTAAGACCCAATTTGGGTAGCATAACCCCTAGGCCAACCCATTTTCCAAATTTACAAACAAAGACAATCCGGTGAAATTTCATCGATTAAATCAACCACAGCAGCCAGAACAATCAAAGATTGAAGTTTCGGAAGTTACCTCAAGCTCCCTCTGGCTTTTACTCAATATGGCTGAACCATAGCCCCTTTTAAACAGCAAAATTAAGCTTCAAGTACCTTAATCCATGTAGAAGAGAAGCTTAGCAGAAGGATTATATGCGTTAGGTACGAATTCACCGAAGAAATCGACCTACCTCACGAGTTTTCTCCTTCCTTCTCCCTATTTTCTCCAAGATCTCTCTCACATTTTTGTTTCTGAAATGGCGTCAGGAAATGGCTGATGAAGATGGAGGAATTGCTTTTAATTCCATTCTGATGTCATATTTTATTTTGATGATGTCATAATTCCCATTTTCGGATTTTCTGGCAGATTTTCTGTCCAAACTTTGAAAAATCATAACTAATTATATAAAATTCAAAATGAGGTTATCCCAAAGCCAAATGAAATCTATTTAAGTCCTATTTATAGGAAAAATATGGACCATTACTAGAAATCACCACACAAATACAGATTACACAAAACTCAACACTGCTCCAAAACAGAGTCCAGTTTTGATCCCAAACTTTGGACAGACATATCGCTCAGTTCCAAAAACGAAACGGTACAAATTATATGTCCATTTTGAAGCTTTGGATGTGAACTTTAAGACTGGAAAGTTTCAGAATTTTTAGATACCATTTGGTCATTCAAAACGTTCACACAAGCTTACTGCCCAGAATAGAGTTTCACTGGATAGAATTTCAGATTTTGCATCTTTGCTTCCAATGATTCCATTTTCATACCAAACATCATTCCCACATAAATTTCCACAAGGAATCCATTGGAAACACAAAATCAATCAAATTCACATCTCATTGACATTTTTTCACAACAATCTCAATATGTCAACACAATTCACATTTCAAAACCTAACATTGCAACTTTTCCATTCCAAAGTTCCAAACCAATTTCAATGACATCAAAACACACTATGACACCATTTCCAACACAATACCCCATTCAATTATTCCCTCTATTTTAAGTCAATTTGGATGTTAATCCACAATTGAACTCAAATACAGGGTTTCGACGCTACTCACAACACACACGAATCACATTCGAGTGCCAAATCACATCATATTCTCCAAAAGGGTTATTTATCACTAACCACATCCACTTTTGAAATCATTAACCCTTAATCACAATTTGGGATCTTGCTAAACCGGGGCTTAGCAATCCACTAATCTCAGGGTTATTCTCTAACCTCGAGTCTCAAAATTTGGGGTATTACATGATACATTGTATGTTTGATTTATCATTATTTGTGAATCCTTCGCTTGTGGCCCATCAGTGGTTCCGGTCGGAGGAACGTGCCTTCAGGGCTATAGAGATACGAGGGATGTGACTATGTGATTATGTGTACATGTGACAGCTTGTATGTTGTGTTTCGTGCTATTATGCTACTTGATAATGTCATTGCATGCTTTGTGATTATATATGGTATAAGTGATTTGTTACTATTGGAATTTTTTTGAATCTTATTCTTTCCATTGACTAGCCTTCAGACAAGGCAAGTGGCTCAAAAGGGAAGGAGATTACCAAGGTCAGCTAGGACTTCCTTAGGGATGTGATCTTGGTTGTTGGTTATCAATTTTGGTTGGGATAACTGTATATTGTTGGGATGTAAATTTTAGAATGATATTGCGTAATCCCCTAAATGAGAATCTGTAAACCTTTAGCATATATATGAAACCTGGGGGTTGCCAGGATTTTTGTTGTACACTCTGATATGAATGAATGTGAATTAATTGCACAGGGTAGTTATATTCGAAAAGTGAATAGGAGACCAAGTTAAATTGATTTCGAAAGAAATTTGTGAAAACCCTATTATGGTAATGGGACTTAAAATAAGTTTGAATATCCATTGGCCTCTAATTCATCTTAATTACATATTTTCAAATCATAATTACTATTTATAAGGTAGGGGGTTACATGTAACAAGGCATGAGAAATGTTTAAAATATGATGATGCTTGTGTTCAACAATGCCATTCTGTTGAAGAGTGGCAACACAAGAAGTTTGATGTAAAACACCCTTAAAGGCATAAAACTGAGGTATGAGAAACACAATACCATTATCAGTTCGCAAGATTTTAATAGTAGTAGAAAATTGATTTTCCATAAGAGCAAAAAAATGTAACAGATAAGTACAAGCCCCAGATTTGGCGGAGAGCATAAAAATCCAAGTAAAGCGACAATAATCACCGACTAAGGTATGAAAATAGAATGACCATACACTGAAGGAACAGAAAATGGTCCCTAGATGTCATCGTGAAGCAAATCAAAGATTTTATTGTAGGAACTTGTGCTTACAGGGAAACAAAGACGTTTTTATTTTGCAAAGTGGTAAGTGTCACATGTGAAAGCATGTGGCTTATAAGAAATATCATACATATATTTGTGTAAAGAAGAAAAAATTGAATATGAAATGTGGCATAATCGAAGGTGCCATAGAGTAAAAGTGGAATTAGGAGTTATGGTTGTGGCAAGAACCTGAGATGGAAGTGATGGAGACATTATATCTGCGGACAACACATAAAGCCCTTCAAAGTATTTAGTTAAACCAATCATCAAAGAAGGCTGGTGCAAGTATATCTAGCAAGAAGATGAATAAAAACTAAGAGAGCAATTAAGGGAAGAGGTTAAACAAGAAACAAAAACAATATTGAAAGTAAAATTAGGGAGATAGAGAACATTATACAAAACCAATAAAGGGGAGAGATGTACAGTGCCTGAAACACAAGCCACAGTAGGGGAACCATAAGGCAAATGAACAGATATAGGTGATATGGAATTATAAGAAGAAAAGGAATCTAAGGAACACCAAACATGGTTAGTTGCTCCAAAATCAAGGATCTAGGTAGTAGAGTGTGTGAAAGAAGCAAAACTACATATACTTGCAGCGTTGGTAAAGGTAGAAAGATGATAATAGATGAAGATTTTGGAGGGGAATTCAATAGGGAAATAAGACGTTGATATTGAGATGCATATAGTTGAGGAAAAATTGGTTTTGGAGGTGAGTTGGTAGAAGGAGGAGTTGAAAGAGATCCTATGCAGGAGAAGATTGGACTTGAGTAACACCAGAACTCTGAGTAGAGACTTGATTAACCATAGGAGTAAAGGTAGAGGATCTGAAATTGAACCTAGGTGGAAATCTATGTTTGCGATAACAAATTTCCTCAGTGTGACGAGGACGGCCACAAAATGTACAATGCTTGGTATAAGTGGATTTTGAACCAAAAGAAGAACGCGAAGGGCCTTTGGAAGCAACATTGTCAATTCAAGAGGATGTAATTCTCGTTCTTATTGAAGAGCCAAAGAGAATATCTGATTAATTGGGGGCAAGGGTTCAAGCAGCATAATCTAAGATTTCACCGAGGCATAAGATTCATTCAAACCTTTTAGGAACTGAATCACAAAATCTTCCTCTTGGTGATGCATCATACTAGATATAGATCTACATATACAGGCTTTCAGCAGTCGAATATGAGATAATTCGTCCTAGAGTATTTTTAAGCGAGTGTAATATTCACTTACATTGAAACTGCCTTGCTTGAGATTATAAATCTCCTCCTGAAGATCAGTAATGCAAAAAATGTTAGTCTGTGAATATCCGGAATGAAGATCATTCCAAGTATCCACTACATAATCGAACCAGAGGATGCTCTTTGCGATCATTGGAGACAATGATTTAGAGATCCAACGTTGAGCAAGGTTGTTGCAGCGTTCTTAAGCCGAGAAAAGAGGATCAAACGAAGATGGTGGTGAGATCGAACCATCAACAAACTTCAACTTGTTCTTGGTTAACAAGGCTGAACGCATACCCTGTGACTAACTTTGGTAATTGTTGCAATCAAGAGGCAACACAACAAGAATTAACATCGGATTTTCATTTGGGTGGATGTAGTACGGGCTAAACTGATCAGAAACGGGATCAACAGCCATGGGAGACGGAGAGTAGGGTTCAAAGAAAAAATCTAAGAGAAACTGGATGATGATGGTAGAGAGAAAGAAATAAAGGAAAGAGAGAATGAGGGCAAAAATGGAAGAGCAGTAGAAAAGAAATGAAATCAGAAATACTCTGATACCATGTAACTGATATGTGAGAAAATGGCAAAAATGAATCTATTCACATTAATGAGAGTTATGATATATTTATACAAGTAAGTAATGACTGTTAGTGCCTAACAATACTTTGGAATACATAACAATATAACAATATTCTATTCTAATTTAATAACAAATAACTGAATTGTTATTCTATCTATGTCAATTTCCTCATCCTTCTAGTTTTCTCTCCATCGAAACATTGTGCAAGTGTCTATGCAAACCATTAAACATATATAGTCAATAAAATTCTGATTATCAGAATAAATGTGATTATGTCTAAACAATAAGATCTCATATGATTTTTCTGTATCTAAATATCATAGTTAATTTGTATGCTTCATTTTATTATAAAAGCCTTCGATTTTTCTTATGTAGTCTCAAATGGTGTGTTTTTAAGAAGCATTGTGAAAAAAAAAAACCATTTCAAATATATTTTTTGGACTTGGGTTTCAGTTGGGCTATGCCTCTAAATGGGTTTAGGGTTTAACTACTATGAAGTCTTTAAAAAAGAATTAATTATCAAGAACTTATTGGTATTTAAGTCCCTTTCTTTAGACTTGCCCAAGTTTAGTTTTTGTTTTGGTTTATTTTTGAAGTTATTGTTATTTCTTGTATCTTTACTAGGCATTTCCCGGTGATTCTCTTGTTGGAATATTTTAAAATGAAAAGATGCATTCTTTTTGTAAAATTATGTTCTTAAAAATTAAGAAACTTATATGAATGGTTGTGTAGAAAGTCATAACACTAAAAGTTACCAAGGTCATATGTCTCTTTAGTTCCTAAAGACACATGTGAAAAGTTATAACTAATGGTTCTTGGTGAAAGATTGTGTTGGGTTTTAAGATACCCCTACATATTATAAAAGTTATTTAAGTTATGTTGGTTCATGAATCTAACATATGGTTATAAATTTTAATTGAAGACGTGTTGTTTCAAACAGCACCATTTCAAAGCATCACTTAATGGCCTATAAATACCTATCACCATTAGTCCATTCAGACATACAACACTATATATCACACCATGCAACAAGAGATCAAACTAGTTGCCTTTGTCTTTGAGTGCAGACAAAGATAGAGTCAAATTATCATTTTATAAAAATCATTGTTGCCTTGATTTGAGTGTTGAGAGTGTAATCCATACTCAATGTCTTCATTCAATAGCGATGAGCATTTGGTTTTAGGTGAAAACCGAACTAACAAAAAATCCAAAGAGAGAGAGAGAGCTAGTTTCAAACACTGAACTGAAACTAATTAACCAAATTAATTGAAATATTTTGGCATAGTTAAGTTAATAACAGAATTAACCAAATTTTTTGATTATATTATCTACAACATAATACACACATACACACACATGAATAAATTATGTAAAAAGATTCTTTTTTATCCTCAAGATTAGATTTAGGGGAAAATTATAAAATAAATTAAATAGATATAAAATATTATAAATTTGGTCCAATATGGTTCAAATTCTACACCTCTCTAATTATAAAATATGCACTTATAAAATAATATCTATTAAATGTAAATATTATAGGACGAATGTGCAAATTTAGCAATAAACAATATCACTATGTGCATTCATAAGAACTATATATTTTTTGTTTACATAGTAGCAATAATCAATTGTTTTGGTAGCAACTATATATATATATATATTGTTTTTTTTTGTTTTAACCAAATTATTTTTCTAATAACCATACTGAGCACCAAAAGTGAAAATTTCAAGAATAAAAGTCGAATCTTTAACCAAAAATCAAATTAACTAAAATGATCGGTTTGGTTTTCAGCCTCGGTTCTAATTTGCTCACCCCTAGGACATTCAATAACAATCTCCTTTAATTTTTCCACTTTGGTTTGTTAATTGTTTTTGGAGAAAAACCAACTTTGATTTAAACTCTCATCTTCAAGGCTTCAACTCCAACCATGTCCTCATTGAGTTGCTCAGCAAAAAAAAGTATAATTAGGATTGATGTGTTCGTCTTGAAATAGTAAAAATAATTTTTATTTTTCTTTTACTATAAATTATTAGGATTTATATAAACATATATACGTGTGTGTGTGTGTATATGCGGGACAATCTACTTAAATCAAGCTGAACTACCAAAATTCAAATTCAAACATACATTTTAACAAATTGTTAATTTGGCCAAGAAGTCTAGGTATGGCTTTTAAAGGATCAAATATTATCATAGAAATCGTGATATATGATGGTTATTAACTGCCATATATCACAGTTCCAAATCATCATATATGAGAGCGCTATAAAAGCTCAGTGCATATACATTACGATTCGGAATTGTTATTTATTTTGGACCTATTATAATTGTTATAATATAACACTCATGATGTATTGATGCTTTGTAGGACCCTGATATGCCCATTGCTATATAATAATTAATGGGCACACATCAACAACCATCATAATATATGGTAAATCTTGCATCGTACATAAAGGTTTTGCTTTAACAACCGTTATATAAAGTTGACATAAATAACAGTTGTTAGATAACAATCGTGATTTATGGTGTCATACATAATGGTTTTGCTTTAACAACCATTATAAAGTTAACATAAATAATGGTTGTTAGATAGCAACTGTGATTTATCAGAGCTAAATCTTCTAAAAAAGAAAATTAGGGGGAGGGGTTTTTGCTTTCGATATCCTCCTGCATATATATTTGTATAGAATGAATCACAATATATATTTATATTCATTCATATACAAAACAATGCAACAAATCAAAATATATTTGCAGTCATTCATGTACATGTATACACTATTAAAACCAAAAATTTAAAACAAACAAATAATCAGTATCTAGAAATTTATAGTCATTCTATATGTATTTACTCTCCCACTGATGTTGCATAGATATTGTCAACTCTTTAGCAACTTCTTCCATTTGTGAGTTGCTAAACATCGTGTAGGAGGCATCAAAATATTGTGCGCAAAAGGAAACAAGATGGAAGTTAGGTATTGTAATATATAACTGACCAAATGTACATATGAACGAATTGAGCATATAATATACCTTTGCTGTATCGATATTTTTAGGGTTGTGGGTGATAATGTCCTTCAGGTACTACATCACGTAGTACCCACAATTGTTACTCTTGTCTGGTTGCTTAGGCTCTATAAAGAAATGAGAAGAAAAAATTGTCAGTCACATATATTGTAATATCCCAAATTTCGATTAAGGGCTAATAATAATTATCGAGGATAATTATCGAATTAAAGTGGAATAATTATTGGTTTTAGTGGCCATATTAATTAATATGCCATAATTAGTGGAAATTGAAATAATGAAATTGTTGGGCAAATGGTTAGTGATTAATAGAGAAATTAATTACCAGCTAAGAGAAAATGAGATGTGATTAAAATGGTTAATGGAGTGATTAAGTGGCTAATTGGTGACTTATTTTGGGTGAGCCAATAGCATTGTGGCATGTGGCAAAAGTATGGGTGTTGAGAGAAAAGATGAGAAAGTCAAATAGGATAAAATATTTTATTTCTCTCTCTCCTCTCTTCCCTTATTTTCGTGTAGCAGCATGGAGGGGGTATCATTATTATTTTCCTTCTCTTTCACTCCATCTCATCTCTCTCTTCTCTCTCATTTTTGGCAGCCTGGGGCTTGGGAAGGAAGAAGAAAAGTTGTAATTAAGGTAAGTAAATGGCTTCCTTTGCTCAAATCCTTTTCATTAATGTTGATCCTTGGAGTGAGAGCTTCAATTTGATGGTTGTAGCTTCTCCATTGGTGGTGATTTGAAGAATCACGAAAATTTGAAGTATAGAGAATCAAGAAGTGTTCTTGAGAAAGTTGTTAAGGTAAGTGAACCCAATATTTCTATCTATGTTTCATGCCATTATATTAAGTTTGGAAATTTTGGAATTTTTGCCCTAATTTTGAAAATATGGGCCATTGAGTAGTTTGGCATGATATAGTTGTGGAAATGGTATCTTAGAGTGAGTTTGGGATAGATAGATTGATTGGGGATTTAAATGATTGAAGTTAGTGATTTTGGAAAAAATGATGATTGTGGTGCCCTAGACCAAAGCATGCAAATGTAGTGGAATTTAGGTTGTATTGATGGTTTTATTGGATTCATTGAGTGATTTGGCATGGGGATAGCTTTGGTAGAAGTTTTAGGTCCTTTTAGGATCAATTGGGCAAGTGTTAGGAAATGTTGTATGTTTTCCTGCGTTTTCTGGTTCTGATAGAATCACTCGAGTGATGGGAGTTCACTCGAGTGCAGGATGAGCATCACCCAAGCAGCGATGAACTCTGCTCGAGTGCGGTAGTGCAAGTTTCGTTTCCTGCTCTCTGTGTTCTTATTGCACTTCCGTGGTCATGGCAAGTGTTGCCTCACTTGCGAGTGAGGGATGAACATCACTCGAGTGAGCCTCCTGGTGCTCGAGTGATGAGTGTATTTGACACCAAAAGTGCACGAGTGTGCCTTCTCACTCGCGGGTATGTGGTGTTCACTCGAGTACATATGGCTGTGCTCGAGTGATCCTAATTCTGAAAACTTCTTTGTGCTCTTGGGTGTTCACTTGGGGCCTCTCACTCTCTCGTGCCCAAGTGCCATCCATACCATTGCTCGAGTGAGGCCGTCTTCACTCGAGCATCTATGCCTAATCACTCGAGTGAGGCCATCCTTACTTGAGTGAAGCAGTGAAAAATATCATGTTTGAGCGTTCAAAAGGGGATTCTTGGGGATAGTCTTCCAACCCTTTAAAGCTATCGATAGAGGTGTTTGAGGGTACTTAAAGAGCAATAATGATAACCAATTAAGTGTTAAGAAGTCATTGAGAATTAGAATAGAGGATTGATACTTCGTCACTCATTATGAATCGTAGGATACGACGTTTGCCCTTTTGGGAGTGATCAGTGCTAGAGTGTGCACGGAAGGAACGGACAGGTAGTAATTTCTCACTCATATTGTGTATGATATATGGTATGCATGATTTATCATAGTGTTTGTGAAACGTGACTTTGTACTTAGTGATTTGTGAACTGTATGTGCCATGGTCCATTACAGCGTGAGCAGGTTAGCATGAGCCGTTTAGGGAGTGACAGTGGTCATTTCTAGCTCGGCCGTTGAACTGCCGTTGTAATCGATATGGATCGATTGTGAATTAAAAACTGGCCAGTACGGCTATGCATTGTGAATTGTTATATGAATCCCAGCTGTGGTGAAGTATATATGTGTTTGTGAACTGTAATATGTGCGATACAGCGTGAGCAAACGTAAGGGTGACATAAGTCAAACCTGCCTTTGCCGCTGTAACTGCCGTTGTAGTTGTAATGTCTGTGTTATGTGATTGCTTTCATGCCTTATTGTTATGCACATTCTGAGTGATTTGACACTATGGGGATTCTTTAGAATCTCACTCTCCCAAAAATAATGTTTTAGATAGGGCCAAAGGATTGAAGGGAAAGCAGGTGACAAAGAGCGGCTAGAGCTCTAATGTAGAGTTCCTTTTGGTTATTTTGATATTGGTTATCATTGGTATTTTGGATAATTGTATATGGATATTGAATAGATCTTGTGTAATCCTCAAGTTAAGGGTATGAATTATGGGCTTTATGCCTTTGTATGAACCCTTAATTGATTATTGAAACCCGAGTGAGTCGGGAATTTACTGTGTACTTTGATAGTAATGAATGGAATCATTCTGGGTATAGGCCATTTGTATACTAAATGTGAATATGAGACCATTATTGAAGGTATTTTGGAAAATTTTTGTAAACCTGGTTTTAGGATATTTACTTTTAAATCAGTACCAAAGCATCTAAGGTCTCTAATTCTACATTGATTATGTTTATTAAACACTAATCTTGGCCTACGGTTGGAAGGGGGTTACATATATATATATATATATATGTAAACTATATTGTGTGCTTCATCAATTTATTAATATTATAGTCATTGGTGAATAATATATATACCTTCAGAAACAACCATTAGAAGAAGCATATGTAGCTGCCATCAATGTGTTTTTGTTGCACTTGAGACCATTTTGAGCGCAGTAAGTGTAGACAGATATGAAAAGATACAATATAAAATTATATATATAGAAACATACAAGATGAACTGAATTATAAGAGATTATGAATGAATAACTTACTAGTTGAAAGTCTCATGTATGTATGGTCTTATGTCTGGAACCCCGCTCAAAGAGTCATAGTACCAAATCCTTTCATACATTGGATTTATGACTATAAGCATCCAGTGGTTTCTAAGTACAATAATAGATCACACACCATCAGGACAATTACAAAATAAATAAAAACTAATTCAAGCAGAGTTAATGATATTCCTACCCTTGAATGTAAGGTACTAAGAAGTAAGTGTCACTTTTGTTTGGCGTCTTCTTAGGGAAGTCATCCCCCATAAACCTCTAGTATCGTTGCTTGTCATCTTCGTTCATACCCTCACCCTTGTTATTGATTAAGTTTGGGTGGATGAACTTGATCTTATCCTAGAAGCCATGGGGGATGAGGTAATTATGGTTCAAGTTCCTGAAATGTCGAAACCAAACATATCAAAATGTAATCAAAGTTCTAAGAAACCAATTATTCAATCACAATTGAAGAAATACCTCATAAAGAAGTTGATAGACATTAAACTTGGCATGTACTTGTTTAAGATCTCAGAAACAAGCTCTTCATTTATAGCTCCCATTTGGAATGAAAGGTCGAAGGCCTTTCTCTCAAATGTGATCATTAGACATAGGTCTGAAGCAAAGGACTTGTTGGCAAACTCCCGAAGGGACTTTTGGATAGGTTGACCAATGGTCTTATTTTGTGAGGAAGACTTCTTCTCAGATTAATCATTGGGGATAGGATACTTGCTTTTCTTGGGCTTACTGGGGGTCTTAGAAGTGAGAGGCTTAGATTGATTGAGGGTCTTGGAAGTAGGAGGCTTGGACTAATTAGGGGTCTTGAAACTGGGGGGGCTTCGACTGATTGGAGCACTTGGACTTATTGATGGGCAGCTTCTTTTGAGTGGCCAACTTCTTTGAAGTAGGGGGCATCCATACTCTAATTAGATATCGAGGCCACGAAATAAAGCTACCTATAGCCCCTCCCACTATATCTGTTTCTTTGGTTGGCATAAGGAGAGGATAGCTGGGGTCGATATTGATGTTGATTTATACCTTCACATGCTCAGGAGAGATAGACTTGTTATGAAGCATGTTATCCTCTAGGCAGTTGAACATATGGCCTGTTGAAACTGTATGGTATCCATGGCTATCAGCAAAACACTCAACATCCACCAAACCCTCAAGTAGATCATGGGGGAAATGTGTAGCTACTGTAACTACCTCAGTAATTATTATTCGAAATACACGATTAAAATGGATTAAAGATCTGCAGGTAATCAAAACTCATTTTACAATCCCATATTTATGATAGGGTTTTCACAAATATCATTCAAAATCCAATTCACCTAGTCTCATATTCACATTTTGAATCCAATTACTTCGCGCAGATAAATCACATTCATAAATATCAGAGTGCACAACATAATTCCCGGTGAACCCCGGGTTTCATATATAACTAAAGGGTATACAAATGCCCATTTAGGGGATTACACAATATCCTTTCAAATACGTATCCAAAAAAAACTCATCCGAACAAATACACATCAAGATAACCAAATATACATCCAAAAATATACAGTTATCCCAACCCACAACTGATAACCAACTACCAAATCCACATCCTGAAGGAGTCCTCGCCGCCCTTAGTTGCTTACCCCTTCCTCGAGCAGCTTGTCCTGTCTAAATTGTTGGTAGGAGAGGGTGAGATTCGAGAGAATCTCAGTAGGAAAACAGCACCAATATGCATGCAAGATAAATGTTTAATGCATGACATGCTTGCCTTACATAGCTCATGTAATGATCCAAAAATTGGATTAAGGGCTAATCACTTTAAAAGTTGATGTAATCACTACTACAGAAGGGACATTTAACGACCGTTTTTTACCCTTTAGATGACTGTTTTCAAGGGGACATCTATGTTAGGGTCATTGAAAATTGGAGAAAAGATGACTGTTTTTAAACAGTCATTGTATCTCTTGAGATACAATGACTGATTTATCTAAAATAGTCATTATATCTTTCTTTTTTTCTTTTTTTCTTTTTTTTTACGTTTTACTCCTTACAACCCAGAAAATTGATGTGTTAGCTCCATATTATTATAAGTCTCCCCCACCTCCATCTCCTATACCATCCCCCTCTGCTCCTCCACCATATGTCTACAAGTCCCTACATCCTCCATCCCCTTCACCACAACCTCCATACTACTACGAGTTCCCATATACTCCATCCCCTTCACCATTAACTCCATACTACTACAAGTCTCCCCTCCTACAGGCTTTATCTTCATTGCCTCCATACTAGTAGATGAACCTATCCTAACGAGTTATCTAACCTGTACATTACTATCTTTAAAAGAAAAAATCAGATCCACGGACCATTCTCTCATGATTAACTCTCTAGCTTCCCCTGTTACTCATGGAAGTGAAAATCACATGTTAATTTTTCTATCATGACATATAATGCATATATCATCATAACATCATTTCAACGTGAAAACTTCAACTTTCAATGTAAATTATGACATGCATATGGCCAAAGAGATGATGACATGCTTCCATGAAATCCCTGTGCTTCATCATCATTTTCTAAAGTGTTCTCTATAAAGCATAATGCCTTAACAAATTCAAAGTACTCATAAATAAGAAACTAGGAAAAGTATTCGAATATGCAAACTTATATAGCACTGTACAAAACCACTACACTATGTAAAAAAACCTTTACACATTATCACCCTTCTATGTATTGAAGAAGATGTCCTAACAACAGGTCTCTGATCAAATTAATGTCTTCGATAGTGTAGGGGTCTTGATTTCCAAAAATCTTTACGCAAAATGGAGAATATGTTAACATAAATCAATAAATTGAATGAAATAACTAACAATTCAATCACATGAAAGGAAATGAAATTCAGTTGAAAATCAAGAAATGATCACTTGTTGAAAATTTGTAGTAAGGCCACTGAAATGATGTTATAGATATATAGTATAACATAGAAACCGCACTCAGTTGTCCCTGCTTGCTGAGGACACTATACATCAAAAGCAAATGGTAAAAAAGAATAAAGGCCTATGTAAAGCAATAGTCAATTGAAGAACTTGAATGTAAAGAACTTACCTTTGGCTGGAACCACTTTATCAGACCACTTTTACCTTCACGCTTCCCACCCATTATATAATAGGTCTTCAGTGCACTATAATAATTAAAATGATAAATGGAAGACATTAAAACAATTGAGTATAATCAAAAATTAATGAATGACAAACAAATTTACTTACGTGTTGAAAATGTTTTTGATATCTCCGTCTAGCTTGCGACCCAATGAGTCCAACCAAAAGATGATGTTGATTGAGGGACAAGGAACACAGAGACTCTAATGATAACTATAATCACATGCATATATAGATTAAAATGAGGTTCGATAACATGATACTGCTTAGCAAAGTGAATGTGTATAAATATATGAAATTAAGTTACTTGACCTTCAACAATTGGTGCTAAATAACAAGGCAGTTTAGTCTCGCCTATTGTATAGCCTACATAGCTCATCCGATTTTCCAACCTCTGGCTATTACGCCCTGACATATTGCCAGGACATAAGAAGCCATATGTAGTGGCGAGCCCTCGTTCAGCACATAGTTTGTGGAAGCAGCTACCACATAAATGAAATGAGAAATGACTCAGTAAATGTAGAAACTTAAAACTCCTAAATATTAGTGCATTAATTACAATTAAAAATTATAACTAAACTCACATAATTACAAATGTGACCCATCCTATGTCTTTCTCCTCCAAAGATATGAACTCTCTAATATCTTGGTTACCAAGTCCACAATTATACAAGATTTTGCGACCGACAATCTCATAAGGCATCTGCAAGTCGACCTTGTTTATGTCTTGATGAATATTTTGCAGTCGTGCTAAAAAGGAAAATTTTGCCGCATCATCTTTTTCCTAGTAAGACACAAAATAAAGATTATAAGTAGAATGTCAATGATCAAGTAACAGTAAGGTGTTTCCTACCATTTGAGGGACTGGCACAGTCTGAACAAGATGTCTAGGCCATAAGATGAAAGATCATATTACCTGACCTAGTCTGGCAACCTCACCATCGGGGAACGGGACATATACACCTTCCTCCCCAGTCGAACACTTGTCACATTGACCTTACGTTGATCATCCCAGATCTAGTTATTATGGTGGGTGGTGGCATGGCTGTATACAACAGCATCAGCAACAGCACGCAGGTATGGGACTTCAAAATACAGAGTGCAAGGTTCTCCAGGCACTAGCGAAGGACCAGGGTCGCCATGTCCAACCTCAGGCGGATTGTAACTACCTTTGGTGCTGGGAAAGGCCGAGGATTCCTAGGTAAGAGAAATGAAAGAATTAATTAAAATAATGTAAGGAAAAACTCAATGTAATGTCAAATGAAATTAGTTACAAACCTTAGAGCTGGGCGCCACGTTACACATCCCACCTTGCATGTGAGACAACACCATCATACTCATCTCACCATGTAGCTCACTCAACAACTCTTCTTTAAGCTCGTCTCGAAGTGATTGATGCATTTGCACTACTAGCTCTGCTCGGATTTCCTCTCGAACCCTGGCCACAAACTCTTGACTCATTTCACCTCGTCCATAAGCTTGTGAACCTGGTCCAAAGTATTTAGAGAGACCAACTCCCCTTGACTCCCCTCTAACTTGACCAGGGTGATCTAGATTCCCAAGTGCTGTTGCTAAGATATCCATCCTTCCAGTTTGAGTGAAGGAACCCTGGCTGCTCTGCTCTTCAAGTTCATCCTGCAGCATACAATAGATAAATAGAAAGTAATTACATGCAATCTTGTTAGAAAAATGAAACACACTTAAATATACTTGTTATTAAATACTTACAATCCTTTTAGTGATATCAGCAACAACTGGATTTATATATTTTTCTCCCTTTATCCTCCCTGCTTTCCATTTTTTGTGACGTGGGGGAGGAGGTGGCACCTGCATGACAATACTAGGATATGCTCGGGCTGCTTCCTCCAATTTTTGCAATTCAGCCTGCATCATCTTCTTCTTGAGCTTCTGATAATCGACATGTAATGAGGATAATTGTTTTTCGCTCGCCTCTCTTTATTTGCTTGACTCAATTTCTATATAAACAAAGAATAATGATAACTGAGTTAGCGATATCAAGTAAGTTCAAATAAAATGTTTAACACTAAGATGAACAAAATGTACTAGGAAATTGGGATCCTGCTGCGATGCCACAAAGGACCTTCAGTTATTTGGAGAAAGAAACGAATACTCTTTACAAGGATCCTCATGACTCCTTGGCTCTCGAATGTACTTGGTTGTGAGTGTGGAGTTGAAATCTTTCCACCACTCACGAACTTCCTATTAGAATCGGTAGGCACAGCAGAAGAATTTTAAAAATTTCCACCGATCCTAATCGAGGATCTATCAACGGCGTTTAAACCAAGTTGGAAGGATTCATACTTTTTTGATAATTCAGAGTTTTCACGATCTCTAGGAGCCAACACGTCAGGTCCGCTCCCTCTACTGGTATCCACACGAATGCTCTCCAACCGAGACTGCGTGCTAGCACCTCTACTGTCTCCTAGGGTTTCACTTGCAGCTCTCAATTCTCATGTGCGTATGAATATATCTGCTCTATCAAGTTTATAACTTATGAGGGCTATTTTCAAATTTTAAAATTAATCATCATTAATTTTAAACTTAATTAAAAATTAATTATCTTGATGAGCTAATTAAATAAATTCAGTTTAAATTAAATCTGTCCAACAGTTTTAATTCAACATATTTATTTAATCCAAATAAAGAGCCATTAGATTTAATTTATCTTCATAAATTAAATCTGAGATACTATATCTCTATCATGTTAGTTATTAAATTTAATATATCTTAATAAATTAAATTTAAAACTAACACAATATAATAATATCATATAATATATATATACATATATATATATATAAGATATATATTTCAAAAATATATATCTATATAATATTATTAATGAATTTTATATTATATATATATAAATATAAAATTTGTCCACCCTAAATTAAACATTATCTCGTGTTGGGTCATTCTTGTGTGCGACCCTGTAGGCCCATATGAAGTTGGCAGTGGGCCAATAACTATACTAACCCAAAAGTCGCAAGCGGCCTCTAGCAAGACAATACGACTACCCAATTCATATGAGGATCGTTATCACGATGCAACCTGTCATACAACCATGTCACGTCCCTTTTGTCACACGATATATCGATCAAGGATAAGGCATGGATAATGTCATCCTCTTGTTCCTGACCATTACTTTCTCGATTTCTAAGTAGCTTGATAACAGAGACAGAAACTCCTTTCATCATAGTATGGCCAGACATTTCTCAGACTCACTCATCAAGGGGCCCAGTAACATCTCTCTACTAATGTGAGGGACAAATTCCATCTTGATCATTCATATTCCTCTGCATGAAAAACCACCAAGCCCGATCGTAGCCTTTATCATCACCCGGTCAAAAGTGACTTTTGACTAGTTCAAAGCTTAGCAACTCTCATGTAGGAATCCATGATGACCTCAAGTCTAAGAGCATTGTGACGTGGTTATATATGAGAAAAGCTTATGACTTGATCCATCCAGCTTTCTCATAGTGGGTCGGTCTAGCACCTTGTACTCTTACAAGTGTCTAAGACTTTGATTCGTATCTCCATATCTTATCAAAGTCATACTGGTCTTGTTTCATCTCTACTCCCCCATAGATGACCGACCAGGGACATTTTAGGACAATCTTTATGAATTATCCAAGGATACAATTATCACAGTTAACATGCAAATAATATGATAACATAATGGAGAAATTTTATTAAAATAATAATGTTCAAAGTACAATGATTGGCCCTTATGGCACAATTTCCAACATCCTCCCACTTGCCCTAGGTGCAATCATTAATTTGCCTAATTCACATTGCCCTAACATGACGCTCATGCTTTGCCTGTGCAAGTGGCTTAGTAAGAGGATCAGCAACATTATCTTCTCCTGCTACTTTGCATATCTTTATATCACCTCTATCATTGATTTCTCTAATAAGATGAAATCGCCTGAGTATATGCTTGGTCCTTTGATGTGACCTAGGCTCCTTCGCCTGTGCAATAGCACCACTATTGTCACATAACAAATCTATTGGATTTGAGATGGTAGGCACTACCTGTAGTTCAGTAATGAACTTTTTGATCCAAACGGCTTCTTTAGCTGCATCTGATGCTGCTATATACTCAGCTTCTGTTGCAGAATCTGCTATAGTGCTCTGCTTGGAGCTCTTCCAGCTTACTACTCCACCATTCAGGAGGAATACATATCCAGATTGTGATTTAAGGTCGTCTTGGTCAGTTTGAAAACTTGCATCTGTGTAACCGGTTACGCAGAGCTCATCATCTAATCCACCATAGACAAAAAATAAGTCCTTAGTCCTTCTTAAGTACTTTAGGATATTCTTGACGGCAGTCCAATGACCCTCACCAGGATCTTGTTGACATACATGATGGATCCAATGGCCGAGGCATATGGAACCTTACTCATGCGATCTCGCTGATCAGGTGTACTAGGACACAAATCCTTGCTAAGATGGATGCCATGAGACATGGGCATGTAACCCCTTTTTGAATCATGCATACTGAATCTATGCAATATCTTGTCTGTGTATGTGCTCTGACTTAGGCCTATTAATCTTTTGGATCTATCCCTATAGATCCTAATCCCTAGGATATAGGTGGCTTCACCTAAGTCTTTCATTGAAAAGGACTTTCCTAACCAAGACTTGACACTCTGCAAGGTAGGAATATAATTCCCAATGAGTAAGATGTCATCTACATAAAGCACTAGAAATACAACTATGCTCCCACTAACCTTCTTGTAAACACAAGGTTCATCGATGTTTTGAATGAATCCAAACTCTTTGACTACTTTATCAAAACGATGATTCCAGCTCTGAGATGCTTGCTTCAATCCACAATTGGATCTTTGAAGCTTGCAAACTTTACCAGAGTTCTCTGGACGCACAAAACCTTCAGGTTGTGTCATGTACACATCCTCAAGCAGCTTTCCATTCAGGAAGGCTGTTTTGACATCCATATGCCATATTTTATAGTCATAATATGCTGCAATGGCAAGAAGGATTCTGATTGATTTGGCCATTGCAACTGGGGAAAAGGTTTCATCATAGTCTACACCATGAGTTTGAGTGAATCCTTTTGCAACCATTCATGCCTTGAAGACATTTACATTACCATCCATGTCAGTTTTCTCCTTGAAAACCTATTTGCACCCAATGGTTTTTACACCTTCAGGTGGATCGACTAAGGTCCATACCTGATTGTCGTATATGGATTGCACTTCAGACTTCATGGCATTTAGCCATTTCTCAGAGTTTGGTCCCACTGTGGCTTCTCGATAGGTAATGGGCTCATTTTGCTCAATAAGCAACACATCACGGCCTTCAGTAATCAGAAATCCATATCTCTGAGGCTGATGCCGTGTCCTATCAGATCTTCTTAGACCTTGTGTTACTTGAGGAGGCTCAGCAACTTGTTGTGAGTCTTCTCTAATTTCCATATGTGGTTCTGTACCATCTTGTGGCTCTCAAATTTCTTCGAGATGTACATCGCTCCCACTGGTTGTTTTAGAGACAAACTCTCTTTCTAGAAACTTACCATTTCGAATAACAAACACTTTGTTATCGGTGGGATTGTAGACATAGTATCCTTTCGTTTCTTTAAGATACCCCACAAAAAGGCACTTTTTGGATCTGGGCGCTAATTTATCAGAGGCTTGCTGCTTAACATATACCTCATATCCCCAGATCTTGAGAAAAGATAAACTTGGTTTCTTTCCAGTCCATATCTCATATGGTGTCTTTTCAGTTGCCTTAGATGGAACACGATTTAGTGTGAACGCAGCTGTCTTTAGGGCATGTCCCCAAAAGGACGGTGGAAGATCTGTTTGACTCATCATAGATCGAACCATATCTAATAGTGTTCGATTCCTCCGTTCAGAAACACCATTCCATTGTGGTGTTCTTGGAGGAGTCAATTGTGAGATTATCCCACAACTCTTAAGATGGTCAATGAATTCTTGGCTCAAATATTCACCACCTCGATCAGATCGAAGTGCTTTAATTGTTTTACCAAGTTGGTTTTGTACTTCATTTTGGAATATTTTAAACATTTCAAAAGATTCAGATTTATGTTTCATTAGATAGATATAGCCATATCTACTAAAGTCATCTATAAATGTAATGAAGTAGACATAACCTCCTCTGGCAGCTATATTTAATAGTCCACATACATTCGTATGTATGAGGCCCAATAATTTAGTAGCCCTCTCACTGTGCCCAGTAAAAGGTGCCTTAGTCATCTTTCCTAATAAGCAAGATTTGCATGTATCATATGATTCAAAATCAAATGAGTTTAGAAATCCATCTTGATGGAGTTTAGAAATGCGTTTCTCATTTATGTGGCCTAGACGACAATGCCATAGGTAGGTTGGATTCAAATCGTTTTATTTTATCCTCTTAGTAGTTACGTTATAGATATTCCCATTATTAGGATGTTCCAAATTTAATATATAATGACCAACATGTAAATCACCATCACATAGAAAATGTCATTACGATAAATAGAACATTTACCATTCCAAGTAATGGAAGTATAACCTTCCTTATCCAAATAAGAAAGAGAAACAATGTTACTACTCAAAGCAGGAACATAATAGCAATTGTTCAAAACTAACAAAAGCCCACTGGTCAGAACTAATTCATAAGTGCCTACGGCTAAAGCAGCAACTCTTGCTCTGTTTCCAACTCGTAGTCTACCTCGCCCTTCTTCAGCTTTCTACTGTCCTTTAGACCCTGCACATTTGTACAAATGTGAGTACCACATGCAGTATCTAATACCCATATAGAGGAAGTAGAAAAATGAATGTCTATAACATAAATACCTGAAGCGATAGCCTCGCTATCCTTCTTGTTATTTTTCAGATCTTCCAGGTAGAGTTTGCAATTCCTCTTCCAATGACCGGGTTCATTGCAGAAGTAGCAGACTCCTTCCTTTGGAGGCTTTGCCTTCTTGGGTGCAGGCTTGGTTTCAGGCTTGTTTGACTCTTTGGTCTTACCACCTGAGCCATTACCCTTCCATTTGCCCTTCCCTTTCTTTTTCATACCCTTTCCTTTCTGAACCATCAAAACTGTGCTAAGCTTTTTCTTAATGGTTTGCTCAACAGTTTTGAGCATCCCATGCAGCTCAGAAATTGATTTCTCCATGTTGTTCATGTTGTAGTTGTAATATCCCGATTTGTAATTAGGGCTAATGACTCCGATAATTATTGTAATTAACTTGATTAAGCACTATTATGATTAATGTAATGTAAATTTTGGGATAAATACAAGTGGTATTTAAGATCAATGGTTGTGATTCCTTGACCGTGGGTCGGAATCCTATGCTTTGTGTTTATGTGAGCTCTTTGAGAGAGTGAGTGGATGATGACATGTGGCATGGGGTGAGCCATTGGATGAAGCACTAGGAGACAAAAGTAACTTTTTCTCTTCTCCCTCTCTCCTATGCGGTTGAGTGTGTGTGTGAGGAAGGGAAGCATCATCATCCTCCTCCCATTTCTCTCTCTCATATTTTCTCTCTTTCCTCCATTGTTTCGCTGAACAAGCAAGAAGAGGAAGAAGAAAAGCTTGATCTTTTGTGAGTTATGATTCTCCTTTGCTCCAATCCTCTTCTCTAAAGATATGTGTCTCATTGAGAGCTACATTGTGATGGTTGTAGAGCCTTGAATGGTGTAGATTGGAGCATTGATTCGAAATTGAAAGTGAGGAATCAAGGTTCTTGATTGGGCAAAGAGAAGAGGTAGGCATTTAGAGCATTTTAATGTATTGTTTGTGATTTTTGGCTAAGTTTAGTCAAATCTGGAATTTTGCCCTAATTTGCACCAAATGTGGATTTTAGGAGTTTCATTATGATTAATGATTAGAAATGATTTAGTTTGGAGATATATGAACATTTGATGCATTTGGATAGATAGAAATTGATTGGGATTCATTTGGATCACTTGGGAAAAGTTGGAAAAATCTGTTTTATTTAAGCTCCGTTTTTCGCTGTCAGTTTGGACGAGCGTTTTGAGTGACCAAATGGTATTGGAAAATTATGAAACTTTCCAGTCTTAAAGTTCACATCCCAAGCTTCAAAATGGTCATATATTTTGTGTCATTTCGTTGAGAATTCTGTGAGATATGGTTGCCCAAAGTTTGGGATTGAAACAGAACTCTGTTTTGGAGTAGTGTGTAGTTTTTGGTAATTCTGTATTTGTGTAGTGATTTCCAGTGATGGGCTATATTTTTCCTTGAAAGAGGACTCATATACCTTTCATTTGGCTTTGGAATCACTCCATTTCGATTTGTCTAGAATTAGTTATGGTTTTTCGAAGTTCCGCCCAGAGTCAGGAAATCTCTGGGCCGCGGCCCAAGCCTTTCTGACCTGTTTTGGGCCGTGGCCCAAGAGTGGTGGGCTGCAGCCCAAGACCTTCTGACCATATTTGGACCGCGGCCCAAGGAATGGTGGGCCGGGGCCCAAGCCTATGTTCCAGCAATTAGTGTTTTCGAAAAGTGACCTTCAACCTATTGTTTCCCAACCTTTTAGGGCTTTCATTAGAGACATTTGTGGCCTCTTTGGAGTCCTAAATGATAACCAACTTAGTGTATTATGGGATTAAGTAATTGGAAAAGAGATTGATCAATTGTCCCTAATTTGGTATAGGATTTGATATCTGCCGAACGCGTGAGCCCACTGGGCCAAAGATTGTCAGGAAAGATACAGGTAGCGACTTTTCTCTTATACTTTGTGTAAATGTATTGTATGTTTGTCTGTCATTCATTGTGTGGATGCTGCTGCTACTACCTCGTGATACTTTGTGCATTGAGATCCTTTGTGGAGCCTAGTTATACATTGTGCTTCGAGATGCTTTGTGCTTTGTGCTTTGTGTTGCTGCTACATAGTGTTCACCGCGAAAGCGGGCGTTGTGCATAGTGATTACAGCGAAAGCTGACATAGTGTTCACCACGAAAGTGGGCGTAGTGCATTGTGATTACAGCCGTGAGTGCTGTCGTTTGTGGCGCGAGCCAGAGATCATTGTGAAGCTGCTGAATATGATGAACATACATGCTTTCTGTTTATATATTGTATGAGTGACTTGTTGCTCTGGGATTCTTTAGAATCTCATTCTTTCCATATGACTAACCTTTTCAGTCAGGGCAAGTGGCTCGAAGGAGAAGCGACCAACCCGGAGTGGTTAGGATCTCATAGGGACATTCAGGATTTTTGGGATAGTTGGTTATCCTTATTTTGGATTGGGATTGCCAAGTGTACATAGATGTAAATAATTATTTTGATTGTGTAATCCCCTTTATGGGAAAAACAACTAAACCCATGATATATATGTAGTAACCCGGGGTTTGCCGGGATTTTGGTTTCCGCACTTTGATATTTATTATGTACTCTGATTTCTCAAGTAATTATATCCGTACGTGAATGTGAGACCAAGAGTTAATTATATTTTGAAATGATTTTTGAAATGCCCCATCTTTTGGATGTGGGATTATAATTGTTAAACCGTCTTATTGGTCTCTATTTCACTTAAATTTCGTAATCTGGATGTAATTACGGGGAGGGGGTTACAGTAGTTCATAACAAACTGGTCATAACTCTCCGGGAGTGATTTGAGGATAAAATCCGTAGCTAACTCCTAGCTCATGGGAAATCCAAGCTTCTCAAGGTGATTAATATAGCCTTTAATCTTTAACGCATGAGTACTAACTGATGCACCTTCAGCCATTTTGCAGGAATGTAAGGCCTTTGTGGTCTCATACCTTTCTTACCTTGCCTATTGCTGGAACATTTCCTTGAGATGTACAATCATCTCATAAGCCTCCATGAGTTCCAGATCTCTTTGGAGCTCTGGAACCATAGTGGCAAACATCAGGCAACCTACATCCACAGAGTCATCCTTATGCTTTGTGTAAGCATCTCTTTGAACTCTTGGAACATTGACTACAGGCTCCTCAGGAATGGGTTGATCTAGGACATAAGCCTTTCTTTCCTGCTTGAGAACAATTCTTAAGTTCCTGAACCAGTCAAGAAAGTTTGTCCCATTGAGTTTGTCCTTCTCAAGGACCGATCACAACGAAATTGTAGCAGTATTACTAGTCGACATGATTCTACAATTAAAATATGCAAAGTTAGTTAGTAATCTCCCACTAAATTAACAACCCTTAATATAATAATTAGTGGGCTAAGATCCATATTTGGCTTAAACTTAAGTCCGCTTTGGCAAGACACTTAAATTCAAGTTATTTAGGTAGGTAACCTATTTACCAATTACATCACATGTAACTCTTAGATCTTTATGGGATTTAATCATCATATGATCCGGCATGTTTAACCCCATCTAATGCCTTGAGATTCAAAACCATTTTGTTAATCTCAATTAAGTCAAAACAATAATGAATATTATGAGCAGCACCATTACTCAAACTTGTCTCATCAAGATAACTCAAGTGCATCCACTTTGGTGGTTTCCACAATTGAGCGATCTAGGTTTTGACAAGTATTCATTAATTGACGGCATTATGACTTAAGATTTGATTCAGAGGGCTTAATTAATTAGTTTTGTTTATATGGATGCAATCGTGGTCGTATCTCATACAGATAAATGCATATAAACGCAAAAGTATTCATGCAATGATCTAATCAAAAGCATAATTTAAATGTGACACAACATGGCTTACCTAACCTAAAATCCTCCCAAGCCAATGAGAGGACTTCTCTAAATAATAAAAGAAATACATTGAGAGAAACTTCGTTTAAACATTCGAGGGAAGTGAGATGAGAAGAGAATGTACATCGAGAGTACTTAGAGAAAGGCACGGCACGCAGGCCGTATTTAAATATTACAACCTTTGTAAAATTCTAAAGCCATGTTGTTCACCATACCCAAACAAGGATAAATAATAAACCAAAACAAGAATTTATACAATATGAAAAGCAATAAATGTCGTGATCATATTATATTGCGCTATGCAGAGGTGGTCACGGCAGTCCTGCTAAATAATTTCAAGATTCAATTTAAACAAAAATGAAAATCAACGGAATTACAAGATCACATCTTTCTAAATAATTTCGTTTCATATTAACCAAATCACATGCATGTTCGAGTGTTTCTTATAAACATACGTACACATCCCATATATATCACATGTATAAGAATCATAAACTCAATTTAAACGCACAATTGATATGGCTCTGATGCCACTGTTAGAATCGGCAGGCACAACGGAAGAATTTTAAAAATTTTCACCGATCCTAATCGAGGATCTATCAATGGCGTTTAAACCAAGTTGGAAGGATTCATACCTTTTTGATAATTCAGAGTTTTCACGATCTCTAGGAGCCAACACGTCAGGTCCGCTCCCTCTACTGGTATCCACACCAAAGCTCTCCAACCGAGACTGCGTGCTAGCACCTCTAATGTCTCCTAGGGTTTCACTTGCAACTCTCAATTCTCATGTGCGTATGAATATATCTGCTCTATCAAGTTTATAACCTATGAGGGCTATTTTCAAATTTCAAAATTAATCATCATTAATTTTAAAATTAATTAACAATTAATTATCTTGATGAGCTAATTAAATAAATTCAATTTAAATTAAATCTGTCCAACAGTTTTAATTTAACATATTTATTTAATCCAAATAAAGAGCCATTAGATTTAATTTATCTTTATAAATTAAATCTGAGATACTATATCTCTATCATGTTAGTTATTAAATTTAATATATCTTAATAAATTAATTTAAAACTAACACAATATAATAATATCACATAATATATATATACATATATATATATATAAGATATATATTTCGGAAATATATATATCTATATAATATTATTAAATATAATAATATCATATAATATATATACATATATATATATATATATATAAGATATATATTTTGAAAATATATATATCTATATAATATTATTAATGAATTTTATATTATATATATATATATATAAATATAAAATTCGTCCACCCTAAATTAAACATTATCTCGTGTTGGGCCATTCTTGTGTGCGACCCTGTAGGCCCATATGAAGTTGGCAGTAGGCCAATAACTATACTAACCCAAAAGTCGCAAGCGGCCTCTAACAAGACATTACGACTACCCAATTCATATGAGGATCGTTATCACGATGCAACCTGTCATACAACCATGTCACGTCCCTTTTGTCACATGATATATCAATCAAGGATAAGGCATGGATAATGTCATCCTCTTGTTCCTGACCATTACTTTCTCGATTCGTAAGTAGCCTGATAACAGAGACAGAAACTCCTTTCATCATAGTATGGCCATACATTTCTCAGACTCACTCATCGAGGGGCCCAGTAACATCTCTCTACTAATGTGAGGGAAAAATTCCATCTTGATCATTCACATTCCTCTGCATGAAAAACCACCAAGCCCGATCGTAGCCTTTATCATCACCCGGTCAAAAGTGACTTTTGACTAGTTCAAAGCTTAGCAACTCTCATGTAGGAATCCATGATGACCTCAGGTCTAAGGGCATTGTGATGTGGTTATATATGAGAAAAGCTTATGACTTGATCCATGCAGCTTTTTCATAGTGGGTCGGTCCAGCACCTTGTACTCTTACAAGTGCCTAAGACTTTGATTCGTATCTCCATATCTTATCAAAGTCATACTGGTCTTGTTTCATCTCTGCTCCCCATAGATGACCGACCAGGGACATTTTAGGACAATCTTTATAAATTATCCAAGGATACAATTATCACAGTTAACATGCAAATAATATGATAACATAATGGAGAGATTTCATTAAAATAATAATGTTCAAAGTACAATGATTGGCCCTTAGGGCACAATTTCCAACACTTCCCCCATCCAATGCTTGTACATCACCTTCGTATTGGGAACATCGTAGGTTTGCTACAAAAAAAATATATAATAGTTATATATGAAAACAAAGAAATAGAGATATAGATAAAAATACAACTTTACATACCAAAAGTTGTTCCCAAATCATATCCTTTGTGTCCTTTAAAACTTCCCTCCAGGTAGGAATTAGAACGCTGACTTTGCTCTGATCCAAAAAGCCAATATAGCTAATGAACTTGTCTCTGTCTGGGCCGAGTAGCTTCAAATCATCATCAAATTCCACGTGAACCCTGCTCGCCTATTGTTCCTCATGACGTGCCACCAACGACCGCAACTTCATGCTTCCTCTAACCTTTTTCTTAATCGGTAAGCCAACAGAGTTGCCCAAATTTGAACTTGCCATGATCCTGCTAAGAAATAAATGTGACATGATAAGTAAAGTGAAATTACATTCACACTTTAAACAATTCAAAATCATACTAAGAAATAAATGTGACATATGATAAGTAAATTGAAATTACATGTACACTTTAAACAATTCAAAATCTTACTTTAAGTATTTTCCCAAATTCCTTCACAATGATAAACTCTAGCTGCATTTTCATCATCATCTACCAATTCCACTTCAGATGGCATAGGCAGATTTGTAGTGAAAGGCGGCATGTCGTCAAGATTCAAACTCAGATCACCATCCTTCTGTTTTTTACTTTGGAGTACAATAGACAATTTTTCATTTTCTGGATTAATGACATAAAATACTTGTTTTGCCTGACTTGCTAGAATGAATGGCTCATCTTTATAACCAACTCTTTCAAGATCAACTAAGGTAAATCCAAATTGATCTATTTCAACAGCATTATTGTTAACCCACTTGCATTTGAATAAAGGAACTCTCAACTTAGTGTAGCTTATCTCCCATATGTCTTCAATAACTCCATAATAGACCATGGATGACAAAATGGGGTTTTTTTCTTTTGAACTAGAGAAGTGCATTGATTTGGCTAGCACCATCACCCCACTGTTTTGCATAGTACTTCTGTTATCCTGGGCATTTGTATAATCAATGGAGAAATTAGGTTAAGTGGCTTTGTATTTGTCTCAAAACTTAGATTACACACGATAAAGCACCCAAGTTTTGATAGTGACATCTAACATCATGTTTCCCAAGAGAAATGCTTGACCCTTCTCATATAAGGATTTTTTTTATCCAAGCCAAATTCAATCAGCAAGCTTTGTCATTGAGAAATAAGGATGGTATTGAGATACAAGTATTTATAATATAACAATATTACTTCTATTTCAATTTATATAGAACAACAAAAACTTTTTGAAAAGTAATTAATAACAATTTTTCTTGGTCCCAATTATAGAATAAAGTAGGTAGATTTAAAATATATAGGGTAATGGTCAGAATTTTTATTTTATTTTTTAGTTATGCTCCTTTATTTATTATTCTTTGATAAACCATCCTCTCAAAACTTAGTAAAAAATAATAGGAACGATGGCAGTAGTTGCAAATCCATGAAATAGAGAATCAGGGAAAAAGAGAGAGGCCCACAGACAGCTTAAATCTTCTGAATAATTAGTGAAAGGGACACTTATATGGTTTTGGGTAATGAATCTGGGTTCAGGTCACCAAAAACGAAATCAAAACTGAATCTCTGCTTTTTAAACTAACAATTCCATCAGCTAGCTATTATCTTTTAGTTTTTCCCTCTATAAATCATTCTTATGTAAGTGAATATCTAGTCTGTTAAAACTAAATTTCAACTCTGCGAACAAAATATATGCAAGCAATCAACTTTAATTTCCATCACAAACATAGAACAGACCAGGCCAAGAATGTACAAAAGGGGATTCAGGGAATTACCAGGAAAAAGAAGGGAGTAGTGCATGCCTAAACTGATAGAGAAGAAGGCAGAGAGCAGCACGACGGAGAAGAAGGATGCGACAAAGGCGGCTGAAGGGCACAGAGAGGGGGCCGGAGAATGCTATTTGAGAGACCCAAGGAGAAGTGACCGGGGGCGTGAAAGACCAAATAGAAAGGAAGCTAAGGGATCGAATGACAGAGTGCTAGCTGCAGTAAGCAAGTTCAGATGGGGCGGGAAAGGGAAAGTAAAGCTGAGAAGCGCGCGCCAAGGAAATATTTGGGCAGTTTCAATGACTGTTATAAATAACAGTCATTGAAACATTGATTTCAACGACTGTTATCCAAAACAATCGTTGAAATCACACTTTCAATGACTGTTCTTAAGAATAGTCGTTGAAACGTTTACCTGCATTTCCCAGCTCCTTTTCTACTACTGTTATTTGAAAACATTCATTAATTAGTGTCGTAAATCATCCTATTTGTAGTAGTGAATTATTGTTGAATAAACACTTTTGAAGAATAAGATGTGAATTTCGATCAGAATGTGCTTTTGATTAGTGCCTAAACCCTATATTTAAGTTTAATAGTGGATTAACATCTAAATTGGGTTAAATAAAGGGGAGGGGCATGGTTGAGTGATATGAACCATAAACATGTGTTTGGCGGTGTTTCAGTAAGAGCTGCCATAATCAGGCGCAAAACAGGTAAAAAGGAAGGTTACTGGCCAATTGGTTAGTTACCGAAGAGGAGACTCATTGATAACTTAAATATCAATGGTTGTGATTCATTGTCAAGAGATCAAGAGGGTGCAATCATGTGCTTTTGAGCTTATGTGTGTTCATGGTAGAGATTAAGATCTTGCCAAGTGTCAAGGGGTGAGCCATAGGATCAAGTCAACAATTCAACACTCTTTTCCTCTCTCCTCCTCCTCTCAAAGTCAGCCTAATGGCCCACCCAAAACTGATCTTCAAACTTCATCTCATCTCTCTCTTCATCTTCCATTGTTGTCTAAACCAAGCAAGAAAGAGAAAAGAAAAGGTGAGGTTTTAGGTGGTTTAATGTCCTCTTTAGCTCAACTCATCTTCTATAATCTTGATCATAGTGATGAGAGCTTCATCTCTATGGTTTTATATTTTTGAAAGGTGGTGTTTGAGTGCTTGAAGAAAAGTTGAAAGTTGGAGAATTCAAGAACTAGTCTTGGAAAGAGGAAGGGGTAAGAATTTGACACATTTTGACATATTCATTGTGGTTATTGGTTGAACTTGGAATTTCTAGATTTTGGCCCTATTTGTTTGTGTTATTAGGGTCTTGTGGATTGCATGGTGATTTGGTATTGGAATAGGTGTCATATTTTATTTTGGTGCCATTGGAATTGGTTTGGAATCTTGAATGGAAAGGAATTGCATTATGAGTTTTGGTGTGTGATATTGTGTGACATGTTTTGTTACTTGTGGAACATGTCAATGTGAGTTGAATTTGGTCATTTTTGTGTTTCCAATAAATTCCTTGTGAAAATTTATGTGGGAATGGTATTTGTTGTGAATTGGGAACCATTGAAAGCAATTGTACAAAACTGAAATTCTGTCCCTTGAAGCTCTGTGCTGGGCAGTTTGATTGTCTGGATGTTTCGAATAGGCAAATGCTGTCTAAAAATTTTAAGACTTTCCAGTCTCAAATTTCACATGCCAAGCTTCAACATGGACATATCATTCATGTCATTTTGTTTTGTGAGCTGGGAGTAATGATTTTCCAAAGTTTGGGACTAAAACTGGAATTTGTTTTGGAGCAGAGTTAGATTTTGTGCAATTCCATATTTTTGTGGTTATGTACATCCTTGATCCATATTTTTCCAGTGAATAGGACTTAAATAGATTTCAATAGGCTTTGGGGTCACCCCATTTTGATTTTTCTAGAATTAGTTATGATTTTTTGAAGTTTCTTTGGCTGCAACCCAAAACTTTCTGTGCACGTTTTTGCCGCAGCCAGAAAATCTTGGCTGCAACCAAAAACCTTCTGTGCAAGTTTTGGCCGTAGCCAGAGGATTCTTGGCTGCAGCAAACCCCTATTTTCAACACTTTGTGATTTTGAAAAGTGGTTTCCGACTTAGTACTTCCTGATCCTTTAAGCATGTGTCTAGGTTTCTAGTAGCCACCTAAAGAGTATAATGATAACCAACTTTAAGTGTTATAAAAGTAGGAATTTGGAATAGAGATTAATCTGTCATCTTTGATTTTGGTTTATAGGGTTCGATATTTGCCCTATACGCGAACAATGTGTGCCCGAGCACCTCCGAAAAGAACAAGGTAGTGACATTTTCCCTTATACTATGTGTAAATACATTGTATGTATGTGATATCATTGTTTTATGATAATTCTGAATGTTGCAAGCCAGTGAGGCTATGTAAATGCCAGAGAGGCAATGTGAAAGCCAGAGAAGCTATGTGAAAGCTGTAACCCCCTTCACGATTAAGGCCGAGATTTAGTTCATAAACACGTAATTGATGTAGAATTAGAGACCTTAGATGATTTTGGGACTTAAACAAAATCAAACTTCCCAAAATCATGGCTTACAAAAACTTTTACAAAATTTATTCATGACGGTCTCATATTCACATTTTAATACTAAATGGGCTGTACAAGTTGATTTCATTCACAAATATCAGAGTATAAAGCAATTTCCCGACACACTCGGGTTCTATTCATTAAATAAGGGATTTACAAAGGCACAAAGCCCACAATTCATTACCCTTAACTTGGGGATTACACAAAACTATACTACCAATCCCAATATACATAATTGTTTCCCAAAAATATCTAAAAGATATACATGATAACCAATAACCCAAAATGTAAATCTAAATCAGAGCTTTATTCGCTCTTCGTCGTCCGCTTTCCCTTTGATCCTTCTGCCTTGTTTAAAACATGGTTTTTGGGAGAGTGAGATTCTAAGGAATCCCCGTAGTAACAAATCAATTATATAATGTACAATAATAATGCATGTAAGCAAATCATTAACCACAACAAGCAACTACAACGGCAGTTACAACGGCAATGGTTAGTATGACACATGTCATCCCTTACGATTGCTCACGCTGAATTGCTCACGTTGCATTGCATCACAGCAATCCACACAATACATTTCACCACAGCTGGGATTCATATAATGCATTTCATACACAAGCCATACAGGCAAGATACACACAGCCCACGGCTGGATTCTCAAACGCCGCCCCATGGGTCGGATTCACAATATCCATGTCGATTATGACGGCAGTTCAATGGCCGACCTAGAGATGACCACCGTCAATCCCTACACAGCTTACGCTGACCTGCTCACGCCGTAATGGACCATAGCACACATTTCACAAATTCAACGATAAGTTATGCATGCCAAAACATCATACATAATATGAGAGTAGAGTCACTACCTTGATCCTTCCGGGCGTACTCTGGCGCCGGTCTCTCCCGCCTAGGGCAAATGTCATATCCTAGAATCATGATTAGGGAGGAAGAGTTATATTCTATTCCAAGACTTATTTAACTTGAAACACTTAAATTTGGTTATCATAATTGACCCTTAAGAGGCCACAAATGCCTCTAATAAAAGCCCTAAAAGGTTGGGAAACAATAGGTTAGAGATCTCCTTTCGAAAACTCAAAGTGCCGGAACACAGGGGTTGGCCGCGGCCAGCCCTTCCTTGGGCCGCGGCCAAAATATGGTCAGAGGGCCACTGGCTGTGGCCAGCCACTCATGGGCGGCGGCCAGAATCAGGCCAGAAAGGTTTGGGCCGCAGCCAGCCACCTTGGGCCGCGGCCAAGAAATCTCCTGATTCTTGGCTGAACTTCCAAAATTCATAACTAATCCTAGAAGAATTGAAATGGGGTGATTCCAAAGCAAAATGAAAGGTATATAAGTCCTCTTTCAAGGAAAAATATGAACCATCACTGGAAATCACTACAAAAATACAGAAGCACCAAAAACTAAACACTACTCCAAAATAGAGTTCTGTTTCAATCCCAAACTTTGGACAACCATATCTCATAGAATACTAAACGAAATGACACAAAATATACGTCCATTTTGAAGCTTGGGATGTGAACTTTAAGACTGGAAAGTTTCAGAATTTTCCAACACCATTTGGTCATTCAAAACGCTCGTACAAACGGACTATGCAAAACAGAGCTCAAACAAGACAGATTTCCAACTTTTCCCAAGTGATCCAAATGAATCCAAAATTAATAACCAAGCTCATTCCCACACAAAATCACTCAAGGAATCCAATGGGAATGTCAAAATCACCAAAATCTTATTCCATTATCATGCTTTGGTTTTGGGTAACATTAAACACTAAACTCTCAAAATCTCCAAACTTAACAATTTCAAACCCAATCAAATCTATCTATCCAAAAATGCATTCCAAACATACAAATTCCATACCAAACACATACCAAACTCCCAATGGCCCTCATTTTCGAAAATGGCCCAAGAATTCCAGAAAATTCAAGCTATTTCAAATGGTATGAAACTTAGATAGATAGATAGGTCTCACTCACCTTATCAACTTTCTCAAAGGGAGTTCTTGATTCACCACTTCCCAAAATTTCGTGTGGCCACAAATCAGCACCAATGGACCAACTACCACCACCAAAATGAAGCTCTTATGTCAAAGAACAACTTTAAGGAAAGGTGCTTGAGCAATAGAGATCATTTTCTTTACCTTTTCAAAGCTTTTCTCCCTTCCTTTTGCTGCCAAAAATGGCACCCAGCAGAGAGATGAGAGTGAGAGATGGAGAGAGAGGACGAGAGAGATGAGAGTGAGGAGGAGTGAAGAAAGAGAGAAAATGATTATATTTCCCTCTCCCATGCTTGTGCAGCAGAAAAAGAGAAAAGAAGAGAGAGAAAAAACATTTTAAAATACCTTTGACTTTTCTCATATCCCTCCCCACATGTGAGCTTGCCATGTGTCCACTCCTCATTGGCTCTCACTCACTAAATCCCCAATTAGCTTCTCTAATCCATCCATTAGCCATTCTAATTACATATCCCATTTTCTCTTAGTTAGTAATTAATTTCTCCCTTAATTACCAACTCATGGCCAATAATTCCATTCTTCCAATTTTTCAATAATTATGACATATTAATTAATATTGCCATAAAACACATAATAATTCAATTTAAATTCATAATTATCCACAATAATCATGATTTGCCCTTAATCAAAAATTGGGATATTACAAAAGCCAGTGAGGCTATGTGAATGCCAGTAAGGCAATGTGTTATGTGTATGCCAGTGAGGCAACATGTATATGTGACAGCTGATATACTGTGTTTTGTGCTGCTGTGCTGTTTGATGATTTACTTGCATGCTATGTGTTTATGTGTAGAATAAGTGATTTGTTACTATTGGGATTCTTTTGAATTTCATTTATTCCTTTAACTAACCTTCAGACGGCAAGTGACTTCAAAGGGAAGGAGACGACCAAGGGCGGCTAAGACTCCCGTAGGAATATAATTTGGGTCGTTGGCTATCGGATTTTGGTTTGGGATTACTGTGTATTGTTGGGATGTAAATATTATTTTGGATACGGTTGTCTAATCCCCTAAATGGAAATGTATGAACCCTTAGTGTGTATATATATATGAAATCTGGGGGTTACCGGGATTTTTATTGTACACTCTGATATGTATAATTGTGATTTAACTGCACATGTAATTATGTTCGGAATTTGAATTTGAGACTAGGGTAAGATAGAAATTTTGAAAGAATTTGTGAAAACTCTACTAGAAGGAAGGGATTGGAAATGAATTTTAATTATCCGACGGTCTCTAATCTATTCTAATTTCGCATTTTTAAATCATAATTACTGTTTTCAAGGCAGGGGGTTACAGCTCATGCTCACACAATGACAAATTTGCAAGCTCAACATTTCGAACAACATACTTATGGCCATAGCATAAATTGAAACAGAGCTTGAATCATTCATATATGTTTCACCTAATCAAGCAAAGCAATAACATGCATCAATACACCAACACAAATATCAAATACATGCAGGAAAGGTAAGTTCCCTGCACTTATTCTTTCCACGTATGCTTCGGCACAGGCTACTCATGATCAGGGTGAATATCAAACCCTATAACCAAAGCAAGGATATAGGGTTAATCCCTTTTCCAATTCCTTAACTTTCAAATGCATAAGTTGGTTATCATTCACGACCTTTAGGTTCTACTCAAAGGCTAAACACATGTCTAAAGGGATTGGGCAGTACTAGGTTAGAAACCACTTTTTAAAATCACAAAGTGCTGAAAATAGGGTTGGCTGCGGCCAAAAACAGCACATAAACGTTTTGGCTACAACCATGATTTTCTGGCTGCGGCCAACGACTGCCCAGAACGTTTTGCGCTGCAGCCAAAGAAACTCCAGAAATTCATAATTAATTCCAAAAATATTGAAATGAGATGATTCCAAAGTCTATTAAAAGATATTTAAGTCCTTTATATAGGGAAAATATAAATCAAGGCTGTCCATAACCCCAAAAATATAGAATTGCACGAAATCCAACACTATTCCAAAACAGATTCCAATTTTCATCCCAAACTTTGGAAAATCATAACTCCCAGCTCACAAAACGAAATGACACAAATTATTTGTCCCTTTTGAAGCTTGGCATGTGAACTTTAAAACTTGAAAGTTTCAGAATTTTTTGACACCATTTTCTCATTCAAAACTTCCACACAAACAAACTGCTTAGCACAGAGTTTCAATGGACAGAATTCCAAGTTTTGCACATTTGCTTCCAATGTCCCTTTTTCACATCAAACATCATTCCCACACAAATTTTCACAAGGAATCCATTGGAAACACCAAATCAACCAAAATTCACATCACATTGACATGTTGCACAATGACCCTAACATGTCAACACAATTCCACAACACAAACCCAACATTGCAATTCCTTTCCACTCAAAGTTCCAAACCAATTCCAATAACACCAAAACACAACATGAAACCAATTGCACCACAATACACTAACCAATTCAGCCATTTCATAATTACACCAAAATCAGGGCAAAATTCACAATTCACAAAACTTAACTAATGATCACAAAACTTAAGTCAAATTATCAAATACTCACCTCTTCCTCTTTCTCAAGTTAATTTCTTGATTCCTCTATTTTCCAATTTCTTCAAGCTGTCAAACACATTCTTTCAAAAATCTAAAACCATAGGGATGAAGCTCTCATCACTATGAACAACATTATTGAAGATCATTTGAGCTAAAGAAGGCATTAAGCAAGCCAAATCTCATATTTTTCCTTTCTCTTTCCTCCTTCCTTTTGGACGTCCATGGAGAATAGAGAGAGAGAAATGAGAGGATGAAGGAGAGATCAGATTTTGAGCTCTTAAAGGCCCCTTGGCTGACCTAAGAGAGAAGAGAGGAGAGAGGGAAGAGTTAAAACATTGACCAAGATCAAGGGCTCACATTGTGACACTTGTCACAACCTTATTTCATCTTCTAGGGCACACATGAGCTCATACACATGGGATTCCACCCCCCTTAATCTCATAACAATGAATCACAACCATTGATCTTTGAGTTACCAATGAGCTTCCTCTTCAGTAACTGATCAATAGGTCGGTAACTTTCCCGTTTTGCCCCTGATTATGGCAGTTCATACTGAATCACCACCAAACATATCATATCATTCCCTTTCACCACATTATGCTCCCTCCCTCTATTTTAAGTCAATTTAGATGTTAATCCATAATTGAACTTGAATACAGGGTTTCGACACTACTCATAACACATTCGAATCATAGTTCACATCATATTCTTCAAAAATGTTGGTTTAACAATAATCACATCCACTTTTGGAGTCATAATCCCTTAATCAAATTTTGGGATATTACAACTACCTCTATTATTTGGGCTTTTATTTACCCCTTGGCGCTTTGTAGTATTCTCCTTCATCAACTATTGAGTGAGAAAATGTATTTGTTCATGCATTTCATCATATTGTTTATAAAGCTTTTCATACTTTTTGTCCCTGTTATTCCTTTGAGGTTGCTAGTGAAGTTAATATTTTATCTTGGTCAATCCAAAGCTGGCATCGTTAAAAAGATTGGGATGGTCAAGCCTCAATGTCTTTAGTAATACATCCTTATCCATAGAAAGGTAGCCCCTTATGTTGTAACTTTATAAGACATGGCTTGCTATGCATTTAACAATAATGTTAATATTGATAGTTAATAGAAGGCATTACTTCCATGAATAAGGAACTAATATTAACACTTATCATTTTATCGACAACTTCCTTCATCTGAGAATTGTCATAAGAGTCATCTTTATTTTACCTTACCACTGACCAAAGTTCATGATGGAGAGGTCTACTATCATCCCCATTCTCAGCAGCCAACTTTTCAATAATCCGAGCATACTCCTTTCACCCTCCTTGTAGGGACACTTATTGTTCTTTACCCTCCTCCTATTCACCTGGCTTAATTGATACGAAAAACACATAACACTCAAGTTAATATTAAACAGATATATATAGGTCTTATAAATTACAAATAACAATTACTTGGAATGTTAGGTCACGATGTGAGATTGCAAAATTTCTCCAATCGAGTTTCATGGTGGACTGAAGATTTATAAGAGCTTCTCTCTCCTCACTCTCTTCATGATTTTGCAAATATGCATTCATCAATGCATGATGATAGAATGTGTGTAGTGAATTGCTAGCCCTTTTTACGACAAATTCTTTGATGTAATCTCCATCTACATGATATGTAAATTATAAAGCACACAATTCAAGTTAACATTTTTTACAAATATATAGTAAGTAATTAGCAGGTATATATACCTTACCTTGATATTGTCCCAAATAATGCTTGCGTAATCTCTTTGTACCTATGCCAATTACCCTAAATAATATGAACATTGGTCCTTGCCATTAAGCTGATGAAGTGTGATGGCTTAAGAGGTTGACTGTCATTATTTCGTGTCACGTGAAATCTTCTCCCTAAAGACTTTGCTTGGTTCATAAAAGTTAAGGCACAATGGCCCCTCTTTACAATATCCCATACTCATTTTAATGCCTCTTCTAGGGTCTTGTTTCAAGGTGGCCTAGGGATGAGATCAGTGCCATTGGGAATATTATCGAAAGTAGAGGTCCTATCAAAACTAGAGGCATTATCAGTGCCGCAAGAAGTGGAACTGGCCATTTTAACTGAAAAACAAAGCTCATTTAGTTAACCACAAGGAATAAAGCAATGTGTTTTCTAAAAAAACATGATGCATGACTAAAGTCAAAACCTACCTAGGAAAGATGAAGTAGGAGAATGCAGAATGTGGAATAGAGAATATGAATATAGAAGAGAAATTATACCTTAAAATAAGAAGAACAGAGCATGCGAAAGAATGTGAACTAGCTAGGGCTTTGGAGCAAAAAAGAGAGTTAGGGAAATAGAAGTGACTCACGTGGCTGTCAGACCAAAGTTTAAAGAAAGTAGTGGAGGATGTAGTTCACCTGGATGTTACTGTCGACGGCTAGAAAATTCAATTGAAGTTGTGGGGCTTCCAAGGATGGTGGGTAATATTTAACCAAAGACAAGTGTATTAAGTGTAATAACCTGGGAAAGTGAAGAAGCACAAGATAAAGGGTACGTGTTTTAAAAAACTTAATGAAACTTGCTTACGGCGATAAGTTTAGAACCATTATGAAAGGTGGCCTTTTCTTATTGTTCTTAATTTACAACCATAATAAGCCTTTGAATGAAAGTTCATGGTTTTAACATTACAACGTTAGGTTTTGTAAACAATGATGGTGATTTCTTAATAACTATTAAATATTTATGGGTTTTACATAATAATCGTTACATATTTGACTTTTTTTAATAATTTTTAAAGTTGATTATTCAACCCCATAATACAAAAAAAAATAAAAAAATAAAATGAGAGTTTGAATAAACTAACAAAAACTAAAAAAGTTATGTAGATGAAGGATCTGTTGCATCATCATATTCATATTCTTCTCTAGTAATTTGTCCACCTTCTCGATCAAAGAGTAAAAGAGAAAGAAGTCAGTTCCTTCAAGCACTTGTCAATGCCTCCTTGCTCTCTTATGTAATTGATGAAGAACAAAAGTCAGAAGTTGGATATGAGAAGTTGGCATAGATCAAAGTGGATGGATAAATAGAGTTCATCTTTTGAACATTTAGATGGAAAGGGTTTCATGGGTTATCTAGAAGAACGTGTCACTTGAAATGAAAAGGGTTACGTTATAAAATGCCTAAATTATTAACAATTGTTTATTAATAACCATGAAGAAACAAATGTTTTTTTTAATATTTTTGTGCTTCATTTCCCTAATCATTATTTTTTTAATATTCAAAAAATAAAAAAAAAATAATAGCGGTTCTCAGTCATCAAAACTACTGCCATCCTCCACTTTATCCTACCCCTCCCCCTTGCTCAGCACAACATTGATGTCTGAGGATGGAGATTAAAGGTCTAATTAGAGGTGATTATATACAACCTGATTATGATGAAGGATAAGGTCCAACTTCCTATTTAGACTATCGACTTGTCAATCGAGACACCTCATGAAGCGGCCAAGGCTAGCCAATATCTGCAGCAGAGCCTTTATTTAAGGAGGAGGAGGAGTGTAACCCCCTCACGGTAATTATATCCGGATTATGAAATTTCAGTGAAATAGAGACCAATAAGACAAAATCACATTTATAATCACTCATCTCTAAGACATGGGGTGTCAAGCAAAACGTTTACAAACAGGTTTCATCTGGTCTCACATTCACTTTCGAATACAATTACCTGTGCAGTTATATCACATAATAAATATTAGAGTGCGTAACAAGAATTCTGACAACCCCGGGTTACTTATATATATAGAATGGTTTTAAAATTTTCCCAAAATGGGGATTACATATCCAAAATTGTTATATACATCTCATATACATACAGTAATCCCAAAAGCCAACTAGATAACCAACATCTAAAACAAAAAATATCCTTAAAGCCCTAACCACTCCTGGTCAGCCGCTTCCCTTTCGAGCCACTTGCCCTATATGAAAATGTTTGTCATTTGGAAAGAGTGAGATTCTAAAGAATCCCAGTAGTATCAAAACACTCATACAATATATAAACACAAGGCATGTAATGTATCATGTTCACCAGCATCATCAGCAACACAATTATCTATGGCTCGCGCCACAGACGACAGCACTCACGACTGTATCACAATGCACTATACCAGCTTTCACGGTAATCACAATGACAACTTTCACTGCAAACACTATGCCTGCTTTCACGGTAATCACTATGCCAGCTTTCATTGTAATCACTATGCAGTAGCATCACAAAGCACAAAGTATCTCAAATCACAATGTATCACAAGGCACAATGCTCTACAATGCATAAAGCTCCACAATGTATCTCAATGCATCTCAAAGCAGCAGCAGCACTCAATGCATGATAGGAAAACATGCAATACATTTACACAAAGTATAAGAGAGGAGTCACTACCTGAATCTTTCCTGACATTCTTTGGCACAATGGGCTCACGTGTCTGATAGATATCAAATCCTATAACCAAATTAGGGATAATTGATTAATCTCTTTTCCAAACACTTATTCCATAATACTCTAGGTTGGTTATCATTTAGGACTCTTTAGGTGACTAATAGAGGCCTAAACATATACCTAAAGGGTTTGGAGAAACTATCCTCAAGACCCCTTTTTCGAAAGGCAAAACAATGATTTTTGGCTGGCTCACTCTAGTGAAGATGACCTCACTCAAGTGATGGAATACTCATGCCCGAGTGAGAATGGCTCTCACTCGTGAGTGTTTGATAGTGAGTAGCTACTTCGGCCAGAAAGTGCTCACATCACTCGAGTAGAAGGCTTTACACTCAAGTGATGACTTCAATCCCACTCGGGTCCCCAAAAGTGCAACACAAGAAGTGACAACCCGAGAGCACATAAAATCATCATAAGGAAAAGCTCACTCGAGCATACCCCCCAATGCTCGGGTGATAAGGCTTCACTTGCAAGTGTCGGAACACACTCTTGGACATCAACCAGCGAGTGACAACCCGAGAGCAACCCTAACTTTTAAACATACGCCATCACTCGAGCAATCTAATGCTCACTCGAGTGATCACCTACATCACTCATGGTAAAGGAAGTGCACTCAAGCCCTCTTCATAAGAACCCAGGTAAAACACTACGTAGAAAAGGAAAATACACACAACACTCGAGTAAGTTCCTCCCTTACTCGAGTGAGGCTATCAGATTGCTAGATCGCAGCAATTGACAGAAACTTCCCAGATTTACCAAACTTAACCCAATGGTTCCCAAACTCCACACAAAGCTTATTACCACTCAAAATGACTTAGGGAACCCATTGGTAACCTCTAAAAGACCCAAATAACATTTTAACCACAATTTATGCCCTTGGGTCTCTATGACACACACAACTCCCAAATTCATTCAAATCACTCCCAAACTTCAAAACTGTATCCAATACTCAAAGAACCTCACAATGAACTAATCCAAACATCAATCACCATGAAATTCACTCATTCCAAAATGACCATAAACCAGGGCAAATTTCTAGAATTTCTCAAACTTATCCAAAACTCATAACATATATATCAAAAAGCATTAAATGCTTACCTCTTTCCTTTGCCAAATCCAGAATCTTGATTCTCCAACTTTCAATTTCGTCCAACACTCAAATCACTACCTTTCAAGATTATGAAATTACCACAATGGAGCTCTTAACACTATGAACAAAATTAGTGAAGAGGATTTGAGCTTAAGAGGATCATTACTCACCCAAAATCAAAGCTTTCTCTTCCTCTTTCCTAGCTTCAAGGTCACCGAAAATGGGAGAAGGAAGAGAGAGAATATGAGAGATGTGAGATGGAGATGATGATGATGATGAAGAGTGTACACTTCCCTTGCCCATACTCTACCGAAAAAGAGAGAGAAGGAAGAGAGAAAAGTGGATTTTTTCCCTTATGCCACATCCAATGGTTCACACTATGCCACATGTCAACATCTTCTTCCTTCCACCATGAGCTCACCTAGACGTAGAGCATAGGATTTCGACCTATGGTCAATAAATATCAACCATTAATCACTAATCACCAAATACACTTATATCAAATCTACATCATATTCCTCCCAAAAGTGTTTAATTACACTAATTATAATCAACATAATAGTCATTAGCCCTTAATCCCAAATTGGGTCATTACAAGGAGGAGGAGGAGAAGGAGGTGGTGGTGGTGGAGGAGGAGTAAGAGGGGGAGGAGCTTATGGAAGTGGTGGTGGTAATAGTGGAGGAGGACGAGGATGAGGAGGGCGAGCATTCGGATAAGCTCTCTGATGTTTAACCATGATGAGGGAGAGAAGGACGAGGTTATGAAAATGTGCTTTTTAGAAAAGTACTATGAATAAAATGAATACTTCATTCTAAAATATTTAACTTTAGGAGAACTAGTACTTGGTGTTGAATGAAATGAGGTTTTGAAAAGGTGCTTTTTAGATTTGTTCTTTACTGGAAGGTTCCTTATTATGAAATGTCATTTTTGTTATTCATACTTTATAGTCAATTGACATAGTCATTATATTTGTGTTTTTGCTAATGTAAGGTTGAAGGCGAATTATTTGTAAGTGTTACATAATAGTTATTTCAAAACAATCGTCACTTTTGTCACTAAATAAAGAACGGTTATTAACTACGACTGTTATTTTTGTGTTTTCATGAATTCCGCCTTGCAATACATGATGTAAGCATACTTAACTATTACTTTTAAGTATTGTGCATCCTTGCGCAACCTCTACCCTAACATACATGACATTTACTAGCTATAACCATTATATAGTAGGCATTATAAATGCTTAAATCTGTAGTAGTAAAAATGACCCAATGTAGTTAAAAAGATAGATTGAAGGTATTATCACTACTATAGAAAAGGCCTTTTATGACGCTTATTATTGACCATAAATCACAGTTCTGAACCGTAATATATGCGGGCATTATATATGGTCCGCACAGATACATAACAATTCCAAACCATGATTTATTTAGTATCTATTATAATGGTTATAATATAACATATGTTTTGTATTGAGCTTGGTGAGACCATGATATGTGAAATGCTGTGATAATAAATAACGAGCACATGTAAACAACTATCATAATATTAAAACAAAAATTTTAAAACAATCAAATCAGTATATATAAATTTATAGTCATTCATAGCAGGCATGTTTCACCCTCCTACTGAAGTTGCAAAGATATTGCCAACTCTTCAACCCCTTCTTTTATTTGTGACCGGGTAAACTTCGTGTAGGACGCATAAAAATACAGTGCGTAAAAGGAAACCATAGATGAAGTTAGATATTGTAATATATATATATATATATAGTTGATTAAATGTATATACAAACAAATTGAGTATATAATATATCATACTAGAAGCAATAATTTTAAGACCATGCGTGATTATGTCCTTCATGAATTGCAACATGTAGTACCCACAAGTGTTGCTATTGTTTGGTTATCGTGGGCACTATAAATAAGTTAGAAAAAAAATTTGTGAGTCAATCATATATAAACTATATGTATGCTTCAATTTAATGTTATAGTCATTGGTGTACACCGCTAGTTGTTAGTCATATATAAACTATATGTTTGCAAGTAGTAGTTGCACACCATTATGAGAATATACAATAAAAAATTATATACATAGAAACATATGCAAGCTAAATTGAATTATAAGAAATGATGAATGGATAACTTACTGGTTGAATGTCTTCTGCATCTATGGTCTCTTTTCAGAATTCCACTCATGGGGTCATAGTACCAAATCTTTTTGCTCAATAAATTGATCATTATGAGCATCCAATATCCCCTACGTACAATAATAGATCACACAGTCAAGACAATAACAAAATAAATAAAAACTAAGTTAACAAAAGTTAATGATATACTTGCCCTTGAATGTAGGGCACTAAGAAGTAAGTTCGCTTTTGTGTAGCGCCCTCCTAATGAATTCATCTCCCATAGCATAAACCTCGCTTGAGATTACTTCACATCTTCCTTCATGCCATTAACCAATTGCTTAACATTGTTAGGGTGGATAGACTTGATCTTATCCTAGAGAGAGTGGGGGGAGGATGTAATTATGGTATAGGTGCCTGTAATACCAAACCAACATATCAAAATATAGTCCAAGTTCTAGGTAGTGAATTGTTTAATCATAATTGAAATACCTGATAAAGAAGTTGATAGAGCTTGTACATGCCATCTCCTTCTTTAGGACCTTAGAAACAAGATCTTGGCTTAAAGATTCATGTGAATCTTGTTGGTTGAAGATCTCTTTCTCAATTTAGATCATCAGAAACCTGTTCACATTTGAAGTGAAGAACTTGTCAGAGAGCTCCTTGAGGGACTTTTGAGCAAATTAACCAATGAGTTTATTCTGCAAGAATGACTTCTGCCAAGATTGATCACTGGGAGTGGGATGCTTCATCTTCTAGGATTGATTGGGGGTCTTGAACTAAATGGGTGGGCTTGGACTTCTTAGCCAGCTTGCATACTTCAACTAGATGGCAAGGTCATGCAACGAAGTTGCACATTGCCCCTCACACTATTTTTGTGTCTTTGGTGACCACAGTGAGCTAATATTTAGGGTCTAATTTGGTATTGATGTTATCTTCACATTCTCACAAGACAAAGGCTCATTATTAATCATGTTATCCTCTAAGAAGTTGAACATATGGCCTGTTGCAACTGTATGGGATCCAAGGCTATTAGAAAAACATTCAATATCTGTCAATCCCTAAGGTAGATCATGAGTAGGAATGTCTAGCTACCTTTAATACTTGGGCTGCCATTTCCCCTTGCTTTGCAATACACTCTTTCATCAGCTCTTATATGAGAAACATTATTTGTTTTTGCATTTCATCGCATTGTTTCTGGAGCTTTTCATATTTTTCATCCACGTTATGTCTTCAAGGCTTTCGGTGTCGATAACATTTGTCTCTATCAATTCAAAGCTGACAAAACAAATACATTCTCATTGGGATGGTCAAGCCTCGATCTCTTGGCTAATACATCCTCATTTGTAGAAAGACAGCCTTGTGTAGTAATTTCTTGGGACATGGCTTGTTGTGTATTTAACAATAATATTAATATTGATAGTTAATTAAAGCTATTACTTCCATAAATTGGGACTAATATTAATACTTAGCATTTTATCAATGACGTCCTTCACTTGAGGATTGTCATAAGAGCTATCTTTATTTTGCATCGTCACGAACCAAAGTTCATAATGGGGAGGTCTAATACTATCCTTGCTCTTAGTAGATAACTCTTGAGAAATATAAGCATACCCCTTTTGGTTTGCCCTGTAAGGATGCCTATTCTTCTTCACCCTCTCCTTATTTTTCTGGCTTATTATCTACAAAAAATGCACAATACTCTAGTTAATATTAAACAGATACATGCAAGCCTTATGATTTACAAATAACTATTAATTGGAATGATGACTAGCAATGTGAGATGACAAATTCTCTCCACTCATCCCCCTTGATTGTTGACTGAAGTTCCTTAAGAACTTTCCTCTCATCAGCTTCTTTTGGATTCTATAAATATGCCTTTGTCTATACATGACGGAATGTACATAGTGCTTGCCTAGCCTTGTCGATAACACATTCCTTCTAATTGTCATTTATATCATATCTATGCAAACTACAAAGCACAGAATTCAAGTTAACATTTTTTACAAGTAATTAGTAGGCATATATATCTTACCCTGATATTATTCCAAATAGCATTTGAGTACTCTTTCTTTCCCTTACCCTATTGACCCAACATGATAGGAATGTTGGTTCTTGCCTTTAACTGATGTAGTTGATGAAGGATGATAGCTTAAGAGCTTGACCTTCACAAACTACAAGCATAGTGGCCCTTCCTTACAATATCATTCAATCATTGTACAGCCTATTTGTAATGACCCAAAATGTGAATATGATCTCATGACTCCAAAAGTGGATGTAATGAACGTTAGTCGAACACTTTTAGAGAATACAGTATGAGTATTGACCTGAATAACCCGAATTAGCAGTAGAAAGTGCCCAAACCTAGTATTTAAGCTCAATCATAGTAATAAAGCTTAAGTGGAATTAAAAGTGAAGGGAAGGGCACATGGAGGGTCAAATAATGTGTTAAGTAATAATCTAGTTGAAAGTGCCATAGTCAAGGGCAAAATGAGAAGAAAGAAATTTATCGGCCAATTAGTCAGTATTAAAGAAGAAATTGAGTATCAACTAAAAGAGTAAGAGTTGTGACTAAATGGCTAAGTGAACTATTTAGAGTAACCACATACTTATTAGCTTTTGGGTTGAGTTTTGAAGAGATGATACATGGGCAAGAGAAAATGATATTTGGCTCACAATTAAAGCATATGAAGGCATTTTGACTTTGGTCAAATATATCATGCTAAAAGTGATATAAATGGAGGTAAAAATCATGAGTTTAAGAAGCCTTTTAGCTCATTCAAGAGCCATAGTTTGGTGGAAATCTCATGGTCAAGGGTTAAGGAAATAAAGAAATAAAAGATTATGTCAAGCAAAGAGTTGAAAAGTCAAAAATTTCAACTCCCTTTCCTCTCTCCTTGCAAAGTCAGTTAAGTGTGTATGAGGGGGCAAAAATTTGATCTTACCATATCTCTCTCTCTCTCTCTCTTCAAGCTCTCTTATTTTCGGCTAGCTCAAGAGGAGGAAAGAAAAAAGAGTTCAAGGTGAGGTAAGCTATTTTAACCTTGTAGATGACTCTTATTGCTCAAAACCTCTTCTCTAATCTTGTTCCTCTTGATGTAAGCTTCATTTGTATGGCTTTAGATTTTTAAGAGGAGGTGTTTCGTGAATCCAAGAAAAGCTAGAGCTTGGAGAATCAAAGAATCAAGTAAATGAAGAGGAAGAGGTTAGCAAAAGCTATCTTTTGAAATATATATTGTGGTTATTAGTTGAGTACCTTAGCTTGTGAAATTTGCCATAATTTTCATGTAATTAGGGTGCTAGTGAGTTCATGGCAATTTTGTGGTGTCCATTGGCTAAATGGAATGAATTTGAGTATTGAATGTGAGTTTGGTGATTTTGAGGATGTGTTGAATTGGTGTTTAAAATAGAACAAGTTAAAGGAATTTTGAATTTGGTTGTTTTGATGTTTCCATTGGATTCCATGTGAAAAATTGTGTAGGGAGTAGTCTTGGTTGGGAATTCTGGACCATTAGAAACATTGGTTGAAAATTGGAAATTCTGTCAAGTGTAAACTCTATATAGGGCAGTTGGATTGCATAGTAGTTTTGAATGAGTAAATGGTGTCTAAAAATTTGTAAACTTTCCAAACAAGTGGTAGACATGCCAAACTTTAATTTTATACATTATGGCTGGCATTTTGATTTGTGTGCTAGAAGTTATGTATTTCCAAAGTTTGAGGTTGAAACTAGACTTAATTCTGGAACAATATGGCAATTCGTTGGATTATGTATTTTTGTGGTTGTAAATGGCAGTATTTCTTCTTCTTCTTTTTTGCATAGAGGACTTAGATAGTTTTCTATAGAACTTGGAATCAACTCATTTTGATTTTTGTAGAATTAGTTATGATTTTTTGAAGTCCTGCCAAGAAATAGAATTTTTCTTGGCCGCAACCCAAATGTATCTGACCTACTTTTGACCGCAGCCAAAATGTTTCTGACTATTTCTTGGCCACGGCCAACCCCCAATTTCATCATTTTGGACTTTTTTAAAGTGGGTTCTAATCTAGCTCTTCCCAACCCTTTTGGGCTTTTGTTTGAGCTTATCATAGCCACCTAAGGGACCCAAATGATAACCAACCCCAAGTATTTTGTAGTTATTTAAGAATTGGAATATGGAATAATTCATTGTCCTTGCTTATGATTTATAGGATTTGATATCTGCCTTGACTATAAGAAACCAGTGCTTGAGCAGGAACGGAAAGAACAAGGTAGTGACTCTTTCTCTCATATCATGTATAATGCATTGTATGTTTGTGCTTATCATTGAATTGTGACGAATGCAAAAGCTATTGTTGTTTATGCTATTGTGAACATAGCGAAAGCTGTCGTAATGCCATAGAAGTGAATATAGTGAAAGATGTTGTTGTATATGCCATTATGAAGACAGTGAAAGTTGTTGTGATGCCATAGAAGTGAATACGATGAAAGCTATTGTTGTAATCCCCATTTGTAAATGGGCGAATATATCTTGTGGGATCTTATAGTTAAATATTGAAACTCGAGTGACAACAGGAATTTTGTTGAGTACTCTGATATGAATGAATGGATCGGTACCGAACAGGCCAAGTAGTTTTGAAATGTGGGCATGAGACCTAATTAAAATAGATTGTGAAAAGTTTTGAAAAAAAAAAAAGAAACCCTTTTTACCATAGGCCCAAATCCTATCTTGAAGTTGGGATTTCGAACAAGTTTTAAATTGTTCTTTAGTCTCTCACTTAATTTATGGCACGTTTTCGAACCATATTATCGGCTGTGAAGGTAAGGGGTTACTCTCTTCTCAAGTCATTTTTCTGGTTTGATTAGCGGCATTATATATCAGTACTAATGACCATAAGGAAGATGAAGTGAAAAATAGAAGGGGCAATAGAGGAACTAAAAGTGGCCATTTTAACTAGAAAATATAACTTATTTAATTAGCCATAGGAAACAGAGCAATTAGTTTTGCAAAAAAAAATGATGCACAATTAAGGTCAAAACCTAGCTTGGCAAGATGAAGTGAAAAATGTGGAATGAGGAATTCAAAATGTAGAAGAGAAATCATACCCAAAAATAAAGAGAATATAGCACACAAAGGAATACAACCTAACTTGGGCTTTGAAAAGAAAAAAAGTGAGTTAAGGCAATCGAAGCCACTTACACGGCTATCAGACTGAAGTTCAAAGAAAGTAGTAGAAGATGTGGTTTGACTGAAAGTTACCATTAACGGCCTAAAAAGTCAACTGGAGTTGTATGATTATGAGGATGGTAGGTAACATTCAACCAAAGACAAGTGTGTTAAGTGTAATAACTTGAAAATATGAAGAGGCATAATATAGCAGGTGTTTTGAAATACTTGATGAAATTTACTCACGATTATAAGTTTAGAACCGTTATAAAAAGTGGTCTTTCCTTACGATTCTTTATATACAACCCTAATGAAACTTTGAATGAAAGTTCACAGTTTTACATTATAATCATTAGGTTTTATAAACAGTGATGGTTTTTTCTTAATAATCATTAGGTAATTGACATGGCATTCTAATAAATGATGAGTTTTACTAAATAACCATTATATATTTGACATTCTTTCTTAAATAATTTTTCTTTTATTATGGTTATTAGTTCACCAACTGTAACTATTCATTGAACGAAAGTAAACGGTTTTACATTGCGATCATTAGGTTTATAAATGGTGATAGTTTTTTCTTGATAACTATTAGGTATTTTACTTGGTATTATAAAAAGTGACGGTCTTTACTTAATAACTGTTATGTATTTGACATTTTTTAAATAATTATTCTAGTTGATTATTCAACCCCATATTACAAACAAAAAAATTAAAAACAAAATGACAATGTGAATAAACAAACAAAAAATAAAAATTTATGAAGATAAAGGATCTGCAGCATCATTAAATTTATCATTCTCCAGTAATTTATCCACCTTCTCATTCAGAGAGTGAACGGGAGAGGTTAATTCCTTTAAGCACTTATCTATGCTTCATTGCCCACTCACGTAAATATCAATGTCCTTTCATTTTACCCCATAGGTGGAGATCAAAAGATGATAAACTAGAAAATCTATTGCATTTTCCCATGATATTGATGAAGAACGGAAGTCAAAAGTTGGATATGATGAACACATCCTTTAGTGTTAAAGATCATTTTGCTTAATTTAAATAGAGGTGAAATGAAAAGAGTTTGTGGGTTATTGAGCAAAATGTGTCTTTTGGAATGGAAAGGGTTATACAGTTGAAAGTGTCCTTATAAATTTCCATAATTACTAACATAAGTAGCTGTTATTTACTAATAACCATGGACATTCCTTATAAAATGCCAAACATTAGTAATGATTGTTTACTAATAAAGTGAAGTGTCAATTGTTTTTGTTTCAAATATTTTTGGAATACTTTGCCTTCACTACAAAAAAAATGGTATTTTGTAGCGATGGCATTGAGCTGTTACAATTAACCGCTATAAATATTAACATTTGTAGAGGTTAAAACCTAAACCGCTAAAAATTTGTAGTGGCAAGCTACGCACCAAGTGGCGCGACAGATTGGCAACATTTTTTGTAGCGGTTAGTATAAAAAACCGCTATAAATATGGCGCACATTTCCAGCCTAAACTTGTAGTGGTAAAATTGTAGCAGTTACTAAATAATAACCGCTATAAAGTTGTCGCCACTTGGCATGATCAAAACTCAGCAACAGTGTAGTGGTTTAACTAATTAAACCGCTACAGAATTTCAGAGGTCTCAAAATTTGTAACGGTTTTGTACCATAACCACTACAAAACTTCAAACGTTTTTACAAATGCCGCCCCTATATAAGGCCGTTGCCCCCTTCACTTTTCCATTTGGCCATTTTGTTTCCTGAAGTTTCTTTGAGTGTTTTCTTTTAGATTTGAGCGTTCAGACATCTGTGGATGAGTTTTTACTGTAGTATTTCTCATTATTTGTACTTGAGGTACAGAGACAATACGTATTTTATTTTATTTTTTTATTTTTATTATATTTTTACATAATAATGTGACTAAAATGTTTTTTTTTTTAATGTTTGTAGTTGATATGGCTTCATGACAGGATAGGGGGAAGGAGCCCAAGGTCCCCAAATCAATTTTGTGGGGTGGCAGCAGTAGAGCAGGGGTCAGAGGGAGGGGTAGTGCGAAGGGAGGGCGACCGCGGTATTTCAGCCCATCTTCCCACAGGAGTCGGCCCTACCACAGGCACCACAAACGATCCCACAGGAGACGACCACACCAGAGGTGCCTAATTTGGGGGAGGGAGATATCAGCGTCGAGGACTATAACGCGAATGAGGACTTCGACATCCCGATTGGATAAGAGAGATGGAGCAGTTCCTTGATAAGAAGGAGGTGCATGTTAGATCCCATATGTTTTGATGATAACAAAGATTGGATCAATAATATAAAAGATTTTGATAACAAACAAATGAATTTTGAACAATGTAGCAAAGTATTACTTGGAGTAAGCACTGGAGTGATGAACCAATTCAGTGAAGGTTTACTCGAGTAACAACTTGAGTAAGGGAAGCAATTACTCGAGTAGCCACTCGAGTAACCAAAGAAAATTTCATCCAGTGAAGCACTGCCAATTTTTGAAAAAAGTTACTCGAGGGAGTACTCGAGTAATCTGCAAAGTTATATAGACCATTACTCGAGTAGCCACTCGAGTAACATGATTTTCAAAGGCATCACTCAAGTAGCCACTCAAGTAATCAGGTTAAAAATCTTCCAATGACCCTCGGCCAATAAATGGAACACATTACTCAAGTAACCACTCGAGTAACCAGTGAGAAAATAGCATTACTCGAGGGACCACCTGAGTAATCTGCAGAATTATTTGAAGCATTACTTGAGTAACCAGACAGCAAACTCTCGGCCAAGAATTTAATACATTTCCTCGAGGGTGTAATCGAGTAATCTATAGGGTTATTTGAAAGTCACTCGAGGGACCACTCGAGTAAGGTGTGAAGAAACATGAAGCCCACTTGAGTAGCCACTCGCGTAAAGAGATTACCACAGTAATCACCTGAGTAACGTGTAAAGATAAAGACATGGCCACTCGAATAGCCACTCGAGTAATTAAGTATTTTCAAGGTTTATAATATATCACTCTAGGTCTTACCTGAGTAATATCTGATTTAAAATGTTGATTTGCTCACTGCCATATTTTGGACAAGTTTACTCGAGGGACCACTCGAGTAACAAACTTGATCACTCGAGTAGCCACTCGAGTAAAGTAGTCCAGAAATTATGTTTTTGATTGAATGTTTATTAAATTGTTATCCATATGATTAACCCTTCATTTCATTAGTACCCTAAGTACATTTCCAAAGAAATAATGAAGAGATCATGCAAGAAGAGCAAAGTCAAGTAAAGTGTCCGAACGTTCACCTACCGCTACCTACCGCAAACGGATAGTTTTCAAATTCAAAGAACAGTCAACTATTGTTGCGTGACTCTAACAGACATGTTTGAAATGCTTCCAACGGATACTATAAATCATCTATATATATGGAGCATTCAGAAAGAAGAAAAACAAGACACGAACTGAGATTACACCGATCAATACATTCTTAGTGCTTTGTTTGCTTATACTCATTCATTGTACTTCAGTGATTACATATTTGCTTTGTGAGAGAGTTTTTAATTACAAACTCAATATTTGTTATTGAGACAACTTAAGGTAGTGGAACCTTGAGTTGGGGTTTTGATTACAACGTGTAAGGGGGAGCGAGTGTCCAGGTGAAGGAACTTGCTGTGTACTGAGGTGCCAAGAACCCACTGAATCTTGGAGAATATAGTGAAACTCTCAGAGACGTTCTAAGGACTGGACGTAGGTTAAAGTAGTTGTGGCCGAACCAGTATAACTCCTGGTGTACACTTTGGTGATATTTATCCTTGCTCTTAACTGCTTTTAATATTCCGTCAATTTCCTTATACGCAACGAAATTTTTGAGATCGCCCAATCACCCCCGCTCTTGGGTGAAACGCTTACACTAACAGTGCGGGAGCAGAACAACCCACGAGGGTCGTCTTCGCAGTCTACTGGGTTTGAGGTGCAGGTCTAAGGTAAATAAATTTTTTTATTTAATAAATTATTTATTTAAATTTGAAATGTTAAATTTGAATTATAATTTATCTAACGTGCGGTAAATTGTGCAGATGAGGAAGGGAACGTGTCCACGAGGAGTTTGGACGTGGCCGGTCTGAACAGCATGGACCGGACACTACGAGTTGTAGTGCCGTGGAATGAGGGCATGGACTAGCCGATCGACAATGGGGGTCACTTATTCAATCGCACCCCTGAATGAGCTGGGCTCGAATTGGATGCGGTTCCCCCTTCACTTCAAGACGTGGAGGCACGTTCTGAAGAGGCCGAAGGACCTGGCTTGGGAGGAGGTGGTGCAAGTAATTAATAGTATTTAATTAATATTTTTTAATAGGATTTTTGTAATTATTGATATGTAAATAATTTTTTTGCAGTGACGGTTTACCGTCCAGGCCAATCAGAAGAAGTACACCCTGGTGAAGATGGGTGACAACTAGAGGAACTGTCTCTTCCACAGTGTGGATAAGGATGGGATGATGCCTCTGGAGCAGCTGATCGAGGGTGTCCCGGATGGCGTCCCGTAGAACGACTGGGCGAGTTTCGTCCAGTTCAGGAGGAGCACTGAGGGGCAGGTAATGTATTTATTAGATTATTTATATATAATTTTGTAATTATTAAATTATAATTTAAATTTAATTAATTTTAATTTGAACTTTATTAATTTTAAATTTTTTTATATTATTTTAATACATTTAATATTATTTTTTTCCAGGCGCTTTCTTAAAGGAACATTAGTTGCCGTAGGCAGCAAACGATCCACCACATAGAAGGATCGAAGACCTTTGCTATCACTTACAGCGAGCTGGTAACTTTTCATAATATCACTGACTTTTAACTTGTTATTTCATAATACTAACTGAATTTTGTAATTGTTTTAGGAGAGGAAGGCACAGCAGGAGAACTGTCAGACAGACTATGGGGAGTTGTATGCTATCACACACAGACACCATGACGTGACTCCGACCTCTCAGTAGGCAAAGGCAACCATTGTAAGGAATTTCATTATTATAATTTTTATAAAACCAACTTAATAATTAAAAATTCTAATAAGTAATTGTTTCATAAAATGGCAGGAGCGGATGTAGCAGTCGTAGGCTGAGCTGTGAGAGACCCAGACCGAGGAGTCACAGGGGTCAGTGGACCCGACGGCTCCTTTGAAGGCGGGTCTGGGTCAAGCTGAGCACCCCGGATAGGGATAGGCACCAGACCTAGCATGGTCTACGGCAGGAGTGCCGCCTCTGAGGCTGGCAGCTCTAGAGGGGTCAGACGTCCGAGGGACGAGTCTGTTGAGCAGCTGTAGTCAGATTTAGAGCGAACACAGGATGCAGTGGCTCAGCAGCAACAGCAGCAGCAGATACAGCAGCTACATCTGCAGCAAATGTAGCAGCAGGCTGATTTGATCTACGCTCAGCAGACGCAGTGGCGTGATATCATGAACAACATGCTCAAGCGATCGTGGAGTCACCTATTCCCGGACGAGCAGTATCCACAGGTTCCCCCTGTCCCTCGGTTCATCGTCCAAACTACTTCTCCTCCTCCTCCTCCTGCTGATGATGATGGTGCGGTTAACTCTACCCAGTGCCCCGATCCAGCAGCACCTGAGGGAGCACCAGATGATCAACCCCCAGCTACTTAGTTTAGGACATATTTATTTTTTCTTGTTGAAATATATGTAAATAAATATATATAATTTTTTATTTCAGAACTTAGATTCTTATTGTGTTTACCATAATTATATTTATATTCTTAGACTGTGTTGTTGAATTTGTGAATTAAGCACAACAGTATTATTTATATTTCTAAAACTAAAAAATAAATTATATATATTTGTAGCGGTTATATTATAAAACTGCTACAAATATAATAAAATTATATTTGTAGCGGTTAATATGAAAAACCGCTACAAATATATATTACTAGCGGTTAATCCAGTAATCGCTACAAATGAAATTTTATTATATTTGTAGCGATTTTATAATATAACCGCTACAACTATATATATATATATATATATTTTTTTTTTTTAATATAGTTCCATATTTGTAGCGGTTAATGCAAAACTGCTACAAATGTAAAGACATATGCACGGCAAAATTCAAAATTGAATTCTTGACTATTTGTAGCGGTTATATAAATAACGGCTACAAATACTCAACTTTTCAATTTTGAATTTCCCCCCTCTTTGTGCAAATTTGTAGCGGTTACTTATGTATGACCGCTACAAGTTTAAAACTAATTCTTCAATTTGATTTCCAACGGCTTGAAAATTAGTAGCGGTTTTATACATATAACCGCTATAAATGTTTAGCACCGTAGCGGTTACTGTAGCGGTTATGAACCGCTACAAAATATTAAACGTTGGAAATTCAGAATATAAGGTTCCAAGCACTCATCATTATCTATTCACTCATCTTCTTCATTATACTTTTTTCTCTCTCACTAGTAGCTATGGATAAGTCATGGATCAGGTTGCCACATAATTCTCTAAAATATTTGTATGGATTAAAAATTTTCTTGGAGTTCGCATTCACTCACGCCAGCTGTAACGGCAAGATTGTCTATCCGTGTCTGAGATGCAAGTTCAAGAAGTGGCATGCACGAAATGTTGTTAAGGAACATTTGCTTCTGAAGCCTTTTCCGGAGGACTATACGTTCTGGGCAGTTCATGGTGAGAAGGCCAGCATTAGATATGATGATGCTCTTCCTAGAAGTTCTCAAGTAGGCGTTGAACTAGATGAAGATGATCCTGTAAATGATGCTGTGCGTGATGTATTTGGATTTCAAGGCGACAACTTCAACGAAGAAGTGCACGGTTCTGAGCCAGTGTTCATGAGGAATGAAACAGCTCAGGATTTTTTCAGCTTGAAGGATGAAGAAGATCACCCTTTATATCAAGATTGTCAAAAATATTCTAAATTATCTTTATTAATCAAATTTTATCATATCAAGTGCTTGTGTGGAATCACAGATAAGGGAATGTCGATGTTGCTCGAATTATTACAAGATGCATTCCCCGATATTGAGATTCCCACAACATTCTACGAGGCCAAGAAAATTATCAACAGGTTGGGGTTGAACTATCAAAAGATTGATGCATGCCCTCACGATTGTATGCTGTATTGAGGAGATGATTCCAATAGGGAGACTTGTAAGAGATGCCACACATTGAGGTACAAGACAATTCGGAAGGGGAAAAAGTAGAAGAAGAAACCTGCAAAGATTCTTAGGTATTTTCCATTGAAACCTTGCCTATAAAGATTATTTATGTCGTCTAAAACTGCGGAGCACATGAGGTGGCATGCCGTTGATAAGAATGAAGACGATAAATTAAGACATCCTTGGGATACAGATGCTTGAAAAACATTTGACAACGACTTTCCAGATTTTGCAACTAACCCCAAAAAGGTTCGACTTGCGTTAGCGACTGACGGTTTCAATCCTTTTGGGAATCTTGGCACAAGTTACAGTATTTGGCCGGTAGCCTTAGTTCCCTACGACTTACCCTCTGGATGTGTTGAAACAAAGCTCTTTCGTTATGTCTATGATCATTCTGGGCAAAACGGCACCGGGCAATGACATCGATGTGTATCTCCAACCGCTTATTGTGGAATTGCTTGACCTGTGGAATGTCGACATGAAGACGTACAACGCTTACGGGAAGACTTTGTTCAACTTGCGTGCAGCCTTGATGTGGACAGTTAGTGACTTTCCTGGCCTTGGCACATTATCTGGTTGGAATGTACATACTGGGTCAGCGTGTCTAGCTTGCAATTTTGACTCTGACGCGGTGCACCTTCCCCACAGCCAAAAGTGGTGCTTTATGGGGCATCGGAGGTTTCTCAATGGAAGGCATAAGTTCAAATTGCAACATAATTGCTTCAATGGGAAACCAAAAAAAAGAGGACCACCTCAGACTTTGTCCGGTACAAATATCTTACAGCAGCTTGAGCATGTTGACTTCGAGTTTGGAAAAAGCGACGATTTAGCACAAACTCACCAAAAGACGCACAAGACTTTGGCGGCTCAGCAATGGAAGAAGATAAGTATTTTATTTACTCTTCCATATTGGAGATCTAATTTACTTCACCACAGTCTTGATGTCATGCACATTGAAAAGAATGTTTGCGATAATGTGCTATATATGCTGCTTAACAAACCTGGCAAGACAAAAGATCACCTTCAAACGAGGAAAGATTTATGCGTCATGGGAGTTCGTGAAGACGCTTGGCTAGATGAGCATGACAAATTTCAGCCAACAAAGTTTACCCTCACAAAACCGAACAAGGAAGTCTTTCTCATGATGTTGAAGAAATTAAAAGTTCCTGATGGGTATTCAAGCAACATTTCTCAATGTGTTGACTTGCAGGCTCGAAAGGTTGATGACCTGAAGAGTCATGACTCACATGTTCTTATGCAATAGTTACTCCCTTTGGCTATAAAGAATGCACTTCCTCCTTATGTTTCTATCGTTTTGGTGGAATTTTGTTCTTTTTTTCAGAAGTTGTGTTTAAAGTTTTTGATCATTGAGGAGCTCGATTAGCTGCAGTCCAAAATCATTCTTACACTTTGTCATTTGGAGATGATCTTTCCTCCATCCTTTTTTACTGTGATGGTTCATCTTACAGTCCACCTCGTTCATGAAACAAAGCTCGCTGCCCCAGTACAATATCGATGGATGTATCCGATTGAGATGTACTCATTTTAAATATGTGCTTCATTGTTAGTTCTTATGTTTGCTAGTCCTCCTTTTCATCATTTAGTATCAATTTTCTCTTCTTTACTTTGTAGGTTCCTTAGGAAATTAAAATCTTACGTAAGGAATAAGGTGTGGCCATAAGGTTCTATAGCTGAAGGCTATATAGGGGATGAGGTATTGTATTTTTGTTCAAGGTACTTTGATGACCTTGAGACGGCTTTTAACCATCCACCTCGTGTTGACGATTGTCCTGAACCTGCGCCAACATAAGGAGAATTTATCCCTTGTGTTGGTAAACCAGTTGGAGGAACTGAGAACTTCGAACTAACAGCAACTAAGAAGTTGCAAGCACATAGACATATTTTGTTTAATTGTACTCAAGTTGAACCTTTCATACAGTAAGAATTGTATACTCACATGTTATTCTATATCTTTCATAACATTTTTTACTTTCATTTCACTATCGCCTTTCCATTATTAATTGCAGGGAATTCAGAAGTCATGTTAAGCGTCAACTCAGGATCCGTACACAAACATCCTCGAAAGTTGACAAAAAGGTCCACAGAGAATTCTCGAGCTAGTTTATGCGCAAAATACTAAATGACCACAACCCACATTCACCAGATTTCAGAGCTCTAACAATCGGCCCTTTTGATCGTGCAAAAAGGTTTACATCATACAATGTCAATGGTTTTAAATTTTGCACAGTTTCACGGGATCAAGGATTACAAACTCAAAATTCAGGTGTTTATGGTACATTTGGGACAAGGAGTTATCCGAGCAGCAGTGACGCCAACATGCAGTTCGGAGGCGTCCCTTACTATAGAAAGGTTCTTGATGTGGTCAAACTTAATTATCAAGGTCGTTTCACCATGACGCTGTTCAAGTGTTTGTGGGCAAATATCACTACTTTTTGGGGACTGACAACTGATGACTTAGGGATCACATCAGTCAATTTCTCACGGTCGATTCATACTAGTATTTCTCAAGATGATGAGCCGTATATTCTTGCTTCAGAGGCACATCAGGTTTATTATGTCAAGGACAAGAGGCACAGGGATTGGCACATGGTCATTCATTTAAAGCCACGAGACCTTTACGACATGGGTGAAGGCAATAACATCGCCTACGAGAGTAAGCCAATTCAGCCAGCCGATTTTGAAAACTACTTCCCTGAAGATAATGACAATTTACCTCTACTACGGTGTGTTTTTTTAAGTCCACATCATTTAAATTAAATTTTTTAAGTTTAATAATACATCACTAACAATAATTTTTCTACATAATTTCTGTAGGGATGGCAAGGATGAGTGATCAAATTCAAATTATGTTTTTGTCTTTAAAAAAAACTGGAAAAAAATATTTTAAAAAAATAAAATAATATTAAACCACTACAAAAATAAAAATAACTGCTACTAATTAAAAACCGCTACAAAATGGATACATTAACCGCTACAAATGCAATACGGATCCCTATAAATACCCCTACCACATCTCATTTCAAACACTCCCCCATTTCTTTTCACCTTACCCTTCTTTCATTTTCTCTCATTTACAAATTTTTTTGTATGAGTTGAGGAGTTTACAATACAATCAAATATGGTAACAAGTTTTTTAATTTTTTATTTCAATACTTCTTTCCTTCGCATAAAATTTGTTCTCACCATTTTTTTCCAGATATTTTAGAGCTTTATCTCATTTTCATCTATTTTTCATACACAATTACATTGTAGTAGACAACATAATAGTTCCTTATTACCTACGTATCCTTAATAACATTATCAATACAATTTTTATACTTATCCAACTAAATTAAATTATTCCTTTTAATTTATAAATGAGCTAAACTATTGAATAATAAGCTAATTAAATTAGATAAACTACTAAAAAAATAAACTATTTAATTTAATATAAAAAAACTAAAACAAATTATTGTTTTTTTAAAATTTTCTTAATTTTTGTAGCAGTTATTAAACCGCTACTAATTAACGCACCTTTTTCAAACTGAAATTAATTTTTTTGCGTGAATTTTGATGAAATTAGTAGCGGTTCTATAACCGCTACTAATTATAGGAAATTCATATTAGTAGCGGTTTATAAACCGCTACAAAAGAGCAAAACAATTTCATTTTTCTTTTCCCGCCTTGAAATTTTTCTTTTTGATATTTGTAGTGGTTATATAACCACTACAAACATCCCAGAAAAAGATTACGGCTTATGGCGATGTTGTAGCAGTGGGATCGAACCGCTATAAATAAAGTAGCGGTTATTTTGCTTTAGTAGCGGTTTTATATAACTGCTATAAATCCGCTTGCAACATACGATTTAATAGCGGTTTAATAAACTGCTACTAATGTTTCTTGTAGCGGTTAAAACCGCTACTAATAACCATTTTTAACCGCTACTAAATCACATTTTCTTTTGTAGTGCTTAAAGATTAATTTTTTTAATATTCAAAAAATAAGAAAGAGTAGAGTGGTTTTCAGTCATCACCACTACTATTGTCGTCCTCTTGCTACCCCTCTTCCTCGCTTGACACATCATCGACATTAGAGGAAAGATGAGGTTCAACTTCCTGTTCAAACTGTGAGTGTATGTAGTGAGACACCTAGTGGAGAGGTCAAGGCTGGCTAACGTCTATAGTAGAGTCTCCATTTGAGGAAGAGGGGGAGGAGGTTGTGGATATGGTGGTGGTAGAGGAGGAGGATGAGGTTGACAAGTAGGAGGAGGAGGAGGGCGAATGGAAAGAACTCTTGAACGTCTAACCATAAAGAAGGAAAGAAGGACAAGGCCGATTGATGAAGAAAAGTGCTAAGAACAAAACGAATAGGTTAGTTTAACTAGAGTTGATAACTTGACTTTAAAATATTTAACTTAAGATGGTGTTAAACCAAACGATGTTATGAAAATGTGCTTTTTAGATTTCTTTACAAGACGGTTGTTTATTATGGAAGGCCGCTTTCATCATTCATACTTTACGGTTTCTTGATGTAACAATTATATTTTTGTTTTCGATGATATAAGGCTGAAAGACGAATTATTTGTAAGTGTTGCATGATGGTAGTTTCATAAGAATTGTTATTTTTGTAACTAAATAAATAACGGTTATTAACTACAACCATTATTTTTGTATTTTTGTGAATTTTGTCTCATAACATATGAATGTGCGCATAATTAACCATTACTTTTAAGCATTATATATTATTGTGTGACCTCCACCTCAACATATATTACATTTATTCGCTATAACTATTATTTATTAAGCATTATATATGCCTAAATCTGTAGTAGTGTATGTGCATAATTCCAATTGTAATTGAAATTTTCCTTTACTTTTTAGTTTGTTTATTTGTTTTTTTAATTGGAATTTAATCAAAACCGAACGCATTTAAAATTATAATAATGATTACTGACAAAGACTCACCCAAACTTTGTCCTTTTTATAAAAAATAATGATTATATATTCACAAAGAAAAAGGACAAGAGTGAAGACTTGCCTCATCAGTTTCCTCTATGTGGTCGGAACTGGAAATGTAGAATGTGTGTGGGCGTGTGTTTTTTTTAAAAAAAATATATACTCCCTCCGGTCTTAATTATAAGATAAAATTAAATTTTTTAGAGAAATTAAGGAAACCAATTAAATTACTTTAGAGTATCTTTATTTTTATTTTTCTCTCCTAACTAATTAATTTGACCAATAAACTGATATATAATCTAAAGATACTAAAAATATAAATACTCTAAAGTAATTTAATTGGTTTCCTTAATTTCTCCAATAAAGTTAACTTTGTCTTATAATTAGGACCGGAGGAAGTATATATATATATAATCTAGATGATGTTAAAGTAGGATTTAAATCAAATTATCATTGTAACACCCCAAAATTTATATTCACCAAAATTATTGTAAATATTTGAGAAATTCAATAAAATGGTGAATATTCATGAATTTGGAATTTATGAATTTATAAATGTTAATTTTATGGGAAATAATTGGGCAAAAATAATTATGGAATTAATTTGGGTAATTTAAAAAGCTCAATATTAAGGTCCAAAAATGAAGGAATATTAGAGAAAATATTTGGTCCAAAAATATATGGAAATTGGCCAAAGAACATTAAGAAAAGAAATTGGATTAGAAAGGTAATGGCAAAATCGTAATTTTTCCAAAATAGCAAAAAAAAAATAAATTATTTTCCAATTAATTGAAGTTAATTTCAATTAATTAAGGAAAATAAAGGTTAAAAATATATTTAGAATATTTTGGTCAATTTAATATGAATTTATGGAAAATTTGAGCAAAAAGTGTAATTTTGACCAAAATTGAGACTTTACGTGTATACGTAACCGAAACAAGTTATGAAACCAATTGAGACCATAGGAAGGGACCCCTAGGTGTCTCCTACATGTGGCATAAAGAAGGAAATATTGGTTGGACATGATGGCATGGTTACGTGAATGTAGGAAGTTATGTACATAAAATTGGATTTTAGCAATTTTGGAAAATTAAACAAATTATTATAATATTATGAGATATTAGAATATAAGTTCATCTTTCTCATTCAGCTGCTATTCCACGAGAAACAGACCTGAAACATAGTGTGAGAGACGTTGAGGTTTGGAGAGAGAGAGAGAAGAAGAAATCTCACAACGTAAGCCGATTTCTCCGACGATTTAGCTCCTAACGCGTATAACTCCGATCCTAAGCTACTCCTCTTTGTTCTTTAAGGTTTGGAAAGCTCAAATTTGGTGTTCTAAAAGTTAGGGTTTTCAGCCATTTTTGGTAAAAGCTTGTGGGAACTTGAGGTAACTTCCAAACCTTCGTATATTGACTATTCTGGTTGCTGTAAACAATTTAATCGGTGAAATTTCGCCGGATTGTCTTTGTTTGTAAATTATGAAAATGTGACATTAGAAGGGTTATGCTGCCCAATTTTAGTTCAAATGGTTGTTATAACTCAATTAGATTGTTAATAAAGTGGTTAGGAGTATAAGGGAACGTGTTTACGGAGCCGAAATCGTAAAACCCCGATTTTTCCCGGAGAACACAATTATTTCGGCCAGGGATATTTGAGGGCCTTAGAGTTGGATTTTCAATGATTTTATGGTTTCATTGGATTCAGTGGGTGAAAATAGGTGGGGTTACAGTTGGTCACTTTTTCAGAAAAGGCCGAGAAAGCATAATTACGGAAACGCCCCTAAAACCCTAAAAGTAGGGCTGCCAAGGGCAATTTCGTAATTTGACATTTAATTTGGTAATTTTGAGTCCGGAAATGGATTCCTTGGACGAAAATACATCAGGATAGCCCTAGTCAAAATTTTGGGAAAACGTGCCATCGGGCCGGGTACGGCGGGGCCGGGCCGGGGTCCTGGGGGCATTTTTGTAAATTTTCACCATAGGCTAATACAACCACAAGAAACACTATGGAAGTGTCTAAAATGATACTTTGATAGGTTATGACCTATTTCTTGTACATTTGATGTTTTAGGACCGAGTTAGACGCCTTTAGTTGACACGTTTTACGAGGCGGACCCTTTGAGACAAGAAAGAGGTTAAGATAGGGACTACTATCTCTCATATACTATGTGACTATTTGTATGATGCGTGTTACTGTATTTTGTGACTTGAACACGTGCTGAAGGCACATTACCTAGCTGTGGTCTAGGACCTAGCTAAGGTACACTAGTCTTACCTAGCTGTAGTCAAGGACTCGGCTGAGGTACATGTAGGGGTTTCAACGAGTTAGTTGGCCCTGAATTTTGTGTACACACATGGATGATATGAGTTTTCATTTTACTTGATACGGTGCATTGCATATTTAATTTTCGCATTTTATATGTTGATCGTATGTTTCTACTGAGATTCCTTGGAATCTCATCCCTTTTTCTAATCCAAATGTTTCAGCGGGTGCCAGTGGCTCGAAAGCCAAGGATGCTGAGAAGGGAAACTGACAGGCACGTTTCCCAAGATGAATACAGTGGTTGTATAGTCTGTATGTGAAATAGTTTTGGAACATACTGTACATATTTGTCATTATTATCGACTCCTGCCCTGTTAATGACTGTCTGTAAACAAATACTTATTATCAGTATAACTGTACTTTTCTGTTTGCCTATGGAACTTGTTCATTATTGCCCTGCGCATATCAAAATGGAAACGGGTGTTGACAATCATCGTAAATCATTTTATAAATAATATGATCGAACTCATATTTTATGTAATATCTAACTTTTCTTAAAAAAATTCTGTAACTCCAAAATAAAAATAGTAAACATATTATCATAATGGTTGTTAACAAGATAAAATAAAATAGGCAGAGAAAATCCTAATTTTATATATATATATATATATATATATATATATAAATCAAAATTAAGCTTATATTTACTTTCAATGTCCCCTTTTTTTTCTTTTTCTTTTTTTGAGTGAACAAGGGCTTATATTAAGGACCTTCGGTAGTATTATATTATTTATGTGGGACTGCATAATAATTCTCTCTAAATCATTTTGTTTTGCTTTTGATCGTCTTGTAGTAACACTAAAAATATGAGCTTATTTAATTTTTTTATCATCATTCATGGAACTCATCTACCTATTATATTTATAGAGATTTATAGAGGGTTGAACAAGCAATCTCACTCTAGTAATCACTTAAATTTATAGAGATTTATACTTTCAACTTTCATTTTTAACTACAGTAAACCATTATCATCTTTTTAATAATATTAAAACATCCCTAATAAATATATATACATATACATACACATGCATACATATAAATATACATATATATATATATATATATGATAATATTATATTTGAGAGGCATTATATATGCTTTAGAGTAAACCTAGCTTGCAGAAGAGGTGAGTTTTTCAGCAATTCCTCGTCGCAGTCATTGAGTTAATTTGGTCGTTGGATAGCACCAGTACATTCTTGCCCCTCTCTCTTTACCACTTGTATACTGAGACAATGCCAAGCAATATCTCGTACTTTACTACAAGAGTCTAAGATTAGATCACGCAATCTATGCCTTGTGGCATATGACCATTGTTGTTGTTGGACTTTGAGTCTAAGTCCGTCTTTGATGGGCCGGACTATTTAATTAGGCTACTTATATCCTAATCAAATAAGAATAAAATCAACATTAATTGTAGATTAGGGAATAATATATATTCAGCAATAATTATGGATTTGTTAATTAAGGAACAAATCACCATAATTAGAAAATTAATTGAGAATCAATTAATTGTTGTCTTGGAGGGCAAGAAGGAGTGCACACGTTTCCTAATTAGTAACCTCCATAAACCACTATAAATAGGGTGTGCCTCCTCAATTGCAATTCACCCCGCTATTGAGTTTTCTGGCAATTCTCTTCTCTCCTACCATCTTTCTGGTTCTGGTGATCTGCTGTGCAAATCACAATGAGGCTCTAGTAGTCTAATAATTGCGTGGGCATAATTATGGAGCATTGGAGCTTTGACCCAGATCCGAACATGGATTCGCCCCGGTACGTCAGTTTTCTCTCTCCCTCTATATTTTTCTTACATTGGCATTAGAGCCATAATGATCCTGTGGCTGTGTGATTTATTCTTTGTGAATAATTAAATGATATAATTTGTTTATATCTCAATTAATATTTCCGTTGTGCTAATTAAATATGTTTTAAGCATGATTTAATTTTTTTTGTTATGCAACATGTTGCATCTCGACACATAAAAATGATTCTGCCTCCGAGTGTTCTTTATGTTTGCATTACTCTGTCTCTGATCATGAATATACCATGCATGTAACCCCCTGACTTTAAACACGTAATTATAATTCGATAACACATATTTAAATCGGATTAGAGACCATTGGATGCTTTAAACTCGTTTTAAACTTTCTGTCTCACAGTAAAATTTTTACAAAACTTTCAAAACTCTTTTTCCCATCCAGGTCTCAATTTCAATATTCGAATATAATTACCTGTGCAGTTAAGATACATTCAATCATATCAGAGTGTATAACCGCATCCCCGGCAACTCCCGGGTTCTATGCATAAAAACCTGAAGGTTTATAAGTATACACTAGGGGATTACACAACCAAAATCGAATGTAGTGTTCCTGATTCAAAATATACAGTAATCCCAAGTTTAAAATACTTAACCAACGTTTCCAACTCAACTATATACCCCCAAGGGCCCTAATTGCTCCGGGTTGGCCGCTTCTCCTTTGAACCACACGCCCTGTCTGAAATGTTAGTCATAGGAAAGAATGAGATTCGAGAGAATCTCAGTAGTAACAAACCACTCACACAATGCATAAACACAAAGCATGTACATAAATCACAAACAGCAACAGCAGCAGCAATTCACAGATACATGGTTTTCACCACAAACGACAGCACTCACGGCTGTATACACAATACGACAGCTCTTGCTGTAATCAACATCACGACAGCTTACGCTGTAATAAGTAATTAACATCACGACAGCTTGCACTGTAAACGACAGCTATCACCAGCTGTAACCGTAGCAGCATCAAAGATTCATCACAGAACAGTGATAACACACACATACAGAGCATTACACATAGTATAAGAGAGAGAGTCACTACCTTGTCCTTTCCTGACGTCCTTCGGCGCAGTTGGCTCCCGAGGGCGGCAAATATCGAATCCTACAATTCCAAATGCACCATTTAGACACTTCCATAGTGTTACTTGGGGTTATATGAGTCTATAATGAAAATTTACAAAAATACCCCGGGGACCTGGCCCGGGCCCGCCGTACCCGGTCCGGCTGTACTTTTCTTGAAATTTTGACATGGGCTATCCTGACATATTTTCGCCCAAGGAATCCATTTCCGGACTCAGAATTATCAAATTCAATGTTAAATTATGAAATTGCCCTTGGCAGCCCTACTTTTAGGGTTTTAGGGGTGTTTCCATAATTATGTTTTCTCGGCCTTTTTTGAAAAAGTGCCCAACTGTAACCCCCCCTATTTTCGCCCACTGAATCCAATGGAATCATCAAATCATTGAAAATCCAACTCTAAGACCCATTTACAGCCTTGGCCGAAATATACATGTTCTCCGGGAAAAAATTGGGGTTTTACGATTTCGGCTCCGTAAACGCGTTCCTTTCTACTCCTAACCACTTTATTCACTATTACATTAGGTTATAACTACCATTTGAACCAAAATTGGGCAGCATAAGCCTTAGGAAACTCAATTTCCAAAATTTAAAACCAATGGCAATCCGGCGAAATTTCACCGATTAAATTGCCCACAGCAGCCAGAATAAGCAATATACGAACGTTTGGAAGTTACCTCAAGCTCCCTCTGGCTTTTCCCAAATTTGGCTGAACCCTAGCCTCTTTGAAACACCAAATTTTGAGCTTCACAACCTTAAAGAATAAAGAGGAGTAGCTTAGAGTCGGAATTATACGCGTTAGGAGCTAGATCGTCGGAGAAATCGGCTTACCTTACGAGATTTCTTCCTCTTTTTCTCTCTTTTCTCCAAGCTCTCTTCACGTCTTTTTTTTCTCTGAAAGGGGTCGGGAATGGCTGATCAAGATGATGGAATTGCTTTTAATTCCATGTTGATGTCACCTTACCACATGATGATGTCATAATTTCTAATTTCACATTTTCGGATTTTCTGGCAGATTTTCTGCCCAACTTTGAAAAATCATAACTAATTCTAGAAAAATCGAAATGAGGTGATTCCAAAGCCAAATGAAAGATATTTAAGTCCTCTTCATAGGAACAATATTGGCCATTACTGAAAATCACCACAAAATTCCCAGAATTTCAATCTTTACATACTGTTCCAGAAAATAATTAATTTCGCTGGGCAAACTTCAAAAATCCAAAACTCTTAGGTCACAAATCAAAATGATACAAATTATATGTTTATTTTGAAGCTTGACATGTGAAATTTAATACTGGAAAATTTCAGAATATTTAGACACCATTTGCCTATTTAAAACGTCCATACAAATTGGCTGCCCTGTACAGAGTTTCAATGGACAGAGTTTTCAACTTTTGCACGATTGTTCCCAATGGTTCCAATTTCACAATAAACACTCTCCCACACGAATTTTCACAAGGAAGCCATTGGAATCATTAAAATATCCAAATTCCCATCACACATTCTCCAAAAGTGTTTATTCAACAATAATTATATCCACTTTTAAAGTCATTAGCCCTTAATCACTTTTTGGGATATTACAATGCACGTTCTCTTCCATGAAATGCAATATGTGAACAATGATATATGCGTGTCTGTGTTATTGGTTTTGTAACCCCCTACCTTAATAACCATATTTATAGTTCGAGAATGCATCATTAAGTTGAAATAGAGACCAGTGGTTAACTTAAAACTTTTCTAAAACTTGTTTAGTGCGGTCTCACGTTCATATCTCGAATATAATTGGTCTGATCAGTTCAGTTTCATTTATACATATCAGAGTGCAACCAAAAATTCCCGACAACGCTCAGGTTTCATTACTTAGTAAAGGGTTTACAACGCTTAGTTTCCTATACAGGGGATTACACAACACTATTCCATATATATACAACATGTGCAACTAATCCCCAACAAAATATGACAACCAACTACCAAAATTAAAACTCCTAACTAGGAGCTCTAACCGCCCTTCGTCACTTGCTTTTCCTTTGAACCACTTGCCCTTGCTGTAGGTTAATCATTGGAAAGAATCCCAGTAGTAACAATTCACTTATAACATGTACAATCACAAAGCATATAAGCAAATCACAACAACAACAACACAACGGCATTTCTACAACAGCTTTCGCTGCATTCACAACGGCATATTTCACAACAGCATGTATCACAACAGCACAACAACGATATTTCACAACGGCAATGTTACATCACGGCATATTCAATGAAATGACATACATGCAAGGCATCATACACATAATAAGAGAGAGAGTCACTACCTTGTTCTTTCCGCTCGTGCACTGGCACTGGTTTATCACGTGTAGGGCAAATGTCCAATCCTATAATTAGAATTACGGGCGACAGATTATTACTTAATCCAATTCTTTAATTCAAACACTCAAGTTAGTTATCATTAGGGACATTTAATCAAATCAACTAAGGATTTAAAGTGGTCAATTAACCAAAAAGACCAATTCCTAACCTCAAAGTTCAACAATACTACATTATGCCATTACATCTTCAATTTTCGCATAAGAGACCAAATCTGCCAGAATTTTCTCCAGACTTCGAAAAATCATAACTAATTCTAAAAAAAATTGAAATGAGGTGATCCCAAGTCCTATGGAAAGCTATTGAAGTCCTCTTCATAGGAAAAATATGAATCATTACTGGAAATCACCACACAATTCCAGAATTACACAAAATCCCACACTGCTCCAGAATTAAGTCCAGTTTCGACATCAAATTTTTGGCAACCAGAACTCACAGCTCAAAAAACGAAATGACACAAATTATATGTCCATTTTGAAGCTTGGAATGTGAACTTTAAGACTGGAAAGTTTCATAATTTTTAGAGATCATTTGGTTATCCAAAAACACCACACAAGTAGAGTACCTCGCTGGAATCCTGTTCAGGCTGAAAACCCAAATTTACACTTTGAGTTTCAATGACCCAAAATTCACAACCCAGGGCTATTCCCACATAATTTTTCGTGTAGAACACAATGGTAACATCAAAATTAACAAATTCCCACTCATTCTCCATGTCCTGTTTTGGCAGAAAATTCAAAATAAATCCCAACAATTACCAACTTCTAATTTCAGCATCAAACTTATGTCAAATGGTTTCCAATCATCATAAACCACCAATAACATAACCAAAACATCATGAATTACCCAAACCCATGTTTAGCCAAAATCAGGGCAGATTTACACATGTCAAAATTCTCATTCAACCAACACAACCAATAGCTCAAATTGATGCTAATACTCACCTCTTGCTTCTCCTTAGCTCCTTTCTTTGATTTTTCAGCTTTTGTTCTTGGATGATGGCACAAAACACCTCCTCTTGAAATTCTAAAATCATAGAAATGAAGCCCTCATCAAGAGGAACAATGTTTATGAAGGACACTTGAGCCATAGATGAGGTTAAGGAGGTGAAAAATCAAGATTAAACTCACCTTGAAACCTTGCTTTTCTTCCTCCACGTTTTAGGCTTCTGCAAACCGACTTGAAGATGGAGAGAGAGAGAGAGAGTGATAAATGATCAGATTTTCCTTTCCCTTATCACTTAAAGAGGCAGCCGAAATTGTGGTCCAAAGGTGGTAAAAAGTTGTGGTCAAAATTGATTCATCAAGTCTTTTCTTTATTCATGTGTTGGATGTCCAAAATGTGCCAAGAAATCTTTGCTTCATCTTTTCTCTTTCTTTCTTGATGACATATGAATATGTGGCCCTTTTTTGTTCAATTTATCTTCTTTTATTTGGCCCACAATTGTTGACCAAAAATAATGACCAAAAGGAGTTAAAAGAAGCCTTCTACCATTATCTTAGTTTACCTCCTCATATGTTACTTTTAGTGGAAATTGTTGACCAAGTCTTCTCCTTTTAATTGGTCATATGTTTGTTTCTCTTTCTTGCCTCATGTTATACGAAAATGAAGCCTAGGAAAAGAGATGATGATCTTTGGTAATATCTCCTTGAATAATAAAGTTAATTCCCCAATTAGCATGAGATTGTTGACCAAATCCTCATCTTTTTATAACTTGGTCCAATTGCTTCCATATGTCATATTTAATAGCCAATAGGTATTTTTCTCTTGGTTTTCCCCCTTGTCATACATGAATCATGGCCTTTTAAAGAAGAAGATGATCTTGTAAAATATCATCTTGCAATATAATATTTAGTTGCCAATTTTGCATGTGAAATTTAACTAAAGTCATAACAAAATTTCCAGAGGTAATTTTGTCATTAATCCCATCATCTATTCTGTACATTTAGCCCTTGAGTACATTTTGGGATATTACAGGTGTGCAACTATTCGGATTCTTCTTCCCATACTTGCTATTCTATCGAAGCTTAATATGCACACATAAAATACCGGGTTCATGATTGTTGGCCGAATACGTTCGCTCCTCTGGTCATTTTATATATACATTCTCTCCTCTTCCTCACCTCTTAGATCCCATTATAGTTGAGTTTTTGGAACCTATGTGGAACCAAAAATAAGAGACTATAAACCCTTGAAAGGTTGAAAAGCTTTTGAGATACAGAGGACACACATCCAGGTTGGATTACGCCGCGCCGTCAATGTCGAGAAAAAATTGGGTGTTTGAAACTGAGTGTTTTTGCCCAAAACAAGGCCATGGATGTGTAGAGCTCGAAGAGACGATTCCAACGATGCTTAGAACACGTCAAACAGAGTTCGGATGAGAGAGAAATGAAGGAAAGAAGTTGTCAGGTCGTTTGTTGCCGTCGCCACTTTACCCATGATTTGAACAATGAAACAGAGGTTTTCAAATCAAATAAAGGCCATGGATTTTTCGTTCGCTAAACTATGATTCCAATGACACCAAGAACGCGAAAAACAGAGCTAAAATGAGAGAGATATGGCCTCCCGAAGTTGGCGGGTCGCGATGACCCGCCGGAGCTCCAACCGAGTCGGTTGACCCGGCTGGAGGTTGAAGATGATGACGTGGCAGTCAACTTCCACGTCATCGGTCAACCCAAGCCACGTGGCGCCAATGAGAGGTCGCCACGTCAGCATTAAGTGCCACGTTAGCATCGGGTCAACGAAGGCCACGTCATCAGTTGACCACCACGTCGACCGAGACACATCAGCACCACATCATCGACACGTCAGCAGTAACGGGTCAACTGTCAATGTTGACCAGTCAACGGTCAGCACTGACCCAAAAAAAGAGGGAAAATTGACAAGTGGCGCGTGGGACCTACTAGGACCTCTATTTGACATGTGGCAAGCACCGTTGGAGAGAGGACAGCACGTGGAGTCGTGTGCGTCAGCGCGTGTTGCCGGCAGACGGCTACAAGGCAGCGCGTGTAAGTCACGCGCCTCCATTGAGAGTGGCCAACGTTGGAATTTTCCAATTTTTCAGGATTTTTCAATCCAGACACATTCTAGGGGCGCATGTAGGCGCGTAAGACCTCTGATTGAGACACGGTTTTTTCCTAAAAATCCCTAAATTCGAGGGCTTCAATTTGATATATAATTTGCATATATCTGATGCAAGTTTGGATATGATTTGAGTCAAAAAGGTGCTTATGTGCACTTAGAGATTCCCAAAAATGTTTATTTTGGGGATAGGTTGGATACTTATTAAGAGTATTTTAGCTAGTTAATGCTGCAAGATTCTTTAAAAGTGAGGGATTATTCAAATGATTTTTTGAATATAAAAATCCTATCCAACCTTAACTCAAACTCTTAGAGATAAAAACCTAAAAATTTGCAGCAACTTGAGATTATTGAATAATAATAAGTCTTCCCATGCTTCTAACCATATTGATCCATTTGGATTGAAGCAATGACTTCTAAAAGTCAATCCTTTATCATAAATGTTGTGACAAAGGATAAGACAGATAGAGATGTTAGAATCATCTCATCAAGTGGGAGGTATGCTGCAATTATATCCAAGTAAGTGGATGTAAACATGGCAAAAAGGAGCTAGACATTGTAGCTAGACGCTACATCAGTTCATATGGTCAAAAGGGCCTATGAGAAGGAGAACCTAGTTAAGAGACAACAATATGAGATAAAAGTTTTTGAATGTTCTTTATCATTGAATTTATGATTAAACTCTCTATTTTTATAATTGAATTATGCATATTCTCTTCTTGTTTTTGTGAATATTCATGTTGATTAGATGATATTGTACTATCTTCTTTATACCTATCTTTGATTGAGTGGGAGTTTCTGGAATGCGTCTAGAAATCCAAAAAGGGAAAGTGTTTAATGAAGACTATGGTTAAAAGGGTGATGAGCTAACTAGCATGATTGGAATGGGAGTCAACCTAGTTGTTTCCTGAACATGAAACTAGTGAACTTATTATCTAATTATCCTTTGTCTCTTTGAACAAATATGATTTGTATACCATAATCGTCTAAGTAACTAATTATGACCAAGTCTATGTAACTGAGTCTATAAAGACAAGCTCAATAAAGATGTCTATGGAGTTAGAAACTCTCAAATCTTTTTTCATTCAAGAAGAATGAGATGTCAGGGACATCCTACCAACTAGTCTTTAGCATTTAGAGGCTGAAACAACCAAAGGGTACCAAAAGTCTATGCTATCAAGCATAGAAAAAACAACATTGCTCAAACTTATGATGGTATGAGCAATGTAACCTTATCCAAAACGTGTGAATAGTGTTGGAAGATAGTGAAATAGGTGATCTTCTTCCATAAAGTTAAAACTAAGTTAAGTTTTAACATAGTGTATTAAGTCCTAACATGTCGTTTAGGCAACACTTGTGGCAAATGTCAAACTGAGAAGTTGAGACAAACTAAATGTCAAGTTCTTTCTGACAAACGACAAGTATATGTTGTGATAAGATGTCTCTCAGTGAGTGGGAGGAAGCTATGTCTCCCAGTGAGTGGGAGTAAGCCATGTCTTCCAATAAGTGGGCATATATGAAGTAAATATTGCCCCTAATATGCATATTGTGACCTTCAGCAGTGTGATTCACCACATTAAACCTAAGTGTGAAAGATTGAAGGATCCAAGATCTATCAGTCAAACGAACTTAGCTAAAGAGTGGGAGGATTCATCCTTTAAGCCTAAGGGCAAGAAACCTATGAGGTAAACTTGATCTAGATGAGGTCAAATAGTTTCTACAAAGATGAAAAGCTACATTGATAATCCTTAAGGCTTGTAAAAGTAGCAATCCACATGAGTTGTGGATGTTTCACAGAAGCATATAGCTTCATATCAAATACAAAACAATAAAGAGATAGAATCAAGGGATTGGAATTTGCACGTTAACTCTGCATAGATAAACCACCCTGATTCACTCTAAGCAATTGCAACTGACAAATCACATCTTTGTTATCTCTTTAGTTAAGAATCGATGGGACTGTAATTCTCAAAATCCTTAGTTGGATTTTGATGTTTCTTTTTAGGGATAAAAGATTCCATTTCTTGCCACATGTACACCTTGATCAAAGGGAATGATCAAACTAGCAAAAGAGTATTTGCTAAACAAGTGTGCTAAAGGGTTAATACCCTTATGAATAAGTTGAAAACTTATTCTACCTGGTAAGAAAGACAAAGAAACATTTTTTGAGAAAATCCATTGCAATGGGCAAAATATGACGTTAGTGAACCAATGAATGTGAGGGCCAAACACAGAACTTAGTGTTTTGTTAACGTCATGGACGTTTACTCGAAATACTGTAATGTTTACTTGATTTTTGGCAAGTATGAAGCTATCAGATAATGGCTAAACTAGTCAGTAATCAGTTAAACTAAAAGAATAAGACTTTTTGAACTAACTGGGGTTAAAGACACCCAAGTGATTAGTTCAAGCTGCATTGTGTACAAGAAAGGAATTGTTAGGCAATTATCAATACCTAGAACCCTTCAACATAATAGAATTGTTGAAATAGAGAGATAGACCTCTCTTTGACATGGTTGAGTAGATAATGCATAAGTGAGACCATCAGCCATATATTGGCATGTAAACTCACAGCTATTATCTTCACACTTAACCAAATGCCCTCTATGTCAGTCACGACCTTACCCTGTGAATCATAGATAGGCCTTAGATCAGGTACAAGCTCATTAAGACCATAAGGGTCAACAACTTTATATCCATAATTCTTCCTATGAGTAAGGAAGATTGGAGTCAAGGTATACAAGGTATCTCTTTTTGAGATGACCTGAGAACTTGACAAAACATGTTTTTCATTAGTGAAAATGATGGCGGCTCAGTGATTTCAAGAGAACTGAGGGACGCAACGTTCATAAAACCCAAATTTCCTAGTAGGAAATAAGCATTAATCATATTGAATCTCTTAAGAGGCTCACAAGTGACAAAGAATAACCAAATGATCCTAAGTTCACTGATCCGAGTGGGAGGATTGAGACCATTTTCACAACGAAAGAGGTAAAAGGTAAGTTATGAGAGAATTACCTCACTCATACATAGGAAAAGAATCCTATGAAATCCACCTCGGAGCAAATTGTCATCTAGCGAATAACTATAAGGGGATAGATTCCCTAATGGATTGAATGCTCTCTTCATCATTTAGAAGGTGATGATAACTATCTATAAGTGTCTGAAAGACACAAGAAGGACCTGCTAAGAAGAATTGCAAAGTGTTATATGGATTCCTTTTTGGAACTAGCCAAGTATATGTTTTAGGCAATTTGTCACCTAGCCAGGAGACGATTGGGAATAAGTAGATTCTCAAATCTGTTGCGGGCATATAAAACCTAAAACACTTAGTGGCTAAGGGGTAATACAATGGAAGGTTGTGCATTTTAACTCTGAACTTTGGCTATGACAACAAGCTTAGTCTTGAAATTGCATCAAGATTATGTAAAGACCACCTTCCAATTTGGAATTTTGGAAATTGGATGATGAACTCTACATAAAGCAGCTTAAGGGCTTTGTAGAAACAATCACCCAAATACTAGTACATGAGGTTTTCATAAGGTGAAAGCCTCACCAACTTCGAAATAATCAAAGAACACTATATAAGTCCCAAACGGTCTAGTGATGATTCTTTGTGAAGTCATCCTTTGTCAAATGACATATGAAACAAGTGTCAAGGGAGTCAAAGGAATAAAGGATCAGAGAATCATTAAATTCTAAGTTGAGAAAGTCATGGGTTGAACAAATATCTTGAATGACAAGATAAACGGAGATTGCACAAGAAAGATACAGTCTTTTCTGCCTAAAACATGTACAAGTATAATCCTTAGACATCTTAGGATGTCAAACTGCAAACCCATGGACACCCCTGAAGTCAAGGGCATAAACCTAAAGAGGTTACATGTCCTATGAGGAATCCAACATAAGAAAGGTGGATAGAGTTCCATGTGAGACTATAGTTGGTAATATGAATGTACACATTGGTGTACATAAGACCAAATGTTTTTTGTCAGACTTGGAAGTTGTTTTTGGTCCTGCTGTGAAATAGGTTATGAGAATAACCATGGATTAAGTTGTCAAGACAACAACTTTCCTTTTTGAAAGGATACTCCAATACAAGACCTAGGCAAATGATGATGGAGTAAGGAAATATACAAAGTATTTTTTCCTGTTATCCATGGAAATAGAACGCAGGGCGTGTTCTGCCATCATTCAAAGTGTCATATGGCTAAAGTAATTCCTATAAGAGATTGGGAATGAATGGTGGATAGAAGGATCCAAGAGATAACATCTTATGATGAGGATCCTAAGTATCACAGCAAGGTGAAACATACTTTTTGATATATCTCTATGAGATATATGCTTTCAAAGAGGAAAAGCGATAGTTCAATGACCTTTTACTGACAGAATGTTGGTAGATCCCCTTACTAAGCCTATAGCTTGATTTTCATTGAGTTAGTGAAAATCTCGGGGCACAAATAAAATATAAGGTCGTGAACTTCTTTTATATGAATATAAAAGAAATAGTATGTATGTTATGAGTAAAAACATATAAGGTATACAAGTTTGTATGTCGTATAGGTCAGAAGAGGTTGGTCACTCACACAAACAACCATCTTCCCATGTTTTGCTGAGGCATGGGAGGGTAAGACAAGCAAATGATCACCATGAGATGGTTAAGAAGAATCATTACGTTTGAGTCGCCTCAGTTAGACTAAGATGAGATCTACATGTGTGCATATACACAGAAAATGGATCGAAGCATGAATATAGACCTGTAGCCAGGCAAAGAACTCTTTTTCACAAATGAGATTGTAAAAGAGATATTGTGAAAAAGAAAGTTATGGTTCGAATGTTGAGTACATTTTGGAACTAATGTCTGTACGGTGAAAGATAAAGAAATTGACGTACACCTCAAACCATTCACTGTAGCATGCAATTCATACTGCATGTGCTTAAGAGTTAAACTGCAACACGAGATGTAGGTGAAAGATCTCTAGTTCACTATAGTGTGAGTCCCAGGAAGGAAGAATCATTCCACGATGCCCTTAAGACTTAGGCGGCATCATGAAAGCTTGGTTTGGTGACAGCTACTTTAGTTGAAGCTCCATGATCACACTCGATTCGGTCAGACGAGTGAAAACTAGGAAAGAGACCAAGTCAAGATGGACTGATGTTTAGTCAAAAAGGAAGATTTACTCCTAGATACATAAGATGTGCTAGTATCTGTGGTTGACCCCTTACTGGCTCTATGTGTAGCTAGTAAGTGCGGATACTATGTGCGTGGGAGGCAATTTGAGTTAATCAACATATTAACTCGAGAGGGATTAGATATGCCATGAGGAATATGTATAGGAGAATCTGGGGCATATGAGGCAATGAACATATAGCTTACGGTTATATATAAAGGGTGTCATTGGATGCTAATCCGATATGAGGAATTTCTAGTATCATAAGCACCAAATCTTAAAGACGTTTTTGCCCACGCAGTCACGGCAGACGCCAAGTATGAAACAAGAAAGAGTAATGCACGCACGATGGGAGGCCCATCAAGTGTGAGTGGGAGATGTTGGACTTTGGGTCCAAGTCTGCCCTTGATGGGCCGGACTATTTGATTAGGCTACTTATATCCTAATCAAATAAGAATAAAATCAGCATTAATTGCAGATTAGGGAATAATTCAGCAATAATTATGGATTTGTTAATTAAGGAACAAATCACCATAATTAGGAAATTAATTGAGAATCAATTAATTGCTATCTTGGAGGACAAGAAGAAGTGCACACGTTTCCTAATTAGTGGCCTCCATAAACCACTATAAATAGGGTATGCCTCCTCAATTGCAATTCACCCCGCCATTGAGTTTTCTAGCAATTCTCTTCTCTCCTACCATCTTTCTGGTTCTGATGATCTGCTATGCAAATCACAATTAGGCTCTAGTAGTCTAATAATTGTGTGGGCATAATTATGGAGCATTGGAGCTTTGACCGGATCCGAACATGGATTCGCCCGGGTACCCCAGTTCTCTCTCTCCCTCTATATTTTTCTTATAGTTGTCAAATTCACGAGTTGATTCTCCGAATTTACCGTTTTTACATTTTTAACTTATAAAATCGAGTCGAGCCATTGGTAAACTCATGACTGTTGTAAACTCAGTTAAATTCATGAATTTATACACCAAGTTTACCGTTTTTACGTTTTTAGCTTACAAAACTATATTAATGCACCCTTAAACTCATGTTAACTTTTTCAATTTGATTATGCTCAACAGCTTTATATGAGACTTTCAGAGAAATTGTTTTGTTAAATACAATAAATTATGAGTGTTGATAGATTTAATTTCAATTATTTGGATTTAAAATATATTTTAATCAAATTTTTTTCAACTTTATTTTAATTATTTAATTATATACTAATAATATTTATGTAACGGTAAAACTAAACTTTTACGAGTTTACGATTTGAGTTCACAATACGAATTTACATCACTATCACGAATTTGTTTAAACTCTCAAGTTTGACAACCTTGCATATGACCACATTCCAATGCAAATCATAAATAAAATACAAAAAAAATTAAAGAATATTTTTTGTCGCTTTTTATTTTTAATTTGATACTTTTAAGATATAATCTACAAATTTAGCATCCTACAAAGTTTCCACTCATAAATAGAAGTCAGCATAACTACATGCTAGAATAACATTCATTATCGTATCAAAAAGAGTAAAATTGATTGAAAATTTTGAAAATTATTTGAGTCTAATTTTATATAATGAAATACAAATTTTAGTTGGGGATGAGACCAGGGTGATAAAAATAAAAATATTATACTCATTAGATAAATGTTCGGGGAAAATAGAAATAATATTAAAAAATATATTAAATTTTGTTAAGCAAAAATAACATGATTTCAAGTTTAGATTACAATCATATATATATATACTCATAGGTATATATGCAGTAAGTTTTGGCCAAATATATTGGAAATATTTATCATATTTATTGTTAACCCATGAATTCAAAAAGATTATAATGATATAGCAATCTTTTTAACGTAAGATATCGGGAAAGGATAATAATTAATTACGCCATCAGTACACAATCTCTGTATAAAGCTAGGGGACTGTATTATTCAATGACAATCTGCTTTAATTTTTCCACATTGTTAATATCAACCCCCAACAATGTCCTTATTCAGATTCTCGGTGAAGGAAAGTAAGTATAATTTTGAATCGTTGTCATTATTGTAAATTTTTAATTGCATTCTAGAACTTTCTACCATTAAGCTCAAGGGTTAGAGATGACGCAATTTTTGCATTGCCCTCCTCTGAGCCTGCCCCCCTATGGATTCTTTTTGAATCTATCCGTCATTTTGTCACTCGTTTCGCATCAATAGACTTTTATATTCAGATCAATATTTATTATTTTCACCATCATTGATTGTTTACTTACCTTGTGACAACCAGGAAAGCTGATAAAAAACAAAAAGCAAAAAGAGAAGGAACCTCATCATGAACTTCCTTTAGACGTGCTTCCTCTAATTACCAAGAAATTATTATACATCAAAGACCTAAGTTCCTTTGGGCAAGTCTGCAAGGATTGGAGGAGTACTTGGTGTGATTTCATGGCGTCTGATTCTCCATTGATTCTTCAAAAGACAAATCAGGTTAACAGATCATGCTTTTTCTATAGCATACCTGAATCAAGAACGTACAGGACTTTGCTTCCTTCTTGTCCTGGGTTCTCCCTTAAAGGATTTTCTAGTGGATACATGATAATGATAGGTGATTATCAATATTTGCTCATAAATCCTTTTACAGGAAAAGTGATCAAAATCCCACAACGGAATTATCCATTTAAAGAGAAACTTTTTGATGTAAAACCCATCCTAGCTTTTGACGAAGCAAACCCAGAAGAGTTTATTCTTGTGATCGTAGCTAGATCGAAAAACGCCGTGCTTGTCTATCAATCTCGTAATTCGAATTGGACTATTGTCTACCAATCTAGTACACCGAACCGGGGTAGTTATTCAAGAGATGATGGAACTTCATGGAAACTAGTTCATGATGTTGTGGTTTTTCAAAAAACTATTTATGCTATTACAGGAAATGCTGAAATAGGTGTTTTGATGTTCAACACTAAAAGATTAAAATTTCTGTATCTCAGGAACAAGCCCAGTGATGAAGGAGGTGGGTGGTTTGAGTTAGTTAACTCAAATGATGATCAGTTTCTAGTAATGGCTCGTAGATATCCATGTTTTAAAACTTACCTGATAGATTTCTCTACAATGAGTTGGATCAAGCTCAAAACTTTGGGAGATTGTTCATTGTTTTTAGGTAATGTTGGCCATTGTTATTCGTTGAGTAATCCAAGTAAGTGGGGATTTCAAAGCAACTGTGTGTATGATTTGAGCACCTGGTCACCACGATGTTGGGTCAATTCCATGGATAAGCTCATTGAACTCATCGTAATTCCTAAGAATCCAGATCCAAACAGTGAAGATATGTTTCGCAATTTTGATTGGTGTTTTCGACCTCGTCGTGATATTGTGGATTATAGTAATCTCAGAGAATAATGACTATGTTTATTTCCTGGTTCCTTGAGTTATTGAAAGTTGAGTTTTTGTTTTATTCTTTTATTTTATGGTATATTTATATACGTTACTCGGCATGCGTCGTGACTGACTCTCTCTCTCTCTCTCTCTCTCATAATTAGGGTTTTGCCCAAAACAAAAGGAAGATGACTGCTTATTGATTTGTTTGTCTTAAAATATTACAAATAATTTGTATGTTTGATACTAATTAAATCAAGTTTAAATATCAAAATTCAAATTCAGGTCTACACTTTTAATAAATTGTTAATAAGGACAACAAGAGTAATTAGTAATTTTGAATATTTTAATAGGTCAGAATGCATCTATACGGTCCAAATGGAAATTTGATTATAGGAGTAGGCAGTTTTAATTATTTCATCTGAATTTAATTATAATTTTCCTTTGTTTTTAGTTTGTTTGTTTGTTTTTCATTGGGAGTTTTTTGATAGTATTATCCAATATCTGGTCCCGATTTGAATTCAAGACCCAAAAAGATTTAATAGGACCTATATTACTAAACCAACTCTATATTAATGTTTTTAATTGGGAGTTAATCAAAACGGAAAGCAACTGAAATTAGAATAATGATTATTAACCAAGAAGGGGTATAAGAGCGAAGACTTGCTTGGATCTGGCTTTGATCCTTTTCTTTTCCATCATTTTCTTAATCTGAGTCATTGGATTAAAATCTCAACGGTTCATATTTAATATATTAAAAAATATAATAATAATAATAATTTTATAATAAAGGAAAAGTTTAAACCGTTAAGATCTTAATCCAACTGTACAAATTGAGGAAAAGATAGAACAGAATGGGAAAGAAAATGATCAAAGCCGGATCCGAACTGTTCTACCTTACCGCGCTTGCGTCTCACAATGCTCGTCTTCACCGGTCACTGTCTACTCCGTTCGTCTTCACCGGTAGTCATCTTCTAGGTTGTGGTAGCAAATCGTCGTCATCATTAGTCCGTGGATTGACTGTTCTCATTGTTGCGATTTGCTCAGCACTGCCAAGATTTGTAGGAAAATCATGAGATCGATTGGCTTAGAATTCCGATTTCAATGTGTTCATTGATGCTGTCCTTTTACTGCGAAAGTTGAATTTTGTTCCGACCAGAGGCTTTGGCTCCACCACGTCATTTTCTTTTTTCCTTTTCTTTTTCCCGTTTCTCAGGAACGATTATGATAAGCCCAGTAAAGTGTTTTGAATATAATTTTAAGTGTGAAACTCAAGCGTCTATGCTTACAGTTGAACGTACAAATGAATTACCCTCAAAGCAACTGCTGGGAAAAACATTAAGGAATAAAGTTGAATTATATTGACAGAAATTATGGCTTCCAGCTACACCCAAAGGAATTGCTTCAAAACACCATAACTAGATGGACTGTAGTCCAATTCAAATGAATCAGAGAGAGAGAGATAGGAAAAAGAAACAAGATATAGAAAAACTTCCTTTAATTAAGCTAAGCTTTCTTCCTTTCCATTTAAAGACTCTGTTTCTATTTTGGAATCATACCCACTGCACTAGCTAAACTGGTAGCACTCTCTTATCAAGTGAACCCTGGCAATTCTTCTATCAGCTTACCTTGTATTATAAAGAATAAAGGCCTTGCAACGTCTTTTGTTTCTTGTCGCTTTATGAAGCCAAAACGTGAGACAAATTCATATTGGTATGCTGACGCAAATGATCAGCAGCTTATGCATTAGCTTCACAGATCTGGCATATCATGTAATGCTGAGCATTGGAAATTGATGATTTTCCTCATAGCTCTTGGGTTTCCTCCTTGTTTTTCTTGGTAAGAAGTGATGTCATTAAAGTCCCCCAAACACACCCAACTCTCAATTCTGCAGCTTGCAAATCTGACAATGTCCTCATACAATCTGCGCCTATCATTTTCGAGTGGAGGGGCATAGACAGGATATATAATTTGGAAATGCTATCTGTATGGAGGAAACTAAGATTTGGATGACATTATTGGGTGAGGATATAATATTTACGGGTACATCCTCATCCCAAAATAAAGCTAGTCCGCCACTTCTTCCGATGGGATTCACAATCCATTCTTCATCAAAACCACACCTCTGTCTAACCTTGTTGACAAATTTACATTTCTTCTTTGTCTCCATAATGAAGACAATGTAGGGTTTTTGTTTATTACAAATTTCTTTAAGGTTTTTAACTGTCAGAGGAACGCCTAACCCCTAACAGTTCCAAGATAAAAGACTCATGGTGAACCGATGGCTGTTTGGTGATAGCCATCGATGGGTAGATGAGATAGCAGGGTCAGAGATAATATTAGAGACGTATTTGTTGTCGTAATACTCAGGATTAGCACTCTGTTTGGGACCATCATTTGCTTTTAAATCAGCCACCCTATTCTTACTAGCACCCCTTTTCCCTTTTTTTCCACGAAGACTAGCTTTTAGCTTTCGATCACCAGCCGGTTCGACCGGTTGAACCAGCCAGTGGTCCGGTCTGGTTTGATGGTTGAACCGGTAGAACCGGTCTGAACCAGTTAAAATCGGTGGTTCAACCAGTTGAACCAATTTCAATTTTTTTATTTTTTTGTTTTTGCTTTTTTTATGGGAAAATTGGAAGTTGAAGACCAAAATGAAGAAAAAAATAGGTAAAGAAAGAACAAGTCTAAAAAAAATGAAGAAGATAATGAAAAAAATTATTTAAAAAGATATAATAATTATAGAAAAGAAGATATCATTGATAAGTATAGGCATTATAATTCATACTAACATATTTTAAGTATTTTTTTCTTAAAAATCTTCATTTTTATCTATAGAAGTTTAAAAATATATTAATATATATTGCCACTAATAAATTATAATATTTTAATATGACTGGTTTACTACCAGTTCAATTATCAGTTAGACCCCGATTGACTACCCGATCCAATTTTTCATTCCTTGCTTTCGAGAGTTGGTGTGCTGAGTTGTATGAGTAGACGCAACCTCAGTGGGGGTACGCTCCTCTTCCGTTGGGGGGTCCTTGAAAAGTTGGCGTCTCTTTGTTGGGTTCAGAATTTGGTCCTCCTCGTATAGTTATTGTCGTCTCTTCAGCTTGATACGGTTCAGCCCACTTGATAAAGCAGAGATTGGAGATAGCCCAATTATAGGAACTAAGGCTTGTTGGGTCTCGGATTCATCAGCTGGGAAGTCAACGTGGTATGTTGGGCCATCCTTTTGAGTCAAGAAGGTTGGGTCTAAAGCAGACTCTGGATCCGGATTAATAGGAATTTCAATATTAATTGGCACCAAAACCGCACCGGGTTTCATAAAAGCGTTAGGCTTTGGCTGAGTTTTCGGGATGCTAAGCCTCGGGTCCTTAATGTTTGGAAGCTCCCTGATAATGATATCCCGAGATTCTTGTACATGTATGTCACTTGATTTCTGCATATTTACTGCCTCCTTAATGTATTTTCGACCGTTGTGCTCTGCAAGATCTGTGATTTTGGAAGGCCCCGGCTTCACGCCCTGATTCTTGCTTTTTCCTTTGCTAGAGTCGTCGTCTTCTCCCTTTCCGGTACGGTGTTTCTCGCTTGTCTTCACCGGAAAATTCTTTAGCACCTCTACCTCATCCCAGTCATTTTCATACACAACGATGGCTTCCTCTATTGTCTTTACATGTGGTGTACTCAACCAATTACCGTAATCTTCTTTCTCATCATCGCCGGCCATCTGAGTTGTTGACTAAGACCCGTATTCTGATGAAAGTCCTTGTCAGCCTGTTTTGCATTTTCGGGGCTTCAAACATCAGCACCTTCCCCATTGCGTTCCCCAGTTTGATAGCATTTTCATGATCAAAAGCTATATGTGGAAGGCCATGGAATTGGATCCAAAAAGGGCACCAAGTAAAATCCACCTCACTAAAAACCATATACTCATCCCAGTGTTGAACATTCAGAAGAACTCCCTGGATCGACCATGGTCGGCCTTTAAGCACCCTGTAGAAATCATCCATTTTGAAAAACCTGAATAAAAAGGCGTTCTTGTCGGGCAATTCATGGATTTCCAGGTCTTTGTCCATTCCCCATCCTTTCTTGACTATCGACATCACTATACCCTTATTAAGGTATTTGTCGGTTTCAAGCCTCCCGACAAGAGCTCGTCCCCTCCAGTCTTCATCAATATCTTTTAGCTCCAGAACGACCTCTTTACTGCGCTTCTTGCCGTTACTACTTTGACCTGTCTCCATAGTGCTATCGCAGAAACTAGGGACGCACTTTAACAACAACCTGCAAGAAGACCACACTGCACACACACGCGAGAGTAGTACACACACTGTGACCACCAGAACTGATGTAGTTGCAAAGGGGGAGAGAGAAGAAGAAGAGAGTAGGGGAAAAGATGTTGAGGCTACCAGGGGAGGGAAGAGAGAAAGAAAAGTCTCTCAAGGAGGAGAGAGAAGGCTCTCACGGAGGAGAAGGAAGGCTCTCACGAAGGAGAGGAAGCATGTACTACTATCATCCCTTGTGTAAGTGGGGGTTTCGAAGCAACTGTTTGTTTGATTTGAACTGCTGTTCCCCTCAATGCATGGTCTATTCCATGGATAAGTTCATTAAAGTGATCGTAATTCCTGAAAGTCCAGATCCGAATAGCAAAGCTCCGTTCACTAATTTTGATTGGTGTTTTCGACCTTGTTGTGCATTATAGTAATCTTACAGAATAATAATTGTGTTTGTTCCTTGAGTTAGTTTCCTTTGACCTTGAATGGAGGGCGGGTGTCTTCATTTATTTTTTTTCTCCATTTATTTTTTTTTTATGGTATTTATCATTATATTAATTTTCAATGGTTAAAATTTAATAATATATAAATAATATCATTATAATAAAAATATATCATAATAAACCTTCACCATTGAAAATTGATCTAATAATATATACATTTAATAGAGAGTAAATGGAAAGGAAAATCAATGAAGACACCCTCTCCCGCCTTTGAACGACGACTTGGCTAAACTATCCATTGAAAGTTGAGTTTTTTGTTTTTTTGCTATTCTTTTATTTTTGGCATATTTATGTAATAAATATTTGAAAAGATGAGACTGCATCTACTATTCAAGAAGGAAATTTGAAGATAGATGTAAGCCTAATTTCAATTTTAATTATTTCAACTGAATTTAATTGAATTTTTTTTGTTCGTTTTTAATTGGGACTTAATCAAAACGGTAAGCAACAAAAATTAATATAATGATTATGGACGGGAAGAAAGGGATCAGAGTGAAGACTGTTTTGCTCCTGTGATTGTGAACGCAGACGCGGTGTAACTTACATCAAGACGCGAGAAATCATCGATCATGAAAAATAGTAGGATTTAAATCAAATTATCATAGTAAATCATGTTATAAATAATTAGAGTGAATGACTCAAAGAAAATGATATTTATTGAAGATGACTATAAAAATTTCAATTATTTAGAAAGACTAAATACTAAAATATAAATTTAAAAATAATACATTACCCCTGTTTAAATCACATACGTAGTGTTTTCCTATCACGTCACACATAATTTGACAGTTGCTACCGATAAACATCCATTGAAGCACTGCAGTTCCCCATATTCGGTTGCCTACTCTATAAAAAGACCAATCCTACAGCTATCAGCTAGGTAATCCCAATATTGCTGTAATTCGGATTGGGCTTTCCTCTTTTACTCTTTACCATTCTTTTCCTCTTCTTATCTCACACTGTTCAGTTTAATCTTTTGATTGAAATTTGAATAATTCAGATTTAATTTATAATAAAAATATTTTTTGTTGTATTTTTAAATCATCATGATTAAAATTTAGTTGTTTATGAATTTAAGAATTTATTTTTAAAAAAAATTGATATTTTATTAATGATTTTACAATACATTAAATATAAACCACTTAAATTTCAATTTAAAAGTTGAGATAAATAGTAAGGAAGAAAAGGATGGTAAAAGCAAAAAGGGAAATGCTAGAGTCGGGAATTCGGGCTGAGCCCGTCGGGCCGGCCCGTTTAGGCCCGAGCCCGTTAAGGGCCGGGCCTATGATTTAGAGGCTGAAAATGAAAGCGGGCTTAAAAGGGCCGGCCCCAAGCCCTGCGGGCTGGCCCTTTTAGGCCTGTTTAATATTTTTTTAAAATAAATTAATAAATATAATATCATTATATCAAATTATCAATATGAGAGACACCTAAGTTCCTAATAGAGTATTAATAACAGGCAAACACTTATTAATAGGTTTGATTTATTTTATTTTCTACAATGTTTTATTCATTTAAACTTAAAAAAAAAAGGCTAATTTGGACATTAGATGATTATTTTAACTAAAAATTTATGAGTTTTAAAAATAATGTATACCAATTTAAAGCAAAATAATAAATAAATTGTAAAACTTTAAAAAAAAAATTTTGAATTAAAATGAGTTTAGGCCCGAGCCCTTGAAGGACCAGCCCTGTAAAGCCGCGGGCTTTAAAAATATGGTACTTTTTAGAAAACGGGCCGGCCCGTTTAGGCCCGAGCCCGTAAAGGGCCGGCCCGTTTTCCCTGCTCTAGGAAATGCCAAGGCAACACAATTACACAGCAATCCAATTTCAATCCGGGGAAGTAGAAAACCGTTTTCACTCATTTGTAGCAACACGACAAGAAATTTTAAGAAAATATGCCCTCGTCGGAATCAGAAATTTTTTCAATCCTCCGTTTGTTTTTCTATGAAAGTTACAATTTTTAAATTTAGAGAAAAAATTTTTTACAATTTAAAGAAAATTTTTTACTAGGGAAAATTTAATATTTTTAAATTTATAGTTTGAAAAAGTTACAATTTCCAAGGTCTTTCTCAGTAAATATCATCTAGGTCCTTTATCCTAATTTTCATAAGGGTTATTATCACAATGACGGCAACTTGAATTAAGTATTGTCCAAAAAAGCCTATATACTTTTTTTTCTAAAAGAGCACCCACTGTAATAATATATCTGATTTATATTTTTAAAATAAATATAATATGTTAAGATATCAGTCTAATATATAATATCTATTAAAATCTTAAAGATGTGGGAAAGGCGGAATTCTAAGAAAAAATTTATTTGACAATACTTGATTATTCTATATAAATAATCATCATGTATCAATATATAAACAAATACTCTTCACTTATATAGAGATAAAAGCTACTGTTCCCAAGCCATTTCTATCATTGGGCTGCGTGCCATCAGATAAAAAATTTGACTGCTTTTCAAATTTTTTTAGTTCCACTGTACGTGTTTTTTTCTCTATATAAACCATATAAATCCCTTCCATATACCACTCTCTTCCTTTTCCCTCCATGTCCTCGCTTTTGTTTTGCTCACTTCTGAAGGTCCGTCTGGAAGCAGGAGATCATTACACACATATATTGCCATTACATCGTTCTGGTTAAGAGAAAGCTTACTTTCAATCATGTTGAACGAAGGAAGGAAGAAGGTCTCGGTGAGTTGTCTCATTCTTATGGTGTTCGAGTTGCAAGTTTTTGGAAATCTCCCACAGGGTTTGAATTTTCTTGCCATGTCCGCCTCCCTTCATAAAGCGTTCTACCATTGCAAACTCTACTACGAAGGTGTAGGCTGAAAATAGTGGGAGGCACTGGCAAGGATGACGTTGGGCAAGAAGGGATGATGATGCTCCAGTTAAAGGAGCGAGAGATTTTCGCATAGAACTTCCTTCCTTCCTTCTTCATCAATGTGCAGTGGTGTGGACAGATTTTTTTTAGTATTCAATTTTAATTATATGGGTTTGTGTTCGTTCTTCTGATAGGATCTTTTTGTTTCTCTTACCTAATATCTTCTCTGATTTCCTTTTTCTTTTCATAGTTTGCGGTGGTTTTATTTTTTGTTCTCTGATTTAAGTGAGAGTCTTCATGCGTTTTCCACGACTAAATGATATATTTTTCTTTCTCTGTTTTTTGACTAAAATAATATCAACCAAAGCATTAGAAGACAGATAGCTTGCTTTCCTTAAAATAAAGCAGAGATTACAAAAACCAAAAAGTAATAATTTAGCGATCCTTACGAAATAAACAGTTCGATGGGGGAATAAATCTCTTTTAATAGTTTCCAAAGGAGAAAAAAAAAAGAACTGAAAAAAAAAGTAACAGAAAAAGAATTGAAGAAGGGATCAAAAAGTTAGTGAAGCACATAATGATGAAGCGCAAGAAGCGGGAAATGTGGTGGCAAAAACGGCTTTAAGGAATGGGTCCAAAAAACTTTGATGAAGAAGCCGAAAGGATTCTTAACTCTACCAATACCTTTAACTTTAACTTTAATTATATGTATGTTATTTTGGACCTTTTGTGATTAGAGATAAAATGATGAAAAGGAGAAGACGTAAGTAAGATAGATTATGAGAATGCTTTTTTTTTTTTAATACAAATAATGCTTTTAAAATTATATATCTATTCGGGTCATTTATATAACTTATTTTTGTTTACCTAAGTAGGATGCAAATTAAAATTAAAACCGTGGTTTATGATTTTGGCTACAGAATTGACACAAGGTTAATGGCAAGGGGAGTCCGTGTTAATTCCGTCCTAAAGTCATGAAAAATACCACCGCCCCTTTTAATATCTTTTAATATCATACCTAATTAACTAATTTAAAAAAAAAATTAATAATGCTTAGTAAATTGTTTTAAATTTTTTTTATTTATTGTTTTTCTTTAAATTAATTTATCTGGTTTATAAAACTAATATATAATCTAATGATATATATAAGTATTTTAAATAAATCACCTATATATGTTATAATTAAGGGAGAATGATAAAAAAATACCATTTGAATTTCAAAATTTCCCTGACAAAATGAGTAATGGGATTGACAAGAAGAATAATGAGATTGATAATGTAAATCTTTGTCAAATGACTAATTTGAGATTTTGAATATCAAGGGATAATTTTCTGTTATTCTCCCTATAATTAAATAATTAATTTAATTTTTTTAATATTCTTAAATTATTTAGTTAGATCTTATATAAAAAAATAGGAGATAATATAGCTCAGGGGACTTGACGTCTTGTGTGTTGAGCATCATGATGCTTTTGGCTTTTTGACGTTAAAGCAGTCGTAAAGTAAAAGGCAAAGGGTGTTTCCTGTCTTAAAAAAAGCGCCATGATAAATTCATAGAGATTAGAGAAGAAACCAAAAGAAAAATTATAAAAAACTTAACCATATTTTTGTGAATTTTGTTCTCCTTCAGTGTCATCTACTATAGTCGCTTGTCATTTACCCAAGAAGAAAAAACAATAAAAGAATGAATGAAAGAGTAATCCACCACAAGTGGACAATTGATGTAGCATTTTGTTTACACTATTTTTCGTCTGTGTACTTTGTTTTGTTCCCTTTTTCAAAGATCTATAATTTTTTCATTTTTTTTCATAAACACAGGCATCCTCTTATATGAGACAATCTTGTTCGAGGTACTATCGAGCATTAAGTGTACGCATCTCTCCTAATGGGAATTCGAATATTGATTCTTCATATTATGAGAGACCTAATTTTTAAGAGAATCTGATATATATTTTAGCATATTTTAAGAGTCATCAATATGAAATAAATAAAATTTGTTAAAGATTTTGATAAGATATTAATTTGATATATTATTCTTTTACGCATTGACTATCAATTGGACTTACCAATGTTGTGATATAAAAAAATCGCACAAATCATTCAACTGAAAATAAATTGATATTCATCCAACAATTTTTTTTCAACGTATTCAAAATGCAATAAAAATAAATTTATTATAAAATCATGAAACAACAAAATAATAAATTTAAACTCATTAAAATTAATTATTAATTATTATCTACATTTCTACAGTCATATATTGACAAAACTCAAAACTCGCCTAAACTCTTACCCCAAAGTATTTTCTAATTAGCAGAAGATTACTATCTAAAGAAAGAGAAAATTATTTAGAACACTGTTTATAAAAGAAGTTTTGTGATTAGAAGTGATTTTGAGTATTAATTTATCCAAAAAATAAAAAAGTACTCCTCCAAACATAAGCCATCGCTCCCATAAGCTTCAATTCCTAGCTTTTTCGATATTCAAATGAAAAATTAATAATTTTCCTTTCTGACCAACAATTAAAAAAAATAAAAATCTCCCATCTTTGACTAAATATGAACGGAATATTTTTGCGTTTTTTCTTTTGTCCTCACTTGCCATTGCCAACATCTTTTCTTTCCCCAACTTTTAATCATCAAAACCATTGCAATTATATTCGCTTTGACCATTCTCATTCTTTTTTCAATTCTACTATCATATTTCCCCCCACTTTCGTTTTCACTATCCACCACTTTTTCCTTCTTATTTTACTAAGAAAAGGTTCTAGAGTTCTCTATCCGAGACATTTAACTGATTGATTTGTTGCTTTGGGGCCACTCACTTGATGCAACAATTCATGGAAGTGACATTCAAAGATGATGTTAAGCCCCAAAATGACATTATTATTCAATGAGAAGACGTTGAAGCGTGTGATATATTCCAAGTGATTTTTTTTTCCCCTAGGTGCCTCAAAATTTCTCTCATTACATCCCAAGAGTGATAATGAAACTCCCCAGTGTTATGTTGTAGAATGCGGCTCCCAATTGACAAATTCACTTTTGGAAAAAAAATAAAAAATTGACAAATTCACTCGCCTTTTCATTTTTCACTTTTTTCCAAAATGTTTTATCTAACTTGTAAGCTGATATATAATATATTGATGCATATAAGTATTTAAGAGAGATAATGTAGTAAATGCTATAATTAAGTAACTGTACTTTTTATGCCTTTCCAATTATATATATATATATTGTTATTAATTATGTTTCGAAATAATTAGGTATCCAATGTTTTTTTATTATCAAATTAGGTGTCCAATGTCAAAAACGTGAAATGGTACAGCTGAGTCCTCTTTCCCTTCCTTGTGGTCCCCATGTGATCACATGCATGTCCAATTCTCTACTTTGCCTCTTGCATATATCAAAAATTCAAAGTAGCATTCCGAAATTATCACAAAATATATATATTTTAAGCCCATAAAAATATCTAACAATAAAATAAGTTTATCACTCCACGTGACTGTCTACATAAAGCTTCATCTCCTATCATTGATTATTAAATTTTTGGGTGATTATTAAGAAAAGAAATGACAGCATATTTTCATTTTAACTCTTAGTCTGTTTGGTGTGAGGGATTTGGAGGGGAAGGGAGGGGAGAAAAAATTTTTATGAGTTGAATTTTAAAAGATTGAAGAAGTGGGGTAATAAAATTTTAATGAACTTGCATTTTCTTTATTTTATCAATCAAGTTAATGCATGATGTGCATTTAGAGAAATGGGAGCAAAAAAAATGTACAAGATCTTTCAGACGGGAACATTATATAGTTTTCCGCAGAATTTTTATTTACCTAATTTTGAGTAATCTTAGTTGTTTTGGTCATGCACTAAAAATAAATTCAATTAAAAAAATTGATTCGAAAGTACCATCTCTTTCTACAAATCAATGAAAACTTTGGCAGGTGGATGCATAATCTTTAAAAATATTCTTAACAATCTTTTTATGTAACATCACCCCAAAGACTCCTTTCTTTTTTATATCTACATATCACGACAACAACTTTCACTCACAGACATATATATATATATATATATGTCTGTTATATGTCTGTTATATATATATATATATATATAACATGATTCGCTCTCTGTGTGATTGAACCATTTCAATTATATATTTGTGCTGTCTGACCCCAATTAATATAATTTTCGTTGAATTTTACTCACTTTTACTGTTGCAGCACTTTGAAGGTCTCTTCTACGAGCAAGCAAAACTTAAACAAAATAAATCGTATGTAATAATGAGTCAAAAATCAAAATAAAGAAGAAGAAGAAGAAGAAGAATCCTATGTGTAAGTGATGTCTTTCTATGATTAATTAATTAGAAAAAGTATAATATCTTGATAGATATTTTACTGTGCACTTTAATTTGTTTGAGACAAGTATAATTAAAGTAAATGGAAATAAATATTTTATGAAAAAGATAAGAAATGTGGTGTTTCGAATGAGTCTCTATCTTTGAGCAAAAAAAGAATGAGTCTCTCTCACATGCACATGGTGCTAAAGACGAAATGAAAGGGAGAAAGAACTGTTGTAAAAAAGGAATCCCACAAGAAGCTCATTATAGGAATATTTTACTCTAGCCATCAAGCCGCAAGTCTTGAGGGCCAAAAATCATAAGCTATTATAAAATAAAATAGGATTACAAAAATATAAATGATTACTTTTAATAACACACTCCTTATAAGAAGGGTCCATCTAAAAGACAAGATGACTTTTTTTCATAAATCATGGAATTACAACATAATTGAGTTGACTGGGTTCACAGACAAATCCTCACACATTTTGAGAACTATTTTATTTGGAATGTTCTTTAAAATTTTAGTGATAAATGTTTGGATAGTATGAGTTTTGGAGTTTGCTTTATTGATGATGGGTTAGGCCAAAATAAATGAGTGATGACGTGAGATGTTTCAATTATGCGGAGTAATTTTATTTATCGTATTTGATGCGTAGTGTTTTCATTATGCATAAGCTGTATTAATGTGGATTAATTATTTCCACGTGATCAGGTATCTCGTGTCACCAAGATGCTTGGTGATGAGTTTGGAACTACGTCAAACATAAAAAGCAGAGTGAATAGGCAATCTGTGCTTGGTGCAATCATGTGCTTGACATAAAAAGCTTCTTTTCCTCTCCTTTTGAGGCAAAGATGGTAACATTTAAAGCATCACCAAAGGCTAAACGTAAATTTATTTCATGCAAATGGTAATATTATTGTGTCTCCTTGATTGATCATCATTTTTTGGTCAAAAGCATGTAAAGAGACCATAGAAAATAATATATCTTTGATGGTCGATTAAGTGAGAAGAATATGAAAGCTCATAATTAATAGGTAGATTTAAAATGGGTAAAACTTGCCTAAACTCTTATCCCAAAATATTTTCTAATTAGCAAAAGATTACTATCTAAAGAAAGAGAAATTTATTTTAGTCGTTTCATTTTTATAGTTCCACTTTGTTTAGTTTTTCCGCAGAATTTTTATTTACCTAATTTTGGGTAATCTTAGTTGTTTTGGTCATGCACTAAAAATAAATTCAATTAAAAAAATTGATTCGAAAGTACCATCCCTTTCTACAAATCAATGAAAACTTTGGCAGGTGGATGCATAATCTTTAAAAATATTCTTAACAATCTTTTTATGTAACATCACCCCAAAGACTCCTTTCTTTTTTATATCTACATATCACGACAATAACTTTCACTCACAGACACACACACACACATATATATATATATATATATAACATGATTCGCTCTCTGTGTGATTGAACCATTTCAATTATATATATGTGCTGTCTGACCCCAATTAATATAATTTCCGTTGAATTTTACTCACTTTTACTGTTGCAGCACTTTGAAGGTCTCTTCTACGAGCAAGCAAAACTTAAACAAATTAAATCGTATGTAATAATGAGTCAAAAATCAAAATAAAGAAGAAGAAGAAGAAGAAGAATCCTATGTGTAAGTGCTGTCTTTCTATGATTAATTAATTAGAAAAAGTATAATATCTTGATAGATATTTTACTGTGCACTTTAATTTGTTTGAGACAAGTATAATTAAAGTAAACAGAAATAAATATTTTATGGAAAAGATAAGAAATGTGGTGTTTCGAATGAGTCTCTCTCACATGCACATGGTGCTAAAGACGAAATGAAAGTAATCAGTGGGTGGGAGGAAGAGCTGTTGTCAAAAAGGAATCCCACAAGAAGCTCATTATAGGAATATTTTACTGTGCACTTTAATTTGTTTGAGACAAGTATAATTAAAGTAAACAGAAATAAATATTTTATGGAAAAGATAAGAAATGTGGTGTTTCGAATGAGTCTCTCTCACATGCACATGGTGCTAAAGACGAAATGAAGAAAAAGGGGTCGTGATACACATGAAATATTAAAAAATATTAATTAAATGACTAATGCTATTGATAAAATGTTAGTCATGGATTTAAAATATAAATTAATGATAATTAAAGAATAAGATAATATTCTTTGTGTTATTGTGGATTGTTAAATTGAGTAGCTGTGCCCATTCCTTCTTATTAAATCGTTTTATTTTATGCACGCCTGTTTGTAAAATAGATTCTAAATTTAAAAAGTTTACTTTTTTTTATCCAGAACTACAGTGAAAATTATATTCCAATTTTTCTTAGCACTCATTATGTCCAGGGCGAAAAACTTATATGTAGTAAGGGATCCTCACTTTGTTCACCCATGTGCGCATGTACATACCAACCTTTTCCACTTAATTATTGTTACTCATCATTTGTTAGTCATCATTATCATTCCATTTATCGTTAGCAACACCTATAAGTCATTACTTTTTCCTTTTTACTTCTTCACGAGCATCTTTTCCTGTTGCTCTATCACGTATGCACCTACTATAGTTCACACTATAGGAAATATTGATATTGATTATTTTAACTCTCTGCATGTCGCCTATTCTGTTTTGGATTATTTTGACTCTCTGCATGTCTTCGTTCAATCACTTCCCTCAACCACGTTACATCACTTCCTTCTTTCTCTTTCTGCTGCTCTCCCTTCTCTGAATTAACTCCATTCTTCCAAACTTATTCTTTACTTCAGGCCATCTGTTACCCACGCCTTTACCCTCAAACCCTCCAACATTTGAACATTTCCCCCCCTTTCCCGCCCTTATTCCCCATCATCAATTATTTAAACATTATATTCCAGTCACTTCTACACATCACTCTTCTTCAAATATAACTCTTCCTCCTCCTCTATACCATTACTTTCTATTTTCCCACCAATTCCCAACATGTCTGGACACAGTTTGTTATCCGAAATTCATGATGCTTCTGACCTGTGGACTATTATTGTTAGAGTCTTAAGGAAATGGAACGTGTACCAAAAAACTGCCCCCACTGAAATATTTTGTGTTGCTATGTTGTTGGTTGATTCTGAGGTATGTCACATATGTTATTGCAACTCATTCACTTGCAAAATATACACATGTTTATGGCCACTGTTATTAAATCTTCTCTCTCCATCATAACCTTTTTATCCAGGGGACAACCATACAAGCAAGTGCCATCATTAAGTCATTGCATACTACTTTCGGTTCATCAATCCAGGAAGGGAAAACATATGAATTCGCTAACTTTATTGTCTCATCAAACTCTCACAAATTTCGACCAACTACTCATCCATTCAAACTAACTTTTACCACACATACATCAGTCTCACCAAAAGAAGCTGTTATCCCAACTTCATCTTACGCATTCAAATCTATTTCTGAACTTCTTACTCTTCCTGAGGAAGATGATATTGATTACTTATTTGGTAACATTTACACTATCACTTCAACCTTGATGACTTATGCATTAATCCAAAATCACTGTACATCTACATCAAAACTCTAACATTTGCAGATGTCATTGCTTTTCTTACATCCATTGGTTCTCTTGAGGAGCAACGTAAAGACAATCAGCCCAAGTTCTGGCTCAGGATGATCTTGTCTGACCTTGAGTATTTACCACAGACTTTCTTTTAACATCTATATTTTACCTTTATTTGTCTTTATGTCCTAACAATAACTCTTCGTTCTTTTCAGCCAAAACAACATTGAATGCGTTTTGTTTGACAACTGTGCTTCAGATGCATACATGGACCAGCTTCAAAACACTGATACACCTGTTGTGGTCCTCTTAACTCTTGCCAAGCTCACTTGGACAGAGGATAGTAATTTCCTTACTACTTCATGACTTTTCACTAAATCTCTTTCCATGATGTTGTCTGTATGTTTTCTCTGTACCTTCGGTTCAGTTGTTATAAGCTTTCCTCTTAACAGAAAAACGTCAATTATCAAGCTCCTTCACTGTCACAAGGGTTCACTTCAACCCTAAAATCAAAGAAGTTAGGGATTTCATTCAAAGGTTCACTTCATATTGCACCAGCAAACTAAGTTATCTACTAACAATGACGCACATCTTCTTATTGCTTATAACATCTTCATCTACTTCATGATTTAGGGCCCAAGATCAATGTTCTCCTATGCTGGAAGCTATAACTCAGTCAATTTCTACACAGTTGAGCCGTCCTTCTACCAACTCTTCCCTTCTGAGCCAAACAAAGCTACAGATATCTAACATTAAAGATCTCTCTATTGTGAGTTTTTCCTTACTTCTCACATTACATTATTAATTTTTTATGCCTCAACTCTTTTATCATATCCATGACAGGGGACTTCTTTCGTCCTTGATTGTGAGATTGTAAAGTTCGAATCTAAACATGGATGGACCTATAATGCCTGCTCCAAGTGTTCCTCTAAGGCTAAACAACAGAGTGATGATGACCCACATAGTCCACTCATTTGCCCCAGTTGTAAACCCACAACCGGTTCCAATGCTCCTAAGTCATTTGAATCCAAGTACATCCCATCGCTAACCAATATATTTCACTTCCTATACTGTGCTAACAGATCTAACTTCCATCTGTAAATCAACAGTCAATAATAACTAACCTTTACATTGTCATTTTCCTTAACAGGATGAAGCTACACTATATTGTCAAAGATGACACTGGGTCAACTTCTGTGATCTTTTGGGACAAACTTGCTGTGCAATTGTTGGAAAAAACTATATTGTAGATGAAAATGACCCTTCCTGAGGCAACTTTTCCTTAACACTTTTCCAACTAGCTGGCTGGAACTTTATATTTATTTCGCATCTGATCTTTCACTTGTATTTATCCATTCAGGACAAACGTGAAGAAGGGTTCCCAAAAGGCCTTGAAAATCCTATTGGGAAGAAGTTGTTGTTGAAACTAAAACTTAATGAATTTAACAAAAAGTACCCAGGATCTAGCATAAGTGCAACTGAATTCACTGTCTGTGAGGACCTCCTTAATGAGTTCAATGCTGTAACCGCAGAGGTTCTAATGAGTTTCTGTTTATCCTTAGTAACCATCAATAGCAAGCATTATTTCCTCTACTTAATTATGTTAATAACTTCCATTCACAGGCTCATGGACTCTCTGAGATTCAGACAGAACAGGTTTCATTCTTCTCCTTCTATATATATCTTCCCATGTATCACATCTTTTTTCCAGTCAGTTACATTGTAACACTTGCAATTATGTCTCTCAACCTAGGGAACAGGATCACAACGTGACATAGCTAGAGAGCAAAAGATGGCTATTGCTGGTACAGACATACAACCATCCAATCCAGTTGTCAATGATGCTATAGATGTGGAGGATGACACACTTGCTGCAATTTCCCAACAATTAACACAAGGCCCTACAAAACCAAAACGCAAAAGCTACAGAAAAATAAATTCTCAAGTGTCTGAATCTGCTATAGAGGGACAAACATCAAGCAACCCTAATTATGATGGGAGGCTCATTAAGACTATCAAGCAAGAAAAATAGTCGACCCTCCTGGAAACATGCTTCATTAGCATCTTCCCTGCCTCCACTTATGTCATTTAGTTCACTTTATGTTTCCTCCTGTCGTCTATAGCTTATTAGGTTGATGTCTCAGATCACCTTGCATTTTACTTGTCCCATCGCATTAGTACTATAGTTATGTTGTATTGGTTGACCCTTCAGTTTAATTTCACTCCTCCTTATGTACACAAGCATTGTTTTTTCAGTTCCATCATTAAAATTAGCAGTTACTTCAAACCTGTGCCTTTTATTTTATTTGTTTCTTGCAAATGTCATCTTATAAAATATTGTTACACAGACGTGGATGAAGCACATATGATATCCAATATAGTCACATTATCTTTGAGATTACTTTTGCCCATGGTTGTGAAAAAACAATCCCGAGTTCATTGTTTGAAAATATGATGACAACAGCAATGAATTAAACTATATAGCAAAAAAAATTTATGACTTAATGATGACAAATTATTCACCCAACCTTTCGATTGTTCCTCATCCCAAGTGAACTCTTATATGGAAAATTAAAATAAGGGCTCACATATCACTTACTTACATGTACTCCTTCTTCTTGAGATAACAGATGTTTTTTTTTTTTACACCTTCCGTTAGCCCGCTTCATTACTTCCATTTCCTGCAATTTTCCATTTATTCATCTGCTATAATGGTTAAAGATTTCCATTTTTTTAAATGCAACATATTAAAATCATTTATGATTCTTATTTGCCCTTATAACTGAAAAGAACAATACAATAAAGGTCCAGACATACCAGTTTCTATTTGTACCCTTTACATTATTTTATTTTAATTTTAATTATATACAATGACAGCTCACAAAAAGTGCAAAAAATCAGCACATTTGGTCAAATGGTCCTCCTTTTCCTGTCCACTCAACGTCTGCAATTATAACATTGTTTGTCTCATATGTTAAAGATTCTCTTTCCTAAACATGTCATGTATCGCACTTTATAAATGTAGCAAGCAACAATAACGTGATGTGCTGACCTCACATATAAATCCACAGCATATGCTAACCTCACGCTTCAACCATCCTTACCTTTTGAATTCCCCGACCACAACAACATATCTTTAGTTCGCCCTAAATTCATCTCCTACACATGGATAAAGGTTTCATACATATACTTATGTTATTTCTTCACTGCCATTACTTATGTCATGTGCCAATAATGTTTTCACCTTACCAACAGAAAACACAACCGATGCTTTGGATTTTAACACTGAACTGAAGAGCGCTAGATTACAAGGGTTACAACAAAGTGAAGATGATGCCTTTCCGCTTAGGAAGAAGAATACTCCATTTCCAGAACAGAATCAAGATTGTAGTATGCAAAACACATTTCCCCAGTACACACAACCAGGTATGTATGCCATTAACCTTACCAATAATTTGACGTGTTATTGAGGAGATAACCAAGCTTGCTTAACATTCCCTACTTTTTTTATCTCACATAAAATAGAAATCCTTCCCTACCTATTACATTAGATTGGGTCAACCTTATGTAAATTTAGTAAATCATCAATTTATTAATTGCAAAGGAAAGAAAAAAACTTTAGGACATAGTTTGAGCAATTTCTATTCAATCTATTCTATATATTTCATTAAAAATTAAAGGGAGATATGAACATGATTCTTTTCACGTAATTGACTCACATGATCATGTTGAGTTCATGAATTCATAAATAAAACTGTTCATACTTTTTGCAAGATTATTAAAAACAAAATGCCTATAAAAACCTATTAAAGTGGACTTATGTGGCCGCAAAACCTGCTCCACAATTCCCCATATTAAATTTTATTGTCCATGCATTGGAGTCACATTTTTGGGTGAGTGTAACTATGTTTTAATTGTGTGTAACATATCTTTAACTATGTAAAATGTAAAATTAATTTTGAAAGTTTGGCTATAGTATCTAATAGATTGCATATTGCTTGAAAACAGCTCAACACAAGCTATTAAATGAATTTTAAGTATTTTTAAAAATAAATTTTCTGATAGAAGATTTTTTAGTATTTTTCCTTATCATCATCGTCATCATTATTTACTACTTCATATGATTTTTATCGTCATCATTATTTACTACTCCCTATGATTTTTAATTTAAGGTATACTTTAATAAAAAAAATTAAATAGTGAACTAGATTTTATAGTAAAAATTGAATAGAGTAATCGGCTTATCAAATTGCTAATTGAAGAGATTATTGGACCCATGCGGGCTGCATGAAGATATTATCGTATAAAAAGAAATTAGTGATTAAATGGGATGTCTTTTTTCATTATTCCTCTTCAAACAAGAAACCAGTATGCGTGTATGACATTCCATATTGAGTAGTAAAATATATTTTATATTTTATATAAACTGTGGGGCCTTTTTAGTAGATAGATGCGTATATTTTGCTATAAGAGGAAAAGTAACAATCACCAAATTGAATCAACTTTAGAGTGTTGGTCAAGTGTAGTTTGAATGAATGAAGCAACAAGAAAAAAAAAATTAATGACTGAAGTTACATAGGTCAGCATGAGTGTGAGAATATTGATTCTTATACCAGTTTTTTCTCTACGTTGTATATGACCCAACAGTTATTTGTTATATCTTTGAGTGATGGAGTGGTTTTTAATTATATTTATTGTATTTATTGCCTCTCTCACTTATCTTCTTCATAAATAAAAGTATAGTAAAAAAATACTTATTTATTACTTTTAAATAATTTTAAATATTTTCTTGGTAAACTTAAAATCAGTTGTTTAAAACTTCTATTTAGAAACAGGGGGAATATAATTTTTTTTTCAGGATCTTATTATCATTTTCCTTTATAATTATGTTAGTAATGATTGACTAAGGCATTATTTATTTATTTTTCAACACAAACACTTTGTTTTTTATAAACTATGTAAGAGATTTTAAAAAACGAAATGTTTATGAAATATCAAAAGTATTATAATTGCTTGGGATAGTAGAATAAAATGAACAAAATATGTTGATAAAGCCATAAAAGACAATAAGATCTTGAAAGCGAACACATTAACATTTGTCATAATTAGTCTATACTGTTATCATTATAAGGACTATCACTACAAAACAATTAACATTTATTAAAATCGGTGCCTTTCCATGGTTTTCATATTATTGACTGTTGCTGATGTTATACAATTGTATCATATACTATACCTCATTCAACCTACATGTTCAACTTCAAACAATTTTCCCCCTGCCATGCTAAACATTTCATATGCTATTTATCTGTTACTATGGTCATATTTTGACGCGTTATTATGCCTTTCAAAAAGGAATCCCACAAGAAGCTCATTATAGGAATATTGCATTCAACTTTGAGTGTGAAAATTCCCAATAAATTGAGACGGACAGCAGCAATGATGACTCTGATGAAGGTTTGTGTCATTCTTTTCCATTAATCAAATTCCATGACCATAATTATGGTACATAAATTATTATCTACATCCTTAAATGGGGCTTTTGTTTTATCATAATGCTGTTTCTACTAATCGGTGACCATATTATATGATGCCGAAGACATTGCAGTCCAGCGTGCACAGCCAAGTTACCAGAACAACTTAATTAACGTAGATGACGAAATTGTTTACCTAGGTATAGCCAGATTCTTTTATTATCCATTCTAACCGTACGACTCACCAAACTCAGTACTAAACCTAACTCTTTGCTTCCTATCCATACAATGTCAGATAAAGGCGATGCAATTCATATATGCAAGTATTGTCATGCAAAGCTTTGGTTTAATGAAAGAGTAAATAAGCATGGGAATAGCAGAACTGCTGATACATTCTCACGTTGTTGCTTGAAAGGGAAAGTTGTCCTCCCAATATTAGAAATACCTCCTCCACTATGGCAAACCTTATTTTTTAATAAGAAATCAACTTTTTCCCGGAATTTCAATGCAAACATCAGGCAATACAACAACATGTTCTCTTTCACCTCAATGGGAGGTAAAATTGATCATACAATCAACTCTGGTGGTGGACCGTATACATTTGTGCTATCAGGGGTAAACTATCACAACATGGGTGCCTTAATTCCTCCAGACGGTGCAAGACCAGTGTATTCTCAACTGTATATTCATGACACTGATAATGAAGTTTCCAATCGAATTGTAGCTGTAAGGTACTACATTTTAGCTACCTCAACTGTGTTAACGAAATTTCCCTATATATTATACTTGCTTCCCTTCCTAACTGGTTTTATTCCCATGCAGCAAACACCAAAAAGAAGATTCAATAGACCCACTTATTGTTCAACAAATCAAGAATCAATTGGATGATATCAATCCCTTTGTCAAACAATTCCGTTTGGCATCAACATTTCTATCCACACCCACCCCAAGTCCATTAAAAATGTGTTTGATTGGGAGTAGAGAGCATGATGGACGAACATACAATTTACCGTCCGCCTCAGAAGTTGATGCCTTAATTGTGGGTGACATTGATCTTCAGTTCAGTGTGCGAGATATCATTTTGGAAACACACACAGGCAATATTCAAAGAATCAACGAATTGCATCCCGCTTATTTGCCTCTGCAATATCCTTTACTTTTTCCTTATGGTGAAGATGGTTATAGAGATGATGTTCAACACAGAGAAGAAACCTTAACTGTAACAAAGACACGTAAAAGAGTCAGCATTCGAGAATTCCTTTGTTACAGATTAATGGTTAGGCAAAATGAAATGTCCACATTACAACATGCGTCACGATTGCTCCAACAGTTCATTGTTGATGGGTACACAATGATGGAATCACAGAGGTTATTGTGGATTAGGACGCACCAAAAAGACCTTCGAGCGGACTTATATCAAGGCTTATCAGACGCAGTGATTAGTGGAGAGCGAGATGCTTCCTCAATTGGCAAGCGGATCATTCTCCCTGCATCATTCACTGGAGGAGCTAGATATATGATACGAAATTACCAAGATGCAATGGCTATATGCAAAGCAATTGGTTATCCCGACCTTTTCATCACATTCACTTGTAATCCAGCCTGGCCTGAAATACAACGATATTGCGATGGTGCGAGTCTACAACCCTCCGACTGCCCACACCTACTATCTAGGATTTTTGAGCTAAAGTTGAGGACATTAATGAATACTTTAAAAAGAAAAAATATATTTGGTAGAATTCGTGCAGGTATAGTGCTTTATATTATATTATATACAACTTATCTTCGTCATCATATTTCCTTTAAAAATATAGAACATGTTCTATCATTCATCTAACCCTCAACTTATGTTCTCCATTACACAGAGATTTACACCATTGAGTTCCAAAAAAGGGGTTTACCCCATGCACATATCCTCCTTTTCCTCGATCCAATCGCGAAGCTGTCAGATCCAGAGTCAATTGACAGAATTATTTCAGGGGAAATCCCAGACAAGGAATCTTCACCATTACTTCACGAGTTGGTTAAAAAATTCATGATTCATGGCCCTTGTGGATCAACGAAGCCTAATGCTCCCTGCATGAAAGACAAAAAATGCAGTAAATATTTCCCAAAGAGGTTCAATCAACATACAACAATTGATGATGATGGTTTTCCCACATATCGCCGAAGAAATGATGGCAAAACAATAGAATTAAAGGGTACCCTACTAGACAATCGGTTTGTTGTGCCGTACAATCCAATGCTTCTCAAACTTTTTCAAGCACACATAAATATTGAGAAGTGCAACCACTCAACTGCTATCAAATACCTATTCAAATATATCAGCAAAGGGAATGATAGAGTTGTTGTGGGATTATTTGATGACAGCAAAGACATAAATGGCACCAAATTAATAGATGAGATACAACAATATTATAATTGCCGATATGTTTCAGCATGCGAAGCAAGTTGGCGAATTTTTGGCTTTGATATTCATCATAGGTACCCTGAGTTGAAAGACTGAGCTTCCATCTACCAAATCAACAATTTGTTGTTTACACAAATACGGAGGATGTGTCAGAATTGATGGATAAACCAAGAGTATGTGAATCACAGTTCCTATCATGGATGATGATTAATGCTGATGATACTTTTGCAGCAACTCTGACCTACTCTGAATTCCCAAATCATTATGTTTACAAGAAAGACAAAAGGATGTGGAAAATACGCGAAAGAGGCTTTGCTGTTGGTAGAATGGCTCATGTGTCACCATCAGCTGGAGAACTATATTACTTGCGAATCATGCTCACACAAGTTCGTGGACCCTCTTCCTTTGATCAAATCAGAACAGTTGCTGGTGTTACATATAAAACCTTCAAGGAGGCATGCTTCGCACGGGGCTTATTAGATGATGATAGGGAATACGTTGCTGCAATTAAAGAAGCAGCTTATTGGGCTTCAGGCCATTCCTTAAGGAAGCTATTTGTGACAATGTTGCTGTGTGGTTCTATCCAGAGGCCTGATTACGTTTGGGCAGAAACATCACATCTCCTTTCAGAAGGTATATTATACATACCACGGCGTGATGAAGTTAACTCAGGTCAGTATGATGATTAATCATTTCACTTCCATAGTTGATCCAAATTGTTATATAATTCAAACATATGTTATGGCCCTGCCCCTTTCATCTAAGTTTATTGTTTTTTCATTTCATAGGAGTGGACATCCCGTTATCTATAAAGGAACAAGCTACCCTTAAAGAGATTGATAAACTTCTTCGTTCTAATAGAAAGAGTTTACATGACTTCAACACACTTCCAATTCCATTTGAAGTACCCACCATTGATGTTACCAACCACTTGATCTTACAAGAGTTGGCGTACGACAGAGAAGAACTAAAATCACAAGCAGAGAGTTTGTTGTCCGCTCTGAATGCCGATCAAAAGTATGTTTATGAAAACGTCATGTCAGCATTATATTTACAACATGGAGGATTCTTCTTCGTATATGGATATGGTGGGACAGGGAAAACCTTCTTGTGGAATGCATTGGCCTCCACTCTTCGGTCTGAAGGACATATTGTACTAACTGTTGCATCAAGTGGTATAGCAGCAACATTACTGCCCTCAGGACGAACAGCACATTCTTGGTTTGCAATCCCAATACAAGTAACAGAATTTTCAGTTTGTTCCATTTGGCAGAATTCACCATTAGCAAACCTTATCAAGTGCACAAAATTAATAATTTGGGATGAAGCACCTATGGTCCAACGCTACTGCGTCGAAGCTTTTGACAGGACTTTAAGGGACATAATGCACTCTAATCAACCTTTTGGGGGAAAATGCATTATCATGGGTGGTGATTTCAGGCAAATTCTCCCTGTGATTCCTAAGGGTACTAGGGCATCAATTGTTAACGCTTGCATAAGTTCCTCTCATTTATGGCAACACTGCAAAATTTTCCGGTTGACGAAAAACATGCGTTTGGATCAATCAAATGACAAAAATGAGAAAAACAGAATTGAATGGTTCTCAAGATGGTTACTAGATGTTGGCGACGGAAAGTTAGGTGATGCAACAGACGGTGTTGCAGATATTGAGATCCCAAAGGAAATGCTGGTTGAAAGTTGTAATGATCCAATAAATGCAATTATTCATTCAACATATGCTAATTTACTTGACAACCTAAATTCCAACGAGTACTTCAATGCCAGAGCGATACTTGCACCAACAATTGAAATGGTTACAAAGATCAATGATCACATGTGTTCGTTACTGCCAGGTGAAGAACATGAATTCTTGAGTTGTGACACCGTTTGCAAGTCAACCGCCGATGCTGACTCATTTGACAACTTATACACAACTGAATTCTTGAACACCATCACATCATCCGGTTTGGCACCACATAAGCTTGTATTGAAAATAGGAGCACTCATAATGCTTTTGCGAAACATTGATCAAGCAACAGGTTTGTGCAATGGAACACGTCTTCGTGTTACTATGTTGGGGCAGAAGGTGATTGAGGCAATAACACTAAATGGTTCAAGACCAAACAAGAAGGTACTCATACATCGAATGGATTTGAATCCTTCTGAGTCTCGATGGCCATTCCGCATGCAACGGAGGCAATTCCCAATTACACTTTCATTTGCCATGACTATCAACAAAAGTCAAGGGCAATCTTTGCGTCATGTCGGCTTGTATTTGTTGAAACCGGTTTTCACCCATGGACAATTATATGTTGCATTGTCTAGAGTGAAATGCATGCATGGCCTAAAGATTGTTCTAGGTGTAGATGAGTATGGGTCAACAACCAGAACAAAGAATGTTGTGTACAAGGAAGTCTTTCAAAATGTTGATCCCTAGGTTGTGCATTTTTTTGTTTAACAAGTAACCTATCTTCATGTATTGAATCACGATGCCACAAGGTATGTTTAAACATATGTTTCATATCGATCGCACGTGGGGTGATCTAATAATATTATGGACTTCTACAATCAATGTAAATGTTTGACAATTATAGTGATGCTTAGAAAACAACATTCCCTTCATTAAGATAACAAAAAAAAAGTGAGAGTATTAAAAATTTCCAGTAATTTATTCTCTCCGTGCAACGCACGGGGAGGACATGCTCGTTCTTTAAGAATATATAACAGATATCAATAAAAATTGTCATATATAAGAAAGCATGATTTCAAAAAAAATCATTTCACAATACTTCACAGTCTTTCACAAAGAACTGTTATATATTTTTTAAGATTACTTAATAATTAAAAATGATAATCGTTATATATAAGAAGGCAGGATTCTAAAAAATGTCAAATGAAAGAAGGCAGGATTCTAAAAAATGTCAAATATAAGAAGGCAGGATTCTATAAAAAATTATTTGACAATACATTACGATTCTTCACAAAAAATAATTAAGTATTATTTAATATAAAAAGGTGGGATTCTAAAAAAAAAATATTTAACAATATTTTACAGTTCTTTATAAAGATCCGTTAAGCATCCTATAAATAAAAAATTATTTCACAACTCAGTACGTTCTTCACAAAGAACCGATGAGTAATTTAATAATATATTAATATATTTTTTATTGATATATTAATTAATATTATGGACAATACATTATTATTCTTCACAAAGAACAGTTAAGTATTCTTTCATCTAAAAAGATGGGATTATAAAAAAAATATCAAATATAAAGAAGCAAGATGCTAAAAAAAAATTATGACACGACTCTTTTAACTCATTCTTAAACGTTTTTTTAGCTTTTTTAGTATATCTCATACTCTTCTTTCCATGAGTTTTTTCGTGCCAATGTAGATTCGGTCCTCCACCACTAACATGAATGTTCACTTTGCAGGCTGCAGTTCCATCCTCTCGTGATTCTTCCTTAATGCTCTGTTTGGTTTGAGGGGGATGGGAGGGAGGGGAGGGATTTTGCTCCCCTCCCCTTGATTGGTAATGGACAAAATTTAGGAGGGAGGGGAAAATTTTTTTAAAATTTTCCCCTCCCTCCCCCAAAATTCATTCCCCCCCAAATCGGACGGATTCAGAGGGGAGGACAAAATTTTATACCTAATGGGACTAAAATACCCATGCTATTTTCATGAAAACCCAAAACTGCCCTCGTTTGTTTTTAATCCCAACAGAGGCTCAGAACTTCTCATGCTCGACCGAAAGCAGCGCATGATCCCAACTGTGTAAACGGGTTTGGTCTTCTGATTTTTTTTTAAAGTTGTTGCCCACTTTTTTTTAATCCCACTTTTTGATGAATTAGCTTAGCACGGTCTTATCCTCTGTTCTAGCTAAAATATTTTATGAAGGTTTATACATAAAAGATGAGATCGCATCCTTTCATTCTAGATTTAAAATGTGCTGTTCAGATGCAGTCCATTTTTTTTTTGCATGTCATGTGATTGCCATTTCAATTACAATTTAGGGTATAAAAATTTTATTGATACTTAAACTTAATTATAGATTTAATAGAGTTTGGATAAAATCACTTATAATATGATTGTCCATGTGAAAATTGTCCATATCAAACTAATTTCCCTCCTCTCCCCTCCTGAACCAAACAAGGTAACATTAAAATCCCTCCTCTCCCCTTCCTTTTAACAAGGGTAAAATTGTCTATGTCAAAAACATTTCCCTCCCCTCCCCTCCTGAACCAAACAAAGTAATATTAAAATCCCTCCCTTCCCCTCCCTTTTAATCAATCCAAACAAGGTAATATTAAAATCCCTCTTATCCCCTCCCATCCCCTCCCCTCCATTAAAATCCCTCACATCCCCTCCCCTCCGTCGAACCAAACAAAGCCTAAGTAAACTTTTATTTTTTTTTTCAATTAATGTTTTCAGTTTTATTTTATTTTTTAACAAGAGCTCATTAATTGAAGCTCAAGTCGGCAGTGGCAGATTATCTAAAAAGAAGATCACATAAAAATACGCAAAAGAGAATATGTTCCATAACAACAAATACACAAAAGAATGAAACTAAAAATGAAAATCTGAGTTTTAATGTCCTTCCGTCCCCTGAAAAACCGTGGAAAAGGAAAACTTAGCTTGAAACCAAATATATTGTCCTTCCCAGCTCCAAATGATCCAGATGGGGCCTATGATCATATTATACATCTTCTACTCCTCCAACCTTTTCCTCTTTCAGAATTAGGATCGAGAATTTTCCTCCTCTAGTCATTAGTGTGGAATTTAATTAGAAAATTGATTTTAATCCTAAATGTAAGACATATTTTCTATATTTATCAATCTTTTTTTAATTTGCCTCTATTGATATATCCTCAACAATAAATCAAGTAACTAAATGGTTGTTTGGTATGAGAGATATGGGAGGGGAATGAAAATTTTTATTGCGTTGAATTTTTAAACAATTAGCAAACCGGGATTGCAAAATTTTAATGAAGAGAATATGTAAAACAAAATATTAAAAAAAATTAATTGAAATCTTTAACTCCATTTCTTTGATTTTTTTTAAATCTAACCCACAAAAAATTCCCTTCCCCTTCAAATCTCTCATACTAAACAATAAGAGAAAAATGTAAGGAATTAAGGACTATAGTTATGGTGTTTTAGAAATATATATATATATATATATCATATTAACTAACTCAACTAACTTTAAAATAAAATGTTGTACAAGAGTCAACTTCTCACCCAAAAGAAAAGGGTTGACATAGGTCCTACCTCATAAGCCACCAAAAACTCTAAGTTTAATCACCTCTGGCAAGAAAAAATAGTTTATTGTATTCATTGATAATCTTTGTAAATGAAATTAGCTCATTTTCATTATTGTTTAGCGATTTAACACTTAATTTTATCAAATTACGTAAATATATCTTCTATTAATAATCAGTTATGATCTGTTGCTTGTAGGGGTGTTCAACGGAGGGCAATTCCGTCCCATCTCCTATCCCAAAAGTGTCTCGGTTCCAAACATGTCTGAACTAATTAAGGAAAATAAACACGATTTTGCAAATATACCATATCAATACCCTTCTGCCTCTCCTCCAATTCTAACTCGCCATGTTAGCGTCACCTGCCTCTTTTCCTTCCTCAAATCACGTCCAGATTCCATCAACTGAAAGGTTGCTTCACCCTGCTCTGCTTGCATTTTCTCTTCTCGTGGTGGACGCGCACATGTAACCCACAAGATCGATCTCTCTCTCTCTCTCCCTCCCCTGCTTCGTCTTCTTCTTCAACTGTGACCTGAAGTTCTGGTTTTTTTCTCCTAGTTTCCTCAGCCGAGCCTAGAGGTAAATTAGTTTCTACTATGATTTTTTGGCTGCTAAGAAAATATTCAGTGATCAGTTAAACATTAAGATTTGGGAAGGAGAAGAAGAGGGAGGTGATGTGCGGCTCTATTCTAGAGTGAAAATGGCATCGTAGGGGGTATAGAGGAGAGACAGCAGAGACAGTGAGTGGAACAGAGAAGCCAGACCTTAACTTGAGTATTCATGGGAAGTATATATATATATAACTATTAACTCCTACTCCTGGTGGAGTAATGACGTGTTCTGAAGATCTTCTCCAAGAAGCGACTTGTGCCTATGGTTATGATTCCAAAAGCCGAGAATCTTCAGTATCTGGTTGATTTGGTCAGGAATGGGAAGCTTAAGATTGCAATAGACTCCAAATATCCTCTTTCAAAGGTTGAAGATGCCTGGGCCAAGATTATGGCTGGTCATGCTACCTGGAAGATCATTGTGGAGTACTAGATGTGCATTATGTCACAAAAACTATAGTGCAAGAATCACGTCTGATGTGATTTCAGGTGTCTTCAAGTTTTAGAAATAAATTTGCATGTTTAAATTTACCTCTGAATCAATTGCAAAATCTTACAATGGGATCATTGCATGAGACTGTTGGGGCTGGCTATGAATCAATTCGGATGGCAGAAATTTTGGGGTTAACTAGATTCCATGATTTCACTGAAATTATGAATTGATCTGACAATCCCCAGCGAATGAACTCTCATGTTGTGTGCATGGATTTTTTCCCTAAAATATATGCATTTTAAATAAGAAAATAAAATTTTCAATTTCACCATCATATTTTTTATTTTAAAAATGACTTCTGCAGAAATTATGTTTCCAGCAAAACTATACCATCCATCAGTATTGTACAAACTGTAAACAAGAGATGCCAACAGGAGCTGTATATTGGAATTCAACATCAAAATCAAATGGATATTCAAGAAAAACTCAGCATTTAACATAAGTTCAGAAGAATTTATAGCACTACCTAGCACATAATGCTACATACAATCAATCAAATTCGTCGCTTCTTTGGGCGCCGGCAGCCATTATGGGGAATTCGAGTGGCATCTTCGACACATACAATTGGAGATCTACCTGATCGAGAATTAGTAAAGCCCTCTCTCCAGCTCTCTATTGCTTGCCTCTTCTTCTTAAAGTAAGTAAACCCTTTCACTTTAATAACAACAGATTTCAATCCCAACACCCTAGACCTTCTTCCAACTTCTTCAGCTGTAGCTTCAGCAGCATACCTGGCAAGCTTTTGCCCTCCTTTCATGTCTTTCAAACACCCCACTGAGGACTTAAGTTTTACATTTCCTTTGGAATCCGTCACAGTAACAAAGGTATTGTTGCGCAACAGCTTTATGTGAACAACATCATGTTCATGATCTAAATTATACCCAGAGAATTCAGCACCCCCCACATTCTTTCCATCTGTCTCTATAATTCTTCTCACAAAGTCCATAGGCGTGGAACTCGTCTTTGTCTCAGAATTAGTCTGGCTAAGGGGGTTTACACTTCTTTGATAGTCTGGATTAAAACCCTGGGAAGGGTTAACATTACTGTTCAAAGTGTTCCACCCTGAACTCATGCTTGAAAATCCTCTAGCATGAAGTTCTGCGGTTTCAAAAGATCAAGTAACCCCCATCAGCCAATCACGTGAAAAACAAACTTAAGTTGTGGATAGATTATTCACTAGCAAAACAACATTGAGTGTGTAACAAACTCTCTGTTTTACCTAATTTCACACTTTTAGAAATCTAATTTAACCACTATATAAAGGTAAATTGAATGTACTAAGAAGAATGAAAACTTGAACAGATTCGAGACACAATTTAAACATCATGACACTACTCAATATATAACTTTTCCCGCAAAGAAAATATGGTGCTTAGAAGTAATTTGAAGTGTTGTGTCATATTGGAGGCAAAACCATCTATGGTTCATAGAGGTTAATCTCAAATAGTTCAATCCAGAATTGAAGCAGCCAATTTTTTGATCAAGAATTTAAACAGCCAATTCAGGCAAATGAAAAATATAAAGGTACAATAAAAAAATCGACGAGTATAACACTATCCTCCCAAAACCCTGTCCTCATTTCAAACACTTTCCAGACATCAATAATACCAACTAAAAGGCAATACTAAAATGTTTGTTACCAAGTCTACAAATTTCTACGTTATAACCTTATCCCGTGCTCCCAAAATAAAAATCACCTCCTCACAAGTGCCATCACTCAAAAGAAAACAGAAGGTAAGCTCCTCGACGTGTGAGGTCCAGCTATTAACGTAAAAACCAACTCGTAAATTTTCTTATATTCCAATAATTTTTCATTTCCTCAACTTCTCGGCAGTCACATAGGGTAACTTTCAACTAATCTATACAAGTTTCAAAGTTAACGTCGACAGTTGCTCACAGAACATTTGCTATAAACTGAACAGGAATAAAAAAAATTACCATTTCTTTGCGGCAACCCTGAGAAGCACTTGTACAAGCTTGCAGATTCCGAGGATCCTTGAGATCTCAGAGTTCCTGAACTGACCAAGCCTCGAACTGAACGACTGGCCTCGAAAAGAGAAGGAAGAGACGAAGCAGAAGAGGATCGATTAGCATGGCGAACGATAGAGAGAAAACGGTGCATGTTCCTTCTAGGGTTGCTTGTGTCACTGATTTGATTCTTCACTGTTGTGACCCTGAGCATTTCCCTGGAACATGATCGTTCACGAAATGAGGTCCTTGAGACCGTGATGGGGCTCCGACATTCTTTTGGGTGTTTCTATGGCCCACTAAAGCCTATCTGGGTTATTGGGTTGGGCTTTACTGGGCCAAAACAAAAACCAAGGAAAACGAGCTTCCAAACCAAACCCAAGAATACGGAAAGGAATCCTCTCCTTACCCGTCCCCTCCATTACCCTCCTCTACTCTTTATCACCCATTGGATCTAAAATTCAAAGGTCCAGATTTGATATTCTATAAAAACATATATTATTATATTTATTATTTCAGATAGAAATAAAAAAATAAATTTAAATTGAAAAAATTCCACCTGAACTATTAACGTGAAAAAGTAGAAAAAATTACTTTATAATAATAGTCTCCAGGAGTGAACTGTTCAGATAAAATTTTACCACCTTAAATTTATTTATCTCTTTTTATCTAAAAGTATGATAATATATATTTTCATAAAATGTTAAATCATGGCCATTGAATTTTTTATCTAAAGATAATGAAGAGTAGGGGAGGATAATGGAGGGAAAAAGGAGGGAAAGGATAAAGGAGGGATTCATTTCCCAAGAAAATCCGCTTCCTAGATACAATCTCTTTGCTAGTTTGAGAACTTTTAGAAAGTGTTTTTTTAAACATTTTAATTGAAGTTCTAGTTTTATCCGTGCTATCGCTCTTTTATATTTTCAAACTTTATTCTCCCTCTATTAAAATTTTTGTCTTATTGTCACCAACCAAGAAAATAGAATACCTCCTCTCTTGCTAACCTAGCATATACATAGGTATATATTGCCTCTCTAAATGCATCTCTATCACAATATCTTGGTTTATCTTTTTTTTTTTATCAATTATCATATAATATAGATATATTATATTGATATTTTGTTCTCACTTAAATCTTATAATATCTACTATAAAATAAATTAGAATATGAACATATTTTATATCAAAATATCCTTCTATCCTATAATTAATTAAAGGATAAAAAATATATAAAAGATAATAAAATAAGTTTAAAATATTACTAAATTGAATCAAAAATATCTCACAATCTACACTTATTTAATTATAAAATATATATATTTATCAAATGATAAGGTCTAATGATAAGCATTAAACTTCCTTAATCCCTTCAAGTAAATCAACTACATCTTAAGTTTAGGATCAAAGTTAGTATTAAGAGAATAAAGAATATAATAAAACAAGCAAAATAATTAAATTTAAATTTGTCCCTGACAAAGATTATTTAAGAACTATTAATTCCCATCTAAAGATCAAAATCAAACGCAAATGCCAATGAATTTTGATTCTGCAGATGCACAAGAACCAATAGAACTAACATTTCTCGTATTATAATTGATACAAATTCAAGTGAGATACTCCATATCTTACTCCAAAATAATACATCAAAGCACCCAAGTAAGATATTCCATTTCTTACACAAAATATTGATTAAATTATTCATATTCCGTCACCAAAATAATATGCTATGCTATTATTTGGCGGATCACATCAACTTTAGCCTCTTGAGGCATGGCATAAAATCCAATAAGTATGCTATCATCAGAAATCATCTTAATACAAGCTGAAGCACGCTCTTGGTCCGTAAGTTCTTCAACCTTCATAAGTTCAACATAAAGAGACTTCTTCATGTCATCCAAACGCTTCTCACGTTCAACTCTGTCTATGTGCATTTGCAGATGCTCACTTGCCTCCATTAAGCCTTTCGATAATTTATGATCTAACTCCCCCATGGCTTTGAGTAGCAAGTCATCACGATCATTGCTGTTTTGCTTTTGCTTTTTGTTACTGGAACTTACACAAGATAGTGTGCGATCAATAATAAAAATCAATCTCAATTAATCCAGATAATACAAATACGCTCCTGATTCATGATATTAATGCTGTAACAGAGAAAATTAAGCAATAAATGGGAACAAAAGTATTTAGAACAAAAGAAATCCGGTACATATTACTATAAAGAGTGTGTGTATATCTAATTACCAAGGTACTAAAAACCGGACCAGACACTGAACCGACCGAAGTACTAGGTTAAGGGTCAGTGGTTCAGACTGGGGTTAACCTGAGGATCAGACCAGAGTTAATTAAAAATATATATATATAATTTAAATATTCATCCATGCCATTTTAAAAAGGGGAAATCCCTTTGAAAGCCTTTTGAAATACCCAAATCTTAATTTGAGCTGCTAAATTTAAGAAATTATTAATCAAGCCATATTTCCCAAAGCAAGATTTACAAATTTTGTCAATTTACCCAGAAGCCCTTCAATTATTAGAAAAAGAGACTACTAGTCGCTAGTCTCTTGAACACAAAGGAAAGATTGTGGATACAGTTGTACAGAATCTTCACATGTAAATTGATTGCAAATTCTTTTATTGAAATTGAATCGTCAGTTATACTTTGATATGCAAAGAAATCTTGTTTGTGGCAACTTAAAATGGGAGAATGATATATAAAGAATTTTGCAATTAGAAAATCTCAAATCAAGTATTTTTTATAAAATAATTTATGAATTGTTTATTAAGTCTCGTCATCACTTTATCAATTATTGGTAATAAATCTGATTTGGGATTTTACAATTTTAAAATTTTTTTTAATCATTTTCCCAATTAAAAATCTTCTTATACTTTATTTTTTGATATCCTCATCCTCTGCTGCACAACACAGTACTCGCTCCAATAACTTTATTTTTCTTCTACTCAATTACTCCTACTAATAACCAGTCATTAAAAATTCTTTTGTTTTTTCTTTCCCAGCAACACAGATGCAAACATTGGAAAGGCTCGAGCTGCCAAGTGAGTTTTGACTCTATAGAGAAACCAGTTTTGATTCTGAAATATTTAAACAAATCTTTCAGGGATGCAGAACCACTTAGCGTAAAAACGTAGTAACAAAGAATATTTTAGGGAGAACCGCTAATAAATACATTTTTAACAAATTAATTACTGAATGCTACCATAAAAGATATTTTGCACATAATGGAAAATTGTTTGCACATTTATATGAAAATTTTTTACACAAACGGAAAATAGTTTGTACAAAACGGAAGATCGCTTACGTACATGGAAAATCGCTTGTACGCTTTGTAGCAATCAGCAATTAATTTGTCCCAAAGATATTTTTAGGCAATTCTCCCAATATTTTAACTTCAATTCATTTTGCTTAATGCAAAAATGTGATTGGGGATTACAGAACACCAATTCAAAATGAAGAGAATTATAACTGCAACTATTACGGTTTACGCAGTAACAAAGTGCACTGACTCCATTTTAGACTACAAATATAGTAATAAATTTTAATTTTATATATTTCACCAAAAACAAATTTAATTGTATTTTATTGTATATACTGGAAGATTGGCACATATCAATTATCTGGAATTAGGTGAAACAAAGACAACCCTGAGTTATGGGAGGCCTTCCTTTGTGTTTGCATTCAACTGTTGAAACAACAGCAAAATATATTTTCAAGGAGCACAACGAACTTGAAATTTCAAATTTATCTACAATTAAATTGATTCTCGTCATCAAAGAAATTTCCTCCAGAAAAATGATATTGCTTGTTCACAAAAATAGCGTCATTGATGTTCACCCGAGTAACACTAAAACTGCACCGAGGAGAATTTGAAGGGATAAAGAATATTAGGAGAGAAAACTTACAAAAATAATAGTAAATTTTTTTATCATTTTAGAAAGTTTTCATTCTTAGTATTCCTTTCCCCCTATTTTCTCTTCATTTTTCTCTCAATCCAAACATATGATTAATCGCCTCACCATTTTTGGGCTCATTAGAGTAATTAGCGACTATAAATCCAGAATTCGAGTTCGATGCAATGGTAATGCAATGCAACATTAATTACAGGGCTAATATTTGGTTTGATTTTTAAGCAAGATGCAATGAGTTATTATATTAACAATTATTTAAAATTAATATATCAGGCAAAGTCTATTTTACCCTTAATATAATTTTTATAAAAAAATTGTTAAGAGTCATTGGTGGAGGTGGCAGAGGTAGCGGTGGAGGAGGAGGAGGTGGCGGCGGCCACGACAGTGGGTGTGACGGCGGCCGCGGCGATGCAGGAGGAGGAGGTGGTGGCGGCGACAGTGGGTGTGACGGCGGCTGTGGAGGAAGAGGTGGTGGTGGCTACTGCTGTGGAGGAAGAGGAGGTGGCGGCAACGACAGTGGGTGTGACAGTGGCGGTGGAGGAGGAAGAGGTGGTGCGAGCGACAGTGAAGGAGGAGGTGGTAGTAACGGTGGAGGAGGCGGCGGCGGCGGCGGGGTGTGAGTATGGCGACGGCGGAGGAGGTGGTGGTGGCTACGGCAGAGGAGGAGGAGGAAGTGGCAGCAGCTGCCGCAGTGGGTGTGACAGCGACAGTGGAGGAGGTGGTAGCGGTGGTGGCAATGGTGGGTATGACAACGGTAGTAGAGGAGGTGGTGACAGTAGCGGTGGAGGAGGAGGAGGAGGTGGCGGCGAAAGAGGAGGAGGTGGCCGCGGCGGCAGAGGTGGAGGCAACGACCACGAGTGTGACGTCGGGGTGGAAGAGAAGGTAGTGGAGGCAACAACAATGGTGGGGGTGGCGGCGGCGGCAGCAGTGGCGAAGGAGGAAGTAGTGGCTGCGGCAAGGGTGGCGGAGGAGGAGGTGGCAGCGGGTCGAGGTGACGATGGTGGCGGTTGTGGTGCCATGTGCCAAGTAAAACAAAGACATGTGAAACTAAAGAGTAAATTGTACTTTTGTAACCATGCAATAGGATGGTAATGAGGATTCATAGGGGGAGAAGTATGAATGAGGATTACCAATTTTTTAGTAATCATCATTACCATGGTAAACCCTATTACCATGCTAAAGAGCAACCAAACACTCTTCTCTTGGTAATGCAATCATGATTACCATTGCAGATGTGCAATGGGGTTGAACCAAACAGGCTCTAAGTCTAAAGATCTGTAAAGGTTGTTAGTTATTCCATTCCCACAAAAATTCGAAGGGGCTTGCAATTAGTTACTCCGATGGCTCTCATAAAAAGCCGGAATTAGACCAATGGGCACGAACATTGCTTGCCCGTTACAATTTTGAAGGAGAGGAGTGGGGATGGCTGGAGGAGAATGAGACCGGAGATAGAAAATAGAGGGAGAAGGAGAAAAGGGTATATAAGTAAAATCTCGCAATTCATAAATTCTAAATTGGGCTGCTTGACATAATTTAGGATTTGTTAAATTTAGAGGCCTGATTTAGAATTTGCATATTTCAAAAGGCTTTTAATGAAATTTTCCCTTTAAAAAATTACACAAGAGTTTTTTTCCAACCAATAATCCAATATAACCTTCTGAACCTAATACCTATAAAAATATTGTTAAGTACATAAGAATTCTTCTTCAACCAATGCCAAAAATATTCCACTATCCTTTTTAAATTCATTGAAAATTAAAAAATTTCAAGAAAATAATTTTTTTGAAAAAAAACTAAAACGGCGTCATTTTGAGTATAAAAAAGTAAAGTTTTTGTAAAAAAAAAAAGAGGTAACCTATGACTCGGTCGGATTGCATCAGGTCAGAACAGTACCGGTTGCCTAATTGAACCGGACCGGAGAGTTGGCCAATTCACCAAGTTCCAATCCGAACCGGCCAGTCCGGGTTCATAAACCATGCTAATTACAACAGCCCTCATTCATTATAAGTATAATTAATGAGATTTACCTTTGCATATTCATCTCACACTGTATTTGGAGCTATCACGTATAAATTAGAAGGTTGGAAACCACACCAAAGGTTTGAAGGTGTTATGCATATCTTGGAAAGGGAATGGCCCCAGAATGGAAAATTGGAAAGGACATAAACCAGATAAAAAAAAACCCTAAAATAGACCCGAACCACACACATATAAGCATGTTTGTTTCAACTTATAAAAACTTATAAGTTGCTTTTTACGTAAATCGAGACACAACTCCTCTCACATACTTACTTCGTATACCGTAAATCACTATTAAAAAGTAACTTATAAGCAATCGAATCGCTCAACCAAACATACCCTATATATTCTACTTGGGTCGGTGGAGCCATGTCGGGTCAAACCGGGTTACTGAGTTCGACATTTAGCTGGTGCGTGATATGAGATTGAGGTGTGGGCAGTTAACCCACAATAACATGAGCTTTCTGGGAGTGAAAATGGCAAAGGCAGGACGAGATCTTTGGGATTTTAGAGTTTGGATAACCGAGGCTTCTGGGATTATATATTACACCCCAATACAACTTTAGTTATCTAAATCGAGAAAGATTTCATTATAGGAATAATCAAAAAAATAAAACAGGAATCAAGATAAATGTTGAAACTTTACCACCAAAGATTTTAACAAATAAAAAACGTGCAAACAAACAAATATCACTCTGAATCTGACAAATTAATAAGATGACAAAGAAAAATAAGACAAAATGATAATAAGCATAATAAATCATTACCTTGCCGCAAGTGAAAAATCGTAAATGCCCCTGTGCCTCCATAGTCTAAAATGGGTTTTTGGACTAAAGAGTAACTCTTGTCTAGAAATTTCAAAACCCATTTCCATCACAAGATCATGCATCACAATATAACCCTTATGATTGAATGAAATGAGGGATTTTTCTGGAAGAACATTTATCTCAATATTCACAGAAGAGCCATATAATTATCTTAGCTTGTTCATAGAAACTTCGCCTCCTTCCATGGTGAAAAATGATAGGTCAAGAAGCACATCCTTTTGCTTGTCATCAAGTCCATCAAAACTCAACTTCAGAACTTCAATGATGCTCGTGTATGGAATTCGACGTAGTTTATTCAAAGCACTATTTCCCTCTTCCTTTCCTCTGTCACAAAGAATGCAACCCAACACTACCAAAACTAATGGATTTCCTTGACTGTAATCCACTACTGAATATGATAACTCTAAGTAATAAGAAGGTGGCTCATATTGATTGAATGCTTTCAAACTGAAGAGACGAAAAGCTTCTTCAACAATTCAATGCCGAAATCTCATATGCTGAAAATGAACAAACAGTTGCAAGCACATACCTGTCTCTTGTTGTAATAATAATTCTACTTCCTTCACCAAACCAATCACACAGTTCAGTTAAATCTTTAGCTCTTATTGGACAATCCAGAGCATCAAGTATAAGGAGGATTCTTTTTTGCTGAAGCCTACCTTGCACAAGAGTGGATCTTATGTCATAATTGCTTATATCCTCATCTTTTAATAATTCTTTGAAGCAATTTTTCTGTAACTCTGCCAAATCAATTATTGCTAATTGCGCTATGACATTTTCAATAAAACAGCAAGCATCAAATTGATCCTTTAACTTCTGAAATATAGCTCTAGCAAGTGTGGTCTTACCAACACCATCCATACCCCATATTCCAACAATGCGTTCCGTCCTTATAAGTGCTTCAATCTCGCAAGTATGGCTATCAATGCCAACAGGACTTTCAAGGTGATATGATGACTTACATTCCAACTTGCTCAAAGTATCTTTAACAATTTTTTTCACAAGTTTGACTTCAGTGCTAGCACAAAAATCAATCAAAAGAAACAACATATTTAGTATTCAGAAACTTTTTTAAAAAATAAAACAACTACAATAATTTTTTTAGAATGGTAGAGATTAAAAAAATAAATCCCAAAAACCAACAACAAAGGGAACATTTAGGAAGCTACCTTATACAGCTTGAATCCCATCCAGAGAAATCTGCAGCATGGATTAAAGCTTCTCTCCACTTTTTCAATTGTTCTTGCTTGTGTTTAAATCTTTGCTTCAATACATCAAATCCATTTCCAAAACTCCCATTCTGTCTGCGTATGTTTGAAGGATCCACATTGTAAAAAATAGGTATCACTAATCTTCCAAATTTTTTCTGGCATTCTGATATGTGAACAAGTTCATTCATACACCATGATGAAGAAGCATAATTCTCAGAGAAAATAATCACGTATATTTGTGACTCCTCTATAGCTCTCAAAAGAACTGGCAATATTTGTTCTCCTTTGCGGAGTTTCTTATCCATAAAAGTTTGAATGCCTGCATCTTGAAGTGCTTTATTAAGATAACTTGCAAAAGTGCGGCGAGTATCTTTCCCTCTAAAGTTAAGGAACACATGATGCTTGGTAGTAGGAGGAGAAACAGGAATATGAGATGAAGGAGGAGAAACCGCTGGAGATAAAATCACATCATCCATAGGACTACAGACAAAAAAAAACCGTCGATAAATATTGGGTTATTAATAAGGAGCAAATCAAACAAAGAAAAAATAATGAGTGTGAGAATATTTAGAAGGTGCTAGCTACCTATCAACAACAGCAACAGGTTGGTCATCATAAACCGAAGGAGAGATGAATCTAATTGATAAACCCAATAGGATCAATAAAGCTTCTATGAGCATTAGATCAATGGTTCCGTCCATGCTATATCAATTGCTATCTTCAACCTTCAGCAACCCAAAACTAATGTGATAGAAAGAACAAGCAAAATATGTAGTATATGAATGGGGTGAAGGAAGTGGAAGAGAAAATTAAAAGAATTAATGGCTAGTATTAACCTGGTGGTGGTGGATGTGGTGGGAAGCAAAAGAAATAGCTCACAAGGTCTCAAAATTGTCAGCTGTCACACAAGTTATTCAGATGTACCCATTACAAAATTCCCATTAATATTGCATAATGTTTTCTTAAAAAACCTAAAAGTTCAGATAAAAATGCTTGCAAAACAGTAAATCGATGGTAAGAACTAAGAAGAGAGTGGAAAGAAAAAAAGAGAGAGAAGAACGGAAGTAGTATTAACCTGGATATGAAGAGAAGATAGTTCGCATAGATTGCAAGAAATGTCAGTTTAGAGATCCGTAAACTTCCTCCGATCCTATTCAAATAAATCTAAAGTTCTTCCTCTTCCGGCTATCTGAAACTATGTTCTTGTTTTTCAGCGTTACCGAGAAATGATAAAATATTTCAAAAGTGGGACGAAAAAATGGGCTCAGCTTCTCTCCCATGAATTTACCGTCCTTTGCGCCTCCATTGCGGGTACACGGCATGCGTTTGAAGAAATAGTGAAACGCAAATGTGGTGGCCTCTAAAATGAAATGATATTAAATGGCCCGCAAAATTTTAACAGTAGTGACATATTTATCCAAAACAAAGAAACGTTACTTACAAATAATTAATCACTATTGTTTTTCATACTAAAATTATTCTATTAAATATAAAACACCTTCTTAAAAAATTATTACTCCTTCCGATCCTAAATATAAGATAGAGTTGCCTATTTTAGAGATATTAAGAAAACTAATTAAATTACTTTAAAATATTTATATTTGTCATTTTTTCTCCAAACTATTTTGCCTAACTTATAAACTGATATATAATTTAAGGATACACAACATATAATATGGGTTAAGTAACTTATTTAGCTTTTTTAATCTTTTTTAAAAAAAAGTTAACCCTGTCTTATATTTAGGACTAGAGGGATTACTTCTTTGTTATATATATATAACAAAAAATATTATTCTCTCCTCCTTATAAATAGAACCAAAGAAGTAATCCTTTTAGTCTTAAATATAAGATATGGTTAACTTTTTTTTAAGAGATTAAAAAAACTAAATAAGTTACTTAACTCATATTATATGTTGTGTATTCTTATATTATATATCAGTTTATAAGTTAAGCAAAATAGTTTAGAGAAAAAATGACAAATATAAATATTTTAAAGTAATTTAATTAGTTTTCTTAATATCTCCAAAATAGGCAATTCTATCTTATATCTAGGATCGGAAGGAATAATAATTTTTTAAGAAGGTGTTTTATATTTGATAGAATAATTTTAGTATGAAAAACAATAGTGTTTAATTATTTGTTAATAACGTTTCTTTGTTTTGGATAAATATGTCATTGTGCTGTTAAAATTTTGTGGGCCATTTAATATCATTTCATTTTAGAGGCCACACAAACCACATTTGCGTTTCACCATTTTTTCAAACGCATGTCGTGTACCCGCAATGGAGGCGCAAGGGACGGAAAATTCATAGGAGAGAAGCTGAGCCCCGAAAAAATAACCTGGATGTAGCGGGAAGAGAGAGAAATAGCTCAATCACAAGCAAAGGTCTCAAAGATGGAAGCTTCCGAATTTGCAGAGACTTGCTTTCTCTTCAAACAAGATTTTCATATTTATGTCTTGTTAATTTCAGCCTTTTCGGTCAACAAGTGAAGTCAAGCCATCCCGCGCTTGTCACTTCTGTGGATTGCCGCGCTGAGCGTTTTTGGAAACACGTTTTAGGGCATATAAGCCCGATTTTTTCAGGAAAAATCTAAATAAAAAGTGTTTTGTTTTTTTGGATGTTTGGTGTAGATTTTTAAAATCGTATCACACGGGTGAAATAAACTACTTCCTCCGATCCTAATTATAAGATAAAGTTGATTTTTTTAGAGAAATTAAGGAAGCCAATTAAATCACTTTAGAGTATTTATATTTTTAGTATCTTTGGATTATATATTAGTTTATTAATCAAATTAGTTAGTTTGAAGAAAAAAAATATAAATATAAATATTCTAAAGTGATTTAATTGGCTTCCTTAATTTCTCCAAAAAAGTCAACTTTGTCTTATAATTAGGACCGGAGGGAGTATTTATTAAATAAGCTTCTCAATGCAGCTTTTCTATTAAGTCATTTAGTACATAAATCAAAATAAAACTCCTCTCACATACTTATCTCGTATATCGTAAATCACGATTTATAAATACTTATTGTTCAAAAATAAATCGCTCATTCAAACATAAATCACATTACAAAAATTAACTTTTCTATTAAGTCATTTTTAATAAATCAGAATTATAGTGCTCGTTTGGAATAGCTTATTTTTGGATAATAAGTGCTTATAAATTGTGATTTACAGTATACGAGGTAAATATGTGAGAAGAGTTTTATCTCGACTTGTGTAATAAAGATTTATTGTTTAAATATAAGTCCAACCAAACACACACAAAATAAGTCATTTTTTTTCTATCGTTATCCCAAATATACACCAATCAGTACCCTCTGGTTTTGGGAAAACTAGAATCTGAAGGGCCTACTTATTTATTTGTGTATACTATAATCATTAATTAATTAATTGTTTTCACGGGAAAAGGTGTTTCCTTTTCCCTTCTCTTTTTTTTCAGTTCATAAATATATTTCGAAAGTGGGACGAAGTTGCGAATGATCATCAGCGTCAACTAAGAGTGCACCCAACAACATTATGTTTCGTATGTTGGAATTGATTTTGATGGAAATGAAAATGGATATGGATATGAATATGGAAATGGATATGGATATGGAAATGGGGACTAAAAGTATGTTTGGTATGTCATAGAAATGAGATCTAATTTTTGTATAAAAATATCAAAATGTCCTTCAATTTTTTATTTTTTATTTTTTTTGAAGGTAGTGGAGGGTAATAGATGGAAATGATCACATGGAATTGTAAATCTTAGGTATTTTGATGGAATTGATTGGGTGGAATTGAGCTTATTTGGCTTCCACATGGAATTAGAAAATTTTCCAATTCCATCATACCAAACAAACATCATGATGAAATTGATCCTCAATTCCATTTTCATCATCCCTAATTTCATCATACCAAACATGACCTTACTGTTTATTTGATGTTTCTAATCAACAGCTTTGAAGTTTTATTAATGGTTGGTGTCATTTAGTTTCTGTACCTTTTCTTTTGCAAGGAAATTTCCAAGCTTTTGCTGTTGTGGCAGACAAAGCGTTCTTTATGGGCACCCACCCTAGCCTCCAAGTTAACAGATACTTGCTCGATCCCAAATAAATATACCACCCCAGCCTCCAAATTAATATAATGTGTTATGAATATTAAATATGTGGATGTCCATTGACTCATATTAATCTTCCAGTCAATTTGACATAAAGAAGAAAAGAAGACATGACACAAAGTAAAAGTAAAAGGAGAGAAGGACATAAAGAAAAGAAGACAAGGACATAAAGACGATATAAAGTAACCATAGTCATTTAAATATAACCCTGGTAATACAACCACGGTTAATTTTCTACTTCTATATAAAGGGCTGTAATCGATTGTTTCAATTGAACTGAATGAGAACATCTCTCTAACTTCTCTCTAGAAATTCTATCAATTCTCTTTGAATCCTATCAATCTTCTTTCTTAGAACATATACTTTTATAACACGTTATCAGCACGAAGCTCTAAAAGAAGGTATGATCTTCTTATGATTTCTTTAGTAATTATATATACGTTGTTTTATTTTATAGATCTGGGATAATCTGAGCCACTATATGGAATTAGAGAGATACTTTTACCGATTGTTATATAACATCGGGTTCCATGGCTAAAGATTGGAGATCGTTATTGTTTTTATATACAAGTTCTTTTATATTATTATTATTATTATTATTGTTATTATGGCCAGAAGCCATACATATCTGATTCTTGAAATTATGACCAGAAGTCGTAATGTTTTAATAATATGGCCAGAAGCCATATCCATTCTTATTATATAGCCAGAAGCTATACACATTTTTCATCTTATTATATGGCCAGAAGCTATATATATTTTATCTTTTATCTTATTGTACGGCCAGAAGTCATGTACAATTTTTATCCTGAAGATAATAGTTAATTCCTCATCTTGAGATTAAATGGCCCGAAGCCATACATGGCCTGAAGTCATGAGATTAAATGGCCCGAAGCCATACATGTTTTAATTTTCTTATCTTGCCTTATGAATTATTTATTGTCTTTATGAATTTACAGTTATTATATGGCACATTTACATTTCATATTTTAATTATGTTCATTTATTTCTTCAATTAGTTTGAACAATGGCAAACCTGGCAAAACTTGAAATTGTGGCTCTTGACATTACCGGGAAAAATTATTTATCTTGGAAATTGGATGCGGAAATACACTTGAATGCCAAAAGTCTGGAAGACACGATTAAAGAAGGAAATAAAGCATCCAACAAAGATAAAGCCAGATCAATGATTTTTCTTCGCCACCACTTACATGAAGATTTAAAAACTGAATATTTGACAGTTATGGACCCACTTGTCCTTTGGAACAATTTGAAAGAAAGATATGATCACCAGAAGTTGGTCATTCTTCCAAAAGCTCATTTTGATTGGATGCATTTACGCTTGCAAGATTTTAAATCTATAAGCGAATATAATTCAGCTATATTCAGAATTACTTCAAAATTGAAATTATGTGGAGAAAATGTTACTGATGATGATATGTTAGAAAAGACATTCTCCACATTTCATGCATCCAATTTGCTCCTGCAGCAGCAATATCGTGAAAAAGGTTTCAAGAAATATTCTGAGTTAATTTCTTGTCTCCTTGTGGCTGAACAAAATAATGAGCTTTTATTGAAAAATCATGAATCCCGTCCAACAGGCTCAACTCCATTCCCTGAAGTGAATGTAGTCACTAATGAATCTTATTGTGGCCGTGGCCGTGGCCGTGGACGTGGACATGGACGTGGACGTGGGCGTGGCTACAGCCGTGGGCGTGGTCGTGGTCGATATCATGGAGGTTCAAATTCCTACCAGAAGTGGGAAAAGAATGATAAGAACCAAAAAGGAGATAGCAGTAGGCAAAACAAATAGGCTGATAATCCATGCTATCGATGTGGTGGAAAGGGCCATTGGTCTCGTACCTGTCGTACACCAAGGCACCTAGTTGATCTTTACCAAGAATCAATAAAAAATACTGGTAAAAGATCAAATGTTGAAGTTAATCATGTTGATCAGGGCGAGAATTCTGAGTATGCCGATATAGATAATAATTATTTGGATGTTGCAGATTTCTTAATATAATTTAAGCTGTTATATTTTATTTAAAGTTGTTTCTATCATATGTATTAATTTTATTTATGTTTTTATGAAGAATGAATTCTATTGGCATCAATCCTGAAGATTTATGTCTCGTTGATAGTGCAATAACCCACACCATACTCAGACATGATAAATATTTTTCTTCCCTGGTAATACGAGAAGCCAATGTTCAGACTATATCTGGTAGTATAAATTTAATTGAAGGCTCCGGAAGAGCTAATATTTTATTACCTGAAGGAACAAAATTATGCATTGATAATGCATTTTATTCTACCAAGTCTAAAAGAAACTTACTGAGTTTCAAAGATATCCGCAGAAATGGATATCATTTAGAAACAACAACTAAAGATAATAAAGAATATCTTGTTATTACAAATATAGTTGCTGGTAGAAAATGCATACTAGAAAATTTTCCTATTTTTTCTTCTGGTTTGTATTACACATGTATAAGCACAATTGAAACACATACTATTGTGAACCAGAAGTTCAATAATGCAGACCAGAAGTTTGTCAATACAAACCAGCAGTTTGATAATGTAAACCAGAAGTTTACTAATGAATTTAATGTTTGGCATGACCGGTTAGGCCATCCCGGTTCAATAATGATGCGACAAATAATTGGGAATTCATGTGGACATACCCTGAAGTGTAAACAAATACCACAATCCCATGATTTTTCATGTGTTGCATGTTTCAAGGGAAAGTTAGTTATTCGCCCCTCACCAAGCAAAGTAGAAAGTGAGTCTCTCACATTTCTAGAACGGATACAGGGAGATATTTGTGGGCCAATACACCCACCATGCGGACCATTTAGATACTATATGGTTTTAATTGATGCATCAACTAAATGGTCGCATGTTTGCTTATTATCTTCTCGCAACCTGGCGTTTGCGAGATTACTTGCTCAATTGATTAGATTAAGAGCACATTACCCTGATTATCCTATCAAGAAAATACGTCTTGATAATGCTGGTGAATTTACATCACAAGCTTTTAATGAATATTGTATGTCCCTTGGAATTGATGTTGAACATCCTGTAGCTTATGTTCACACGCAAAATGGACTTGCAGAATCATTGGTTAAAAGGTTGCAACTTATTGCAAGACCTTTACTTATGAAATCTAATCTACCAATTTCTGCTTGGGGCCATGCCATTTTGCATGCAGCAATGTTAATTCGCATAAGGCCAACAAGTTATTTAAAGGTTTCCCCCTTACAAATGGTTTTTGGTCAGGAACCTAATATTTCCCATATAAGAACTTTTGGGTGTGTGGTATATGTGCCTATAGCACTGCCACAACGCACCAAGATGGGCCCACAAAGAAAGATGGGAATATATGTTGGGTATGAATCTCCATCAATTATAAAATGGTTGGAACCATCCACAGGAGATTTATTTACGGCACGATTTGCCGATTGTCATTTTGATGAATCATTTTTCCCAACATTAGGGGGAGAAAACAAGCAGCTGGGTAAAGAAATTAGTTGGAATGAATTATCATTGGCTCATTTTGATCCTCGTACAAAACAATGTGAACTTGAAGTTCAAAAGATAATTCATTTACAGAATTTAGCTAATCAAATGCCAGAAGCATTTACTGACCCAAAGAAAGTGACAAAGTCACATATCCCAGCTGCTAATGCTCCTATTAAAATTGATGTCCCTGAAGGACAACCTGCTATGAATGAATCTAAAACACGCCTGAAGCGTGGCAGGCCTATCGGTTCCAAAGATAAAAATCCTCGAAAAAGAAAAGGAGCAAAGAATATAGATGGTCAAGTCGAGGATAATGAAGAAAAATTAGTAGCTCCAGAAGAGCCATCTCCTGAAGAGATATTATCTCCAGAAGAGAACATTGTAGTCCCAGAAGAGACCCAGGTACCTGATATATGTGAAAATAATGAGATCTCAATAAATTATATTATGAATGGAATCCGATGGGATAGAAATGAAGTCAACGTTGATGACATCTTTGCTTATCATATAGCATATGATGTAATGAATGATAATGAGGATCATGAGCCAAAATCCATTAGTGAGAGCCAACAAAGAAAAGACTGGCCCCTATGGAAAGATGCCATTAATGCAGAATTAAAATCATTGGCAAAACGAAAAGTATTTGGACCTGTAGTCCTTACACCTGAAGATGTAAAACCAGTTGGATGCAAATGGGTCTTTGTACGAAAAAGAAATGAAAAGGGCAAAATAACTAGATATAAGGCACGTCTAGTAGCCCAAGGTTTTACACAAAGACCTGGCATTGATTTTGAAGAAACGTATTCACCAGTAGTGGATGCGACTACTTTTCGTTATTTAATCAGTCTAGCAGTAGATGCAGGACTTGATTTACATCTAATGGATGTTGTGACTGCCTATTTATATGGATCACTTGATAGTGATATTTATATGAAAGTCCCTGAAGGACTTAAGATGCCAGAAGCATCTAATTCAAGTTCTCAAGAACAATACTCAGTTAAGTTAAATAAGTCCCTGTATGGCCTGAAGCAATCAGGGCGCATGTGGTATAATCGCCTTAATGAATATTTGTTGAAAGAAGGATACAAAAATGATCCGATATGCCCATGCATCTTTATGAAAAGATCTAATAGTGAGTTTGCTATAATTGCTGTTTATGTTGATGATATCAACATCATTGGAACTCCTGAAGAGCTCCAAAAGGCAATTAATTGTTTGAAGAAAGAATTTGAGATGAAGGACTTGGGAAGAACAAAATTCTGTCTTGGATTACAGATCGAGTACTTCAAGAAAGGGATATTTGTATATCAAGAAACTTATACAAAGAAGGTCCTAGAGTGATTTTACATGGATAAATCTCATCCATTATGTACCCCAATGATTGTAAGATCTTTGATGGTGGATAAAGACCCATTCAGACCTCGAGAAATTAGTGAAGAAGGTGATGAAGAACTACTTGGTCCAGAAGTACCATATCTTAGTGCTATTGGAGCACTAATGTATCTTGCTAATCATACACGTCCGGATATATCATTTGCTGTTAATTTACTAGCAAGATATAGTTCTTCACCAACACGAAGGCATTGGAATGGAATAAAGCATATTTTTCGTTATCTCAGAGGTACAACAGACATGGGGTTATACTACTTAAATGTATCCAAGCATGAACTGGTTGGTTATGCAGATGCTGGATTTTTATCTGATCCACATAATGGTAAATCACAAACGGGCTATCTATTTACATGTGGAGGTGCAGCTATTTCATGGCGATCTATGAAACAGACTATATCAGCCACATCATCTAATCATGCAGAAATTCTAGCAATACATGAAGCAAGTCGAGAATGTATGTGGTTGAGGTCAGTAATACATCATATACGTACAACTTGTCATTTATCTTCCGGCAGAATGATCCCAACAATCCTCTATGAGGATAATGCTGCATGTATTGCTCAACTTAAAGAAGGCTATATCAAGGGTGATAGAACGAAGCATATTTCACCAAAATTCTTCTTCACTCGCGATCTTCAAAAGGATGGTGAAATAGATATCCAGCAAATCAGGTCAAGTGAAAATCTAGCAGATTTATTCACCAAGTCACTTCCAGGTACAATCTTTGAAAAACTTGTTCATGATATTGGTCTTCGGAGATTCAAAGATTTCAACTGATATTATCAAGAGGGGGAGTCGATACACGCTGTACTCTTTTTCCCTTATCTAGGTTTTGTCCCACTGGGTTTTCCTAGAAAGGTTTTTAATGAGGCAGCACTCGATGGTGTATCAATGAATGATGTACTCTTTTCTTTAGCTAGGTTTTTATCCCACTGGATTTTTCCTAGTTAAAGTTTTTAATGAGGCACATTCATAATGAACATCCAAGGGGGAGTGTTATGAATATTAAATATGTGGATGTCCATTGACTCATATTAATCTTCCAGTCAATTTGACATAAAGAAGAAAAGAAGACATGACACAAAGCAAAAGCAAAAGGAGAGAAGGACATAAAGAAAAGAAGACAAGGACATAAAGACGATATAAAGTAACCATAGTCATTTAAATATAACCCTGGTAATACAACCACGGTTAATTTTCTACTTCTATATAAAGGGCTGTAATCGATTGTTTCAATTGAACTGAATGAGAACATCTCTCTAACTTCTCTCTAGAAATTCTATCAATTCTCTTTGAATCCTATCAATCTTCTTTCTTAGAACATATACTTTTATAACATAATGTATATAAAGGTATTGGCCACCCAATTATTGGTGAGCCAATAGACACCGACAAACCAAGGAGCAGGGTTAAATCCTATCTTCACCACTTTAAAAATATTAATTCCTAACGGAATATTTTTTATTAGAGTTCTGGCAGACTGGCAGTAGGCTGCCAGCCAAAGCTGCAGTAGCCCATGGGGGTAGATGGTGGTGGCCGACCGACTATTGAACCTCCGGTGATAGTGATTGGTGGAGATAATATTTTATTTTAAAAAATATATGTAAGGATAATATAATCATTTTCTTTTACTTTAAAATAAATAAATTAAGTCTAATATCTCTACGAGATTAGGAATATGTAAAAAACACCTTTTTATCTTTTATTATCTTTAAAGTGCGTGTTTGTTTGAGCGTTTGGAAGGGTAGATTGGATTTAAATAGTGTTCAATTAGACTTGAACATTGTTTTGATAAAAATTGGGTATTTGTTTCAGCGATTGGATTTAAGGTGAAATAAGTCATAAGTTGAAAAAAGTTATAAGCCTCAAAATGAAGCTTATTGGAGCTTATGTACTTGTATGTATATAAAAAAATATTGATAGGAGTATTTTCATATTTTTGGGGATCAATGAGGTACTCAAAATCATTTCTAATCACAAAAATTCTTTTATGAAAAATGTTTTAAATAATTTTCTCTTTCTTTAGATAGTAATCTTCTGCTAATTAGAGAATACTTTGGGATAAGAGTTTAAACAAGTTTTAAGTTTTGTTAATATATGACGGTAGAAATGTAGAGAATAATTAATAATTAATTTTAATCAGTTTAGATTTATTATTTAGTTTTTTTATGATTTTATAATCAATTTTTTTATAAACATGTCATAAATTAGTTTCTATATAGTGTTTTTACCCATTAAATTTAGTTTAAATAATTTATTTGGATTATTGGAGATATTATTAAAATTTTAATCGATTTATTTTGTTAGATTTTGAGCTATGTGAAAATATAAGTTATGATTTAATATTTAAATTAGAGTTCGATATAATTTTATTAAAATATATAAAAGATTTAAGTTTGAGATGCACAATAGAAAAAACTTTTGGAGTGTACCAATTTAAATTAGAGTTTGATATAATTTTATTAAAATTGTACCATTATCAAATTTTCAAAGTTAATTTTTGAGAAAATTGTGAAAAAATCCCTCCGTGTGTAGATATCTTCTCAGGCCCCATTGGCAATTAAGTTGCTAATGATGAATTTTTTTAACAATTATTCCTTTATTTTTTCATTTTTCATAATTTTTCAATTTTTTCTCTTAATTAATATAAAAGTCATTTATACAAAAATCAAACCAAACATCCTAACTTTTACATAAGTTACTTTAAGTTACTTATCCATTCGCTAATCCAAACACTCATAATTTTACTAAATCTAACTTTTTTCCAATCTTAAGATTCCATAAGTTTAAGTAAAAATAAATTATTTATCCAATCATTAAAACAAACACATTCTTGTTTATAAGGATTTCCTTCCAAAAAAACATACCAAATACAAAAAAAAAAACCAAGAGCATCAAAACGTGAATCGGAGCACCGTACAGGATTGCCGGGAATACCCAAAAACTCGATCTTTCAGAGATTCAGAACATCGTTTGCTCCGGTCCTCGGCGTCCGGGGCGTTAGCCCTCTGTTCTTCGAAAATTGGGCAGAGTGCAAGCATATCAGAATCATCGCTGAATTTCCTTATAATTTATACTTTGATGGGTACAATCATCTTTGAAGCTATTTTGGGTTGACAAAAAAATGGCCAAAGCTGAACCTCGAAGTCGCGTCGTCATCGGGCCATTGGCGCAGTTTGACCTTTCCAATCACTCTCGAAGTTCAGTTCGATCGGTCGTCATTTTTAGAGAATCCGACTCTCGAGCTATATTCTATGTTGGCACTCAGTCTGGAACGGTCCTTTCACTCACTACAGATCTTAACGATGCGGCAACTAGTGCCCCCGATGCTACAACTGAGTTGGAACTTTCCAAAAACGCTTCCTTTCTGAAGAAGCTTTCTTTGCTTAGAAGCGTTTCTGTGAGTAATTCCCCTGTGGATTCCATATCGGTACTCGGCGAGATAGGTAAGCTTTTGTTGCTTTCCGATGGGTCATTATTTATGGTCGATTCCGCTCTGACTCAGCTGCCGAAAAGATTGAGTTTTTCGAAGGGCATTTCTTTAGTTACACAGAGACGGAGTAATGAATCAGATAGTTCAAAGTTTTTAGAGACTGTAAATAGTTCTTCAGAACACTCGAGTACAGGTCAACGACTAATGCAAAGATTGGGAGGTGGGTCCAGAGCTAATGGTTTGAGAACTAAGGAGCCTGAACTCCAGAGCGAGGAGAATTATGTTTTTGCCATTGTCATTGGCAAAAAAATATTGCTTGTAGAGCTTGTTTTTGGCCATGGGGCTAGTAGAAGCGACAAAGACATCAATGGAGTAACCGGGTCTCTTGTGATTTTGAAAGAGATTCAGTGTGTTGATGGAATTATGACCATGGTATGGCTCAATGATTCAATTATCGTTGGCACTATCAATGGGTATAACTTGATTTCCTGTGTTACAGGAGAAAGTGGTGAGATATTTTCCTCGCCAGATGTATCTCATCCCCCACGTTTAAAGTTGTTGCAGAAAGAATTGAAAGTGCTTTTGCTGGTGGACAATGTGGGCATCATTGTTGATGCTCATGGACAGCCAGTGGGTGGTAGTTTGGTCTTCCATTATGGCTTGGATTCTGTAGGAGAGATATCTTCTTATGTGGTTATTGTAAATGGCGGAAAAATGGAATTGTATCATAAAAGATCTGGTACTTGTATTCAGACATTACCATTTGGTGGGGAAGGAATCGGGCGTTGCATTGTTGCCTCCGAGGAAGAAGGGGATGGGGAATTTGTTGCTGTTGCCACAGCCACCAAGGTATGTTCTTTTGATAATGCGGGGGCACAGCAACCTTTATTTTGAATTCACTTTTTGACATGCATTTTTATCTTTATTATCATTGTTAGTGTATATGTTTCAAAAAGGTCATAAACAATTCCAAAGGGAACAGTCGCCCGAATGAAGGCTTCCGCCCATATCTGTAGAAATTAATTAGTTTGTAGAGTTCTAAGTTGGTGCTTTGGTATCAGTTAGAGTGTTTCACTGGCCAACCTCTGATGTGATGGCACCAACCTCATCGTCAAGCTCATATCAAAGTAGGATGTTTATCCTTCTTGAAGTTATTATTGAAAAACAAGTTATTTAATATATTCTTGCAATCTGGGTACTTCTGAAATGGATACTAGGTTTGTATTTCAACATTTGAACTGCTGGAAATACGTGCAAATCTTGTGTATCTACGTGCTTTAGTGACACTGGTGACCCTTTCTATTGGTAGATAATATTGAGGTTATTGAGAGAGATACCAGAGTATTTCCCTGAATACTGGACAATTAGCTCTCAGTGCTGACAAACTACCTAGCTATCTACGATCTATTATGATCAAACATTAATGTTTTTGGTGAAAGAGGGAATATTCATATATAGTCCTACTTGCAGTGAACTTTCTACTGCTAATCGATGAAGTTATTTTTATTCAGTCTTTCTTTTTCCTGAAAAATGAATTTCTTATGTATTTCTGCTCAACAAGGCCTAATTATGTTTATATGAATATCCAAGGTTTTAATATTTTTTGTAATTTAGGAATTTTTTTGGCATGTTCAAGGTCTTTTTCGACCTTTTCTTTTGTGCATTGTTTGTGGTGGAATAAACTGGCCCATGCCAGGCTTCTGTAAACCTATGTTATTTGATAAAAGTATATATATTGAGTTATTTTGGTCCCTTCATTTTGAATGTTATTTAAAGCTAGCATCTGGTTGGATAGTACATATAAATGAAGCCTCCTGGCCTAATTGATTGCAACATATTATTATGTATGATGTATCTAATCTAAATCACACATAATTTGAGTTGAATCGAATTGAGATTGTTGTTTGACTGATATTGGACAATATTTGAGCCTATCAAAACTTTTTGGATTCTTGTCTTGTTGTATGACTGAACAATATAATTTTAACTTGTTAGTTTATAGTTCATTGTACTAAAAATTAAGTGATTTACTTCTTGATATGTTATTAGGTGATTTGCTATCAAAAACTACCTTTGGAAGAACAAATAAAAGACCTGCTTAGGAAAAAGAACTATAATGAAGCCATATCATTGGTTGAAGACCTTGAGGCTGAAGGTGAAATATCAAAGGATGTTCTATCCTTCGTTCACGCACAAGTGGGATTTCTCTTGCTTTTTGACTTGCATTTTGAGGAAGCAGTTGACCACTTTCTGCTTTCCGAGACAATGCAGCCTTCTGAAGTATTTCCATTTATAATGCGAGATCCAAATCGCTGGTCCTTGCTGGTACTGTTATGCTTGTATATTTCACTGTGTCTTTTATTGTTTATATTTAGAGGTTAAGCCATGTGAATGTTCAAACTGACTTTTGTAGGTTCCTCGGAATCGGTATTGGGGTTTGCATCCTCCGCCAGCCCCACTTGAAGATGTGGTGGATGATGGCTTGATGACAATCCAAAGAGCTTCTTTCCTGAGGAAAGCAGGTGTCGAAACTATAGTAGATAATGATTTTTTTCTGAACCCTCCAAATAGAGCTGATTTGTTGGAGTCAGCAATCAAGAATATCAGCAGGTTTTACATTCTTTACAGTTGTTATTTCCATTTTTAGGTTGCTGTCACCATTGTCTCTGTTATTGAGTCTGAGTTTCCTATAAATGCTACTTGCTTCCTCATATTGAACCTGTAATTCTTTTCATTGTGAAAGAGAGATTTGGGTTGGAGAACAGAAATATATTTCTGGAATTTGTGGGTCTCAGTATGGTAGTATGATAATGTTGCAAAATGTAAAGATGATCTACTCGGAAGCTTTCTCATAGCTGTAGGCATTGTGAATTTGTATAGGTATCTGGAGGCTTGTCGAGAAAAGGACTTGATGCAATCAGTGAGGGAGGGAGTTGACACTCTATTAATGTATCTCTATAGAGCCCTAAATCGTGCTGATGATATGGAAAGACTGGCATCTTCTACAAACTGGTGTGTTGTGGTAGGTGCAATGTTATTAATGCCTTGTCAAGTCACAAATACTATTGTATTGTGTTTATTCCATTGATCCAAAAAGTTTTGAATGAAATTTTTTAATTTTGGGAAAATAGATTTTTTTTAGTAAATGGCATGGGTTTTTTTTTTCTCATGATGATTTTATATGTCCGAATGGATTAAAATATACGTGAAAGCCAAAGAAAACAAAAAAATCAATGGTTAAACATTGTGAAATGTCTGCTAAACCAAATATCTCTTCTCATTTGATGGTCTGAATGATGATCTAATAAATATACATGGATGTTGCAGGAGGAGTTGGAACAAATTTTAGAAGGATCAGGACACTTAAGGACACTTGCCTTCCTATATGCAAGCAAGGGAATGAGCTCGAAGGCTGTTGCTATTTGGCGCATCCTTGCAAGAAATTACTCTTCAGGCCTCTGGAAAGACCCTGCTTTAGAGAAGTCTCTACAAAATAATGAAGCAAAGGTTATTTCTGGTAAGGAAGTTGCTGCAGCCGAAGCTTCAAAGATTCTTGAGGAGTCATCTGACCAAGATTTGATTCTACAGCATCTAGGATGGGTATGTATGGTTTTTAATAAGTATGGTATGCATGCAGGTCTAACTTGTTCAGCTTCATTATTTTGATGATCATTATATGATCCCTCCCCCCTTTGACCTTTTTCATATCAGATTGACAATTTTCATATCAGATTGCAGATATCAGCCTGGTACTTGCAGTTGAAATTTTAACATCAGAGAGACGAGAGATCCAGCTTTCACCTGGTTGGCCTTAACTTTCTAAGCGTGTCTATACTTGATAATTTTTATCATCATTGCTTTTTGGCTTCTTGCCTCTTACCCAATGGATCACTTACATTCATTGTCATTAACTAGGAAGAAAATCTTGAATGCATTGTTAAATGCTGCCTTATTTGGAGTTTGTACTTCCGGTTGTCCAGTACAAGCCAATCTGGTGTACCGTTTGGTTCAGTGACACCAGAGAATCAAACAACAGCAGTTCCCCCATTTAAGATTTTCTTTTTAAAATGTTTAGCGGAGCTCGATGGCGCATGCCACCACATGTTTTACATTTCTGGTGGTTGAAGTGTAGTGGTGTTACAATGTCCTGTCACATCTGTGAGGGAGTAGCTGTATTAGATATTACAATGGTATTATGATCATGTCATGTGTCTGACATAATGAAAATTTCAGTCGACATTATGAACTTCGTGGCTTATTTGTAGTCGAATATATATCCATGAACAAGATGCCTCTGCATCATGAAAAGGAAGAGCATGCAAGAGATTAACTCTCCACCTGTGCAATTATCTCATAGACTGCCCTGCATATATTTTTGGTGGCAAGGTCTTGTAAAACTGATTGTCAGTTATGATGTACTTTCCTAAATGGCTCTCCATTATCATAGTAATAAATATGTTTTCACTGCACTTATTGTGCATATTGTATCTTTGGTATTGATGTACAATTATTTTATTTATTGCAGATGCTGTAATTACAGCTATTGATCCACATAAGGTAGACATTTTACAAAGGTATACTATGTGTCATCTGCTGGCACTTGGCAGTATGTCCATTTCTTTTAAATTGCTCTTAATCTCTGAGGATTTTTTTTTTTTAAAACTGTCTATCGTCCTCTTTTTATAGTGGTTTTTCCTTTTCTCTCTAAAAAATGAATTGTTCCTGTGCTCAGCCTGCTTATTATGATTATGGTTGCTTAATACCTTAGTTTTCCTGTTGTTTATTATTTTTAGTCATGTTTCTGTATAGAAAGCAATCAATAAAAAAGAGAGGATGATGCATAAAGGATGAGGATGACATTTCCTCCTCCATTAGCATAAAAAAATAACTATACAAAATGATGGTTAAGTAAGAAAGCCTTCCAATTTTGTTCAGTCTATGTAATGGAAATTTCCTGAAGTACCATTAGCAGTACATATCCTGATGTAAAATGAAATCTATTCCAACGTAAATGTAATGGCACAATTGGTCCTCGAATGACATTATATATATTTTATTTATTTCCATAACTTTTTTATAATTTAATATGACTGTTATTTATGCCTTTGGTTTCTTAGAATTCCTCCCCATTTTATATAAATCCCTCCTTTCTTGTTGAAATTCTGCTTCCTTCTTTCACCCTGGCTTCCTTGTTATTCTAGGTATCTCCAGTGGTTGATTGAAGAACAAGATTGTAATGATACTCAGTTGCATACATTGTATGCCCTCTCACTTGCCAAATCAACAATTGAAGTATTTGAGTCTGAAAATCCTGATAGTGGAAATTTGGATGTTAAAAATTTGGCTACCACGACAAACTCTATCTTTCAGAGTCCAGTCAGAGAAAGATTGCAGATATTTTTGCAATCCTCTGACTTGTATGATCCAGAAGAAGTTCTTGACTTGATTGAAGGATCAGAGTTATGGTTGGAAAAGGTCCATTTGATTCTTTCTGATTCTGTTTTTCTGTCTCTGGTGATTTGTTACTTATTATCCATTATGATGAACGCCATTTTTGAATAATTCCTTTCTGTTGAGGTACCTTGGATACGTCTTACAAAGTAGGGATTATTAACTTTATTAGGAATCTCTTATTATGTAGGAGTCTCAAAGTCAGATTGTTTTATAATTCATCTTTATGACTAGGAATTTACCTTGTAGTTGAAAGACATTTGTCTGAATGTTGTAAATAAGGGGAGGTACAACAGCTGTGTGTAGTAGGGGTGGGCATGGGCAGGGCTGGGCAGGGCGAGACCCCTGCCCGATGCCCTGCCCAATGGATGAACGGGCTGCATTTTGCAGCCTGATGCCCGGCCCTGCCCGCTCAAAGCCCTAATAATTTTGGGCTGGGCAAGGGTGGGCTGGGCAGGGTGGGCTTCCCTGCCCAAGTGATAACACCTTATCTTGTCCATTTATGAAAAAAATAATTCCTTATGAATTTTATAAACATTCCTGTAGTTACTAATATCATATATGTCTTAACTTTGCCCTAAGTAATATAAACTTCAAATACATTCGATGATTTCACATCTTGGGATATTTCAAAATAAGTCTACAACTTGAGTCTTGAAATTTAAAAAATATCATATGTCTTAACAAATATCCATACTTTAAAAATTAAACAACATCCATAATTCATTATACATAAGAAAACAAAATGATTGTAATTAAAGCCGTGAAGTCAAAGTAGTTTGCATCAATTCAATGTCCCAAAAGTTGATCAAATGATGAAGCATCTAGAAAGAAAATAAAAAGCAACTATAATTTAATACAGCACAAAGTAAAGAAGAAAAGAAGAAATCTACTTGTAAATAGTGTTTAGTGGTTAGGGCAAAAAAGAGAGGATCAGAAGAGTATTATACATTAGATAATATATATTTTAAATAAAAATATATATATGAAATAATATTTAATTGATATGAAATTTTATATTTTAAATAAATAAAAATAATTTTCAGGGCAGGGCCAAATGGGCAGGGCAGCACCCCTTGCCCAATGCCCGGCCCTGCCCGGTTATTAGCCCGCCCAAAGCTGCCCAAAATTTTTTCGGGCCACTTTTTTAGGACTGGGCTGGGCAATTTTTTACAGGGCCAGGGTGGGCGCACCGGGCTACTGGGCACCATGCTCACCCCTAGTGTGTAGAGTGTTTTTCTCTGTCTTAGTTCTGCCAACCATTCCTTTGATTTAACCATATTTCAGTACTTTCTTTTCTTCTGTCTATAAAATGTTACCTTCCTATTATCACTGGGTTGGGGAGGGGCTCATCTCTCAGATTTTGTCTGTTTCCCACATTTTGTGGTGATATTTTAATTTTGTTACAGATATATAAAATTTGTAAAATAATAAATTTGGCCTGTAAGGTCAATATATTTTTTTAAGTTGAAGAGAGATGAAAGAACAAATTATTTCTCACTAACAAGGAAGTTTTTCTTTTTAATTCCCAGTTTTGATGGCATTTGACATGTATGTAACTTAAAACATGGGATAAGTCCCCTCCCTTTCCTCATTAAAGATCCAAAAGTTGTAGATTTCCTTCATTTCTAATGAAAACATAGGGCGTGTCTCCTTCCTTTGGGTACCATCCCTTCCCTTTTCCTATGAAATTCCAAACATTGCCTCAGGGAAAAAATATTTTGAACTTATAGTTTATTCTGTCTCACTTTACAGGCAATACTATACAGAAGACTTGGGCAAGAGACTTTCGTCCTCCAAATTTTGGCTTTGTAAGATTCAAACTAACTTAACATTTCTCGTTTTTATCTAGATTTTCATGAACTTATTTCACCAATTGCTGATAAAAATGCATGCATGTGATAGAGTAGTTGACAGATACTGATCTCTGGCATTGGCGATGTCCGTGCGAGGCTTGATGTGTGATGCTTGTTTCTGCTTACATTATAGCTCTAAATTTGATAGGCTTTTTCATGCCTCTGGTTTATGTGCATCTTCTCTTTATTGTAATGAAAATAAATGGAAATATCATATGAAGTATGTCTTCTTGAAAGTTTTCTAATGACTTTTTTCTGACACTCCCATCTAGGCGACTTCCCACAGTTTAAAATATATGTGAATAGCTTTGCAAAGTTTCAGTGAGATACAAAATTTGTGTATTTTATGTGTCAAAGTCATTGGGACAAAATGGGGATTTGAAGATCACTTGGGATTCATAAGACTAGATGTATCATGAACCTTTGAAATTTGAGTTTGTTTGTGATCTTTTTTATTTAAAAAAAATCATATTAGGAAGATTTGAGCTCTAAACATTACTGATGCCTTGTCTCGCTCTTATCACTTAAACTAGGCCTTGGTGGCTTTTTTAGAATATATATATATATATATATATTGGTTCAACATTTGGGAATATTTTAATGATTGTTTATAGTATTTCATTCTATCTAATCTGAGGTCATTCTCAGCTATGGAACCATAATCATTTAAGAAATGAGGCCTAGGATGACATGTAGTTAGTCATTTGAGTGCTTTTTTTGGATAAAATTTGAGTTTTATTTAATGCCATCTATATTGAAGTTTAATGATAGGGTTTTAATTAAAATTTTTATAATTAGAGATCTAATTGCTTGCTTTTGAACTATAGAGATTAAGGGCCCGTTTGGTACGTTGGAATTGATTTTGATGGAAATGGAAATGGATATGGATATGGATATGGAAATGGAAATGGATATGGATATGGAAATGAGGTTTAAAAATGTGTTTGGTATGACATGGAAATGAGACATATTTTTTATACAAAAATACCAAAATGCCCTTCCTAAAAACCTAATTTTCACCATCATCAGAACCCAGCACCCAAATCAAATCCAATGATCATCATAATGAGGGTAAAATGAGAATTCCATGGAATTTGTTATAATTCCATGGGGTATATGATGGAAGCTTAATTCCATCAATTTGATGGAATTGGCTCTTCCATGGAGGCCAATTCCATCATCAGATGTGTGTACCAAACATACTTTAGCATGGAAATGAATTCCATTTCCATTTCCACCCACCTCAATTCAAGCGTACCAAACAGGCCCTAAATTAAAGGTTGATTGAAATTATGAGGACCAAAAATTTTATTTCTGGCAACAGAACACTTGAGTGCAAGTGGTTTGACAATTGTGATTAATCCATAAACCTGTAGATTTGTGTTTACCATTTATGTGTTTTGTTTCCCAGGAAACTGGAAGACAGTGAAGCTGCCGAGCAGTATTGTGCCGAAATTGGCAGAGCTGACGCATACATGCAGTTAGTCTTCCTTTTACCCACTGAATGCTCTCTTAATGAAAAACTTTTTAGAAAGTGCTCGCCTTATAACAGTATTTTGCCTTTTCCTTAATGTGGTAATGACATCAGATTGCTTGAAATGTATTTGGATCCACAAGATGGCAAGGATCCAATGTTTACGGCTGCTGTTCGCCTTCTCCATAATCATGGAGAAGCTCTGGACCCATTGCAAGTTCTAGAGGTATTGAATTCATTCTTTTCCAATAACATAGAAGACTGTTATTCTGAATATTTTCATTCCATTTTCAATCCTAAACCCCCCCCCCCCCAAAAAAAACAATACAAAAGATTGGGCAACCTGCACGAGAACAAAAGGAGTGGGAATGTTTCAGCATCAAGATTGGGGGAAGGACAGATTAAACAGTATTATATAAACAAATAAATAAACCCCCTATAAAAACTGCAAGGATGCATCGAGCCATAAACTCATGGATAGGATGTTACTTTTTTAGATAAAGGGTTTTAACAGATGTAAAATCACTGGCGGAATTTCACTCACTCATCTTCTTTTATTGTTTAGTTTGGGATTATAGTCTTAACAAAAGTTTGGCCTTGACAGAAACTGTCACCAGATATGCCTCTTCAACTTGCTTCTGAGACTTTATTAAGAATGTCAAGGGCTCGAGTTCATCATCATCGTCAGGGGCAGGTAATTCCATGTGTTCCCTCTTCACTTAATGGGCTTTTCATTTTCACTTGGTGGCATGTCTTTTCAAACTTTTCTTATAAAAGAAGGCATATTATCAAAGAGAAAAGGGAAGAAATATACTTCCTCCAATTCTGAATGTAAGAGCTAGTGGAGAGGTTTGCTTTGGTTCTCAGCCTTAATCCACTTTGTTTCCCAAAATTTGTAATTTTTTTCCTAGGCTCTCTCTATTGATGGCACAAATTTAGGAGGTTTTCAATCAAAAGAGTAGTTTCCAATGCAAATAATTAAAAGGGTACTGTAGGAAAACTAACACATTTTTTAACAAATAACCAACTTAACTAATTTTCTTGATCTCTACAAATTAGTAATCAATTTCCTATATCAAGAATTGAAGGGGGTAACTAGGGGAAGAACTGAAAGTCTGGAAAATATGTCATTTTTTCAATCCTCTAGTTTTGTACTCCTTTTGGTCTTATTTATAAGAGCTTGATAACTGAATTATGTAGTTTAAGAAAGTAGTTAAAATTAGTTAAAAACAATAAGTGTGTCTAAAATAAGCCTTCTTTTTCCAAGTATGCCCTTATTTATAAGGAGCAATTAAGAGAGAGAAATGGAGTGAATATAGGTACCAACAACCTTTTGATTAATGCAATATATGTAATCAATGAGGGGAAAAATTGGAAAAAACTCATTAAATATTCAAACAACTCTTGTCGGGCTCTTATAAAAAGGATCAAAGCAATTCAAGTTTTGGGCTCTTATAAAAAAGACCAAAGGGAGTATTTTCTATTTGATACCTGCATGCCATGCACGTTTCCTATCAACAAATGTTATGATCCAATGGATTTGTAACTTAAAAGTTTCTTTGCCAGATTGTGCATAGCCTTTCCCGTGCTGTAGACATAGACGCAAGGTTGTCAAGATTGGAGGAGAGATCAAGGCATGTACAGATCAATGATGAGAGTCTCTGTGATTCCTGTCATGCACGCCTTGGCACCAAGTTATTTGCAATGTACCCTGACGATACCGTTGTATGTTACAAGGTTTGTGTTCTTACCTCATTTTACAATCATGCAGCTATGTGCAATTTTAGAAATTTTGTGCATGTTTATTCAAAAAAGTAAATGATTGAGGTATTACCTTTGAAGTTGATCTTCCAGAAAGGGATTGTTTTTTTACTCTGTTGTTGCTTCCTTTATGAGCTTTGGTCCTTTGGGTTTAAAAGAAGTACTGTTGATTTTTATTCAACGTTTTTAAGTTTTAACCCATTACTTGAGTGTTTCCCAAAACTTGCAAGTTCAATCTGAGTTGCTATGAGAAAAAAGAAGTTATTTGGTAAAAAGATATTTTCTTAATGCTTATCTGCTCACTTGCAAGTGCTTTCCCCCCCCCCCCCCCCCCTCTTTGGTCTCTGTGATGGCATAATGAGGTTGATCTGTTATTTTCTCTCATGATGATGGATTGAGGAACAAAAATGAACAGGAATTAAAAGTTCCAGTTAGAATTTGAAGTTTAGGGTATGTATGGAGTTGAAGGGCTTCATTTTTATTTTGTTTTCCTCAATGGATTAAGTTGGCTAAATTCTGATGATGTATTTTGTTTGACCAAATTCTTGTTACTCTCAGTTGAAGAAGTTTATGTGGGAGCATACATTGGGCCTTGTTATGACCTCTTCTTTTGTTAAGCATTGTTTTGCAAGTTTGGATTGTTTTAATCACACTCAAAACCTTTTGCAGTGTTACCGTCGACAAGGCGAGTCAGTGTCTGTCTCAGGCCGTAATTTCAAGGAGGACATCATAATTAAACCAGGGTGGCTTGTGAGCCGTTGATCCGGAATCCAAATGCTGCTATTACTGGCCAAGATTGCTGAAGCAGAACCAGAGGAATTGTTATTTCATACCATGTTCAGATTTGGTGAAGATAATTGAGTTCAAGGTTCAAGAGTATCATCAGCACCTAACCTCCAACATTTAGAAGATGTAAAGCTCTCGGTATGTTGCTAACGATCACATGATGTTACTGTACATAGATTTGTTTTTGTAGTTCTTCATTATGGCAAATTGCATTGTAAATTAGAGATATGGTAATTAAGTTGTAAATTGTGGCTTTTCATTAATTACTACTGCGTACATTCTTTCATTTTGGTTGATAGATGTATGGTTAGCTTTGAGTCCCACGGAATTGGAAATGGTTGCTGAGAATGGACACAAATTGCGTCATGTAACGGGAATAATATCTTTTTTTTTTTAATGACAGGAATAATACATTTTTAAGATGATGAATGATGATGATAGTATTATTTATCAAAAGTCCTTTGGTCACATTGTTTTTACTTGGCTGCTCCCCTCCTCCTTATTATTTATATATAAAATTAATTTTAAAAAATGAACTTTTGATCTTAATATTATTTTTATAGGAAATGTATTTTAAATTATGTTAATTATATTTTTTGTTAATGAATAATTTTTTTTTCATTTTTAAAAAATGCTTCAGATTATATCAAAGCCCGACCCTAACATTCAGGTTTTGGGTTGGCCCGAACTGCACATCGGGCTGCTCCGATCCCGGCCCTATCCTTTGATGCCCGAATATGTTCTTAGTATTTCTTCTAGGATGCGTACGTACTATAGATTTATAAAACCCATCTATTTTTTCAAAACTGGAATATAATAATTTCTTCCAACATTTAGAAATAAGAAAGGAGAATGTGAGCCCCACAATAAAAAAGATAGGTGGTGTATGTGGAATATACAGTAAAAAAAGGAAAAGTGGGGTTGGAACCAGCTTCATTCACCATATATTTTTTATCATGAGACAATTTCATTAATCTAAAGGAGGATTAGTACATGTAAGATAATGTAGTTACAAGTAACTAGGAAAGCCTAGTGTATTATTACAAATCCAACAGTAGCGTACAAAAAAGTAAAAAGCATAGGTTCACAGATAACAAAAAGTAAAAGGTGAAGCCACTTATAAATAGATCATGAAGCCAGGTTGTGGCTACTAGAATCAAAATAGCTGCTACAAACTAATAACCAACCAGTAGTCAGACAAAAAACAAAGCAGTAATAAACCAAAGACAAAGATTCCTTAATTCATGGGGCCACTACAACATCAACCAAATACAGTTGAAAAAATGGACCGGGCTGAGTCCAAAGGAGGGCCTCATTTTTTAGGCCCGGCCCTAGCCCATTTAAACCCAAGTCCAAAAAAAGACCTCATTTTCAAGGCCCGGCCGGTTTAACAAAAGCCCGTGGGCCGGCCCCGCAGGCTTCGGGGCCGTTTAATTTTTTTTTTTTGTTTATTATGTGTCTGAAGAATAAAATACCTAATTTAAAACATAAGTATCATCAAAATTAAGTTAAAACATCAAAATATTATTCATATTTAACAAAACACAAATACTAAGACCTAAGTCCAACCAAGCAGACTTTATGAAACAGAAAAATCAAGCACTGAAGCACAAATCTAACAAATGTTCAAGGACAAATTTAAACTTGAAGTCTGCCAATTAAAAATATAGATAGACAAAAAGAAAATAAAGAAGAGAAGCTTGAAAAATAACAAAATTGTTGGGCCCTGCCCGTTTAGTTGAAGCCTGCGGGCTTAGGCCCGTTTAACACCTTTTTATATTCCTATATGATCGAAGACTAAAATATCTAATTTTAAACATAAATATTATTAAAACTAAGTCAAAACATCAAACATTATCGATGTTTAACAGAACACAAACATCAAGATTTAAGTCCAAACCAAATCAAAACACAAACATTATCGATGTGTGAGGTCTAAGTGGAGTGTGAGAGCGTCTAAATGTCTAAAGGTTAGGTTATTAAGTTTACCCACTACCCTCTCCAGTTACTCTTATGGCCTTATTTAGTTAGTTAAAAAAACAATATTAAACGGGCCTAAAAGGGCCAGCCCAGTAGAGACGCAGGGTCCGCCCTATATAACCGGCCTGTTTAGACCCGCCTCTTTCTAAAGACTCTAAATCATAAGCCCAACCCTTAACAGATTCGATCCGATTTCCCAGTTCCACAACCAAACTATAATAGCCCCTCTAAAAAGAAAGAATCAAAGTCATGGAATTGTCTGGTAGGTTTTTTATAGGATAACTTACACAAAACCTAAAACCTATCGCATTTCATATGCATCAACCCCATTGAAAACATCATCATCTCGCACCAAGCATTTAACACTTCTCCGCTCCAAAAACCCCTCAACACCACCATCTTTGTAAAGTTTTCCTCCAAACTGAGTTTAATCCTTGGAGAAATTAGGAACGTGGCAGTGCATATTAAACCTCCCTATTATACTAATGTGATTTGAGATCTCATTAGCTGTTAGAACAACCAAGTTAGACAAACAAATATCTTCTCCGTTTAATCCTCACTTCCCCTCTTTTAGGGCTTGTTTGGTGAGAGGGAGGGGAGGAAAAGTGGTTGGAGACAAAAAATTTTTGAGTTGAATTTAAAAAAATTAAAGAAGTGGGGTTAAAAATTTTTAATTAATTTTTCTTACACTTTTATCTTATATATTCTTTTTATTAAAATTTTATTACCCCACTTCTTCAATCTTTTAAAATTCAAATCATAAAAAATTTCCCTCCCCTTCCTTCCCCTCAAAATCCCTCACACCAAATAGACCCTTAACAGCAGGAGTGAGGGAGCTTATTACTGTGAATGGGATTCTCTAAATTAAAAAGAAACTACACAATTTTGAGTATTTAAAAAATGGTAAAGAATTGAAAATTGCTCTATTTTTTATCACAATATACAAAATGTTACTAATTTTATGTAAAATACAATAATTTAAAGAAACTCGAAGAAAACATATTTGAGGATTTAGGAAATTTTGAGGGACATCATAAACCCCGAATCTGGAGCAAACACCTCCACCCAAGCATGAATAGAAGTGTGGATCTTTTTTTTATGCACAGGAAATAAAGACAAATCTAACTACAAGAAAAATTAGAGAATCAGCCTTAAAGGCTAAAATCTCCATCATCAATTTTACATTAAGGATTTTCAGTCCAATAGCTTCGTTTAGAGCCCTTCTCACAACAATATATATCGTGACATTGGCGTGTCTACTTATTTATTGGATTTTTACACGTTAAGCATATTGCATCATGCTTTTGATTTCAAATATCACTCCCCTGTCTATCTTCATGGGTTATCGGGACCTCATCTAAAATCAGTTAAACAACTTCAACGGAGTCACTTTTTAGAATTATGCTAAAAGAGGTTGATCTTCGATACTTGGGATTAGGAGAAGTATCATATTATGGACCAGGCGGCTTGTGAGATGTTAAACCCAAGGCATGAACTTTACACGCTAACGATTGGCCCACATCCATAGTACATGCAGAGTTACAGAGAAGTACTCATTATAAATCGTGATTTACGGTATACGAGATAAATATGTGAGAAGAATTTTATCTCGACTTACGTAATAAGAACTTATTGTCCAAATATAAGTGTTTCCAAACATAGCTTGTCGGAGTTCCTCCCTTATTGTAAGATTCAAATTTATCAATAGGTGTGATCCAAAATATAATATTCATTTTAGATTTTAGATTTGACTATATTTATTGTATTTATTCTCTCTTACTTATAGTTTTTACACATAAAGACATAATTAAAAAAATATTATATATTTATTATTTTTAATTAATTTTAACTATTTTTTTTAATTAACACAAATCGATTATTTAAACCTCAAAGATATAAAACACCGGAAGAGTATTTCCTAGTTGGTAGCAGACATGTGCTGATTGAGAACTTAGAACATGTGTTGAAAAAAGAGGGGCGTGTTGGTCAAACTAATCAGAGATAATGTGACACCTGTCCTAAAAATGGCGCGAACCGTCCCCTTATCCTCATGTTTTTTCAAGATATTAAAACCCGGATCGGGTATTGAACTGGTCGGGGTACTGGGTTAAGGGTCAGTGGGTCAAACAGGGGTCAAATCGGAGTTAAAATGGGACCAAACTGGTGAATAATTGAAGATTTTAGGCTTATAATATGAAATTCTAAAAGAAAACGTTTAAATTTTTTTTTTAAAATTGGGACCCGGTTCTGCGGGTTCCGTGCCGGTCCGGTCTGGGTCCAAGAACCCTGTGTTTTTTAAACCTTTCCTGTCCAGTGTACAATTGGACAGCATGAAATTAATTGAATTTTTTATTTTAATATATACTCCCTAATATATTAAAAAAGTTAATCTTTCTAATTATCATCTAAAGAAGTTATCTCTTAAAATAAAAGAATTAAAAATTCTAAATCCAAATTGTCGAAATTACACGATCCAAACCTCAACTTAAATAGAGCATACAGTGCTCCGTCCTTTTAGAGTTTTAGATTCCATATAAAACAACATTATTTCATTCAATTCTAAATATGGGAACTAGTTAAATGGTTTACTTTGATAATAAATATGGAATTTCAATATATTTTATCTCCCAAATTTATAATTTTTTTCCTCTAACTATCTTTATTGATATTATATATTAAGGGGGTTTTATTAAGGAATAGTTTCAATACAAATTATTAAATAGGGTATTTTAGCAAAACTCATTAATGTGACTAATTCATCTAATTTTTTAATTTCTGTAAATAAGTTATTTAGTTATTATAGGAAGGGAATACTATTTTTTTTTATCGTACTTGTTTTTCTTAAAAAGGTTAACATTAGCCTTAGTTAGATCAACTTGTGATAATAGCTAACTTCAATTATAAGGTTCTTGTGGTCATTAAAATTGAAATTGATGTTTTAAGTCAAAATCAACAATAGCCATTTGTTTTTTGACCTGTAAATGAACGATTAGAGGAGTCACAACACATTGTAGGAAACCTAAGAAAATAAGAAAAAAGTAGTATGGTTCACATTTTCTAAATATAATCAATTTTGTCACAGACTCTATTTGATAATGACGTTATATTAGTGAAAACTAAATATGCTTCTCAAGTTATAGAGATTAAAAAATAAGTTATACTATTTATGATTTATTAATAGTAGGTTTCTCTATAGGTTCTTATATAATAAACATATTTTTTAGTCCATTCCACGTGGGACGAGGAATGAATTGCATTATTAATAATTCGTGAATACTAAGATATATTATAAATTCTATTATATATTGATGGGTATTGATATTAAAGTTTTTCTTTAAAACTATAACAATTTGATCTTGATTTTTATTTATTTTACATTTCTATTTTTTTTAATTTGATTAAAGGCTTCCCCCTTCTGAAGCTTAGAGTGTGAAGAGTTTTTGTCTCTTCTAACAAATGCGCTTTTCAAGATTCAAACTTATGTTTTATTTTGTTATCCATATCAAGCCACTTCTAAATAGTATTTTCTCTTTTGGAACATTTGTGTTACTTGTATTTTTTAGGTTTAGAGTATAAAGAATTTTCAACCCGTATCATTAATAGATATATTCATATATACAAGGTAAATAATGGTAATCTTATGACTGTTGCTCTTGAACATTTGAAGTTGTTACTTTAAAAAAATTATGAATTTAAAAATGTAAATGAGCCCCCTGGTAAATATTATGAATTTAAAATATTCACTTTTAAAATTATTTAGCACAAAATAATTACTATATAATTTTAAATAAAATAAATAATATTGAAAATTTGAAATAGAGGTTTCATAAATACACTTGTTTTTTTTTTATAAGATTTTGTTTTTGGAAAAAATAATAAGTAGCATCCTTAATCAATTTTGTGATGAAAAAGCAACCTGATATATAATCGAAATTAAGGTTTTGTGGTCATTAAAATTGAAATTGACCTTCAAAATCAAAATTAATAATGGCCAATAACTCCCTTGAAGTGAGATTTGTGAAAAGCAATGAGGAAAGTGACTCAATGATCATCCTTGGTGGGTTTTCAATTATTGACCCTATCTATGCTTCAAGGGACTTCTGGTATATAATCCATGTAAAAGCATGTTTTACGTTAAAAAAAATCAAAAATCAGTTTCCTGTTAAAAATTTTATTCGTGAGAATAATTAAAAAAATTGTTTACACAAAAAGTTTTAATCCTCTACAAATTTTGTACATAAATCGGAATATTGTAAGGAAATCATGTAACATTTGTCCAAATTAATCAATTTTTTTTATTTTCTTAATCTAACTAAATAATTTAAACTTAAGTATTTTATCCAACATACATATATTCTTCCATGCTTTAGTACTTAATTTTCTGTCATTTTCTTTCACATTTAGATTATCAATTAAAAATATATAATATTAAGGGATTAGATAGTGACCCCTCATTGCTTATATCATAAAAACCTCTTCTTCTATTTTTTTTTTTCCCGTCAATATCATATACTGTACTTTAGATTGAACCCATGTAAGTACATACGTTTGGGGGGGGGGGGGGGGACTTTTTTTTTTTTGGACAAGAGGAGAGAGACTGAACTCTCATTGCTTATAACATTTTTACATATTATATATAGCTAACTTGGGTTATCAAGGATTAATTTTCAGTTCTTGTGGTTTAAATTGAATTGAATTTGGAACCTTCCACACGATTATATAGCTAACTTGTGTTATCAACGTTTGCGTGGTTTAAATTGAGATCCAGGCATCCAGCTCTCATCCTTTTCCTAGAAGAAAAAAATGTTTTTTTTCCCTCAATCTATATCGTTGGATTAAGATCTCAACGATTCAGATTTAATATATTATAAAAATATTATTGTTTTATTAATATGATTTCTTTTTACCATATTCTTGAACCCTTCTTGAATTAATAGATTCTTTTTACCATACAATAATATGGTAAAAAGAAATCCTATGAATGAATAAGATTTCTTTTTACCCCGGTGAAATTAAAGGGGCTCAAAAATATGATAAAAAGAAATCATATTAATAAGATTTTTGGTTTATCGTTTACCCCTTTTTGCATGAAAATATTCACAATGAAAGGGAAAAATAAAAGCTTTTTGGTTTATTGGTCAAATGAAGCAAGAAGCTTCATTTGACCAAAAATGAAGCCTTAGCTCTTGTGTTTGGACGGAATATGTTTCTTGGAAAGGGATAAGAGCTCTTAAAAATATCCTTTTACATCTCCTTAACTAATATATTTAATTGCAAATTTGTCATGTGCTTTTTGAATAATTGCTTCATCTTTTTAAACTTGGTAAAAAATGCTTCCATTTGCTTAATTTGGACCAGGTATTTATTTTTCCTCTTGTTTTCCCCTTTTTGGCCGAAATATTCACAATTAAAGGGAAAAATAAAAGCTTATTGCTTTATTGGTTAATGACTATTTTGCCCTTACATTTTTACCAATTTTTTGTATTAAATTGGGTCTTCTTCATTTTCTTCTTGTTTGGCCGAAAATTCACAATCTATTGGACCTAAAAATTATGCTCTTCCATTCTCCAATGTGGGCTCCAATAATAGGCTTTTATGAAGACAAAAATTGACTTTTATATCTTATATTGGCCTGAAATTTGTGTGATCACCTTTTATATTATTTTGTCTTTCCAAGTGCACCATAATTCACCATTTTATTCTTTTTGATGCCACAAAGGTGCAAGAAATTTTGGGGAATAAAAGTTGGGATGTTACACGTTGAGCATTAAAGCAATTAAATCTACATGTTAGGCATTTAAGGTGATCATGAAATCCCTTTTTTTTTTTGGGAAAAAAAACTGAACAATATCCGAGTTGCAGGGAGGAATCGCCAGATTTTCATTGCGTTTACCTCCTAATAGCCTATTATAATGGGTGTGTGCTCACTCCTCCTCTTAACCCATTTATTTGTCCAAGCTTACTTGATACACTTGGATACTCTCACTCCCAAACAATATAGGGACTTGTTTCTTATGACACACCCACTTAAAATTTACAATAACTCACACTATTCTTGTAATTTATTCCCTCATTGTAAGTTCATGGAATATAAATCTCTTACATGTTCTACTACTTGACATTTAACAAATGGGCTAGGTTCAGACCTAAATGCCTAAATGCAAAATAAGCTATGTCTGGACTGCTTAAACAGTAAAAATATTTAACTGTATTTAACATGATGGGACTCATGAGTTATAAAAGTGGTACCTATAAATGAAGGGCATGTATAATGTACTTAGGACTTAGAAAGTCAGTGAGAAATATTTTCTCTTGTTTCTCTTCTCTCGAATTCTCTACTCCTCGATCCCTATAATTCTTTTATTCTCTTGTTGAATATCTTATGTTTTGTCTAATTCACTTTCTTTTATTCAAAATCTTAATTCTTGATTTTGTAACTTAGCAGTATGGTTGGAGTCCTAGGAGCATGGTTTGGGGAGAATATCTATTCAACCACAGGCCTGCATATGCATATCAATAATATTTGTGTTCATCAAATTTTGCAAATTTCCTAAAATAGTAACAGAAGTGAGTTCTTGATTTGAGAAAAAGACATTGTTTTGTATTGGTCAGCTTGTCTCAGTCATCCATCTCTTGATATGTGTTTGGATTAGTTTTTTTTTAATAGCTTTTACAACTTACGAGGTAAATGTGTGAAAAGAGTTTTATTTCGGGTTGTGCAACATATGGTTTGAAATCATGGTTTGGGATTGTAATACCCCGAATTTTGAGATTGGACGCTTGAGAGTAAGCCTAAATTAAGTGGACCGCTAAGCCCCAATTTAGCAGGAGCCCAAATTTATCCCCTAATGATTCTAATATCTTTGGGGTATTAAAAAAGTAAAATGATGAATTTTGGAGAAAGTAATTATGTTTTTGGTGAAATCGCCTATGAGGTAGTAAGCTTGTCATGTTCATTTGAATGATCAAATGATGAGCAAAAAATTATGAGATTTTACAGACATCCTAAGCTTTAATTTGATAGGTCATATGAATCAATTAGAGCTATGCACAAAAAGATATGAATTTTTGAAGTCAGCACAAAAAAACTGTGAAGTTTCTGGAACAACATGCAAAGATTGAAATTCTGAGAATTTTTTGATTCCATTCAGCAAAATTCTAGATTTTTCCTTGAAACTAGACTCAATAAGGGTTCTATAGGCTTTAGAATCACTCCAATTCGATTTTTCTAGAATTAATTATGATTTTTCAAAGTTAGGACAGAAAATCTGCCAGAAATTGCTGAAATCCAAAAATGAGAATTATGACATCATCATAATTAAAGATGACATAAGCTAAATGTTATAAAATCATCATCCTCTTCCTCCATCAGCCAAAAACCGTGCAGCACCATGGAGAAAGAGAGAGGGGGAGTTTTAGAGAGAGAAGAGGAGAAAACTCACGAGATAGGTCGATTTCTTCGGTGAATTCATACCTAACGTGTATAATCCTTCTCCTAAGCTTCTCTTCTATGTGATATAAGGTATTTGAAGCACAAATCTTGGTGTTTTGAAGTTAGGGTTTTCAGCCACAAGAAGGAAAAGCTAGTGAGAGCTTGAGGTAACTTCCAAACTCTTGCATATTGACTATTCTGGCTGTTATAGACAATTTAATCGGTGAAATTTCGCCGGATTGTCTTTGTGTGTAAAAATGGAAAATGGGTTGTGGGGGCTGTTATGCTGCCCAAATTGATACTAAATGGTAGTTTTAACCTAATGGAATAGTCAGTAAAGTGGTTAGGAGTATAAAGGAACGTGTTTACGGAGTCGAAACCGAAAAACCCCAATTTTCCCTAAATTCCTATAAGTTTCAGCCATCTCTATAAATGGGTCTTAGAGTTGGATTTTCAATGATTTAATGGTTCCATTGAGTTAAGGGGCAAAAATTTGGTGGGGTTACAATTGGGCACTTTTCCGGAAAAGGCCGAGAAAGCATAATTACGGAAACGCCCCTAAAACCCTAAAAGTATGGTTGCCAAGGGCAATTTCGTAATTTTACATTGAATTTGATAATTCCGATTCCGGAAATGGATTCCTTGGGTAAAAATATGTAAGAATAGCTTATGTCAAAATAACGGGAAAAGTACGGTCAGACCGAGTACAGCGGGGTCAGGCCGGGCCCCGAGGGTATTTTAGTAATTTTTCAAGATAGACTCATATATAACCCCCATAAACACTATGGAAGTGTCTAAATGATATATTTGGAATTGTAGGACCGAGCTAAGAGCCCGAGTTGCTGGCACACAAATCGAAGAGAAAAGACTGAAGGTAGGGGACTTACCTTACTTGCATGTATTTGATATATTTGCTTGTATAATGATGTATGTGATTGCTTTACTTGATTGTGTAGAGCATATATGAATAAATGAAGCTCTGTTTCTGTTTTCGCTATGGCCATAGTCTTGTTGTGTGAAACATTGAACATGCAGAAATGTCATTATGGGGCATACACCTAGATAAAGTTAACATGTCATACACATAACATCTATCATGCATGTATTATGGTATTTGTTTCCTATTGAGATTCTCTCGAATCTCACCCTCCCCTATCAATAATTTAGACAGAAGACGACAGAAGTTATGCAAACAACAATGTAGAGTATCGTACGAGCGGATTACAGTAGTGGAACGAAGACGGAAAGAAGTCTCCATTTCACTGGGATGAGTTTAGACACCCTAGTAGCCTTGTGCGACTACCTTAATCGTAAGTATCATGTACAAACCCCTATGGGGAATTTATGTAATCATGCACATATTATCAGTATAGTTATGCTATTCTTGTGTTGTCTACCAAACCGCATATCGTTTTCTATAAATACTCTAAAAAAGGTTGAAATTGAGATAAGGGTGTGACAGGGATGTTACCAAACACACACCATGAAACGGTGAAATTCTATCACAAGTGTTTGGTGAGGAATATGCACACACATTGAAAAATAGCTTACGCCATTATGGTCCCACCTCTCTATGAATTATTAAAACCAGCCACCTTTATGTAAGACAAATTACATTTAATGGAAAAAATCTAAAAAAAAAATATGTGATGAAATATTTTATAAATTTAAATTATTTTTTCTGAAAAAAAAAATTGTGTGAATTGAGTTCCCGCCGTAATTTGCATGACACAATGTAACGTTTTTTTGAAAGGGAATATGATTGCTAAAAGGTCTCATTCTAGGTAAATGTAAGAAGTTTTTGTGAGAGAACCCCATAATTCTTGAATCGGTAATATCGGATATCACACGTTATATATAAAAAAGATTTATTTATATATTACGTACTAAACAGATTCTCATATTAGTGGAGAAATTTAAACCCTCTTTTTTCGTAGGGTATAAATCATGTTCTTGGTAACTAAATCAACATTTGTTTTGTTGACAAAATATATTATCTTGTACAATATTTTTCTCAAAACTTGACATAAAATATGAAAGTAACTTCTTCTTCTTCTTCTTCTTCTTCTTGTTTTTTTTGCTACAAATTTATGTATCCATTATATATATTTATAGAAGGTTTAGACTCACAACCTCAGTTGAAAAATACTTAAAAGAGGAAACTGGTGTGATTAATTAAACTATTAATAATTATAAGGCCTCAACAAACTTAAAAGTAACTTTGATGTTTGAAAATAATTTTCATTTTTAAGAAATCATTAACCTATTCTTTTATCCACAACACACAAACCAGGGAGAAAAAAACAATAAGTGGGTTATTAAAAAAAACCACAAACTTATCAGTTTCCACAATAATCCTATACCACACACCCACGTTCTGGACCATATCTGATTATTATATAATTATTCTCGTATATATGGTTGTTTGCTTATTCATTTTGTCGGTGCTGGCTTAATGGGGATATAATAATAAAATTATAATATTCTCTTGGAAAATATTGCTCTATATATAGATGACCTGAGTGACAGGCTCTGCCTCAAACTTCAGAGCCATAAGTTATAGTTAGAACAGTTGAAGTGTCTTTCTATATTCATATATGGCTCTGAATTTGGCTTCTCGAGCTGAAGCAAAACCTGCTTTTCTCTCAGATACCTTCAAATCCAATAATAGCTTCGCAAAATTCCCAGGTCAATCCATTTTTCTTTTTTAGCCTTATTTTACTCTTACGTAATAAGTGATTTTACATCTCATGAGATAAAACTAATCAGTAAAGTACAAAATCAATTCTTCACCATGAACCCAAGCGAGCCCCTTTTCACTTATAACATGTGTGTATATATAGAGAAGTATTTAAGTCAAATTTTTTATTTTTATTATGCCAAGTTTTTCAATCATATGCGATCATGTGTTTTATTTTTGAAATATTATTATCTAACTATAAATCGGCATGAAATAAATAGGATATATGAAGATGCATGTGATCGGAAAACATAATGAATATAAAGAAATTGATCTAAGTATTTTCTATATAGTGTGTGTATGTGTGTCACTTATTCTTCTCCTGCATAAAAAAATAAAGTAAAATAACCAATAAACTATTAATTGAGATGGTAAACGGCATCTCCAAGAGAACCCAAATTCAAATATAAAAAAATGTACATGTTGGACGAAGTGAAACACTTTACCCTCTAGATCTTGTAAGGGCTTATGTCCTGACCAAAATAAAAAAAGTAAAATAATATGGGGGACCTCTTTTATTCTTTTTCCTTTTTCTTTCTACTTTTATTTATTCACGCTTTTTTTTTCATGGTTTAGACTTTACTAAATTTGTATGTATTGGTCCTTTCAATTGTTTTAGTTACCACTTACTAGGGAAAGATTATTTGAAGTTCATGATTTTTTTTTTTTAATGTTAGAAATCATCTGCATCCTATTTATCTAGCTTTTTTGTTGCCTATATATGTGATCATATCATGCATGGCAAGTTTAGAATAATCAAGGGTTTTGCTTGAGTAAGATTATTAATTTTTTTTTTTTGGGTATTATATATCATTGTGTCACAATAAGAGTGATATGAAAAAAATCAGGCTTGCAATATATTGATCAAATCAATTCAAAAACATAGATAAATATATGATACTTTTTCTCAATTATAGTATCTGTGAATAACTTGTTTCGGCCAAAACATTGTGCGCGCGCGCGTGTATATATTCTAAGTTTCATGAGTAAAAGTATAAGGGTATAGCGCCCACTTAAAGGCACTAAGGCCCCATTTGGTATGTGGTATGAGGGTAGGGACTAAAATTGGATCAGGGATTTAATTAGAATATATTATTTGATATGAGGGACTACGGATAACCTAGGATTAGAAGTACTATAAAAGTGAGATTGCTGTAAAGACACCCCCTAATATTGCGTTTCCAATCCCGGGACTGTAAAATTGTAGAAACAAAAATATCCTTGATTAAAATATTTTAATGATAAAAATAACCCCCATAAGTTATTGTGTTAAGATCAAGTCTTTTATCCCAAAATTAGACTGTCTTTGAATCTCTTACCCTAAAGTATTTATTCACAATTTCTTCTCGATGGATTATTTTCAATTATCTTTTTGAGGGCCGGACAAAATCTTGATTTATCGCTAATAGACATATGATTTACAGAACCTTCTTGATTATGTGTTGGGATTATCAAAAGGGGAAGGAGTTCATGTGATAGTCGTTCCCAGCCGTCCTCCCAATAATATCACAAGATTTTGTCTATTAGCGATAATCAATAAGCTTCCGTCTCACTGCCCTTCCATTTGTTTAAAGGAATATATATAGCTTCCCTTATTGATCATAATCCCCATGCACTCAGCTTTTTTATTTTGCTTCTCACAATGAAACTCCAAGACCATCGTAAAAGGAAAGCACGTCGAATTCCATAATCCATCTGCGACGGACGGTGAAGGCGGAGGTTACATCTAAGCTATAGATTAAGTTTGGGATTTAGGACAGGGGTATTTTTAGTTTTTTCATAATTAGTGGTTGTTTATTAAATAGGATTAATGAAATCATTCCTTCCAACTATTACTTCATAATTTTTAAAGCACTAATATCAGTCCCAACCTTAATTCCAATCCCAATCCATTAAAATTCAGTGTCACTTACCAAACAAGGCCTAATTTATTCAATATTACAAGTAGCTTGCCAGAGTTGCTTTAATTAATATTGTTTGCGGGCATGTTAGACTCAGAAAGTATGAGTAGAGGATTCAAAAGAAAATGCCGAAATTTAAAAGTTTGTTTTTTAAAAAAAAATCATGTTTAAAGTATGGTGTGAAAAACCGGACCGGACCGGCCGGTCTGGTTTGCTGTTTCAGAGGGAGAGAAGATCGAACTGGTCCAAAACCAGTCAAAACCGATGGGTCACTGGTTCAACCGGTTTGCTCTTCTTCTTTTTTTTTGAAAAATGAGATATCCGCTTAAAAAATAGCTGAAAAAGAAAGAAAACCATAGATTTAGACCGATATACATACAATCTATAATATTTTACTAAATTATAAGAACAAATTTTAATTTCAAGGCTACAAAAATTTAAAAAATAAAAAGAATAAAAGAATAAATATTATATATTATATACATATAATATATAATATTTTAGTCAATTAATTTTATATGATTCAAGTAATCAAATATAATATAATCAATTGATTTTATCTAAAGAAGTTTAAGAATATATTAAGATATATTGTTACTAATAAATTATAATATTTTAATATGACCGGTTCGACCCCGGTTGAACCATTAACCCTTGAACCTGTTCCGTGACTGGTTCATTGACCGGTCCGGTTTTTTGTTCCTTGGTTTAAAGTGCAAATATCATTAAAGGGTTATACATATACACACACTATTATAAAAAAAGCTTTTTAGACCTGTCAAAAATGGTTATTTAGATTGGGTTGAGGCCTAGTCTTATATCGAACGGTTTAAAATAAGTCTGACACTTTTAAGACTGGATAATAGACAACCGATTTAAAAAATAAAATAAAAAATTTAAAAATTAGAAAAATCCAAATTTCAAAATCTCCGTGAAGAAGCAATTTTGAAATCTAGATTTTTCTGACTTTTTTTTAATTTTAATTTCTAGAACAGCTTCTTTTATGAAGATTTTGAGATTTGGATAAAATATCATAAAATCGCAGAAGAGAAGCTACAATTTTATCATATCTCATAATAAAATCCATATCTCAATCAAATAGAAGATAAATTTGAAAAATATTAAGAAAAAACATATATAATAAAATCGCAACAAACCATCTAACAATAAAAAGTAGCAGAAAAGTAGAAATATTTGTTTAAACCCCTTTTACGAACATCATGTTTAAAAAGTATATTTTAGGCAGGTTGTATGTGGAACATGTCTAAAATCTTATCAATATTATTTTTATAAAAAAATATTTTAACGCCTTTTAGACCGATTGTAAAATTAATTGGTTTTAAAATTATATTTTAGATCTATCACATGTGAAACCTATCTAAAATTTTACAAATATTTACAAAACTATCACCGGTCAGAGTTTTTAAACTGTGAGGTCTAGATGTGACGGTCTTAAAGACCTTTTTTCTATTAGTGAACAAATTAATATATATCTTTGAAACCATTACCAATATATATATATATATATATATTATGTTAGCTCTCGTGTAAAGGGAAGGTTGAATATTTTGATCTGCTTGTAATTTGAGGTTTTTAATTGGGAAAATGACCCAAAAAAAACTTTAAATATACTAAAAGACAAAAAGGTGTTAGAAGATTTGAAAATACCACAGAGGTGATAACACTTGTCAGAGATTTACAATTTCAGGGTAAAATTACCATTTTACCCTTACTCATATTTTCATTAAAATAATAAAAATCCCTCCGCCAGCTCGGTCACCCCACCGTGGCGCCCGGCAGGCGCCGCCAGCAAGGGCGCCGGCCAGGGAATATTCCGTCCCTGTTGGAATATTCCCCAAGCTTTGGGGGAAATATCCCAAAGTTTTGGGGGGTGGTGGGTTCGAACCCCCCACTTAAGGTGCGTGACCACTGGGCTAAGGAAGCCCATAAGTAATTATAGTGTAAAATAAAAATATATAGTAAACTTTGATTTTTAACTAAACTAACCAACAAGTTTAAATAAGGAATTGACATATTAATAAAAGAAATTAACAACTTCATATAAGAATTTCACAACTTTTGTTTTTTAAGCAAAAAATTCACCTACTCTATTAGACCATTTACTAGTTTAGATAAGGAATTCCCAAGTTCATATAACGAATTAACAAATTGAGATAAAGATTTCACAACTTTTGTTTCCCAAGTTCTAAAATAAATTAAAATGTTCAACAAAATTTTAATATAATATAATATAATCTAAAAGTAAACCAGAAAATTTAAAATAAAAATATAGTATACTTACAATCTAAATTATACTATATTTTTATTTTAAATTTTCTGGTTTTACTTTTAGATTATATTATATTATATTAAAATTTTGTTGAACATTTTAATTTATTTTAGAATTCGGGAAACAAAAGTTGTGAAATCCTTATCTCAATTTTTTAATTTGTCATATAAACTTGGGAATTCCTTATCTAAACTAGTAAATGGTCTGATAGAGTAGGTGGATTTTTTGCTTAAAAAACGAAAGTTGTGAAATTCTTATATGAAGTTGTTAATTTCTTTTATTAATATGCTAATTTCTTATCTAAACTTGTTGGTTGGTTTAGTTAAAAATCAAAATTTACTATATATTTTTATCTTGCACTATAATTACTGATGAGCTTCCTTAGCCTAGTGGTCATACACCTTAGGTGGGGGGTTCGAAACCCCCACCCTCCAAAGCTTTGGGATTTTTTTCCCAAAGCTTGGGGAATATTCCGACGGGGACGGAATATTCCCTGGCCGGCGCCCCCACCGGGCGCTGAAGCGGGGTGACTGGCCAGCGGAGGGATTTTTATTATTTTAATGAAAATATAAGTACGGGTAAAATGGTAATTTTACCCTGAAATTATAAATCCCTGATAAGTGTTATCACCTCTGTGTTATTTCCAAATCTACTAACACATTTTTGTCTTTTAGTATATTTAAAATTCTTTTTGGGTCATTTTCCCTTTTTAATTAGTGTCTATATCCTTAATTATTATATATATATATATATATATATATGTTCCATTTCTATTTAAAAAAAAAATCTCCTCGAGAGCACTTTAAAGGGCTATTTGAAGCTCTTTCATTGAGAAAATAATTAAGTTACATTCACCACCTTAAATAAAATCCCTTTTTAGTAGCTCTCAATATCTTAGGGCCAGTCTCGTTCAATAGCATATAGCCTCTTCCATGCAATTGCAGATACCTTAAAATAATTTTGTGCGTGCATCTAATATTATTTTGGGAAATTCCCTATAAAATGCGCTCGAAATTACTAAATCCCATTTCAGTGCAGTGAATTCTAAAAAACCGAATCAATTATGTGTCAGTATGAAATGAACAGTGCAGGGGTGCCAAAAGATGATTTTGCCCTTCAGCCCTCATTCTTGCCACTTTTAGAATAACAACACGAGCCTCTTAATTAACAACTTCGGGTTCTTGATTAACAACTCTGTTTTATTCTTTCACATATTTGCATCTTCAAAATATAGTGTTGTTAATATAAAATATTGTATTGTTAATAAAGAAAGAAGTGTTGTTATTGACCCTGAAACTTAAATTACGAAGTTGTTAAATAAGAAATGAGAGTTGTTAATGTAGAATATGAAGTTGTTAATAACAAGATCGGTATTGTTATTGTGAAAGTAAAAAGATGAAACTGGAGTTGTTAATCAAGAAGATGAAGTTGTTAATTAAGAGGCTTGTATTGTTATTCTGAAAGTGACGAGAATGAGGGTTGAAGGGCAAAATCGTCTTTTGGCACCCCTGCACTGTTCATTCCTGACACATGATTCAGATTTTTAGAATTCGCTGCACTGAAACGGGATTTAGCGATTTCGAGCGCATTTTATAGGGATTTCCCCTATTTTTTTTCTAGTAATACTTAATATCTTAAAATAATTTTTTACACCCCATAATAACAATTAATATCTTAAAATTTAGGGCACTCCTTACTATTTAGAAAATATTTTAAAAGTAAAGTTGTATAAAAATTACTTTAAAATATTCAGTGCTATTAAAAATTATTTTAAAATGGTGAATATATAAATATAACTACTTTAAGATATTGAGGGATATAGAAATAAATGCTTAAATTGCTAGATGCAACTTAAGGGAAAAAGACAAAAAAAAATGATTTAAATTTTAAAATCTTGAATTAGTGATTTTTTTATTAAAATAAATTATCAATTGCTATGTTCTTATAATCTTATAATTAATATCCATACTTTTATAAGTAATAAAACAGATTTATAATTTTAAAATTTAAGTGATATTTTAATCCCCAACTTAAACCCGGAAAAAATAATAACTAAGTTTATATTTTAGATACTGTACTTTAATGTGCGCTCAGATATAAAAGTCTGTACTTATGGTTATGACTTGGGAGTTTTAAGAATCGCGAGCTATAACATCTGTTGTTAGTCGGTAGTCACAAATCAAAGCACTTAAAACTGCTAATCTTGCTTGACTTAATCCACCCTATGGCTCTGTTCTAAGGTCGCTTTCATTTCATCATATGATTTGATGATGATTGTCAGGTGGTCTTTCTCTGAAGAGAAAATTTTGTCGAGGAGGAGGACGAGTTTATTGTTTGCAGACCACACCTTCAGCTTGGCCTGGAACTGCGATTCCCGACGAACAGACTTGGAAGTGGGATTCTCCGAAGCCCATCACTATCTTGGGATCTACTGGCTCCATTGGAACTCTGGTTCAAGTTTTGTTTATGCACTTATTGATCTCAGATTTTGTTTCTTTTTAACCCTAACTTTTGAATCTTTCAATGACAATTGAATAGAAAATGTAGTTGATTTTTCGCTGCTCGTAGGTATAGCTTGAAATGGCTTTTTCTTCATTGATGGCATTATTTTCCTTGTATTTTATTGCAGACACTAAATATACTGGATGAGCATTCAGACAAATTTAATGTTGTAGCACTTGCAGCTGGTTCGAACATTGCTCTTCTTGCTGAACAGGTAAAGGAAATTAATGGAACTTTCTGTTGCTTTGTTTCTCTATCTCTGACCATCATTAAATCTGAAATTTCATCACCTGAATTCACTTTGATGATGTATTAACTTATGATTAGCTTGCTACTGCAATTATTACTACATTAGTCGTGCATGAATTGGCCTATTATCTAGTTAACTTTCAAATGTGAGGTTCAGTGGCATTGTTGTTCATAAAATAGATTGTACATGAAGATAATAATTGGATAAGAAAGAGAAGACTCCAACTTTCAAAACAAAAGTGCTTAGTATTGGTTATAAGATTGGATAATATCTGGTCTCTCATTTTGGCCCAAAAAAATTATCAACTCAAAAAATAATATTCTGTATTGTTGATATTGGACAGATTAAGAAGTTTAGGCCTCAACTTGTTGGCCTTAGGAATGAGTCCCTAATTGGTGAACTCAAAGAGGCTTTGTCTGATTGTGACTTCAAACCTGAGATCATCCCTGGAGAGGAAGGAGTCATTGAGGTCTACATCTGAGCTCTTTTCACATGCTTTGGTTTATTTTAGAGTTACATAATTTATAAGGCAAATTCCATATTGGCAGGCCGCTCGTCATCCTGATGCAGCCACTTTAGTCACAGGAATAGTAGGTTGTGCAGGACTAAAGGTACCATTGCTTCTGTTTTTACAATCTTCAAAATAAACAATTTATTTGCTATACTCTATGGAGGTTTTCAGTATCCATGAGTTGAAGTTATATTAAAACTATTCATGGACCTTCACTTAATAGTTTTAACTTTTAAGCTGATTGGGTTCTTCCTATATATCATAGTTTTAACTTTTATCAAGTGGCTTAGAATTCAATCCTTGTCACTTCCTATTCAATTAACTTTTAAGCTAAAGATTTATAATGAAACTGAGATTTCTTCTTGTCATTTTATCAGCCAACAGTTGCTGCAATAGAAGCAGGGAAAGACATTGCTTTGGCCAACAAAGAGACAATGATTGCTAGAGCGCCTTTTATTCTTCCTCTTGCTAAAAAGCTCAATATAAAATTTCTTCCTGCTGATTCAGAACATTCTGCCATTTTCCAGGTATGATGCCGCATCATCTATTTATATAACTTGGATCCTCTTCACATGTTGAAGGAGTGTGCATCTTTCCTCTGGTCCTTCTAGATCTGATATAGATTATCCATATTTTAATTTTTTTTTCTACTTGACAGCTTAAGGAATGATTACTTAAGTTTCTATTTTTTAAAAAAAGGATTAAAAGCCTAGACCGTCCAAATCAATTAAGACGGACTAGAGATGTCCACACCATTCACATCTCTCCTCAAGTGCAGAGGATCTGAGCTCCTCTTTGTAGCTGATAATGATGCACGACTGACAAGTTCAATCTCATTTATTACCCACATTGCACTTTACCAAAACATAATGGCGTTGTGTGATCCATGTAGCCAACCCTACCTAGTAGAATAAGACTTGTTGTTGTTCTTGTTTTGCACTTTTCCACATTCCATCTCTTTTCATTGCATAAGTCAATTTCTTTGTGTTCCTGCTCCATTTTCTTTTGCTTTACAACTCATGCTTAATGTCTTCTGTGCACAGTGCATCCAGGGGTTGCCCGAAGGTGCCCTCAGGCGAATAATTTTAACTGTATCTGGTGGTGCTTTCAGGTGAGGAAATACAATGATTTATTTGTTCCCCTCAGATGGAACTAATATGAAGCATACTAAAATCATTGACTTTAGCAGTTGAATTCAAACTGCCATTTCTTTGGTATACATTCGTTGAAGATTATAAACTAGTGATAAGCCTTCATTTAATACTTATAAGATCATAAAAAATTTATTAAGAAAAGGGTTGACATTTTCTATCTTGGTGCAGTTTTTAGGCTTTATGAAATGAATCTGAATTTAGTTATTCACAAGTCATGATCTGAAAGGTGATAACGATTGACAGAAATTGGCCTGTTGAGAAAATGAAAGACATAATAGTGGCTGATGCATTGAAGCATCCCATCTGGTCGTTGGGTAGAAAGATAACAATTGACTCTGCTACCCAATTCAACAACGTTAGTTCCCATCTGATGCTCATATTTTTATGAAACCTGATCTAATATCTAATAGTTACATTTAAATCTCTTCTGCTTCTTGGCTTGGTCTAGAAGTAATTGAAGCACATTACTTGTTTGGACTTGACTATGATCTGAAGAATTTATCAGAGAATAATTCCTTGTTGTATTCATGTGAGAATGAGTTCCTATTTATAGTTACACGAGGAGACATAAGTGGAGGATTTTAAGGGATTACAATCAATACTCAAAAAAGATTCTAGTTGACCCACTCTAACAACCCACTAATCCTTCTAACAACCCACTAACTCCTTTAACTAATATTTTAACACCTGAATTTACGGGATTCTACACTTCCTCTCAAGTTAGACTATAGATATCTATCATGTTAAACTTATCAATAAGATATTCAAACTTGTCATTGGGCAGTCCTTTAGTGAGAACGTTTGCAGTCTATTTCTTAGATAGTATATATCGTAGGTCAACGATGCCTTCATCAACCTTCTCTCTTATGAAATGTCTATCTATCTCAACATGCTTAGTTCTGTCATGTTAAACCAGATTATGGTCAATATTGATTGCAGCCATGTTATCACAATAGACTTTGATTGGCAGATTTATGCATTCCCTTACATCTTCAAGAACATGTTTTATCCATATGCCTTCACAAATCCCAAGTGCTACAGCTCGGTATCAGCCTCGGCACTATTTCTTGCAACTACACTTTGCGTTTTACTTCTCCATGTGACCAAGTTATCCCATATATATGTACAGTTTCCAGATATGGATTTCCTATCATTTTAATCACCTACCCAATCAACATCTGTAAACAATTCTACATTTCGTTTATCAGACTTTTAGAATAGTAAGCCACGTCTTGGAGATCCCTTCAAATAATGAAGGATCCGGTACGTTTAATTTAGAAGGGCCTCCCATATCTCTCGGGCTGAAAGAAGGTACATAAAACTCTTCTTGATTGATGATGACATTGCATTATTCAGCCAAGATGATACTAAGACATTCTCAGACTTCCAAATTTGTAATTCAAGTTTCTAATTCAAGTGGCCTTTTTGCTTCACCATTAATATATTCATGTTTGTCCCTTCCATCAAGAGTAAAGATCATGGATTGAGACTATTCTCGATAATTGTCATTCCTAAGATTCTTTGAAACAATGAGGATAGTAGAGATATCACTAGACTGTGAAACAGAGGAAGATCCTTCGGATGACATACTGATAGAGTTAAATAGACTAATCTGACATGGGAGTCACAAATGGGCGTACTGACCAGAAAAACTGAAAAAATGTCAGTTTGGGCTTCAAATTTAGGAAATACCAATTCAGTCCTTCGAATTTTCAAAATGATAGTTTGGCCTTCAATTTTAGAAATTCTGATTCAGTCCTGCGAATTTCAAAATGACAATTTGGTCTTCCAAATTCCAAAAATGACAGATTAGTCCTCAACTCAATTAAATTCCTTCCCTAAATATAAGATTAAGATAAAGTTGACTTTTTTTTGGAGAGATTAAGGAAGCTAAATAGTTACTTAATTATATCATATATTCTTAGATTATATATTAATTTATTAATTTAGAGAAAAAATAAAAATAAAAATATTTTAAAATAATTTAATTAATTTCTTTAATTTCTTCAAAATAATCAATTTTATGACGAAAGGAAAAATTGAGCAAGACTGGCCAAATTTCATTTCTGCCTTGGCCCCTTGACCTGTGCGTGTCTCCCTCCTTCCTCGGCGCAACTCTGTTTGAAGAACAATGAAGGCAGCCGGATCTGTGTAAAAGGTGACGGTGGTTCATGGTGAGGCTATGATCGTCTTCTTCCTATTTTCTGTCCAAACAGTGGTGACGGCACTGTGACTGACGGTGGTGGTGTTGGTGATGACAGAAGTCGATCCAGAGAGGCAGTGAAGGTCTGTGATCGCCGGTTCAAGTTCTCGCAGCTCTCGGCTTCCGTTTTGAGTCTCTGGTGGAAATGTGTAAAGAAATCTTAATAATAGAAAAGTTAAAGATTTTTATAAATGTGTAGTTTGTTTTTCCTTATAAATGAGTTAGATCATGATATTTACAAATTACTCTATCAACAATTTTTATACTGGGAGCGGAATTTGAATCCAATTTTTTTTTTTTTTTAAAAAAATAAGTTGCATATTTATTAATTAGATTAGTCCTCATTGGCAAATGAGCTTTTCTTCTTTGGCCAAATTAGACCCCATTTAAGACGGGCATTAATCTTACTGCAAATTGAATTCAAACCTAATATCAAAAGGGAACGGGATACTCTCAGCGTCTTTTATTTTAGCAAGGTACTAAAACTCGGACCGGTCATTGAACCGGTCGGGGTACTGGGTTAAGGGTCAGTGGGTCAAACCGGGACCAAACCGGAGCTAAATTGAAAATTTTAGACTTATAGTATGAAATTCTAAAGGAAATTTTTTTTTTTTTTTTTTTTAGTAAAAACCCCAACCCGGACCGGACCGGGAACCGGACCGGTTTTCCGGCCGGTTTGCCGGTTACCGGGCCGGACCGGCCGGTCCGGTCCGGGTTTCACAACATGGTATTTTAGGGCTAATGAGCAAATTTATTAATAAAGTTTTAAGGAATGAGTGTTGGTATAATTATGTTTTAAAGGAGGTAAAGATATATATAAGGAATTAAAAGTGGAGCATCCAGTATAAAGCTGTTAAATTATAAGAGAGAAAAATCCCTAACGGTGTTAAATCAAATTTAACGGTTTTGTGTTGGATGCTCCATTTTTAATTTTTTATGTGTATTTTTACCCCCTTTAAAATATAATTATGTAAAGAGCTCATTCCTTAAAATTTTATTAGTAAATTTACTACTTAAATCTTTATTTTATCCCATCATCTCTCAGCATCCTAGAATCATGTCCGTCCATATGATCTAAAAGGTCACAACTCGCCACATCAGCAAGCCATTAATTAAGCATAAATAAAAATTTCCTCCTCCACCATCTATCCGTTTGGCTGTCACACGATCTCTAAAAAAATATTTATTTATGTTTGTTAAATTAAAATTTTTTAAATATATTTATCTTATATATTGTAAATTATGATTAAAAAATTATTTTTAAAAGATTCGATATTCTAGACAGGCCGTGGTTCGAAATAAGAACCCAAGACTGTCTCATTTGAAGAAATTTTAAATTTTACTGAAACAAAAGAAAAAATATTTAAAATTTTGGTGAATTGAACTTTTCAAAATGAGAACCAGCCTTCTCAATTTTTTATTAGGATGCTGATAAAACTCTTTAAACCGAATAGAATTAATTGATATACCCTATTTTTCATTGTCTACGGAGCATCATGTTATCTCAGGTTGTAGTTTTGGGCTTGGTGGATACTGATATGTTAAAATTAGAGAAGAATTTCTGTTGATGAGAAAGAGGATTCTGAGCTGAGAAATAGAGGGGGTCGTTTAAGGAAGAACGAACAGGGAAGGCATGACCATGGAGGAGATGGTTATACTGCTGAGAGTCCGAAGAGAAGAGGGAAGCCGAAGATTGAAGACGCAGTTTTATTGATATTTTAATATTCATTTTTATTCTTGGATGATGTGTCGAGTTGTGAGCTTTTTGATGATATGGACGGACACGATTTTAGGACGCTGAGGGACGCTAAGAAAGAAGCCGCAGTGAGAAGATCCGGAGGGGTGTTTTTGAAACAGGACGGGACAGAGAATGACTAGACTAGGAAACCCCATTTTCGGTAGAGCCGGGAATTCGGGCCGAGCCCGTCGGGCCGGCCCGTTTAGGCCCGAGCCCGTCAAGGGCCGGGCCTATGATTTAGAGGCTGAAAATGGAAGCGGGCCTAAAAGGGCCGGCCCTGTAAGGCCGGCCCTGAAGCCCTGCGGGCCGGCCCTTTTAGGCCCGTTTAACTTTTTTTTTAAAAAATGGGCACATGGCAATGGGCAATAAGCATTGGTCAGAGAGTAGAGTTAACCTAACCTAACCCTCATATCAGAAATGCTCTCACACTGACTCAAACCTCATTTGAAGCTTCTCTTCTTTGATTTTCTTTTTTTCTTTTTTTTCATGTATACGCCAAAATCCAAATCAGGTGTTATATTATTACTGACATTTGAAGCTTGTAGGCTTGTTTGATTGTGGCTGTGAACTTATTTAATTGGTTATGAACATTAATTATGGTTTGGACTTAAGTTTTAATGTTTGTATTATATTAAATTTGGATAATATTTATGTTTTAAATTAGTGTTGATGATATTTATGTTTTAAATTAGGTATTTTAGTTTTTATAAGAATAAGAAATAAAAAAAGAATGGCAAAAAAAAAAAAAAAAAACACATAAACGGGCCTAAAGCCCGTCGGGCCGGCCCGCGGGCTTACCTTAAACGGGCCGGGCCGCTTCAAACGGGTACGAATTTGAACTCGGGCCTAAACGGGCCGGCCCGTTTAGGCCCGAGCCCGTCACGGGCCGGCCCGTTTTCCCAGCACTAATTTTCGGTCTCATCCTGAAGAAGGTCTTGTAAAAGAAAATCAATCACGACCTCAAAAATTTTCTGTCCCGGTAAGAACAGGATTTTCCAAAATTTTTTATCTTTTTTTTTTTCCTCCAATGACTTTCGCCCAATTTCCTATATTTACTTTACAATAGCTATGATATAAATATCATATTATACCAAGGAACGAAAAATCGGACCGAGCAATGAACCGGTCACAGCACAGGTTCAAAAGTTAATACCGGGGTCTAACCGATAGTTGAACCGGTAATATTAAAATATTATAATTTATTAGTGGCAATATATTTTAATATATTTTTAAACTTCTATAGATAAAAATGAAGATTTTTAAGAAAAAAATACTTAAAATCTATTAGTATGAGTTATAAATATAATGCCTATACTTATGCAATGATATCTCTTTTTCTATAATTATTATATATTTTTAAATAATTTTTTTCATTATCTTCTTTATTTTTTTTAGATTTGTTCTTTCTTTACCTATTTTTCTCTATATTTTGGTCTTCAAATTCCAATTTTCCCCTAAAAAAAGAAAAAACAGAAAAATAAAAATAAATAAAAAAATGAAATGGTTCAACCGGTTGAACCACCGGTTTTACCGATTTCAGACCGATTCCTCTATTTAACCATCAAACCAGACCGGACCACTGGCCGATTCCCGGTTCAACCGGTCGAACCGGCCGGTCCGGTCAGGTTTTTTGTACAGTGTATTATACCAATTAGTCCCATATAAATATTAAAGCAAATTAAAATTATAAATTCATCAAAAATTTTAAAAAATATAATATATTTTCGGATAGTTTTAGAGATTAGGGAATTCAAAAAAATATAATATATATATATATATATATATATTTGGGATCAGGATCCCAATCCCAAATATAATTTTTCCTATCCTGAATTTCCCGTCCCAATATTTACTCAGGGGGGAAATATTGAACACCCCTGTCTGAACCCCTAAATTTTTGGGTTAATTTAGAATATGAACTGAAGTTATATCGATTATCTAAATAAATTTTCTCCCCTTGAACTTCTCACTCTTATCTAAAAAAGATCAACATGTGGGTTATGTCATGCTTATAATTTTTAAATCATTTTTATTATTCTAAAAAAAGGTTAAAAAAGGAAAAAGATTAAGCCCACTAATTTTTTTAAAAAAAATTTCGTAAAAAATTTATAATGTTTGTTTAAATTTTTTTAAAATAATCAGAATATATAGAAAACATATTTTTAATGGAAAATAATAACTATATTTAAGATCTAAATATCAAATACTCCCTTAATCCCTATTTATAATGTCTTATTTTTTTTAATAGGCTTATCTCTTTTTGTAAGTTTCTTTCTGAGCCAACTAATAAATGCATTTTTACCTTTTTATGCTTAATTAATTTTATATATTTTATTAATTAAAATGTGATTCATTTCTTTTATTCTCTCACATCATCTTTCTCCCTTTTATCCATAAATAAGAGCATATTACCTACTTATTTATTACTTTTAATTGTTTTCTTGAATACCACAGCAAACTAATACACAATGAAAAAGAGAGAACAAAGAAAACAACAAAAACTTTCATAAACAACCGCCCGGAAGGTGATTTTTTATCAAAAATATTTGAAACACTATCTAAAGGTTGACATTTTCTTATGGATTATATTCCTTCTTGACGAGGATTATTATTCCCTTCCCTTGTTCCCCTGTGATTAAGCTCATGGACCCTACACAATCACTGAATACATCAATATTTTTAAATCCGTTAAACCAACAAAGTTTTAGTTCTCTCATACTCCTAAGCATTTCTGCTTTTGGCTGATCTCAGTTTGTAGCAAAATCCAAGATAACCAAATACCCTGTGTATCTATTATAGTTTTCTAACACCACCAAATTTCGGTTTATTTTGACAAGCTGCTGTGGGTAGATTCTGAAATGAACTTTTTCCCAATATATTAGAATTTGATAATAATTAAATAATAAATTATTTTTTATGAACCGAAATATACAAAAATATTATAAATGTAACTAAATATTAAATATTTTTTGATTTTTAAAATAAGAATCATATATGACAATATTTAATTATAGAATTGGACTAAATACCAATAAGTAAATATACTATGTTTTAGTATATCAAAAAAATATACTATGTTTTATCTTTTGCTAAATATAAATTATTTTTTCTTTTTATATAATCGTTATACTATAAATCAATTATATATATATATATATATATAGATATATATAAAATAAAAATCACAAACAAATGACCCTAAAATAGTGTTGATTTTGTCACTTTGAATAGAATATAGATACACGTGGGAACCCGTTTCCCTGCTCATTGGATAAGCAGAGAGAACTCGGCCAATCTGAGTTGTTCAGATTTTATTTAGATGGTATAGATTTAATTTTTTAAATTGATGATTTTTAAATGACAAAATCATCTTTCAAAAAAATATTAATTAAGAGATTATTTTTATTTGATATTATCTACCCATTAAAATAAATATTATTGAAAAAAAAAAGTAAAAAAAAAAAGTTTAGACTGTCCAGATATCATCTGGACGATCTTGATGGACTGAACTCTCGAATCTGAGTTCAATACACGTGTCATGGGCTTTTTACCGAGCAATTAAGTCGCACAGTTGACAACAAACTCTTATAATTTAAAAATCCATTTTCTTAGCCGCGAAGGATCATTTGGCAGGTTGACTTTCCTTGATCGAGGCGGTATAGAACTCAGAGAAATGTTCTCAGCTCTATAGAAGCAAAAGGCAAAACTGAGCAAAAACAAGCACACTATGGGTGGCGATTCAGTTCCGTCTCAAGGTAGCGTTTTCGAGCCTCTCTGAATATTCTGTTCTGATTCTCGGAAAGTGAGGCGTCCATCTAATTTCTGTTCGATTTCTTGCTATGATAATGCAAAATACGGACACCATCTGACAAAGTACTTTGTGTTTTTGTGTTTGTGTTGCGTGTATTTTCGTGTGTATTTTCCCTCCCTCTTTGTCTACTAGGTTTAAATTAATGCAAAACACATGAGGTTCTTGTTGTGCGCTTGTTATTTATAACCTCGATGACTGTGTACAGGTGAAGATTCTTGTTCGGATGTCGATTTTTCCACCCTTTCGTCCAATTCTCTTATAAGGTACAGTCTGATCAGAGTCACATTTTCTTCTATAAACCATGAATTGTCAAACTCCTCTGTACTTGTGAGCTAAGCGGTGATACTGTCTCAGATAGAATACGCAGTGTATGGTTATAGGGGCACTGCAAGATGTACAATGCTTAAGTATAGGTGCTTAATGAGTTGCGAGGTAGAACTGGGGATTTGAGGGGAGAATTGAGAGTTTCTCCTGGGGCCTTGTATTTGTAAAAATGGTTCTGGAATAGTAGAAGGCGCACTGCAATAAAGGTCTAAAGTTGATATCGGTTCCTTTGTTTTAACTATGTCGATTTTATGTTATCTTCGTATATTTCAGGGATACTTTGAGCATGAAGGTTGAAAATGATACAGTGAATGGGGAAAATGGGCTGGCACAAGTAGAAACTGGGGAAAGAAATATCAGGCCTTCTTCTTTTGATGTTGAAGTCCATAACAGAAGGAAACAACGCATCTACCGAGAAATCTTGCAGAATTATGATGAACGGAGAATTCGTTCCAAGACTTTGAAAGAGGAAAGAGAAAAAATTTTGAGGTATTGATTTGAACTCAAGATTCTCATGGTTTATCTGTTGTATTCATATTTGTTTTAATATTACAAGAAGATAATAGTTCATCCATTGAAGTTTATAGTGAAAACCTTGGAAAATCAAACTCTGCTGCTCTGGGGGGAAAAAATAGAAACATTGACTAGTCAGCCTCATGGGAGTGGCATTCATTGTTGCTTCTTTCAATGCTGTAACACTTACTTCTTGGCATATGAATGTAGGACCTTAATCACAGGAATCAACATGAGGTCAAATTTTTGCGTGTTATATCCATTAAGCATGCCAAACTGCTAATTCATTACGTATTTTAACATTTTCTTGTTCAATATAGGTATTCATTATTATTTTAGAATATCTGTCATTTAAAACACGCAGCTCCAGCTTCACATTATAGTATGCATGCATGTCTTTCTTCATTTATGGCTCACTATTAAAATACTTCACTTTTATTACTGTGAAATTAAGACTAATTTCAATTTTCTGCATCGTATGGTGAGTGCAGTTAAATGGGGTGTTAAGTTAACACAAGCATGACATGAAGTCTCAGAATTTTCTTTCTGATTATGCTATATATGCTGGTTTATTTGTTACAGCTATAGGCCGGGAGTATGGACAGAGAATTTGTGTGGGTCGAAATTAAGTGATTATGATGTGCCAAAGACAACATGCCTCCTATTGATTGGTCCAAGAGGGTCTGGGAAAAGTAGTCTCATAAATAGAATCTCCCAAGCATTGGAAGTTGACAAATATGCACCAGCGAGAGCGCAAGTATCATGTGCGATTTATGTGTTATTTAAGTTTAAATTTCATTGCAGAAGATACAATTTTGGGATATCTTTGACTCAGGACAAATGGATATTGAGCTGCCTGAATAAATTTTTGCTAATTTATCTTTTGATACCAGGTAATTCATCTCCAGGAGATGGGACATACTTCCTCCAGGAGTATATGATTCCAAGAGACTCAACTTCTATCTGTCTGTATGATACACGTTGTTTGTCTGGCAATCCAAATGATGATGATAGAATTCTGTATCAATGGATGACAAAAGGTGTTTGTCATGGAGAACTTGTTCTCAGGTATGAACGCTGTATTTACATAGCCTTTTTGATTCACTCTCTGTTTTAAATTGTCTAATGGGGATTTCTTATCAGGAGGACCGATGATCAGAGTTTGAAGAAACTTTTAAATCAAAGGGCTCGCAAGACTGGTTGCTTTTTCAGTAAAAGAATGGAAGTTAATTTTGTTATTTACGTTGTTAATGGCCTTTCAGTTTTAAAATCACTGGAGAATACTGGTGCTTCGGAGACAGGATATACTGATATGGTTGCTTCTACTTTCAATCGCCCATACCTGCCATTTAAAGGTATCTATAAGACTACGATGTATTTTTCCCTGCATATGCTTCTTGTAACTGTTTCTATTTCTTTTTCATGCATATTGAACCATGGGAGTGTTGACACGTCAAACTTCAGAAAATATAAGAATGACTGGACGCAGCTAAATCAGAGGATTGAGTGATATATTTGTACCTTATATCTGAGTATGTTGTTGAGGTGGCCGTAACTTAGCTGCTTCTGATATGTTCCAACCATGAGATGTGGATTTAAGCCTTTGTGATTAGCTTTTTTCCCCTTAATATGCCGAAGTCAGTAAAGGCTGGGAAAATGTTGACTTAGCCCTATTTGCAATATGAAGTCCACCTTGATAGAAAGAAATACTGCATATCTAGCATAGTATTGCAAGAAAAATGAGTAGTTCACAACTCTCACTTAAGACATATACAATTTTTCCCCTTTTTTTTCTAGTCCTTAAATCTCATTCTTCTTGTCCTTTTTAAACTTGGGTGCAGTAAACATCTCTTGATTCCAAGTGAATTCTTCTTTTAAGGAGCTTGTTAATAGCATTTTGAGGTGTTCGTTTTCTTATTTCTTAATGGAGATGCCATTTTCTTTTGAGATAATATGCCAAATGAAAGTTAATTGAGAATTTTCCCATGAACTCCCCGCTTAAAGCTAATGGAATTTGGTTGAAAATTCGAAACAAGCCATCACTAACAACATAGTTAGGCAACCTACTATAAAGTTTACAGAACTTTGATTTACCTGCTTTGACGTTTCTTTTTCCTTGTCTTTTTCCTTTCAGTAGTTGAAATGCTAAATTGCTGATATATAGCTTCTGGCACTTGGAACTCTTGCATTGTTTTTGTTTTTCGATGCCTTAGTGCCATTCCAGCATGTCATCTAAATGGGCAACATTTGCTTCTCTTTTGTTTCGTGTGTATAATAGGCTGGAACAGATGTTGAAGAATCACTTATTTCTAAAAATTTCGAGGGAGAATTGATGTTGCATTCATAAATGTCAATGTCTTTGCATAATTTAGACTTTTATATATTCTGCAAATTGAACTTCTTTTCAACCATTTATTTTTTCCCTTCGTTGACAAGTGTTCGCGCATCTCTCTGCTATTGTTCATATTTTTCCTTCCACTAATTTAAAATTGTATGGTTAGTTCAATAATTATCTCTATTACTTGCAGATGACAAACCAGTGCTTGTGGTTACACATGGGGATCTTCTTTCACTATCCGATCGTGCTCGTGTTTGTGCATATTTGGTAGAGCTGCTTGGAATTCCGCCAACACAAATTTTTGATATCCCAGGTAGTCTTTTGAGTTATCATTCAGTTCAATATTCTTTTATGTTGATGTAAAATTTAACAAGTTCTTATTATTATTATTCCTGCAGAATGCGATGATCATGTGACTGAGTTTACCATAGTTGAAATGTTGCGATACACTCTTGGGCATGCTGACAGAAATTATCCGCCAAAAATCAGGGTCATGGATAAGGTTTGTGACTTTTTCCAAAGTACTTCGATGATGTTAACATAACTATGATGTCCTTTTTTTTTTCTTTTTCTTTTCTTTTGAAATTTATAATTGACCATATGAACGTCTTCCAATTTTGGAGTTTTGATAAATAGATCCTTCTTTCTGGCCAAAAAAAGAAATTAAGATGCTTTTCCTTTTTAGGTGAGCAAGCCCTTTCATTGTTGAGAAATGTCTCCACTACTCATTCGTATTTCTAGTGTATAACTAAATTTTAAAGATTTTGGTTTCTATCTAACAATTATTCGTCTAACGAATCGATCAATGGTCTCGGCCTAAACTCGGGGGAGATTTTATTCATTTTTAACTTCATTTCTAGAAATTGGGGGGGAGATTCAATGCATTTGTGTGCCTTATTAGCATTAACTATGCTTAGAGAATTCGAAGTGTCTTAAATTTCTATGTATCTTTCTATGGCTCTAATTATTCTGAAAGAGTTGTTAGTGTTTCTCTTTTTCATATTTTATATTTTATTTTTCAAATATTCTACCTACTTAAGGAGAGACTTGTCTCACTCTTTACCTTAAAGAATGGCCTAACTGCGCCTGATGCACCACAAAAAAGAAAAAAGAAAAAATCTGGTCCCTCTAATTTGCTCTTTCGATGAAGATTAACCCATCTGGTGATGATTATCTCTACTTAGCTAAGCTAAAGAGATTAATAGTTATATTAATCAATAGCTCAATTTCATGAAGCCACAAGAATAACTTCATCTTTTTGTCAATTACTCTTTTTTCCTTTTCCAAATAATTTAAGTGTTTGATTGATGTAACTGAATTGGAGGAACAGATTGAGGATACTGGTGGGACTCATTTGTTTTCTTAGTGAGAGTCAAATTAAGCCTAACTATAGAAAGTTTGAACTCACAGAAATAAAATTTATTGATTGCAGGTTCATAAAGCTTCTCTATCACTATATATGATTCTGCTGATCCTCGGGCTAGGAATAGTCATTGCCTTAGCCTGTAATAAATTTATACGTATTGGTCATCTTCATGCTTATGGCTGGAATATCATTGCCCCTGATTCAAAGCACATGTTTCCTGGATCGCAACTCAAAATAGAATGGCACAAAATTCGGCACATATGGTAGACATGTTTAGTGTGTAAGTGTATTGTACAGAGCTACTCTTGTTCCTCTGTTGCATGTGTGGGGTTCACATGATATATTATTTGAATAATAGCAACTAGACATGTTTTTTTAGTGGCGATGGGGATGCTAATAATAGAATTCAACTACCTGAACTCGCTCCAGAAATGGAAGGTGATTTTTTATCAAAAATATTTGAAACACTATCTAAAGGGTGACCTTTTCTAATTAAGCTATTAACAAAGACATTCCAATTCTTATGGATTATATTCCTCAATGTTGTCTTGACGAGGATTATTATTCCCTTCCCTTGTTCCCTTGTGATTAAGCTCATGGACCCTATGTAATATCCTAACATAAGGGCTAAATGACCCCGGAAATAAAGTGTAAATAGAAATAGAGACCATTTTGAGAATAAAGTAAGAGCTATGGTTCAAATTAGTTAAAGGAAAGTACTTAATTCCTTTGTGTTGTGTCAAATATGATATAAAGCTTAACTTGAATCTAAAGAGAAGGTGCAACACCCCAAATTTTATTCCCCTGTATGCCTTGATCTAATGGTACTAGGTTTCACATAAGGTTTCTTCTTACCCTTAGGTTGCCTTCAAGTCCTGGGAAGGAGAAAGAAATCCGCAAGGGGGGCGGAGATATTCTGGACTTGGGCTTGGTGTTGAGCCTAGTGGTGGGTCCCGGGTCCGATGGATATCCTTGGTTGGGCCGCTAGTTGTGGGTTTGGTCCACCAGCCTGGTTGGGCCACTAGTGGTAGGGATAGTCCGTTATAGAGGGAATGACGTGTGGAAGAGGAAAAGGGAACTAAATAAAAGAACTAATAGTCATTTAATTAATATTGTCATAATTAAGGGCAAAAGAGACATTTACCACTTAATCTTGAGGTTAGAATTGGAAATCAAGATGAAGGGCTAAGATTTGTCCTTGAAAAAGCAAGAGTAATCATGAAGATTAAAAAACAAATCACCTCCCTTCTCTTAAGATAAAGGTGGACGGCTAAGGGCATAATGGGAAGAAGAGAGGAGTTGGTCAAAGTGTCAACCCACTTTTGAAGAAGACCTTAGTCAACCTTAAACATATACATCTATAAGAATTTGGTCAACACATTGTCCTCTCCCTTTTATTTAGCAATTCGGTCAACGGCAAGGAGGAAAGAGGGAAGACCATTCCAATTAACCAAGCCAACTCTTCGTTAATTAACCACTTCCTTTTTTTCAAGAAGCCACAAGAGTTTGACACATGGCATCTTGTGGATAAACACTTAACCTAAGTGAAGATAAAAATCAAATACTTCCCTCCTCTTTGAATTGAAAAGTTGGCCAAGATAAGAAGTGACAAGGAAAGAGAGAATTTCAATTTAACCAAACCAATCTATAGTCAATTAACCAACTCAACTTTTCAAGATACCACAACCTTTTGATACCTCACCTTTCTCTCCTAATTCCCTTCAATTTCGGCCAAGTGTTTAAATGAGAGGAGGATTAATGAAATCAACAATTCACTCTCTCATTCACACTTATAGAGCTGGCCAAAAAGAGAGAAAAAAAGAAAAAGAAAAGAGAAAGGAGCAAAGTGAAGAACAAGAAGCCAAGGTAAGGGTTCTTGATCAATTTTCACCTTCTAAATCACCTTTCTAGCTCTAGGTACCTTCACAAACATTGTTCCTCTCACTCAAAGCTACACTTCTATGGTTTTTGTTTCTCAAAGAGGGGAGTTTTGAGCTGCCAAGAAAGTGTGAAAGTTAGAAAAACCAAGAACAAGTCCTAGCAAGTGAAAGAGGTAAGCTTAAGTTTCAATTTGAACCTAGTATCTTGAGTTTTGGTTAGGTTTTTGACATGTTATGGTGCTGCCCTAGTTTTGGTTAAGACATGAATTTAGGGTTTGATGTTGTTATAAGCATGATCATGATGATAAATGATGTTTAATGATGATACTAGATTAGTTTGGTAGTGAAATTGAAAAGTTGATGATTGTTGGCTTAGGGAGTGTGGTTCGGCCAGGTGCAAGTTAATAGGAAGGAGTGTGATTTTGATGAATTTTAGATCACCAATGGATTCTACACGAAAAACTATGTGGGAATAGTCTCTGGTTATGAATTTTGGATGATTGGAATGAAATTCTTAAAAATTGGAACTTAGTCATAGTGCTGTCAGATTGAGGTTTTTGAGAGGCAGACTGCTTGTGACGTGTTTTTGAATGGCTAAATCCTATCCAATAGTTATGATATTTTCCATAATAATAGTAGACTTCCTAAAATTTAATTTGATCTATAATATGTGCCATTTGGATTATTACATTGTGAGATATGATTTATTGAAATTAGGCATTGAATCTGGAATGATTTTTGTGGTAGTTTGGATTGATTGAGGCTTTTGGAATTGTGTTCATACGATTGGCAGTAGGAGGCATTTTTCCTTTAATATAGACTTAAAGAGTGTGACATATAACTTTGAACCACTTCAATTGGAGATTCCTAGACGAAGTTATGAATTTTCAACAATAAGTGAAAATTCTGGCAACTTAGGCTTATCATGCGAAATTAAGGTACTTAAGGTAAATTGTAATAAGTTTGAACTTCAAGGGTAAAGTTAAGTACTTGGGGCTAGTGTAGGCACATTAGCTACTCATTTAGCATAATGCACTAATCTTAAGATTACCAACTCAAGTATCTTGAGTTATCAAAGAATTGGGATCAGTAATAACTCGTCCGCTCGTGACTTCCAACTTATAGGATTCGATATTTACTCGGGACGACCAAGAGACTGATAATCGAATTTGGACATTGAAAAGGCTATCAGGTAGTAACTTTCTCTCACATACTATGTATTCTTTTACATGCATGTTTTTACCATTGTGATCACTTGTGTTGTGAACATGAGATAGGCAGTAAGGCTTATTGGACCAGCGTGTCCTTGGGTAATAAGGCCTATTGAGCATTTAGATTGAGAAGGGCAAAAACCCAGTTGAATACCCAGCGTTGTGGGAATGGATCAGTGTGTCATGTGAATGTAACTATCATGCTACATATTGTGAATTGAACTGAATGTTGAATGTGTGATGTATTGTGATATGATAGTTTACCTGGCATATTTTATGAACCTACATTTTATATGAATGATATCTGTTGCTACTGAGATTCTTTTGAATCTTACCCATTTCCAATAACTAATCTACAGTGCTGCAAGCAATTCCAAAGGCAAGAAAGCAATCACGGATGAGTAAAGAACAAGACTCAAGGATTTATATTTTCGTTGGTTATCTATTTTTTGAATTTGTATATGATGTGTATGTAACCATAATACGACTAGTACTAACAGTAGTAATAGACACAATAAATGTAACCACAAATATTAATACTTTAAGCGAGATAAATGAATTAGAATCGGGTGACCATACGCTAAGGGCCCATTAGCTAACAAACATCCTGTGGGTTTTCAGTAGAGAACACTCTGATATTAATAGATGGAACTAAGAACTGATGAGTTGTAATGAAATTGCAAACCAACTTGAGACCACAGTGCAAGGATTTTAAAAGTTTTGGAAAATCTCACTCAAGTACAAGTTCAAACCCTGTATTAAAATCAGGATCTCAATTGTTTACAAATGATTATTAGTCTTTAGTTTGAAGTCATTATCTGTTAAACTTATCAAAATGCTTTGAAAAGGACGACGTTACACCCCACCCAATCACTGAATACATCAATATTTTTAAATCCGTTAAACCGACAATGTTTTAGTTCTCTCATACTCCTAAGCACTTCTGCTTTGGCTGATGTCGGTTTGTAGCAAAATCCAAGATAGCCAAATGCCCCGTGTATCTATTATTATAGAATTGGACTAAATACCAATAAGTAAAATATAAATTAATTTTTGCTTTTTATATATATTCGTTATAATAATAATAATAATCACAACAAATGGCCCTAAAATAGTGTTGATTTTGTCATTTTGGATAGATACACGTGTCATTGGCTTTTTACTTTGCAACTATACTCAGTGAGATAATGCTACCAAGGGTCTATTTGGAAACACGTTTGCTGGCAAAAAAAGTTCAGTTGGGACTTGGGACTCAAAAGCCTAGTTAGGTGGAAAAGAAGTGTTTGGGGAAGCTTTTCAACGTGATGGGCTTCACTTGAAGAAGCTCCTTTATTTTTTTTTTTTGAGTTTTCAATCTAGTATCTTGAGCCAGCTCCTATGTCATGTGGAACTCAACGGGCCCAGACTAATCTAGATCCGCACTGGGGGCCTCCACTTAAGGGGAAAGTGCTGGCCAAGGGGCAGGCTGCATTCCTAGAGCTCGAGATCGAGACCCCTGGTTAAATGGAGAAGTGAGGTTACCACTACACCAACCGCGCTTGGTTGAAGAAGCTCCTTTTTTTAGAAGCTACCAAAGATAGCTTATGTGCTTCTGCCATCCCGCGTCACCAGTCATGGAAAATTAAAAAAAATAAAAAGATTAAAAGTTGCAATTAGAGTGCTGTGACCGTTGGAAGCTTTTCATATGGATTTGAAGCATTAAATGAAAAAAGTTAAAGATGATCAAATTTTTCTTTTTTAAAAAAAATAATTTCACATTTTTATTTTATCAAAATTTTTAATATTTTTTTACTTCAATTATTACAATATATACAACTAATATATATATATATATATATATATAGTATTTAATAAGATTCGTACCCTTTTTCAGTCATTTCCCATTTAAACAGGCTTTTCAAACATTAATCCACACCAGTTTAATGTTAGGAAAAAAAATCACTTCTATCACCACCAATCCAAATATAGTGCTCGTTTGGAATGGCTTATTTTTGTCCAAAACGTGCTTATAATTCGTGATTCACGGTATACGAGGTAAGTATGTGAGAGGAGTTTTTTCTCGGCTTGCGTAATACGGACTTATTTTTTAAGGCACCGCTAAAACAAACAAGCCTATAAATTACATCTACAATATGACTTTTCTAAAAGCCCATCTACAAAAAGAAAAAAACTCCTCCACCGCTGGTCCATGCACTAAGTGCATGTTTGTTTAAGCTTTTTGCACAGTAAATAAGCCCTTATTACGCAAGCCGAGAAAAAACTCCTCTCACATACTTACCTCGTATACTGTGAATCACGAATTATAAGCACTTATTGCCCAAAAATAAGCTATTCCCCCGCACTAAGTCGCACAGTTGGCAACAAACTCTTTTAAAAAATCCATTTTCTTGGCCGCCAAGTATCATTTGGCAGGATGACTTTCCTTGATCGAGGCAGTATAGAACCCAGAGAAATGCTCTCAGCTCTATAGAAGCAAAAGGCATAACTGAGCAAAGACAAGCACACTATGGGTGGCGATTCAGTTTCGTCTCGAGGTAGCGTTCTCGAGCCACTCTAAATATTCTGTTCTGATTCTCGGAAAGTGAGGCGTACATCTAATTTCTGTTCGATTTCTTGATATGATAATGCAAAATGCAGAAACAATCTGACAAAGTGCTTTGTGTTTTTTGTGTTTGTGTTGCGTGTATTTTTGTGTGTATTTTCCCTCCCTCTTTGTCTACTAGGTTTAAATTGATGCAAAACACGAGGTTCTTGTTGTGCGCTTATTATTTATAACCTCGATGACTGTGTACAGGTGAAGATTCTTGTTCGGATGTCGATTTTTCCACTCTTCCTTCCAATTCTCTTACGAGGTACAGTCTGATCAGAGTCACATTTTCTTCTATAAACCATGAATTGTCAAACTCCTCTGTACTTGTGAGCTAAGCGGTGATACTGTCTCAGATAGAATACGACAGTGTATGGTTATAGGGGCACTGCAAGATGTACAATGCTTAAGTATAGGTGCTTAATGAGTTGCGAGGTAGAACTGGGGATTTGAGGGGAGAATTGAGAGTTTCTCTTGGGGCCTCGTATTTGTGAAAATGGTGCTGGAATGGTAGAAGGCGCACTACAATAAAGGTCTAAAGCTGATGTCGGTTCCCTTGTTTTAACTACGTCGTTTTTATGTTATCTTCGTTTGTTTCAGGGACAATTTGAGCATGAAGGTTGAAAATGATACAGTGAATGGGGAAAATGGGCTGGCACAAGTAGAAACTGGGGAAAGAAGTATTAGGCCTTCTTCTTTTGATCTTGAAGTCATTAACAGAAGGAAACAACGCATATACCGAGAAATCTTGCAGAATTTTGATGGACGGAGAATTCGTTCCAAGGCTTTGAAAGAGGAAAGAGGAAAAATTTTGAGGTATTGATTTGAAATCAAGATTCTCACGTTTTATCTGTTGTATTCATATTTGTTTTAATATTACGAGAAGATAATTGTTCATCCATTGAAGTTTATAGTGAAAACCTTGGAAAATCAAACTCTGCTGCTGTGGGGGGAAAAAATAGAAACATTGACTAGTCAGCCTCATGGGAGTGGCATTCATTGTTGCTTCTTTCAATGCTGTAACACTTACTTCTTGGCAAATGAATGTAGGACCTTAATCACAGGAATCAACACGAGGTCAAATATTGGCGTGGTATATCCATTAAGCATGCCAAACTGCTAATTCATTACGTATTTTAACATTTGCTTGTTCAATATAGGTATTCATTATTATTTAGAATATCTGTCATTTAAAACACGCAGCTCCAGCGTCACATTATATTATGGATGCATGTCTTTCTTCATTTATGGCTCACTATTAAAATACTTCGCTTTTATTACTGTGAAATTAAGACTAATTTCAATTTTCTGCATCGTATGGTGAGTGCGGTTAAACGGGGCGTTAAGTTAACACAAGCATGACATGAAATCTCAAAATTTTCTTCCTGATTATGCTATATATGCTGGTTTAATTTGAAGAGAAATATGAATACTGAATTGATTGATTATCATATGAATGAGTTACATATATTTATACAGAAGTAAATCAGACATAATACTGTTCAATCAAGGTAAAATACAAACAACACTGTACAATCAGAGAATAAAACCTTTGTCTTGATTTGTGGATCTTAACTTTGGTGCTTCTACACTCCCCCTCAAGTTGAACTGTAGGTATCAATCAAGTTTAACTTGCCAATTAGATACTCAAATTTGTCCTTGGGCAACCCTTTAGTGAGGATGTCTGCGGTCTGTTCTTTAGAAGGAATATACCTTAGATCAACAATACCTTCATCAACTTTTTCTCTTATAAAATGTCTGTCTATCTCGACATATTTAGTTCTATCATATTGAACTAGATTATGAGCAATGTTGATTACAACCATGTTGTCGCAATAGACCTTGATTGGTAGATTTATGGACTTCCTCAAATCTTCAAGAACACATTTTATCCATATTCCCTCACAGATTCCCAGTGCTATAGCCCTGTATTCAGCTTCAGCACTGCTTCTCGCAACTACACTTTGCTTTTTGCTTCTCCATGTGACTAGGTTACCCCCACACATATGTACAATATCCAGATGTGGATTTCCTGTCTTCTCGGTCACCTGCCCAATCAACATCTGTAAATAACTTTACAATTCGTTTGTCAGTTTTCTTAAATAGCAAGCCACGTCCTGAAGATCTCTTCAAGTAACGAAGGATCCTGTAAACTTCATTCAAATGTTTCTGTTTAGGATCATGAGAATGCTGGCTGACCACACTTACTGCAAAGCCAATGTTTGGTCTAGTATGAGATAGGTATATTAGTTTGCCTACCATCCGTTGATAGTTCCCTAAGTCCACTGCCTTACCGAGATCTACATCTTCATCTATTTTATCAATCCGTATAGGTGTGTCACTGGGTTTGCAACATGTCATCCCTATTTCTTTTAGAAGGTTGAGAATATATTTCCTTTGGGAAATATAAATTCCTTTCTTGGATCGGGCAACTTCCATTTCAAGAAAGTACTTCATTTCTCCAAGATCTTTTATTTGGAGTTCTCGTGCTAGGGCTGTCTTAATTTGATTGATTTCCATACTGTCATCTCCTGTAAGGATTATATCATCAACATATACAGCTAAAACAGCCATCTTACCCTTATGATGTTTAACAAACAAAGTATGGTCGCTCTGCCCTTGAGTATATCCATGTCTCTTCAGAACCTGGGTGAATCTATCAAACCAAGCACGTGGAGATTGCTTTAACCCATATAATGACCTCTTTAACTTGCAGACTTGGTCATCCTTTTTTCCTGGGAACCCTGGAGCTAACTTCATATACACTTCTTCCTTGAGTTCTCCATTAAGGAAGGCATTTTTTACATCGAGTTGGTGCATATTCCAATCTAAATTCACTGCAATAGATAATAGAATTCTGATGGTATTCAACTTGGCTACAAGAGAAAATGTTTCTGTGTAATCTTCCCCATATTTTTGTGTGAAACCTTGTGCAACCAATCTAGCTTTGTATTTCTTGAGTATTCCATCTGCTCTATACTTAAGAGTGAATACCCATTTGCATCCAACGACCTTTTTTCTTTCAGGTAGATTTACTATATCCCATGTCTTATTTCACTTGAGAGCTTCCATCTCCTCTAAGACAGCTTGTCTCCACTCAAGTATAGCCATAGCCTCATCAATCGTGTCTGGTATCCTGATTTTATCAAGATGAGAGACAAATGCTTTGTATTTAGATGAAAGAGCCTTATAAGAGACAAATTTCTCCATAGGATATCTAGTGTTTGATCTAGGTTGTCTAGGTTGTTTTCACACCACAATGGGAAGATTAAGATCAGAACCTTCTATTTCTCTTGGACCTGCCTTTGGTACTGACTCCTGGTGAGTGGTAATAGCTTGTAGTTCATTACCTCTTTTGTGTCGTCGTATATAGGTATTACCCTACATATTTGTGTCTCCCCCTGTAATTGGCACATTATCAGAGGTATCAAGGTTATCAGGATTATCAGAAATCTCAAGGTTGTTATCAGGAGTATCAGAGGTATCAGGAGTAGGATCTGTGTGGGTAGGTACATAAATTGTGACTTTCTGGTCATCTTTTTGTGTTTCATTTGTCTGAAATTCACTAGTTCTCTCCCCATGAATTGTAGACAAGGCATAAAAAGGTGTATGTTCAAGGAAGGTGACATTACATGTGACAAATAAACGTTTGGAAACACTTGTATCCTTTTTGAGAATGTGAATAGCCAAGGAAGATACACCGAAGGGCTTTAGGGTCAAGTTTGTTGGTGTGATGGAGGTGAATGTATGGTGTGCAGCTAAACACTCTAGAGGCAAAGTGTTTACAAGGTATGAGAGGTTATAGTATTGGTGGAGAAGTTGAAAGGGTATTTTGTAAGATAATGGTCGGCTTGGCATTCTGTTAATGAGGAAGGTGGCAGTAAGGACAACATCATCCCAATGATATTTAGGAACATTATTACTAAACATAAGGGCTCTAGCAGTCTAAAGAATATGGCGATTTTTTCGTTCAGCAATACCATTTTGCTGAGGTATACTAGGACAAGTACTTTTGTGGACAATACCATTTTTGGTTAGAAAGGTAGACATGGCCTGATTGAAGTATTCAGTCCTATTATCTGTGTCAGAATCTGGATTGGGGTTTGGAATTGGGTTTGGATCATATTGTAGAAGTTAAGGAATGTTTGATACACCTATGTTTTATCCTTCAACAAGTAGACCCAACTGACAACTGTATGGTCATCGATGAATGTGATGAACCATTTTGTTTTTGATCGGTTTGGTGTACGGGATAGTCCCCATAAGTCACTGTGAATTGTGGAAAATGGTTTTGAGGCTTGGTATGGGATTTTTGGAAATGAAGTACGATGATGCTTAGCCTTTTCAGATGAATCACAATGAAAATCAAAGGGAATTTTATTAGAAACAAGGGATAAAAACATTTGAGATATGTAATTTAAATTTGGATGACCTAAACGTTTGTGCCATAATTCCAAATCACTAGTGTTAGGGAGAGACACTTTATTACAAGATTTAATCCGAGGACTATCACTTTCATCAAGGTAATAGAGAACATCAAGCTCTTTCATACTCCCAATCGTCGTTCCCGTCAGCAGATCTTGAAAAATACAATTGGTAGTAAAGAAGTTAGCTTGACAACGTTCATCATTAGATAATTTGCTCACGGATAGTAAATTACACTTCAACTTTGGAACATGTAATACGGAGTGAAGAGTAAGTGCAACTGAGATTTTGATGGAACCAATTCCAGTTACAATAGATTCAGAGTCATCAGCAAGTCGTACTGTTACTCCCATGGTGATAGGAGTATAGGATGAGAAGACAACCTTATTGTCAGTCATATGATTCGAGGCACCTGAGTCAAAAATCCAACAATTCCCTATACAGAGTTCTTTTATCACAGCCAAGACTTGAAAGAAATTACCTTTCTTGACCACGTGGTAGTAGGCATTGTTGTAGTCTGTATTGTGGCTAGCATTTCCATGATTTTGTGCAGCTGGTCACTTTGAGATAGGTCCTTAGAAGTTTCAGCCACGTAACCTCGTCCTTTCCCTTTCTTCAGCTTCCAGTCAGCAGGTTTACCATGGAGGTTCCAGTAATTGTCCTTAGTGTGCCCCTGTTTCTTACAATGATCACAGAATGGACAACCTTTAGAACCTTTTGGTTCTATGGATCGAACAGCAAGTGCTGAGGCCTCAGAAGTAGCAGCGAAATTATTTGGATTTTGAAGCATTGATTTACGTCTATCCTCTTTATTTTGCAAGAAAGTATAAACTTCACGCACAGACGGTAAGGATTCTTGACTAAGAATTCTAGCCCGAACATCATCGTAAACCACATTAAGACCAGCAAGCAACTCATATACTCTTTCTGCTTCTTTTGCTTTGCAATCTTCTTGAGCATCTGCCCCACAATGATAAGTTTGATTTTGTAAGGCATCAAGCTCTTGCCCAAGTGAGGATTTTTCTAGATAATAATCATCAAGGTGCATGTGGTCCTGTTTTAGCTGCCATATCTTTTTCTTGACATCAAATAAGCGGGACCTATTTCCCACAGGACTGTATGTCTCACGAAGAGCTTTCTAAATTTCTTGAGCTGAGGGAAGATACATAAAACTCTTCTTATTTGAGGATGTCATTGCATTGATTAAATAAGAGGATACCAATGCATTTTCGGACTTCCATTTGCGAAACTCCTTGGTTTCTGAGGTTGGGGGCCTTTGTGCTTCACCGGTTATGTATTAAAGTTTGTCCCTTCCATCGAGAGCGAGAATCATGGATTGAGACCATTCTCGATAATTGTCACTGGTAAGTTTCTCAGAAACAATAAGGACAATGGAGATGTCATTGGAGCCAGATCGAGGCACAGAGGAAGAGGCATATGAAATTGTAGACATAATGACTGGAAAAAAAAATGACAGAGTGATTTGTCAAATTATAGAAATACCAGTTTAGTTCTTCAAATTTCAAAATTGACAGTTTGGTCCTTCACATTTTCAAAATGACAGTTTGGTCCTTCAAATTTCCAAAATGACAGTTTGATACTTTGAATCTGAAAAATGACAGTTTAGGTCTTCCTTAGCTCAACGAATTAATTCGATCGAGTGGCTCAATTTGTTGACATTGAAGAGAGAGGATCAAATATGAGGCGAGCCGAGAGTCCAGGATAGGTTGAGGTTGAGAGAGTATGGCGAGACGAGCAGCGATCATCGGCGGATGAGGGAGCACGGCTTCTGGTGGTCCCACGGAACTAAGGTAAGCAGATGATGACGGTGGAGTCAGGTGCTGGTCGGCGCCGTGGAAGGCAAACGAGGAAGACCAGAACACGCTAAGACGGAAGCGACGGTGGAGGTATAGTTGGCTGAACTACCGTGGATGGTCCAGGAGATAATGAGTGAGAGAGAGTGCCGAAGGAGATCACGACTTCAGCTGAGAGGAGATCGTGATTCACGGGTGACGATCACGTGTGTTTGGATTAGTTTTTTTAATAGCTTTTACAACTTATGAGGTAAGTGTGTGAGAGGAGTTTTGTCTCAGATTGCGCAAACCATGATTTTGGTACTTGCCAAACACACACGTGATGGCAGTGCTTTAGTGACAGAGCGAGAGAGCACCGGAGAGGAAACATCACCGGATTCAAATGCTTTATGCACAATTATGCCAGCATCAAAGAAACCGCCGGAAGACATGATAGTAGGTGCCGTTTGAAGAGAATTGCAACTGAGACTGAGTGCGCCGGAGATGTAAAGCTGGAACGTTTTGTGACCGAGACTGAGTTGCTGAAGATGGAGATGCTGCCGACAATGGCGTGGACTACAGACGGCGGTGAAGAAGAAACCAGAGGGTCGATTCTGTCAGAGATGGAGAACCTTGAAAATCACTGATGCTGGTGCTGATATTAACAACACAGAGGGAAACCGAACACAATGGTTTGTGTGTTTTATTCAGTTTCGATTATTCTCTTCTCCACAACTCTGATACCATAAAGAGAAATACGAATACTGAATTGATTGATTATCATATGAATGAGTTACATATATTTATACAGAATTAAATCAGACATAATACTGTTCAATCAAGGAAAAATACGAACAACACTTTACAATCAGAGAATAAAACCTTCACCTTGATTTGTGGATCTTGACTTTTTGGTGCTTCTACATAATTGTTACAGCTATAGGCCGGGAGTATGAACAGAGAATTTGTGTAGTTCAAAATTAAGTGATTATGGTGTGCCAAAGACAACATGCCTCCTATTAATTGGTCCAAGAGGTTCTGGGAAAAGTAGTCTCATAAATAGAATCTCCCAAGTATTGGAAGTTGACAAATATGCAGCAGTAAGAGTGCAAGTATCATGTGCGATTTATGTGTTATTTAAGTTTAAATTTCATTGCAGAAGATACAATTTGGGGATATCTTTGACTCGAGACAAATGGATATTGAGCTGCCTGAATAAATTTTTGCTAATTTATCTTTAGATACCAGGTAATTCATCTACAGGAGATGAGACATACTTCCTCCAGGAATATATGATTCCAAGAGACTCAACTTCTATCTGTCTGTATGATACATGTTGTTTGTCTGGCAATCCAAATGATGATTATAGAATTCTATATCAATGGATGACAAAAGGTGTTTGTCATGGAGAGCTTGTTCTCAGGTATGAACGCTCTATTTACATAGCCTTTTTTATTAACTCTCTCTTTAAAATCGTCTAATGAGGATTTCTTGTCAGGAGGACCGATGATCAGAGTTTGAAGAAACTTTTAAAGCAAAGGGCTCGCAAGACTGGTTCCTTTTTCAGTGAAAGAATGAAAGTTAATTGTGTTATTTATGTTGTTAATGGCCTATCAATTTTAAAATCACTGGAGAATACTGGTGCTTCGGAGACAGGATATACTGATATGGTTGCTTCTACTTTCAATCGCCCATACCTGCCATTTAAAGGTATCTATAAGACTAATAGATACCTTATGTAGCCCAATAAGCCCGTTTTTTAGGCAAAAAGCCCAAATAAAAACGTAACCCGTTTTGCTCTTGTTTGGTTCAGCATTTTCGCAAAAAAAAAAAAGCCCGAATGAGATGACTTATTGATAAGCCCGAACTTGAGCCTTATTTTTGAAAAGAAGCTGTTGCATTTTTTTGTTGGGCGATTATTACCGTTATTATGGGCATTTAATGCCCCTGCTAATTGCAACAATTTCTCTCCCTCTTCTCTTCACTTTTCCGATCGACCCAGGCTCCCGATCTCCAAACCTAGTCCCTCTCTTGGTCGACGTCCGGACTTGGTGAAGTGGTGGCATTGGTGTAGTTGAAGCTGACTCTAGTGGTTGCGGTGGTGTGGTTGGTAGTTCGAGTTAGCGATGAGCTTCGGCTTTGCAGTTGAGCCGGACCTTTGGTGTAGGTGAACTGCGACGGTGTGTTGCGGTGTTCAGTCGGCCATTTTGTTCACACACGGTAGTGGATCTGTTGTTTCTCAGCATTTTCGGCCAGTGTAGATGATGGTGTTGGCTCGTTCTCCTCCGGTCATCCGTTGGCGAGTCTGGTCTGCGCCTTGCTGTCGGTTCCTCCCTGCATTTGCAAGGTAAGCTTCACAACTTGCTCTGAACAAAAGACACAAGCCGATCTGTATTTTCTAGTAGTGGCTTGGTGTGTTCTGTTTTTTGTTTTGTGGATAATGCCATTGGTTCCTCAACTTGCCGATTAAAGCCTCTGTTTCTTTTCCTTGTTTCGTTCGAAATGCATTGCTTGCTCTGCTTCCCATTTGTAAATAACCTCTTCCTCTACTTGCCGAGTTGTAGTGTGGGTGTGTTTTTTTAATTTTTTACAATAACATTATAATGCATTTGTTTCTTGCTGATTGAAGTTGAACTGTGATATGATTAGCCGATTGAAGCCTCTGTTTCTTTTCCCTGTTTCGTTCGGTGTGTAGTATAACGCATTGCTTGCTTTGCTTCCTAGTTGTAAAGAAGCTCTACCTCTGCTTGCCGATGTAGTGTGTGTGTGTGTATTTTTTTTTTTTACATTAACATTATAACTAGATTTTTCAATTGAAGAAAAAAAGGAGTTCAGATTTCTGATTTCAAAGTTTGAAGGAATTCAAATTTCAAAGTCATATTAGTTTAAAAAGTTTGCACAAACAAGGCTTAAAAAGTTTGCATGATATTGGTTCTTCTATATGTCATCTACATTTATCTAATACTTGAATTAATAACTTGGATATGAAGTTGAACTGGTTGGGGGATTGTTTCCAATCTTCTGTGATGTTATGGACGGTTCTTATATACAGTTTTGAAAGTTAGGATTTATGGACGGTTTCAAACTCCAACAAGTTTCAACTATTAATATGTACATCTTTTTCGAATGAGTTAATTGGAATAGATTCAATATTTGATCAATGTACTTTTACGGTATGAAATGATTTTGAAGATTTAGAGTTAAGGTTTATATGGAAGAGGCAGCTGGTTGAAAATGATATTCGTGTTAACTTAGCCAACAATTGTCACTATATCATATATGGTAAAAATGCTATTGATCTCACTTCTTTCCTATTACAGTTTTAGTTTTCCTTTCTTCTACACTTTTTTGTGTCCCAAACAGACTTGTTCGTCGTGCTTGTGACAAGTTAGTGGGAGAAGAGAATATTAACATCTCCCTAAAAGTTTAAGCAACAATGAATTCGATGCATGTCCATTTGTATATCATGTTCTTTTTCTTTTTTGTCATAAACTTTGTATTGCTTTTAGATGCCATGACTTCTATTGCTTCTCTTGCATGGTTGCTTCATGAAAATGCTATTAGTAACATATGTTCATAGTCCAAACTATAAAGTGAAACTTTTCCATAGAAAGATGAATGACAGAGCGCTATGGGATGATGCGTCCACTGAAATATTTGTCCACGCCATGGTTGACCAAATCTTAAAAAAAGAATGGCGAGGGCTGTCTTTTTTGAAAGATGGTTGGGACGATATCATCGCTACATTCAATGAGAAAACTGGGAAAGCATACGAGAAGAAACAGTTAAAAAATAAGTTTGATATGTTAAGAAAGGATTTAAGGACTTGGGATGCATTAATAAAAGAGACTGGTGTGGGCCGAGAGCCTGGAATAGGAAATGTCGTTGCTTCGCCCGAGTGGTGGCAGCGCAAATGTTAGGTTAGTAATGACTACAATTACTTAACACGTTGCAAAATAGTAATTCAATTGCTACAATCGACTTCTTTTGTAATGTAGCTACTGATTTTGTTACATGTCTGTATGCAGGAGAATTCAGCGTATAGGAAGTTTTGTCATTCAGGCCTCAAGAATGAAATGGAATTGAGGCTTATATTGAAGGATATCATGGCCACAGGCAAGGATGGTTTTACACCATCTTTCATTGACACACAGACACACGATGCAGAGGAAGAAGATGTCTATCGACCTATTATGGATGAAGAGGAAGGTTTAGGGGACAGCGAGGATGAGAATTTTGGAGTTAACCCAACAGTTAGCATAGGAGTGACAGATGAGCTAGCGAGCATTGGGTTATCAACCCAAACCCCACCCTTTGATCCAGCCACATCCTCTGTTCCAACTAATTCTGGAAGTCAGGGAAAAAGGAAATGAGTTGATCGCTCAGGGAGGACAAAGAAGCAGAAGATGCCAGCGGTAAAGCAAATTGTGGATGCAGTTAGTGTCATAGCTGAAGCATCGAAGAATAGAGCTGCAACAATTAGTGAAATTCAAGAAAGGAGTATTGATGCCGTTATTGTAGACCTACTTAAGCTGGAAGAAGTGCAACAAGATGACGACTTTCAAGTCTACTGTATCAGGCTGATAATGGACAGGACTAGTCGGGACACATTTTTCTCAATTGTTAAACGGAACAAGGATTCCTTGATTGCGTGGCTGCGTTATATGGTTACGACCCTTGATTGAGTGGCTACGGTTAAGCCACTATCGATATGGTTTTCCGTGGCTGACACCATCCTGATCTAAACTTTATGGCAATTAGTTTAGTGTTTATGTAGTATTGTATGCATGCTGGTTTTTATGTTATTACTAGACCAACAACGCAACTTTGACTGAAATACTTTTATGTTATGTATGTTTTAATCCAACGTTCCTTTTGTGACATATATTACAACTTTGACTAAATTCCTTTATGTTATATATGTTTTAATCCAACACAGGTTACATCAGCAATAGCAAATTGGATGGAGGAAGAAGACGACGACTCTCGGATACTAGCTCTTATAGACGAAGAGCTAATAGAGTATGAACAATTAACTGCGTTGGTGTGTCAATATTGGGTTCCTTTCATGTGCAAAGAACCTCGTAGAACAAGTAAACGCACCGGTCATTTATGGGTCCAAGAAATATTGGTAGAGCATGCTACACGTTGTCACTACATGTTTAGAGTTGAAAAACATGTGTTCTACCGGTTGTGTAGTAAATTGGGCGAACATAGGTTACGGAATTCTAAGAGTGCCGGGGTTGAAGAAATGGTTGCAATGTTTTTGCTCTCAATTGGCCACGGCGTCGGCAATAGGGTGGTCCAAGAGATGTTTCAGCATTCAGGGGAAACTGTTAGTCGGACATTGCACATGGTACTACAGGCTTGTATTAGCCTATCTTGAGAAAATATCAAACCCTCTGATCCCGAATTCAAAGGATGACACCCAAAAATACTCGACGATCCTCAATATTATCCCTACTTTAAGAATGCCATTGGAGTAATAGATAGAACTCACATCAAATATGTGATCACTGGGCCAAATCGGGAAAGATATATCGAGAGAAAGGGATATACAACACAGAATGTAATGGTTGTATACGATTGGGATATGTGTTTTATGTTCGTGTTGGTGGGTTGGGAAGGTTCTGCACATGACACTTGTATGTTTCAAGCTGCTGTCTCAAATCCAGCTATGAATTTCCCTCATCCACCTGCAGGTATATTTTCGTCCCATTCAGTTTAATTACTTTCAGTGCGCATTTTGCTTAATCTCACACCTTCAAACTGATTTGAGCATTTATTAAGCAAATATTACTTGGTCGACGCTGGCTATCCCACACCAATTGGGTATCTTGGTCCCTACAGATGTGAGCGTTATCACCTTCCAGAATTTCAGCGTCAACTGGTATGGCAAATGCTAAAGAGACTTTCAATTACTATCATTCCAGTTTGAGGTCAACTATTGAAAGGACTTTTGGAATGTGGAAGAATAGATTCCAATTATTGCAAAACATGTACAAATACAGCTATGAAACGCAAGTTCGCTTGGTATGCGTAACTATGGTCATTCATAATTTTTATTAGGAGAAATTCTCAAAGTGATGTTAATTTCAATGCAGCAAAAACTGCCAATGTCTAGAATGAAGATGATAATACTGTAGACAATGCGGCTTCCTCCTCCAATGATGCTAGGATATCTTCAACCCGTATGAATCGCATTCGTGACATGATTAGAGATCGACTTGTACGAGACTTGTGATATCATTAGTTACGTAATATTTTTATGTGAACTTATGTATTTTGCCATCATATTTTCTAACTTTAATTTTTCCACTAATTTTTAATTTTAAATATCTTGTTTTGTTAAAATTAACACAAAAACACTAATGTATTCGTTAATCCAAACAAATTTTTACTTTTAAGTCATCACTTATACAATCGTTCATTCAAACATGTTTTGACTTATGGAAAATCATTTATTCAATCGTTCATCCAAACATAAATCACGAATCAAAAAATGACTTTTTTTTTAAGTCATTTTTAATAAGTCAGAATCACAATAAGTCATTTTTCCTACCACTATCCCAAACACACACTACGATGTATTTTTTCCTGCATATGCTTCTTGTAACTGTTTATATTTCTTTTCCATGCATATTGAACCATGGGCGTGTTGACCCATCAAACTTTAGAAAATATAAGAATGACTGGACACAGCTAAATCAAAGGATTGTGAGTGATATATTTGTACCTCATATCTGAGTTTGTTGTTGAGGTGGCCGTAACTTGGCTGCTTCTGATATGTTCCAACCATGAGATGTGGATTTTAAGCCTTTGTGATTAGCTTTTTTCCCCTTAATATGCCAAAGTCAGTAACGGCTGGGAAAATGTAGACTTAGCCCTATTTGCAATACGAAGTCCACCTTGATAGAAAGAAACACTGCATATCTAGCATAGTATTGCAAGCAAAATGAGTAGTTCAAAACTCTCACTTAAGACATATACAATTTTGTCCCTTTTTTTCTAGTCCTTAAATCTCATTCTTCTTGTCTTTTTTAAACTTGGGTGCCGTAAACATCGTTTGATTCCAAGTGAATTCTTCTTGTAAGTAGCTTGTAAATAGCATTGAGGTGTTCGTTTTCTTATTTCTTAATGGAGATGCCGTTTTCTTTTGAGATAATATACCAAATGAAAGTTAATTAAGAATTTTCCCATGAACATCCCGCTTAAAGCTAATGGAATTTGGTCGAAATTTCTAAACAAGCCATCACTAACAACATAGCCAGGCAACCTAAGTTCTATAAAATTTGCCGTTTCTTTTTCCTTGTCTTTTTCCTTTCATTCGTTGAAATGCTAAATTGCTGATATATAGCTTCTGGCATTTGGAACTCTTGCATTGTTTTTGTTTTTTGATGTTTTAGTGCCATTCCAGCATGTCATCTAAACGGGAAACATTTGCTTCTCTTTTGTTTCGTGTGTATAATTGGCTGGAACAGACGTTGAAGAATTACTTATTTCTAAAAATCTCGAGGGAGAATTGATGTTGCATTCATAAATGACAATGTCTCTGCATAATTTAAACTTTTATATATTCTGCAAATTGGACTTCTTTTCAATCATTTATTTTTTCCCCTCGTTTACAAGTGTTCGCGCATCTCTCTGCGATTGTTCATATTTTTCCTTTAACTAATTTAAAATTTTATGGTTAGTTCAATAATTATCTCTATTACTTGCAGATGACAAACCAGTGCTTGTGGTTACACATGGGGATCTTCTTTCACTATCCGATCGTGCTCGTGTTTGTGCATATTTGGTAGAGCTGCTTGGAATTCCGCCAACACAAATTTTTGATATCCCAGGTAGTCTTTTGAGTTATCATTCAGTTCAATATTCTTTTATGTTGATGTAAAATTTAACAATTTCTTATTATTATTATTATTCCTGCAGAATGCGATGATCATGTGACTGAGTTTACCATAATTGAAATGTTGCGATACACTCTTGGGCATGCTGACAGAAATTATCCGCCAAAAATAAGGGTCATGGATAAGGTTTGTGACTTTTTCCAAAGTACTTCGATGATGTTAACATAACTATGATGTCCATTTTTTTTTTCTTTTTCTTTTCTTTTGAAATTTATAATTGACCATATGAACGTCTTCCAATTTTGGAGTTTTGATAAATAGATCCTTCTTTCTGGCCAAAAAAAGAAAATTAAGATGCTTTTCCTTTTTAGGTGAGCAAGCCCTTTCATTGTTGAGAAATGTCTCCACTACTCATTCGTATTTCTAGTGTATAACTAAATTTTAAAGATTTTGGTTTCTATCTAACAATTATTCATCTAACGAATCGATCAATGGTTTAGGCCTAAACTCGAGGGAGATTTTTTTTTTTTTTTTTCATTTTTAACTTCATTTCTAGAAATTGGGGGAAGATTCAATGCATTTGTGTCCCTTATCAGTATTAACTATGCTTAGAGAATTCCAAGTGTGTCTTAAATTTCTATTCTATCTTTCTATGGTTCTAATTATTCTCAAATAGTTGTTAGTGTTTTTCTTTTTCATATTTTATATCTTATTTTTCAAATAGTCTATCTACTTAAGGAGAGACTTGCCTCACTCTTTACCTTAAAGAATGGCCAAACTGCGTTTGATGCTCCCAAAAAAAAATAGAAAATCTGGTCCCTCTAATTTGCTCATTCGATGAAGATTAACCCATCTAGTGATGATTGTCTCTAATTAGCTAAGCTAAAGGGATTAATAGTTATGTTAATCAATAGCTCAATTTCATGAAGCCACAAGAATAACTTCATCTTTTTGTCAATTACTCTTTTTTCCTTTTCCAAATAATTTAAGTGTTTGATTGATGTAACTGAATTGGAGGAACAGATTGAGGATACTGGTGGGACTCATTTGTTTTCTTAGTGAGAGTCAAATTAAGCCTAACTATAGAAAGTTTGAACTCACAAAAATAAAATTTATTGATTGCAGGTTCATAAAGCTACTCTATCACTATATATGCTTCTGCTGATCCTAGCGCTAGGAATAGCCATTGCCTTAGCCTGTAATAAATTTATACGCCCTGGTCATCTTCATGCTTATGGCTGGAATATCATTGCCCCTGGTTCAAAGCACAAGGTTCCTGGATCGCAACTCAAAGTAGAATGGTACAAACTTCGGCACACATGGTAGACATGTTTAGTGTCTAGTTGTATTGTACAGAGCTAATCTTGTTCCTCTGTTGCATGTGTGGGGTTCACATGATATATTATTTAAATAACAGCAACTAGACATGTTTTTTTAGAGGCGACGGGAATGCTAATTATAGAATTCAAGTTGGGTGATTTAATTGAAAAAAGGTTGTTAGAATTATTTGTGATTGAAAAGTACCGAGCAAGGTAAAAGAAATTTAATCATATTGTTATAAAACCAGCCATGTTACGTTTTAATTGAGTATATCAAAGAAGAGATCCCTAACTGCATGTATTATATTAATGATATAATTCTTTTGGTTGAATTAAGGGAGTAGATTAATTTTAAACTTGAGATATGGAGGATGGCTCTAGAGCTGAGAGGTTTTTGTTTAAGTAGGAGTAAAACAAAATATATGCATTATATTGTAATTTTAATAAAAAGACAAGTTGGAGATGATATGGAGGCTAAAATGGGGGAGCAACTCATTCAACAAATGATAAAGCTTAGATAATTTGGATTAATTATACAAGATGATGAAACTGATTGAGATATTGATCATAGAATTCAAGTTGAGTGGTATAATTGGAGAAAAGTTATAAGAGTTATTTGTGACTGAAAAATATCTAATAAGGTAAAAGGAAAGTTTTATCCCATTGCTATAAGATTAGCAATGCTATATGGTAATGAATATTGGGCTTTAAATGGACAACACAAACATAAAGTAGCAGCAGCCTAGATAAGGATGTTGAGATAGATGCGCTGTTATACAGGAAAAGATAAAATTCATAATGACCATAAACGCGAACGAGTTGGAGTGGCACCTATTAAGGAGAAAATGGTAGAAAACCGTTTGAGATAGTTTGGATACATTCAAAGAAGGTCACTGGGTGCACCAGCAAGAAGGGTCGATCAAGTAGTATAAAGTCCTTTAAAAAGATTTAGAGGAAGACCAAAGCGAACACTTATTAAGGTTATAGAGTGGGATTTATTGGTTAATAATATATCTAAAGAGTTGGTTTTTTATATAGCACAATGATGTTATACAATCAATGTAGCCGATCCCACTTGGTGAGATAAGGCTTTGTTATTGTTGTTATTAACCTAGTAATGCTTATTTAATTTTCAATTGTTAGTTTAATAGGTGAAGGTGCAAATTTAGCAGCCATTTTTCTATAGGCACCTAACACAATTAACTATTTTTAGATGCAAAAATAGACATAAACAATTTATATGGGAGCAGATATAGCAACGTCGTTAAAGAGACTTAACTTTCGTTACTTTTTGTATTGTAGGTCCTATCAATCTTCTCACTTTTAATATATGTTTAAAAGGATTAAGGTGCACATTTAATAATGAACTACTTTCCTCTGGGCACCCACACAATTAATTTTCATAAGAGCATTTACAAGATAAATATGGCTATTTACATAAGAGCATTTACATTAATGCCTTTACTTTATTTTTTTTATAAGAGCATTTACAAGACAAATAAACGGATTTAAAAGAATACAATGAGTTAAAAAAAATTTTACTGCACAACATTAGGTCAAAATAAAATTAAGTTTTATCAGTGAAAAGACAAATATGGGTATTTACAAGACAAATATGTGAATGAATTTTTTTTTTAACTCCCTAGATTAGTTTAAATATCTTTATTTGTCTTGTAAATGCTCATATTTGTTTTATAAATGCTCTTATAAAAAAATAAATAAAGTAAGGGGTATTAATGTAAATGCTCTTATGTAAATGATCATATTTGTTTTGTAAATGCTTTTATGAAAAATAATTGTGTTGTGTGCCCATAGAGAAACAGTTTATTGCTAAATTTGCACCTTAACCCTTCTAAAAATATATTAAAATAATAGAGAGTGATAAGATTGAGGGGACTCAAAGTGCAAAAAGCAATGGAAACTAACTTAGATTAATGGTGTTGTTATATCTATTCCTGAACAAATTGATTATGTCTACTTTTACACACAAAAATAGTTAGTTGTATTGGATTCCTATAGGGAAAATAGGTGATTACTAAATTTGCACATTAACCCTAATTTAATTAATATAATATTCGAGTCAATATCAATATAAAATTTATATTAAGCTATATTATTTATGGAGTTATGAACAATGCAACACATTTTTAGACTTTGTATAAAACATATAAAAGCCACATTAGTATAAAATATGTATAAAAGCCACATTAGTTTCGAGTAATTAGAAAGGATGCAAGAATAACATAATAGCATTAGGCATTACGTAGGCAACATTTGATCGTTCCGGAGGTAATTGGTTATGGCATTACGAGTCACATCCCAGAGGCACACCCTATACACCACATGCGCAAGATTCCCGTCATCCCCAAGCTTAGCCAAACAACTAAAAACAGTGTTGGGTCTCATTCAATATTTGCTGGAATACAACCATTATGGAAAAATTATCCAAACAAAAGATATTGGAACAGTAAAACTGGTTGAGTAAACCGATGGTCAAATTTTCATCCAACCATGTTGACTGTTTCTCTATATGAACGGTTCTGAATTATATCCAAACACTAGGGTTAGAATTCATCACCGGAACTTGACACCACAGGGAAAGGGATATAACCATATGTTCACTGTGAATTAAAAATCTCATCCTAAAAAAACCTCAGCTACAAAATTCCCAAGCTAGAAACAAGGCCACAATCTACCTCTTCTTTTTAATTGAGCTTCTCCTTTCAGCCTCTTTTTCAGCAACCAGAACACAGAACTCAGAGCTCAGCATTTCATGGGTGTCAAGATTCAAACTAAGGCTGAGATTAACCGTTTCCTTGATAATTTCCAATGTCATATTGAACCCCAAGTTGGATAATACTCTGACAGCATTAGCAGTCCTGCATATGTATTTTCTGGTCTCTAATGATGTGAAATTTTGCTCTTGCCCCTCAGATTGGTTCGCTTGATCTACCATCATCTCGTCATCTTTCGCTTCAGTGTGTTCCCCAATCCATATGAATCCATTACAACCAAGTATCAAATCAATGCCATACTGCTCTATATGATGGATATGCTGCTTCTGCTTCTTCACTAAATAAGGAGTGACAGTAAGCAGTTGACCTCTCTTAAGCTGGCATGCAATCAAAAACCACGATAAGTCACAGGGTGCTTCAAAACATGATCCCAACAAATTTCAAGCAATAAGAACAAGAAGTGCATTATCATAATGACTGTACACCAGTGTTTTTGTTTTGCCCTGTGCTTGGTAGTTTTCATATACCACTGTTATAAACAGGCAGTTTGGAGATGGAGATGCATATTTCTATTTCTGCTAGCAACAGAGCATGCATTACAAAACATTTCCGTAACATTTAGCCTTTTGGAAGTGATTTTTCGGCATAAGGGTAAAGTATAAGAGTTTTGTCTCGACTTATATGAAAGTGTTTATAAGAAGCTAATCCAAACAAGCTCTTATGTTTCCTAGCTTCTGAAATTGATTATTACTTTTTTTCAGAGGTAACAAAAATCGAACATACAAGCATACGTTTATGTCTTTAAAGTTCAAAATAAAATCAAAGACTAAATACATACTTTTCCATATTTCTGACTTCTTGCTTGAAGGTGTAAACCATCATGCTGGAACCCACGAACTTCAGCCTAAAGCAAAAAAATAAATATAACAAATAAATTGCTGTCTTTTCATCCAATTCAAAAAAATAAACTAGGACATAATTGTACTTACACAAACAACGTCATTCTCTTCAAAAATACTACGCATGTTGAGTTCATCCAGAGCAGTCCGTCGTCTCTAGCAGTGTAAACAATAATCTGACTGAGGGTTTGCAAGCTCAATTGGGAAAAATTAGAAAAGAAAGAAGCTAGGCCATAAAGGGGAAAAGAATCTAAGTGAAGAACAGTATTTTCAGAATTGCACGTAGTTGTGTATGAAACTACTCTCTTTCTCAGTACTATTCATAATTTGTGGACTTCACAGTAAATGATATCTATAAATATTTTACTATTGGCTCTTGAATAACCACATTTTCATTTACTATTTTCTCTAAGAGTGATTTATTGATTAGCATTTCTTTAAGATTAAACCCCGTTCACTTGGAATAACAAAACATCCCCAACCAACACTTAACCTGGGCTAAATAGATGCCACAAGCCATAAAAGACACTTGCAATCCAACAAACATACAATTCAGTTTAGGCTGCACCAAAAGCAAGATAATCAAAAGTATTCTCGGCTCTAATTTAAGAACTGCCTGGACCTATCCAAATACCATGCTACACCCGGACCAGGCTGACATAGCAAAATATCCCTGCCAAAGACATTATGAACTCCTTATACCTAAATGGCAGAGACTACAACATCAGTAACAATTTCATCACAGCTGCATCTAGAATACGTCTCCTCTTGATAGTTCATGCACTCTTCCACCTGGCAGTGTCTAGATGGCTGACGTTTGGCTCAATAAAACATTGTATGACCATTTAATATAGAATCTAAACCCATCAATTCTTCAAGTTATACATATGGCTTTACTCTTTTAAGAAATGTCTATTTTCTTCTCTTTCAAATTTTATATGTTTTCTAATGAAGAAAAGTTTTTCTGACTCATAAACTAACAAATATTCTTCTGATAAAGAATCACAAGAGATTCCGAAAGTTTAATACCTGGATGCCATCAGGCAAATTCATTGAAGAAAGCATCAAAGTGGCATCTTGACTGTAATTTATCTCCAATTTCCAACGCTTTTGAACAACCTACACAAAATTTAACCATGAAGAAGCTAAATGAACAGGAATAAAGGGGACATAATTTCACTTGATCAACACGTTTATTAACTGAATTGATTTTACACATTCAAATTTCTTCCCAACACCTTATGACATACAATACCTAAATTCCTGAGCAGACTTTTTACTCTACCCAAAAGAAAACAAGAAGTGCATTCAGACAGGAAGTTGTGCAAATCTCACAAAGTAAAGATTTTGACCACTATTTGTGCTGAACCAAACTACTGTCTAGCTTAAATAGGAATTGGGTCAAATTAGATCAACATAATCATAAACCCCTGGAGCACTTTCACAGTCATTACTAACTTTCTAATGTCACACAATGTTTCACATGGCCAAAAGCCTCCCTTGTCAACAAGTATACTTCAAATTCACATCATATAGACAGAGAATTCAAATTCTAACAAACTGAATGAGTAGTCGACAATAGAAAAGAGTAATTTCTGTACCTCAACAACACGGCCTACCACAATGTCTCCAACCTCAGGTTTGTACCTACGAAAATCAAAATCCATCAACAAAGGGAAAGAATAAAAACGGGAATACAACATCTTTTTTGTACTGCAAATTATATGCCCCTAATAAAATTAAGCAAACCTGGAACGTAATGCGCGGACATACACGAGCTTGTTAACACGCTCAACCACACCGCATACACTGGCAACCACTTCACCTTTGAGGTCAGTGGTCCCATGTCCCCTAGAGTAAAGAAGAAACAAACATAAACATGAATCAAATGTCTTTGAAAACAAAGTACTATAGCATCACTCCATCAAAGAAATAATCTGAAAGACAAGATGAGAGAAAATAGAGGATACTTGAGGAAGCCATCTTCGTGGTTAACAGATATGGAATCGGCTACGGTTACAGAAGCATCAGAATTGACCTTGGAAGATAGAGACTCGAGCTGTTGCAGAGCTTTCTGCAATCGAACCTTCTGAGTTTGGCTCAACGGTAGCTGTAGCCCTCTCATCTCCCCTCACAAAATTGGAAGAAACAGGTTGAGGCTGAGGCGAGAAGGAGTGTTGGTCTTTGAACGCGAGTAGGAGACGGCAAGAGGTTGAGGCTGAGGCGGCGACGGCAAGCGGAGAGAAATTTCAGCTGAGCTGCAGCGGCGCGAGGAATATGGAATATGGATCGTTGAGCTTGAGGGGGTTTGAGGTAAAACTCTACATTTTAAAAAATATTAATAAAAAATTAACATTTTATAATAACTTGAATTAAATCATAATATTTTCGGGACAAAAAAATTAAATCATAATATTTGGCCAAAAAATTAATCAAAATATAATATAATGAACAATATTATATTTGTTTTTTTGAGCAAAGATATCATTATATTTGTTTTAAAAAATGTAAATAGGCCATTAAATAAATAGACTCAAGTAGTTAGATTAATTCATTTTAAATGATTTTACATTATACAAATAAACATGTTTTGTAAAATATAAAAAAATTTGAATGATTCTCTAATTTTCCAAATATGCACTTTGTTTTTTTTTTTTGGTTTACATGAAAGCACTATGTTTGAGTAAACAAGTCTTTTTTTGAGCAAAAAAAAAAAGTAAACAAGTCTTTACATTGGTCAGGTCAAGTGGAGACCTCTTGGCAAATGTCTATTTCCACTTTTACTTAGAATTAAGAGGGTTAAGGTGCAAAAATACACATGTGATTTTCCTCAAAGTGCACCCAACACCAAATGCTTTTTTTAGGTGCAAAAGTGACTATGTGGTTTGAAAATAGGTGCAAAACTACCCTTTGACCGTTAGTTTGACTTTTTTATCCAGAAAGTGATGACGTATACGATGACATGGACACTGGAGTGATATTCTGGGAAAAAAAACTTGCTGACTGGTGAAGCTTTGCAATTAATATTGCCCACATTTCACTATTTCAGTACCACTTTCGCTGAAGTAGATTCAAATCTGAATGCAAAATGCTTAATTCACTCAGCAGAGCTGCTGCCCTAAAAAACATACCGATTGCTCAATTTTTTCCAACCCTAGATTCCCAATATTATTAAATTAAAATCATTATAATACATATATTATATTACTATTTTTTATTAAATTATATGATTTATTATGAAAATTTGATTTTCATTGCCCAGTCAGCAAGTTTTTTTTCCAGAATGTCACTCCAGCGTCCATGTCATCGTACATGTCATCACTTTCAAGATAAAAAAGTCAAACTAACGGTCAAACAGTCAAACTAACGGTCAAAAGGTAGTTTTGCACCTATTTTATAACCACATAGTCACTTTTGCACCTAAAAAAAGCATTTGGTGTTGGGTGCACTTTGAGGAAAATCACATGTGTATTTTTGCACCTTAACCCGAATTAAGATATTTAGTTTCCATCTTGCCATCAATGTCCGATTTTATTAATTTTTAATCATATGTTATGTTTTTTTTTACCGGAATATTTTCATATAAGGGAAAAGGATTACAAACACCAATCAAGCAATAGGACCAACAAAAAAAAAACACCTAAGAAACTTCTAAACCTAGAGATAACAATCTAAAGCTAAAATAGAGAGAAAGCAAAAAACAAGTGGAGTCTAATACCTTGAAGATTGGGAAGAGTAATGACTAATAACTAAGTATTCGTTTGGAATAGCTTATTTTTGGGTAAAAAAGTGTTTATAAATCATGATTCACGGTATACAAAGTAAGTATGTGAAAGAAGTTTTATCTCGACTTGTGTAATAAGGACTTATTATCTAAAAATAAATGATACCAAAAGATACTAACTTTTATCTGCAATGATAGTAGAAAAGGCAATAGAGGGTGATAGACTTGCTTCAATGAGGCCCAGCCTCTCTGGAGTTTCAAACATCCTTCCTATCACAGGAGGAGAAGAGGAAAACAATCTAAGGGTGTGTTCTTATTAGCTTTTGGAGAATAGATTCTGGAGAGAATAGCTTTTGGAGAATAGATTATAGGAAAATAGATTATAAGAAAAAAGTGATTTTGGTAAAATGAGAGTGTTTGGATGATTTGATCAAAATAGCTTTTTTCATGGTCAAATGACTAAAAAGGACATTAACTTTTATGATAATTACATATAAAGATAAGATTATATTTTATATATTATTTAAGATTTAAGGTCCAAATTTAACAAAACCGTTAAATTTCACCTAACGAAATTAAATTATAAGAAAAGAAAACCCCTGACGGGATTAAAAATGATACATCTTAATTCATTATTTAACATTAAATTTCATAATTAATACCAAAAATGAAATAAACTTATCTATATGTAATGTTAATTAACTTAACTAATTTTTCTAATATAATCAAATTAGATAAATAAGTCTTATATTAAGAATAGGAGGGGACATTAAAATTTTAAAATTAAAAAAATAACGCTGAAAGACCAGAGAACACCGAAATTAAAAAAAAAAAAAGATGAGAGAGAGAGAGTGAGTGCAGTGGGGCCCACGCAAGAAAAAGAGAAAAGGATAGGGATTTTTGAAAAAAGTGTGTAGAAATAGCTTATGAGAAACAGGATTTTTTTAGATGAAAAACGGGATTATTTGATTTAATGGGGTGTTCGGCTGGTACCAGGCTGAAACCATGGTTTGACCCTATAATCACTTTTTTTTTATTATGCCGAACACACACTAAAGATAATGACAAATTTCAATGCAAAACTGATCATTGCCCACATAATGATTATGCCGTCATTGGCCCTCACACGCTTAATTGCGTTAGATTCCTTAATCTGTATATATGGTCATATGTTCTATTTTTGAAATATAATTTTTTAATTATAAATTCATATGAAAAAATAATACACATAGTCATGTGTGAATCGGAGAACTTTACATAATGGATATAAAAAACTTGACAAAAGTTTTGTTCTAAAATAAATCTTAAATGTTAGAAAATAAGCTTTTTCAAAAAAAGAATTAAATTATCATCTATTTTTCTATAATTATTTTAGATGGCCAAGAAAAAAACATATAATTATTTTTTCTGTTTGCATCGATGTCTTCAAAAACTAGAGACTTTCTCCATAATAATAATAATAATTCCTGCTTTTTGTTTTCAAAAAGTTACCAATTTCTGACAAATGAACCAGCAATAATTTTCTTCGTCTATGTTTAGTTTATTAAACATTTTCAACCTGCTAAAGATAAACATTGTGAATGACCTTCAGGATTGAATCTTAATTATAATCATATATATATTAAATTCAAATCCGCTAAAAAGTTTTTCCCCCTCTGTTGCAAGGCTATTTTTTCTCCTAGGGTTCAGAAGAATTTACATTAGATGCCCTCAAGGATTTACATTCGCAAATCTTGGTCACTCAACTTTCTTTTAGAAGCATAAATACTGACACTAAAAAAATATTGGAAAATTTTTACTGTGAATTAATATTAAAATTTTAAATTCATAATAGATATTGACTAATTCATATTGAGTCGGGTTAGATCATATAATCATGGAGACCAATTTCCCCCTTAATAATCATAAGGATTACTTGGTTCATGGAATATAAAAATTATATAAAGAAAATGAGCGGGAAAGTGAGTGATTTTAATAATCCCTTTTTTGGTTCAAAAAAGAGTATTGGTATTTTATTTTAATGACCCTTATTATTATTCATCAGGGAAAAAAAGGTTAACCATTAAGTTTTGTTTATTTGAAGCTTTTATAATTCAACAACATAAAGCAAAGAAAATGCATGGACAAAGTGAAAGTAGCATTAACAAGTAGGGCAACACCAACGACATTTTTATTTTTGACAGACACATCACAATATTTTAAAATTTCTGAAAGGACACTGAAAACGTCATATTTAAAACTTAGTAATCACTTATATAAAAGACAATCAGACACTATAACCATCAAGCAATCGCTGCTTATAAACCAAAGGCACAACAACAAAACTATGAGAGACTTAGAAATTTTCTTCCTTCAGTAAATCCATGGAAGGAACTCTCCAGAATTAATCCGTGTAGGGCTGTAGCACTGTTGCCAGATGGACCTTCACTTGGAACTCTACTATTATAATATATTATAACACCCCATTTATATATGACACCCACAAACACCAATCCAGATCATAAGAAAGACATGTAAACAGATCTGATATGGATACCAATGAAATAACATCTCTAAACATATTCACATGTCTCTCTATGATTCTGCTCCTGCTACTTATACTTATTGTAAATTGGGATTTACCTGACAAATTAAAGCCAGGTTTGTCTCCTGATTTATTATCTCTTGGCCTGGACAACCCAGGATGTTAAAATCTTGGGGGGCAACGATGATCATAGGCCTCCGGAGAATGTAGAGCTTGGGATGCTCTGCAAGAACTTCACCCTCGCGGAAGAATCTGTTGAGAAATGTCCTAATGCAGCGATGGTGGCCGTGCTACTTCCGAACTTCTGGATTCCCCTGGAGATCATACAGGTGTGGCCTGCCTCTACAACTACTATCACATCTCCACTTAACAGTGGTGAAATGGTTTCTGCTATCTGTCTGGTGAGTCTTTCCTGAACTTGCAGCTTGAAACCATAAAAGTGTACTATCGACTGCAAGAGGGATTTCCCGATGGGGTTGAATCCCTCAGAGCTAAGAAATCCGACATGAACAACCCCATGAAATGGAAGTAGGTGATGCTCACACTGAGACCAAAATGGCAAGTTCAGCTCAGAGCATATTTTTTTCTCATTCAAGTTAACCTTCCCATTGGTGTTTGAAGAATTCATACCATTACGATGGAAAACGTTCAGCCTCATCTCCATGTTGCAGGTCTGGAAGTTCATCAACCATTTCACAAACCGACCCGGAGTCCCTGCAAGCTCCTTCCTTAAAGGATCTTCTCCTAAAGATTTGAGAATTGAGGCAACCGCGTTGACACTCGCCGGGTTGAGTGCTTCGATTTTGGAGGAAGCTTCAGCAGAAAGGAAAGACAGAGAGGGACACCAGCACTGATCAGATGGTTCTCTAAGCTGTATTTTTTCCCGATTGATGCCTCTAAATTTAAGGAGACTAAGAAAATCATCCCATGCATCTGCACTGTTGTTCTCAAAAACCCCTGAACCTGAAGATACAAGTATCTTCACCCAACCTTGGTGTTTGGAGTCAAGAAGAACTGATTCTATGTTTGGAAAGTGAATATGGGAACACTGGATTACAACAGCAACACCCACCGGCTTTATTTCCTGATGCAAAGCAGTACAGATCTCATCCGCCAAACGCTGAGGCTCTTGGAGCCGTTTTGCAAATACATCAGTCACACGAGAGAGCTTGCTTAAACCAACAACTCTTTCCCCAGAAGAGATATAGCCCACATGACACTTGACTTGGAACGGAAGCAAGCAGGACTCACAATAAGAGAAGTGATCCAAATCGCGAACAAGCACAAGTCCACCTGCTCCCCCTGCATGTCCAACTCTATCATCCAGACCAGCTTCAGGAAATAGAGCACCCTGAACAATGTCCTTCACCTTTTGTCTGTAACCTGTGGGAAGATAGGAATCCTTATAATGAAATATTTATTAATTCAGGAAAAGGGGATAATATTAGAGTTTTAGAAAAATAAAGTAAAATGTCAATTGGACATTACTCAAGCTAGACAATGCATGGACCAAGGCCAAGCATTTCTGAAAAAGATACCACAAATGAACTAATAAAGAAGGAAAACATGTTGAGCCACAGAACATCAAATCACTATGAGATCTTGGAAATGGCTCTGCAATTCAGCAATCAACATTGAAGGAAAAGCCCTTCATAAATTACATTACTACTGAAAAAACTGAAAAGGAGCTGTGAGAGCAAGCTACATATAACATATTATATCAAAGTGACACCAAAAAACTATTATATACAAAAAGAGAACTTCACTCTTCCTCCAGCATAATCAAAAACAAAGAAACGAGAAAACATAAAATGCCTCTAGCAACAGCTACTATAGGATTAAATACAAATTGAAAATTCTTTCCTCAAAACAAATAAATAAACAGAAAATAAGGGCAGCCCATTGCACAAGACTCCCACCAGGTGGGGTCTAGAGAGGGTTAGATGTATACAGTCCTGCCTCCACCAGCGGAGAGGTATAAATAAACAGATCATGTGCTTAAGAAAATCATTAGCCTCCAATCTGATGCAGCTTCATGATATATATATTGAAGAAGTAAAGATCTCTTCGGTCATGAAACTTTGGGCAGAACATAATGAATAAATTATCTCTAATTTTTCAGATGAGATTGAAGATCAAATACATTGTCCAACCAATGCAAAAGTTTGATTCCTTAAAGTAAAGGGTAAACACTTGATTGAAAGTTAGAGCACAACATTGAAGAATTGAGTAAGGCAACAAATATTTTTCAGTTAAAAATTCAAACCCTATATCTATTAATGCTCAACAGCACAAAATGTCATGAAAACAGCAGCATACCAGAACCAACCAATATCAAACCTCACAGTATGGAACTGAGGAATGCTCATAAAGGTTCAAGAAATACCTTTCGTTTGAGGTGATCCAGACCAAATTCGAAAATATAAAACTTATAATCAAGAATTTCTAACAAGGCCAGTGAACCCAAAGAAAATTATAAACTTACTTAACAAAATGTCGAAATCCAGGATGTAGTGATGTTAAAGGTGATTGGGGAAATAAAAAGAATTGCAAAAATCACATAAATGTTTACTTGTTCCTTAAATAAAATTTTCTCCCAAAATATATATATATATATATATATAGTTGCCCAAACTCACTAAAGGAATCAATAATCAGGTAATTGCTTCAGCTAACTATAAAAATTGCCTGACATGCAAATCGTAAGATAACACCACTACACCAGAGGGCAGAGGCCAAAAGAATGTTTTGCTTAAAAAACAACGTAAAGCAGAGATAAACCAGTATAATAGCCATCACTACAAAGAATTTTGGGACAGCAAGTATTGAAAAGAGAAATTCTATTGATAGAAGATGATGATAGTAAATGTAAAAGTTGGTATAAGGTAGTTTCCGATAATTCAAGAAAATTAAAACGTTGAGCAGTTAAAAAAACTACTGTTGTAAAGTATAAGTCCTAAACACCACAGCCAGATCCTAAGAGAAACTTTGTTAGCAACACTTAACATCAAAGCCACCTTCCTCAAATGATACGAATCTTCCAATCTAATAGAGGTTAAAAAAAAGAAAGTAAATCTTACAAAAAGCTTTTTATCACTCTTTCCATACATAGAATTCTTTTTTTGTCCCTTCTACAGAAATAAAGGACAGGTCGCTTTAGAGAGACTTTATTTGGCGCTGAGAATGAAATCACATCTAACATAGCATATAGTAAGATAACAACCAATACCAAAATGGTTTTGGGATTAGATAGTAGTTACCTCTGGTTCCTTCATGAAGGGCTTTGGCAACACGAAGTGGCGTCTTTCTGATGCCTTCCCTGTTTACATCTTCCCCAAGACCAAGCAACAGAACTTTCACGGCATCTTCAATGGCAATTGTATTTCCCTCATCTTCTAAACCCAATTCAACACACCCATTACTCACAACACTCTCAACCTCAACATTGAGATGCCCCTCATACAAACAGCCCATTGAAGACCACAAATGAAGGCGAATCCCCAGATTCAACTGTCAAATCAACCACCCCCCCAACCAACCCAATCCCCAAAAAGAATCAAACAGAAACTTCAAATTCAAGTATTAAATTTTAGGCACAACTTAACAAGGGTAACCGGAAAATAACCGAAAACGAATCCGAAATTTCCTGAAACAAATCTCGGGTTCGGAATGTAAAACGACGAGTAACGAAGAGGAAGCGGAAATGATTCAAAGGGATCAAACAATCCAAGTAGAACCACAACCAGAAACGAAAAAACCAGAAAGATAACAGAGATGGATAGAAGCAAGTACGAAACGACGGAGGGAAGAGAAAGGATTGATGTGGGAATGAGTGGATCGACGTTTCGGAGGAAGATGCAATCAGAAGAAGAATGGGGTCCCACTGAAGAGAACGAGAGAGAGAGAGTTATCGTCCTTCGCGGGACTCCGAAGCAGAGAGAAGAGACCGAGAGAGACGTGGGTCAGAACACAAGCACGCCTCGTTTTCGTTATCTGCACTTTGTTCTGACTCTCGTTATTGCATAGATTCACACATTAACGCCCATATATATATAGATGGAGGTGGCGGTTTCGCTCTCACAGGGTTGGTGGCGCACTGTTGCTCGAGAATTTTTTTTGTTTTTGGTGACCTCGGAAAGAAAAAGTAACACTTGGACCAACCATTTGTGGAAATGCGGATTTTTTAGATTGTTAAGGTGAGGGGTAACAAGGTTTTGGAACTCAATCTTCTTTTAAATCAACCTTATTATCTATAAAAACATAGATATTAATTATTGCAGAAGAGTATTATAACATTTTAAAAATCATTTCAGTAAGAAATCATTAATTTATGATTTTAAAGTTTAAGTGATATTTTTTTATTCCTCCCAAATAATAAGGAAAATCATAATGAAATTTTATAAAAATAATGTAAAAAGTTCTAATAATAAGTGAGCGCTCATCTATGATCAGTATTATTTCCTGCAGCAAAGTAATTAATTCTAGTATAGTTATACTATTTTCATTTAAGACAAAATCTCAAAGAATGATTTATTGACGGAGTATAATTAAGATAAATTAGAAAAAGATTGACAAATATAAAAACTACTATCTTCGATCTTACATATAAGACAGAGTTGACTTTTAGATCATGTTTTCCTCAAGATTGCTCAATATCACTTGCTGTGAACCACATAATTGAAGGTTCTACTCAAAAATTTATTTGGGAAATGAGACCTAAGATTTTAGGTCCTGAAGTGTCAATAAGTTTGAGGGGACAAAGGACCAAAATACCATTAATGTTTTAATAGATGAGAAAGAGGAATCAGGCAGGGGGGCGAGAAAGAGGAAAATCAGGAAAAAAAAAGAGGGCTGTTTGACAGTTTTTTGGTTTTTAAAAACAATAGAACAATAAAACCTGTTTGGTAAACTGTTTTTAAAAACAAAAAATAAAAATTTATTTTTAAAAATTTAAAAATAAAAACAATTTTTAGTTGTTTCCTTGTTTTTGTTTTTTTATTTTTTGAGGGCCGCCACTTATCTATGATCGATATTACATTGCCAAAGACAACCACCATTGCGTCACCACTAACGACTGTATCGCCACGTCACTTCAAAAATAGATTTTTCAAAATAATCTATCCAAACATATTTTTTTTTGTTTTTTTATTTTTAAAACTTGTTTCCAAAAATTGTTTTATAAAATTGTTTGTAAGAACAAAAAATAGAAAACAGAATCAAACAAGTCCTTTATTAGTATGGTTTTGATAGAGCTTCAGTCTCTCGACGAAGGCTAGAGAGGTAAGTTGTCTCAACACCTTATGAGTATTTCAGTGTTTCGTGAAGGTGATTGTAACTCCATTCATTATTGCATATCACGAATGCTTATTTACATATGAATTGTTATTGTATGTGATTGTATATGATGGATGCTAATCACATATTTCTATTTGCATATATATATAAATGCCTACTTGATCTAAATATGGTGGTGGCAACTGAAGCCTTATAAGAATTTGGATGCCTGGGCCTGTGAGATATGGTGTTGGACTCGCCATCGACGGCAACTTGTTTGTGGCTGCTATGAGTGTGGTTTCTAGTTTGCAAATCCTACCTCAATGCAAACGTTTCTTTTAGTTTCATATAAATTCAACTTGTAGCTACTGACTTGGCAATGTTTTTCTTCATGTAGGATGGCTGAGTTGTAAGTTGGACTGATTCGATTAGGATTGTTTTTTTTAAAAAAAAAAGTAAAAAGATAAAGGATTGAGTTATATGTGAGTTAAAAATTTAAGAACTGAGTTACACTAAGTCATAATTGAGAGATTGAGTTACAAGTTGAAGGAAAAAAATATTATTTCTTCCAAAAAAATTACTAATATCTGTTGGACTTTTAAAGTTGAGAACATTGTAAGTAGGAAAAAGAAAAAATCTGTGTGAAAAAAGTAATAATTTATCCACCTGTTGACAAACTAAAAATAGATATTATGAATTGTGTGTATTGATAGAAGTGAAGCACAAGCCAATCTGGATTGTTATTAGGGAAAATACCAGTTAGGTCCCAAGGTACAGAGTTAATACCAAAAAAGTCCCTTTGCAAATTCCAATGTCAGAAAAGTCCCTAGGGACTTTTCTGACATCATTTCCCTTTGAACAATTACTAAAATAGCCCCACTTGTATTTACAACTTCATAAGCGGCGTTTACAACTTGGGAGAAAGAAAATCTAAATGGTTTATGTTACAACACTTGTTGCTACGTTTACAACACCTTTAGCTCTTTTTACAAGTTTTTAAGCTACATTTACAACCACTCCCACCCAAGTTGTAAACGCCGCTTATGAAGTTGTAAATACAAGTGGGGCTATTTTAGTAATTGTTTAAAGGGAAATGATGTCAGAAAAGTCCCTAGGGACTTTTCTGACATTGGAATTTGCAAAGGGACTTTTTTGATATTAATTCTGTACCTTGGGACCTAACTGGTATTTTCCCTTGTTATTATCTGAATATGAGTAGTATGATAATATAAAATATATAACTTAATTAGAGAATAATTACCCCAATTAATATCCATTGGTTTTGGTTATGTCACAAGAAAACTAATACATGTTGGATTTTAAATGTCGGAGGTATTGAAAGGACGAAAGATTATTGATGTGCATAAAAAGGCAATAATGTGAGCTTACCTCATGGTTGAAAGTGAAAAGCTGAAAATAGATATTGAGAAGTGTGTGTTTTTTTGGGTCACTAGCCGCAGAAGTGGTTCTTTTTTCATTTGACTTTTATAAATGTGAAATATGATAAAAATCAAATTGTGTAATGTAATTTGTTTTTGAATTAACTTTTATGAAAAAGTCAGTTTGACAAATATTAACTTGTTTGGATAATTATTAATCTGTTTATTCAATTAATTATTGAATATTAAATAAATGATTATTATTTATTTTATTAATTAATCATATATACATGTTGATTTTTTTAATTTTTTATTCATTCTTTTTCTTTCATGTTTAAAATTTTGCAAAAAAAGAAAAGGTAAAAAATTACTACAAGGAGTAAGGAAAGAGAGAATGATGTACTTGACCAATGGCTTCTTCCAATTTGTGACACCCCCATGAGCTAAAAGCATAAAAAAGTAGCTTTTCTTTAATTGTGGTTTTTGATGATTTTTAGAGGAAAAACACTTAATTTTAAAAGTCATCCGAAATATAAAAAATGAACCAATCTAGCTTTTGGAATAAAAAGCCACTACTTTTAAGGCTAACTTGAATTGTTGTCACTCCCTCTATCCCTAAATATAAGTTCAAACAGCCAATTTATGATTAACAAGAAAATAGTTAAAATTAGTTAAGAGTAATAAATATGTATTTTTTCTAACTACGCCCTTATATGTAAAAAGGATAAGTGAGAGAGACAATAAATGCAAGAAATACAGTTAAAGGGTAAAATTGGAAAAAAAAAAAGCAACAAATGTTGAGATAAAAGTGAAAAGAAGCTTATATTTTGGGATGGACATATTCTCAAATGAGAAACTTATATTTAGGGATTAAGGGAGTATTAAATATGAGTAATATAATAATATAAAGGATTAAGGTGCGAAAATATAATGTGATTATTCTCAAAGAGTGCTTAGCACCAAATGTTTTTTTGAAATGCAAACGTAACTAAAAGCTTCCAAAATAGGGGCAAAAGTCACAGTTGCTGTTAAAGTCAGAAAACGCCTGTTACTTTCCCTAACTTTGCCCCATATGTAATTTTCTAGTGTTGACTGCGGAGAGGAGGTTATCAATAATACAAATGAGATCAATGAGCTCCAATCGGTCGCCTAAAAGCTTTTCCTTTCCAATGATTCATTGGAACACTTATCTCTCATCCGCGACTTTGCTAACTCCTCAATTCCTTGTGACGAGAGAACATAACAAGTTTAGTCCCTTTGGAATATTTGTGGCTGTTGATTCCTAAATTCTTTATCTCTCATGCTCGCTTACCTCCTCAACTCTCATGATCTTCCCTCTGGAACAAGAACCAACATCGTTGATCTGCTTCACCTGACTCTAAATTGGTTTCACGGCCGAGACCGGTCCAGATTTGATCAACGCGTCCTTAGCTGTCTCAAACCCCTGCTTCTTAATGTTATTCAGAACCTTGATGAATCAATACATGATTTGATGAATTTATCTAAAGTTGCCGCCAGAATCTTTGAAATCTAGAGATGGAAAGAACTTCTTGACTAAGTTTTTATCGCCCTTCATACGCGCTTCAAGTCGTAGCAATAAATGGCCCTCAAGGTGTTATCGAGATTGCCGAAGACGAGAGGAGAATGTCTCAACACTACTATAAAAGAGGGATTTAACGACGCCTCTTTTTTGGCATTTCTTCAAAGAAGCGCAGTAGATAATAGTGTTTTTTAAAATAAAAATTCATAAGCTACGACGCTTCCTAATATAAGCGCCAAAGCTTAGTGTTAGGCTTGTGCGGCACTTTCCTAGACAAGCGTCATACAAAACATTTATTTAAAAAAAAAAAAAGAAAAGTCCAAGCTAGGGCGCTTCTCAAAATAGCGCCATAGTTGGGTTAATTTTATAGTATTTTTTTTATTTGAAAAAAACTTATCCGGCTCTTAAAAATAAAGTGCTGAATAAGGGTGAGAATAAGTCAAAAAGATATTATTATTCAAAATCTTATGTTGTAGTAAGTCAAAAAAGAAATCACCTGCTTCATTCTTAAGTTCAAAAAAAAAAAAAATTGGCCCTTAACCGGCGTTTAATTATAAAGTGCTGGACAAAATTGGCCTTAGCCGGCGCTCTATAATTAAGCGCCAGAGGAGGCCAAATATGCCTTAGCCGGTGCTCTATTATGGAGCACCGACTAAGGCCATATAATAGGGCCTTAGCCGGCACTCTATTAAAGAGTGCAGGATAAGGCACCCATATAAGGCACCAGGTGCCTTGAATTATAGAGTGCCGACTAAGGCCATATAATAGGGCCTAGAGTGTAATATCCCGAATTTTAGGATTGGAGGCTTGGGAATAAGCTTAAATTAAGTGGATTGTTAAGCTCCAATTTAGTAGATGTCCCAAATCTATTATCTAATATTTCTTATATCTTTGGGGTATTAAGAAAGTAAAATGGTGAAGTTTGGAGAATATAATTATGTTTTCGGTGAAATCGCCTATAAGGTAGCGAGTTTGTCATGTGATTTTGAAGGATCAAATGATGATAAAAAATTATGAAATTTTACAGTATGAAATTAGACATCCTAAGCTTTAATTTGATAGGTCATATGACTCAAGTAGAGCTATATACAAAAAGATATGAATTTTTGAAGTCGGCACAGAAAAACTATGAAATTTCTGGAACAATATGCAAAAATTGAAATTCTGGTAATTTTGTGATTCCATTCAGCAAAATTATATATTTTTCCTTGAAACTAGACTTAATAAGGGTTCTATAGGCTTTGGAATCACCTTATTTCGATTTTTTTAGAATTATTTATGATTTTTCAAAGTTTGGGCAGAAATCTGCCAAAACTTTGTAAAAATCCAAAAATTTGGAAAATTAAAGTAAAATATGATATAATAATATATCATCATCCTCCTTATTCAGCCCTTGTAATACCCCGAAACTTGGGATTTGAAGCTTGGGAATAAGCCTAAATTAAGTGGACTGCTAAACCCCAATTTAGCAGGAGCCCAAATTTATCCCCTAATGATTTCTATATTTTTGGGGTATTAAGAAAGTAAAATGATGAATTTTGGAGAATATAATTATGTTTTTGGTGAAATCGCCTATGAGGTAGTGAGCTTTTCATGTGATTTTGAATGACAAATGATGAGCAAAAATTATGAAATTTTACAAGATGAAAGTAGACATCCTAATATTTAATTTGATAGGTCATATGACTCAATTAGAGTTATACACAAAAAGATCTGAATTTTTGAAGTCAGCACAGAAAAACTGTGTAATTTCTGGAACAGTATGTAAAGTTTGAAATTCTGGGAATTGTGTGATTCCATTCAGAAAAATTCTATATTTTTTCTTGAAACTAGACTCAATAAGGGTTCTATAGCCTTTGGAATCACTTCATTTTGATTTTTCTATAATTAGTTATGATTTTTCAAAGTTTGAGCAGAAATCTGCCAAAATTTTATAAAAATCCGAAATTGGGAAAATTAGTTAATTAAATGGGGATATATTATTAAAATCATCATCTTCTTCCCTAAGCACCAAAACTAACGTGCTTTATGCAGAAAATAGAGAGAGGAGTTGAGAGAAAAATAGAGAGGAGGAAGGAGAAATCTCACAAGATAGGTCGATTTCTTCGGTGAATTTGTACCTAACGTGTGTAATCCTTCTCCTAAGCTTCTTTTCTATGTTATGTAAGGTCTTTGAAGCACAAATCTTGGTGTTTTGAAGGTAGGGTTTCAGCCACTTTGAGAAAAGCTAGTGGGAGCTTGAGGTAACTTCCAAACTCTTGTGTATTGACTATTCTAGCTACTGTGGGCAATTTAATCGGTGAAATTTCGCCAGATTGTCATTGATTTTAATTTTTGGAAATGGGTATGTGGGGCTGTTATGCTGCCCAAATTGGTACTAAATGGTAGTTGTAACCTAATGGAATAGTCAATAAAGTGGTTAGGAGTATAAAGGAACGTGTTTACGGAGCCGAAACCGAAAAACCCCGATTTTCCCCTTAAAACCCATATATTTCGGCCAGCATTGTAAATGGGTCTTAGAGTTGGATTTTCAATGATTTGATGGTTCCATTGAGTTCAGGAGCAAAAATTAGGTGGGGTTACAGTTGGGCACTTTTTCAGAAAAGGCCGAGAAAGCATAATTACGGAAACGCCCCTAAAACCCTAAAAGTAGGGCTACCAAGGGCAATTTCGTAATTTGACATTGAATTTGATAATTCCGAGTCAAGAAATGGATTCCTTGGGTGAAAATATGTAAGAATAGCCCATGTCAAAATTTCGTGAAAAGTACAGCCGGACTAGGTACAGCGGGGCCGGGCCGGGTCCCCGGGGGTATTTTAGTAAATTTTCATAATAAGCTCATATAACCCCCAGAAACACTATGAAAGTGTCTAAATAGTACATTTGACATTGTAGGATCGAATATGGAGCCTCGAGCTGTTGGCACGCAAATCGAGGAGAAAGATTTGAGGTAGGGGACTTACCTTACTTGCATGTATTTAATATCTTTGCTTGTGTAATGATGTATGTGATTGCTTTACTTGATTGTGTAGAGCATATTTGAATAAATGAAGCTCTGTTTCTATTTTCGCTATAGCCATAGTCTTGTTGTATGAAACATTGAGCATGCAGAAATGTCATTATGGGGCATACATCTAGATAAAGCTAACATGTCATACACATAGCATCAATCATGCATGCATTATGGTATATGTTTCCTACTGAGATTCTCTCGAATCTCACCCTCCCCTACCAACAATTCAGACAGGAGACAACAGAAGACAAACAAACAACAATGCAGAGTACCATACGAGGGGATTACAGTAGTGGAACGAAGACGGGAAGAAGTCTCCATTTCACTGGAATGAGTTTAGACACCCTCGTAGCCCTGTGCGGCTACACTAATTGTAATTATCATGTACGAATCCCTGAGGGGAATTTCCGTAATCATGTACATATTATCAGTATAGTTATGCTATTCTTGTGTTGCCTACCGAACCGCATATCGTTTTCCACAAATACTCTGAAAAAGGTTGAAATTGAGATAAGGGCGTGACAGCCCTCATTTCAGACGCCATTCTCAGCTGAAACAAGAGAGAGAATGTGAAAAACTCTAGAGAGAGAAAGGAGGAAAAAGCTTACAAGGGTAGGTGATTTCTTCAGTAAATCGGTTCCTAACGCGTATAACTCCGTTCCTAAGCTTCCTTTGCATATGATTTAAGGTTTGGAAGTTCATCTTTTGGTGTTTCAAGGGTTAGGGTTCAGCCATCTTGAGAAAAGATAGTAGGAGCTTGAGGTAACTTCCAAACTCTTGTGTATTGACTATTCTAGCTGCTGTGGACAATTTAATCGGTGAAATTTTGCTGGATTGTCATTGGTTTTGAAGTTTGGAAATGTGATGATATAGGGGTTATGCTGCCAAAATTGGGTATTAATGGTAGTTGTAACCTAATGGAATAGTTAATAAAGTGATTAGGAGTAGAAAGGAACGTGTTTATGGAGCTAAAATCGCAAAACCCTGATTTCCCCCTGAAAACCCATATATTTCGGCCAGCACTATAAATGGGTCTTAGAGTTGGATTTTCAATGATTTGATGGTTCCATTGATTTCAGAAGCGAAAATTAGGTGGGGTTATAGTTGGTCACTTTTTCGGAAAAGGCCGAAAAAGCATAATTACGAAAACGCCCCTAAAACCCTTAAAGTGGGGTTGTCAATGGTATTTTTGTAATTTGACATTGAATTTGGTAATTCCAAGTTTGGAAATTGATTCCTTGGGCAGAAATATGTCAGGATAGCCCAGGTTAGAATTTCGGGAAAAGTACAGTCGGACCGAGTACGGCGAGGCCGGGCCAGGTCCCTGGGGGCATTTTAGTAATTTTTCAATATAGACTCATATAACCCCCAAAAACACTATGAAAGTGCTAAATAGTACATTTGACATTGTATGATCGAATATGGAGCCTCGAGCTGTTTGCATGTAGATCGAGGCACGCGTTTCGAGGCGGAAAATGGTTAAGGTAGGGGACTTACCTTACTTGCATGTAATTGATATCTTTACTTGTGTAAAGATGTATGTGATTGCTTTACTTGATTGTGTAGAGCATATTTGAATAAATGAAGCTCTGTTTCTGTTTTCGCTATAGCCATAGTCTTGTTGTATGAAACATTGAGCATGCAGAAATGTCATTATGGGGCATACATCTAGATAAAGCTAACATGTCATACACATAGCATCAATCATGCATGCATTATGGTATCTGTTTCCTGATGAGATTCTCTCGAATCTCACCCTTCCCTACCAACAATTTAGATAGGAGACGACAAAAGATATGCAAACAACAATACAGAGTACCGTACGAGGGGATTACAGTAGTGGAACGAAGACGGGAAGAAGTCTCCGTTTCACTGGGATGAGTTTAGACACCCTAGTAGCCTTGTGCGGCTACCTTAATCGTAAGTATCATGTACAAACCCCTATGGGGAATTTATGTAATCATGCACATATTATTAGTATAGTTATGCTATTCCTGTGTTGCTTACCGAACCACATATCGTTTTCTGTAAATACTGTGAAAAATGTTGAAATTGAGATAAGGGCGTGACATTTTGGTATCAGAGCTTCAAGCGGTTCTGGAAGAGCCCAAGAGGTTTTGGCAGTGGGGCGGTTTTTGCAACAGGATAGTATACTGATATGGTCCTGATTATACGGTGCTAGGAAATATGCACGAACGGGAGGTACCAAAGGAGGGTATCTTCCTGATTTATGAATCAACACTGAGAAATGGCGAGTGCCGAAGGGCAGCTAGTGGTGCAATACTCGATGAGAATGGTCTAAGGATATTGCGGAACTTGAGGAAGTGGGTACGACCAAGGCCAATGTGCTGTTCACACCCAATATTTTATGCATTATGGTATCTGTTTCCTACTGAGATTCTCTCGAATCTCACCCTCCCCTACCAACAATTTAGACAGGAGACGACAGAAGATATGCAAACAACAATGCAGAGTACAGTACGAGGGGATTACAGTAGTGGAACGAAGATGGGAAGAAGTCTCCATTTCACCGGGATGAGTTTAGACACCCTAGTAGCCTTGTGCGGCTACCTTAATCGTAAGTATCATGTACAAACCCCTATGGGGAATTTATGTAATCATGCACATATTATTAGTATAGTTATGCTATTCCTGTGTTGCCTACCTAACCGCATATTGTTTTTCGTAAATACTCTGAAAAAGGTTAAAATTGAGATAAGGGCGTAACATAGAGCGCCGGATAAGGCACTTATATAAGGCACTAGGTGCCTTGCATATTCAAGGCCCCTGGTGCCTTGGGCACCACATGGTGGTTTGGATATTTTAAGGCATAATGTAGTGTCTTGAATATATTTAAGGTGTTCATTTTTTAAAAAAAAAATATTTACGAAGCTATGGTGCTTTAATAAAAAATGTTGTAGCTTCTTTACAATCTGCTATTTAAATTTTACCTCACTGTTTTCGTTTTCATTTTCATCTTCCCGCGTTCTCTCTAGCTCCTCCATTTTTCACAACGCTGTTGCAATACAAAGCTTCCTCTCCCATATTTTTTTTTCTTGTCCCAGCCTCGTTCAAAACCTCCCTATCGTGTAAGTGTTTCTTTCCTCAATATTTTGTTCAGTTTTTCTTTTTTAGTTAAAATATGTCATGATCATATATATGTGCTCATAATTTTTTTTCAGGTATTTATTTAAAGTATCAACTATGTCTTCTTGAACTTTCTATATATTGTAAGTTTTTAAATTTTTGAGCTTACAAATATAATAATACTTAGTTTAATTCGTTATGTGTATGATTTTTATATAGTATTATGAGGATCAACGTTGTACCCAATCGACTGACGAACAAATGGATGAAATCATTGAGGAATAGTGTGAATATATGGTCAGCCAATTAGTTAATATTTAAGTACATACGTACGTTAGGTTGTTTCTTTGTCTATTCTCGTGTTGTTTATTCTCTTAAAATTAGTTGTACAATTACATTAATTGTAATTACATATATCTAATACTGATTTTATGAATTAGTTATATATTATTACATTTTGAATTAGTTTACTTTTCTCTCTCTTCGTATTATAAATTGTTGTGGATTTTAATTGACTGAGTTCAATGAAACAATTATATAAAATAATAATAATAAAAATTATTACATATTACGGTGCTTCTAAGAAGAAGTGTTGTAGAAGGGTATATACCTCCTACAGTGCTTTTGAGGAGAAGCGCAGTAGGAGGTATTTACCCTCTTACAACATTTCTCCTTAGAAGCGCCGTGGGAGGCCCTTAGAAACACACACACACAAGCTATGGCACTTTTAGAAATTCAAGAAGCATCGTAGTTTACTTTTACGACTTTGAAAGCTATAACGTTCGGGAAGCGCCATAGTATTCATAAAAATAAGCGTTGTTTATTATATTTTTTGTAGCAGTGCAAAGCCTACAAATTTTGGTGGGCCAAACGTTTGTCACATAAACCGAGATTCTTGGAGCTATTTGGTTCTGTCAATCTCAATATCCAGGCTCTGACATTTGATGCATCTATCAAATTGGTTCGCCTGCTACACCGGTGGAGGTTTTACGACGAACTTGATGAACTATTACAAATAAGGATTAGGTTCCTATGAGCATTGCTCAAGGACACTCAAACCGATATTATGGAACCAAGAATGACGGACTTGGTGGAACTAACTAAAGGTTACACTGACCATTTTTCGAAGGAACTCGATCTTGTGCTCAGTTGCATGTTTCAAATTGCAGAGGCCGCATATGACAACTTTTTGGAGTCTTCCACTCTCCAGCTGCCACATCATCTATAGGCAAAGGATTAATAGATACACATGAACTCTAACTGGCAAAATTAAGTCAAGTAACGGAAGTTGTTTTTTACTTTAATTGCAACTGTGACTTTTGTCCTTGTTTTGAAAGCTCTTGGTTACTTTTGCTCCTCAAAAAAATATTTGGTGGTGTGTGTATTTTGAGAATAATCATATGTGTATTTTTGCACCTTAACCCTAATATGGAATATGTAACTTAAATATAGAGTCATAAGCTCAACTAATATGCATGGCTATGTCCATATAAAACTACTAATATTAGTGGGGTTTTCAATGTTAGAGACATTAAAATTAGGAAAACACATAGTTATTAAACCGCGCCAGACTGGCTGGTTTGAGTCGAAAACTGTCAAATCAGTCAGTTATCTGGTCTGGTCCGGCCTATTTGACAGTTGCAGTATTTTTTATTTAAAAAACAATTTAATTTTTTTATTTTATTCAGAATTTTATATCAATAACCTTGAAATCTTCACTTCCTCACCAGTCTAGCCTCGACTTAGTTTTGATTTGACTCAGATTTGATCCATCGACCCTTGACTCTCTACTCAATCTATTGAGTGACTGGTCCAGGTTTAATAACCTTGGGATAAAGTATTAATGTGTATGAAAAGTTAATAATGGGTATGCTTAGGTCATGAGTGAGAGTGAAAAACAGCAGACAAAATATTGACAAATGTGTGTATCAATAAAAGAGAAACACAAAAAAACCTGGACAGTTGTTACCACTCAGTGTTTATTTATAAGTCACTTGTATCTAAAATTTTTTGCTTAAAATATAAGTCACTTAGCTTGTAGGCATTCAATGAGGCTTTGTTAATTTTTCCCATGTTGACTATATTAATAAATTAATAAGAAAGAGAGAGAAAGAGGTGCAAATGCAGAAAGATAAAGGGAGGTGCAAAAAATATGCACCCTCTCATAAATAAGGGAAAATTTGGGAAAAAAATTATCCATTTAACTCTTGATTTGTGAGAATATGGTATAAGTGACTTATAAATAGGTACTGAGTGGTACTCCCTCTATTCATTATTATAAAGCACAAACTGTCAATTCTTATAAACCAATAAAAACAGTTAAAAGCATTAAAGTCGCAAAAATTCAAGTGATTTCTAATTTTACCCTTACCAACTATATTAAACAAAAATATCATATTAATTATTACTCTCTCCCACTACCTTTATTAAATAAGGGCAAACATGAAAAAATAAATTAAATGCTCATTGAAAATTTTTAAGTGCCTTATAAAAAGAATCAAGAATACTTGTTAGTTGGTATCTTATAATAAGAACTAGAGAGTATATGAATATAACTAATAGAATTATATAAACTATATAACTAAATTTAGAGATAATTGCCCAACTAATATCCATTGGCTTTGGTCAAAAGAAAACTATTAATGTGTGGGTTGGTAATAGTGAAACTATTAATATTAATATTAATATTAATATTAATGTCTGTTGCATCTTGAATGATGGAAATATTGAAAGTAGAGAATTATTGATATGTGTGTAGAAGTAATAATGTGTCGGTTTAGGACATGGGTGAGAGTAAAAATCTCATGGTAGGCGTTGAGAAGTGAATGTCTTGGTGAAAGGGAAACACAAGCCAATCTAGGTTGACTAATATTTAAAGTTGACTAATATTAATGTCTGTTGCATCTTGAATGATGGAAATATTGAAAGTAGAGAATTATTGATACGTGTGAAGAAGTAATAATGTGTCTGTTTAGGACATGGGTGAGAGGAAAAATCTCATGGTGGGCGTTGAGAAGTGAGTGTCTTGGTGAAAGGGAAACACAAGCCAATCTAGGTTGTTGTTATTTAAAGTTGACTAATATTACAATACAAAATAGAGAAAACTGAAGAAAAGCCTAACAATATGGATGTTCAAAATATCCCAATTTCGGTTGTCCCGGTCCGATCCCGGACATTTTATCCCAGAATCGGGATGGGGAAAATCGGGACCGGGATCTAAAAAACTCAAGGCCGCGGGGTCACACCTTGTGATCCTGGAAATTCCCGGTCCCGATTTTATTCCTTAAAAAATAAGTTATAATTTTATTTTTGTATTTTTTATCCCATAAATTAAGTTATTATTTGATAAAATATATATCACATATTTAATTAGAGTTAAATCGTATATATCATGATACAAATCCTAACTATATAATGTATAAAGATAATAACAAAAATAATGAATGTGATAATAATATGTTATTCTTCAATTCTAGCTTAATTTGTGTGATTTTTATGACCTTATTAGGTGTTAAATAATCATTTTAAACACTATATTATTAAAAATTTAACTAATATAATTATATTATTAAAACCGGGAATTCCCGATCCCGGTCTCGGGAATTCCCGGTCCCGGTTGTCCCGGGAATTTCCCAGGACCGGGAATGACATCCCAGTCCCGGCCACCCCACGGGAATTGGGAATGGGTGATCCCGATCCCGTCCCTGGATTTGAACACCCCTACCTAACAACAAAAATTTTATTGTTAAGCATGAACTAAATAAGGGAACTACTACTTTGTGTATAAAATTTGTGGAGTATTAATACTTTCTATATATAAAAACTTATTAAGTCATTCTCGCCAATAAATTTTTAATTGGAGATCTTTCATCTATTTTCCCTCTAAAAAATGTAAATTAAATTTAGAGAATAATTACTCCAACTAATAACGATTGCTCATGTCAAAAGAAAACTACTAATGTCTGTCGGATTTTCAATGTCGGTGATACTCATATTAGGAAAAGGTATTAAAATGTGTGAAGAGGTAATAATGTGTATGCTTAGACGCGAAAAACAAAACATAGATATTGGGAAGTGTGAGTATTTGTAAAAGTGAGACCCAAGAAAACCTAGACCGCTATTATTTGAACATGAGTAACATAATAATAAAAAAGGTTAAGGTGGGTAAAAACGTCATACACTTTTTCCAAATGTACACTTAGTACCATATATATTTTTTAAGTGTAAAAATGCCTATAAAGATTATAAAAAGTTGCAAAAAAGCCAACTCTGTTTATTTGAACTAACGTCTGTTATTTTTTAATGGTGGGCTCTATATTGTTTTACAAATGTCAACCCAGTAAGGTGTAAAAATACCTATGTATTTTTACCAAATGTGCATATTGTACCATATACATTTTTTAGGTGCAAAGATATACACCAACACTTATCCACATCTCAATCCCTCCTACTTCTATGTTCTTTAACATCTGTCAATTCGCTCTCCTCTCACTCACCCTTCCTCTCTCTCTATGCATGTTCTCTCACTCTCTCACCTAACGCCATTAGATTATTGTTTTGGTTCTTGCTTTGCTTTGGCTATGCTATAGGATTATTGTTGAATCATATTTCTATTATTTAAGCCAATACTGTATCGGACCATGTAGCTCATCAGGTTCTAGAATCAAAACACAGTTTGAAGGGGATATCGACTCCTGGCAAGGACTTACAAATTTTAATGCAAGCTGATTGTAATGATCGAGGCATATATGGTGGTTATAGTTTGTTACCTTTGAATATTTAAAAAAAAAAATTAATTGGAAGAGACATTATCTTGGTTTCTTACGGTATTAACAAGTTAGAAATATCTTCCTTGTTTCTTCCCTCAATTAGTGAATAGGAAAATGGATCAATTAGTGTTAATAGGCATGTACAGTGGTACCTTCAATATGACATTTTTACTTTGTTAGAAGAAGTTTATGTGTACTACTTTTGCACTCAAGAAATATATATGATGTCAGATGCACATTTGAAAAAAGTATATAGGCATTTTTGTACCTTAACCCCTAAAAATAATTAGTGCAGGGCCCACAAAACCAAAAGTTAACTGACGTTTGACTTGGTAAATGGAGCTGACATTTTTGCCCATTTAGATATGTTCGTAGGCATTTTTGCATCTAAGTAATATATATGGTGCTAGATGCACATATGAGAAAAGTATATGGGTATTTTTGCACCCGACTCTAATAAAAAAATATGTAATTTAAATCTAGAGTATAATCACCCAACTGATATCCATTAGTTATGTCTAAAGAAAACTACTAATATATATCTATTGGATTTTCAATGTTGATCGAAGATATTGAGAGTAGGAAAAGGTATTATTAATGTGTGAAAAAAGTATTTGACCGAAAAAAAAAGTGCGAAAAAAGTAATAGTGTTTACATATGTCGTGGGTGAGAGTGAAAGCATAAAATAGATATTGTAAAGTATGAATATTGGTAGAAGTTAAACGGAAGACAACCTGGATTTTTGATATTTGAATTGGATATGAGTCTCTTATATATAATCATGTATTGGAAATGATTGATAGTCGGACTCACTATTATAAAAAAAAGTAAGGATGTGGCATTTATAATATATTAGTTGTGATGTTAGTGAAGTGCCACATATCTGGACGCCACTAAAAAAACTTTGGCGTTTGGAAGCGCCATAGCATTTTAAAGTTTTTTGTTAAAACAATACCCTCCTGTGGCGTTGGTTGGAGAAAGGGCCACAGGAGAGGGATCTCCTGACGCAAGTGCCACAGGAGGTCCCCTTCCTGTGGCTCTTTCATAAGGAAGCGCCACAGGAGGGTCCTCCCTATTTTTTTTTTGGTATTTTCCTATGGCCCTTACTTAAAGAAGTGTCACAAGAATTCTTTTTTGTTTGTTTATATATCCCATAATTACAATATTGCACACTGCATGGTCTAAACATTTTGTATTTATATCCACAGTACAGCATAATGAAGAAAAACAAACAACAATGATAGATAACTTTAAAATGATACAAACAGATGATTAATTAGTTAAAGTAGTACATAAAATAGTTATACAATATATTGTACGTGAATGAAATATAACAAATTCAACTTAAATACATGCATGACACAACAATTGACAAAAAACAACACAACAAAGACCAACTAGTGAATTAAATAGTATAGCTACCCAGAAATTTGCCTAAACACATATGCACACCATTCCTCGATCACTTCATTAAGCTGATGGTCAGTCAAAGTGTTACAGCATTGATCTTCATAATATTACACATATATACAATCAACCACAAATTAAAATAAATTAAAATCAGTAAAACGTAATTATCATGCACTAATTAAATTAATTAAAACACAATATGAAGTGCAGCTAAATGACTTTCTTTTTAAGGAATAAATGCCTGATCATGCATAATTACATCCTTCATAAATTTCATGATGTAATATCCACAATTATTGTCATTGGGTTGGAAAGGGCGCTGCAAAAATATAATACAATATTTAACTCTTTATGAATAAAAATTGTTTACTAACAAAATTTGAGTAAATTCATATATCAGTACCAGTATCTTCTTCCAAGGATAGCTAAGGTGAGGGTCAGCAGCTTTAGAATAGCTTAAGGATACAGAAGACCGATACGCAATCAATGCGCTAACAAAACAAATAGAAACTTATTACTTCTGGTTATTCAATCACATATGCAAATATTTACACATACGCATGTATGCTTACCTATAAACAATAATAACATATTAGAATGGTTTTGTGGAAGACCATTTTTTAGAGGATCCATAAAGTAAATGCGAGGGCCTGAAGGTTCTGCTAGATTGATACCTATCAATATCCAATGACACCTAAAATATTTTAAATAATTTGTTTCAACAATCATGGTATGATAAAAGTTAAACAATAAAAATAAAAATTGTACTACTAATAACTTACCCTACATTGTATGGCACTAAAAATAGCGTAGTTGGTGTCGCTTTCTTTCTAAAGTAATCTTTTAAATCATTAGACTACGCGCATTTATATCTACTTTACCCTTATGATAGCCAACAAGATAAGGGTTGACAAATATGAATTAGACCCTGTTTGTATCCATTAAGATCTCATTGTACAAATGCCTGGTATAAAACAAGCAGTGTCATGAAAAACAAAAAAAATGGAATGAGAAATATTAATAACAATGATAAACGATAATGGTCAAGTACCTTATCCAAATGTTAATAGCTAAAGCACTAACTCAATCACGAGTACATATTTCGTGTACGACCTCAACAGTAACATAATCAACTAGACTGCTAACACTGTAGATATGTCTTTCATGATGTATTTCTAGTCCTCCTTTACCGATCAATTGTGGTGTAATCGATACTAATTGATCGCGATATGAGGTCGGTCTTCTTTTGCTCTGTTGGCTAGCCAATACTTTTGACTTGGGTTGTGTTGTCGAACACTTTGAGATCTTACCATAAGGTTGGATTTGTTTATCTCTAGACCATCTACTTTGCGAAAATCAGAAAATTAAATCACAATTTTAAATAGAAGTACTAATGAAAAGTGCAGGGAATTGTAAATGAACGACTTTTTCATATGGCTCGATAAGACCTATTGGCCAAGCAACATAGCCACCTACAATATCTTTCACCATTATTTGCTCATCCCGAGACAGGATCTGTAAGAGGGCGTCTTCATTTGTACAGACGTCAACCCTCACTCGGAGTATGTTGTCGGGCAACGGGGAATTGTGCAGTATGTCCTTGTTAGTATTGTAGGCAGCACCCACTGCAATCGTGTGCTTTGAAGCTTGATTGACATATAACTTGCATTGAAATTCTCCCTATAGAATCTAGAGTTAATATGTTATAGTTCGCTTAATTATAATGTAACATAAAGTTAAGTTGAGAAGAAATTAATTATCAAAGGAGAAGGGACTTTAGGCATGGAAGTGCAACTATCTCTACCATTTGGGCTATCATAGAAGGGAACATTTTGTGTTGGCCTACACTGCACCAATTGTTGTATTTGTGTTGTTAACAGCGCATTTTGTTCTTGCATCAAACGTATTTGTTCTAAGAATTGTTCTTCTTGTTGTTCCTTGTAGCGCATTTGTTCTTGAAGTTCTTGCATTTGATGCTTGAAACTAGTCATCTCCTCACGCAGCTGGGAAACGTCACTTCTACTGGGGCGCTTCTGATGTCCGAAGTATGCTGATGGGGTGACAGCAAAATCAGTACCCTGAACACGACCATCATACTCGGGTACTCTTAGCGTTCTACTCAACAAATCGTCTCGACCAACATAACTCGCCAACATAGGATCCTCTTGTGTCATTTTTTGCTATCACAAAAAGAATTACAACAATATTAGTTATTATAAATCAAGTTCATTTAAGTAAAGCCAATTATTTATTGTACGCATAATCCAATACTTACACAATATTCAGCTACTCTTCTTGCTTCATCACTATGAATTTCACCTTTCTTATTTGTGACATTGGCTACCCACATATCATGTCATGGAACTTGTGTAATATCTTAACTTGATTCTTTTATCTGCACAACAAATTTAGTTGAAGTTAAATGATATTCATACAATTTATCTACAAATGAAATAATCATTAGTTCGTACCAGTTTTCTTTCTAACTGTGCGTATGAAATAGGTCCTTATGTGTACCGGTATGCCATGTTTGTTGCGTTAGCTCGATTTTTCTCGTTCAACTCCTATTTATATCAAAATGATTCATATTAACATATAAATGTTAATTACAAATACATATATTACAAGTAATAGGGAAAGTCAAACATATTATATTGCCAGGTATTCCTGAGTTATATGTGTTCTAATAAACTCATCCCACATTTCTTTAGTGATGATTCCTTCGTACAATGTCGGCGATGTAGTAATGATAATCTCATTATCATCTCTCAAAAAGTATTTGACAAGAACAGAACGAAACTTTCTTATAAGTTTTTCGGCCTTTCTTAGCACGAAGGTCTTCCGATCATCATCAGTAATAAAAATGCTCTGTAACAATAAAAAAACATATATAATATGTAAGATTGAAATTAAGTGAAACAAAGCAAACCGAACAATAATATAATTAATGAGTTACTTGTACTTCATCCCAGATGTCATCCTCATAATTTTTTCTTGCTATTTTCTAGTTTTGAACTGTAATAAGGGTTCTGTCTTGAACTGTAGTTCTAATCAAGTTATTTAATAAGGTACTGTTCTCGCCGAATGGGTTTCCCTTTTCATTCCACTCCAGTTGTAACTTGATTCTATTACTTCTCAATTTGATCAACCTCGCCATAATTGTCCTGCCACGTCTAATGTTCTCCTCAAACCTTTGTCTACTAATGTTCTTGGGAGCATCATCAGTTTCATCGTGTGGTGAGTCCATACTCCTGGAAGTGAAATAAACCAGAACAAAACATCAGTGTACAATGTCAACCATGTCAACGAAAGCACATTATTTTGAAATTTATAAAAACGTACATACAAGTAAACAAGTCAAGGCACTCATTATCTTTTCCTTTTTCTAGTTTGATTTAAAATTTTATTCTTCAGAATTTATGTTAGATTGAGAATTGTGTTTCTCGTGACCCAGGTTCCCTCTTCATGATTATGTTTCACGTATATGGGTCCATATCCATCTCCATCTCCATCTTCATCTATACCAATGTCTACTGACCACAAATTCTCAAATGAAGGATCATCATCATTGATGTTCAAATATTCATTACTTTCAAAATCAACTTGTTCTTGACGATTCTTATTGGATGGGAGTACAATAGACCAATTCTTTTTAGCAAGATCTGGAATGAAAAATGCTTGTTCTGCTAAAATAAAAAGGATCATCTTTATACCAAACCTTAGAAAGGTCCACTTAAACAAAGCCTAAGTCATCTATCCGCAATCCACTGTTGTTGTTAACCCACTTACATTTGAAGACAGAGACCCTGGACATAGAGTAATCTAACTCCCATATGCGTTCAATGACACCAAAGTATGACATTGATGCATATATAGGGTGTATATCTTTAGCACTGGATCTATGCCAAGAATTAGCAACAAGTGTTACCCCACTATTCTGCATCGTGCTCTGTGTATCATGGTCTTGTGTATAGAATGTGTAACTGTTGATTGCATAACCATTGTAAGATAATACATTTAAGCTCGATCCCTTCGACAGCCACTTCAATTTTTCAGAAACTGAATTAGGATTCCACTCCATCTCATCATTAATGCTATTTTTCAACCAGCCTGAAAATTGTTTATTGTGTTCTTTTGTTAACAAATTTTCATTCCTATCACCATGTGCCAATTGAAGAGTATCATTGTGTTCTTCTACATACGGTTCAACCTCATCAGTGTTATGTAACACATACAAGTGCGCTTGCTCCCGTTCAGTCACTGATATCATTATTACATCCCTCCTAATGTTCCTTTCCCTGATCTTCGCCCATCATGATGGGACTTAGGGATCCCTACAGGGTCAACATTTGATAGAAAATTAGCATAGAATTCACTTACTTCTTCAACCATGTACCTTTCAGCGACACAACCCTCTGGGTGATATCTATTTTTCACATACCCTTTGAAATATTTTCATGAATCGATTATTCAGGTACATCTATCTCAAGTATACTGGACCGCATAATTGAATCTCTTTGACCAAGTGTACGATTAGATATATAATAATATCAAAAAAAGAAGGTGAAAAATACATTTCAAGTTCACACAGAGTACATACAATTAGCCTTTGTAAATCTTATAACTTAGTTGAATCTACCACTTTACTCTAGATCAACTTGAAAAACATGTAAAGTTTAGTGATGGTGTTTCTTAAATTTTTGGGTAAAATAGATTGTATGCCAACTGGTAGGAAATTTCTGCATGAGCACATGACAATCATAAGACTTGAGGTTCTTTAACTTCAACTCTTTCACTGATACAATGTTCTCTATATTTGAAGAGTAGCCCTAGGGAACTTTAATTCCTTGCAGAAACTCACAAAACAATTTCTTCTCTTTCCTCGACAGAGTGTATGCCGCTGGTGGTAGATAAGTACGATGCCCTTGCTCAATCGGTGCCAACTCTTCTCTAATTCCCAAGTTCACCAAATCCAACCTTGAATTGACACTATCCTTGCTTTTTCTTTGGATATTGAGCAATGTGCCAATTAAACTATTACAAATATTTTTTTTTCTATGTGCATCACATCAAGAAAATGTCTCATATATAAAGACTTCCAATATGGAAGTTCAAAGAAAATAGACTTTTTCTTCCAACCACTTGTCTCGATTTGTTTTGCAAAAGGCTTGCCAAAATTGTTATCCAAGTCTTTTACTGAAGTTGATAGTACAAGGAGAAGGTTCCTTGCTTCATTCGCAAAGTCAGGATACTCATGATCAATTTTTTCCATCAAGGAGCATCTGCAAGGTGCCTAAGCTTCGTGTCTTTAATCCTTTCATCTACATGCCATGTCAACTGTTTAGCAATCTTTGTATTACTGTATAGCCACTTGAATCTCAGAATAATGGGAAAATACTATAGGACCTTCAAAGGACTTTTCCCTTTCTTCTTCCTATATTGAGATGCGTTGCATTTAGGGCACTTGTCCAATGTTACATACTGATTTCGAAATAATATGTAATCAATAAGACATGCATGTATCTTCTCATATCCCATACCGGTTGTAAAGTAAAGAATTCGCTTTGCCTCATATGTCTTGATAAGAAGTACATTTTCTTCTGGAAGCATATCTTGTAACAGTTCAAGCAGTGGGGTGAAACCCAAATCACTCAATCAGCAATGAACTTTAAAGTTGTACAATTTCAACATTGCTAACAATCTTGTGTATTTAGTACTACCGGCATATAATGGTTTCTCTTTGATCAAATTCATCCGAAGCACCACTCATGGTTTGCACTCGATCACTACCTGCATCATTCGTCTCACCATGCCTTGTCCATCGTATATATGTTTGATCAATTTCGTAACACACTAAATGATCTAGCAAATCAAGTAGACTAATCCGCTTTCCAAAACAACAAGATAAGCAAGGACAAAAGATTTTTTCAGGATCTTTTGTGTGCTCAATTGCAAATGTAATAAAATCTTTCACCCCATCTATATATTCCCTTGAACACCGATTAGATGACATCTATTTACGATCCATCTATGCCTTCAATCTATTTTTAAAAAAAGTACGTGGTTAGTTGTATGACTATTGCATTTACTAATTACTTTTATATTCTCTTACCAATTTTAAAATAAAATTCGCAACATGAAATCTTCAAAATTGAGCTTTCTAAGTCTTAAACCTTATGTTTTAATTGACAAATAATTCATTAATTATTCCTAGGCATTATAATAATTTTTCACAACTCATAACGAAAGAAACCATATTTACCACAACATATCATAGGTAAATTAGAAAATATTACAAGTCAACAAATAAAATACAAGTGTTCAAAATATATAAATAATTATTTTACTTATGCAACTAATCCATAACAATCATTAGAACACCTACAAATTATAACTAACTATTATTAAATTATACTAAAATCACATTTGTAAGCTCAAAATTCAAAAAACATATTGTAAATAGAAGCCACAATAGACTGATGAGCTGAAACTACAAACACAAATTAAACATAAAAAAAAATTAATAAAATATTGGTGGTTGTAAGTTATTTTTTTTAATAATAATGATGTGTAAAAAACATCAATATATAATAAAATAAAATACGATTAGCTTAAATAAAAAAAATATGATTCAGAAAAAAAAGAAAGAACATAAAATAAAACAAAAAGGAAAGCATAAACCCAATATTAATTAAATTATTTTCAGCTCAATGTTGAGAATATAAAAAAATTTATTTTTTACTAGCTACATTGCCAATTATTCTGGGGTAGTCATAACTATGATGCATTGGAATATTTTTCATTGTAAAAAAAATATTTTTCACTGTTAATATGCTAGTTAAAAAGATATTAAATATACTTAAAATTTCTTTTTCTTTTAGGTGAATTAAGTTCGATTAAAATTTCATAAAATGCTTTACATATTGGAATATAGAACTTTCTATTATTTTCTTTTTCACACTACAATATTTGATGGAAATATACCAAAGTGTCCAACATGTATCATCGTACACTATGATTTGATTTAAAAATCATGCAATCAATTTATACACTTGAGACAAAAAAAAAAAACAACAAATAACTTTCAAGCATCAGATACTTATTTCAACGCTCATATGCACAACAGACAATATTAATTTTTCAAATGTATGGAGAATAATAAAACAAGGGTATATGCTAAATAATAACTTTTAATTTAATCCAATGAGAGACTTTTCAAATGAATGGTTTATGAAAATTCAATAATTTCTAAGAGTTAATATATTCATGAATTATATATAGGAAAAAAGACAGAAAAATATCACTTGAATTTAATTAACTTTAAAATCCCAAATTATTCTGCTTGTTGGGGTTTTATGTTTCTTTTGGTGTGAAGGATATTCCAACATGATGAAGAGTTGCATAGAGACAGATAAATAGAGGTGGTAATGAGGGCTGCGGGTTGGCTTTTGCTAGCCCAAGCCCTTTTAGGCGGGCTGGCGGGGGTTTTTTTTTTAAATTTCACTTTTTTTAAAAAGATTTTTACTCTCTTCCTCTTTCACCCTCTCATATCACACTTCTTTTCTTTTATATATTTGTGTTATGAAGTCAATTTCATTCTTACTTTCCCTTTTTTCAATATATTCACATCACAAAACTATATAAACACATCTCTTTTAAATTTAATAATAGTAGAATAAATAAATATAATATGAAAATAAGTGTCAAATAAAAAAAAAGGGGAATTAATTAAACACATCATCAAAGGAAAAAAGATTCAGCTAAGGGAGACTAAGGGCATTTAAAAAAAACTAAAAAATAATAATAATACGGGCCAGCCCGCATTAGCGCGTGAGCCCGAATTTAATCAGGCCGCTATTTCGGGGGTCCGAACCAGTTAATTTGGGGCGGGCTGGCGAGTCCCGAATTACCAACTCTACAGATAAACAGGCTCTTCTCAAGTTGAAAGATGTACAAATATATACAACATATGTGTGTGTGTGTGTGTGTGTGTGTCATAAAAAGAAAAAAAAGCATATCATAGAATATAATCAACATATATATATACACATGCATGTGAAAAAGAAAAGAAGAACACCTGAAAAAAGAAGAAGAAGCACGTTGAACTTACAGATTAATTGATCAGTGCGGTGGAGTGGGGGACCACGTTGTTTGTTGGTGACGCAATCTTGAGTGAAGAGGTAGAAATTTGAGCAGTTGGGACCAATTAGAGTGGAGACCAAAAGTAGAAGAGAGTACAAAGAAAAGGGAACAATTGGGACAAGAGTGGGGACTACAGTTGGAGCAAAACAAAGATGTAGATTCGATGATGAAGACGTGTGCACGTGTGTGCGTGTGGGTGTGTTTTTAAGTGTGAAGATGACAGGAAATGGAGGGAGGGGGTGATGGATGGAAAAGTAGAGATGAGAAAGGAAAAGTTTAATGGAGGAGAGAGGAAGGAATAATTAAAATGGAGATAGAGTCAAAAAGAGAAGGGGGGACCACGCGGGAAATGAAAAAAAAGATAAGGGTGGGGTGGGGAGAATTGCAATTGGTGGATAGTGGATAGGGAAATCTATTAATAGGAAAAAAAAAGGATAGGGAAATGTATTTTGCCAAGTGTGGCGCCTGCCTTGGAAGGCGCCACACTTTGCCCACCAGCTGTGGTGCCTGGTGGACTAGGGGCCACAGCTAGTCCCAAAATTTACAAATAAAATAAAATAGAAAAATAAAAAAAAAGAAGTTGCGACACTTCTTTAAAGAAGGGCCATAAAATGTGTGCCACCTTTCAACCTTTTTGTAGTAGTGACTATTGCATGGAAGTCTAAATTAATTCCTTAGACTTCTAGATTAAAGTTAATTAAATCTGTTATATCTTCTGTAGATGTTTATAAAATGTCATATATGGCGTTACCAAAGTATATATGTGAAAAAATTGACGCTCGATGCATTAACTATAACTTCTTTTGGGGCTACTCGGGTGATAGAAACAAAATACATTTGCTCATTAGTTACTAAACAGATTTGGAGAACTGTTGCATCTGATCTGAGTCTACTCTTGGTAATACTTTTCAAGTCAAGTATATTGATACATGCTCACATACTATTGTTCAAAAGCCTTGTAATGCATCATGGCTTTGGAAAGGTATATTGGATCATGCAGATCTTATAGTTGACCATTTGAAATGGAAAATTGGTTCAGGTCACTCGACTCCCCTTAATCATCATTTATGGTGACCCCTACAATCTGAGTCCGCTACCCTTAATCCAACATTAACAATTGCTGACTTATTAATGCATACTAGCCTTAGCTAGCTTCCTATTTCTTGGAATCACTCGCTAGTCAACTCCATTTATAGCTCTACTATTGTAGGCCAGATTATTTCTATTCCAACATCTTTTATAGGTACCGAGGACAAAATTGTCTGGGGAGGCGCAATTTCTGGACAATATTCCGTTAAAGAAGGATTCTTAATCTGCTTATCACAGTCAAATCCAAGAACTAAAGACAATTTTTGGAAATTTTCTTGGTCCATCTCATTGCTTGTGCAGTATTTGTTGTTTAGCTGGATACAATAACACCCAAAATTTTATTTACTAAAGTGTGTTGTAATTATTTAAAATATTTAATAAAATGGTGAATATTTATGAATTTAAAATTTATGAAGTTAGTAAATTTTCATTTTCATAAGAATTAGACTAGAAAAAAAATTAAGGAATTAATTCTTGGGTTTTCCAAAAGGCCCAAATTGTGGCTCAAAGTAGAGCAATACAAGAGAATAATAATATTCGGCCTAATAATAATGTTAATTTTGGCAATAGGATTAAATACTGAAAAGTTGAAATGTTAACAGTGCTGCCAGTGAAATTTCTTGCGAGACAGTGAGTTTTTCATGTGGCTTTAGAAGATCAAATGATGACAAAAAATTATGAAATTTTACAAGATGAAAGTAGACATCCTAAGCTTTAATTTAACAGTTAAAGGGTAATTTTTGGAGTTGTATGCAAAGAGTTATGAATTTTTGAAGTTTACCCAGGAAAACTAGCTATTTTCTGGAACAACGTCTAAAGATTGAAATTCTGGCATATTCAACTTCTAGTTGGGTAAATACTATATTTTTCCTTAAAACTTGACTCAATAAGGGTCACATAGCTTTTAGAATCACTCCAATTGAGGTTCTACAAATAAAGTTATGATTTTTCAAAGTTTTGTTAAAAAATCTGCCAGAATTGCCAACTATTCCAAAAAGGAAAAAAATGTTATGGCAAATGTTGTAAATATGCGATAAATTAACATAAGCCTATTTTGCTTTTCCTATGGGCTTGGGACATCACTTAGGGCTGACTAGAGGAGGGAAATTTGGTTCAATATTAATGAAGGTTTATGACACAAGTTTTATGAAGATAAGCCCAAGTACCATTAAGTCATAAAAGTCAAATTTTTGGGATTAAATTAATTAAAGGAAAAAGGAGAGATTTATGACAACTCTTTCTTCATCTTTCTCATTGCCTATTTTCGGCCAACAAGAAGGGGAGAGAGAGAGAGAGAGAGAGAGTTCATGAATGTTTAGAGAGAAGGAGGAGCCCAAGGAGGAAAATCAAAGAAAAATCAAGAGGAAAAGATAGAGAGGGAGTCTATGGTTTTAGAGAGAGAAAGAAGAGAAATTAAAGGACCGGATTGATAGCCCGTCGGAACAAAATTCAAGGAATGGTTTACGAAAAAAAAGGGGTTTAAGGTAGTAACTCTATCTTTCATACATTATCTCAATGTTTATATGCTTTGTGTATGCTATTTACCGTAATGTGTATGAAGCATAATGCCTGTGGGTACACTAAACATGACTGAACATAGTGCCTACATGTACATTGAACATGTCTGAGCATAGTAGCATAGTGCTACGGGTACACTAAACATGACTGAACATAGTGCCTACCAGTACGCCGATATGCCAAGTTGGTGGCTTCAAGCCCAATTGAGGTACAAAACGAGTAGGGGTTGTAACAGTGGTTGGCTTTGAACGTTTTCAACTGAACTAAACTGCAATGAATTGTATTGGGTGTTAGTATAATATTGCTGTATGTGGTACATGGTATATTTATTAGGGTTTAAAGTCATTTTTGCCCTGGAAGTATCAGCTTAAGGCCAATTTTGGCCCGAAAGTTTTTTGAGGGCCAATTTTGCCCTAGAAGTTTCAAATTTGGAGCAATTTTGTCCTTGTGTTAGTTGACCATTAGCCAGGGAAAATTTACTCCAAATTTGAAACTTTCGGTGTAAAATTGCATTTTAACCCAATGACCGTTAGTCGGGCGCATTAAACACCACGGGACATGCTGTGCTCTTTCAGCCACTGGACCCTACCTCCGGCTAAGCCAGGATGGGCAGGCTGTTAAACAAAAAAGAGAACTCTTCCCGAAGCCCCTGCCGACGTCTCTATACATACTAACGTTATTGTCAACTGCCATGTCCTGGTTCAGGAATTTTGGTGCGACTCCCTTTTAAAGTACTCGTGCTGCACACTATCAGACGGGCTTCCTTCATCTCTTAGGATCGACTAACTCATGTGCAAGAACCGTTCACATAGAACCTTTCCCCTCTTCAGCCTTCAAAGTTATCATTTGAATATTTTCTACAACTACCAAGATCTGTATTGACGGCCGCTTTGCCTGAGCGCTGAAGTACGCGACCTATATCCGGCCGTCGAGGCAAGTGCCAGGCCCTGATGAGCAAGAAGGCGTAATGGTCATTGCAAAACCTGGGGCGCGAGCTCGGGTGGAGCAGCCGTCAATACATATCTTGGTGGTAGTAGCAAATATTCAAGTGAAAACTTTGAAGGCCGAAGAGGGAAAATGTTCTATGTAAATGGTACTTGCATATGAGTTAGTCGATCCTAAGAGATGGGAAAATGTCGTCTAATAGCGTGCAGTAAGCGTACTTTGAAAGGGAATTAGGTCAAAATTCCTTAATCGGGACGTGGCAGCTGACAGTAATGTTAGTGAGTCCGGAGACGTCGGCAAGGGCCTCAGGAAGAGTTCTCTTTTCTGTTTAACTGCCTGCCCACCCTGGCTCAACCGGAGGTAGGGTCTAACGGTTGGAAGGGCACAACATGTCGCGTGGTATTTAATGCGCTTGACTAACTGTCATTGGGGTAAGGTGAAATTTTGCCCTGGAAGTTTCAAATTTAGAGCAAATTTGCCCTGGCTAATGGTTAACTAACGCAAGGGCAAAATTGCTCCAAATTTGAAACTTTCGATGTAAAATTAGCCTTAAAAAAACTTTCGGGCCAAAATTGACCCCAAGCGGATACATTTGGGGCAAAAATGACCTTTAACCCTATTTATTATTGCAGTTTCTATGATCGATTGTCTGTTACTACTGAGATTTGTTTGAATCTCACCCTTTTTTAAAATTAAAATATTCCAACGGAAGTTAGTGGCTTGAAGAGCAAAGATGTAAGTACTAGCAACTAAGAGGTCTAGTCCAGTTCAGGTGCTAATGTTGGTTATCTGAAGACCTTTTTATGGTTTTAAGGTCTGTAATTACTATAAACACTTCCTGTGGAGGATTTATGTAATATAATTATGTACTTATTATCAGTATTTTTACGCTAATCCTGTGTGCCCATCGAACTGCACGCATGCACTCTGAAAAATATAGAAATAAGGTACATTTTGGTATCAAAGCCCAAAGCGGTTCTAGCAGAGTGGCAGTTCTGGCAACATGATAGTATACTGATATGGTACTAATTATATAGTGATGGAATATATGCACAGACAGGGGTACTAAAGGAGTGAATCCTCTCAGTCTGTGAATCAGCCCCCGTAAGATTTGGGAATACTTGAGGGCAGCACATAGTACAATACCGGTGGAAGATTGATATCGTCGAGAGAGTTCCAACCGAATGCTTTTGGGACTTCATGGAGTACATTACCGATCTGGTACCGTAATACATGTACAGAGAGTGATGTGAGACCCAGTCATTATATTTTGGGTGACCAGAGGTAACCGGCATGTCTTTTGAGGCGAGAGTAGTTTCATGGTACTAGTGGTCAGGAGAGGATAGAGCCGGTATCTGTGTTTTGGCTCAGGTGCACGAAAGTTAAGCATGCTCAACCCAGGGAAATCTTAGGATAGGTAACCTCCTGGGAAGTTAAGTTGGCAATGTCATGAAGACTTGAGGAATAGTTATTATCTTAAGGTTTCTCTATGACTAATAATCATTTTAGTTAGATGATTTAAATAATGTTTAGGAGCATGGGGATGCAAGTATTAATTTTAATTCGAACTGTTTCTTTTGCAGTAATTGTTGCTCAGAAAAGTTCACTTGATGAGGTTATGGAAACTCGAGGTATAGTAATTGTTTTGAGGTTTCTCCATGCTAAGTGACAATATTAGCTAGTTATGACATATAGTACTATATGATATTTTTAGAATGTATGTTAGGTATGATTGAGGTAGAACAATCTTTGACTCAGTTGATTTTGAGGTTATAGATCTAGAATGAAATTAATGGATAGATTGTAAATCAAGAATCAATGTTGAGCCTTAGGTTTAAAGAATGCTGAAATGGCTAAGAGTTTTTTGAGGCATAGAATGTAGCAAAGAATGATATGTTATGATATATGACCAATGATTAGTGGTGATTATGCTGTATATCGATCCCGGAGGATTTGATCTGATGATACTAAAGGTTAAGAATATGCTTGAATTTGATCTAAGCTGAAATAATGCTTAGGTCGGAATGTGACTTTGTTGCACGATGGTTCTATTTCGTGATGAAAGTTTGAACCTTGTGAATAGTGTTGAACCTAAAAACTGTGGAGGTTAGAATAGGCGCTATTGATCCTGATTCTTTGCAAACCTATTGGGTATAATTGAGGAAAATGATTTCCAATCTATGTGGTGTCGAGGTTCTAGGTATCATGATGAACCTAAAAGCTGGATTAGAGACCCTAGGTTATAAAATCCTACAAGTAAGTAATATTGTAATGGACCAGTGTATCCAGAGGCCCTAAGACCTAGTGGACCAGTATGTCCTTAGGCTGGCAGACATATTTGGCTTTGTGTGGGTTAGTGATGATCTGTGGAATTGAGGAACAAAATTCTTACGGACACGAATCCTCACAGAAAGGGATTAGTAAAGGTTACTAACTGCTAGTCTAGCATAGAAAAAGATTTTAGTCATAGAATGTTCCCATGGAAAGAATGACTGAGAGTTAGATCTCTGATAGATCAAAGGGTAGTTGGGAATAGTGGTTTGATGGCCTAGTAAGCGGACGAATTCTTTAGAATTTTCTTTCAGAGGATATGAATGGGCTACCCTAGAAAGGGAAGTGGAACTTGTAAGCATGGACAAATTTCTATATAAATAGATTGTGCCTACACCCACAGGTGTTAGGGTTGTCACAACCGAGGTATGTATGAGTGGTATAGTGAATGCGAGGGACATGAATCACTAGTAGACTTGATTGTCTACCGTTACATGGCTACATGACTTAGTAATAATCCTCGAGATTGGTTGGTTAATGGCATAGTGGTAAACTCAAGGAGTAAAATGAAATATAAGCAACAATTATGAATAGTATTGAGTATGGTGAGAGAAGAACAACTCTATGTCAAGTTGAGTAAATGCGAGTTTTGGCTTTTATAGGTAATATTTCTAGGCTACGTAGTCTTATACCAAGGGATCCTAATGGACCCTGGTAAAGTGGAAGTAGTACTGAATTGAGAATGCCAGAAATTGTGGCTGTGATTCGTAGTGTTCTAAGTCTTGTTAATTATTATAAGGGGTCTATATCGAATTTCCCAAAAACAAACAAACTCAACATTATGCATAGGATGATGATTGTGAGAGGAGCTTCAGAGAGCTGAGATGGAAATTTATCAAAGTACCAACACCAAGAATCCCAGATATGAGTAGGCATGGATTGGGATGTGATTTGATGCGAACTGAGTGGGGCATATGTATCTTGTCAGTTAAAGCTTCGTGAATTGAACTATCCCACCTATGATCTTGAGTTGGTGGTAATGGTATTTGTATTGAATCTGGAAACATGATCTCTATTGTGCGACCGTAGAGTTGTACTGTGACTACAAATGCTTGAAATATTTGTATGATCAGAAAGAACGGAATTTAAGGCAATGTAAATGGATATAGTTGTTGAAATATTTTGACCTTGAAAGTAAATATCATCCGGGTAGGTCAATGTAGTGGCAGATGCATTAAACCATAAAATAGGGCAGGTTGCGGCCCTAAGGATACATGAGTACAAATTGAGTAAGCAGAGACTATTAGCCACTTAAAGCAGATGAAAGAATTACATTGATAAGAGGCAAAAACCTCTAGAGACTAAGGTTGGTGACCAGGCGTATGGGCGCCTGTGTAAAGCACCGATCCTTAGTCGAACGGTGGGGCGTTGAACTAGTTATTGAGATACCTTATGTTGCCACGACATATGGGCACTATAGAGACATTTTGGTATCAGACATTTTAGATGGCCACTGGAAAGGGGTACCAGGTGGGTGCCTATGTATGGAGCCATCGTCTGATATTTTTGACCTAGAGTGTATGGTTTTATATGTGTATAAAATTTTGGGGATGAAATTTATTTAAGTGGGGGAGAACTGTAACACCCCAAATTTTATTCACCAAAGTGTATTATAATTATTTGAAATATTCAATAAAATGGTGAATATTCATGAATTTGAAATTTATGAAGTTAGTAAATTTTCATTTTCATGAGAATTGGGCTAGAACAAATTAAGGAATTAATTCTTGGGTTTTCCAAAAAGCCCAAAATAGAGGAATACAAGAGAATAATATTTGGCCTAATAATAATGTTAATTTTGGCCATAGGAATTAAATATTGAAAATTTGAAATATGAACAGTGCTACCAGGCAGTGACTTTGTCATATTGTTTTAGAAGAACATATGATAACAAAAAGTTATTAGATTTTATAGAATGAAAGTAGACATCCTAAGCTTTAATTTGATAGGTAATGGGTAATTTTTGGAGCTGTATGCAAAGAGTTATGAATTTTTGAAATTTACCTAGGAAAACTGGCTTTTTTCTGGAACAACGTCCAAAGATTGAAATTCTGGGAATGTTTAGCTTCCAATTGGCTAAATGCTATATTTTTCCTTGAAACTAGACTCAATAAGAGTTACATAGCCTTTAGAATCACTCCAATTGAGATTCTACAAATAAAGTTATGATTTTTCAAAGTTTAGTCAGAAAATCTGCAATTAAAACAGGATGGCCATGAACATATTAAGTGAGGGATGGTTATTCTAATAAATTTCATCAGGATGAAGAGAAACTCAATCCTTTATGATGGTGCAAAACTGGATCTTCTTCATCTTGCTCAGTCAATCAAATCAATCATCCAATTTTGTGACTTAGTATTCTTAACACACAAGGATGACTCTTCAAGATCCTCTTTAAGAACAAACTGCTTACCCTCTTTGATTTTCCAGGGATATGAATTTCTCATCCATTGGCTGGGTAATATTTCTAATCAACAAGGCAAAGCCTTCTTCTGGATAAGTTTGGATATATTTTCAAAGTTAGCTAGTTCAAGAATTTAGGTGGCTAAAAGCAATCAAGGGTTAAGGTATTTTATGGTTTAAATTCGATCCTGAGAGAAACCCTATTTGAATTGCATCTTCTCCTTTATATAGACCTTCAATTCCTTTGGAAATATGGTCTAATAAAAAAGCTCCCACCTTGGCAGAAAAAGCTCTTAAGCATCCTCAAGCATTATCATTCAAGATGTTGTGGTCTTCTTACTTCCTTTTAGCTCGGTTAATTTGTTTTTGTTTAATTATTTGGAACATAAGAAAAACTCTAGGTCTTATAACTTTTGTGGTTCTAAATTGTATTTATAAATTGTATATCTATGGAAATTGATCATTTTACCCAAAAAAATATACCACTCCTACTGAAAAAAAAGGTCTTTTAGACTGCTTGAAATTGACTTTTTAGACCGGATTTTGGTCCGTTCTTATATTTACTAATTTAAAAACTTTGTCCTTATTAAGACCGGTCCTACAACCATGTCTTGAAAGTTTCTTTTCAAACCAGTTGTTTAAATGACCGGTCTTCAAAAGTTTTAATTTGTAATGAAAAATGCCCACACTTTAAACCAAGTAATTTCATACCCGATTGAAAAAGTGGACAACGTTTTCTAAAAAAATTTATGTTTTATTTATTTTCACAAAAGCCCTGTTAGATATTATTATATCTAAAAGCTATCTTATGCAGTATAAATTCTACAGATGGCATTAAAAATATAAATGCAATAGATATAAAAAATAATTATAACTAATAACCATGAATCTAAACCCTATATTATTAGATAGTTATTGAATCTTAATTCTGGCACTTATTTTTTTAATTTTTACTTTCTTTTTTGCTTGCATTTTCCTCACCTTTGAAGGAGTTAGATGATTTTTTAGTGTTGAATTTAGTGGATGCAATTTTAAGCCCGACATCTACATGTTATTGATGCATGATTCAAATAGTGAACATCCCTAAAGTTGAATGCTACTAGCCATGGCTTGGGTGCTAGGTTATCATCCTTATGCATTTTGATTCTTCTAGACTTTAAATATGAAACATATATGGCTTTGCCCTACCCTAGTTTAGGAGGATATATAAACGAAAAGATTCTTATTTAATGAACCTAGGTATAATAGAGTTAATATATAAATATAAGAATTGGATTTTATATGAGGGAATTTAATACCTCGATCAAGTTTTGGATAAGATGGAAAGCAAACTGAAGGCCAATAATAAACTGACTATGTGGAAATACTAGTGGCGAGGTGAAGAGATTAATAACTCTAAATTGGAGGATGAAAAACATTGATTGGATAATCATCACTTGCAATGACAAATTTGTTCAACTGTGTGGCAATCCACTTTAACGAATTTTTCCTTGCAAACATATATGATCGCCTACATTTTTATCTTCTAATTTAGAAGTCTTAATCATCAACACATCACTAGTAACTCCACCTAGTCAGGTAGCTCCTTATTATTAGCATTCACTTTGATTTCTCTCTCAACCAAGACCTCATCACATGGCAATGTTCAACCATACAAAATAGAATTTTCATGTTTGTATATCAACAATGTTAAATTCAACTTCATTAAATAAAATACTCCACTTTATCACCTAAAACTGAAGTAAGGTAGAGCCATATTCTATATGAAGTGTCAAAGAGCCAAAATGCCTAAGGTAAGTAAACTTAACACCAAATCCAAGGGTTGCATCATTCAACTATAAGGATGACCTACGATACAAACCACGCGTCAACGGCTCTAACATGTTGGGGTTAAAATGACAATTGACATTCTTACCCAACACTCAATAATGATCTAAATCCTTTCAAGGGGGGCATCCAAAAAAACTTGAAAAAGAAGAAAACCATGACAAAAAAGATTTAATTAAATAACCATACAAATAGAAAAATATGATGAAGAGAATGATACAATTTCATTAACCAAAAACATATCTTGATGCTTCTAATGATATAACAGAACTTGAGATAACATGTTATCTGATATCGATATCGTGTTGTATTTTGAGAAGCACTAAGATATATTCTTGTTAAATAAAATTGTATGGTTCTGATAATGACAAGTTCAGATTTTTGTCCATAATGTATTATATATTTATATATGTGAAAGGAAGGCAACAACCACAGAGAATTCAATAACCCTTGGCTTTTTGCAACAAGCCCGATTTTTAATTACACGGTATGTTATATTAAATTATATAATGACATTCACATGTCTTTTCACAACTCAGAGGAATATGTAATGAGCACAATAATATGGATTGTAAAAGAAGCAAAAAAGCATAACTAATGGCTACCTACACCAGCATATACAACACATATTGGACACTTCTCAAGCTCTTCATAGTCTTTCCTGTACATTATGCAATCATTAGGGCATATGCAAATATTTTTCACAACCAAGTGAACAGAAAATCACATACAATATCAGTATACAAACAAATTCGCATACAAAAGAAAGTTTTTGACTTACTTATGAATATATGGTTTGTTTGGTGCTCATCCAGCCTCTGTGTTATGTATGCATGTCTTGTACAGATTTCCATTGCAGGTTAAACTTTGTAATAAATGAGGTAGGAGGTTGGTAGGTTACTTTTGACTTAAGACAAGTGTGCTAATGAATGAAATGGAGAAGTAGAGAGACGTTTAGATAGAGGTGAAATTTTAAATTTATGGCAGTTCAAACACAACACCACTTATCTATTAAGGCGTAGTGCCATACATTAAATATTTTGGAAACATATACTATGGTTGGTAGCTAATAACCGTTAATTATATGCAACAATTTTTTTTTTTAAAAAAGTAGGGTTCTGCTATCGATTTCCACTTGTATTTATATACAACACATAAAGAAATAACAATACACAGTCAAAACATAGAAAATAAACTAGCCTAGCAGCAGGAAAATAGTCCAAACACAAAGCTACATCATCAACTTAATTAGAACATAGTCAACAAACAAAATACACAGTAATTGACACACAAACCAATAGCTTCAAATTAAAATTGAAGCTTGAATAAAAAACGATTGAGTGTTATTAAGTGTCTTATTTTATTTTCCTAGTCTTAGCTTTTTGTAATCTACTGTTCTTAGCTGGAATTGTTCTCTTGTTGTGAAGTAATAATTTTTCCCTCTTCGAAACCCAAATGCCTTCACTGTGATCGTACTTGATGTACAAAGCATCTTCTTCATCCAACTATGATGTTTCAATTTACCTTCCCATAAATGAATCCTCCTAAATTGCATCCTTTCCTTAACCTACCTCCTCATCATTCACTTTATTTGTCAACCAAAAACTAGACCATCCATATTGAGAAGGATTACAGATCTAGAACACTTGTTTAGCCTCAGAAGTCAAAATGAAAGGCTTATCTTTATACTCTTACTTGTTCATATTCAATTATAGCAACCCTAAATCATCAATTCTCAAGTTATGGTTATTGTCAACCTACTTATAATTGAATATGGGAACCCAGACGCCAATGTAATCTAACTCCCAAATGTGCTCAATCACCCTAAAGTAATATCTCTTCGTATAGATAGGATTTATTTTAGAACTCGATATATGCATGGTGTTAGCCATAATAATTACACCACTACTTTGCCTTTTTCTTTGATCATCTTGCTCTTAAGTGTAGAAGGTGAACCCATTGATGATATAGCTTGCTTAAGACATCATTTGATTGCTTGGGCTATATGCTAAGACTTCAATTTACTAGAAACTGATTTAGGATCAACTCTATATTTTCCAAGGATTTGATCTTTAAACCATGTCGTAAAATATTTACTGTGTTGTTTAACATACCAACTATCTCCTTTGCAGGGATTATCCCTGTTAATTTGATGCATATGGTTGTGTACATACTCCTCAACCTCCTTGGAGTTGTGTATATTAGATATTATTAGTTTTGATGATGTCAAATATAGATATGAAATGATAAGAGCAAAAAGTTTATATAATGTATTTCTTTGACTAATTATTGTGTTTAATGTGAATATCTTGTAGATTAATTAAGTTGAATTATGGAGGAAGAATGAGAAGACTAAATTATCAAATATACAAAGAAGTGATTGAATTGATGAGAATGAACAAAAGGAAGAAGAAGAAAGAAACTGAAGATAGTCAAGAAGCTGCCTACTCAGATTATGGAGAATTATTATCAAGAGGAAAATCAAGAAGAAAGATATTAAAGAAAGAAGAACTTGCAAGATCTAATGGGAATATTAAGATTCAAGTTCTCTGAGATTTCTATGGTCAGAAGGAAATTAGACGGCACTATTTTGCAATGTAGTTGTCGGTACTGTTTGGCACTGTAGCGGTCGTACTGTAGCAATCGAGCACTATTTGGCACTGTAGCATGCGAATCACTATAGCACTCGAGGTGCATATTGAAAGTGCAAAATCACTATTGCAAGTGTGGCACTGTAGCACTCGAGTGAAGGAAGAACACAATCGAGTGTCGGGCTACTCTGTTCAGCTCTGTTTTACGTTCAGCCTGATAGAGGTCCAGTGTTTTGGCCATAACGCTCAAACCACATGTCGGATTGACCTAAAACCGATGGCATATGAAAGAAGACTCACAACACGAAAAATGTACACCAAGATCACATTGAAAGAAGCTCATATGAAGGAGATATGATCCGTGACAGTTGACACTTAAATCACCGTTACTTTTCAAGACAGGTTCGGTATTTTGAGTATAACTAAAAAATGACACATCGGATTGAGATGAAACTAGTGTCATATGAAACTAGACTCAAAGATCTTTACAAGGATAGGTAATTTGCCTAATTTTAACTTATATTCTAGGAGCCATGCCTTCTGGAAGTTGACGCTTGTGTAGTCTAGTGCGATAGACACTATTTCGATCACAACTTACAGAATAGAATGAGTTTAGAGCTGATTCTTTTTGCATTGGAATGCATATGACAAGAGCTTTCTTATGATACATCTTTTTCAATATTTAGAATCAAATGAATAAATTGAGTCTGTTATGGCCCCACATCACTCACGAGTCCAAAAACGCACTCTTGAAAAATGTCATGCAAGTGTTGTCCAGAAGCGGCTGAAGCGTGGAGAAATTTAGCAACACTCGAGCATTGAACAACACACTCAAGTGAGGATCATAATTGCACTCGAATTATGCAAGTGTTGACATGAAAGTGTTAACTCGAGAAGAAATATGACCAAAGAAATGTGAAGAGCATTCGAGCATGACTGGTACCACTCGAGTAAGGAGAAGGATTGCACTTGAGTTCTGCGAGTGAAGAGCAGTAAGTGTTTGCCCGAGAGCAAGCCAGAACATGAAATTATACATGCACTCGAGTGAAGTCCTGACAGAGCCAAAACATAAAAAGTTCAGACTCTCATAGCCATTAATCCAAACGTGATTAAATGTTATACATTCATTATGTTTTCACTTGTTATTGTTCCTAAACGTTAACTAACATATATTTCAAGTGTAAAACAGGAGATTAAACATTTGGATTGCATCTTCAAGAACGGAGGTCATTTATGGCAAATATTATCACTCAACGTGATGAGTCCCAAAAGCCATAAATTCAGCTTTTGACCAATGATCCAATATACCATGACTAACACTTCATCATATTAGTGATTAAACATTTTGCAGTGTGAAATAGGAAATTTAATGTTGAGGTTACATATTCAAATGAAAGAGTCAATTATGGCAGGCGGCATCATTACACACCGAATATCAGTTACCTACCAACGACAAAAGATTGACCCACCATGAACGAATGTCTAAAACACCAACGCTCCACAATGTGACGTGCAGCTCATAATGAAACATCCCACTCTTCAACGGGATGCTCTGCTTTACAACGGACAGCGACTAGTTGTTCAAATGAACACAACGGTCAAATGAAGCAATGGGACTCCAATGGATGAATGCTCACAACGGTCATCATCTTCATCAACTATAAATGAGAGAGCATTCAAAGTCGATGGCTAACTGAGACAAGGAGCAACTACGAGAAAAATGATGGAAACATGAATCCTCTTCTTCTGCCTAAACACTCTCTGTTTTACAGCTTCTATATTACTTTTTATTAAGAGAGTGATTATTTGTATTGTACTTCAGTGAGCATTATATCCACTCTGTGAGAGAGTTTGTAAATAGTTTCATATGTATTTCTGAATTGATCTCAAGGTAGAGGGACCTTGAGAGGGTTGATTTTCTTATGGGGGAAGCTATAAAGAGAATTGCCAGTAAGACATTCTGCTCGTAAGACTTACAAGGTGCAAGCAGTAGAGAACGTTGCTGCTCATAAGACTTACAGGGGTGTAAGCAGGAGAGAACATTGCTGCTCGTAAGACTTGCACGAGTAAGCAGGAGAGGAAGATCTTCGGGATTGGTCTACTCGTAAGACTTGCCGTAAGGGGGAGTTTTTCAGTGAGAGATTTGTGAAAGGTTTCACAAGTACCCGGCTAAACTTGTGGGTTTGTAAAGGCTTTTCTTGTGCCCGGATTAATCAAGAAGATAGTGAATTTGAAAATCTCAGGAGGAGCCTGGGGACTGGACGTAAGCCATCATAGATTGGACCGAACCAGGATAAATCACAGTTTGCATATTCTCTTCCCTAAGCTCTTATATTTCTAGCATATATTATTTAATCTAAATGTTGATTTATAATTCATTACCTTCAAATTTACCACTTTTGTTAAGATGAGGAAAGATTTTCAAAATCCTTAAGTTTTTATCATACACTCAATTCACCCCCTCTTGGGTGTCAGCCGGATTCTAACATTTGGTATCAGAGACTGGGCTCTTGTTTAAAGGACTTAACCGTCTCAAGAGTTACAATGGCTGATTTTGGGTGTTTTATATTTTTAGAAGGTTTTGATTATACCATCCCACCTCTTTTAAAAGATATTGATTTTTGGTTTTGGAAAGCTAGAATGACTAGTTTTATAAAAGCTTATGATTTTGATATGTGGAATGTTTTTACAAATGGCTTTGATTTCGAACCGAGGAAGGATTGGACTGAAAAAGAAAAGAAAATGTTTTCATTAAACATTAGAGTAATGAGGATTCTCTATAGTGCTGTGACAGAAAATGATTTTGAGAAAATTAGATTTTGTTCTAATACTAAACATATCTGGGAACTCTTGATTCTATTTATACTTCTAACAATTGTGTTGAAGTTGGAAGTGTTGACAGTTCATATGAAACTACATGCTACGCATCTACTGTGCATGAACAATTGGAAGTTGATGATGAAGATTGAGAAATCATAGAACACTTCCATACAGTGAACATGGATAGACAAGAAGAGGATTCCCAAAAAGAGCTCATTATGGACAGACATGAAAAATTACTCTCCGGAGCTCAAGATGAACTTAAGGTAAAAAGTTCTAATTATTCGTGTGATTTTCGTAAAATTGATTTTCAGAGTCTATAAAAGTTTGTTTCTCAACCAATTGTTGATTCTATTGAGAAAAGCAAAAATGTTTTCAAATATGCTAGAAAGTTTGTTGGGAAGAAAGAATGTTCAAATAAAATCCATTCGAGTTTCTACTCTCATGATCGACATAATACTTACATGATATCCCATAATGCATATCTTCATACAATTTGCAATTATTGTGGCAAATCCGGTCATATTTCTCACACATGCTATATTAGAAGAAATTCCCATGTGAGAAATAAGTATATTTGGGTGCCAAAGAGACATGTAAGCGTTAATACTAACAATCAAGGACCTAAGTATATGTGGGTACCAAAATGTCCATCTAGTACTTTATATGTGCAGATTGATTATAAGAAGAATGAACATAAAGGTATGGAGAAAATGAAGAAGAAGCCAAGAGTTTCTCATACACCAATAAAGAGGTTCATATCGTCTATATCGAAAATGAGAACTCTCAGAGCACCCATTGCTAAAGCTATAGAGTATAACCATAGAAAGAAGCAATGGATAAAAGGAGTATGTTCCACCTCAACGAAGAGATACCATAATGTACCATTCAACTATCTTGAGGAGAACAAGAAGAGGAGGATTTCTTATATACAAAGGAAAATAATCTCATAGTCTATATCATATAAGAAGGTTTTGCATAATCCTAAAGCCAAACATGCAAAAATAGAGCTTCAAAGAAAGATGCAGTGGGTATGCAAAGGCAATTCTCCATGCACCCAACGTAAAAGTAATCAACGGTAAAACCTCATACACTATCATCTTTAATATTTACTGAGGTTTTATACCTTGTTACCTTATGAATGAATATTGCACATATGTTTTCACAATCTTTAGAAAATTCATTCATTAAAATTCGTAATGTTCAATAGCTTAATATTTTATGCATATACGCATACTCCATGAGAAAATATTTTTATGCATAAAGTCATGCTTAGTTTATTATGTTCAAATTCCTTGAATTGATTATGTTTTTAAAGCATGTGAGTTATGACTCTTTCAAGCTAACCATGAGTGGATCCAAGTAGAATTAGATACTGAAGGAAGAAAAAGGGTTATATGATTTTTGCAGGAATAATTTGATAAAGAAGCATGACACTCGAGTGCAGAAGTGAACACTCGAGTATAATGCTTGTTAACACTCGAGTACTGGTTGGTCACTCGAGTGCATATTTGAATCCTATGCTTTGTTTCTAGTTTGTAAAACAGGGGTTAACAAAGTATGTAGAAACTCTATGGACACTCTCGAGTTCATCAAGAATAATGTCACACACTCGAGTGCATGAAGAACTCACTTGAAAGTGCAGCAAGAACTCGCGAATGCCACAGGTACAAATGCATAAATTAGCTTTAAAATATGGATTACTCAAGTGATCTTGGAGGACTTGAGTACAAAGATACAATTATATGGAAATTAACTTGGGTGTCTACAAGTTACACTCAAGCCAGGTACGCTGTATCAGTAATTTCAAAACTCAACCATCGTAACCATTCTTTCCAACTCAATTTGAGTGGTAAATTCTTGCTCATTACTACATACCATTAGCAGTCAATGATTTATGGTTTTCAAAATATTTTTAGATTGCTAAATGTATTGAAATAGAATTGTGCATAATTTTTCTATGCATTGGAAATTTGAAATGCACATTTCACTAATGTACTTGGATTTCAATTCATCCTGTTTATAAAATGTATATACATATTATTTGAAAATTATTCATATCTTGTTTGCATTCAAATCGGTTTCAAAATTGGAAGTTAATATTTTTGTATACTGAAAGTCAGAAATGCTTCAAATTCATTTACCAAAGTATTTTCCCATCATTGACACATTGATCTTAAATGTTCTATCCAATACTTGAACTTTCTTTAGTCTTCACGTCTAACAAGTTAACTATCTATATGAGTTCCAAGTGTATTTCCTTGAAAAGAATTCAACTTGTGAAAGCCTTATGCCAGATGCATAAATCTTTAGTTGATCATGTTATTCCAAGTATTATGAATGTTCATTAGTGCATTGAATGTTGATGCATTAACCATTATTGTGGAATAACATACTAATATTCTTAAACTCTAGTCATTTGGACTAATGAGTATGTCCTTCATCATCCATAAATCAATGTACTCATTTCGTTGGTCAAACAAATTAATTATTGATATGATCTATCTTTGAGTAACCAATGTCATATATATGAATCCTTGAGTTGAATATTCATATCTTTCATAACACAATTCTAAGAGTCAAGATAGTCTATGAATCATTTGCAAAGTCATGATGCTCATATAGGTTTATCAAGCTAATACTTTTGGTTATTTATATGACTTTAGCACCTGGGAAAATTCTCCAACATGTTAACTCTGATAATTAACATTTTATCTTAGTTGAACTCCAAAGTGAACCTTTCTGATACATATTTTATAACTATTAGCTTCCACCATTTTTAACATGAACATTAATTCTAAATAGGTTTTAAAAATGTGTTTTGCATGTATTCAGAATCTCAATTTCACAATACATTATTATGATTTGAAATTAAATATGAGATCTGAAACAATTTGCTTATTTCATTATCATTCTTGGAAAACTTGATTTCATTCATGATTTATCATTTTATAAAAGTTGATCATTGTGGATAAGCTTTCTACTCTCTTTGATTTGACTTACATTGATTGCATGAAAATCTTATCAATGACATATTTTCTATATAAAGTGTATTTACAAATTGTCATTGATCATCATCATTCCTGGTATCACTTGTTCGTAATGCTTTATAATGACTTGATTTTATTGGATAAAATTATATCTTGGTCTTTGTTGGTTTATGATACTCTTTGCTTAAATATCATATGATTTAATTATATAAGAGCATAAGAGTTATAATGTATAATATCATATGAACCCAAGAGAAAGTTGGGTACCAAAGAGCATATAATTATAAGTTTGCAGGAATTGACCAAAATGCTCTGCTTTCGCATACAAAGATTAGAGGCTAACAGAAGAGGCATGACTGATAGTGTTGTAGTGTGAGCGAAAGTAGAATATGTGATATTGTTCAAATGACACCCCAGCACTAGTAAGTGACCAGCTATTGATCTAGTTAGAGAAACATATGTTCAGAGGACGACACCGTATTCTACCAGAAATGGTCCTCCTGATCCTTCAGTCTTTGGTCTATCTATTAGGGGCTATCCAAAAAAGGAGGTTCAACTCTTTCACACAAAGCTTGCTGCAAACAATGCTGAGATCATCATTCAATGATAAGATAAAGTAGCTGTGTGACTTAGTGAACCAGAACTTTAAAGTTCTATTTGAGATGATGGATGACAAAAATAAGGGAGCAATGTGCTATTTAAAGAAGGCAAGTTAAAGAAAATAGACATTTTCTTCCACTCACTTATCGCAATGTCCCTTACAAAAGGTTTGTCAAATATACATTTTAAATCTTTCACCTTTTGATATACTTGTTTACCTGTTAAAGGTTGAGGTGCCCTGCCCTCTTTTGATTTCCCATTGAAATTTTTAAACATCGATAAGGATGATCTTGACGTAGCTATTTTTGATGTCCTATGTAGGAATTCTTTATGCCATGTTTCAATATAATTGAATGTGTATCATCTTTGTAAATTGGACATCCAAGTAGGCCTTTAATGTTGTATATTAACAAATTACCATATGCAAGAAAGTCATTGATACTGCCAAAGAGCGTGGTTCTCAACTTAAGCATTTCTTCCTTATGAGCATCATACACCATGACCCCATCATCTCACAAACGCTTCAAGTCTTCAATTAATGGAGCTAAGTAGACATCTATGTCATTTTTAGGTTGGATTAGCATTGACAACATAGAGTACTTGCGCTTCATGTAGAGCCATAGAGGAAGGTTAGATATAAACAATATTACTGGCCATATGCTGTGGGTACTGTTTTGCATCCCAAACAGGTTCATCCTACCAGTAGCTAATGCAAAATTTAGGTTTTTGTCATCTTCAGTGAAGTTGGGGTAGTTCAGATCAAACTTTTTCCATTCTGGAGAATCAACAGGATATCAAAGCATGTTGTCATTAATCCGATTATCTACATGCCACTCTAAATATTAGACATCTTCAGGATTACTATACAAGCGTTTAAATCTAGGCATGATGGGGGAAATATCATAATACCTTATTTGGGCTCTTCCTATTTCATATCCAGCTTATTCGGGCTTTTAATCCAATCATCTACATGCCACTCTAAATATTAGACATCTTCAGGATTACTATACAAGCGTTTAAATCTAGGTATGATGGGGAAATATCATAATACCTTATTCGGACTCTTCCCGTTTTGCTGGTAGTGTGGCTCCTCACACATGGGACAATGAGTTAGAAATATATTCATTTCTGAATAACACACAATCATTAGGGCATGCATGTATCTTCTTGTAGCTAAGGTCGATGGAGAGAAACATTTTTGTGACATATGTTTTGGGTGGAAGCACAATTTTGGTTGGCACCATTAGATTCAAAACCTCGAGCAATTATGTGAAGCTCATATCAGACCATCCACTTTTCGCCTTCAAGTTGTACAATATTAACATAGAGCTTAATAAGATAAAGTCAGTGCACCCCTCATACAATGACTTCAAAGTTTTTAACATTTTAGGATAATCCTAGAGGTCCTCTTCTAATATCTTGGCCATATCATCCCAACATCAAATGCATTTGTGTTGAAATCAGGTGATGCACAACTTTCCATATATTCAACCACCCTACTACTTGTCTCTCCATGGCTCACCTTACATGTATAAGTAAGATCGATTCCATTAATCACTAAGTGCGACAAATAAGTTTCTTAATCACACCACTATACAATACCATACTTTACATAGGTCAAAGAATCAAAATGTTGTTTGGGGTATTATGTGTATATGCAAACCCAAGGAAATTTGTTACCCCATCTCAATAGTCTTATGAGGCCAAGTGATAGGGGTGTTCAAATCCGGGACCAGGACCGGGATCCCCCACTCTCGGTCTCGGTCCCGGTCCCCATTTTTGGTCGGGATGCAAATTGCATCCCGGTACCAATCCTGGTCCCGTTAATCCCGGGCGAGACCGGGATCAAACCGGGAAATCCCGGTTTTTTAAAAAAAAAAATTAAATTTAAAATATTTTATTATATTAGTTAAATTTCTATAATCTAGTGTTTAAAGTAATTATTTAACACTTAATAAGGCCATAATAATCACACAAATTGATCTAGAATTGAAGAATAACATTATTATTATTATTATTATTATTATTATTATTATTATTATTATTATTATTATCACTTTCATCATTTTTGTTATTATTTTTATACATTATATAGTAGAATTAGTATCACGATATATACAATTTAACTCCAACTAAATATATGATACACATTTTATCAAATGATAACTTAAATTATGGGATAAAAAAATACAAAAATAAAATAATAACTTAGTTTTTAAGAAAAAATTAAAAAAAAAAACCGGGACCGGGATCACAAGGTGTGTGACCGGTCTCAGCTCCGATAGATCTCGGTCCTGGTTTTCCTGGTCCCGGTCCAGGATCAAAATGTCCGGGACTGGGATCGGGACACTTTGGACACCCCTACCAAGTGACATGTTGCCCCTACCCTCACCAAGGGTTTTAACCTAAGGATATGGGTTTTAACTGCAGTAAATTCCTTATCTAATTACATAAGAAACTCATACAATTATTCCTTATCCTTGACCTCCATTATTTGCTTCTCAATGTCACATTTGCATAACCATAGGTAGTAGTAGTAGTAGTACTACTACTACTACTAATAATAATAATAATAATAAGATATTATTCTACAATGAGTTATGAATTTTTTTTATCATGTGTAGTGAATCCCTATCAATTCTATGAAACAAACCTGATTTGATATTTTGAAATCTTGGAAATTTTTTTTTGAGATTTTATTTCCCTTAAAATAATATGTATATGTATAAAGCAAATCCAAACGTTGACAATTGTATGTGTGTGTGTGAATAATGTTCTAAAAATGTTAACTTATTTAATGCGTTAGTTATTGTAGATAAATACTAATAATTAGAAAAATATATTAAATTGAATAAATACAATCACGTTTATGTAAAAACATAATACACAATCATAAGGAATCATTTTAATACACCAATTTGAGAATAAAATAATTATGTCAGCGATAATCATAAATAGTGCTACAATAATTTTAATACAAAATTCAACAATGAAGAAATCATTTTATATAACATGTAACTTCTAACAATTTAAATACACCAATTTGAGAGTACCGACACAGACAAAAATGTTTAACTTAATTACCCCAATTAAGCAATTAATAAATAAATACTCCTAAAAATCCGTACATATATTTTTTATTCATAAATAATTATTAGGTGAAAATTATTTATCAATAATTAATAATTAATAAATACTACTATATATCCGTACATATATTTTTATTAATCAATAATTATTTATCGATGGCCAAAAAAGAACGATTGTATCGTTGTCATTAAAAATCATTATTTCTTTTGATCGACGATTGAGAGCGTTTTAATCATAAACTTTTGTCTTCCTTTCTAAGCCAAAGACTAGCTATAGTTGTCATTTTCTTTCATTATCATTTCCCCAATTTAAGATTATAAAGTATCACTACTTATCTTCTCCAAGCCTATCGCGTCAATAAGTTCCCAAGATTAACCTATCATTAATGATAGGGTTGAGGTGTAAATTTATCTGAAAATTTTTTGCTGAGAAGCAGTGTTATCCAAATTAAGTTTTTTTAGGTTTAATGTCACATCAAAAGTTTCAAAATATAATAATATGGCTCCATATTATTAATTAAAAACTAACGTTGGCCATTAAGAAATTGGCATTGACCGTTAACTTTTTAACGATAAGGGGCAACCTTATTCTATTTTAACACTTCTAGAGTAACATTGCTCCTCTGTAAAAATTTTTGAGGTAAATTTGCACCTTAACCCTTTATGGCATATAGATGACAAAAGAAAAAGGAAAATTACACATTTGGTCCTTTAATGTTTTACAAAATTTCAATTAGTCCCTTAATTTTTATAAAGTATCGTTTCAATTCTCTAACCCTAATATTAATAGTCAAAAATAATATTTTTTGAAACAATCATTACAATTTTTAAAATTAAACTTAATATGTTAAACTTTTGAAAATGTTTTGACATTATTAAAAATTTTGATGTCTGCATTTGTTGTTAACATTGAGGTTAGGTTAACCAACAAGCTATTAGTTTAAATGGTAAGTAGCCTCATCTCGTAAAGAGGGGAACACAAATTCAAATATCCAGAAAACATACTTATTAAGAGAGGTGAAAAAGAAAACCTTAATCAAATTTTAAAAAAAAAACGTTGAGGTTAGGTTAATATCTTTCATCTCATAATAGTAATTATTATTTTTTTAAATTATAAAATATATATTATATTTTTTTCTTATTCAAAATGGTAAAAATATAATTAAAAATATTTTAAATCAATCACGATTCACGACCGGCTTGATTAGTTTAGATCAATGAATATTGAACCAATGTCTCAACCCTTCAGTGCATGATTTGATTTTTTTTTTCTGTGGTGATTTTTATACCTTAATTTTTCCTAAACAAAATAATTTATTTGAGAATTTTAATATTTTTAATAAAAACACAAAAGTAATTTTGATAAAAACGAAAAAATTTATTGAATAAATTATTCGAGAGTAAAGGCGACTAATTTTCTATATCTTCAATAATTTGCATGAAATACTTTTAAAATGTATCATATTTACTTATTATATTTTTATTAACAATTATTTCTCAATAAATAATATGGTAGAAAACAAAATACCAGATCTCACCCACCTACTACATCCATATTTTTGGGGGGGGGGGGATATAAGTAATCTTTAAATAAACAATTTTACACAATCTTTGCTCTAGATCTTAAGATTTGATTGCATCTTTTAAACATTTTAATAATCAAGCAATGTTGGTTTGATTCTTGTATAAGGAAAATAAGGGGTTTTTTTTAATATTATTAAGAAAATAGTAAACATACAAACAATTAACAACAAATAAAAGTTGTTTAAAAACAATAAACAACATATATAACTTGGGATGGTGACAAAACGTTGCCTAAAATGTTGCATTTTGTGGGTTCTTACAAATAAAATATTATACGTAGATTTGTTTCGACCTGAATATTAATATAAGTAGAATATTGGATACATGTCATTTTTTATTACGAAATATTATCCTTATAAAATAATGCCAATGAAATATTCTATTTCATATGTACTGATATTTGAGGAAGACATGATTAATTTTTAAATACCCTATATATTTTATGTCAAATTGATATTTGAAAAAAAATAAAAGACATTCAGTAACTTTAATTTTAAGCCTATTTTTATTTATATAAGACGGTTAAAAAATTTTATTTAAAAAGAGAGGGAGTATTAACGTAAATAAATTTTTTAATACAAAAGTAAATTAAAACTAGATAATTAATTAATCTCTATAAATTAGTTATATAATTTCTACTGTCTTAAATTTAGGCAACGAGAGTTAGTGTTAACGTAAATATGTATCTCATATCTTGAGTCTATACAATATATACAAAATGTTCCTCTAGCTTGTCTAATTAGAATAATTTGAATACATTTGTATTATAAATTATTGCAAAAGTTTATCAGTATTTGGATATGATAAATAGTTTGCATTATTAGATATTTTTTCATCATTCACCAAATCGAAGAAACTATAATATGCACAACATCATACGTACAGAGGTCGTGACACATTACTAGATATAATAGCTATGTTGCCACAAGTAATGATGTATTGTCCTCTAAAAATCATTATAAATAAATGGATATGTAGATTTAGCGCATGTTTGGAATAATATCTGAAAAATAAATCCTTATTACGCAAGTCGAAATAAAACTCCTCTCACATACTTACCTCGTATACCGTGAATCACGAATTATAAGCACTTATTCCTCAAATGATTGCTGAATTTCTAGGAATTTGAAATGGTCTAAATCTCCGTTGGACCATAGGCTTTAGTAAAATTAATCTTTTTTGTGATGGTATGCAAGTTGTTTTAAGTGTCATTTTGAGGTGTTGTGATGATAATCATCCTTTTAAGGATATTGTTAATGAAATTCGGTTATTGTTACATAGAGTTTTGGTAGATGACACTGTTTCATAGTAAAGATGATGTTAGATTGGCTTGTAAGATGGGTAAGCTATCTCATCATTTAGATAGAAATTAGTATCTTATTGATCAGCCACCACCTTCGAGTTAAGAGGTGGAACTTAATGAAGGGGTTTTAAGTGCGATCTTATTTTAATCTAGTATTTTGAGATCAATGATATCCAGTTTTTAATTAAGAAAAAATGGGTGAAACATTTACATATTTTTAAACTATGTATTGTATATATGTTTAATTTCAATTTAATCAGCAGAACATTTTTAAAAACTAGGTTGTTTGTTTCTCGTATAAAGAAGGAAAAGGGTTTACATCATCATCAACGAGGGGTAAAAAAAACACCCACACAAAACACATGCAACTTTGGATGGTGACATTTTATTTTATAAACTACTGTTCTGATTTTAATTAGATATGATGTTGAATTAAATGGTCAAAAAAGAAAAATAATGAGAATTAAATATTCCAAGAACATTTTGTGCAGACATTGGCTTGCGGACTAGCGATTTTAATTAAGTTATCATACATAACTTATATTTTACTTTGTTTTTTTTTTGTCTGCCACTTGGATTAGATAGAGACATAGTACTGAATACTGATATTTTGTTGGGGGAAAATACAAACAATAATAAATCAGAGATCTTCAAATAATTGAATGGATGAGGCAAAGAGAAATAGAAAGAGAATAATAAATTTGTGATTTATGCCCATACCGCTCCTTGTGATAAAAGGTCAAAATTGTTATAACAAACTTTGTCTCGGGAAATTGATATTTGATGTTGTTTTAAGAATGTTAATTACAATTAATGATCACAAATGTTAGTGCTCATATTTATTTATTTTTAATTCAACTTTGATTTTTTTTTTTCAATGCTTATAGTATTCAATTTTTCTTTCAATACTTGACTTTGTTATTTTAATTAGGGTTAAGGTGTAAATTTATCAATGAAGTTTTGTCCGAGGAGCGTTTGGCACAAATATCTTTTAGAAGGGGCAAAAATACCAATGAACAATTAAAAAGGGGCATCCACAACAAAAACCGTTAAATCTGTACTAACGCCGTTAGGGATTTTCTTCTTTTATAATTTAACACCGTTAGTACGGATTAACGGTTTTTGTGGTGAATGCCTCTTTTTAATTGTTCATTGGTATTTTTACCCATTCTAAAAGATATTTGTGCCATACGTTTCTCGGACAAAAGTAAATTTGCACCTTAACCCTTTTAATTATTTATCTTTTCAATTGTTTCTATACTAATAATGTTACCCATCTTTGATTACAAAAAGTACTTGGATTTATTCACTGCTTGTCTTGCTGAAATATGGTCTTGCTTGCATGGATTGGATATTGCATGGGGTCTCCTGTGATATAAAAAAGAAACAAAACTAAATAAGTATTCTATTAAAAAAAGTCACAGTTGATTTTTGTTTTGCCAACATCAAAATAGTTGAGTATTAAAAGAACGCAAAAGATGATCGTTGGTAAGAATTTTTTTTTTTTAAAAAAAAGAGTATTCAAAATAAAAAAATTAAGCTCTAAAAAAAATTAAAATTGGTACTGAAAAACGAAAAGATAAACCACAAAAATATTAAAGACCAGTTTCGAAAAAATTAAAGTTGAATATTGAAAATTGAAAAGATAAGTATACAAAAATTAAGATTAATGAGGCATATTTGGCCACGGAAAAATTCAATTCCAATTGATGCTTTGTTTGTTTTTTTTTTTCAATAAAATATGCAATCAGTCTTTAACAGCAAATGACGTTTAAGACTCTCTAAAAATTAAATAAAATTAAGAATTGTAAATTTATGAATTTTTTTTAAAAAAAAACACCTGATCTTTGGATTTATTTTTTGAGGTAAATATTTCTTTAATATTGTCAGTATATAAGTTTGATATTTTAATATTCCTTTTTAAATTTTTTCATTATATATATTTTTTTTCAATTTTTAAATGCTCATTTTTATATTTTAATACTTAATTTTCATGTTTTTGGAACACATATTTTCTTAGAATTAGAATATTAAAAATGAGTACTTAAAAGTATCAAATTTAAATATTGAAGAACTTGAAAAGGTGAGTATTGAAAATATTAAAAATGTGTAGTGAAAGTGTGAGACAATAAAAGATGAGCACTGAAAAAAAATTAAGATTCAAATCAAGAAGTTTAATCTTGTTTTCCAAATTTCCAATGCTAAACTTTAATTAGTATTCTTGTTCCTCAAATATAATGGCATGGCCTCTATGATTTATGTTCTGGCAATGTAATATTAATTTAGAAGATTATTGGATATATTTAGTTAGTAAGAAGTTCCTTAACTGAAAATTCAAAATTCCTTTCCTTTTTTCACGAAATTGGGACAGTCTGCCCAACCAATCTTTATTCATTATCTAAACATAAGTGTGGGTACGAAACACCCACGAAATCCCTGAGAAGCATATCAGAGAGCCCTCCAGGGGCCACATCAAAATGACACAGATCATCTCCACTATCCAAACTGAAGTTTGCAAGCCAATCTTCCACAAAATTACCTTACCTATAGATATGAAAGAAAAATATCTAGATGTTCCTATAAGCTTCTCTAAGCCATGAACAAAGTATTCTATTTCTTACCTTACCTCCATTCCAAGTTTCCAATAGCATTTGGATCACACAAGAGGAATCGCCCTCCACAATGAGCTTTCTAATTCCTAGTTCCTGTGCAATTTTGAGACCATATATACTGCACCCCACAATTTAGCTACCAATGCATTGCATATCCCCAAGGTTCTAAAACTCTATTGGATCAAGGGTTAGTGGGTTAGACCGGAGTCAAACCGGAGCTAACTCAGGGTGCAAATCGGTGAGAAATTGAATATTTTAAGCTTATTAATATGAAATTATAAAGAAAAATTAAAAAAATCAATTATTTAAAAAAACAATTTACAAAACCGTGAACTAGACTAGTTCCATGGCCCATTTGCCGGTTCCTGGGCCGAGCCAAACCGGGCGGTCCAGTTTGGGTTTCAAAACATTGCCTAGCCCTACCTTCTTTTCGAAACCACACACCCAACTCCCCTCCTCCCTCCTTAGTACCCCTCCACACCCTACTACACCTAGACATCCTTTCGCTGATCTATCAAAGTTTAGCTTAGTCCATCCGATAGGGAAACACCCATTTGATTTCCTTCACAAACCTGGTGACATCATAAGAAGCAAATTGAGGAGCAAGAGTTGTGCTTTCCCAAACATATTTACCAATGATCATTTCAGGTTTTTGGGGGTAGAATGAAACCCTCCTCAAACACTTTTTGGTTCCTCCAATTCCATATCCACCAGCAACTCACCCCAAAAGTGGTACACTACTCACCTCCCTTTTACAAATTCTTGGAAAACCATTCATCTTTATGTTCCTGAAAAAATTTCATGTTTGAGTTAAAAATTCCCAGAGCATTCCATATTGTTCTTGAAACTTGGCAGTCTCACAGAGCATGCATTAAGTCCTCTTCAGCCTCTCCACATCTCACACAACTTGGATTCCCTCCCAACAACCTCATCCTCCTCTTAGTTGTTAGAAGCCTGTCATGGATAGCAAGCCATAACTTGAATCAGCCTTGTAACCCTCAAACTCCACACTCTCTTCCAGATTTTATTTCTCGTTCCACTCTCATTTGAGCTAAGTCTCTTGTACATATCAGCCACAACGTAGTCATTCTCCTTCCCATCTATCCACACAATCCTGTTGAATTCAACTGCCTCACATGGGGCCAGCAGAAACTAGTATATTAACATCCATCCACACAATCCTTTCCCTTTAATGTCAATATATCTACTTATAAGTACTAATATATTAACTTCCATACATACATACATTCACAAAATTTAATTCTTGGGACAGAAGTGAGAACTTGTTGGAATATCTAAAGTTTATATGTTATTATTAACAGCAGTTGCATTGTACTCAATATTGAAATAGTTGTTATTATTCACTTCCACCAATGGAATGTTAAATTTTGTGATAAAAGTGATAACTTGCGTGACGGTGTGAATGCCTTATCTGTTGTCGTCAATACTCACTAACATTTGGGCAGTAGTTCATACCAAGAGTTGTTACTAACTTACTCCATAACTGTCTTAAACTTGCAAATTATTTTGCATAATTTATTAATAAACTTTAGAAACTCAATGGTTATAAATCTTTTTGAAGACCAAAAGGTGATGGGATTAAATCCCACCTCGGCTCTATGCCTTGTCCTTGTGGTCGTTGCGAGAGAACTTTGTCCATCAGTGGTGGTGGCTCTCGGCAACCGAAAGAGTGTGAATTTTATTGCTAATTGAGGGCTCTTAAAGTCATTTCACCAAAATTTTAATATCTCATGGATTGAGAGATTTCTAATCGTCACAGTATTTATTTAATTTTGGGAGAATTACACAGGGGTCCCATGGAAGCTAAAATACGAAGAAATGGTCTCGGGAAAATCTGAAATAACCCTCAAGTCCCGAGGGACCATTTTGTAATAAAATCCAGGTGAGAAAAGTCACAATTGCCCCATGTCAGACAAATAGTAAAATAGGTGATTAAATGCTATGAATCATGCATATTACGTCCGGAAGAAGTCTGGAGAAGGCGGGAAAAACTCAGTGGAGATCAACAGCCATGGTTGAAGATTAAGGTAGGGAATTCATGCCATCCACTCTCTTGTCTTGATTATTGCATCTGACTCACATATTCTGTTTAGTTGGTAAACATAGCTTTAGGTTTTGTTTAGTCATATTCTTTTTTATCATGAAAATGGAAAAAGTTATCTACTTTTGATGGGTATTGTCCTGTGTATGCTTGCAAATTATAAAGGAAGATCTATTAAATGCAATGGATATGGTTTGACAAAGTTTGCATTGTGTTTGGGTATGGTTTTGTATGCTCTATTTTTGGTGTTATTATGCTATGTTTTCTGGTGTATGGTGCTGTGTTTCTGCAATATAAGAAGTAAGGAATGAAGATATGGGTCAAAGGTTTGGGGCAACATGACATGATTTGCGTAGGAAAAAAAGAGTTGTTAATGGAAGCAGCGATAGTTGTCAATGGAGGCGTCTTAAGTTGTTAATGACAACTAGAGGTCATATTTAAATGTTTTTTGTGACAACTAAAAGTTTTTTTATTGATATTTGTTTTGGTCAAGATTTTTGTGGGCATTATCCTCCATATGCTTGCAAGCTATAAAGGAAGGTCTTGTAAATGCAACATATATGTTTTGGCTAAGGTTTCAATGCATTTTGGTATGATTTTGTATGCTCTATTTTTTTAGTCATTATGCTCTGTTTTCTGGTTCATGGTGGTGTGTTTCTGCAATAGAAGAGGTAAGGAATGAAGATGAGGGTCAAAGGTTAGGGCTACATAACCTGATTTGCGTAGGGAAAAAATAGTTGTTAATGGTAGCAGTGATAGTTGTCAATGGAGGCTCTATAACTTGTTAATAATAACTAGAGGTCATATTTAACTGTTCCTTCCTTGTGGTGTAATGGTGTTTGGAATGGGGCTAAAAAGTTTGCTATGTTTTTCGGTATTTTGTGCCGTTTTCAGTCATTATACGTGGGATTTAATGAACAAGGTCTGAAATATGTGTGGTTGGCGGTGTTGATTATGTAGTAAGAAAGTGTTGTTAATAAGGGCTGTGGCATTTGTTAATAAGGCTGCTGATATTGTTAATGACAACTTTTTTGTGCAATAGACAGCATAGATGGCTACGACGTCCGACAAGAATCTACTATGTTTCCTTCATATAAGGGGAAGGTTTGAAGTCAGTAGAGATGGTAATTTAACATATGTTGGTGGAAGCGTTAGATCTAGAACCATTAAGGAAGGAACAATTTTAGAAGAGTTTAAAACAATGATATCCTCCATTGTGGGAAAAGAAAGCGGCGGACTTGTTATGAAGTTCACATTGCCGTGTGATAGAACAACATTTGTGGACATGCTAGATGATGAAGCAATTGAACATTTAATCAATTATAGTGGAGAAAGTGGGCATGTCTATGTAGATGAAGGACAAAATGAAGATGATAATACAACAGCAATAAGGGATGATTGAAGTGATGAGCAAGATGTGTAAGTTTAAAATCGTTATAAAAAAAGCTTGTGAAAGAATGCAAATGAGCTTATCATTAGTAACTGTTTTACTTTACAATGAGGTGCAGGTTTGATAACTTGTCAGAAGGTTGGGATGGAGGATCAGCCACTATGTCTATTGAAGATTCACCTGCATTGCAATGCGCTGTCTAAATGGTGCTAATAGGAACACCTGAAATGAACTCTACAAAGTGGAAGGATCTTATAATCGGGGAGGGACAAGTTTTTGTCAATACGGATGGCCTTCGACAAACATTATACAAGTATGGCATTGCCCACAAGTTTGCCTATAAATATGTAAAAAACAACAAGGAAAAGATCATCGCCAAATGCATGGTTGATGGATGTCTATGGTACTTGGGAGCATATTTAATGGGTGAACGACAAGATACAGAATTCCTCACTATAAGGACTTTCAAAGGTGACCACAAACATGACGCACAGGATAATCTACTTGTACCTCACTTGAAGAGATCCAAATTAACCTCATCAGTAATCGCAGTCAGTTTGAGGTGTAACATAGACAAGAATGCAAATGAGGTTATGAGAGATATGTATAGAGATTATGGGGTGCGTCTAAATTATAGTCAAGTGTATAGGGGAAAAGAAAAAGCATTGATGGAAATACATGGCCGCGTCGAAGATTCATACATGACTCTTCCTTGGATATGTGATAGGCTTATAGAAACCGATCCAGACATGGTAGGCCGGTGTGAATTCTCTGAGGGTGACAAATTTGAGAGGCTATTCATTGCTTATGGATGCTAGATTAAAGGCTTCTTACAAGGGTGTCGAGGCATACTGTATATAGATGGATGTCACCTCAGTGGTCCTTATAGGGGAACACAGGTTTCAGCTAATGCGTATGATGCTGATGATCAATTGTTTCCCTTGGCATATGGCATAGTCAGTGGAGAAACACATGATGATTGGAGTTGGTTTCTTAAGATTGTGAAGGATATCATTGGCACAAGGGAGATCACAATAGTGTTAGATGGGAGTCTTGCCATCATAAGTGTTGTTTGTTGTATATTTGGATCTCAGAGACACACATTTTGTTACCGGCACATGAAGGAAAACTTTAGTTCACAGTTTGTCAAGCTTAGAGGAGTAAAGCATAGGACTTCTTCGAACAACAAAGAAGATGCACTTAAAATGCTTGATGCTATTGTATATGCACGACATGAACATGAATATAATGTTGCATTAGGTAGGCTGAAATTGTTTCCTCTGGAGTTAGGTATGTGGGTTGAGACTGAAGGAGACTTTGAAAGATGGGCGTAAAGCAAGTTTCCTCACAAAAGATGGGATAAATTAACATTAAATGTTGCGGAGTCATTTAACGCTTGGGTATTGAAAGAGAGGAAGCACAATGTTGATGTTTTCATTCATGAGCATAGAGAAAAATTAGCCAAGAAGATAATTGCGTGCAAAGCAGCAATGAGAAATTGGAGGAATGGGATTGGGCCGAATATAGAATCTAAGTTGATGGAATAAGTCAAGAGCTCCGAAAATATGCAATGTGAATATTATAGTGATGATATGATTTCAGTTGCAACAGTGTGTGACAGCTGAGTCATCCATCTGAGTGTTGACCTCATAGGGCACACATGCATTTGCCTGGTATGGCAGATGAGTGGAATCCATTGTCCACATGCATGTGCAGGAATCAAGTTAGTTCATCGTAGTGTCTACTTGTATGTCGATGAATGCTACAAACTTTGTACCCAAGAAAAAATATATGCAACGGCCATGAGGCCTGTAGCAACACCTGATTGCCCACGTGTTAAAGCCCTTACAATGACACAGCTGATGACTCAAAATTTATTGCGACCACCACTTACAAGAAGGCCCCTGGGAAGGCCAAAACGAAAAAGGAATGAATCTCAGTTTCAAGATAAAAGGGTTTATCATTGTGGCAGGTGTAATGAAGCTGGCCACACTGTAAAGACCTGCAAGAATCCTAATCCAAGCTGATAAATCATGCTCGTTTTGGTTCTTTTAATTTTGGAAAGTGCATGTCATAGTATTTGTGTAAATATGAATAGATACAAATCCATACTAGTTCTATAGCAATGGTATGTCACTTTTGTCTTACTTATGCATGCATTTTCAGCTGTAAATGAAGGTTGGATATGAATATTGGATATAATATGGCTTGGTATCCCACTTTCATTTATGGAAGGTTGTAATGAGCTGTAAATTATGTTGTCAATGTATGGACCTAAACTTATCAGTGTATGCCCATGGAGTTGTTAATATATATTTATGCAGTAATGTTGACATTTGTGTAAACCACTGTCACGTTTTAAATGTTTCAAGCTGATGTAAATTTTGTTGTCAATGAAGGGACGTCAAGTTGTCATTGTAGGCCCATGGAGTTGTCAGTGAATGCCCATGGAGTTGTTAATATATATTTATACAGTAATGTTGACATTTGTGCAAACCACTGTCATGTTTTCAATGTTTCAAGCTGATGTAAATTTTGTTGTCAACGAAGGGATGTCAAGTTGTTATTGTAGGCCTATGAAGTTGTCAGTGAACGCCCATGGAGTTGTTAATATATATTTATGCAGTAATATTGATATTTGTGTAAACCACTGTTATGTTTTCAATGTTTCAAGCTGATGTAAATTTTGTTGTCAACGAAGGGACGTCAAGTTGTCATTTTAGGTCAATGAAGTTGTCAGTGAAGATAGAATTGTTAATGAATGCCCCTTGAGTTATCATTGAAGTCCGCTAGAGTTGTCAGTGAAGGCCCCTTGAGTTGTTAATGAACACCCCTTCAGTTGTCAGTGGAGGCCCCTTCAGTTGTTAATGAACGCCCCTTCAGTTGTTAATGAACGCCCCTTGAGTTGTCAGTGGAGGCCCCTTGAGTTGTTAATAAACACCCCTTGAGTTGTCAGTGAAGGCCCCTTGAGTTGTAGTGTAGCCCCTTTAAGTTGTCAATGAATGCCCATAGAGTTGTTAATGACGCCCCTTGAGTTATCAGTGAAGGCCCCTAGAGTTGTCAGTGAAGGCCCCTTGAGTTGTTAATTAACTCCCCTTTAGTTGTCACTGAAGGCCCCTTGAGTTGTCAGTGGAGGCCCCTTCAGTTGTTAATGAATGCCCCTTGAGTTGTCAGTGGAGGCCCCTTGAGTTGTTAGTGGAGCCCCTTTGAGTTTTCAATGGAGGCTCCTTGAGTTGTTAATGAACGTCACTTTAGTTGTCACTGAAGGCCCCTTCAGTTGTCATTGAATGCCCCTTGAGTTGTCAGTGGAGGCCCTTGGAGTTGTCACTGGAGGTCCCTAGAGTTGTTAGTGAAGGCTCCAAGAGTTATTAATGAACGCCCCTCGAGTTGTCACTGGAGGCCCCTCGAGTTTTTAATGAATGCCCCTTGAGTTGTTAGTGAAGGCCCCTCGAGTTGTCACTAGAGGCCCCTCGAGTTGTTAACACACTTATGCTGTTATGAATTGTCAAGTGAGTTTTAGTGTGTGTTTGGTTTAGCTTTTACAACTTATGAGGTTAAACCTAGGTTTGGGAAATTCTGAAACACTCACTCAATAGGTTGGTCCGATGGCAAGCGATGCACTACGATATGGTACTAATTGAATAAAAGATGCTGAGACAACGAAAAACGTGCATAAGCAAATTGTTAACACACTTGTGCCACGGCACTTGGCCCAAGTGCCATGGCACCTGACAAGTGTGTGCAACATTACACTCTTGGGTGCAACGACACTTGGCCCAAGTGCCATGGCACCTGAGAAGTGTGTGCAGCATTGAATTCTCTGGTATGACAGCACTTAGGCCAATTGCGGAGGACCAAGGCATGCTTATATGAATAAACTAGAAGTATCTCTTTTCTTTGAACGAATAAAGTAGCACCTTCTTCTTCATTGCATAAACTAGAAATTCAACAAGGTTACAAAGTTTCAACAACATACAAGGACGCGACCATTACAGAGAAAAACATTACAAAGCTTTTTTTTCCTTTCACTGAATAAACAAGTAGCTTCTTCAGTGCATAAATTGCAAAATCAATAAGACTACAAAGTATAATGTTAAGGATTGTAGCTCCAGATAACAAGGCATGTTCTTGAGAGAGGTGACTGCTAACTTCTCCATAAGGGGTGTCTTGTTTAAAAGTCACATATTCCAGCTTTTTTTGCCTTCAAATTTACAGGGCATGTATAATGGACCGGGCTAGACTTAGCACTTCAAATGGAGCTTTCTTTGCTATATCTTTCATAGTGAGAGGACAAGAATCAGTAATCCAGAACTGGAGTCAAATGCATTCGTGCCTTCTGAAATTAAATTTAATACATACAATCAGATATGTAAAAATATAGGAATTCCACTATTTGCAACATCAAGCAGATACTCGCCAAGACCAAAAGCATGCATTGATAATACAATTCTCATACACATTATAATTGCTGCTTATTTGAATTGGCAATGCAACATCCAAAAAATCTCACCAAAATAATTCACCTAGTGAATAACACCTCAACATGAAAAATAAGACATACAAAGGGAATGAAAAATTCAGACCTAAAATAATTTGCCAGTAGCCACTATGTAAAAATTGTGAAGAGAGCTAGAGAGAGAAGCATTATAAGAACCGTAATGACGAAGTTTGGTCTGGTGCAAAATCATCATACATCAGAATGAAATGGAATGAACAATAATTTAATATGTTCAAATCCAGATTTCAAAACCATGAACTAAATGAGTACAAAAAAACAATCTTCCATCAAAAAATAATAAACATAACCTCAAAATGGAATTTGTGCATGCATTATAAGAACAGTAACATGAATCGGAGCTGACAAAGAGGTTCAATAATTACCTAATTAGTTCTGCTCCTCTTATGCATGCCTCGAACCAAAGACATAACTTTGTCTACATGTTTGTTGAGCGGATGAGTAACGAGCCACCATAAGAACCGGATCTTTATTTCTTGGAGCTCCTCGGTGGTATGGTACGGCATAGTGTATCCGTCTTGCCCTTGCTCAGTGCCGTCCCATATCTGTAGCCATGATAGTACATGCACACCACAAGAATCTCTACACAAACACGTTAACAGGTAACAAACCACATCAGTCATTTTTTCAATGTGAAACTATGAACAAAAACCACAAAGGCAACTCACGTGTCATGTACATGTACTTTTGCCAATGTGAAACCCGTCTCTATTTTGTTTTCATCGGCAAACAGTTGTGACTTCACTTTTCGCAGAATTTGGAATAAGCAATTCCGCTGAAAAAAGAAAGACAACATCAGTAAGGGATATGAATATAAATAGAGTGTGAGGTGTCAGGTGACAATATTCCATACGACTGCTTGTGTCATGTGTTCCTTTGAGTTAATCTCTCCTTTACGCTTTCCCCTCTTCTTCTTTGGCTCTATTGGTTTACACCCCAATTCCAATTCTCGCTGCCTCCTACCATATGTCCGTATGTCAACCAAAGAGTCAAGGGCATAGCAGCGTATGGCTTTGGTGTCAACAACATAGCAGAACCAGTGATCATTCCAAACACATAGGGCAAATATGAAATCACAATCCCCAATGTTATATCCCACGTACTTAGGGAGGATTTGTGTTTCATGCTCAGGCAAAGACCATCTAAATGGGTTAGCAACAAGTTTTCGCGTGAAATCGGAAGTAAAAATGTGTCTTGTTACTCTACCCTCCTTTTATTGTGGATCAACAACAAAGGTCTTCGCAACCATCGTCATTAACTGCAGCAGTGACATGAAAAAGTTACACAACGAAAATATGACAGCAAAGCGATAAAACATAACTTAATACCAGTGGCATACCCTATCATTGATCCATGATCTTGGTCTTAGACACTGGAGTTCCCTCCTTGTGAGGAAGTCATCATGCATCACCATGAACTCCCTGAAATATAACAAACAGCAAAAAATGTAAAGCATACTATAAAAACAATGTAATACAATTGCAACATAATACTATAAACTTACTCGTCGCCATCTTCGTCATTACACCACGTTGTGCACAACTGAAATAAAATATCCTTCTCATCAACTTTTCTCTTCCCCTTAGACTTTCTGGTTGCATCTATCCATGGAGATTTGACAACCCAACTAGGAGTTATGATCCTTTCAGACATTCTCACTTCCACATCACTCCCTTCTTGTTGGTTATCTCTAAGTTCATGTTGCTGGAATTGTTCTTTTGTTGGTTCACCGCCATCATGTGCTTCAATTTGAATGATGGCATCATGGTGTTCATTGTCTTCATCATCCTTTTCATCATCTACATCCTTGTCTTCACTTTCTGAGTCCTCCTCCTCTCCTTTTGTGTCTGCCTCCTCCTCCTTATCATCTTCATTTTCTTCCTCTTCAGCTGCCTTGTCATCATCCTTCTCAAAAATCCTAGAACTTGATGCCTTATAGATTGTTGCATCTTCATCTTCATCGTCCTTCTTGTCATCAACGTCATTGTTGTTTCCATGCAACAACCTATTTTGAAGGGCAAGGAGCTCGTTGCCAATAATGCCAACCAACCTAGTGTATGTCCGCTGCAATTCCTGTAACATTAACATACTGATCACATTTTCTAATTAAGGCATTACCAAGTTAACTGAAATGCAATCTATAATAAGGTACATATTTAAATAGTCATAATTACCGGGTGTGTTAGCATTGTTTCATGATTAGATGATCTAGATGAAGAGCCATCCCCCTGCCCGACACCATAAAGAAGCCCTTCTTTGCTTGATTTCTCTAGTTGAACTCTGCTCCTCGCCCATTCCTCATTCCAGTAAAGGATGTCATCTTCATTTTTAGTTCCTTTCAGATTGGCTAGAGGAAAATGTTGTAGGCAAAACATCTGCATCACATGTGCATCACAATTAGTAATTATACATTGACATTTCCAATTACAAAAAAAAAAAAAGACAACATAGACACGTACCATAAGGAAGTATATACAACCTCCAACAGTTTTTCTGCCTTTAGCGTTCCCTTTCCTCAACTCTTTCAGGAAATCCCCAATTGAAACACAAAGTTCTTTTAGAATGAAGGATGACCAATTGAACTGACCAAGTGCATCTTTTGTTAGTGTCATCAACTTTAAGACACGGTCACTAACATAAATACTCGCACTTGGAAACAATAAGGTTCCTTAGGCGAAAATGACAAAGAGGAACTCAAAATTTTCATCTAATTCACCCATCAACAAATCTCCTATTTGTTGGTATTTTAAATTTCTGTAAACACTCCTAAGGTTCTTGAATATCCGATCTTCCTCGTGTACTTGTACTTGAATATCTACCCCACCATTAGGTAGACCGACAATTGTTGCACATCTTTAGCCTTTAACTCACGCGTCTGCCATCGAAATGAGATTTAGTTGGTGGGAGGGTCAAAACATTGCATGAACTCCGCGTAGATGTGACGGTTTATTTGTGGGCAACAAATATGCACCAGCTTATCAAACCCAATTATCTTCAACCTTTTTATGGCGTCTGGTTTGGCCTTCAAGTTTTTGCACACAGCCATAAACTGTTTTGGTGCACATCGTGTCAAAAATGGAACGACATACGTCTTCCCTTTGCTAAGGCCTCTTAATTGTTCAGCCCGTTTAGCATATTCTTTTCTCTTCTCTTCAGTCAACGCATTCCAGGCCTCACTCACCTCTAGGTTGGCCTTTTGAAAATTTTGCACCTTTTTCACCTTCGTCTTCTGTTTGTCCTTCACCTTTCCCTTCTGCTTGTCCTCCTTCTGGCTGAAAAACTCTTCAGTGAATAGAGTATAGCCAAAAAAGCCGGCCGGCCTTGTTCGTGTGGGGTTGTTTGTTTGTTGTTTGGTTTTGCCAGAACCAACTTTTTCCATCTTCCTTTCCTGGACATGGTTAATGAAAAATATGTGATAGTTTTTATACAATGACCTACTGCACTTCACTGCAAAATTATATGATGCTAAAAATTTAACATGGAACTACTAAGAAATTTAACATATGCAGCAAAAAGAGGCCATCAGATTCAGAATTTTTCATAAACCACAGACATAGCCAAAGAAAATTTCGGGATTTTCCCCAAATCTTATCATATAAGCAAAACTTTATTTACAAGACCAAACATGGTAGACCAAAATATTTAAATGCAGAATTGAATCAATCCATGTCCAAAAACAACAACCACTCAAACTTTCAAATATAACACAAGGAACAGAGTAATTATTATAAACAAACACATTCTAAAAATAGCAAGTACAGTAGAGGAATGAACTAGTTGGAAACACAAACCATGCCTCATAATTGCTGATTACTAATGATTAAAAATGATTAAAAAATGCAGACAAAAGAAGAACATTGGTGCAAATAATGTCAAAAACATCTTAAACTGTAGATAATTGAATACAATATTCGTATGCCTCTGTAACTGATTTTTTTATAACACTATCACCTAAAAGGAACAGATTACACTAATTCAAAAGAAATATTGAAATAAACCCACGTGATTATGATTATAGGTCACAGTTCAACATAATGTCACAAGGCACTAGCCTTATCTTTGCATAAGTATACAAGATAATAAGAGTAAACAAATAAGCAAACACAAACATCAAAAAGTATGAATGGAAATGCAAAATGCAACCTTTTATCTATGTTTTATAATTGAGATGGATCACTGCAACCATAAAGGGATTGATTTATAATTATTAGTTTGAGTAAATCAATTCTCCTTTCCTCAAGAGACTTCCAAGTAAAAGAAAACACAATACTCCTTGTCATTGCTCCTTATATAATTCATTTTTTTAAAAAACAAAATTCTCAACATTCAGTAAGATAGTTATAGTTTATTATCTTTAGAGTATATTCTTGTTTAGATTTTTACCCTTTGATCAATGTTTTAAAATTCAGCTGGATCACTCCAACCATAAAGGGATTGATTTATGATTATTAGTTTGAGTAAATCAATTCTCCTTACCTCAAGAGACTTCTAAGTTTTATCTTTCTCATCAATAATCCAGAAAACAGGAACCTACTACAGAACAATATAGCAGACGCCAAGGAAAAAATTTGGTGAATAGAATGATATAGAAAATCAGAGTAGAGCTTAAGGGGAAAAATACATATAATCAGGTCGTGGAAGAGATTAAGAGAACCTGGCTAGTTACTTGACTTTGTTGATTGATTGATTAATTAATTAATAATAGCTTTCTTTACATTTACTGACATGGGATAAGGACATGTTACATGTTTGTCTTTTAAGAGTGCCACTAAATTAACTGATCATCAAATGAGTAGCTTTTTCCCATTAGAAATGTACTTACTTTTTCGAAATGAAGTTACTAGAGAGTTAAACGAAGGGAATAATTTAATTTTGAGACAAACATGCCCATTCCATATCTGTGTTAAGAACTTAGGACACCTCATAATTCCAAGATATTTATCATTATTGAAGTTTGACAAGAAAAATAGTGTGTGTATCTATATATATATATAATAATAATAATGCAAGACAAGCCTAACTGTTATAGGCTTTCTTTAATTTATAGTTTGGGCCTGTCCCTACTATTATACTTCACAAAAGAACTGCTACATTATTTTCAACAGTGATGGAGTGTAGTATTTTAGTAGACAAAGTGATTGATATGACTTAGATACATATATATAGTTGGGTCACTTATATATATATATAGTTGGAAAAAAAAGAAGAAAATTTGAGTTGTTGATATATTCTCATATCACTTCAATTTGAGTTCTGTTGATATGGTACAATTTGTAACTAGCTCTAGTTCTCAAGGTAGTCACTTGTTAGTAAGTTATGGAAGGAATGTTGGGGATGAAAATAAAACTACAAGAGGAAGGAAAAAAAGGTAGGTTTTGTTATAATCATTTTCCTGTTAAACTGCTCGAGAAGAGGAGGCAATGTGTAATATGTGACAGTAGCTGGTCTACTAAATCCACTTCCCTAGTTCCTTGATAGGCACATTTATGAGACTAAGATGTCCAAGCGAGAATCCTTAGGTGAGCTCTTTTGATTTTGTTTTTTTCCCTTTTGGTGGTCTGCAAGGTGTGTGTTAGATAGGTTAATAAAGTCATTCATTTGTTTCTTCTATGTGGCTAAGCTTAAGAATGAAATGGTCCCTTACTTGCATAATGCATGATAACTGAGAATTGGATGCACCAGTTGGTTCGGTTAGGTTCATTGCAAATTAGTTATTGGGTAATTACTAAAAATCATCAACATATACAACAACATCAGTTTCCTTACATCTTATAACCATTATATGAATTGCATTTTTCAATCAAATGAATCTAGAAATTGTAGAAGCTTACCGATTTTGAGAATGCCACTCGTCGGACCCTAACCACGGAAGAGGGAAGATCAGAGTTCCTTTACCCGGCCGCCAGCGCCTGAACTACACTGGCGAGATCCCACCAACACCGTCGTACACGATGCTGCCTTTTGTCGCACACTGTCGAGTCTATGGTTTCACATATTTGGCCGAATGCCTTTTGATTTCAAAAGAAGAAAAGAAGCTCAGTCTCTCTCCGGATCTCACCAACACTGTCGCACATGCTGCTCCCTTCCGTCGCATTCCATCGAGTCTCGGCTTTCAAAGATTTGGCCGAATGCATAAGGAAAGAGGAAAAAAGAAGAATCTGATTTTGAATGAGCAAAGCTCATGCTGTTCTGTTTTTCCCCCTTCCTTAAGGGTGTTTGAGACTTTTCTCAAATGGAATTTATTACAAAATGGTCCCTTGGGACTTGAGGGTAATTTCAGATTTTCCTGGGACCATTTCTTCGTATTTTAGCTTCCATGGGACCCCTGTGTAATTCTCCCTTAATTTTTCCCTAAAATTATATTAAGTTACAGTAATCGCAAATCGAATCATCATTAATGTACCACATTCTTTGTTTCACTATTTATTACTTTTTGAATATACTACCTCCTGTTTGTAAAACAAGATCTAGTTTATAGTGCAATTACAGGCTAAAGGTAGTATTAAACATTTTGGATTCTTCCTTATAGTGGCTATTGCTATGAGTGATATGCCTTGTTCATTCAAAATCATACAAAACAAATAAATGTGTCACACGCTCGTGACTTAATAGACACCAAGTGACCTTAAACTTTTTTAAACATGATTTGTGAGTTTAAATTCTCCTGAGGACATCGCGAGTGTTTGAGTTATAGAAAATAAATATCTTTACATAGTTACTGAGAAAAATAGCTTTAAAAATAACTGAAAGGTTTTAATCAATTCTTGAAAACTAAGAGAATTTTATTACGAGATATATTAATTTTAACACTGTAAAATTTATTGGTCACGAAAACAAAAAAGTTGAAAAAACACACGTCTTAAAAATTATGAAAAATTCAAAACAGCATACCGTTTGGTAAAATTGGGTTTTAATTTTTGAATGTAGTGTGAAACTTGATTCTATTTTTTTTGGGTACATGAGAGGGCAAAGCCCGATTACAAATTTCAGATCCCCTAAAGATTGATAGAGCCATCTTTGCTGGCCAGACCTATAAGAGGAAAAATAGGAAGATGCAAGTAAAAAAACAAAGGAAAAAAAAAAGATACTTTCTGGTGGTCAGGCTCAGGGAGTTGTCTTTACAAGACTCCCACCATTTTGGAGAAAAAAGCTGAGAGTTAGAGACTTACAGTGTGTTTGTTTCGGCGTTTTGAGGGGAAAATCGGACTTTGCTCAATTGGACTTGAACAGTATTTTGATCAAAAGTGAGTGTTTGTTTCAACGATTGGATTTAAAGTGAAAAAAGTCATAAGTTGGAAAAAGTCATAAGCCTCAAAATAAAGCTTATTGGAGCTTATGTGCCTGTATGTGTATAAAAAAATATTGATAGAAATATTTTCATATTTTTGAGGATCAATAAGGTACTCAAAATCATTTCTAATCACAAAACTTCTTTTATGAAAAATGTTCTAAATAATTTTCTCTTTCTTTAGATAGTAATCTTCTGCTAATTAGAGAATACTTTGGGATAAGAGTTTAAGCAAGTTTTGAGTTTTGTTAATATATAACTGTAGAAATGTAGAGAATAATTAGTAATTATTTTAATCAGTTTAGATTTATTATTTAGTTGTTTTATGATTTTATAATCAAATTTTTTTATAAACATGTCATAAATTACTTTCTATAGTGTTTTTACCCATTAAATTTAGTTTAAATAATTTATTTGGATTATTGGAGGTATTATTGAGATTTTAATCGGTTTATTTTGTTAGATTTTAAGCTATATGAAAATATAAGTTATGATTTAATATTTAAATTAGAGTTTGATATAATTTATAAGATTTAAGCTTGAGGTGTACAGTAGAAAAGACTTTTGGAGTGTACCAATTTAAATTAGAGTTTGATATAATTTTAATAAAATTGTACCATTACCAAATTTTCAAAGTTAATTTTTGAGAAAATTGTGAAAAAATCCCTCCGTGTGTAGATATCTTCCTAGGTCCCATTGATAATTAAGTTGTCAATGATGACTTTTTTCACAATTATCCCTTCATTTTTTCATTTTTCATAATTTTTTCAATTCTTTTCTCTTAATTAATACAAAAGTCACTTATGCAAAAGTCAAACCAAACATTCTAACTTTTATATAAGTTACTTTAAGTTACTTATCCAATTGCTAATCCAAACACTCATCATTTTACCCAATCTAACTTTTTTCCAATTTTAAGATTCTATAAATTTAAGTAAAAATAAATTACTTATTCAATTGTCAAAACAAACACACCTTACTTACTAGAGTACTCTAGAGGTGTTTTAGACTTGTCTTTTGTAAATGGTTATCTTGGGGGACTGTGAGTCACTTTTTTACTTCGTTTTAGAAAGCGTCCAGGCTTTCCAAACGCGCGGCCAGATAAAAAAAGTGCAGTGGGGCCAAATTGCAGTGTTTGGGTTAGTGTCGGAGTCCGCCGAGCTTAAGGGAAAAAAGCTACGTTCTAGAGAAGCCCACCGACCTTGCTTTTTCTTCTTCTGCGCGGTGAGAGATAGTGACAGTAAAAGAAGACCGTTAGGGAGCATTCTGTCCTTAGTTCCGTAGTTCGAGCAGGGTCCTCAGTACTAGATTTCAAGCCAGGCATATCGACGACGAACTCGTAGGAATTGCGAAATTCCTTGATGTCCGCCGGAGTCGCAGCCATGGCTTTCGCATCACGCAGATATGTCCATGTCGAAGCATTGACGTATTTATCAACAGCGTCATCTGTCAAATCCATCATTTGCTGCAGTGCGCTCAACAATGGCGATTCCAACCCCACGATCCTGAGATCCATCTCTCAAACTCGTTTTTGTTGTGGATAGAGTTTTGATTTTGATTGCTGGCGATCTTTGGTGCAGACAAAGGTTCGGGTTAGAGCTTTTAAAAGGGTGACGAGAGTTAGTGGAAGAAATTAGAAATTTCTAGAGAGCAGAGAGATGATTGGGAGCTTCAAGGAGGTTCTACAGGTCTCCCACTAACATCCCGAAGAGATTAGATTAGTGGATATTACGAGGATTAATTAAAAATTAACTCACTGAAATTGAATTATTGTCTTCCTTTCCTTAGATGTCGGACACTCTCTATTTTCCCAATAAAAAATTGGCTTTATGTCATCTACATGCCTAGCATACGACATAATAACCTACGGATGACGAACAACAAGCAATTAAATAAAACATAATTATTTTTTAATATAAATATAAATTTATCCATTTTAAGTGGAGTACTTTAATGCCTAATTTTTTTAATAATAATTGAAGTTTTTTAAATTAAATTTTATTTATGTTTTTTTACTTTAAGTATCTCAATATATACAAATAATATATATATATATATATATATGTATATCAGTATATGTAGTATTCAATAACATCCATACCCTTTACAGTCATTTTACATTTAAACGGGCTTTTCAAACTCTAATCCAAACAGGTTTAAGGTTAGAAAAAAAAAGTCACTTCTGTCACCGCTAATCCAAACACAAATCACATTTATAATCTAACTTTTTTTCCTACCTTACTTTTTTAAAAATCAGATGATAAAAAAAGCCACTTTTCCACCGCTAATCCAAACGGATACTTAGCCGTTGGTGCACCCGGGATGGAAGTAAGGCTTAATCTGTGATCTGGTTAAGAGAGTTCCATGCCTGTGTTTCATCTGTGTGAGCTGTACGTCAAGTTCATTGTGCTGTAATGTAACTCCCATGTGTGTTCGACGAGGAGGTATTTTGATGTATTATTCTAAAGTGCAGCGTTTAATCATACTGTTCAGCTTAGGTTATATCATCTTGGTATCAGTAGTGTGATTCTGGGGAATCCCAAAACGAGCAGAATGGAGAAGGTGCAAGAGTTGAAAGAAACCGTAGGGACTAGGGCGACTGTCTAGGGACGTGCGTGTCCTTAGAGAAGTGGTACAAATACTGGAATCAACCATAATACAGATGCAGAACAATGCAGCTAATAAATCCCATATGCATGAACAGGAAGATCACCATACTGGGGATGATGCTTCAGGAAGCATTGGGAAAGCAAAGAAAGACATGAGAAACTACAGAAAGTTGAAATTACCTTTGTTTGACGGAGAGGATCCTCTCGGCTGGTTCATTCGTATAGAGAGATACTTCCATGTCAACGCCATAGCAGAGCACGAGAAGCTAGACGCGGCCGTGTTATGTCTTGAAGGGAAGGCTTTGAACTGGTTTCGATTCGTTGAAAACAGAGCTCCTTTGAGGAATTGGCCTGAGTTCAAGAGACGATTACTTCGGAGATTCTTCTGTTCTCAACGTGGGGGCCTGTATGAGATGCTCTTCTCGGCCAATCAAGAACGTTCTGTACTTGAATATGTAGAAGAATTTGAGCGCCTATCTGTCCTATTGGAGGTAGCCTCGGAAGAATGCTTGATTGGCGCCTTCTGCAATGGATTAAAGACGGAGATTAAGGCTGAGTTGAGACTAACACGTGCGACGACTCTGACGGAGATAATGGAGATGGCTCGGTGTATCGACGAGCGTAACCAGATACTGGAGGAGGATCAACGTTCCTTCGTTGAGCCAGAGTTGAACAGGGGAACAGCGACTGGATCTCCGGTGAGAAAAGGGGGGAAGTTGCGGAGGTTATCTGACTCACAGCTCTTTCTCCGGATGGAGTCAGGGCTTTGCTTCAAGTGTCCAGACAAGTATAGTCCCAACCATGTCTGCAAAAACAAGCACCTGCAAGTGATTTTGTTGGAAATGGATTCAGAGAACAGCATTGGGGAGGGCAAAATCTTGACTGACTGCGAAGAAGAAGGAGGAGGAGGAGGGCATAGACACTGAAAATGAGACCACACGAATGGAATTACCTTTGAATTCTATGGCTGGATTTGAAAGTGACCATTCGATGAAGGTAAGAAGCAGACTCGCAAAAGAAGAGATTGCTATTATTTCAATTGACATTTGAGCCGCTCATACCATTATGTAAAAGGGAACCACTACTGATTACTTATGAAATCTTGTATTTGTATGATCATTGACATTAGGCAGCTAAACTCTATATCATATGTTTCTGTGCTGAACTTTGACGTGTTCTTTTCTTTGTTTTGATGAACTCATGAGATGAGATTAAACAAAAAGGAGAGTAGATAAACACAATCAGTTGCCTTCTATCCTAATATTTTCAAAGATAACTCGAGTCTTGAACAAATACCCAACATCAACAAGTTTGATTCACATAAAGGTTTATCTTTATCACATGGGTGACACTGACTCAAGTATTGGAATTCCCTGATAACATCCATAAAGCAGCGAAGACGGTGGCAAAGCTCTAACAGATCGGAAATATAAACAGTCTTGACAATGAAGTGACAAAGTTGCACAAATTCTAGCACTCAAGATCTTTTATATATAAAGTGCAATACAATAAAAAAATGTTTTTGAGATATCTGCACAGTGAAGAAAAAGGTGCAGTAATTCATTAAGTGAACAATGACGGATAAAGCATGTCTATTGTGGAAATATATCTGCTACGCAACATTACTAGCAACACCACCTCCTCATAGTATACATTAACTAAAGAGGCTAGAGGGAAAACAGAGGAGTTCAAAATTTTCAAATGAATACCTACAATCTTGAATTCCTATTTTTTAGGGTGATGTTATGAATTTTGGTGATATTACAGACACCAAACATAGGTTTTGACATATTAGACTCCACAGATTTCTTTCAAGTTCCCAAACATTAGAACAAGCAAAGAAAATTCATAAGAGAGTTTTGTAATTGTAGGGAACAGTGATCAATCAATACAAAAGCTTCCATCAGATGCTGCAACCAATGCACTACACACAAACCTAAAGGCTGTCAACAGCAAGGAAAACAGCTAACAAAGAGCTAACTGTGACATCAGCATCAATCATCACATAGGAAGTAAAATAATAGTAACGACTAAAAACTTTGAAGAAAAGCCGAAATGCTTGCAGAAAAAAGAGAATCGGAATGCATATGGAGGCATGGAAATAGGGGATCAGAGAAATGCCAGGAAAGACAGAAAAGGGAGCTTACAATTAGCCATTTGCATCTTTATAAGCCTAAAATCTTTCAAGTGTGATATACCCTTTCTTTTGTCAAGTGGGTTTACCATATCCACACTTTGCAAAAGCTATTGCCTATACTGCGAGAATAGATGACAGATAACAATGGAGCCTATATCTTCCACGTTGAATCGAGGAGCAATGGAGCCTTCCACCAACCGAGTATGTCAGAGTAGATGTGGATGGCTCTGTAAATATCCACAGACATGCAGCTTGTGGAGGGACGATACGAGACAGTTCAGGAAACTGGATTGTTGAATTTCAAAAGAAGATCAGTAATGGTTCGTCCACTGAAGCTGAGATTTGTGTGATAAAATCAGGCTTACAGGTATGCAAGCAGCTAGGTCTAAGGAAGATTCTACTGAAGCTCAGCACTTACTTCTCACTGATTTTGGTCCTTGGCATCCGCTGACAAATGAGATGGCGGAGACACGATCACTAATTTTTTCAGAGTGGGATCTCGAGATTACTCACGCTCACAGAGAGGCTCTACGCTGTGCCGACTGTCTTGCTCGATATGCACAGGAGATACATGATGATATGGTCATCGTACATGACCCTCCAGATTACTGTGCTAACTTACTTTTAGCTGACTTAGGTCTGCCCCCACACAATGTGTTGATTTAGTCACTTATTGACATTCCAAGCTTAAAGCTTGTCTTTGTTATTCAAAAAAGATGGCAGATAACAGTTATTAGGTGAAGTATAGGCAGCAATTTTGACATGTTGCCCTAATTAATCCGTATGAAAAAGCATATAACATGTTCTACTTTATCTTTGTCCACATCATGTAGTACAGGGTTCAAGTTCGGTGTGATTCCTTCTTGAAGAACTCTGCCCATTTTGTACCTTGTTCTTAACCTCTATATATAGTAGTTTGCCCAACAATTTTTCTCACCCTTCTCTGTTTCATTTGATCTCTAACCTTATCTGCTTCTAATCTTTTACCGCAAGAAGTGTAAATATTGGATAAGAGAACATATCGACCGGCGTTATTAGAGTCCAGCTCCAATATATATTTTGCAGCAAGTTCAGCCATTTCCACATTAGAATGAATCCTACAGGCGCCAAGTAAGGCTCCCCATACAGCTGCACCTGGCTTTATTGGCATCTTCTGAATAAAGTCATGGGCTTCACAGAGTCGCCCAGCACGACCCAAAAGATCAACTATGCATGCATAATGTTCAGAACATGGTCTTATTCCGAAATCTCTACTCATGGAATTGAAGAGCACCCATCCTTCCTGTATCAATCCTCCATGGCTGCACGCAGACAAAACTGACACAAATGTAATATGGTCAGGTTGTCGCAACGTCTTCATCTGATCAAATAAGTCTAAAGCTTCTCTAGCATGTCCATGTATCCCATAGCCTGAAATAATGGTGCTCCATGAGATTGCATTTTTCTCTTGCATTTGGTCAAAAACTCTTCTGGCATAAGCCAGATTTCCACATTTCATGTAGAGATCGACTACAGAAGTTTCAAGAGACACTAGATTTTGGAAAAAGTTCCGAATTATGAAACCGTGAACGAAACGTGCTTGCTGGAAAGATGCCAAATGTGAACAAGCACAAACTACACAAAGAAGGGTCACAAAATCAGGATTAATTTTTAGTAAGATCATCTCTCTAAAGAGCCCCAAGGCCTCCAAGGGCAGATCAGCCTGAGCATAAGATTCAATCATTGATGTCCAGCTCACCAGATCCTTATCAATCATCCCATCAAACAATGCCCGAGTAACATCCATCCTCCCGCATCTCGCGTACATTCTCATGGCAGCATTTTGTATTAATCTTTCCAAGTCAAGCCCATTGTCCATCACAACCCTCCAAACTTGGTCAGCTTCCTTTTCTGTGTCCACACATGCCATAGCGTTTAAGATCGAAGCTCTGTTTGGTACAATTTCATAGTCTAACATCTGCGAAAACAAGAACTTCGCTTTGTTGAAACATCCCTCTTGGGCGTACACACCAATCATTGAGCTCCAAGAGACCACATTCTTGTCAAGCAAATTATCAAACACTTGGCGTGCAATGTCATGACGCCCACACTTTGCATAGAAAGCCAACAAAGAGTTACCCACAGTGACATTGGAATCATACCCAAGTTGCACCAAATCAGCATGAACTGAAATCCCGAACCGATAATCTCGTAGACAAGAACATGCCTTGAGAACAAACGGGAAGGTGAAATTGTCGGGTTGGAGGGGAAATTGCCGTCGCATTTGCGTATAGAGTTCAAGAGAACGGTGATAGAAGGAATTGTCGAGCAATCCACGGATCATAACGTTCCATAGGAAAACATCGGGCGAAGAGGAGCGAGAAGCAAGAGAGAATAAGGTGGAAGCGAGTGAAATGGAACCTAGCGAGAGGTAGTGAGCGATAAGGTTGGTGGAGAAGAAGAGGTTGAAGAAAAGGTGGGATCTGAACATGCAAGCATGAACACATTTCAATGATTTGATGGTTTGGCTTTGTTTGATAATAGATATGCAACTCTCTGCGCTGAACGCCCCTGCTACCATAGGTGAAGCAGAGGAAGAATTTCGGGCAAAGGTGTCAAGAAGAAGATGGCGCACTCACTTTAACTGCTTCCTGAACTAAATTATACAAACTCCCGAACTGTAATAAGGCCTTATTAATTTATTATTAACTCTATTTAATAATCAGTCCTATAAATTTTAAGTTTACACATATACCCCAGTATCAATCCCCATTGGTTTATAAAAGTTATTAATCAAACTAATAGTAAAAGCGCCAACATAAATATGGAAAAATTTATATGAGTTGAATTTTAAAAATATTAAAAAAATGTGGTTATAAAATTTTAATAAAGAGAATATATGTAAGATAAAAAATTAAAAAAAATTAATTAAAAACACTTATTATTATTAAAAAAAAGGTATGAATTTAAAATATACGTCCCAACTACGTCCTACCAGCAATAAACACATGCCCCAATTACATGTAAAACCATGGTTTGTAAACACGAATCGGACCGGCCGGTTCGGATCGGAAACTGGAGGACAGGCAAGAAAACCGGTCCGATTTGCCACTGAACCGGCGTCACTGGGTCCACCCGGGTTGACCCGACTAACCTGGCCTGACTCGGCCTAGTTAGAGAGTCAGACCCGGGTCACCAGTTTTTTTTTTCTGAATACTGAACCAAGCGACGTTTTTTTTTTTAAAAAAAAAAACTTGAATGGCTAAACTGAGGTCTTCGATTTCTCAACTCAATTCTCACTTCTCACTCTCAGCACCTCATTCTGTCTTCTCTTCTTTGCACCTCCGTCTTAAGCCCTCTCCCTCAGCACTTGACAAATTTTAGTTGTTTCCCTTACTATAATATAGTAGCTGATTAATAGATATTCTTAGTTTTACTTTTTTTCATTGCTATTTGGTTCGGGATTCTTACTGCAAGTATTGCTCTATTGGTTGAAATTATTTTTTAATTTTTTATATCTCACCGGTTTGACTCCGGTCTGACCTACTGACCCTTGATCCAACACCTTAACCGGTTTAGTGACCGGTCTGGGTTTCAGAACCTTGTGTAAAATACATGTTCCATTCACTTTGCTTGAGGATCCTAGAAGTGCATTTAAAAATTAATGTTTACCTAGCATCCAGTCTCAAATTCTCACTATCATTAATTGTTGGACAAATGAAAGTAACTCCCCCCTTTTTTGAGTTAAATGCCATATTTACTTTAGAAGTATTCATTGAGGGGCAATTTTGCTCTAGAAATATCAAATCTAGAGTAATTTTACCCCAATTTAATATAGGTAAACAACAGTCAACAATTATTTGATTCACTTATACTAAAGTGGCTCAACCACATAAGATAGTAATACCACGTATAACTCCACCCGTTATGTCACATAAACATCATCATCATCCCCTTCCCTTCATGCTTTCGTCCTTGTACTATCTCAACTTCATGTCCTTCTTCCATGAGCTTCCTTTCACTCCTTCATCTACCCTCCCTTCTCACGTTCATCTCTCCCTTCAAGCTCGACTCATTCTTCTCCATCTCCATAAACATGGCATTGTCGCTAACCCCACCTCCGCAAGAACCGGCTTCGACCTTAAATGTCAATGGCCTACCTCCTTAAGAGTGCTACAAGAGAGGTGTCGCTAAATCTCTCTTTTATAGTAATGTACGTATAAATGAATCATGAACCAATATTTCTCTCTCTCTCTCTCTCATATGATGCATGCACGGTATTCTTTTCATTATTTCATATAATTTCTGTCTCTTTTTCAAAGAATCACTGGCCATACATTTTGAGCAGTCCCATCTATTTTTGCAATTAGCTCCTATTATAGTTGCCGCCACTTTGACTATTAAACTCTACAAGAATATAGCTTCCACCCTCTTTTGGTGAGAGTTGTGCCATTGCTTTCCTTTTTATAAAATTGCTTCAAAGATAAAAGGTTCAGTTGTATCCCACGCAGCCTTGATCTTTAGGGATTCACATCTCGTATTAATTTTGATTAGCTTGTTGGTCATGTTCATTGTGTCAAAAGATGAGGTTTATTATTTGCGTAGGAAAAGCCTTTATTTCTTAAAATGGTTGAAAATATTACAATATAAGTAAAAAATATATTCTTATTTGTTAATAAAAAAAAGTAATAAAATAAACGCAGGTTGACCGGGGGTGGTATGTGTTAAATATTTTATTTTTTTAAATATATTATATTTAAATTCTTGAATTATATTAGGATGTTCTAAAAATTTAATATTTTATCTAAATATAAAACATTCTGAAAGTTTAGATTCAATCTTGACAGATGATTGGAGACACTATTTTGTTTGAATCACTGCTTTTGAAGTTACTGGGTTAGTTATCATAATTGTTGATTGAAAACAAATATTCTTGCTATATCCGTTTGTTTTTTGGGGCAGATTTAACATAATCCTTAAGCACCTTATAACTTATCATGAAAATTGATTTTTCGGTCAAAACTAAGCAAAAATTATAGAACGTTCAGTATCACTAAATGGCACATGGTTGATTTTCTCAATATAATATAAAAATTTGGTCAAATTCTCTAGGGTATGTAATGGGGGAGAGATAAAGAGAAAAATACACTTTCTACGCATACCCAGGACTCAAAGCTATAAAAATTTGTCGAAGTTGGCTTCATATATGGGTAAGCTTTACCGTTACAAGGTCAAAAAATATAAGCAAGCATACTTCATACAAGCAGGCTTAACAATTCAATTCATTGCACAAATAAGATTGTATCCTCCGCTACCAATGTATAAACATCCATGAACTCCAACCCGAAACCTCTTAAAACATCCATGAAGAGTGTTCTAGAAAACCTTGATGGAAACGGTTACCATTGTTGAACCAATCATTGCGGCGACACAGCGGGCACATATAACTTGTATGAAACCACTCAACAATACATTTTCTATGATAAATATGCTCACATGACATTGCTACAACATGTTCATTATCTTTAAAAGATTCTAGACAAATAACACACTGTTCTTGTTTTGTCTTCTTATCCCATTTCAGTTTCTTGAGCAGTTGATTAGCGTCTTGCTTTATTTGAGTTTTCTTTTCATAGTATTGTGTTACCAATTGTGCCACTACCTGGTCTACAGCATCGTACTGTTCGATGTCGACAGAATGGATTGTCACCGATGGGCGGTGGTTGTGGTTGCGGTTGCGATGGAGAATAAAGTAGAAGAAAAAAGCAATAAGGGTCATGAGCATTGCTAATTTCCACATCTTGAAACTATATAAAAGGCCAAGCTAAAACTGAAAGGTATGTATGTCTCTCAGGAACAGACTCCCTTTGAGGTTGATTATATAGCCCTAAAAAATTGTAATTATCTTAAATTTTAATTCATATAGATTTGAGGATAATGATAAGTTGAAATTTAAATCATATTATTTATGTATGGGATATTTATCAAAGTTTTAGCGGTTAAATAAATTATTAACGGATATCTAAATATTAAGATAAAAAAATCTTTGAGTTTTGAATCCTTCCGTTTAATTATATATTAGATATGCGGGATTATATTAGATATGCTAATAGATATTCAAACACCAAGAAAAAAAAAAGGTGTTAAAATAGAATTTTTTTTTAAAAAAAAACGTATGTTCAGTTATGTCAACTTTCCAAACTTTTCTCGTGGAATATAGGATAAAACATTATTAGAATAGTTTTAAATATTAAAAACATTTAGAATTATCTTATTAGGATTATTTGGCTAAGGATAATAGGATATTTGGCAGTTTTTGTTTAAAAGTTGGAATGGTACTGAAATTTTTTTAAGGATTAAAGTGCGCCCAGTACCCTGAAGTATTTTTCTGAGGGCACTTAGTGTCCTAAAGTTTTTTAGTGTGATTTCAACCCTAAACTAATTTATGTGGTGCAATTTTATCCAACCCTTATAGAAATTTAACTTTGACTGTTAAAATGCTAATTAGGCAAACCTTTGACTAGAAAATTTAACCAAGATGAGCTTGTTGCCATCGAGGAAACGTTGCGCCTCTCTCATGATAGCCCTATTTTGTTGCCCTATCAAGCTTAGCTCGTCGCCATGGCCATCATAAATTTTGCTCTTCTGCAAATTTTGGGAGCTCCAAGCTAAAGAAAACCTTTAATTTGATGCCATGAGAAGGTAGCAATATAATGTTGAATTGGGGTTGGATGTTTGAGTATTTAGGATATCCTTGTTTAAATTTGCGAACTATTACGATTGACCTCGTTAAGTGCAAAGCATTTGTTGTGGTTGTGGTTCCAATGCATTTGGATTGGGTTTTATAGTTTGTGCTTTGTTTTTTGATTGAGTATGTTCTATTTCCGCATCATAAGTAGGAAGGAATCAACATGAGGTGAAAGTTTTGTGGTTACAACACCTGGTGTGCAAAGAAAAATATATGTTGTTAATAGGGGCAGCAATAGTTTTTAACATGGGTAATGAACTTGTTAATGAGAACTATAGGTCATATGTTGTTTAATCATTTTAATTGTGGATTCATTGTGTTTGGGTAAGGTTTCAAATGTTTTCTATGTTTTTGGATAAATTGTTCTCCGTTTACGTAGTAAAAGTGGGAATGAATGAACATGGGATAAAAATTTTGTTGTTGGAACTGCTGGTGTATGAAATCAGAATGTATTGTTAATATATATAGTAAACTTGTTAATGATAACTATATTGTATAGGTTGACAGTGGTAATGGCTAGTGCATCTGTGAAGAATCTACAATGCTTCCTTCATATAGAGGAATGATTTGTAATTAGTGATTCCAGTGGCATGTCCCTCATCAACAATGGTGCTGCTGGTTTAATTGGCTCCCACTACTCCTTGGCCCTCAAAAAGCGCTGCAATAGAGTTGTTGGCATCGATAACTTTAACAACCACTACGATCTCTCCCTTAAGCGCGCTAGATAGACGCTTCTGTCCAAATTCCAAGCGCTAAATCTTCATTGTCAAAGGCAACATCAACAACGGGCTCTTGTTGTCGAAACTCTTTGATGCACATTGCTGGATTTGTCAACCTCCTAGAAACTACCAAAGTTGCGAATCCCCAACCCACCATTGTGTGGGCGTCTTCGAGCTCCGTCTATGGTCTCAACACCAAAAACTCGTTCTCTGAATTACATCGGACCGATCAGCTGGTAGAGAGGTGGATGAAAGCAAAAAAAAAAAAAACAAAGAAATAGCTGGATTATTCTGAGTTGAGGGAAAGGGAGAAGAAGATGAAGGCTGAATCAACTCAAGGGCAAGGAGTCTTTTTGTCATGATTTTATAATCCCAAATTTCTCTACTGTACTGACATAGGATTTTGTAAATTGGAATTACTAATTTATCCTTTTCTAGTTTTCAGAGTATTTTTCTGGAATTTTCACTTATATTTATGATACTTCGAAAATAATGAATATATATACACACGCACAAATATTGCAATTTATTTACTTTTTCCTTCCTCTCCGTCCCTTCCTTCTCCATCTTTCTTGACCGCATGCGCGCCGCTGAAGCAAAACAAATAGTCAAATGAAATACAACAATACTTGTCAAATGTCTTCACAAGGATTTCGATCATCTCCGCCCGCACCACCACCACGACCTCCGCCCACACCACCATCACTGCCACGGGGTACTTTCTTCTTGCATATTCCACAACCATAACTTCCATTGTCACCGTCAGCGTCAAGGATCCAATATTGTAACTCCTCTTCCTCCTCAAAATCCAGAGTATTTTGTCTCCTTTCCCTGTCGGAAACAATTCAAACATGGTGGCTGCGGAGTATGAAGTAGTGGATCGTGATGCCGCTCAGTAAGATAGTTTTATCATTGTTTTCCTCTCTCAATCCTCTCAAATTTTTTGCCATTTATATGTTTCTTTGTCTGTTTGTTCTTTTGTAATTAATTTAGTTTATGTTATATAGAGAACACGGTTGAGCGCTTAGGCTAATTCTACTTTGAAACAACATTCGGTGGTGAAGGACAACTCGGTGGGAAAATGTGTTTGCTGTCTTGGTAGAAGTTAGACGCAGTAGAATAAAAGAAAGAGGATTAGGACTTGACGAACCTGGTTGAATGGAATGAAGCTTTGACATTTAAGAATTTAAGGAATTTTACGTTGGAAATGATGAGTTATGGCAGGCAGATGTCTAAGTTTCTTAGCGAAGTAATGATACTTCTTGGTTTAAAGCTGAAGTTGAGAGGAAAAGGAAACAGAAGAAGTAATGTAAAAGTCTGTCTATAATTAAAAAGGTCTAAAAGTTACATATTAGGGAAATCTGTGAAGACAGCTTAGTCGAGATATGTTGACCGGTCTTTATTTGACTTTCTTGACTGGTGAGCACGACTCTGTCTCTGTTCCATAATGTAATGGTTCCATTGGATCATAGTAGAAAGTTTGGAGGATTAAACTCATAGGAATATGAAGATGGTCAGGATCGTACGTATGATAAGGACCTTGACAGCACAGGGATATTCATTAATGAAATCCAGATTCCCAAAGTTTTCCTATGTCTAAATCTTTTTGGAATATCAATGCTCTCTCTCAGCTGAAGGCTTTTGTTTGGAGTTTGGACCTTAGTACTTGATAAAACTAATGCAAATATTATGTTTAAAACATGTGGCCCTAATTAGGATATTTACATGATGTTTGCGTGATGTGTTGTTGGAGTTTCAATGTAAACCTTCATGTTTTTGCATTTTGAAGTAGCATGACAGATCGACAGTTTGACATATTCAATAAACGTTGGGTCTATCCAATTGATCTAGATAATTCTCTAGATAATACGTTCAATATTTTTGGGAGCAAGGAGAATTAAGGCAACTGGAAGAATGCTGTTTTGGCTGACCTGTGGCATTTTTGGTTGGAATAGAACTCTAGTTTAATCAAAGAAATTTTTTTAGTCACATATTTTGTCAAGCAATTTCGTTTTATTTTTTGGGTTGGGAGTGGGGGGTCTCCTTATTCATGGATTAACAGAGAATTAGAAAGATCTACGTTAATGTTAATTTAGTTTTTCACATCATGATTTGAGAGGATTCCTTTTCTTTGTTGCTGAATTGGTGAAAAATTCTTATAAAAATTAGACCAACCCCGGAGGAAAAATTGCTTCACAATGCCATAACTATGCCAAGGTTGTTCCACTCAACAGTGGAAATAGCCGAAGCCTGACATTCTTGCACATGAATCATGGGTCTGCTAGTCATTTTAGGAGTTTCTGTGCGACACATGCACCCATCGAAGGCGCAGTGGAATATGACTGCACGTGGGACCTTACCAGCCGTGTTAAATAGCAGCAGCCTCAAGCGAAGATCAAAGACACATTTCAGTGAATTAGTTGTGTTCTTGAAGCAGCTAGCTCTAGGTTTTGATCTAGCTGGTGTTCTTAACTCAAGAAGCCATCTGTTTCTTTTCTTTCTCCCTCTGAGTGATATATAGTACTACAACATGGCAGAGAAACCAATCTTCTTCTTGAGCTTTCTTCTCTTTGTTCTGTTGCAGGATCAAGGAAACTGATCAACATTCACCCTTATCCCTAGCTATTCCTTGAAAAGCCAAAAACTTCCATCCTATGTCTAACAGCATATATATATTTAAGTCAATTTACACTTGTATTTAAGTTAGTTTTCTAACTGAATTAGTTCCACGGTTTTATTCCTTGATGCTAGCTGTATTGTAACATCCTCTATATAAAGACACGTGTATGAATAAAGATCACAGAATATCTTTTTACTTTTCTCAGTTTCAAAGGGTCTCAGTTCTCTATTTGTCCCCCTTCGTTATCTTTGTTTCTTTCTCAATTTTTCTGGAGCGTTCTGCAGATTTATCAGAGGTGATTTCTGTATTATGGTATCAGAGAGATCATTGCTCTAATTGCTTCGCAACGCTGATCGTCATGGCTGATTCTTCTTCCTCATCTCAGATTTCCGATGCAGCACAGAATCCATCCAATCCATATTATATTCACCCTAACGAAAATCCTTCGTTAGTTCTCGTTTCTCCTGTTCTAAGTGGATCGAATTATCATTCTTGGTCCAGAGCGATGAAGATGGCTCTGCAATCGAAAAACAAATTTCATTTTGTCGATGGCACTATCTCTCCACCGATGATGACAGATCCGCTGTTCCCGATCTGGGAGCGTTGCAACACAATGGTCGTCGCCTGGCTCACACGATCGATGTCTGCAACGATAGCTCAGAGTATTCTGTGGATTGACAAAGCTTCAGACATTTGGGATGATCTTCGGAGTCGGTTTGCGCAGTGTGACGTCTTCCGTATCGCCGATCTACAGGATGAATTACACATGCTTAAGCAAGGAGACTCATCTGTAAGTGAATATTTCACTAGGCTTAAAATCATTTGGGATGAACTTCTCAACCTTCATCCATTGCCTGTGTGTAATTGCAATACACGCTGTTCTTGTGGAGTTTTCGAAAGAATTAGTAAATACCAACAGCAAGATTACGTTATTCGCTTTCTCAAGGGACTTAATGATCAATATTCAACTGTTAAGTCTCAAGTCATGATATTAGATCCTCTTCCCCCTATCAATCGTGTTTTCTCGTTGGTCTCACAACAAGAAAGGGAAATGGGTCTTCTTCCAACTCCACATGATGCTACGGTGCTTCTTGCTAAAACAGGACATTTTTCAAGTTCTCAAGGCAATAATCGTCCTCAGAAACAGTGTACTTACTGTGGTAAGCCAAGACACACAGTTGATACTTGTTACAAGAAACATGGCTATCCTCCTGGATTTAAGTTCCGCAACAATTCTGTGGTTAATAATGTTGCTCAAGCACTTGATAATAAAGAGAACCATGTTCCTTCTGCTATAAGTCCAAAGGATCAGGGTCCTAGTGAGAAACCTCATCTTGGTTTTACGGCTGAACAATACCAGACTCTCCTACAATTGGTTCAAAAAGGATCTTCTGCTTCTAATCATGCTATCAACAGTGTTGCATCAGGTGACAGTGTTTCTTTTTCAATTAAAGATTTCTGGATTTTAGATACTGGTGCTACTGACCATATCTGTTCTGTTTCTTCTTCCTTTATATCGCTTATTCCTATTTCTCCCATCGTCGTAAGTTTACCAAATGGCTCCACTGTTCTTGCAGATCATTCTGGTTCTGTTCAAGTCTCTGCCTCTCTTACCTTACATAATGTTTTATTCATTCCACATTTTCAATTCCACATTATTTCCATTTCCCGTCTTACTAACTCCTTTTCATGTTGTGCCATATTTCAGCACAATCTCTGCTTCCTAATGAGCCAGCCCCAATGGGAGATGATTGGTTTAGCTAAAGAACGAGAAGGACTTTATTTCCTCCCTCATCAACATTCTGCTCGTTGCTTAGTTTCTGCTGTGGATGTTCCAACTGATTCATCATGTAATTCTCCCTTTGATTTGTGGCATTTTAGGTTAGGCCATCTTTCTGATTCTGTTTTCAAGTATATTCAGCAGCTTCATCCTTATGTTGTTTCAGACAAAAATTTTGATCATTGTGATTCTTGTCATATGGCTAAGCAAAAACGCCTTCCTTTTCCTGTTAGTCAATCACATTCCAATAAAGCTTTTTCCATGTTACACATTGATCTTTGGGGTCCTTTTCATCTGACTTCTATTACTGGTCACAACTATTTTCTTACTGTTGTTGATGATTGCACTCGCTACACATGGATTTTTCTTCTTCATAATAAATTAGAAAACTAACTTAAATACAAGTGTAAATTGACTTAAATATATATATGCTGTTGGTACCTTACTTCCTGATGGTTCTTCCTATCGTTCACTCATTGGTCGTTTGATATACCTTACTAATACCAGACCGGATATTTCCTATGCCGTTCAGCAGCTTAGTCAGTTTATGGCTTCCCCTACTGACCTTCATCTTCGAGCTGCCCACAGGGTTCTTAGATATCTCAAATCTTCTCCTGGCAGAGGTGTTTTCTTTCCTTCTTCATCTGACCTGAAGCTCAAAGGTTTTAGTGACTCAGATTGGGCTGGTTGTTTGGACACACGTCGCTCTGTTACTGGTTATTGTGTTTTCCTTGGTCCCTCACTGATCTCTTGGCGTTCCAAGAAGCAAAATACTGTCTCTGCTTCTTCTTCCGAGGCAGAATACCGTGCTTTAGCCTCTCTCACATCCGAAATTCAGTGGCTTCTTTACTTGTTACGTGATCTTTTTATACCTCATCCATCTCCTGCTCTGATTTATTGCGACAATCAATCTGCCAGGCATATTGCAGCAAATCCAACCTTCCATGAGCGGACTAAGCACATCGAGATTGATTGCCATATCGTTCGTGAGAAATTACAAGCTCATATTCTTCATTTGCTACCTATTCATACCAATGATCAGCTTGCTGACATCTTTACCAAGCCTTTGGATCCCAAACCATTTACTGCTTTCATGTCCAAGCTGGGTTTACATGACTTACACTGCCCAGCTTGAGGGGGGGTAACAGCATATATATATTTAAGTCAATTTACACTTGTATTTAAGTTAGTTTTCTAACTGAATTAGTTCCACGGTTTTATTCCTTGATGCTAGCTGTATTGTAACATCCTCTATATAAAGACACGTGTATGAATAAAGATCACAGAATATCTTTTTACTTTTCTCAGTTTCAAAGGGTCTCAGTTCTCTATTTGTCCCCCTTCGTTATCTTTGTTTCTTTCTCAATTTTTCTGGAGCGTTCTGCAGATTTATCAGAGGTGATTTCTGTATTAATGTCCTTAGACCCCAAACACGTATAAGATTAATGAGGGTGATGCCTTCCGTCCTACAACTCCAGGTCATAGCCCTGCTGTGGGACATGGCGCACGACCTGGTGCAAGGGCATGAACATTTGTCTATGGTATATATTGAAGAGATATATAGTCCGACATTTTGGTATTGGAATGTGTGCGTTTTACTTTTCTGTCTAGTACTGTTGCTGATGAAATAGAGCTTTGGTTTTGATTTTTGAATGTCATTTTGGTATTTGCTTTTGGAATGTATCAAAATGAATGTCTCTTCATGATGTGTTGTGGTTTTCTTGTATTACTACTTCTGCTGTGCACTGTTGTGTTTTTGTTAATCTTTATGTAAAGCTGATGTTGTCGCAATATAATTATCCTTTTTTTTTGTGCTATATATGTATCTTTTCTGAATATTTTAATTATATATATCTCTTTCGTGACATTCTAGGGGTTCATGAACAGTTCTCCTTAAACAAAAAACAAAAAACATTGAAATTGAACTGATATCTTTGCGCTAAAACTTAATTTTTAAGAGAATGAGAATTATAACGAGTGAAGAACTGTTGATTACTTGGTTATAGAGTCTTTCAACGTATTAAGTGGAGGCTCATGGATAACAGTATAAAATCTTTGGAAAAAAACGTTTTCTGCTGATATATTATTGCATTTTGGATTATGTGTATGGTTAGCTAACTCCATAATGCTGACTGTGCTTCGTTTCAAGCTCTCTTCTTTTAATTATTTTCTCGTTTTAATTCTAACTCCATGAAAGAAATAAAATCGATAGCTTCTCAACCTGATGCATGGCAAGCCTCACAATAACACGGTAATCATAAATACTATTTCATTCATTCCATCATCTACATATAATCCAAATGGTTATTTCATGTTAAATTATTACATTGAGATTTTCTCCTTTTTTTTTCTTGGTTAATTTATTTTTATGGGGTCAATCTTTGGGTTTGTACTCCCATAACATCTTTCTTATGTGCTTTGGTGCTCAACCTCAATATGTGTGTATGTGTAATATAAAAAAAATGAAATAAACTTTTACAAATACTTACTTTTATACTAATTTTTTACCCCAAATAACGTAACTTACAAACCAGTGTCATATATTATTCTTTTTTTTTTTAAATGATACATTTGAACCAACCATCTAAATTTCGTTAAAACCTTTTATATTTATAGTTTTCGATCCTTCCTTTTGTAAATGAGAATTTCAATTTTTGAAGATTAACTCGCTTATCATCATCGTCCTCCTTCTTCTCTTTCTTGTACACCAGAAATTAATGAAATGCCAAAGTAAGCATTGTTACCTGCCCATAATGTCAATGCTAGTAATATATGGTTCATATGATCTCTTGATGTGGAATGTTGTCATTAGCAGAAATCTCTTTCAAATTCACTTTCTTCTTGTTCCTTTTGCAAAAGAGAAACCAAGTAATGACTTCCAATATGAAAGCCACACACCCCAATGAAACAATGACGCCAAAATAAGCATTCTTCCAACTACGGTAAGAGTTTGAAAGGGAGAAGCCTCTAAACATGTTGAAGATGGAGAGAACAATGACTCCATAGCCAATGACGTAGTGGAAGATGTTCCAGAAGATTCTAACCTTGTGATGTTTGTCAGGTCTAAGGAATATAGCAGCCAAGACTTGAAGAGCATGAATTGTTTTGGCTTGTTAGGCTAAGTGGAGTTATTTGACTTAGCCTATGTACCGGCAATGTCTTGGATTTTGGGTTGTGACATTAAATTGTCATTTTAACCTTAAAAAAAATGCTAGTCCTCATTGATCCTCCTTGTCGTCTACAGGGTTTTCAATCTTCCCCTCAATCTCAACTTTCAATTATTCATTAAAAAAAAAAATCTCATTCCGCACACCGTCCATACTCTTACACAGTACAGTCTCTGGAATAGCTTTGTCTTCTTGGACCTCATGAAATAGCTTGCATTAAAGACAATTGTGGAGCAAGTGATGAATGGCGAGCCTGACGTAAATGTATCATCTGCCCATTGTCTTCCTAAGATTAAGACGAGTGTCAGGGACTCAATTTCAGGGTTCTCCAAGCACCAGTTGAGAGGAAGCGTTTTCTTGGACCGCAAAATATACAGAATGAGGGTTTGTTGTTTTTGTTGTTGTTAAGATTTCAAAGTTGAGATAGAGAGCCTGTTCGGTTTGAAGGGGAGGGGATGGAAGGAGAGGGTAGATGGTTATCTTATTCACTTTGGTTAGTGGGGGAAGAGATGAGACTTTTTAATGATATCTTGTTTGAATTGAGATGGGATGGGGGAGAAATAATGATAACAATTTATTATTCTATCCTAATATATTTGGTTATATTTTTTATTTGTCTTATATAAATTAATTTACATCTTATCTAATTAATATAATAACATTTTTATTTATAATTAATATAACAATATATATTTTGTTTTAAATTAATTGTATAATAGTATAATTTTTAACTATGATAGGATTTTTTTATCGGAAAATACTTAGATCAGGTTCCTTATGTCCATTTAATCAAGCTCTCCAATCATATGTGATCATGTGTCTTATTTTTGAATTATTATCATTTAACTATAAGCTCATATAAAAAAAAAAGGATACACATCATGACTGATTGGAGAACTTGATGTAATAGATATAAGGAAATTAATATAAGTATGGTCCTTATTTATTTATAATAACATATTTTCATTTTGAATTAATTTCATAATAATACATTTTTAACATATAAACAATATATTCTTTTAAACATATATTATTTTAAATTCAATAAAAATAATATATTTTTCATTATAATAATTTTTAAAAATTATATTAACATATTTTATAATTATAATATTTTTTATTTATGAAAATGTATTTTTATTTAAAATCAATTTTATTATAATATTTTTATTTTTAAAATTTTATTTCTTAATAATATTTTTAAATATAAAAATATATTTTTTATTCAAATTTATTTAATAATAATATTTTTATTTAAATTTGGATGAGCATATATTATAATTATAATAATTTTTTATTCATAAATATATACTTTTTATGTTAAGTTATTTTTGAATAATATGTTTTTAATTATAATAATTTTGGTATAATAATATATTTTTATTTTATATTAAAATATTTCAATAATAATTTTTTATTTATCATAGTATTTTTCATCATGGCGTTATTGGAATATTATATAAATTATAAAGGTGAAGTGATCCAAAATTTTGGCTCCCTTTCAAAACCCCCCAATTTGAAGGGTAGCCAAAATAGAGGTGTTAGAGGGAGAGGATGGAAACTTTAGGGCCCGTTTAGTACAATGGAATTGATTTTGATGAAAATTGAAATGGATATGGATATGGAAATGGAAATAGATATGGAAATGGAAATGAGGTTTAAAAGTATGTTTGGTATGTCATGGAAATGAGTCCAAATTTATATGTAAAAAGACCAAAATGCCTTTATAATTAAAAAATAAAAAATCCCTCTCCTTTGTAAAAAATTGAAAATTTTAGGCTTATAATATGAAATTCTAAAGGAAAAATATAAATTTTTTTTTAAAAAAATTGGAACCCAGGCCGGACCGATTCACCGGTTTTCTTATGGAATTAAATTCCATGAGCATTTCTTTGTACCAAACATGCACAACTCATGGAATTGAATTCCAATTCCATGCCTTCAATTCCACTATACCAAACAGGGCATTAGGGTTTCCTCCCCTCCAAAATTTCAAACCAAATGAAGGGAGGGGCTCGTTTCAATATTGCCCTCCCTCCAACCAAACAAGCCCTCAGAGAAAGAGTTGCAAACTGTAGGGAAAAAGAAGGAGGATTAAGGTTTTTTCTAATGATATAGTTGACAATTTAATATGTATATAAAAATATAGAGTAAAATACTCTAACTACCCCTCCATTTTGTTTTAATTACATAGACCTCCCATCTATCTTGACAACCCATAAAGTCCTCATCTCCTTAAAAATTAAAATGTATATTACATAGACTTTCCTTATATTTTAATATTCTATTTCCGTCTCCCAAACCGTTAGTTGACCGTTAAGTTTGATTTTTGGACTTTTGTTTTACCAAAATGCCCCTCTTTAACATTAGAATTACTTAAACATAAAGACAAAAAAAAATTTATACCAACTAATTGTAATTCTAATAGATTTTTTAACTTTCTAATATATAAAAAAATTATTAATTTTGAGATTATAAAATTTATTATTTTAATTTTTCACCACATTTATTGAATTTTATTTGTTTTGTAGTTCCTTAAATGACTACAAATATATATCAAACAAACTTTTTATCAAATATGATAAACTATATAGATTTGAGAGATTGTATAAGTTGTTTAAATTTATAACTTTATATTTTTTCTACAAACATTTAAAAAACGTACTCAAATTTTTAAAAGTTTGTGATATTTACAACATGTCAATTAAAGTTTGGGATTTAATACTAAGGGTATATTAGTAAATAAATTTTATTTTTATATAAATCGTAATTAAAAAGATATTTTTAGAATTTTTTTAGAATATTATTAATGGAGTTAACAATTTGAACTTAAGTGTATATTTTCAAAAAAGGGAGAATGCCCGTGTAATTAAAGCAAAATAGAAGGGTGGTTAGAGTATTTTACTCAAAAATATATTATTAGTATAAAATTATTAGATTATATAGGGTGCCACATATGATGCCATCTAGGATGTCATGTGTCTTATATTAATATGATGTCATCTATTATTCTTAATACTCCTTTGATTATTAATATAAGACATATTTTCCTAATTTGATTAGATTAAGAAAGTTAGTTATGTTAGTTGATATAACATTTATTTTCCAAAACATCCTTGTCATCTTCCTTGATTTTTTCACTCCCCCTTCTCTTTGATGATTGTTGAGGGAGAAACAATATGGATAAATCAGGGAAAGATTGACAAATATGAAAACTATGTTTTATATTTAGCATCAACATTAACCCCCAAGTATATCTTACATTAAGGATAGGAGAAAGTGCATTTAAAATTATGTTTTGTTTTTGTTTTCCTCTCTCAATCCTCTCAAATTTTTTTGCCATTTATAGGTTTCTTTGTATGTTTGTTCTTTGTGTGCTATAATTATGTCATATAGAGAACGCGGTAAAGCGCTTAGGCTGATTCTACTCTGAAACAGTATTCGGTGGTGAAAGACAAATCAATAGTAAAATTATTTTTACTGTCTTGGCTGAGGTTGGATGCAGTAGAATAGAAGAAAGAGGATTAGGACTTGAAGAATCTAGATGAATGTAATGACGCTTTAGTAATGAAGAATTAAAGGATTCTTTCGTTGGAAATGATGAATTATGCCATGGTAGATATCCAAATTTCCTAGAGAAGTATTGCTGCTGGATTTAAAGCCGAAGTTGAGAGGAAAAGGAAATAGAAGAAGCAATGTAAAAGTCTGTTTATAAAAATGGGGAAGAAAAGAGAAAAAGTGGAAAAATTTTACTTTTCCAAAACCATGGTTTTGACTTTTGAGCTTTAAAACCATGGTTTGAGATAAAAAAGTTAATTCTCCCATATTTTTTCACTTGTTTGGCTACTCTTTCACCAAATCATAGTTTCAAACTCAAAAGTGCCTTTTTCTTTTTCACTTTGCCTAAACAGGCACTAAATCTTTTTGGAATATCAATGGTCTCTCTCAGCTGAAGGCTTTTGTTTGGAGTTTAGACCTTAATTAGTACTTGATAAAAATAATGCAAATATTATGTTTCAAACATGTGGCCCTAATTAGGATATTTACATGATGTTTGCGTGATTTGTTGTTGGAGTTCCAATGTAAACCTTCATGTTTCTGTATTTTGAAGTGGCATGACAGATAGACAATTTGACATATTCAATAAACGTTGGGTCTGTGCAATTGATCTAGATGGTTCTCTAGATAATACGTTCAATATTTTTGGGAGCAAGGAGAATTAAGGCAACCGGAAGAATGCTGTTTTGGCTGACCTGTGACATTTTTGGTTGGAATAGAACTTTGGTTTAATCAAAGAAGTTTTTTTAATCACATCTTTTGGAAAAGAATTCTGTTTTTTTTTTTTTTTTTGTGTGACTTCCCTTCGGATATTGTCAAGCAATTTCGTTTTATTTTTTGGGTTGGAAGATCTGAGTTAATGTTTGTTTATTTTTTCACATCATGATTTGAGAGGATTCCTTTTCTTTGTTGCTGAATTGGTTGTTAGCTATTTTATTTAAATATTGATCCTCTACAGCAGAACCCATAATCTTACTTTAATTTCTTTTGTTTTTTATTGAATCTTTTCTCATTACTTTTTCATTTTCTTCTTTCACGTTTCGGGGTCACCCTTCCAACATCGGTGGAAGATTCATTCATTTTCTTTTGGCTAAGTTATATAAAACTCTTCTAAATTTGGGTCAGTTGCGGATAACCTCTCTAGCATTTTAATATTTAAATTTAACACACCCAAGCTTCTATTTTTTTACCACAAACCCCTTGGTGTTTGTTTACTATTGTCTTTTTAACGAAATTTGCCACATCATATTGATACGAGGCACGTCACATACTAGATGACGTCATATGTGGCATCCTATGTAAATCTATTAATTTTATACTAATAATGTATTTTTTCATATAGGGGTTAACGGCAAGGAGAAAACTTACATCCACTTCCTTATACAAGTACATCCAGTTCCCCAATAAATAACAGCCATATTTTTTTTTTTTAAACACATCAGTATTGAATTTCATTGCTTTGAGGTCTACAACTGTTCTGGGGCACATTAGTGAATAGAGTGATGCCAATGGAAAACGCAGTGCAAAATGAAAGTAACCTTATCATAGAGATTAGATAACAATTAAAGGAAATATATTCAAATGCACTATATCCTAGACAATGGATGAGGAATCCATTAGTCTTCCAAATGCATTCAGTTTTACGTATAACTTGCGTCAAAACCTGTTGGACATGTGGTTTGGCCCCATCGAGTTTGTTGCGCTAAACACCCACAATGTGCAAGATTAAAGATCAAAATGGTTATTTCATGTCCAATTAATACATTGAGATTTTCTCTCTCTTTTTTCTTGGCTAATTTATTTTTACGGGGTCAAGCTTTGGGTTTGTACTCCCATAACATCTTTCTTTATGTCCTTTGGCGCTCAACCTCAATATGTGTGTATATGTAAAATTAAAAATAAAAAAGTAAGCATTGTTACCTGTTCCATGATGTCAATCTGCGCTGACCCATGTCCACTCTTTCATTAAAAGAATGTTCGTAGTGTTTTACGCTAAACATATTGGCATGCTTAATTTGTTATAGTAATACATTTAAATATGATCAATTTTGTCTGCAAACAAATTTGAGAAAAGAGTACATAATTGATATATCAGACTAGAGAAAATCAAGAAGCTCCAAGCATGATACTTCAAACTTGTATCATCTTAAAAATGCATTACACAAACAAAACTGATTATACAATTATAATCCAAGTGATATGTCCTAGCTTTTAATATATGGTTCATATGATCTCTTGAGGTGGAATGTTGTCATCAGCAGAAATCTCTTTCAAATTCACTGTCTTCTTGTTCCTTTTGCAAAAGAGAAACCAAGTAACGACTTCTAATATGAGAGCCACACACCCCAATGAAACAATGACGCCAAAATAAGCATTCTTCCAACTATGGTAAGAGTTTGGAAAGGAGAAGCCTCTAAACATGTTGAAGATGGAGAGGACGATAATTCCGTAGCCAATGACATAGTGGAAGATGTTCCAGAAGATTCTAGCCTTGTGATGTTTGTCAGGTCTAAGGAATATAGCAGCCAGGACTTGAACAGTTGCAGAGACAAACACAACGATTCCAATGGAGGCATGAACAAAACCTGAAGGGGACAGAGATGATAGAGATGGGCTTGACAAGAAGATGCCGAAAGCGAAGCCAACAGTGCCAGTAATATAAGCAAGAATCTGACATGCTCTATGCAAATGGAACCATGTTGATCCGGTTGCTTGCATTGTTTTTAAATAACGTCCCATTATTGCTCCCGTTGGCATCAAAATTCCCCACCCAATTCCATTCAATATTCCATGAACCTGCGTACCAAATTAAAAATCAAATCAAGTTGTTATTAATTAAAAGTTAATGATTTTAGGATATTCTAAAAATATTCATGATTTTAGCTATGTCACGTTGTTACTATCATGAATGACTTGTTTTATTGATGGCAAGGAATGAATTATTATTTGCAAGAGTTACAAGTTTAGCTTAGTCATTATCTAAAGTTGAGCCTACTTTTTTCTCTTTTTTTTTTTTTTGGCACAAGAGCCTCATTTATTTTCAGTTACATAAACAAAAAACTATTTATCTTATATGAGCCTACTCCCTTACCTCAGAGAAGATTGGAGTCATAGGGTTAAGTTTAGAGGTTGCAAACTTTCTATCACACATATCCGTTAGAACCAATATTTGGGTATTTCTGTTTGAGCCGTACGAGATGAAATTCTCATATATGCACACAATATTTTTGATAGCCTATTTATCTAAACAATATAGTCACAATATGCAATTGATGTTTTAAGTCCCTCATCAAAATGTTGCATAATAATAAAATCTTTGAATTTCATGACTACATATTGAAAATTTCACGCACATTATTAACAGCCTATTTATCTAAACAATATAATCACAATATCCGATTGATGTGTCAAGTCCTCCGAACCTTTGTATGAAAATATTACATAATCACCAAACTAATATAAATTAATTATGAAAATATATTTCATATACTATGTCATGAACGAAGAGAATAGAAAGAATATGCTTACTTTTATTATCAAAATCTTTGAGTCCTGTACAGGGATATCATGATCAGAAACTTTGCCAGTGAGAAAATCTATGCGACCAAAAGATTTGAGGTTCGCTCCAGAGAAAGCATGAGCGCGAAGACTATCATCATCAGAAACATGACCTTCTTGCCAAACATGATTTACCAGCTTTGAATTCTCAGGAAGCTGAAAACTGGCGTATAAGATCATCGTGCAGTCCTCAAAACTAGCAGAAACTCCATGAACCTCAAAGCTCAAACTCCCTTCCTCCAACGTCATGCCGTACGATGTTATCAGAGAGGTGTAAGCCGCCATAGTTCCGTCAGATTTCTGGAAAGCAATAAACGCCTGAGAGCCCATCATGCCTGTGGATGTAGGGTTAATAGCCCAAGCGATCCAGCTTGAATGGTCAGCGTTGTTCTTCTTGAAAGCGACATCGATGGAGTTCGAGGAAGAGTGGTAGGTCCAATGAAGAGAAGAATCAAGAACAGGTAGGTCTTTACAGGCTAAAAAAGTTGTAGTATTAGGAAACTTGTATGATTCACAAGCTTGTGGTTGTGGTTGGGGTTGTGAGGTTACAGGGATGGTGAAGATGATTATTGGTGTAAAGAAGAGGGCCAAAAACAGGGAAAGCTTGCGAAAGGAAGCCATGAAAAGAGAGATAGTAGGGAAGAAGTAATAATGGGAGAGAAATGGTGAGTCTAACTCTAGGGCAAGTAGGGTTCTAGGTATGATTTCTCGTTCATTGCTAACTAGGTAGTAATTTATAGAGGGTGATTTACCAAGAAAAGAAGTTGAGAATCTTAATGCAAATAGGATAATATTCCATAAATCGGATGTAATGAGAGATAAGGTAAGAATTGATTTGGCACAGTTTAAATTTAGATATGAAAGTATAATAAGTTTTTCATTATGTTTAATTTTTAATTTTGATTGAAACTTTTTCCGAACATTTAGATTAAAACTCATGCGGTTGAGCGATAACCGATTTTTGTTTTCGCAAAAATATTTAAATAATATCTTTTTATGACGGTTGAATAATATATTTTAGTTTGTAATCTTACTAATGAAAACGAATTTTCAGTTGAAAAGAAAGTTTTATGAATGAATCTCATCCCTGGATTAGTTAATTTATAGAGAGCGGTTTGATTTAATTAATCTCTTTTTCTTTTTGTATGTAAATTCTGGATATATAAGATTTTCACCCAAATTTATAATTTTTTTTTTAAAAATAGCTGACTACTAATTGATATTTGGTAAATAAAAGAGTATTAACTGATAATTTCGTGTTCGGCAAAAATGGATAATTCTGTCATTGTAATAGTTGTCTGCATAGTTTTTGATATCTTGATACAAATTGACAAAAAAAAAAAAAACTAATTGCAGTTGACTTTTAAATATCAATCCTTTTATATAATTTAATCTTGATAGACAGCCGTTAAATCATCTCGTTGAATCTTTTTTCGAAAAATATTCCTTTTTAAAATTAATATCTTCTAATGTTTCAAAAGCACTAATTCATATATTCTAATAATCTTTTTTTACCTGAATATTCTAATAATCTTTTCTTACCTGAATATTCTAATAATCTTTTCAAACCCGCGTGTTGCCAAAACCTTTCTTGAACGACGCATACAGACATGAGAGGACCGATGTTTTTCTTTTTTTGTTTTTAAATTTTTTTGCCAATGACAGAAATACTTCCTTACAAGGTATTCAAATAACTAAAATACCTTACAAGGTTCTGAAAGCATTTCAAGAGAAACGGCAAACTAGTAAAGAACAAAAGAAAATTATAAAAAAAAAAAGTATCATTAGTGATGTTATTCTTCTCTTCTAACTTTTAAATAATAAAATTAAATGAAAAAAATAAGACACGTGGTCATGCATGATTGGAGAACTTAATGTGATGAATATAAGAAAATTGATATAAGTATGGTCCTTATTTATTTATAATAAATTATTTTTATTTAAATTAATTTCATAATAATATATTTTTAATATATAATCAGTACAGTTTTTAAACATATATTATTTTAAATTTTACAAAAATAATATATTTTTCATTATAATATTATTTTTAAAAATATATATTAACATATTTTATAATTATAATATTTTTTATTTATGAAAGTCTATTTTTTATTTATGAAAATTTATTTTTTATTTAAATAAATTTCATAATAATATTTTTTATTTGTTAAAATATAATTTTTTAAAATTTTATTTCATCAATGATGGCGTCATCAACATCAATGATTAGGTAGGTCATTGGTGGCAACAACGTTGATGAGTGGGGTGGTTGATGACAGTCTTGTGTCTATCATTGTTCATGAAAGTGAAAAGGCCATAAGCTTGAAGAAGGAGGGGTAAAAGTGAATTGTGGGTCAAGAATTGAAAATCTTATATTTTTAAGGGGAGATGAACTGCACATAAGGGAAAATGGATTACACATAAGAAAAGATAGATTGCACAAAGGGAAGATAGTTTACCCATAAAAAGATGAATTGTGTAAAACCCCTCTTTAATAAACGTATACGTATAAGTTATTACTTAATTCACTTATATATATTAATATGATACCAATACCGATACTATCATCTTGGTTGTACATTCTGATACCTCCGCTCTATGATAATTTTGATATCATGTTCAGGTACTGATACCCTTATTTTATGTACTGATCTTACCTTTATGTGGACCGATATTGCATTGCAAAATATGTAAGTATTCTGATAAAATAACTAAGGGTTCTGATACACCCTTATACATACTATCCTTACTATTTACGTCTAGAAGCATTCATATACAAACATACTTGCAAGATAATTTAAGGCTATTAAAATATCATACATAAATCACATTACCACAGCACTTGGTCACAAATTTGGGTGCATATATGTAGCTGCTTCGGGCATCCACCCGACATGGTCCGCATGCTCAAGACATAACACACTTGATAGTAAAACACATATAGAGCATTACATAGTATATGAAAGAAAGAGGTACTACCTGAACGCCTTTCCAACAACTTGTCTTTGGTTACCTATCTCTTGGTTGGCCTGGGAAAAAATCGAATCCTATAAGTTAGAATTCATGAACGAACGTGTTATTACTTAAGTCAAATTCCTATCCTGTAATATTAGTTATCTTTTAAGACTCTCACATTATGTCAATTATTAGGTAAAAAAAATGGGGTATACACTAGTTTCTAGTTCATGTCTCTACCCCTTGGGATCAAACTTATCACAATTTGTCTTAGATATGACAAATATGTAGGTTACCCCAATCTAGCAGATTTGTCACTCAACTTTGGAAATTCATAACGTAACCTGAAAATTTCCAAATGAGGTGGTTTCAACTCCTATAGAAATCTCTGTAAGTAGGAAAAATACCACCAAATGCTAATTACAAGGGTAAAGGCTCAAGAATCCTCTACCAACCTTAGTGCCATAGAATGCATTCCAGTGTTTGTGCTTCAATTTCAACATATCATATCTTCTATCTACCAAGCCAAATTGTGCATTCTGCATATCATTTTAAAGCTTAGGATGCCTACTAAAACTCTGTAAAATATCACAATTATTGGATAAGATTTGGCCACTCAAAAAACAACCTATGAGTGACCTAACTCAAACCTGGCAGATTTGAACTTTAACACTTAAAGTTCCATAATTAGGGTTTTCTAACCAATCATCCAAAGATCATATCCAGGAGCAATTCCTACATAATTGTGCCAATAGAACCCATTTTCAACCTCAATTTTACCAAAATTTAGCTCTAACCCTATGAACCAAGGCTGGCTGAAATTGAACCCTAATCTGTATAAGATGTGTTCTTGCAATTTCAACTTCAAGACATGTTATCTATCATCATAAAACCTTGTCTAACATCATATTTATCATCATATGGCCATTAAAGCTCTAAATTACTCCCTTGGCTAAAACCCTAGAGGAACTATAACTCCATAAATACTCATCAAGACACTATACTCAGATCGAAGTTTACTCCTACGATTACCTCTATTTGATTCTAAGATCGCCGGTTTTTGATTCCGGCAGTACTTCCACCAACAAGATGACACCAAACACCTCTGAGTAAAAATCTAGAATTGTAGAAACATAGCTCTTGATGAGTAGAAGAAGATTTGTCAAGACTCTATTGGCTGAAAATGCGATCTCGGGCTTGAAATGGGCAAGAACTCTCAAGAACACCTTAGGTTTTCTCCAACTCCTCGCCACTTTCTTTTTCTCTTGAATTTTCTCTAATTTTCCTTTGATTTAGGGTGCTACACAAAATTAATAGAGCTTGGGAGGGTGCTGGCTTGACCTAATGACATGTGTCAAGTGTTCAGAAATCCAGGGTGCCCGACGTTCTTTTTAGAAATTACAGGGTACCTAATGCTTCGGTATGCCAAATGCTCTTTCTTGAAATTGCAGGGTACCTAGCATACCTCCTTAAAATCCACCCCCCTTCCCCTCTCTCATGCTTGGCCGACCTCATTAGTCAAGGGAGAGGAAGTCTGATGAATTCATCTGGCTTCTAGTGCAGTATTCAGGAAAATCAGGTATGTAGCAGGACCGAAACTGGTGAATTGTACTGTCTATTCAACATATGTCTGATATACAACTATAGATGTCATTGTATGATTGGTTACCAAGGGAAGAAGTTAAAAGTTACTTTAATAAAGCTAATTTTTTATACGGAGTCACTCAATTTTGCGACTCGTGTCATTCTTCTACCTGAATGGTGCCATGTGCTCCCTGTGTCTCATGATTTCGCCACATACATGCCTAGGTGTCCTAGACAACTGAAACCAAGCCGGTGTCTCTTTAAAAATGCAGGGTATGTACATGCACCTGCACTGATTTTGCCATGTGTGCACCTACACCGGCAAATTTTGTTCAACTAATTAGTCATATATGACTATGTTTTCAAGAATGCACCACATATGTGCCTGTGTGGCATAAGATTGAGCCACACACCTCAAAAACTGCCACATGTGAGCCTGTGTGTCTTATGGCACACCAAGTGTACAGAGACACCAATAACTTTCATCCGACTACTGATACACAAGGCAAGTTCTCATTGCGCCACCTTAAAAACTACTTTATGAATGTGGAACCCAGATAGCACCACATATGCCTTTGGGTGCCACCAAATGGCGCCAAATATGCCTAAGTGCCCATATGCCGGTATCTTATATCTGACTACTTATACATACTTAGCCTCAGGAATCAGGACACTCGGTCTCAACTTAGAGGCTGAATCATATAGTCCCATGAAACTCATTCTATCTTTGGGACTCTTACCAAACTGGGCTTAATAGTCTTCTTGACTCAGATTTATTTTCAAGTTTCTAGACCCAAAATTTAGAATATTACAATTGCATATAGGATAGATCGTTTGCATATAGGGAAAGGTAGTTTACACAAAATGTAATTGCACATCAAATATTAATTTTGCACATATGGACGATGTGTTGCACATAAGGAAGATGTGATGCACTTAAGAAGATGGATTGCATAAAAGAAATATTGTTTGCACATAATGGAAGGTCGTTTGCATTAAAAGAAGATTGTTTGCATTAAAAGAAGATTAGTTGCACATAACATAATTTGCACATCAAACTAATTTTGCAACACAAGGGAATATGAATTGCTCATAAGAAAGATGAATTGCACATAAAAGAAGATAGATTGCACATAAAGGAAAGATATATTGTACAAAAGGAATGTTTTCATTAAGGGTAATTTTGGCTTTCTACCATCACAATTATTTACACTCAAGGACCCCAAACCTTTACAAGACTTTAGGTCCCAATTAACAAATAATTTTCAAACAAGGATTGCCAATTAACAAATAAATTTTCAAATAGAGATTTATGGACATTTTTTCCAAAAAATTATTAAATGCTGAGATTATAAAATTTATTGTTTTAATTTTTCACCATATTTGTTGAATTTTATTTTTTTTTAATTTCTTTAATGACTAAAAATATATATCAAACACATTTTTTCTATTAAATATGATATACTATATAGGTTTGAGAGATTGTACAAGTCATTGTAATTTATAGTTTTATATTTTTTTCTACAAATATTTAAAAAAAACGTACTTGAATTTTTAAAAGTTTGTGATATTTACAACTTATCAATTAAAATTTTCAATTTAGTACTAAGGGTATATTAGTAAATATATTTTATTTTAATATAAATTTTAAATAAAAATATATTTTTAGAATCTTTTTAGAATTTTCTTAACAAAGTTAACAGTTTGAACTTAAGTCTATGTTTTCAAAATAGAGGGAATGTCTGTGTAATTAAGGCAAAACAAAAGGGTGGTTAGAGTATTTTACTCAAAAATATATTATTAGTATAAAATTATTAGATTATATAGGGTGCCACATATGATGCCATCTAGGATGTCATGTATCTTATATTAATATGATGTAGCAAATTCCATTAAAAGGTAACAGTGAATTAACGACAAGAGGTTCATGGTAAAAATGTAGAAGCTTAGGGGATTAAATTTAAACATTGATGAGGAGGTTATCCATAACTGACCCAAAATTAAGAGAGTTTTATATAATCTAGCATTTTTTTTAAGTATTAATGGAATTGAAAGGGTCTCCCTACAGCGTATAACATCTTTCTCATGTGCTTTCGTGCTTAGCCTCAATTCATGCACATATGATATAAGAAAAATGGAATAAACATTTACAAATACTAACCAATATAATAAATTTTCACGAACAAACCAGTGTCATGTATTATTCTTATTTTGATTAGATTAAGAAAGTTAGTTAAGTTAGTTTATATGACATTTATTTTTCAAAACACCCTAGTCATGTTTCTTGATTTTTTCACTCCACCTCCTCTTTGATTATTATTAAGGGAGCAACAATATGAATAAATCAGAGAAAGATTGTCAAATATTAAAACTATATTTTATATTTAGCATCAATGTTAACCCCTAAGTATATCTTATATTAAGGATAGGAGAGAGTGCATTTAAAATTATGTTTTATTTTTGTTTTCCTCTCTCAATCCTGCCAAATTTTTTGTCATTTATAGGTTTCTTTGTCTGTTTGTTCTATGCGCTAAAATTATGTTACATAGAGAACGCGGTAAAGCACTTAGGCTAATTCTACTCTGAAACAATATTCGGTGGTGAAAGACAACTCAATAGTAAAATTAGATTAATTAAAATATCCTGAGTGTGGCCCGTTAGTCAGATCTAGGCCCAACTACAGGATTAGGGTAAATAGAATTGGCTATTTGATTTATTTCTGATGGTGAGATAAACGAATTAAGGAATATAGCCGTCTAAACTGAGCGTACGAGTGAAAACCCTAGCAGTTCTTTGAGGTTCCCTGACTGGCGACGGCTCTCACACCAGTTGCCATCATTGTGCCTTACGGTCAGTCAGAAGAGTTACCTGTCAATTCTTTCTTCTGACTCTTTCTATTTTGCAGTCTCATTTTCCCAGTGTTCGTGATCTCGTTCCGTTCGGAGAAAAGCTATGGCGAGAGGTATTTATGAAGTCTTCCGCTGTAATTTGTAGAATATGTTGTGCTATGTTTATTGAGATGTAATTGGTAATTAGCATGATGTATTCCAACATGTGGTATCAGAGCCAGGTTATCTGATTCTCTGCCTCTTTTCTTTGATCAGGGACGATTTATCTATGGAATATAATGAGTTTACCGTAATAGCTTTTATACGGGTTCCATATTTTAAATCGGAGATCACACTTGTTAATATTGCCTTCATTTCGTTGTCGAGGGATCCGATTCTGGTTTTTGTTCATTTTCGATGTATATGGCATTTTATTCATTGAAAATATCTGATCTGTGATTCTGTTATTTTTTTTTATGATCATCGGTTCTCATTCTGAATCTTGTGTTTAATTGCTGTATTATGAGATATATATTATTCCAATGAGCATCGCTATTGAATCCGTCGAACTGAGAGCATCGGACCTGCGTTTTACTATTTGCGAATCTGAGCATAATTTTCTGTAAATTTGTGATTCTGTATGGTTGTTAGATCATCACTGTTATTGTTTCGATGTGCATCGCTATGTCTCACCGTCAGACCTGTTTTTTGGATTTTGGGTTTTCAAATCTGAGAATTTTGTTTCAAAATCTTGCTTTTAATCGCTGTTTTATGGGATGGATTGTGTTTTGAATGCATTTTCTATGAAAACCGCCGTGAAAAGGACGCCGTTCTGAGCCTCCGATCGCCGGGAAAGAACCGCCTGAAATCGCGGGTCACGGCGGCCCAACCGGGTCGAAATCGGGCGGCGGGTTGGGTAGGGTTGCAGGGAAACGGGTGGGGGAGACGAACGAAACGACGCCATTTTGACTTGCACAAAACGTCGTCGTTTCGTGTCTTTCGGAAGATCCTCCCTCCACGCGCGAAACGACGTCGTCTCGGCCCTTAGTGAAACGGCGCATTTCACTCTTCTGGACCGAAGGGCTGAGGCGTTTTTGGGCTGTGTATTGCACTACTGGGCCGACGCATTTTTGGGCTTTTTGATTTTTTTTTCTTCACTGATGCGGGATTGGGCTGAAGTGTCTGGGCTTTAAATTTTTTTTTAAGGCATAATGATAACTGGGCCGAACAAAAAAAAAATTTTCCTTTTAATTGCACAGTGGCGTTTTGGGCCCTATAACGTTTTTGTTGCTTCTGGACCATTAATTTAAAGATAACTAGGAACAAATTATTGGGCTTATGCGTTTTTGTTCTTCTGGGCTATGGTTTTTGAAATTCCAGAAAACATTTTGGGCTTTTCTTAAACCATTTCTTCACTGTTTAATTAAATTCTTTTCTGTTTTATGTATTTTTCTGATTAATGACTTTAAATTGTTTAAATTAGTGACAGTAGTTAATTTTGGCATTTTCACATACTGAAAAATTTGTAAAATTGTTTTCATAGTTAATTAATTGTCTAATATTTTGAAAATGGCTTTAGACAATTATTTAACAGTTCAAAAAATTTTGCAAAAAATTGAAATTTGAGTTGAAAGGTGCCAAAATTAATTATTTAAACAATTTTGAATACATAAAACAGTGGGAGGGATTTAATTAATTATTTATTGTATTTATTAAATTGATTAATCTCTCCATTATGATGTGCATATTTTGTTTTAAATGTGCTTATATGATATTTGTGACTAGCATGCTACTTTTTCAAGGAATGGCCACAACATCCTTTAGTTTTGCATGCAACTTGATCACATATGGAACTTATAAAATATCTAATTGTAATTAAATATAGAATTGTAATTGTTCTTTACCCACAGGTAGACGGTTATGATTATATATTTAATTAGGGTGGGATAGTTTGGTCTTATATTTTCTAAGTTGCCCACAGGTATTAGGAAATGTAAATTATACACTCTAGGCCCACCAATTTGAGATAAATGCATGCAATGCTAGGTTCTTTGCCCACAGGTAGAATTTAGTGATACGCATTTATATATATTGCATGTTTCCATTAGTGCATAACATGCATACAAAAGGCACAGAATTCGTGATTGTCTCAAATATTTGTCTTGTGAGCTAATTTAAGTTTTTAAATTGCAGTACCTACTACTTTCCCTAATCTTTTTGCTGACACTACTGGCAAAATTGTGCTGGATGGTACTAATTACCCTGAATGGAGAGAGGACATAACTTTGCAGATTGATATGCTGCACATGCATTTTGTTATAGAGAAACCTAGACCTCCCAAACCAACTGACAGGTCAACTAAGGATGAAATTGACTATCAGGAGCGCTGGGAGCACTACAATCGCATGTGCATGTCATATATTAAGACCAGGATCCATAGAAGCATCATTAGGGGAGCAATTCCCAAATGTGAAACTGCTAAGGAGTTTCTGGAAGCTGTGGACAAATAGTTTAAGCCAACTGACAAACAAATGGGTGGTTCCATAATGTCAGAGCTGTGTGCCATGAAGCTGACAGGTACTAATGGAGTCAGACAACATATCATGAAGATAAGAGACTTGTCCTCTCAGCTGAGGGCCTTTGACATGGAACCAACAGAGCAGTTTCTAGTGCATCTGGTACTAAACTCCCTTCCTTCTCATTATGAGGCCTTTAAGGTCTCCTATAACACACATAGGGAAAAATGGACAATTGATGAACTGCTGTCCATGTGTGTTCAGGAGGAAACTTGGCTTCAAATGAGTAGTAGGGAGGCACCTAGGGCAGCTCATTTGGCTGAAAGTTCCAACAGGAATGGTGCCAGGGGCAACAAGGACAAGCAGAAAAAGAAGAAAAAGATTCCTGCTGTGCCATCCATTAAGAAAGCTAAAGCTATTTGCTTCTTCTGCAAGAAGAAAGGGCACATGAAGGATGAGTGCCTGAAGAGGAAGGCATGGTTGGAGCGTAAAGGTATGTATATTTCAAGTTTAGCTTTAGAAGCTCATCATATTGGCACTAGTAATGATACTTGGTGGATCGATACGGGTTCAATAATCCATATTTCTACTACCATGCAGGGGTTTCTAACCACCAGGCCTCCACTTCCCAATGAAGCACGAGTCCTTTCAGGAAGTGGGAAAGGAGATCCGGTCTAGTTATATGAGAAACTTGATTTCTATGTCAAAACTCATTCCTTTGAATTATGGTATTTATTTGCAAAAGGACTTGATGTATTTTAGTAAGGACTATTTTCCAATTGCAAGGGTTGTTATGATTGATGATTTGTTTAAAATAATTCCTGAACCGCTTGAAGTTTTTTCTGTTACGCATGGTATTAGACAAAGTATCATTGATGAGAATTCTATTAGCTTGTGGCATAGGAGATTAGGACATATCTCTGTTGACAGGATCAAAAGGTTAACTAAAGATGGAATCCTTCCATCTTTAGACCATTCAGAATTTGATACTTGTGTGGACTGCATAAGGGGAAAGTAGACCAATAAGTCACAAAAGGGAGCTAAAAGAAGTTCTGATTTACTTGAAATTAAACATACTGATATTTGTTGTCCTGACTTATCCGCAAACAGTCAAAAGTACTTTATCACTTTTATTGACGATTACTCACGATATACTTATGTCTACTTGCTTGATAATAAAAGCAAGGCACTAGATGCCTTTAAGGAATATAAAGCTGAAGTAGAAAAACAAGTTGGGAAACCAATAAAGATCGTGAGATCCGATAGAGGTGGTGAGTATTACGGTAGGTACACTAGTGAAGGACAAGCGCCAGGTCCCTTTGTTGATTTTCTTCGGGAGCATGGTATAGTTGCTCAATATACCATGCCTGGCTCACCAGACATGAATGGTGTAGCAGAAAGAAGAAATAGGACCTTGATAAACATGGTTAGGAGCATGATGAATGGCTCTAAACTACCAACATCCTTGTGGAAGGAGGCACTTAAGACAGCTGTGTACTTATGAAACAGGGTTCCAATAAAGGCAGTGCCAAAAACACCCTTTGAAATCTGGAAAGGATGGAAACCCAGCTTAAGACACCTTAGGGTATGGGACTGTCCTGCGGAAGTAAGAGAGTACAATCCACAAGAGAAGAAACTAGATCCTAAAACCATTAGAGCTTACTTTGTAGGCTATCCATGTATGACTAAGGGTTATAGGTTCTATTGTCCTTCACCTTCTGCACGTTTTATAGAATCTAGGAATGTTGTTTTTCTTGAGAATGACATGATTAGTGGGAGTGATCAAACAAACAATGATCATATGGAATTGACCCCTGATTTACGTCGTGAAGGTTTTGTTCAGATTTATCCACCTCCTACACATAGGGAACCAAGACAAGTTGTGGTGGAGGATATCCCGAATGAACAATCTGAACCAACCCAAGAGGTTGAATTAAGAAGATCAACTAGAGAAAGAAGGCCAGCATTGCCTAGTGACTACGTGGTGTACTCTGTTCAGACTGATTGTGATATTAGCATTGAAGATGATCCATTAACATTTACTCAGGCTGTTAAGGGTGAGAACTCTAAGTTGTGGCATGATGCTATGACTGAAGAAATGAACTCCATGGCAAACAATAATGTATGGGATCTTGTGGAGTTACCAAGTGGGTCTAAAGGCATTGGCTGTAAATGGGTTTACAAAACCAAAAGAGACTCACAAGGTAACATTGATCGATACAAGGCTAGGTTGGTTGCCAAGGGTTTCACACAAGTGGAAGGTGTTGACTACAGGAAAACCTTTTCTCCTGTATCAACGAAAGACTCTTTCTGCATAATCATGGCATTAGTTGCACATTTTGATCTAGAGTTGCACCAAATGGATGTTAAGACTGCATTCCTCAATGGGGTTCTTGAGGAAGAAGTCTACATGAAACAACCTGAGGGATTTATTGCAAAGGATAAGGAACATATGGTATGCAAGTTGAAGAAATCGATCTATGGCTTGAAGCAAGCCTCACGACAGTGGTACTTGAAGTTCCATGAGGTAATCACATCATTTGGATTCAATGAGAACATCATGGATGAATGCATATACCACAAGGTTAGTGGGAGCAAGATCATTTTTCTGGTTTTATATGTCGATGACATACTACTTGCAACCAGCGATCTAGGACTATTACGTGAGGTGAAACAGTTTTTGTGCAAGAACTTTGATATGAAGGATATGGGTGAGGCATCTTATGTCATTGGCATCAAGATCCACAGGGATAGAGCTCAAGGCATTTTAGGCTTGTCTCAACAAACCTATATCAACAAAGTTCTTGAACGATTCAGGATGCAAAACTGTTCAGCTAACGTAACTCCTCTTGAGAAAGGGGACAAGTTTAGTCTAGGTCAATGTCCTCAAAATGAGCTCCAAAGAAAGCAAATGGAAAGGATCCCATATGCATCAGCAGTGGGAAGCTTGATGTATGCACAGGTTTGCACAAGACCTGATATAGCTTTCACTGTTGGCATGTTGGGAAGGTACCAAAGCGATCCAGGGGAAGCACATTGGCCAGCTGTAAAGAAAGTGTTTAGATACCTACACGGTACTAAGCACTATATGCTCACATACAGAAGAACAGATGACTTGGAAGCGGTTGGTTACTCAGACTCTGACCTAGGAGGATGTTTAGACACAAATAAGTCTACTACTGGTTACATCTTCCTACTAGCAGATGGAGCTATATCATGGAAAAGTACAAAACAAACACTTACAGCTCCCTCTACTTGTGATGCTGAGTACATAGCGTGTTTTGAGGCAAGTTCACAAGCGATCTGGATAAGGAATTTCATTGCTGGTCTTAAGATTGTGGACTCAATCTCTAGGCCAATCAGGATGTACTGTGATAACACAGCCGCAGTAGCCATTGCAAATAACAAAAGGAGTGAAAGTCGAAGCCAGTGGGTCGAACTGAAATTCCTAAGTTTAAAAGAGAGAATTGCAGATGGTGAAATTTCGGTTGATCATATCAATACAAAGGACATGCTAGCTGATCCTTTGACTAAGGGAATGAAACCGAATGCTTTTGTGTTACACGTCCCTCAAATGGGGGTTAAGCCTTCATTCATATAGAAGAGGTATGCAATGAGATTGACCTTCTGGTTTATTATCTCTATCATTATCTGTATACATTGCGTTGATAAGACTAATAAACACTAAGTTTGGAACCGAATAAATATTTGGCGTTTATTCATAAGGTTATACCCATTAAGTAAGGGAGTTGCATGTAATGCATGGAAGGTAATACTTAGCCTAGAGGACTTATTGCCATGATTCTTGCAGCATAGCCTTAGTTTAATCTGGAAAGGGAGACTGACATTCAGATACGGGCCAAGTGGGAGAATGTGAGATATTTTAATTATTAATATAATATATTTATTAGTTATTAATTAGGTTAATTAAAATATCCTGAGTGTGGCCCGTTAGTCAGATCTAGGCCCAACTACAGGATTAGGGTAAACAGAATTGGCTATTTGATTTATTTCTGATGGTGAGATAAACGAATTAAGGAATATAGCCGTCTAAACTGAGCGTACGAGTGAAAACCCTAGCAGCTCTTTGAGGTTCCCTGACTGGCGACGGCTCTCACACCAGTTGCCATCACTGTGCCTTACGGTCAGTCAGAAGAGTTACCTGTCAATTCTTTCTTCTGACTCTTTCTATTTTGCAGTCTCATTTTCCCAGTGTTCGTGATCTCGTTCCGTTCGGAGAAAAGCTATGGCAAGAGGTATTTATGAAGTCTTCCGCTGTAATTTGTAGAATATGTTGTGCTATGTTTATTGAGATGTAATTGGTAATTAGCATGATGTATTCCAACAGAGATATGTTGACTGGTCTTTGTTTGACTTTCTTGACTGGTGAGAACGACTCTGTCTCTGTTCCGTAATGTAATGGTTCCATTGGATCATAGTAGAAAGTTTGGAGGATTAAACTCAGGAATATGAAGATGGTCAGGATCGTACGTATGATAAGGACCTTGACAGCACAAGGATATTCATTAATGACAACCCAGAGAGATATTGGTGGCCATCATAAAATGCAAAAGAAATAAAAAGGTTAGTCAGTAATTTTCGTGATCCATTTTCTAGTACCTTTTTACTATCTTGCATTGCTTTGGATTCCTATACAGGATTGTGCAGGATCTCTTGTGACACATAAGTCAGTCAGGAAGTTTTCTGGGAAATATGGGCAGGACGTGGTCATGGGTGTGATAGAGACTTGAGTTGTTTGATGCCCACTGCTCTCTCCATTTTTATATTTTGCCAAATAGGAGGAATTGGAGTTTGCGTACTCTGGATTATATACTTTCAATTTCGTCATTTCCGATTTGAAATCCAGATTCCCAAAGTTTTCCTATGTCTAAATCTTTTTGGAATATCAATGCTCTCTCTCAGCTGAAGGCTTTTGTTTGGAGTTTGGACCTTAGTACTTGATAAAACTAATGCAAATATTATGTTTAAAACATGTGGCTCTAATTAGGATATTTACATGATGTTTGCGTGATGTGTTGTTGGAGTTCCAATGTAAACTTTCATGTTTCTGCATTTTGAAATGGCATGACAGATCTAGAATGGACAGTTTGACATATTCAATAAGCGTTGGGTCTGTCCAATTGATCTAGATAGTTCTCTAGATAATACATTCAATATTTTGGGGAGCAAGGAGAATTAAGGCAACTGGAAGAATGCTTTTTTGGCTGACCTGTGGCATTTTTGGTTGGAATAGAACTCTAGTTTAATCAAAGAAATTTTTTTAATCACATCTTTTGGAAAAGAATTCTGTTTTTTTTCTTTGTCACTTGCCTTCAATTTTGTCAAGCAATTTCGTTTGATTTTTTGGGTTGGGAGTGGGGGGTCTCCTTATTCATGGATTAACAGAGAATTAGAAAGATCTACGTTAATGTAAATTTAGTTTTTCACATCATGATTTGAGAGGATTCCTTTTCTTTGTTGCTGAAATGGTGAAAAATTCGTATAAAAATTAGACCAATCCCGGAGGAAAAATTTCTTCACATTGCCATGACTATGCCAAGGTTGTTCCACTCAACAGTGGAAATAGCCGAAGCCTGACATACTTGCACATGAATCATGGGTCTGCTAGTCATTTTAGGAGTTTCTGTGCGACGCATGCACCCATCGAAGGCGCAGTGGAATATGACTGCACGTGAGACCTTAACAGCCGTGTTAAATAGCAGCAGCCTCAAGCGAAGATCAAAGACACATATCAGTGAATTAGTTGTGTTCTTGAAGCAGCTAGCTCTGGGTTTTGATCTAGCTGGTGTTTTTAACTCAAGAAGCCATCTGTTTCTTTTCTTTCTCCCTCTGAGTGATATATAGTACTACAAAATGGCCGAGAAACCAATCTTCTTCTTGAGCTTTCTTCTCTTTGTTCTGTTGCAGGATCAAGGAAACTGATCAACATTCACCCTTATCCCTAGCTATTCCTTGAAAAGCCAAAAACTTCCATCCTATGTCCTTAGACCCCAAACACGTATAAGATTAATGAGGGTGATGCCTTTCGTCCTACAACTCCAGGTCATAGCCCTGCTGTGGGACATGGCGCACGACCTGGTGCAAGGGCATGAACATTTGTCTATGGTATATATTGAAGAGATATATAGTCCGACATTTTGGTATTGGAATGTGTGCGTTTTACTATTCTGTCTAGTACTGTTGCTGATGAAATAGAGCTTTGGTTTTGATTTTTGAATGTCATTTTGGTATTTGCTTTTGGAATGTATCAAAATGAATGTCTCTTCATGATGTGTTGTGGTTTTCTTGTATTACTACTTCTGCTGTGCACTGTTGTGTTTTTGTTAATCTTTATGTAAAGCTGATGTTGTCGCAATATAATTATCTTTTTTTTTTTGTGCTATATATGTATCTTTTCTGAATATTTTAATTATATATATCTCTTTCGTGACATTCTAGGGGTTCATGAACAGTTCTCCTTAAAAAAAAAACAAAAAACATTGAAATTGAACTGATATCTTTGCGCTAAAACTTAATTTTTTAAGAGAATGAGAATTATAACGAGTGAAGAACTGTTGATTACTTGGTTATAGAGTCTTTCAACGTATTAAGTGGAGGCTCATGGATAACAGTATTAAAATCTTTGGAAAAAAACGTTTTCTGCTGATATATTATTGCATTTTGGATTATGTGTATGGTTAGCTAACTCCATAATGCTGACTGTGCTTCGTTTCAAGCTCTCTTCTTTTAATTATTTTCTCGTTTTAATTCTAACTCCATGAAAGAAATAAAATCGATAGCTTCTCAACCTGATGCATGGCAAGCCTCACAATAACACGGTAATCATAAATACTATTTCATTCATTCCATCGTCTACATATAATCCAAATGGTTATTTCATGTTAAATTATTACATTGAGATTTTCTCCTTTTTTTTTCTTGGTTAATTTATTTTTATGGGGTCAATCTTTGGGTTTGTATTCCCATAACATCTTTCTTATGTATGTGCTTTGGTGCTCAACCTCAATATGTGTGTATGTGTAATATAAAAAAAATGAAATAAACTTTTACAAATACTTACTTTTATACTAATTTTTTACCCCAAATAACGTAACTTACAAACCAGTGTCATATATTATTCTTTTTTTTTTTAAATGATACATTTGAACTAACCATCTAAATTTCGTTAAAACCTTTTATATTTATAGTTTTCGATCCTTCCTTTTGTAAATGAGAATTTCAATTTTTGAAGATTAACTCGCTTATCATCATCGTCCTCCTCCTTCTCTTTCTTGTACACCAGAAATTAATGAAATGCCAAAGTAAGCATTGTTACCTGCCCATAATGTCAATGCTAGTAATATATGGTTCATATGATCTCTTGATGTGGAATGTTGTCATTAGCAGAAATCTCTTTCAAATTCACTTTCTTCTTGTTCCTTTTGCAAAAGAGAAACCAAGTAATGACTTCCAATATGAAAGCCACACACCCCAATGAAACAATGACGCCAAAATAAGCATTCTTCCAACTACAGTAAGAGTTTGAAAGGGAGAAGCCTCTAAACATGTTGAAGATGGAGAGAACAATTTATCATTCTATCCTAATATATTTGGTTATATTTTTTATTTGTCTTATATAAATTAATTTACATCTTATCTAATTAATATAATAACATTTTTATTTCTAATTAATATAACAATATATATTTTGTTTTAAATTAATTGTATAATAGTATAATTTTTAACTATGATAGGATTTGTTTATCGGAAAATACTTAGATCAGGTTCTTATGTCCATTTAATCAAGCTCTCCAATCATATGTGACCATGTGTCTTATTTTTGAATTATTATCATTTAACTATAAGCTCATATAAAAACAAAAAAGGATACACATCATGCGTGATTGGAGAACTTGATGTAATAGATATAAGGAAATTAATGTAAGTATGGTCCTTATTTATTTATAATAACATATTTTCATTTTGAATTAATTTCATAATAATACATTTTTAACATATAAACAATATATTCTTTTAAACATATATTATTTTAAATTCAATAAAAATAATATATTTTTCATTATAATAATTTTTAAAAATTATATTAACATATTTTATAATTATAATATTTTTTATTTATGAAAATGTATTTTTATTTAAAATCAATTTTATAATAATATTTTTATTTTTAAAATTATAATTTTTAAAATTTTATTTCTTAATAATATTTTTAAAGATAAAAATATATTTTTTATTCAAATTAATTTAATAATAATATTTTTATTTAAATTTGGATGAGCATATATTATAATTATAATAATTTTTTATTCATAAATATATACTTTTTATGTTAAGTTATTTTTGAATAATATGTTTTTAATTATAATAATTTTGGTATAATAATATATTTTTATTTTATATTAAAATATTTCAATAATAATTTTTTATTTATCATAGTATTTTTCATCATGGCATTATTGGAATATTATATAAATTATAAAGGTGAAGTGATCCAAAATTTTGGCTCCCTTTCAAAACCCCCCAATTTGAAGGGTAGCCAAAATAGAGGTGTTAGAGGGAGAGGATGGAAACTTTAGGTTTCCTCCCCTCCAAAATTTCAAACCAAATGAAGGGAGGGGCTTGTTTCAATAATGCCCTCCCTCCAACAAAACAAGCCCTCAGAGAAAGAGTTGCAGACTACAGGGAAAAAGAAGGAGGATTAAGGTTTTTTCTAATGATATAGTTGACAATTTAATATGTAAATAAAAATATAGAGTAAAATACTCTAACCACCCCTCCATTTTGTTTTAATTACATAGACCTCCCATCTATCTTGACAACCCATATAGTCCTCAGCTCCTTTAAAATTAAAATGTATGTTACATAGACTTTCCTTATATTTTAATATTCTATTTCCGTCTCCCAAACCGTTAGTTGACCGTTAAGTTTGATTTTTGGACTTTTGTTTTACCAAAATGCCCCTCTTTAACATTAGAATTAGTTAAACATAAAGACAAAAAAAATTTATACCAACTAATTGTAATTCTAATAGATTTTTTAACTTTCTAATATATAAAAAAATTATTAATTTTGAGATTATAAAATTTATTATTTTAATTTTTCACCACATTTATTGAATTTTATTTGTTTTGTAGTTCCTTAAATGACTACAAATATATATCAAACAAACTTTTTATCAATTATGATAAACTATATAGATTTGAGAGATTGAATAAGTTGTTTAAATTTATAACTTTATATTTTTTCTACAAACATTTAAAAAACGTACTCAAATTTTTAAAAGTTTGTGATATTTACAACATGTCAATTAAAGTTTGGGATTTAATACTAAGGGTATATTAGTAAATAAATTTTATTTTTATATAAATCGTACTTAAAAAGATATTTTTAGAATTTTTTTAGAATATTATTAATGGAGTTAACAATTTGAACTTAAGTGTATATTTTCAAAAAAGGGAGAATGCCCGTGTAATTAAAGCAAAATATAAGGGTGGTTAGAGTATTTTACTCAAAAATATATTATTAGTATAAAATTATTAGATTATATAGGGTGCCACCTATGATGCCATCTAGGATGTCATGTGTCTTATATTAATATGATGTCATCTATTATTCTTAATAATCCTTTGATTATTAATATAAGACATATTTTCCTAATTTGATTAGATTAAGAAAGTTAGTTATGTTAGTTGATATAACATTTATTTTCCAAAACATCCTTGTCATCTTCCTTGATTTTTTCACTCCCCCTTCTCTTTGATGATTGTTGAGGGAGAAACAATATGGATAAATCAGGGAAAGATTGACAAATATGAAAACTATGTTTTATATTTAGCATCAACATTAACCCCCCAAGTATATCTTACATTAAGGATAGGAGAAAGTGCATTTAAAATTATGTTTTGTTTTTGTTTTCCTCTCTCAATCCTCTCAAATTTTTTGCCATTTATAGGTTTCTTTGTATGTTTGTTCTTTGTGTGCTATAATTATGTCATATAGAGAACGCGGTAAAGCGCTTAGGCTGATTCTACTCTGAAACAGTATTCGGTGGTGAAAGACAAATCAATAGTAAAATTATTTTTACTTTCTTGGCTGAGGTTGGATGCAGTAGAATAGAAGAAAGATGATTAGGACTTGAAGAATCTAGATGAATGTAATGACGCTTTAGTAATGAAGAATTAAAGGATTCTTTCGTTGGAAATGATGAATTATGCCATGGTAGATATCCAAATTTCCTAGAGAAGTATTGCTGCTGGATTTAAAGCCGAAGTTGAGAGGAAAAGGAAATAGAAGAAGCAATGTAAAAGTCTGTTTATAAAAATGGGGAAGAAAAGAGAAAAAGTGGAAAAATTTTACTTTTCCAAAACCATGGTTTTGACTTTTGAGCTTTAAAACCATGGTTTGAGATAAAAAAAGTTAATTCTCCCATATTTTTTCACTTGTTTGGCTACTCTTTCACCAAATCATAGTTTCAAACTCAAAAGTGCCTTTTTCTTTTTCACTTTGCCTAAACAGGCACTAAATCTTTTTGGAATATCAATGGTCTCTCTCAGCTGAAGGCTTTTGTTTGGAGTTTAGACCTTAATTAGTACTTGATAAAAATAATGCAAATATTATGTTTCAAACATGTGGCCCTAATTAGGATATTTACATGATGTTTGCGTGATTTGTTGTTGGAGTTCCAATGTAAACCTTCATGTTTCTGTATTTTGAAGTGGCATGATAGATCGACAGTTTGACATATTCAATAAACGTTGGGTCTGTCCAATTGATCTAGATGGTTCTCTAGATAATACGTTCAATATTTTTGGGAGCAAGGAGAATTAAGGCAACCGGAAGAATGCTATTTTGGCTGACTTGTGGCATTTTTGGTTGGAATAGAACTTTGGTTTAATCAAAGAAGTTTTTTTAATCACATCTTTTGGAAAAGAATTCTGTTTTTTTTTTTTTTTTTTTGTGACTTCCCTTCGGATATTGTCAAGCAATTTCGTTTTATATTTTGGGTTGGAAGATCTGAGTTAATGTTTGTTTATTTTTTCACATCATGATTTGAGAGGATTCCTTTTCTTTGTTGCTGAATTGGTTGTTAGCTATTTTATTTAAATATTAAATATATTATATTTAAATAGTTGAATTATATTAGGATGTTCCAGAAATTTATTTTTTATTTAGATAAAATATTCTGAAAGTTTTAATTACTAAGATACTAGATAGAAAATTTAACATCATCTAACAAATCGCACCATCTATTTATAAACTACAAATTATAAAAAATAAGACTCCTTTTTAATACTATCATGATATCCTTGTCAATTTGTTCATAATTGGAAAGGTTATAAATTTTAAATTAATATTGAGATCATATCAAATTTTTATTAATATATTAAGAGGTTTCAATTTTTGACACAATCAAGTAAAATTTTATTTTTGTGATTTGAGCCTGCACAACTAGTTCCCATAAATAGGAGGATGGAAATAGGATAGACCGAGTTATGCTTTTGTTAAATATGACTGGGCCTACAATAGAGATCCAGAACCTGAAGTATGTATTGATCCTCTACAGCAGAACCCATAATCTTACTTTAATTTCTTTTGTTTTTTATTGAATCTTTTCTCATTACTTTTTCATTTTCTTCTTTCACGTTTCGGGGTCACCCTTCCAACATCGGTGGAAGATTCATTCATTTTCTTATGGCTAAGTTATATAAAACTCTTCTAAATTTGGGTCAGTTGCGGATAACCTCTCTGGCATTTTAATATTTAAATTTAACACACCCAAGCTTCTATTTTTTTACCACAAACCCCTTGGTGTTTGTTTACTATTGTCTTTTTAACGAAATTTGCCACATCATATTGATACGAGGCACATCACATACTAGATGACGTCATATGTGGCATCCTATGTAAATCTATTAATTTTATACTAATAATGTATTTTTTCATATAGGGGTTAACGGCAAGGAGAAAACTTACATCCACTTCCTTATACCCAAGTACATCCAGTTCCCCAATAAATAACAGCCATATTTAATTTATTTATTTATTTTTTAAACACATCAGTATTGAATTTCATTGCTTTGAGGTCTACAACTGTTCTGGGGCACATTAGTGAATAGAGTGATGCCAATGGAAAACGCAGTGCAAAATGAAAGTAACCTTATCATAGAGATTAGATAACAATTAAAGGAAATATATTCAAATGCACTAGATCCTAGACAATGGATGAGGAATCCATTAGTCTTCCAAATGCATTCAGTTTTACGTATAAGTTGCGTCAAAACCTGTTGGACATGTGGTTTGGCCCCATCGAGTTTGTTGCGCTAAACACCCACAATGTGCAAGATTAAAGATCAAAATGGTTATTTCATGTCCAATTAATACATTGAGATTTTCTCTCTCTTTTTTCTTGGCTAATTTATTTTTACGGGGTCAATCTTTGGGTTTGTACTCCCATAACATCTTTCTTTATGTCCTTTGGCGCTCAACCTCAATATGTGTGTATATGTAAAATTAAAAATAAATAAATAAAATTTTACAAATACTTACAATTATAATATTTTTTTTACCCCAAATAATGTAACTTACAAGCCATTGTCATATATTATTCTTATATTTTAAACATATTGGCATGCTTAATTTGTTATAGTAATACATTTAAATATGATCAATTTGGTCTGCAAACAAATTTGAGAAAAAGAGTACATAATTGATATATCAGACTAGAGAAAATCAAGAAGCTACAAGCATGATACTTCAAACTTGTATAATCTTAAAAATGCATTACACAAACAAAACTGCATATACAATAATAATCCAAGTGATATGTCCTAGCTTTTAATATATGGTTCATATTATCTCTTGAGGTGGAATGTTGTCATCAGCAGAAATCTCTTTCAAATTCACTGTCTTCTTGTTCCTTTTGCAAGAGAGAAACCAAGTAACGACTTCTAATATGAGAGCCACACACCCCAATGAAACAATGACGCCAAAATAAGCATTCTTCCAACTATGGTAAGAGTTTGAAAAGGAGAAGCCTCTAAACATGTTGAAGATGGAGAGGACGATAATTCCGTAGCCAATGACATAGTGGAAGATGTTCCAGAAGATTCTAGCCTTGTGATGTTTGTCAGGTCTAAGGAATATAGCAGCCAGGACTTGAACAGTTGCAGAGACAAACACAGCGATTCCAATGGAGGCATGAACAAAACCTGAAGGGGACAGAGATGATAGAGATGGGCTTGACAAGAAGATGCCGAAAGCGAAGCCAACAGTGCCAGTAATATAAGCAAGAATCTGACATGCTCTATGCAAATGGAACCATGTTGATCCGGTTGCTTGCATTGTTTTTAAATAACGTCCCATTATTGCTCCCGTTGGCATCAAAATTCCCCACCCAATTCCATTCAATATTCCATGAACCTGCGTACCAAATTAAAAATCAAATCAAGTTGCTATTAATTAAAAGTTAATGATTTTAGGATATTCTAAAAATATTCATGATTTTAGCTATGTCACGTTGTTACTATCATGAATGACTTCTTTTATTGATGGCAAGGAATGATTTATTATTTGCAAGAGTTACAAGTTTCGCTTAGTTATTATCTAAAGTTGAGCCTACTTTTTTTTTTGGGCACAAGAGCCTCATTTATTTTCAGTTACATAAACAAAAAACTATTTATCTTATATGAGCCTACTCCCTTACCTCAGAAAAGATTGGAGTCATAGGGTTAAGTTAAGAGGTTGCAAACTTTCTATCACACATATCCATTAGAACCAATATTTGGGTATTTCTGTTTGAGCCGTACGAGATGAAATTCTCATATATACACACAATATTTTTGATAGCCTATTTATCTAAACAATATAGCCACAATATGCAATTGATGTTTTAAGTCCCTCATCAAAATGTTGCATAATAATAATAAAGTCTTTGAATTTCATGACTACATATTGAAAATTTCACGCACATCATTAACAGCCTATTTATCTAAACAATATAATCACAATATCTGATTGATGTGTCGAGTCCTCCGAACCTTTGTATGAAAATATTACATAATCACTAAACTAATATAAATTAATTATGAAAATATATTTCATATACTATGTCATGAATGAAGAGAATAGAACGAATATGCTTACTTTTCTTATTAAAACCTTTGAGTCTTGTATAGGGATATCATGATCAGAAACTTTGCCGGTGAGAAAATCTATGTGACCAAAAGATTTGAGGTTCGCTCCAAACAAAGCATGAGCGCGAAGACTATCATCATCAGAAACATGACCTTCTTGCCAAACATGATTTACCAGCTTTGAATTCTCAGGAAGCTGAAAACTTGCGTATAAGATCATCGTGCCATCCTCAAAACTAGCAGAAACTCCATGAACCTCAAAGCTCAAACCCCCTTCCTCCAACGTCGTGCCGTACGATGTTATTGGAGAGGTGTAAGCCGCCATAGTTCCGTCAGATTTCTGGAAAGCAACAAACGCCTGAGAGCCCATCATGCCTGTGGATGTAGGGTTAATAGCCCAAGCGATCCAGCTTTTATGGTCGGCGTTGTTCTTCTTGAAAGCGACATCGATGGAGTTCGAGGAAGAGCGGTAGGTCCAATGAAGAGAAGAATCAAGAATAGGTAGGTCTTTATAGGCTAAAAAATTTGTAGTATTAGGAAACTTGTATGATTCACAAGCTTGTGGTTGGGGTTGTGAGGTTACAGGGATGGTGAAGATGATTATTGGTGTAAAGAAGAGGGCCAAAAACAGGGAAAGCTTGCGAAAGGATGCCATGAAAAGAGAGATAGTAGGGAAGAAGTAATAATGGGAGAGAAATGGTGAGTCTAACTCTAGGGCAAGTAGGGTTCTAGGTATGATTTCTCATTCACTGCTAACTCGGTAGTAATTTATAGAGGCTGATTTACCAAGAAAAGAAGTTGAGAATCTTAATGCAAATAGGATAATATATATTCCGTAAATCGGATGTAATGAGAGATGAGGTAAGAATTGATTTGGCACAATTTAAATTTAGATATGAAAGTATAATAAATATTTCATTATGTTTAATTTTTAATTTTGATTGAAAATTTTTCCGAACATTTAGATCAAAACTCATGCGGTTGAGCGATAACTGATTTTTGTTTTCGCAAAAATATTTAAATAATATCTTTTTATGACGGTTGAATAATATATTTTAGTTTGTAATCTTACTTATGAAAACGAATTTTCAGTTGAAAAGAAAGTTTTATGAATGAATCTCATCCCTGGATTAGTTAATTTATAGAGAGCGGTTTAATTTAATTAATCTCTTTTTCTTTTTGCATGTAAATTCTGGATATATAAGATTTTCACCCAAATTTATAATTTTTTTTAAAAAAATAACTGACTACTAATTGATATTTGGTAAATAAAAGAGTATTAACTGATAATTTCGTGTTCGGCAAAAATGGATAATTCTGTCATTGTAATAGTTGTCTGCATAGTTTTTGATATCTTGATACAAATTGACAAAAAAAAAACTAATTGCAGTCGACTTTTAAATATCAATCCTTTTATATAATTTAATCTTGATAGACAGCCGTTAAATCACCTCATTGAATCTTTTTTCAAAAAATATTCCTTTTTAAAATTAATATCTTCTAATGTGTATCCAAAACACTAATTCATATATTCTAATAATCTTTTTTTACCTGAATATTCTAATAATCTTTTCAAACCCGCGTGTTGCCAAAAACTTTCTTGAACGACGCATACAGACATGAGGGGACCGATGTTTTTCTTTTTTTGTTTTTAAATTTTTTTGCCAATGACAGAAATACTTCCTTATCAAATAACTAAAATACCTTACAAGGTTCTGAAAGCATTTCAAGAGAAACGGCAAACTAGTAAAGAACAAAAGCAAATTATAAAAAAAAAAAAAAAAAGAGTATCATTAGTGATGTTATTCTTCTCTTCTAACTTTTAAATAATAAAATTAAATGAAAAAAATAGGACATATGCATGATTGGAGAACTTAATGTAATGAATATAAGAAAATTGATACTTCATGGTTTAAAGCTGAAGTTGAGAGGAAAATGAAACAGAAGAAGTAATGTAAAAGTCTGTCTATAATTAAAAAGGTCTAAAAGTTACAAATTAGGGAAATCTGTGAAGACAGCTTAGTCGAGATATGTTGACTGGTCTTTATTTGACTTTCTTGACTGGTGAGCACGACTCTGTCTCTGTTCCGTAATGTAATGGTTCCATTGGATCATAGTAGAAAGTTTGGAGGATTAAACTCATAGGAATATGAAGATGGTCAGGATCGTACGTATGATAAGGACCTTGACAGCACAGGGATATTCATTAATGACAAGCCAAAGAGATATTGGTGGCCATCATAAAATGCAAAAGAAATAAAAGGTTGGTCAGTAATTTTCGTGATCCCTTTTCCAGTACCTTTTTACTATCTTGCACTGCTTTGGATTCCTATAGAGAGGATTATGCAGGATCTCTCGCGACACATAAGTCAGTCAGGAAGTTTTCTGGGAAATATGGGCAGGACGTGGTCATGGGTTGATTTGACCGTATCTTTGCGTCTTGGGGTCAAATACAAGATTTTTAATCCAAGAATTGCAGCATAATGCAATACTCGGGTCGTCTCTCTTTTCTCAAGGAGCCTTTAATTGAATCCTAGGTAATACTAAATGTCATGCAAAAGCAAATTCAATAAAACAAGGGAAAATTGATTTTTTTGGTTTTTCTTGTTAAAAAATAAAAATAAATAAATAATAAAAAATACAATTTAATTAAATATATAAATAAACACACCACTCAAATTAATTTAAATTATAGGCAAAGTCTATATATAAATCCCACAACACAAATTTGATCACACATTATTCAAACAAAATATTGGAATAGGAAAAATAAAAAAACAAAACTCCCCTGATTCTCAGATTCCATGTTCACGCAAGTCAAAAGTTGCAATATGCATGATGATGTCAGCATACATGTATGATGATGTCATCATGCATTAATCTAATGAACCAACTGCAACACGAACTGAAGCATTTCTCATTCGCAGATACTCAAACTCGTGGCTCCAGGTGGTGTAACTCAAAATTTCAGCTGCCTCAATTTCTGCAACTCGGACTGGTGGTTGATGATGAAGAGATCGCCGGAATTGAGGAAGAGAGTGATGGGAGGTCGCCGGAAATGGGGGCCGGAAAACTACAAAACTTCACCGGAAAATTGGAAACAACACGGGAGTCACAGAAAAACCGATGGAAAATGATAATGCGGTATTTGCATGATGAAAGGACGATGGTAGGAAGAAAATAAGACACAACGGAGGAGAAAATGTTTCACAAAAAATCAAGCTTCGCCGGAAGTGGGGGCCGGAAAACTGGAATAGTTCGCCGGAAAATGCAAAACTTTCTAAACTATCACAGAGAGGAGATGAGGGTGCTGCACTTGTAGTTTTTGATGGCTTTTGGTGGAGAAAACAGAAGGTGATGGTGGTGGGAATGAAGGAGCTGCTGGACTGTGAACAAGATGATGGTGTGGTGATGAAAATGAAGAACGTGGTGGTAAGGAAGGTGCAGAGGCTGGTAAAGGTGAATGGTGGTGATGAAGGGAAGAGGTCGGTGGTGTAAGTGGTGACCTCGTTCTTACTTCAACTCCCCGTTCTGTAGTACCTCGGCAAATGAAAGAAGAAAATTGAAGAAGGAAGAGTTGCAGTTGCAGTCGGGATGCCTCCTGGTGGTGAAGATGGAGGTATATATAGAGAGATTGCCGTTGTCCATTTCCCTTCACCAACCATATTAGGTGCAGTCTGAAAGCAAGCTGCAACACAAATCTTTCCGTGATATGCGCGTGCATATAATTTCTACGTCTTCCAGAAGTTCAATGAAAAACCCCCCAGATTTTGCTTTTATGTCAGTTTGAATGTTGAATTTGTGGCTTGGGTATTGTTCTGTAATTTTCTCCAATAAATTTTCCTCATGAAAAAGCTGATGGGTACTTTTCTGTAATTTGCTCTGGTCCTTTTCTATAATTTTCCTTGTATTCAGACTCCAAAAATCACCAATTGTGACCCAAAGCACTGCAATGCAAAAATTAAGCACAAGGTAGTATTAAAAGTTCAAGAGATCATATGTATAAATATTTAATAATTATGGCAATTTTACCCTTTTATTACAATTAATTCAATACAAATGCCTCTAATTAAAATGAGTGCTTAATCATGCGATAATGCCCTGGAAAATACATTAAGAGTCCCTATTTAATTAATTAAAAATATATAAAATTATGGTTAAATCAATTGCCCCACACTTAGACCTTTGTACTCCTGGACAAAGGAAATTGAGTACAAGACTTCAAATCCAAATTATTGACACATTAAAAGGTGAGCAATTTCATAATTAGAAAGCAATAGATCAATTAATCACATTCTTCAAGTCAACATTAGTTATTGTTAATTGATGCAAAGAAATTAGTCAACTACACAAAATATTAGATGAAGCACAAGAGACTCTCAGGGTATTATTGTTTCACTCATCTCACCTCATTGGGATAATTTCACTCTAGTTCACTCAATGAACAACTTACCATAGGCTTGTAACAACTCTAACATCTCCACTACTAATAGCAATTAATGTAATAAATCAAGAGGACTTCAAAGGGTTGTAATGATGGATGAAGGCTGAATGGAATGAAGAAAATAAATAGTTGATATGCAAGTCAAAATTATTGAACAAGTTCATAGTAACTAATTAACTTTAATAACTATTGCCAATTCTTTTCTTAATTCACGAACAAATGCCTTTTATTCACCTTCTTCTCTCTTTTTTTTTTAACTACTTTTTTTTTTTTTTGCATTTCAAATTGCTCAATTGTCTATTGGCAATTTACTTTGATTTCAGAATACCATGAACACTATGAATAAATGACTTGCATACAACATATGAATGGCTCAAAATGGGTAACAAAAAGGTGATAAATAAGGGTTTGTGTTTTGGTGAATGGGTTTAAAATGAATGCCTCTTTCATTTTCATCACACTAATGCAAATGCCGTTTTGAAGAAGAGTTAAAACAAGTTCTGGAAGATGAAAAATAAGTGAACATGCACACATGGAAAGAATTTAAGGTCCAAATAATCTTCCAACAAGGTTTTTGTCTAATGCTTCTTCTAACATAATTAATTGCATAGGAAACTAACCACAAAACATCCACTTAACTTCTAGTGCTAACCTTACAAACACAATTAATCAAGACATTGCAATCAATTATAATCATGCTCAAATATTAAACACACTAATGATACAAAAACTTTTTTTTTTTAACAAGGAGTAAACAAGAATCCAATTGTGGGTTCATTTCTTTTCCCATTCACTTGAAAACAAAATATGGTTTTTTTTTAAAAAAAATTTTTTTTTTTTGCCAAAACTAGATCTCATGGAAGCTCAAAAAACAATTTCTTGCAAATTACATGTTCAAAATGGTAAATGCGACCCTTTACCATTTATGTCATGCTTCAAAGCAAGTCATTCTTGAAAAAGTTTTGAAAAATTTTCTAGTTTAAGGCATTTTCACATTTAAAATCAACCATTGGGATTCAAAATGTATTTCCCTCCCCCACACTTAATCAACACATTGTCCTCAATGTGTAAAGCAGGTTGAAAGTCAAGGAACAATGGTAATTAAGTGCACACACAAAGGAAGAACAAAAGAAAAAAAAACAAAACAAAACAAAACAAAACACAAAATTTTTTTTTTTTTTTTTAAAAACTACACTACTTCTACTGGAATGCCCTCCCCCCACACTTATCTCAAGCAATCAATAAAGCATACATAATAACTGATGAAAGATCATTGAAAGCAAAAGATAGTGAAAGGAGAAGAAGCAACCTGGCCTCAAGTAGGCTTTAATGGTGAATCACAGTAGAGCTTGAGCAGGTGTCCATTGACTTGGAACTCTTTTCCAGTAGTCTCATCAAGTAGCTCTACTATGCCAAATGAATGCACTTTGGTGACGGTGAAAGGCCCATACCATTTATCTTTAAGCTTCCCACTTAACAACTTGAATTGGGCCTTGTACAACAGCACATGGTCACCTACTTTGAAATCTTTTCTCAAGATCTTCTTATCATGCAGCAACTTGGTCTTCTCTTTGTAAATGCGAGAGCTCTCATAAGCATCTAGTCGCATTTCTTCAAGTTCTTGTAGTTGCAATTTCCTTTCCCAGCCTGTCTCTTCTATATCCATGTTGCACATTTTCACAGCCCAATAGGTTTTGTGCTCCAATTCCACCGGAATATGACAAGCCTTTCCATGGATAAGTCGGTAAGGAGACATTTCTATTGGTGTCTTAAAAGCAGTTCTATAGGCCCATAGTGCTTCCTCCAACCTTAAGCTCCAATCCTTCCGTGAAGGCTTGACTATCTTTTCTAGAATCTGTTTGATCTCTCGGTTGGATACTTCTGCTTGCCCATTTGTTTGTGGATGGTAAGGGGTAGAAGTTTTGTGAGTCACCCCAAGCTTAGCAAGTAAGTTATCAATAACCTTATTGCAAAAGTGGGTTCCTCTATCACTTACTATAGCCCGCGGTACTCCAAATCTACAAAAGATATAAGACTTAAGAAACTTGGAAACTGTTTGGGCATCATCCTTCCTAGTAGGAATAGCTTCGACCCATCTAGAGAGGTAATCCACAGCTAACAAGATATAGCTATAGCCTGATGAGGGTGGAAAAGGGCCCATAAAGTCTATACCCCATACATCAAATATCTCACAAAAAAGCATAGGTTGTTGTGGCATCTCGTGCCGTTTTCCTAGCCCCCCAAATCTTTGGCATTTATCACATGCCTTACAATATGAGTATGAATCCTTGAAAAGGGTGGGCCAGTAAAACCCAGCATCTAATACTTTCCTAGATGTCTTCTTGGCACTAAAGTGTCCACAACAAATCATAGAGTGGCAAGCAGACAGTATGTCCTTAGTTTCAGTCTCTGGAACACATCTCCTAATAACTTGATCATTGCATAGTCTCCACAAATAGGGCTCATCCCAAATGTAGTGTTCAGCTTCTCGTCTAAGTTTCTGAGCCTGAAAGGAAGACATATGCTCAGGGATGAGACTGGTCATGATATAGTTGACAAGACGAGCAAACCAAGGAACATAAACAGATATAGACATTAGGGATGCATCAGGAAAGTTATCACAAACAAGATCAGAGTCAAGTACTCCCCTTGTGCCATCCGGTAGTCTACTCAAGTGATCCGCTACAAGGTTTGCAGTTCCAGGCCTATCCTTAATGCTAATGTCGAACTCTTGTAGCAGTAACATCCATCTAATAAGCCTTGGGTTGGACTGAGGCTTGGTGAAGAGAAACTTCACAGCTGCATGATCTGTATACACAACCACTTTAGAATTGATTAAATATTGTCTGAACTTATCTAATGCAAATATCACAGCAAACAGTTCTTTTTCAGTGGTAGTATAATTCCTTTGTGCACTATCCAGGGTTTTGGATGCGTAAGCAATCACATGGAACAACTTGTTATGCTTTTGCCCTAGCATGACCCCCACAGCAGAATTGGAGGCATCGCATGCTAGTTCAAAAGGTAAGGTCCAATCTGGTGCACTCAGAATAGGGGGCGAAATCAAGTGTGATTTTAATTCATCAAATGCTTGTTTACATAAATCATCAAAGATGAAATCAACATTCTTTTGCAATAATTTGGATAATGGTAGAGCTATCTTACTGAAATCTTTTATGAATCGTCGGTAAAAACCCACATGCCCTAAGAAAGAACGAAGCGTTTTAACATTAGTAGGGTAGGGCAAGGAGGAAATTACCTCAATTTTAGCTCTATCAACTTCAATGCCCTTGCTAGATATCAAGTGACCAAGTACTATTCCATGATCAACCATGAAATGGCACTTCTCATAATTCAAAATTAAATTTTTCTCAATGCATCTAGCAAGAACCTTGTCCAAACTATTTAAACAAGTATCAAATGAATTTCCATACACTGTAAAATCGTCCATAAAAACTTCCATACAATTTTCTAGGAAATCGCTGAACAGTGACATCATACAACGTTGGAAAGTGCCAGGTGCATTGCACAATCTGAACGGCATTCTCCTATACGCATAGGTTCCAAATGGACAAGTAAAGGTGGTCTTTTCTTGATCTTCCGGAGCCACTGGGATCTAAAAATATCCTGAATAACCATCTAAAAAACAATAGTGACTCTTACCTGCCAACCTTTCAAGCATCTGATCAATGAAAGGCAAGGGAAAATGATATTTCCTAGAGGCTTCATTCAATTTCCTGTAATCTATACATACTCGCCAAGCATTTTGCACCCTGGTAGGTATCAATTCATTATTTTCATTTTTTATCACAGTGATCCCACTCTTCTTAGGTACAACCTGTACTGGACTAACCCATTCACTATCAGAAATTGGGTAGATGATACCCGCACTCAATAATTTTGTCACTTCTTTCTTGACCACATCTAGAATCAGGGGGTTGAGTCGCCGTTGAGGCTGCCTAAGAGGTTTGGATTCCTCATGCAAGAGGATCCGATGGGTACAAATAGCAGGATTGATTCCAGGAATGTCAGCTAAAGTCCAACCTAGAGCTTTTCGATTTTTACTTAAAACATCAAGCAATCTTTCCTCCTCACTCACAGTCAAAGAATTTGAAATAATCACAGGCAATTTCCCATTAGCAGCAAGGAAAGCATATTTCAAATTAGGGGGAAGAGGTTTAAGCTCTAATTCAGGAGGTTGAACAATAGAGGGAATTAGTGCAGGAAGATTAAGGGTAGTGAAAATACTCCCTTTTTCAGACTTATGAGATGCATGACTTGTGCTAGGCTCCGTAGATTCTACCAATTGAGCATTGGTCTTCCCAAGTGTTGAACCAACATTCAGTTGGTCTACAGCAGCAACAGGCTTGGGGAAAGCAGCTTCCTTCATACCTACTTCACAAGAAGTGATTAGTTCATTCAAAAATCGTAGGGTATGAGGAGTAATCTTTGTTCGAGGCCTAGATGATGAGTTAAGAAGTGGCCCTTTAACCATATTGCGTTTAGCATCAAAATGAGTCACACAAGAGGAGGTCTTGATTGGCGTAAGGGCTATCTCATGCAAAGTGTCCATGTCTTGATTACCAACCTCACATTCAGACTCTTCAGCTGGTTTATGACCTAAAACATTGGCAAGAATACCTTCCTCACAAGCATCATCACTAAAGCATGAATTATTAAATGAGTTACGTTCCCATGAATCAAGAGAAGTAAGAGAAAAATCACTTAGGGAAGATAACCAACAATCAACCATTGATGAGTTAAGGTTAGAAATATCACTCCCCTGTGAATCAAAATTATCAACAGAAGAAGGAGGAGAGCTTTTATCATCACATGAATCCAATGCAATGCCACAATTAAGATCACAATTATCAGTGTGCAAGTTGAGCTCACATTCATTAACCATATCATCAAATGCTAAGTCAATTGAATTTACACCTAATAAAGAGCAATCTTCAAAAGGGTGTTTCATGGCTTCATACATATTGAAACTTAGCTTATGGTTACCCACTTCCATGGTAATTGAACCATGTTTCATGTCTATCAAGGTACTGGCTGTCATCATAAAGGGTCTCCCTAAGATAAGGATGGATTCACTAGGTTCTTGAGACATGTCTAACACATAGAAATCAGCTGGAAAAACTAAATCCTTGACTTTGACAAGTAAATCTTCAATGATACCTTGCGGTTGCCTAATGCTTTTATCAGCTAGTTGGAGAACCACAGTAGTTCTCTTAAGTTCCTTGACTCCAAGAGACTTAAAAATGGAACTAGGCATGACATTAATGGCTGCACCTAAGTCTAACAAGGCTTGGGCCACATTTACATTACCTATGGTACAAGGTATAGTGAATGAGCCAGGATCCTTGCATTTATCAGGGATTTGAGGTTTGAATAGGGCAGACACATTAGAGCTAACTTGAACTCTCTCATTAGGCTTGAATTTCCTCTTATTTGTACAAAGGTGTTTAAGGAATTTGCAATAACTGGGCATAGACTTGACCAATTGGAAGAAAGGAACATTGATATGTAGCTTACTAAACAAGTCATACATTTCTTTCTCAGTTTGTTCATCATGCATTTTCTTGCCTTGAAAGTAAGCTTTAGGGAAAGGGAGTTGAGAAATTTTTACCTCTTTACCATTAGCGTTGGATAAGGTGCCATGCTCGCTTGTCTTACCTTCCTCAAAAGTTCTTCCTTCCTTGGATCCAACCTCTCTCAGAAGTGGTTGTTGTTCCACTTGAGGTTGTTCAACTGTTTTGCCCTTCTTCCTTTCAAGAATAGCCTTCTCTTTGGAGCTTTCAGGATTTGGAAACTTCATTAGGCTCAAAGGTGAACTTTCAACTTCTATCTCCTCATCTACTTCATTGTCGATCTCTTCAGGAAAGTGTACCTTTTTACCACTTCTCAGTTCAATAGCATTTAGGGACTTAGGATTGATGACGGTGTTTGAAGGAATAGACCCACCAGTCTTAGCATGCACATCACTCAAGGAATTGGAGAATTGGGTTAAATGAGATTGAACTGTGTTGTTTTTCAACTCCAACTCTTCAAACTTCTTGTACATATGAGCCATTTGAGTACTGTCACTTGCCCTGTCATTGTGTAGCTTTTGTAGAGATGCGTTGATAGAGGAGAATTGACCCTGATTCAAAGCTTTTTCTTCCATCATCCGGTTATCAATGCTAGCAATTCGAGTAGCCAAGCTCTTCAGTAATTGATTGGTTTCATCGCCTTTGGACTCTTGAATAGGCACCATTTGTCCACGATTTGACCCATATGGTTGGACTTGATAAGATGAACCTTCTTGATTCCTCCAACCAAAATTAGGATTAGGTCTTCTGTTTTCATTGTAGGTGGTGGTGTTAGAGTCCCATCTTTGTTGATTAGGCCTTCCTTGATACATAGCATTGACTTCCTCATGAGGATTAGGGCATAGACTTGTAATGTGCATCACTGAACTACAATTATCGCAACTAGGTGCAACAAGAGCTTGTGAAGTAGGAAAATGAGTTGCTTGTTGGGTACTCAGATGTTGAAGTTCAGTGGTGACGAGAGAAAGCTGCGAAGTGAGTGTATCCATTTTAGACTCAAGTGCGATCATCCTTTGGTTAGATCCGATATCACAGACACTTCTGATCTCTCTTACATTGTATTGTTGAGTGTTTTGAGCTCTCATTTTAATTTGAGCCCATGCTTCCTCTGCAGTACAATCTTCTAAGGAACCCCCAACTGAAGCATCTAGAATACCCTTTTCATTAGGTAAAAGACCATCATGAAAGTATTGGATTAATTGCTCATTGCTGATTTGATGGTGTGGGCACTTAGCCAAAAGCTCCTGGAAGCGGCTCCAATACTCATAAAAAGACTCTGAGGGGTCTTGTTTGATAGAGTAAATCTCCTTCTTGAGCTCAGCAATCCTTGCAGCGGGAAAGTATTTTTCCAAGAAGGCTTTTTTCAGATTTCCCCATGAATGAAGAGCGTCATTAACCTGCCTTGGTAGCATCATATACCACTCTTTCGCCTTCCCTTCCAAGGTGAAGTAAAACACCTTCAGTTGTACATCTTCTAGGCGAGCACCGACAGGCTTCATATTTGAGCAAGCCACGTGTAATGCATTGAGATGGTTGTAAGGATTTTCCTTCTCAAGTCCATGAAAACGAGGTAGTGAAGCAAGCAAAGGTCCCTTAAACTCGAAATTGATATTAAGGTTAGGGCATGCGGCACTAAAAGGATCAATAGTGACGTCTGATCTTGTCACATCCCTAATAGTTCTTCTCCTTTGTCCTTCACCATTATTTGCCATAGTGGTACCTTGAGAAGCACAATCACTTAAGTCAATGAACAATTCAAAATTAGAAGAATGATCTAATGTCTTTTCAGATTGATCGGACATACAAAAGAAAAAATTAAGAAAACAATGGATTAATGAAATACCAAAACTATTTTGCACACAAATTTTAAGGGGGAAAAACTACAAAGAAAAAAAATGCAAGTTTATATAAATATTTAAATGCCAAAATCATATCACTAATGAACGAGAATTACAATAAAAACAAGTTATTCACAATGAAGCCACTAAAAGGGAATGAAAGTTTTTTTTTTTGAATTAAACTACTAATTAAATTCAAACCACTCAACACAGCTAAATGCAAGACACAGAATGAACTTAACGAAATAGAGTGAAAATGCAATGATGAGTATGAATGTAGTGGTAAGGATCTAAATGCACCTATTTGTGGGGAAAAAATAAAACAGACAGAATTTTTTTTTTTTATGAAAAATATGGAAATGGTATGAAACTATTGTAAAAATCAAGAAGCTCACACAGGCAACCCCAAATCAATTTCTCAATTGACACTTAGTTAACCATGGAGTCAAAAATGACTCCCCGGCAACGGCGCCATTGATTTGACTGTATCTTTGCGTCTTGGGGTCAAATACAAGATTTTTAATCCAAGAATTGCAGCATAATGCAATACTCGGGTCGTCTCTCTTTTCTCAAGGAGCCTTTAATTGAATCCTAGGTAATACTAAATGTCATGCAAAAGCAAATTCAATAAAACAAGGGAAAATTGATTTTTTTGGTTTTTCTTGTTAAAAAATAAAAATAAATAAATAATAAAAAATACAATTAAATTAAATATATAAATAAACACACCACTCAAATTAATTTAAATTATAGGCAAAGTCTATATATAAATCCCACAACACAAATTTGATCACACATTATTCAAACAAAATATTGGAATAGGAAAAATAAAAAAACAAAACTCCCCTGATTCTCAGATTCCATGTTCACGCAAGTCAAAAGTTGCAATATGCATGATGATGTCAGCATACATGTATGATGATGTCATCATGCATTAATCTAATGAACCAACTGCAACACGAACTGCAACACGAACTGAAGCATTTCTCATTCGCAGATACTCAAACTTGTGGCTCCAGGTGGTGTAACTCAAAATTTCAGCTGCCTCAATTTCTGCAACTCGGACTGGTGGTTGATGATGAAGAGATCGCCGGAATTGAGGAAGAGAGTGATGGGAGGTCGCCGGAAATGGGGGCCGGAAAACTACAAAACTTCACCGGAAAATTGGAAACAACACGGGAGTCACAGAAAAACCGATGGAAAATGATGATGCGGTATTTGCATGATGAAAGGACGATGGTAGGAAGAAAATAAGACACAACGGAGGAGAAAATGTTTCACAAAAAATCAAGCTTCGCCGGAAGTGGGGGCCGGAAAACTGGAATAGTTCGCCGGAAAATGCAAAACTTTCTAAACTATCACAGAGAGGAGATGAGGGTGCTGCACTTGTAGTTTTTGATGGCTTTTGGTGGAGAAAACAGAAGGTGATGGTGGTGGGAATGAAGGAGCTGCTGGACTGTGAACAAGATGATGGTGTGGTGATGAAAATGAAGAATGTGGTGGTAAGGAAGGTGCAGAGGCTGGTAAAGGTGAATGGTGGTGATGAAGGGAAGAGGTCGGTGGTGTAAGTGGTGACCTCGTTCTTACTTCAACTCCCCGTTCTGTAGTACCTCGGCAAATGAAAGAAGAAAATTGAAGAAGGAAGAGTTGCAGTTGCAGTCGGGATGCCTCCTGGTGGTGAAGATGGAGGTATATATAGAGAGATTGCCGTTGTCCATTTCCCTTCACCAACCATATTAGGTGCAGTCTGAAAGCAAGCTGCAACACAAATCTTTCCGTGATATGCGCGTGCATATAATTTCTACGTCTTCCAGAAGTTCAATGAAAAACCCCCCCAGATTTTGCTTTTCTGTCGGTTTGAATGTTGAATTTGTGGCTTGGGTATTGTTCTGTAATTTTCTCCAATAAATTTTCCTCATGAAAAAGCTGATGGGTACTTTTCTGTAATTTGCTCTGGTCCTTTTCTATAATTTTCCTTGTATTCAGACTCCAAAAATCACCAATTGTGACCCAAAGCACTGCAATGCAAAAATTAAGCACAAGGTAGTATTAAAAGTTCAAGAGATCATATGTATAAATATTTAATAATTATGGCAATTTTACCCTTTTATTACAATTAATTCAATACAAATGCCTCTAATTAAAATGAGTGCTTAATCATGCGATAATGCCCTGGAAAATACATTAAGAATCCCTATTTAATTAATTAAAAATATATAAAATTATGGTTAAATCATGGGTGTGATAGAGACTTGAGTTGTTTGATGCCCACTGCTCTCTCCATTTTTATATTTTGCCAAATAGGAGGAATTGGAGTTTGCGTACTCTGGATTATATACTTTCAATTTCGTCATTTCCGATTTGAAATCCAGATTCCCAAAGTTTTCCTATGTCTAAATCTTTTTGGAATATCAATGCTCTCTCTCTGCTGAAGGCTTTTGTTTGGAGTATGGACCTTAGTACTTGATAAAACTAATGCAAATATTATGTTTAAAACATGTGGCCCTTATTAGGATATTTACATGATGTTTGCGTGATGTGTTGTTGGAGTTCCAATGTAAACCTTCATGTTTCTGCATTTTGAAGTGGCATGACAGATCGACAGTTTGACATATTCAATAAACGTTGGGTCTGTCCAATTGATCTAGATAGTTCTCTAGATAATACGTTCAATATTTTTGGGAGTAAGGAGAATTAAGGCAACTGGAAGAATGCTGTTTTGGCTTACCTGTGGCATTTTTGGTTGGAATAGAACTCTAGTTTAATCAAAGAAATTTTTTTAATCACATCTTTTGGAAAAGAATTCTTTTTTTTTTGTCACTTGCCTTCATATTTTGTCAAGCAATTTCGTTTTATTTTTTGGGTTGGGAGTGGGGGGTCTCCTTATTCATGGATTAACAGAGAATTAGAAAGATCTACGTTAATGTTAATTTAGTTTTTCACATCATGATTTGAGAGGATTCCTTTTCTTTGTTGCTGAATTGGTGAAAAATTCTTATAAAAATTAGACCAACCCCGGAGGAAAAATTTCTTCACAATGCCATAACTATGCCAAGGTTGTTCCACTCAACAGTGGAAATAGCCGAAGCCTGACATCCTTGCACATGAATCATGGGTCTGCTAGTCATTCTAGGAGTTTCTTTTTTTTTTTTTTTGGTTACAAGGGCAAGCAAAGCTTGTAGGTGACATAATCTATAGGCTAGTTCCTACAGAATAATCTTGTGGTAACAAACCACAATCCAAAGCAAAAAGATGAAAACATTCCATTTGGGAAAGCCCTAATTCCACATAGTCTTGTGGAATCCTATGCGCCATTCTTGCCAGGTAGTTTATCTGGAGGCTTATCTTCCATCATGACCACAACTTCCAGATTGGACACTGAGTGCATCCTTGGGCCAGGATTATCAACTTCTTCATTTGTGATTGCATGATTATGTTGAATCAGAGGCAAGCTCGACGGTCCTGGAGAGAAGTTAACTCCCTGCGTCACTGGATGACTAGTAGGCAATTCCTCTTCTTGATCCCTATTTTTATCTCGGCCCTTATTGCTCCTTTGGGGATTAGGATTCTGGACAGAGGGATGTGATCCATGATCAATGTTTTTACCGCGAGATGGCCCTAAATCTTGCATACAGCCCTTGGTTATGATGTGGGCCCTCATTGTTGTGCTTTTAGTGGGTTTCACCGTCATATGACCATCTCTACCATGAGTGGTTTCCAGAACCGTCTTAGTGGCATTAGCTTTCTCTTTTGGCGCATGCAAAGCAACATTATAAGCTTCCTTTGACTTTTCCACTTTGGCCCAACTTTTGGGGCCCACATGAAAACCTTTCTTCACCTTACTTAGGCCATTACTTGTTAACTTCTGTACACCACGATCAGGATTACCACCTTCGGTCCTGATTTGTCCAGCGTCCCCCGATGAGGTTTTTCTCCCAACAAGATTTGGATTCAAAATACACTCGAGATCTGCACCTTCAATTGGGACATCATCTGACAGGGCAGCGAATCTGGACTGTGCTGTTCTTCCCAAGTCTCTATTCTCTGCAAAGACAGTATGGGTTGAGACACCAACGCTGTTCCTGTCTTCCACTCTTCTCGGATTTCGCGCTTTGGGAGCTTTCCGGGCGAGCATCCATGGCCCAAAGTGGTCTTCCTTGGTCGACGGGAATTCTGGTGGTGGCTCCGTCGCTCTGTGCAGTATCTCCGATGGAATGGGCTGATCCGATAGCTGGGGGCCTTGCTGCGCTAGAGATCCAGAGTGACCAGCGGCCTCAAGCTTCTTTGATTGGCATTGATCTTTTCTGTGCCCGTATTTGCCACAGTCAAAGCAAATCAAGCCAAGCCCTTCATATTCTATATTGAAAATCGCTGAGGCAGAAATGACCCTGGGTACTAATTTTTTCTGCAAATCCACCTCAACACAAAGCCTAGCAAAACGTCCTCTGTGAACTACAGCTTCCTCATCATCTGGGTTCATAATAGTGTTCATGTCAACTTTGAGGGTTTTCCCAACCATGTTCCCAAGTCTCCACAAGCATTCTTTGTTGTAGCAAAAAAGTGGGATCTGAGGTATTCTGATCCATGTTGCCACTCTACCAAGAGGGTTATGAAGTGGATCAAAATAGGGAGTCCATCTCTGAACAAGAATGCAGTGCTGCGCTATTGACCAAGGACCTCCCAGAAGAATTTTTTTGTAATGCTTCTCCCACACATCTTGCGTTCTGAATTTAATGACATAGTAGTTATTGGGTAAGTCGATTAAATCGAAATTACTAACCTGCCAGATTTTCACTAGGTGATCTTTCAACCTTTGATAGTTGAATTTGGCACCTAGGACAGTGATGACGAGGGACTTGATCCAAGGTTTAGCCCAACGGTTAAACTCCTCTTTTGACAATTCCATGGTAGGGTATACCTCCATAAGATTTTCCATCTCCTCTGAAGGCTCAGGCAGATCCCAAGAGTGTTCAAAGAACTCAGACAAATTCTCTCCCTCCTCAGAACTGAGATTCCCATGAGATGTCCCATTGAAATCTGTTCCCTTGAGCCCCGAGAGAATATCTTTGTATGAGATAGCATTCATCGGATAAACTCCATGGATTTCCCAAATGTGTTTCAGAGTTTAGAACTTTTTTTTTGAGCTTTCTTTATACAACATAACTTTATGCATGTGTAAATATCTTCCGCATTCTAGGAGTTTCTGTGCGACACATGCACCCATCGAAGGCGCAGTGGAATATGACTGCACGTGGGACCTTAACAGCCGTGTTAAATAGCAGCAGCCTCAAGCGAAGATAAAAGACACATTTCAGTGAATTAGTTGTGTTCTTGAAGCAGCTAGCTCTGGGTTTTGATCTAGCTGGTGTTCTTAACTCAAGAAGCCATCTGTTTCTTTTCTTTCTCCCTCTGAGTGATATATAGTACTACAACATGGCCGAGAAACCAATCTTCTTCTTGAGCTTTCTTCTCTTTGTTCTGTTGCAGGATCAAGGAAACTGATCAACATTCACCCTTATCCCTAGCTATTCCTTGAAAAGCCAAAAACTTCCATCCTATGTCCTTAGACCCCAAACACGTATAAGATTAATGAGGGTGATGCCTTCCGTCCTACAACTCCAGGTCATAGCCCTGCTGTGGGACATGGCGCACGACCTGGTGCAAGGGCATGAACATTTGTCTATGGTATATATTGAAGAGATATATAGTCCGACATTTTGGTATTGGAATGTGTGCGTTTTACTTTTCTGTCTAGTACTGTTGCTGATGAAATAGAGCTTTGGTTTTGATTTTTGAATGTCATTTTGGTATTTGCTTTTGGAATGTATCAAAATGAATGTCTCTTCATGATGTGTTGTGGTTTTCTTGTATTACTACTTCTGCTGTGCACTGTTGTGTTTTTGTTAATCTTTAGGTACACCTGATGTTGTCGCAATATAATTATCCTTTTTTTCGTGCTATATGTGTATCTTTTCTGAATATTTTAACTATATATATCTCTTTCGTGACATTCTAGGGGTTCATGAACAGTTCTCCTTAAAAAAAACAAAAAGCATTGAAATTGAACTGATATCTTTGCGCTAAAACTTAATTTTTAAGAGAATGAGAATAATAACGACCGAAGAACTGTTGATTACTTGGTTATAGAGGCTTTCAACATATTAAGTGGAGGCTCATGGATAACAGTATTAAAATCTTTGGAAAAAAACGTTTTCTGCTGATATATTATTGCATTTTGGATTATGTGTACGGTTAGCTAACTCCGTAATGCTGACGGTGCTTTGTTTCAAGCTCTCTTCTTTTAATTATTTTCTCGTTTTAATTCTAACTCCATGAAAGAAATAAAATCGATAGCTTCTCAACCTGATGCATGGCAAGCCTCACAATAACACAGTAATCATGAATACTATTTCATTCATTCCATCATCTACATATACTTGCATCCATTTATACAGGATAGAGGCGTACATTTAATTTCCAAAGTACCTCTATCTCGATTTTCCTAAGTAAACTCTACTAATTTCCCCATTGTCCTCTAACTCTAATTACATAATTACCCTTGATCATCACGCTAACATAAGCTAACTTTGATTGTTGTTGGTTGTTATGCAGGATCGAACAAGAGTTGGAGCATCTGGATCTAGATGAGGAAGGGGATGAGGAGCCAATTTTTGTTCTAACTGACGAATGGAGGGATTTCTTTGCAAAATCTGAAGCTCGAAGGCAACGAGGTAGGTAATAACTTAATATTTCCCACGGATTAATATGTCTGCATTTATGATTAAAATCGACAAAATTGCATTTTCCATATGTGAAACAATTGTGTGCCTGTGTGTACTTTATTCTCCATCCTGAACTTATTTGGCCGGTCCAAAATGGAGCATATCTTCAAGGCACTTGAAATGTCTGGTTCTTTAATTTGATGATTAGGATAACAGACTCAGGAACTAACTAATGATGGAATGAATGGAATAGTATTTGCGATTCAAGTATGTAAGAAGAATTTTGTATTGTAAATCACAAAACTGATTTTGTAAGATGTTCCTAAACAACCCCTGTACAGTGATGATTCTTCCATGGCTGATCAAGAAACTTTACAAGAGATATTGATAATTGATCAAGATCCCGCTGCTGATGATGTGATGTTTTTTCGGCCAGTCAAAGGAGGATAAAGTATCACTTGATAGAGTTGTTTGTAAAGGTATATTATTAAATTTTACTCTGATTTTAGGATGAATGCTCGACTAATGGTAGTACTATATCATATGTTCGAAAGATATGATCATTTTGTAAATAACCACTGACCAATCTATTAAATTAAAATAATATAATATTACCATTGTTCTTAATATAAGATCCACTTTGTAGTTCAACTAAAGTTACATTGAACTAAAAAGTGGATATTAAGTACAAGCGGTAGTATTGAATTCCATTGTTTTGAGGTCTACACGTGTTCTAGGGAACATTAGTGAATAGAGTGATGCCAATGGAAAACGCAGTGCAAAATGAAAGTAACCTTATCATAGAGATTAGATGCACAATTAAAGGAAATATATTCAAATGCACTATCCCAGACGATGTATGAGGAAAACATTAGTGTTCCAAAAGCGTTCAATTTTACGTATAATTTGTGTCAAAACTTGTTGGACATGTAGTTTGGCCCTATTGAGTTTGTTGTGTTAAACATTCACTATGTGCAAGATTATAGATCAAAATGGTTATTTCATGTTAAATTATTACATTGAGATTTTCTCCTTTTTTTTTTCTTGGTCAATCTTTGGGTTTGTACTCCCATAACATATTTCTTATGTGCTTTGCAGGTTGCAGCTTTGGTGCTCAACCTCAATATGTGTGTATGTATAATATATAAAAAATGAAATAAACTTTTAAAAATACTTACTTTTATACTAAATTTTTAACCCAAATAAGGTAACTTACAAACCAGTGTCATATATTATTCTTTTTTTTTTTTTTTTAAATGATACATTTGAACCAACCATCTAAATTTCGTTAAAACCTTTTATATTTATAGTTTTCGATCCTTCCTTTTGTAAATGAGAATTTCAATTTTTGAAGATTAACTCGCTTATCATCATCGTCCTCCTTCTTCTCGTTCTTGTACACCAGAAATTAATGAAATGCCAAAGTAAGCATTGTTACCTATTCCATAATGTCCATCTGCGTTAGCCCATATCCACTCTTTCATTAAAAGAATGTTCACAGTGTTTTATGCTAAACATACTGGCGTGCTTAATTTGTTATCGTAATATAATGAAATATGATCAATTTTGGCTGCAAACAAATTTGAGAAAAGAGTACATATAATTGATAATGGTATATAAGACTTGAGAACATCAAGAAGTTACAAGCATGATACTTCAAACTTGTATAATCTTAAAAATGCTTTACAAAACTGTATATACAATTATAATCCAAGTGATATATCCTAGCTAGTAATATATGGTTCATATGATCTCTTGAGGTGGAATGTTGTCATTAGCAGAAATCTCTTTCAAATTCACTTTCTTCTTGTTCCTTATTTTGCAAAAAGAGAAACCAAGTAATGACTTCCAATATGAAAGCCACACACCCAATGAAACAATGACGCCCAAATAAGCATTCTTCCAACTATGGTAAGAGTTTGAAAGGGAGAAGCCTCTAAACATGTTGAAGATGGAGAGCACAATGACTCCATAGCCAATGACGTAGTGGAAGATGTTCCAGAAGATTCTGGCCTTGTGATGTTTGTCAGGTCTAAGGAATATAGCAGCCAAGACTTGAAGAGCATGAATTGTTTTGGCTTGTTAGGCTAAGTGGAGTTACTTAGCCTATGTACCAGCCATGTCTTGGATTTTGGGTTGTGACATTAAATTGTCATTTTAACCTTAAAAAAAATGCTAGTCCTCATTGATCCTCCTTGTCGTCTACAGGGTTTTCAATCTTCCCCTCAATCTCAACTTTCAATTATTCATTAAAAAAAAAACACCTCTCATTCCGCACACCGTCCATACTCTTACACAGTCTCTGGAATAGCTTTGTCTTCTTGGACCTCATGAAATAGCTTGCATTAAAGACAATTGTGGAGCAAGTGATGAGTGGCGAGCCTGACGTAAATGTATCATCTGCCCATTGTCTTCCTAAGATCAAGACGAGTGTCAGGGACTCAATTTCAGGGTTCTCCAAGCACCAGTTGAGAGGAAGCGTTTTCTTGGACCGCAAAATATACAGAACGTGGGTTTGTTGTTTTTGTTGTTGTTAAGATTTCAAAGTTCAGATAGAGAGCCTGCTTGGTTTGAAGGGGAGGGGATGGAAGGAAAGGGTAGATGATTATCTTATTTGGTTTGGTTAGTGGGGAGGAGATGGGAACTTTTTAATGATATCTTGTTTGATTTGAGATGGGATGGGAGAAAAATAATGATAGTAATTTACCATTCTATTCTAATATTTGGTTATATTTTTTATTTGTCTTATATAAATTAATTTACATCTTTTCTAATTAATATAATAATATTTTTATTTATAATTAATATAACAATATATATTTTGTTTTAAATTAATTGTATAATAGTATAATTTTTAACTATGATAGGATTTTTTATTGGAAAATACTTAGATCAGGTTCCTTATATCCATTTAATCAAGTTCTCCAATCATATGTGACCATGTGTCTTATTTTTTAATTATTATCATTAAACTATAAGCTTATATAAAAAAAATAGTAAACAGATCATGCGTGATTGAAGAACTTGATGTAATAGATATAAGGAAATTAATGTAAGTATGGTCCTTATTTATTTATAATAAAATATTTTCATTTTGAATTAATTTCATAATAATACATTTTTAACATATAAACAATATATTATTTTTAAAATATATTATTTTAAATTCAATGAAAATAATATATTTTTCATTATAATAATTTTTAAAAATTATATTAACATATTTTAAAGTTATAATATTTTTTATTTATGAAAATGTATTTTTATTTAAAATCAATTTTATAATAATATTTTTATTTTTAAAATTATAATTTTTAAAATTTTATTTCTTAATAATATTTTTAAAGATAAAAATATATTTTTTATTCGAATTAATTTAATAATAATATTTTTATTTAAATTTGGATGAGCATATATTATAATTATAATAATTTTTTATTCATAAATATATACTTTTTATGTTAAGTTATTTTTGAATAATGTGTTTTTAATTATAATAATTTTGGTATAATAATATATTTTTATTTTATATTAAAATATTTTAATAATAATTTTTATTTATCATAGTATTTTTCTACATGGGCATTATTGGAATATTATATAAATTATAAAGGTGAAGTGATCCAAAATTTTGGCTCTCCTTTAAAACCCCCCAATTTGGAGGGTAGCCAAAATAGAGGTGTTAGAGGGAGAGGATGGAAACTTTAGGGTTTTCTCCCCTCCAAAATTTCAAACCAAATGAGGGGAGGGGCTCATTTCAATAATGCCCTCCCTCCAACCAAACAAGCCCTCAGAGAAAGAGTTGCAAACTGCAAGGAAAAAGAAGGAGGATTAAGGTTTTTTCTAATGATATAGTTGACAATTTAATATGTATATAAAAATATAGAGTAAAATACTCTAACCACCCCTCAATTTTGTTTTAATTACATAGACCTCCCATCTATCTTGACAACCCATATAGACCTCAGCTCACTTAAAATTAAAATGTATGTTACATAGACTTTCCTTATATTTTAAGATTCTATTTCCATCTCCCAAACCGTTAGTTGACCGTTAAGTTTGATTTTTGGGTTTTTGTTTTACCAAAATGCCCCTCTTTAACATTAGAATTAGTTAAACATAAAGACAAAAAAAAAAATTTATACCACCTAATTGTAATTCTAATAGATTTTTTAACTTTCTAATATATAAAAAAATTATTAATTTTGAGATTATAAAATTTATTATTTTAATTTTTCACCACATTTATTGAATTTTATTTGTTTTGTAGTTCCTTAATGACTACAAATATATATCAAACAAATTTTTTATCAAATATGATAAACTATATAGATTTGAGAGATTGTATAAGTTGTTTAAATTTATAATTTTATATTTTTTCTACAAACATTTAAAAAACGTACTCAAATTTTTAAAAGTTTGTGATATTTACAACATGTCAATTAAAGTTTGGGATTTAATAGTAAGGGTATATTAGTAAATAAATTTTATTTTTATATAAATTGTAATTAAAAAGATATTTTTAGAATCTTTTTAGAATATTCTTAATGGAGTTAACAATTTGAACTTAAATGTATATTTTCAAAAAGGGGGAATGCCCGTGTAATTAAAGCAAAATAGAAGGATGGTTAGAGTATTTTACTCAAAAATATATTATTAGTATAAAATTATTAGATTATATAGGGTGCCACATATGATGCCATCTAGGATGTCATGTGTCTTATATATATTAATATGATGTCATGTATTATTCTTAATACTCCTTTGATCATTAATATAAGATATATTTTCCTAATTTGATTAGATTAAGAAAGTTAGCTATGTTAGTTGATATAACATTTATTTTCCAAAACATCCTTGTCATCTTCCTTGATATTTTCACTCCCCCTTCTCTTTGTTTATTGTTGAGGGAGAAACAATATGGATAAATCAGGAAAAAATTGACAAATATGAAAACTATGTTTTATATTTAGCATCAACATTAACCCCCAAGTATACCTTACATTAAGGATAGGAGAAAGTGCATTTAAAATTATGTTTTGTTTTTGTTTTCCTCTCTCAATCCTCTCAAATTTTTTGCCATTTATAGGTTTCTTTGTATGTTTGTTCTTTGTGTGCTAAAATCATGTGATACAGAGAACGCGGTAAAGCGCTTAGGCTGATTCTACTCTGAAACAGTATTCGGTGTTGAAAGACAAATCAATAGTAAAATTATTTTTACTGTCATGGCTGAGGTTGGATGCAGTAGAATAGAAGAAAGAGGATTAGGACTTGAAGAATCTAGATGAATGGAATGACGCTTTAGTAATGAAGAATTAAAGGATTCTTTCGTTGGAAATGATGAATTATGGCATGGTAGATATCCAAATTTCCTAGAGAAGTATTGCTGCTGGATTTAAAGCCGAAGTTGAGAGGAAAAGGAAATAGAAGAAGCAATGTAAAAGTCTGTTTATAAAAATGGGGAAGAAAAGAGAAAAAGTGGAAAAATTTTACTTTTCCAAAACCATGGTTTTGACTTTTGAGCTTTAAAACCATGGTTTGAGATAAAAAAGTTAATTCTCCCATATTTTTTCACTTGTTTGGCTACTCTTTCACCAAATCATAGTTTCAAACTCAAAAGTGCCTTTTTCTTTTTCCCTTTACCTAAACAGGCACTAAATCTTTTTGGAATATCAATGGTCTCTCTCAGCTGAAGGCTTTTGTTTGGAGTTTAGACCTTAATTAGTACTTGATAAAACTAATGCAAATATTATGTTTCAAACATGTGGCCCTAATTATGATATTTACATGATGTTTTCGTGATGTGTTGTTGGAGTTCCAATGTAAACCTTCATGTTTCTGCATTTTGAAGTGGCATGACAGATCGACAGTTTGACATATTCAATAAACGTTGGGTCTGTCCAATTGATCTAGATAGTTCTCTAGATAATACGTTCACTACTTTTGGGAGCAAGGAGAATTAAGGCAAGCAGAAGAATGCTGTTTTGGCTGTATTTTTGGTTGGAATAGAACTCTGGTTTAATCAAAGAAGTTTTTTTAATCACATCTTTTGGAAAAGAATTCTTTTTTTTTTTTTTTTGGGACTTCCCTTCGGATATTGTCAAGCAATTTCGTTTTATTTTTTGGGTTGGAAGATCTGAGTTAATGTTTGTTTAGTTTTTCACATCATGATTTGAGAGGATTCCTTTTCTTTGTTGCTGAATTGGTTGTTAGCTATTTTATTTAAATATTAAATATAATATATTTAAATAGTTGAATTATATTAGGATGTTCCAGAAATTTAGTTTTTATTTAGATAAAATATTCTGAAAGTTTTAATTACTAAGATACTAGATAGAAAATTTAACATCATCTAACAAATCGCACCATCTATTTATAAACTACAAATTATAAAAAATAAGACTCATTTTTAATCCTATCATGATATCCATGTCAATTTGTTCATAATTGGAAAGGTTATAAATTTAAATTAATATTGAGATCATATCAAATTTTTATTAATATATTAAGAGGTTTCAATTTTTCACACAATCAAGTAACATTTTATTTTTGTGATTTGAGCCTGCACAACTTGTTCCCATAAGTAGGAGGATGGAAATAGGATAGACCGAGTTATGCTGTTGCTAAATATGACTGGGCCTACAATAGAGATCCAGAGCCTGGGCTTGAGCCTGTATACAGGCTTTATTTTAGGCCCGGCTCTGATCCTTTAAAAGGCCTAAAGCCTGTTTAAAGGCCTACTTAAAATATAAACATTTAAATAGGCTTAAAACTTATGTTTCCTTGTTCATTTACAACCTTCCGAAACTATTTAAAAGTTTAGGAGTTTTTCTCATATGCAATATAAGAGTTTAGTAAGAAAAAAAACACCTAGTGACAACAATTTATCAAGCAAGTCAGAACAAAAAATTTTATCTGCACGTAAAATACATCTAGAAGTATGTATTGATCCTCTACAGCAGAACCCATAATCTTACTTTAATTTCCTACTTTTTTTTTTTTTGGGCACAAGAGCCTCATTTATTTTCAGTTACATAAACAAAAAACTATTTATCTTATATGACCCTACTCCCTTACCTCAGAAAAGATTGGAGTCATAGGGTTAAGTTAAGAGGTTGCAAACTTTCTATCACACATATCCATTAGAACCAATATTTGGGTATTTCTGTTTGAGCCGTACGAGATGAAATTCTCATATATACACACAATATTTTTGATAGCCTATTTATCTAAACAATATAGTCACGATATGCAATTGATGTTTTAAGTCCCTCATCAAAATGTTGCATAATAATAAAATCTTTGAATTTCATGACTACATATTGAAAATTTCACGCACATTATTAACAGCCTATTTGTCTAAACAATATAATCACAATATCCGATTGATGTGTCAAGTCCTCCGAACCTTTGTATGAAAATATTACATAATCACCAAACTAAAATAAATTAATTATGAAAATATATTTCATATACTATGTCATGAATGAAGAGAAGAGAAAGAATATGCTTACTTTTCTTATCAAAATCGTTGAGTCTTGTACAGGGATATCATGATCAGAAACTTTACCAGTGAGAAAATCTATGCGACCAAAAGATTTGAGGTTCGCTCTAGACAAAGCATGAGAGCGAAGACTATCATCATCAGAAACATGACCTTCTTGCCAAACATGATTTACCAGCTTTGAATTCTCAGGAAGCTGAAAACTGGCGTGTAAGATCATCGTACTGTTCTCAAAAACTAGCAGAAACTCCATGAACCTCAAAGCTCAAACCCCCTTCCTCCAACGTCGTGCCGTACGATGTTATCGGAGAGGTGTAAGCCGCCATAGTTTCGTCAGATTTCTGGAAAGCAACAAACGCCTGAGAGCCCATCATGCCTATGGATGTAGGGTTAATAGCCCAAGCGATCCAGCTTTTATGGTCGGCGTTGTTCTTCTTGAAAGCGACATCGATGGAGTTCGAGGAAGAGTGGTAGGTCCAATGAAGAGAAGAATCAAGAACAGGTAGGTCTTTACAGGCTAAAAAATTTGTAGTGTTAGGAAACTTGTATGATTCACAAGCTTGTGGTTGTGGTTGGGGTTGTTAGGTTGCCGGGATGGTGAAGATGATTATTGGTGTAAAGAAGAGGGCCAAAAACAGGGAAAGCTTGCGAAAGGAAGCCATGAACAGAGAGATAGTAGGGAAGAAGTAATAATGGGAGAGAAATGGTGAGTCTAACTCTAGGGCAAGTAGGGTTCTAGGTATGATTTCTCATTCATTGCTAACTAGGTAGTAATTTATAGAGGGTGATTTACCGAGAAAAGAAGTTGAGAATCTTAATGCAAATAGGATAATATTCCATAAATCGGATGTAATGAGAGATAAGGTAAGAATTGATTTGGCACAATTTAAATTTAGATATGAAAGTATAATAAGTTTTTCATTATGTTTAATTTTTAATTTTGATTGAAAATTTTTCCGAACATTTAGATTAAAACTCATGCGGTTGAGCGATAACTGATTTTTGTTTTCGCAAAAATATTTAAATAGTATCTTTTTATGACGGTTGAATAATATATTTTAGTTTGTAATCTTACTTATGAAAACGAATTTTCAGTTGAAAAGAAAGTTTTATGAATGAATCTCATCCCTGGATTAGTTAATTTATAGAAAGTTTTAAGAAAGTTGTCTGCATAGTTTTTGATATCATGATACAAATTGACAAAAAACTAATTGCAGTTGACTTTTAAATATCAATCCTTTTATATAATTTAATCCTGATAGACCGCCGTTAAATCATCTCATTGAATATTTTTTCGAAAAATATTCCTTTTTAAAATAAATATCTTCTAATGTGTCAAAAACACTAATTCATATATTCTAATAATCTTTTTTTACCTGAATATTCTAATAATCTTTTCAAACCCGCGTGTAGCCAAAAACTTTCTTGAACGACGCATACAGACATGAGGGGGGACCGATGTTTTTCTTTATTTTTTTTAAAATTATTTTGCCAATGACAGAAATACTCCCTTATCAAATAACTAAAATACCTTACAAGGTTCTGAAAGCATTTCAAGAGAAACGGCAAACTAGTAAAGAACAAAAGAAAATTAAAAAAAAAAAAAAAGAGTATCATTAGTGATGTTATTCTTCTCTTCTAACTTTCAAATAATAAAATTAAATGAAAAAAATAAGATACATGGTTATGCATGATTGAAGAACTTAATATAATGAATATAAGAAAATTGATATAAGTATGGTCCTTATTTATTTATAATAAAATATTTTTATTTTAAATTAATTTCATAATGATATATTTTTAATATATAATCAGTACATTTTTTAAACATATATTATTTTAAATTTTACAAAAATAATATATTTTTCGTTATAATATTATTTTTAAAACTTTATATTAACATATTTTATAATTATAATATTTTTTATTTATGAAAATCTATTTTTTATTTATGAAAATTTATTTTTTATTTAAATAAATTTTATAATAATATTTTTTTATTTGTTAAAATATAATTTTTTTTAAATTTTATTTCATCAATGATGGCGTCAACGACATCAATGATTAGGGAGGTCATTGGTGGCAACAACGTTGATGAGTGGGAATGATTAGGGAGGTCATTGATGGCAACAACGTTGATGAGTGGGGTGGTTGATGACAGTCATGTGTGTATCATTGTTCATGAAAGTGAAAAGTGCATAAGCTTGAAGAAAGAGGGGTAAAAGGGAATTGTGGGTCAAGAATTGAAAATCTTATATTTTTAAGGGGAGATGAACTGCGCATAAGGGAAAATGGATTACACATAAGAAAAAATAGATTGCACAAAGGGAAGATAGTTTGCCCATAGAAAGATGAATTGTGTAAAACCCCTCTTTAATAAACGTATACGTATAAGTTATTACTTAATTCACATATATATATATATATATATTAATATGATACCAATACCGATACTATCATTTTGGTTGTACATTCGGATACCTCCGCTCTCTTATTATTCTGATGCCATGTTCCGGTACCGGTACCCTTATTTTATGTACTGATCTTACCTTTATGTGGACCGATATTGCATTGCAAAATATGTAACTATTCTGATAAAATAACTAAGAGTTCTGATACACCCTTATACTATCCTTACTATTTACGTCTACAAGCATTCATATACAAACATACTTGCATGATAATTTAAGGCTATTAAAATATCATACATAAATAACATTACCACAGCGCTTGGTCACAAATTTGGGTGCATATATGTAGCTGCTTTGGGCATCCACCCCACATGGTCCGCATGCTCAGGACATAACACACTTGATGGTAAAGCACACCTATAGAGCATTACATAGTATATGAAAAAAAGAGGTACTACCTGAACGCCTTTCCAACAACTTGTCTTTGGTTACCCGTCTCTTGGTTGGCCTGGGCAAAAATCGAATCCTATAAGTTAGAGTTCATGAACGAATGTGTTATTACTTAAGTCAAATTCTTATCCTGTAATATTAGTTATCTTTTAAGACTCTCACATTATGTCAATTAGGTAAAAAATGGGGTATACACTAGTTTCTAGTTCATGTCTCTACCCCTTGGGATCAAACTTATCACAATTTGTCTTAGATATCACAAATTTGTAGGTTACCCCAATCTTGCAGATTTGTCACTCAACTTTGGAAATTCATAACGTAACCTGAAAAATTCCAAATGAGGTGGTTTCAACTCCTATAGAAATCTCTGTAAGTCCTCTTCCAAGGAAAAATACCACCCAATGCTAATTACAAGGGTAAAGACTCAAGAATCCTCTACCAACCTTACTGCCATAGAATGCATTCCAGTATTTGTACATCAATTTCAACATATCATATCTTCTATCTACCAAGCCAAATTATGCATTCTTCATATCATTTTAAAGCTTAGGATGCCTACTAACACTCTGTAAAATATCACAATCATTGGATAAGATTTGGCCACTCAAAAACAACCTATGAGTGACCTAACGCGAACATGGCAGATTTGAACTTTAACACTTAAAGTTTCATAATTGGGGTTTTCTAACCAATCATCCAAAGATTATATCCAAGAGCTATTCCTACATAATTTTGCCCATAGAACCCATTTTCAACCTCAATTTTACCAAAATTTAGCTCTAACCCTATGAACCAAGGTTGGCTGAAATTGAACCCTAATTGGTATAAGATGTGTTCTTGCAATTTCAACTTCAAGACATGTTATCTATCATCATAAAACCCTGTCTAACATCATATTTATCATCATATGGCCATTACAGATCTAAATTACTCCCTTGGCTGAAACCCTAGAGGAACTATAACTCCATTAATACTCATCAAGACACAATACTCAAATCGAAGTTTACTCCTACGATTACCTCTATTTGATTCTACGATCGGTTTTTGATTCCGGCAGTACTTCCACCAACAATATGACACCAAACACCTCTGAGAAGAAATCTAGAATTGTAGAAACATAGCTCTTGATGAGTAGAAGAAGATTTGTGAAGACTCTATTGGTTGAAAATGCGATCTCGGGCTTGAAATGGGTAAGAACTCTCAAGAACACCTTAGGTTTTCTCCAACTCCTCGCCTCTTTCTTTTTCTCTTGAATTTTCTCTATTTTTCCTTTGATTTAGGGTGCTGCACGAAATTAATAGAGCTTGGGAGGGTTCTAGCTTGACCTAATGACCTAGCACGACATGAATATATATACACATGCACAAATATTGCAATTTATTTACTTTTTCCTTCTTCTCCGTCCCTTCCTTCTCCATCTTCCTTGATCGCGTTCGCGCCGCTGAAGCAAAACAAATAGTCAAATGAAATACAACAATACTTGTCAAATGTCTTCACGAGGATTCGATCATCTCCGCCCGCACCACCACCATCACTGCCACAGCGCACTTTCTTATTGCATATTCCACAACCATTACTTCCATTGTCACCGTCAGTGTCAAGGATCCAATATTGTAATTCCTCTTCCTCCTCAAAATCCAGAGTATTTTGTCTCCTTTCCCCATCAGAAACAATTCAAACATGGTGGCTGCGGAGTATGAAGTAGTGGATCATGATGCCGCTCAGTAAGATAGTTTTATCTTTGTTTTCCTCTCTCAATCCTCTCAAATTTTTCACCATTTATATGTTTCTTTGTCTGTTTGTTCTTTTGTAATTAATTTAGTTTATGTTATATAGAGAACACGGTTGAGCGCTTAGGCTAATTCTACTTTGAAACAACATTCGGTGGTGAAGGACAACTCGGTGGGAAAATGTGTTTCCTGTCTTGGTAGAAGTTAGACGCAATAGAATAAAAGAAAGAGGATTAGGACTTGACGAACCTAGTTGAATGGAATGATGCTTTGACATTTAAGAATTTAAGGAATTTTACGTTGGAAATGATGAGTTATGGCAGGCAGATGTCTAAGTTTCTTAGCGAAGTAATGATACTTCATGGTTTAAAGCTGAAGTTGAGAGGAAAAGGAAACAGAAGAAGTAATGTAAAAGTCTGTCTATAATTAAAAAGGTCTAAAAGTTACAAATTAGGGAAATCTATGAAGACAGCTTAGTTGAGATATGTTGACTGGTCTTTATTTGACTTTCTTGACTGGTGAGCACGACTCTGTCTCTGTTCTGTAATGTAATGGTTCCATTGGATCATAGTAGAAAGTTTGGAGGATTAAACTCATAGGAATATGAAGATGGTCAGGATCGTACGTATGATAAGGACCTTGACAGCACAGGGATATTCATTAATGACAAGCCAAAGAGATATTGGTGGCCATCATAAAATGCAAAAGAAATAAAAGGTTGGTCAGTAATTTTCGTGATCCCTTTTCCAATACCTTTTTACTATCTTGCACTGCTTTGGATTCCTATAGAGAGGATTATGCAGGATCTCTCGCGACACATAAGTCAGTCAGGAAGTTTTCTGGGAAATATGGGCAGGACGTGGTCATGGGTGTGATAGAGACTTGGGTTGTTTGATGCCCACTGCTCTCTCCATTTTTATATTTTGCCAAATAGGAGGAATTGGAGTTTGCGTACTCTGGATTATATACTTTCAATTTCGTCATTTCCGATTTGAAATCCAGATTCCTAAAGTTTTCCTATGTCTAAATCTTTTTGGAATATCAATGCTCTCTCTCAGCTGAAGGCTTTTGTTTGGAGTATGGACCTTAGTACTTGATAAAACTAATGCAAATATTATGTTTAAAACATGTGGCCCTAATTAGGATATTTACATGATGTTTGCGTGATGTGTTGTTGGAGTTCCAATGTAAACCTTCATGTTTCTGCATTTTGAAGTGTCATGACAGATCGATAGTTTGACATATTCAATAAACGTTGGGTCTGTCCAATTGATCCAGATAGTTCTCTAGATAATACGTTCAATATTTTTGCGAGATAGGAGAACTAAGGCAACTGGAAGAATGCTGTTTTGGCTTACCTGTGGAATTTTTGGTTGGAATAGAACTCTAGTTTAATCAAAGAAATTTTTTTAATCACATCTTTTGGAAAAGAATTCTGTTTTTTTTTTGTCACTTGCCTTCAATTTTGTCGAGCAATTTCGTTTGATTTTTTGGCTTGGGAGTGGGGGCTCTCCTTATTCATGGATTAACAGAGAATTAGAAAGATCTACGTTAATGTTAATTTAGTTTTTCACATCATGATTTGAGAGGATTCCTTTTCTTTGTTTCTGAAATGGTGAAAAATTCTTATAAAAATTAGACCAACAGAAGGAATTTGGATGAAACGATAGTGTAAAGGGAGGCGATAATCAATGATCAGCCCTCATTGCTTTATATAGTCATCGGAGAATACATGTGGTCCTTACCCTAATAGTATATGCTAGGGAATATTACACTAAGTACAATCACAGCATTACACGTGTTCTAGCTAAGGACCACAGCACAGAATTACAGAGGAAATAATTCATAATGAATAATAAATCATAAGACAATATTAAAGCAATATTATCTAACATTCCCCCTCAAACGAGAGGGTGTGATTGACAGCCCGAGTTTGTTTATGAAATACGAGAACTTAGGATATGACAAGGCTTTTGTGAGGCAGTCTGCAACTTGATAAGAGGATGGAACATATCGAATGTCAAGAAACCCATTTAGCACAAGATCACAAATAAAGTGTATGTCTATCTCAATGTGTTTACTCCGTGCATGGTGCACTGGATTGGCAGCAAGTGCCTTGGCACTAATATTATCACACCAAATAATTGAAGGTTCTTTTAACATAAGTCCAATTTCAAACATTAAAGAATATAACCATTTGATTTCTGCAGCCCCGTCTGAGAGAGCTCTATACTCTGATTCAGCACTTGACCTTGAGACAACCTTTTGTTTCCTAGAAGCCCACGAGATTAAAGTATTTCCCAGATAAACACAACATCCTTCTACTGATTTTCTATCATCCAAGTCAACAACCCAATCAGCATCAGTAAAAGCAGTTAATTGTAATGTGTGAAATGGACTTACAAGCAATCCATAGTGATATGTTCCTTTGAGATACCAAAGTATTCTCTTCACCCCTTGATAATGAACATCCGTTGGTTTGGACAGAAATTGACTCAGCTTGTTTACAGAATAAGTAATGTCTGAACGAGTGGTGGTTAAATATTGCAAAGAACCAATGGCTCTTCGAAAACAATAAGAGTCTTTCATCAGTTCTCCATCTTGGGCAGAAAAATGACGATCTGCTACCATAGGAGTAGAAACTGGAGCACAATCTAACATATTAAACTTCCTCAAAAGATATAAAACATACTTGCCTTGATTTAGATAAAAGCCAGAGTTATCATGATAAATCTCTAACCCAAGGAAGTAATAAACTGGACCTAAGTCCTTTAATGAGAACAGAGAATTCAATTTCTGAATAAACTTGTGCAAGTATCTAGAGCAATTCCCAGTGACTAAGATATCATCAACATAGACTAGGATAAATACCTTAAGTTTGCCAGTCCTGAGATAAAATAGAGAAACATCACTTCTTGCGTTTTGAAAACCCCATTGAAGCAGAGTCATTCGAAGTTGATCAAACCAAGCTCTGGGAGCTTGTTTCAACCCATAAATTGCCTTTATCAATTTACAGACAAAATTAGGATGACGGGAATCGCGAAAACCTTCTGGTTTCTCCATAAACACATTTTCTTGTAAGTAGCCATTAAGAAAGGCGTTATTCACATCAAGCTGTCTTACTTCCCAGTTAAATGTAGCTGCAACAGAAAGAATAACTCGAATTGTAGTAGGCTTAATTACCGGGCTAAACGTTTCACCATAATCGATTCCTGGAGATTGTTGGAAGCCTTTAGCTACGAGCCGTGCTTTAGGTTTGAGAAGAGACCCATCAGCTCTAAACTTATTCTTGAACACCCATCAACAATCGACAATAGTTTGTGCTTGATTTCTTGGAACAAGGACCCAGGTACTATTTCTTATAAGAGCATCGAACTCATCTTTCATTGCTTGCTTCCAGTAAGATGACGCCAGAGCTTCACTCACATTTCTCGGCTCAGCAATAGTGAAAAGTGAAGTCGGGTCTTCTGATTTAAGAAGTCTCACAAATGGATATTTAGGTTTAACTACTCCTGCTTTGGACCTAGTGACCATTGGGTGTTTATTTACTTGTGTTGGTGAAATGGGCTCAGCAGACTCAACAGAAATAGGCCTGGTGGCAGAAACTGGGCTTTCATTATTGGACTCAAGCAACTCTTGTTCTGTAATGCGCTGAACTTGCGACTGATCTTCAGAATGAGATGCTGCAGAATTCCCATGAGAATAATTCATTCTTTCATTGGATTCAAAAGTTTGACCTGTAATAGAGGAAGGTACATCAATAACTAAAGGGATAGACAAAACATTCTCTGTATTAGACACACCACTGCTACACCGATTTAGAAAGCCTGAAGCAAATGGATAGACTGCAGCATCGAAGACAACATGTCTTGATATATAGATTCTACCAGTAGGACTTAAGCATTTATATCCCTTATATGTTGGGAAGCTGGTCCTAAGAATACACACTTTTGACTGTGAAAATCAAATTTGTGTGCATTGTATGGCTTCAGACAAGGATAGCACGTACACCCAAATGACTAAAATTCCATGTAATTAGGTTCTGTTTTGAACAATAAAAACAGAGGTGTAGAATCGTTGAGCACCGATGTGGGTAATCTGTTGATGAGAAAAACTGTCGTTTGAAATGCATCAACCCAATAAACCAAGGGCATTCGAGCTTGAGCCAACAGAGTTAATCCAACTTCTACAATATGTCGATGCTTACGTTCAGCTCTACCGTTTCGGGGCGAAGTGTAAGGACATGTGTATCTCATAATAATCCCACTTTCTTGAGCTAATGCAGCAAATGGTTTGAACTCTGTACCATTATAACACTGAATCATTTTGATTTTAGCACTAAATTGATTTTCCACTTGTGTCCTGAACACATTAAACGCATGCACTGCTTCACTCTTATGACGCAAGGGAAAGATCCAGGTATATCGACTAAAGTCATCAATGAAATTAATATAAAATTTGTGACCTCCAGGAGATTGCATTGGTGAAGGTCCCCAAATATCCATGTGGATTAACTCCAATGGAAACTTAGCATGAGACATAGAGGCTGAGTAAGGTAAGAATTTAGATTTGCCCAATTGACAAGCCTCACAAACAAAATTTTCATTAATTTCAAGTTTAGCATTACAAATTTTTAAGACTTGCTTCAACACTCGACTACTAGGATGTCCTAGTTTATAGTGCCATTGAAGAAAAGCATCTGTATTATTTAATGGTAATGATGCAGCAGCAGTTAAGACATTTGCAGCAACAGAGACCTTAGCAGCTTGCTTTGAACCTTGTTCATTTCCCATGGGGTACATCCCTTGACTTGCTTTCCCTTGCATCATTATTTGCCCTGTTAGTTTGTCCTTCACAACAAATTTCTCGTTAGTGAAATGAATGTCTACACAATTATCTTCAACAAGCTTATTAACACTAAGCAGGTTTTTAGTTGCTGAGGGCACAACAAGAACATTTTTAAGTTGTAAACAAGACTTGGGTAATGTCTTAGAGCCAATACCATGGATTTTAGCTTTTTCTCCTGTACAAGTGGATAAAGAGGACTTACCAACCGAAGTCACCCGATCCAAATGATCTGCCCGAGGAGTAACATGATAGTTAGAACCACTATCCATGTACCAAGAAAGATCAACCACTGTTTCAGGACCAACGTACATAGCTTGAGGACTGTAATTATCATAATCGCGACTAGGTCTAGAGGAAGGAGGCTTAAAACTTCGATCATACCGACGAAAGCAATTTTGAACAGCATGACCATATTTTTTGCAAAGATCATAGTATGGCCAACCATCACTGTTTCCACCATAATATCCTCGACGTCCTCTGCCTCTTCGACCACGGTGTCCACCTCACGATCCTCTCCATGTACCACGCTGTGACTCAGAGTTACGAGAGTTAGAGAAATCTCGATGTGCCAAATTTGCAGATGGCTGAATGCTAAGGGACGAAAAGTTGTTGAGCTGCTCTAATCTGCTTTCAAAAGACAAGAGTGAAGCCTGTGCTTCAATCCAAGAAAGATTCACTTGATTGATAAGCTTAACAACGATGGCATTATAGTCTGCATCAAGCCCATTTAAGGTGTGCATTATTAATTCTTCAGTGGTGATTAGAGCTCCTGCAAGTGCAAGTTGATCAAACAGAGTCTTCATTTTTCCAAGATATTCCTCCATTTTCATACTATTTTTCCTGGTATTATGCATATCTGACTTATAAACCATTACACGTGCCTTGTTTGATGTAGATGTTAAATCTCTGGCTCCATTCCAGAGTTCCTTCGCCGTTTTACAGTGAAGGAGTTGTGTAGCGACCTCCTGAGACATAGTATTCCGCAGCCATCCGATCAACATTTTATCCACTGAGTTCCACTCCAAGTACTCAGGATTAATGTTTCCTGCTCCTCCAGGAAGAAAGCGAGGTGGTGCGACTCTTGTGCCATCGACATGAGACTCAAGGCAATTGCCTTCAATCAGTGGAAGAACAACTGACTCCCACACAAGAAAATTTCCACGGTCAAGTTTAATATTAGTGGTTTGACTGGATGAATTAAATAATCCATAAGCTTTGGCGGCGGGTGACGACAGCACAGATGTAGTAGAGGAAGACGACGAAGACATTCTTTTCTTTGCTCTGATACCAAGAAGGAATTTGGATGAAAAGATAGTGTAAAGGGAGGCGATAATCAATGCTCAGCCCTCATTGCTTTATATAGTCATCAGAGAATACATGTGGTCCTTACCCTAATAGTATATGCTAGGGAATATTACACTATGTACAATCACAGCATTACACGTGTTCTAGCTAAGGACCACAGCACAGAATTACAGAGGAAATAATTCATAATGAATAATAAATCATAAGACAATATTAAAGCAATATTATCTAACACCAACCCCGGAGGAAAAATTTCTTCACATTGCCATAACTATGCCAAGGTTGTTCCAGTCAACAGTGGAAATAGCCGAAGCCTGACATACTTGCACATGAATCATGGGTCTGCTAGTCATTTTAGGAGTTTCTGTGCGACACATGCACCCATCGAAGGCGCAGTGGAATATGACTGCACGTGGGACCTTAACAGCCGTGTTAAATAGCAGCAGCCTCAAGCGAAGATCAAAGACACATATCAGTGAATTAGTTGTGTTCTTGAAGCAGCTAGCTCTGGGTTTTGATCTAGCTGGTGTTCTTAACTCAAGAAGCCATCTGTTTCTTTTCTTTCTCCCTCTGAGTGATATATAGTACTACAACATGGCCGAGAAACCAATCTTCTTCTTGAGCTTTCTTCTCTTTGTTCTGTTGCAGGATCAAGGAAACTGATCAACATTCACCCTTATCCCTAGCTATTCCTTGAAAAGCCAAAAACTTCCTTCCTATGTCCTTGGACCCGAAATACGTATAAGATTAAGGAGGGTGATGCCTTTCGTCCTACAACTCCAGGTCATAGCCCTGCTGTGGGACATGGCGCACGACCTGGTGCAAGGGCATGAACATTTGTCTATGGTATATATTGAAGAGATATATAGTCCGACATTTGGGTATTGGAATGTGTGCGTTTTACTTTTCTGTCTAGTACTGTTGCTGATGAAATAGAGCTTTGGTTTTGATTTTTGAATGTCATTTTGGTATTTGCTTTTGGAATGTATCAAAATGAATGTCTCTTCATGATGTGTTGTGATTTTCTTGTATTACTGCTTCTGCTGTGCACTGTTGTGTTTTTGTTAATCTTTATGTAAAGCTGATGTTGTCGCAATATAATTATCCTTCTTTTTCGTGCTATATATGTATCTTTTCTGAATATTTTAACTATATATATCTCTTTCGTGACATTCTAGGGGTTCATGAACAGTTCTCCTTAAGAAAAACAAAAAACATTGAAATTGAACTGATATCTTTGCGCTAAAACTTAATTTTTAAGAGAATGAGAATAATAACGACCTAAGAACTGTTGATTACTTGGTTATAGAGGCTTTCAACGTATTAAGTGGAGGCTCATGGATAACAGTATTAAAATCTTTGGAAAAAAACGTTTTCTGCTGATATATTATTGCATTTTGGATTATGTGTACGGTTAGCTAACTCCGTAATGCTGACGGTGCTTTGTTTCAAGCTCTCTTCTTTTAATTATTTTCTCGTTTTAATTCTAACTCCATGAAAGAAATAAAATCGATAGCTTCTCAACCTGATGCATGGCAAGCCTCACAATAACACAGTAATCATGAATACTATTTCATTCATTCCATCATCTACATATACTTGCATCCATTTATACAGGATAGAGGCGTACATTTAATTTCCAAAGTACCTCTATCTTGATTTTCCTAAGTAAACTCTACTAATTTCCCCATTGTCCTCTAACTCTAATTACATAATTACCCTTGATCATCACGCTAACATAAGCTAACTTTGATTGTTGTTGGTTGTTATGCAGGATCGAACAAGAGTTGGAGCATCTGGATCTAGATGAGGAAGGGGATGAGGAGCCAATTTTTGTTCTAACTGACGAATGGAGGGATTTCTTTGCAAAATCTGAAGCTCGAAGGCAACGAGGTAGGTAATAACTTAATATTTCCCACGGATTAATTTGTCTGCATTTATGATTAAAATCGACAACATTGCGTTTTCCATATGTGAAACAATTGTGTGCCTGTGTGTACTTTATTCTCCATCCTGAACGTATTTGGCCGGTCCAAAATGGAGCATATCTTCAAGGCACTTGAAATGTCTGGTTCTTTAATTTGATGATTAGGATAACAGACTCAGGAACTAACTAATGATGGAATAGTATCCGCAAGGTAAAGTATGTAAGAAGAATTTTGTATTGTAAATCACAAAACTGATTTTGAAAGATGTTCCTAAACAACCCATGTACAGTGATGATTCAACTAAAGTTACATTGAACTAAAAAGTGGATATTATATTAAGTACAAGAGGTAGTATTGAATTCCATTGCTTTGAGGTCTACAAGTGTTCTGGGGCACATTAGTGAATAGAGTGATGCCAATGGAAAACTCAGTGCAAAATGAAAGTAACCTTATCATAGAGATTAGATAACAATTAAAGGAAATATATTCAAATGCACTAGATCCTAGACAATGGATGAGGAAAACATTAGTCTTCCAAATGCATTCAATTTTACGTATAATTTGTGTCAAAACTTGTTGGACATGTCGTTTGGCCCTATTGAGTTTGTTGTGTTAAACATTCACTATGTGCAAGATTATAGATCAAAATGGTTATTTCATGTTAAATTATTACATTGAGATTTTCTCCTTTTTTTTTCTTGGTTAATTTATTTGTATGGGGTCAATCTTTGGGTTTGCACTCCCATAACATCTTTCTTATGTGCTTTGCAGGTTGCAGCTTTGGTGCTCAACCTCAATATGTGTGTATGTATAATATAAAAAAAATGAAATAAACTTTTAAAAATACTTACTTTTATACTAAATTTTTAACCCAAATAAGGTAACTTACAAACCAGTGTCATATATTATTCTTTTTTTTTTTAAATGATACATTTAAACCAACCATCTAAATTTCGTTAAAACCTTTTATATTTATAGTTTTCGATCCTTCCTTTTGTAAATGAGAATTTCAATTTTTGAAGATTAACTCGCTTATCATCATCGTCCTCCTTCTTCTCGTTCTTGTACACCAGAAATTAATGAAATGCCAAAGTAAGCATTGTTACCTATTCCATAATGTCCATCTGCGTTAGCCCATATCCACTCTTTCATTAAAAGAATGTTCACAGTGTTTTATGCTAAACATACTGGCGTGCTTAATTTGTTATCGTAATATAATGAAATATGATCAATTTTGGCTGCAAACAAATTTGAGAAAAGAGTACATATAATTGATAATGGTATATAAGACTTGAGAACATCAAGAAGTTTCAAGCATGATACTTCAAACTTGTATAATCTTAAAAATGCATTACAAAACTGTATATACAATTATAATCCAAGTGATATATCCTAGCTAGTAATATATGGTTCATATGATCTCTTGAGGTGGAATGTTGTCATTAGCAGAAATCTCTTTCAAATTCACTTTCTTCTTGTTCCTTATTTTGCAAAAAGAGAAACCAAGTAATGACTTCCAATATGAAAGCCACACACCCAATGAAACAATGACGCCCAAATAAGCATTCTTCCAACTATGGTAAGAGTTTGAAAGGGAGAAGCCTCTAAACATGTTGAAGATGGAGAGCACAATGACTCCATAGCCAATGACGTAGTGGAAGATGTTCCAGAAGATTCTGGCCTTGTGATGTTTGTCAGGTCTAAGGAATATAGCAGCCAAGACTTGAAGAGCATGAATTGTTTTGGCTTGTTAGGCTAAGTGGAGTTACTTAGCCTATGTACCAGCCATGTCTTGGATTTTGGGTTGTGACATTAAATTGTCATTTTAACCTTAAAAAAAATGCTAGTCCTCATTGATCCTCCTGGTCGTCTACAGGGTTTTCAATCTTCCCCTCAATCTCAACTTTCAATTATTCATTAAATTAAAAAAAAAAAAAAAACTCTCATTCCGCACACCGTCCATACTCTTACACAGTCTCTGGAATAGCTTTGTCTTCTTGGACCTCATGAAATAGCTTGCATTAAAGACAATTGTGGAGCAAGTGATGAGTGGCGAGCCTGACGTAAATGTATCATCTGCCCATTGTCTTCCTAAGATTAAGACGAGTGTCAGGGACTCAATTTCAGGGTTCTCCAAGCACCAGTTGAGAGGAAGCATTTTCTTGGACCGCAAAATATACAGAATGAGGGTTTGTTGTTTTTGTTGTTGTTAAGATTTCAAAGTTGAGATAGAGAGCCTGTTAGCACAGATTTAACGGTTTTTGTGGTGGATGCCCCTTTTTAATTGTTCATTGGTATTTTTGCCCATTCTAAAAGATATTTGTGTCAGACGCTCCTCGGACAAAACTTCATTGGTAAATTTGCACCTTAACCCTAAAAAAAATAGGATACACGTCATGTGTGATTGGAGAACTTGATGTAATAAATATAAAGAAATTAATGTAAGTATGGTCCTTATTTATTTATAATAACATATTTTCATTTTGAATTAATTTCATGATAATACATTTTTAACATATAAACAATATATTCTTTTAAACATATATTATTTTAAATTCAATAAAAATAATATATTTTTCATTATAATAATTTTTAAAAATTATATTAACATATTTTATAATTATAATATTTTTTATTTATGAAAATTTATTTTTATTTAAAATCAATTTTATAATAATATTTTTGTTTTTAAAATTATAAGTTTTAAAATTTTATTTCTTAATAATATTTTTAAAGATAAAAATATAGTTTTTATTTAAATTAATTTAATAATAATATTTTTATTTAAATTTGGATGAGCATATATTATAATTATAATAATGTTTTATTCATAAATATATACTTTTTATGTTAAGATATTTTTGAATAATATGTTTTTAATTATAATAATTTTGGCATAATAATATATTTTTATTTTATATTAAAATATTTTAATAATAATTTTTTATTTATCATAGTATTTTTCATCATGGGCATTATTGGAATATTATATAAATTATAAAGGTAAACTGATCCAAAATTTTGGCTCCCCTTCAAAACCCCCCAATTTGGAGGGTAGCCAAAATAGAGGTGTTAGAGGGGAGAGGATGGAAACTTCAGGGTTTCCTCCCCTCCAAAATTTCAAACCAAATGAGGGGAAGGGCTCGTTTCAATATTGCCCTCCCTCCAACCAAACAAGCCCTCAGAGAAAGAGTTGCAGACTACAGGGAAAAAGAAGAAGGATTAAGGTTTTTTATAATGATATAATTGATAATTTAATATGTATATAAAAGTATAGAGTAAAATACTCTAACCACCCCTCCATTTTGTTTTACTACTACCAAATATTGTTTTTACGACCCTAAAGGACGTCCCTTTTCAAAAAAGGGACGTAAAAAATAAAGGCGGTGGCATTTTTGTAATTCTGAGTGAGTTTTGAATAGTTTTAGACGTCCCCAATTCAAAAAGGGACGTCTAAAGTGTCCCCAAAGTCACTTTAGACGTCCCCAATTTAATTGGGGACGTCTAAAGTTAAATTTTTTTTTTTTAAAAAAAATCAGGAACGTCTATTAGTCACTTTAGACGTCCCCAATTTAATTGGGGACGTCTAAAGTAAATTTTTTTTTTTTTTTTAAAATCAGGGACACCTTTTAACGTCCCTAATATATATTAGGGACGTCAAAAGGCGTCCCTTAAATATCAGGGACGCCACTTTTGGCGTCCCTCATGTTATCAGGGACGCCTAAAGTGGCGTCCCTCATGTTATAACATGAGGGACGCCACTTTAGGCGTCCCTCATATAAAGTGGCGTCCCTCATATTATATCAGGGACGCCTGTGGCGTCCCTGATTAAAAAAAAAAAAAAAAAAACTTTAGACGTCCCCAATTAAATTGGGGACGTCTAAAGTGTCTAAAGTGTGACTTTAGACGTCCCCAATTTAATTGGGGACGTCTAAAGTGTGACTTTAGACGTCCCTTTTTGAATTGGGGACGTCTAAAGTGTGACTTTAGACGTCCCTTTTTGAATTGGGGACGTCTAAAGTTAAAAAAAAAATAAAAAAAATTAACTAAACAATTTTAGACGTCCCTAAATTAAATTGGGGACGTCAAAAACAATTCAAATCTGTACTGACAGTCTTTAATTGTCAGTTTTATAGATCCACACTCTTCTTTCTCATCAACGCAACCACTACCACGACACATTTAACTTTCTTCTTCTTCTTTATATGCTGTTTTTAAACTTGTTTCTTCTTTTCTCTCTCTTTTTTTTTTTCACCAGATCTGTAATGCTTACCACCACGCATTTAACTCTTGTTTCTTCTTCTTTATATATACTATTTTTAAACTTGCTTCTTCTTTGCTCTCTCTCTTTTTCACCAGATCTGTTATGTTTCTTACTATTTTACCTTCTTTCTTTTTTTTCTTTGGATTTCCCTTCTATTTTATCTTCTAATTTGTGTTGTTATGGTTTGTAGATCGAGACTCCAAAACATGCTTCATGGCCACGTTCCCACTGAGAAAATGAGGTACATCTCTCCCTGTTGCTCTTCTTTATTTATTATTACGAGAAAATGAATTTTAATAATAGAAGGAGATAAGTTTTTCACAACTGATTCATCTTATTGTTATCATCTTCTATTTATGAGATTTCAGCTTTAGAGTTATCATTGTGTAGATTTTGGATTTCAGATACTAGATCTGTAATTTTATTGACGATGATATATGATTTCTAGTTTTAAATATTGTTTAGTCCAGATCTGTAATATTATTGTGTAGATTTTGGATTTCAGATACTAGATCTGTAATTTTATTGACGATGATATATGATTTCTGGTTTTAAATACTGTTTAGTCCAGTTCTGTAATATAAACGAATTTTTTTTTTAAAAAAAAATACTTTAGACGTCCCCACTTTAAAGTGGGGACTTCTAAAGTGGACTTTAGAAGTCCCCACTTTAAAGTGGGGACGTCTAAAGTCCCACAGTGGGACTTTAGACGTCCCCAGTTTAAAGTGGGGACGTCTAAAGTCCCACTGTGGGACTTTAGACGTCCCCAGTTTAAACTGGGGACGTCTAAAGTCCAGATTTTAGACGTCCTTTTATCTACGGACGTTATTGCCATTTTTTACTACGTCGCTCACATAGACGTCCCCTTGTTTTCAGACGTTAAAAGGCCTAAAAAAGGGACGTTAAAAATGTTTTTTCTAATAATTACATAAACCTCCCATCTATCTTAACAATTCATATAGACATCAGCTCCCTTAAAATTAAAATGTATGTTACACAGACTTTCCTTATATTTTAAAATTCTGTTTCCATCTCCCAAACCGTTAGTTGAACGTTAAGTTTGATTTTTGGACTTTATTTTTACCGAAATGCCCCTCTTTAACATTAGAACTAGTTAAAAATAAAGGCAAAAAAATTTATACCACCTAATTTTAATTCTAATAGATTTTTTAACTTTCTAATATATAAAAAAATTATTAATTTTGAGATTATAAAATTTATTATTTTAATTTTTCACCACATTTATTGAATTTTATTTGTTTTTAGTTCCTTAAATGACTACAAATATATATCAAACACATTTTTTTATCAAATATGATAAACTATATAGATTTGAGAGATTGTATAAGTTGTTTAAATTTATAATTTTATATGTTTTCTACAAACATTTAAAAAACGTACTCAAATTTTTAAAAATTTGTGATATTTACATCCTGTCAATTAGAGTTTGGGATTTAATACTAAGGGTGTATTAGTAAATAAATTTTATTTTTATATAAATCTTAATTAAAAATATATTTTTAGAATCTTTTTAGAATATTCTTAATGGAGTTAACAGTTTGGACTTAAGTGTATATTTTCAAAAAATGGGGAATGTCCGCGTAATTAAGGTAAAACAGAAGGGTGGTTAGAGTATTTTACTCAAAAATATATTATTAGTATAAAATTATTAGATTATATAGGGTGCCACATATGAAGCCATCTAGGATTTCATGTGTCTTATATTAATATGATGTCATGTATTATTCTTAATACTCCTTTAATCATTAATATAAGACATATTTTCCTAATTTAATTAGATTAAGAAAGTTAGTTAATATAACATTTATTTTCCAAAACATCCTTGTCATCTTCCGTGATTTTTTCACTCCCCCTTCTCTTTGATTATTGTTGAGGGAGAAACAATATGGATAAATCAGGGAAAGATTGACAAATATGAAAACTATGTTTTATATTTAGCATCAACATTAACCCCCAAGTATATCTTACATTAAGGATAGGAGAAAGTGCATTTAAAATTATGTTTTGTTTTTGTTTTCCTCTCTCAATCCTCTCAAATTTTTTGCCATTTATAGGTTTCTTTTTATGTTTGTTCTTTGTGTGCTAAAATTATGTCATATAGAGAACGCGGTAAAGCGCTTAGGCTGATTCTACTCTGAAACAGTATTCGGTGGTGAAAGACAAATCAATAGTAAAATTATTTTTACTGTCTTGGCTGAGGTTGGATGCAGTAGAATAGAAGAAAGAGGATTAGGACTTGAAGAATCTAGATGAATGGAATGACGCTTTAGTAATGAAGAATTAAAGGATTTTTTCGTTGGAAATGATGAATTATGGCATGGTAGATATCCAAATTTCCTAGAGAAGTATTGCTGCTGGATTTAAAGCCGAAGTTGAGAGGAAAAGGAAATAGAGGAAGCAATGTAAAAGTCTGTTTATAAAAATGGGGAAGAAAAGAGAAAAAGTGGAAAAATTTTACTTTTCCAAAACCATGGTTTTGACTTTTGAGCTTTAAAACCATGGTTTGAGATAAAAAAGTTAATTCTCCCATATTTTTTCACTTGTTTGGCTACTCTTTCACCAAATCATAGTTTCAAACTCAAAAGTGCCTTTTTTTCTTTTTCCCTTTACCTAAACAGGCACTAAATCTTTTTGGAATATCAATGTTCTCTCTCAGCTGAAGGCTTTTGTTTGGAGTTTAGACCTTAATTAGTACTTGATAAAACTAATGCAAATATTATGTTTCAAACATGTGGCCCTAATTAGGATATTTACATGATGTTTGCGTGATGTGTTGTTGGAGTTCCAATGTAAACCTTCATTTGTTCGCATTTTGAAGTGGCATGACAGATCGATAGTTTGACATATTCAATAAACGTTGGGTCTGTCCAATTGATCTAGATGGTTCTCTAGATAATACGTTCTATATTTTTGGGAGCAAGGAGAATTAAGGCAACCGGAAGAATGCTGTTTTGGCTGACCTGTGGCATTTTTGGTTGGAATAGAACTCTGGTTTAATCAAAGAATTTTTTTTTAATCACATCTTTTGGAAAAGAATTCTGTTTTTTTTTTTTTTTGTGACTTCCCTTCGGATATTGTCAAGCAATTTTGTTTTATTTTTTGGGTTGGAAGATCTGAGTTAATGTTTGTTTAGTTTTTCACATCATGATTTGAGAGGATTCCTTTTCTTTGTTGCTGAATTGGTTGTTAGCTATTTTAATTAAATATTAAATATATTATATTTAAATAGTTGAATTATATTAGGATGTTCCAGAAATTTAGTTTTTATTTAGATAAAATATTCTGAAAGTTTTAATTACTAAGATACTAGATAGAAAATTTAACATCATCTAACAAATCGCACCATCTATTTATAAACTACAAATTATAAAAAATAAGACTCATTTTTTATACTATCATGAAATCTATGTCAATTTGTTCATAACTGGAAAGGTTATAAATTTTAAATTAATATTGAGATCATATCAATTTTACGTATAATTTGCGTCAAAACCTGTTGGACATGTGGTTTGGCCCCATCGAGTTTGTTGCGCTAAACACCCACAATGTGCAAGATTAAAGATCAAAATGATTATTTCATGCCCAATTAATACATTGAGATTTTCTCTCTCTTTTTTCTTGGCTAATTTATTTTTACGGGGTCAATCTTTGGGTTTGTACTCCCATAACATCTTTCTTATGTCCCTTGGCGCTCAACCTCAATATGTGTGTATATGTAAAATTAAAAATAAATAAATAAAATTTTACAAATACTTACAATTATACTATTCTTTTTACCCCAAATAATGTAACTTACAAACCATTGTCATATATTATTCTTATATTTTAAATGAAACATTTGAACCAACCACCTAAATTTAGTAAAAACCTTTTATATTTACATTTTTAGATTCTTCCTTTTGTAAATGAGAATTTCAATTTTTAAAGATTAACTTGCTTTTCATCTTCGTCCTCCTCCTTCCCTTTCTTGCCCACCAAAAATTAATGAAATGCCAAAGTAAGCATTGTTACCTGTTCCATGATGTCAGCCTGCGCTGACCCATGTCCACTCTTTCATGTCCACTCTTTCATTAAAAGAATGTTCGTAGTGTTTCACGCTAAACATATTAATTGGCATGCTTAATTTGTTATAGTAATACATTTAAATATGATCAATTTTGGCTGCAAAAAAATTTGAGAAAAGAGTACATAATGGATATATCAGACTAGAGAAAATCAAGAAGCTACAAGCATGATACTTCAAACTTGTATAATCTTAAAAATGCATTACACAAACAAAACTGCATATACAATTATAATCCAAGTGATATGTCCTAGCTTTTAATATATGGTTCATATGATCTCTTGAGGTGGAATGTTGTCATCAGCAGAAATCTCTTTCAAATTCACTGTCTTCTTGTTCCTTTTGCAAAAGAGAAACCAAGTAACGACTTCTAATATGAGAGCCACACACCCCAATGAAACAATGACGCCAAAATAAGCATTCTTCCAACTATGGTAAGAGTTTGAAAAGGAGAAGCCTCTAAACATGTTGAAGATGGAGAGGACGATAATTCCGTAGCCAATGACATAGTGGAAGATGTTCCAGAAGATTCTAGCCTTGTGATGTTTGTCAGGTCTAAGGAATAGAGCAGCCAGGACTTGAACAGTTGCAGAGACAAACACAGCGATTCCAATGGAGGCATGAACAAAACCAGAAGGAGACAGAGACGATAGAGATGGGCTTGGCAAGAAGATGCCGAAAGCGAAGCCAACAGTGCCAGTAATATAAGCAAGAATCTGACATGCTCTATGCAAATGGAACCATGTTGATCCAGTTGCTTGCATTGTTTTTAAATAACGTCCCATTATTGCTCCCGTTGGCATCAAAATTCCCCACCCAATTCCATTCAATATTCCATGAACCTGCGTACCAAATTAAAAATCAAATCAAGTTGTTATTAATTAAAAGTTAATTATTTTAAGATATTCTAAAAATATTCATGATTTTAGCTATGTCACGTTGTTACTATCATGAATGACTTGTTTTATTGATGGCAAGGAATGAATTATTATTTGCAAGAGTTACAAGTTTAGCTTAGTTATTATCTAAAGTTGAGCCTACTTTTTTTTTTTTTGGCACAAGAGCCTCATTTAGTTTCAGTTACATAAACAAAAAAACTATTTATCTTATATGAGCCTACTCCCTTACCTCAGAGAAGATTGGAGTCATAGGGTTAAGTTAAGAGGTTGCAAACTTTCTATCACACATATCCGTTAGAACCAGTATTTGGGTATTTCTGTTTGAGCCGTACCAGATGAAATTCTCATATACACACACAATATTTTTGATAGCCTATTTATCTAAACAATATAGTCACAATATGCAATTGATGTTTTAAGTCCCTCATCAAAATGTTGCATAATAATAAAATCTTTGAATTTCATGACTACATATTGAAAATTTCACGCACATTATTAACAGCCTATTTATCTAAACAATATAATCACAATATCCGATTGATGTGTCAAGTCCTGTGAACCTTTGTATGAAAATATTACATAATCACCAAACTAATATAAATTAATTATGAAAATATATTTCATATACTATGTCATGAACGAAGAGAATAGAAAGAATATGCTTACTTTTCTTATCAAAATCTTTGAGTCCTGTACAAGGATATCATGACCAGAAACTTTGCCAGTGAGAAAATCTATGCGACCAAAAGATTTGAGGTTCGCTCCAGACAAAGCATGAGAGCGAAGACTATCATCATCAGAAACATGACCTTCTTGCCAAACATGATTTACCAGCTTTGAATTCTCAGGAAGCTGAAAACTGGCGTATAAGATCATCGTGCCGTCCTCAAAACTAGCAGAAACTCCATGAACCTCAAAGCTCAAACCCCCTTCCTCCAACGTCGTGCCGTACGATGTTATCGGAGAGGTGTAAGCCGCCATAGTTCTGTCAGATTTCTGGAAAGCAACAAACGCCTGAGAGCCCATCATGCCTGTGGATGTAGGGTTAATAGCCCAAGCGATCCAGCTTTTATGGTCAGCATTGTTCTTCTTGAAAGCGACATCGATGGAGTTCGAGGAAGAGTGGTAGGTCCAATGAAGAGAAGAATCAAGAACAGGTAGGTCTTTACAGGCTAAAAAATTTGTAGTGTTAGGAAACTTGTATGATTCACAAGCTTGTGGTTGTGGTTGGGGTTGTGAGGTTGCCGGGATGGTGAAGATGATTATTGGTGTAAAGAAGAGGGCCAAAAACAGGGAAAGCTTGCGAAAGGAAGCCATGAAAAGAGAGATAGTAGGGAAGAAGTAATAATGGGAGAGAAATGGTGAGCCTAACTCTAGGGCAAGTAGGGTTCTAGGTATGATTTCTCATTCATTGCTAACTAGGTAGTAATTTATAGAGGGTGATTTACCGAGAAAAGAAGTTGAGAATCTTAATGCAAATAGGATAATATTCCATAAATCGGATGTAATGAGAGATAAGGTAAGAATTGATTTGGCACAATTTAAATTTAGATATGAAAGTATAATAAGTTTTTCATTATGTTTAATTTTTAATTTTGATTGAAATTTTTTCCGAACATTTAGATTAAAACTCATGCGGTTGAGCGATAACTGATTTTTGTTTTAGCAAAAATATTTAAATAGTATCTTTTTATGAGGGTTGAATAATATTTTTTAGTTTGTAATCTTACTTATGAAAACGAATTTTCAGTTGAAAAGAAAGTTTTATGAATGAATCTCATCCCTGGATTAGTTAATTTATAGAAAGTTTTAAGAAAGTTGTCTGCATAGTTTTTGATATCATGATACAAATTGACAAAAAAAACTAATTGCAGTTGACTTTTAAATATCAATCCTTTTATATAATTTAATCCTGATAGACCGCCGTTAAATCATCTCATTGAATCTTTTTTTGAAAAATATTCCTTTTTAAAATTAATATCTTCTAATGTGTCAAAAACACTAATTCATATATTCTAATAATCTTTTCACACCCGCGTGTAGCCAAAACCTTTCTTGAACGACGCATACAGACATGAGGGGACCGATGTTTTTCTTTTTTTTGTTTTTAAATTGTTTTGCCAATGACAGAAATACTCCCTTATCAAATAACTAAAATACCTTACAAGGTTCTGAAAGCATTTCAAGAGAAACGGCAAACTAGTAAAGAACAAAAGAAAATTATAAATAAATAAAAAGAGTATCATTAGTGATGTTATTCTTCTCTTCTAACTTTCAAATAATAAAATTAAATGAAAAAAATAAGACACATGGTCATGCATGATTATAAAACTTAATGTAATGAATATAAGAAAATTGATATAAGTATGATCTTATTTATTTATAATAAAATATTTTTATTTTAAATTAATTTCATAATAATATATTTTTAATATATAATCAGTAGGGGTGGACATGGGCAGGGCTGGGCAGGGCGAGACCCCTGCCCGATGCCCAGCCCAAAAGATGAACGGGCTACATTTTGCAGCCTGATGCCCGGCCCTGCCCAATAGAAGCCCTAACTATTTCGGGCAGGGCAAGGGCGGGCTTCCCTACCCAAATGGTAACTTCCTAACCAATACCACTATATAAAACATCCAATTACACTAAATAAATACTATTAAAAATTTCAAATACATTCCATAATTTCACACATTGAGATATCTCAAAATAAATTTATAACTTAAGTGTTGAAATTAAAAAAAAAACTAACACGTCTTAATAATTACATGACAAATTATGAAGTAATATGTGTTTGTATATGAATATTGATTGATATGAATAGGTGCAATTGCAATAGAGACTTCAAAGAAACTAAATTTTTTGTCTTATATCTCAACTTTTTAATGCTTTGTATCATCTATCCAAATCAAAAAACCACGTCCATCAAAAAAGCAATGAGTTATATGTAAACTGTGGTGGATGGATATTAAATAAAAATATAAAATATTTCATAAATATGAAATAATATATACACATATTAAATAAAATAATATGTATAAAATACAATTTATTTTATATAAAATAATATATATTTTAAATAAATTGTATATCATTTTCAGGGCAGGGCCAAATGGGCAGGGCAGTATCCCCTGCCCGATGCTCGGCCCTGCCCGATAGTTTGCCCTACCTAAAGATGCCCAAATTTTTATCGGGCCACTTTTTTTGGGCTGGGCAGGGCAAATTTTGACCTGGCTCAGGTGGGTATACCGGGCTCCTGGGCACTATGCTCACCCCTAATAATCAGTACATTTTTTAAACATATATTATTTTAAATTTTACAAAAATAATAAATTTTTCATTATAATATTATTTTTAAAAATTTATATTAACATATTTTATAATTATAATATTTTTTATTTATGAAAATCTATTTTTTATTTATGAAAATTTATTTTTTATTTAAATAAATTTTATAATAATATTTTTTATTTGTTAAAATATAATATTTTTAAATTTTATTTCATCAATGATGGCATCAGCGACATCAATGATTAGGGAGGTCATTGGTGGCAACAACGTTGATGCGTGGGGTGGTTGATGACAGTCATGTGTCTATCATTGTTCATGAAAGTGAAAAGGCTATAACCTTGAAGAAGGAGGGGTAAAAGTGAATTGTGGGTCAAGAATTGAAAATCTTATATTTTTAAGGGGAGATGAACTGCACATAAGGGAAAATGAATTACACATAAGAAAAGATAGATTGCACAAAGGGAAGATAGTTTGCCCATAGAAGGATGAATTGTGTAAAACCCCTCTTTAATAAATGTATACATATAAGTTATTACTTAATTCACTTATATATATTAATATGATACCAATACCGATACTATCATCTTGGTTGTACATTCTGATACCTCCGCTCTCTGATAATTCTGATACCATGTTCGGATACTAATACCCTTATTTTATGTACTTCTCTTACCTTTATGTGGACTGATACTGCATTGCAAAATATGTAAGTATTCTAATAAAAGAACTAAGGGTTCTGATACACCCTTATACTATCCTTACTATTTACGTCTACAAGCATTCATATACAAACATACTTGCATGATAATTTAAAGCTATTAAAATATCATACATAAATCACATTACCACAGCGCTTGGTCACAAATTTGGGTGCATATATGTAGCTGCTTCGGGCATCCACCCGACATGGTCCGCATGCTCAGGACATAACACACTTGATGGTAAAACACACATATAGAGCATTACATAGTATATGAAAGAAAGAGGTACTACCTGAACGCCTTTCCAACAACTTGTCTTTGGTTACTCGTCTCTTGGTTGACCTGGGAAAAAATCAAATCCTATAAGTTAGAGTTCATGAACGAATGAGTTATTACTTAAGTCAAATTCTTATCCTGTAATATTAGTTATCTTTTAAGACTCTCACATTATGTCAATTAGGTAAAAAATGGGGTATACACTAGTTTCTAGTTCATGTCTCTACCCCTTGGGATCAAACTTATCACAATTTGTCTTAGATATCACAAATCTATAGGTTACCCCAATCTAGCAGATTTATTACTCAACTTTGGAAATTCATAACCTAACCTGAAAAATTCCAAATGAGGTGGTTTCAACTCCTATAGAAATCTCTGTAAGTCCTCTTCCAAGGAAAAATACCACCCAATGCTAATTACAAGGGTAAAGCCTCAAGAATCCTCTACCAACCTTACTGCCATAGAATGCATTCTAGTGTTTGTGCCTCAATTTCAACATATCATATCTTCTATCTACCAAGCCAAATTGTGCATTCTGCATATCATTTTAAAGCTTAGGATGCCTACTAACACTCTATAAAATATCACAATCATTGGATAAGATTTGGCCACTCAAAAACAACCTATGAGTGACCTAACTCGAACCTGGCAGATTTGAACTTTAACACTTAAAGTTCCATAATTAGGGTTTTCTAACCAATCATCCAAAGATCATATCCATGAGCTATTCCTACATAATTTTGCCCATAGAACCCATTTTCAACCTCAATTTTACCAAAATTTAGCTCTAACCCTATGAACCAAGGTTGGCTGAAATTGAACCCTAATTGGTATAAGATGTGTTCTTGCAATTTCAACTTCAAGACATGTTATCTATCATCATAAAACCTTGTCTAACATCATATTTATCATCATATGGCCATTAAAGCTCTAAATTACTCCCTTGGCTGAAACCCTAGAGGAACTATAACTCCATAAATACTCATCAAGATACTATACTCAAATCGAAGTTTACTCCTACAATTACCTCTATTTGATTCTACAATCGGTTTTTGATTCTGGCAGTACTTCCACCAACAAGATGACACCGAACACCTCTGTGCAGAAATCTAGAATTGTAGAAACATAGCTCTTGATGAGTAGAAGAAGATTTGTGAAGACTCTATTGGTTGAAAATGTGATCTCGGGCTTGAAATCGGCAAGAACTCTTGAATTAATAGAGCTTGGGAGGGTGCTGGCTTGACCTAATGACATGTGTCAAGTGTTCAGAAATCCAGGGTGCTCGACACTCTTTTTTAGAAATTACAGGGTACCTAATGCTCCAGTGTGCCAAATGCTCTTTCTTGAAATTGCAGGGTACCTAGCATACCTCCTTAAAATCCGTCCCCCTTCCCCTCTCTCATGCTTGGCTGACCTCATTGGTTAAGGGAGAGAAAGTCTGATGAATTCATTTGGCTTCCAGTGCAGTATTCAGGAAAATCGGGTATGTAGCAGGACCGAAACTGGTGAATTGTACTGTCTATTCAACATATGTCTGATATACAACTGTAGATGTCATTGTATGATTGGTTACCAAGGGAAGAAGTTAAAAGTTACTTTAATAAAGCTACTTTTTTATACGAAGTCACTCAGTTTTGCGACTCGTGTCATTCTTCTACCTGAATGGTGCCATGTGTTCCCTGTGTCTCATGATTTCGCCACATACATGCCAGGGTGTCCCAGACAACTGAAACCAAGCCAGTGTCTCTTCAAAAATGCACGGTATGTACATGCACCTGCACTGATTTTGCCATGTGCGCACCTATACCGGCAAATTTTGTCCAACTAATTAGTCATATATGTCTATGTTTTCAAGAATGCACCACATATGTGCCTGTGTGGCATAAGTTGAGCCACATACCTCAAAAACTGCCACATGTGAGCCTGTGTGTCTTATGGCACACCAAGTGTACAGAGACACCGATAACTTTCATCCGACTACCGATACACAAGGCAAGTTCTCATTGCGCCACCTTAAAAACTACTTTATGGATGTGGAACCCAGATAGCACCACATATGCCTTTGGGTGCCACCAAATGGCGCCAAATATGCCTAAGTGCCCATATGCCGGTATTTTATATCTGACTACTTATACACACTGAGCCTCATGGAATCAGGAGACTTGGTCTCAACTCAGAGGTTGAATCATATAGTCTCATGAAACTCATTCTATCTTTGGGACTCTTACGAAACTGGGCTTAGTAGTCTTCTTGACTCATATTTATTTTCAATTTTCTAAACCCAAAACTCAAAATATTACAAATTGCATATAGATAGATCGTTTGCATATAGGGAAAGGTAGTTTACACAAAATGTAATTGCACATCAAAAATTAATTTTGCACATATGGACGATGTGTTGCATATAAGGAAGATGTGACGCACTTAAGAAGATGGATTGCATAAAAGAAATATTGTTTGCACATAATGGAAGGTCGTTTGCATTAAAAGAAGATTGCTTGCATTAAAAGAAGATTATTTGCATATAACATAATTTGCACATCAAACTAATTTTGCAACACAAGGGAATATGAATTGCTCATAAGAAAGATGAATTGCACATAAAAGAAGATAAATTGCACATAAAGGAAAGATATATTGTACAAAAGGAATGTTTTCATTAAGGGTAATTTTGGTTTTCTTCTATCACAATTATTTACACTCAAGGACCCCAAACCTTTACAAGACTTTAGGTCCTAATTAACAAATAAATTTTCAAACAGGGATTGCCAATTAACAAATAAATTTTCAAATAGGGATTTATGGACAATTTTTCCAAAAAATTATTAAATGTTGAGATTATAAAATTTATTATTTTAATTTTTCACCATATTTGTTGAATTTTATTTGTTTTTAATTTCTTTAATGACTAAAAATATATATCAAACACATTTTTTCTATTAAATATGATATACTATATAGGTTTGAGAGATTGTACAAGTCATTGTAATTTATAATTTTATATTTTTTTCTACAAACATTTAAAAAAACGTACTTCAATTTTTAAAAGTTTGTGATATTTACAACTTATCAATTAAAATTTTCAATTTAGTACTAAGGGTATATTAGTAAATATATTTTATTTTTATATAAATTTTAAATAAAAACATATTTTTAGAATCTTTTTACAATATTCTTAACGGAGTTAACAGTTTTGACTTAAGTCTATGTTTTCAAAATAGAGGGAATGTCTGTGTAATTAAGGCAAAACAAAAGGGTGGTTAGAGTATTTTACTCAAAAATATATTATTAGTATAAAATTATTAGATTATATAGGGTGCCACATATGATGTCATCTAAGATGTCATGTATCTTATATTAATATGATGTAGCAAATTCCGTTAAAAGGTAACAATGAATTAACGACAAGAGGTTCATGGTGAAAATGTAGAAGCTTAGGGGATTAAATTTAAACATTGATGAGGAGGTTATCCATAGCTGACCCAAAATTCAGAGAGTTTTATATAATCTAGCATTTTTTTAACTATTAATGGAATTGAAAGGGTCTCCCTACAGTGTATAATATCTTTCTCATGTGCTTTCGTGCTTAGCCTCAATTCATGCACATATGATATAAGAAAAATGGAATAAACATTTACAAATACTGGCCAATATAATAAATTTTCACGAACAAACCAGTGTCATGTATTATTCTTAATTTGATTAGATTGAGAAAGTTAGTTAAGTCAGTTTATATGACATTTATTTTTTAAAGCACCCTAGTCATATTTCTTGATTTTTTCACTCCACCTCCTCTTTGATTATTATTGAGGGAGCAACAATATGGATAAATAAGAGAAAGATTGTCAAATATTAAAACTATATTTTATATTTAGCATCAATGTTAACCCCTAAGTATATCTTACATTAAGGATAGGAGAGAGTGCGTTTAAAATTATGTTTTATTTTTGTTTTCCTCTCTCAATCCTGTCAAATTTGTCGCCATTTATAGGTTTCTTTGTCTGTTTGTTCTGTGTGCTAAAATTATGTTACATAGAGAACGCGGTAAAGCGCTTAGGCTAATTCTACTCTGAAACAATATTTGGTGGTGAAAGAAAACTCAATAGTAAAATTATTTTTACTGTCTTGGCTGAAGTTGGATGCAGTAGAATAGAAGAAAGAGGATCAGGACTTGAAGAATCAAGATGAATGGAATGACGCTTTAGTAATGAAGAATTAAAGGATTTTTTTCGTTGGAAATCATCAATTATGGCATGGTAGATATCACTACAAAAAAACAGCATATTACCCACGGAAATTACCCACAGAATTCCGTCTCTAAAATCAAATTACCCACGGATTAGGGACGGAAACGGAATTACCGACGGATCAGTAACGGAATTTTTTCCGTCTCTAAAAAATCCGTGGCAAATTGATTTACCGACGGAATTTTTATTCCATTGAAAATTACCGACGGATTACCCACAGAAAAAATTCTGTCAGTAATTACCGATGGAAATCACCGACGGAAAATTTTCCGTCGGTAATTACCCATGGAAAAATTCCGTCTGTAATTACCGACGGAATTCACCCATGAAAAATATTCCGTGGGTAATTACCCATGAAAAACATTCCGTCGATGATTACCCACGGAATTTGCCCATGGAAAATTTTCTGTGGGTAATCCGTCGGTAATTTAATATTTTTTTTTAAAAAAAATCCACGTGGCAACCTTAAAAGAGGCCACGTGGACTTCACCGAAAGTCCCCCACCGCTCGTCCTCACATCTGGCTCCGAGCAAGGGCCACATGTCCCTCTAATGTTGCGTGTTGCCCCCGAGCAAGTGCCACATGTCCCTCTAACTTGGCATGCATGTGTCTCTGTAAGAAAATTGTTGCATTTTGTGACAAAGGTGGGATTCGAACCTTGGACCTTTGGTATGTGATCTGATACCTTTGTCAGTTGAGCTGCTTTAACCTTGCGTTATTTATTCACGTAATAATATATATAATGTAATAATTTAAAAACAAATATAATATTAAGATAAATATATATATATATATATAAAATTATCATTTTCATTTTTTATAATATAAAATATAAAATTTTTAATTTCTAATTTCATTTAAATATTTAATATTAATATAAATATATATAAGGAAAAATCCGTATAAAATACCTTCGAAATAGGGAAATCCCTAATCAGTACTTTGAAATCAAAAAATCCGGATCAGTCTCACGTCAGTACGGATGAACAGTGCGGGCGGCGCCAAAAGACGATTTTGCCCTTCAGCCCTCATTTTCGCTACTTCAAAAATAACAACACGTGGTTCTTAATTAACAACTACGGATTCTTGATTAACAACTCCAGTTCTATCTTTTTACTTTCACAATAACAACACCGATCTTGTTATTAGCAACTTCGGATTCTTGATTAACAACTGTGCTTTATTCTTCCACATATTCGCATCTCAAAAATATAGTGTTGTTAATGTAAAATACAGTGTTGTTAATAAAGAAAGAGATGTTGTTATTGGCCCTGAAACTTAAATTATGAAGTTGTGAAACAAGAAATAGGAGTTGTTAATGTAGAAAATGGTATTCTTAATAACAACACCGGTGTTGTTATTGTGAAAGTAAAAAGATGAAATGGAGTTGCTAATCAAGAATACGTAGTTGTTAATCAAGAGGGCGTGTTGTTAATAAAAAAAAAGAGGTGTTGTTATTGGCCTTGAAACTTAAATGAGGAATTTGTGAAACAAGAATACAGAGTTGTTAATCAAGAATCCGGAGTTGTTAATTAAGAACCGCGTGTTGTTATTTTTGAAGTGGCGAGAATGAGGGCTGAAGGGCAAAATCGTCTTTTGGCGCCACCCGCACTGTTCATCCGTACTGACGTGAGACTTATCCGGATTTTTTGATTTCAGAGTACTGATTAGGGATTTCCCTATTTCAAATGTATTTTATAGGGATTTTCCCTATATATAATATTACATATATATTTCCTTTTCTATAATATACAGAACGTGGGTTTGTTGTTTTTGTTGTTGTTAAGATTTCAAAGTTCAGATAGAGAGCCTGCTTGGTTTGAAGGGGAGGGGATGGAAGGAAAGGGTAGATGATTATCTTATTTGGTTTGGTTAGTGGGGAGGAGATGGGAACTTTTTAATGATATCTTGTTTGATTTGAGATGGGATGGGAGAAAAATAATGATAGTAATTTACCATTCTATTCTAATATTTGGTTATATTTTTTATTTGTCTTATATAAATTAATTTACATCTTTTCTAATTAATATAATAATATTTTTATTTATAATTAATATAACAATATATATTTTGTTTTAAATTAATTGTATAATAGTATAATTTTTAACTATGATAGGATTTTTTATTGGAAAATACTTAGATCAGGTTCCTTATATCCATTTAATCAAGTTCTCCAATCATATGTGACCATGTGTCTTATTTTTTAATTATTATCATTAAACTATAAGCTTATATAAAAAAAAAATAGTATACACATCATGCGTGATTGAAGAATTTGATGTAATAGATATAAGGAAATTAATGTAAGTATGGTCCTTATTTATTTATAATAAAATATTTTCATTTTGAATTAATTTCATAATAATACATTTTTAACATATAAACAATATATTCTTTTTAAAATATATTATTTTAAATTCAATGAAAATAATATATTTTTCATTATAATAATTTTTAAAAATTATATTAACATATTTTAAAGTTATAATATTTTTTATTTATGAAAATATATTTTTATTTAAAATCAATTTTATAATAATATTTTTATTTTTAAAATTATAATTTTTAAAATTTTATTTCTTAATAATATTTTTAAAGATAAAAATATATTTTTTATTCGAATTAATTTAATAATAATATTTTTATTTAAATTTGGATGAGCATATATTATAATTATAATAATTTTTTATTCATAAATATATACTTTTTATGTTAAGTTATTTTTGAATAATATGTTTTTAATTATAATAATTTTGGTATAATAATATATTTTTATTTTATATTAAAATATTTTAATAATAATTTTTATTTATCATAGTATTTTTCATCATGGGCATTATTGGAATATTATATAAATTATAAAGGTGAAGTGATCCAAAATTTTGGCTCTCCTTTAAAACCCCCCAATTTGGAGGGTAGCCAAAATAGAGGTGTTAGAGGGAGAGGATGGAAACTTTAGGGTTTTCTCCCCTCCAAAATTTCAAACCAAATGAGGGGAGGGGCTCGTTTCAATAATGCCCTCCCTCCAACCAAACAAGCCCTCAGAGAAAGAGTTGCAAACTGCAAGGAAAAAGAAGGAGGATTAAGGTTTTTTCTAATGATATAGTTGACAATTTAATATGTATATAAAAGTATAGAGTAAAATACTCTAACCACCCCTCAATTTTGTTTTAATTACATAGACCTCCCATCTATCTTGACAACCCATATAGACCTCAGCTTACTTAAAATTAAAATGTATGTTACATAGACTTTCCTTATATTTTAAGATTCTATTTCCATCTCCTAAACCATTAGTTGACCGTTAAGTTTGATTTTTGGGTTTTTGTTTTACCAAAATGCCCCTCTTTAACATTAGAATTAGTTAAACATAAAGACAAAAAAAAATTTATACCACCTAATTGTAATTCTAATAGATTTTTTAACTTTCTAATATATAAAAAAATTATTAATTTTGAGATTATAAAATTTATTATTTTAATTTTTCACCACCTTTATTGAATTTTATTTGTTTTGTAGTTCCTTAATGACTACAAATATATATCAAACAAATTTTTTATCAAATATGATAAACTATATAGATTTGAGAGATTGTATAAGTTGTTTAAATTTATAATTTTATATTTTTTCTACAAACATTTAAAAAACGTACTCAAATTTTTAAAAGTTTGTGATATTTACAACATGTCAATTAAAGTTTGGGATTTAATAGTAAGGGTATATTAGTAAATAAATTTTATTTTTATATAAATTGTAATTAAAAAGATATTTTTAAAATCTTTTTAGAATATTCTTAATGGAGTTAACAATTTGAACTTAAATGTATATTTTCAAAAAGGGGGAATGCCCGTGTAATTAAAGCAAAATAGAAGGATGGTTAGAGTATTTTACTCAAAAATATATTATTAGTATAAAATTATTAGATTATATAGGGTGCCACATATGATGCCATCTAGGATGTCATGTGTCTTATATATATTAATATGATGTCATGTATTATTCTTAATACTCCTTTGATCATTAATATAAGATATATTTTCCTAATTTGATTAGATTAGGAAAATATCAATGGTCTCTCTCAGCTGAAGGCTTTTGTTTGGAGTTTAGACCTTAATTAGTACTTGATAAAAATAATGCAAATATTATGTTTCAAACATGTGGCCCTAATTAGGATATTTACATGATGTTTGCGTGATTTGTTGTTGGAGTTCCAATGTAAACCTTCATGTTTCTGTATTTTGAAGTGGCATGACAGATCGACAATTTGACATATTCAATAAACGTTGGGTCTGTCCAATTGATTTAGATGGTTCTCTAGATAATACGTTCAATATTTTTGGGAGCAAGGAGAATTAAGGCAACCGGAAGAATGCTGTTTTGGCTGACCTGTGACATTTTTGGTTGGAATAGAACTTTGGTTTAATCAAAGAAGTTTTTTTAATCACATCTTTTGGAAAAGAATTCTGTTTTTTTTTTTTTTGTGTGACTTCCCTTCGGATATTGTCAAGCAATTTCGTTTTATTTTTTGGGTTGGAAGATCTGAGTTAATGTTTGTTTATTTTTTCACATCATGATTTGAGAGGATTCCTTTTCTTTGTTGCTGAATTGGTTGTTAGCTATTTTATTTAAATATTAAATATATTATATTTAAATAGTTGAATTATATTAGGATGTTCCAGAAATTTAGTTTTTATTTAGATAAAATATTCTGAAAGTTTTAATTACTAAGATACTAGATAGAAAATTTAACATCATCTAACAAATCGCACCATCTATTTATAAACTACAAATTATAAAAAATAAGACTCATTTTTAATCCTATCATGATATCCATGTCAATTTGTTCATAATTGGAAAGGTTATAAATTTAAATTAATATTGAGATCATATCAAATTTTTATTAATATATGAAGAGGTTTCAATTTTTCACACAATCAAGTAACATTTTATTTTTGTGATTTGAGCCTGCACAACTTGTTCCCATAAGTAGGAGGATGGAAATAGGATAGACCGAGTTATGCTGTTGCTAAAAATGACTGGGCCTACAATAGAGATCCAGAGCCTGGGCTTGAGCCTGTATACAGGCTTTATTTTAGGCCCGGCTCTGATCCTTTAAAAGGCCTAAAGCCTGTTTAAAGGCCTACTTAAAATATAAACATTTAAATAGGCTTAAAACTTATGTTTCCTTGTTCATTTACAACCTTCCGAAACTATTTAAAAGTTTAGGAGTTTTTCTCATATGCAATATAAGAGTTTAGTAAGAAAAAAAACACCTAGTGACAACAATTTATCAAGCAAGTCAGAACAAAAAATTTTATCTGCACGTATTACCTTAAAAATACATCTGGAAGTATGTATTGATCCTCTACAGCAGAACCCATAATCTTACTTTAATTTCTTTTGTTTTTTATTGAATCTTTTCTCATTACTTTTTCACTTTCTTCTTTCCAGTTTCGGGGTCACCCTTCCAACATCGGTGGAAGATTCATTCATTTTCTTACGGCTAAGTTATATAAAACTCTCCTAAATTTGGGTCAGTTGCAGATAACCTCTCTGGCATTTTAATATTTAAATTTAACACACCCAGGCTTCAATTTTTTTACCACGAACCCCTTGGTGCTTGTTTACTATTATCTTTTTAACAAAATTTACCATATCATATTGATACGAGGCATGTCGCAAACTAGATGACATCATATGTGGCATCCTATGTAAATCTATTAATTTTATACTAATAATGTATTTTTTCATATAGGGTTTAACAGCAAGGAGAAAACTTACATCCACTTCCTTATACCCAAGTACATCCAGTTCCCCAATAAATAACAGCCATATTTTTTTTTTTAAACACATCAGTATTGAATTTCATTGCTTTGAGGTCTACAAGTGTTGTGGGGCACATTAGTGAATAGAGTGACGCCAATGGAAAACGCAGTGCAAAATGAAAGTAACCTTATCATAGAGATTAGATAACAATTAAAGGAAATATATTCAAATGCACTAGATCCTAGACAATGGATGAGGAATCCATTAGTCTTCCAAATGCATTCAGTTTTACGTATAATTTGCGTCAAAACCTGTTGGACATGTGGTTTGGCCCCATCGAGTTTGTTGCGCTAAACACCCACAATGTGCAAGATTAAAGATCAAAATGGTTATTTCATGTCCAATTAATACATTGAGATTTTCTCTCTCTTTTTCTTGGCTAATTTATTTTTACGGGGTCAATCTTTGGGTTTGTACTCCCATAACATCTTTCTTATGTCCCTTGGCGCTCAACCTCAATATGTGTGTATATGTAAAATTAAAAATAAATAAATAAAATTTTACAAATACTTACAATTATACTTTTTTTTTTTACCCCAAATAATGTAACTTACAAACCATTGTCATATATTCTTATATTTTAAATCATACATTTGAACCAACCACCTAAATTTAGTTAAAACCTTTTATATTTACATTTTTAGATTCTTCCTTTTGTAAATGAGAATTTCAATTTTTAAAGATTAACTTGCTTTTCATCATCGTCCTTCTCCTTCCCTTTCTTGCCCACCAAAAATTAATGAAATGCCAAAGTAAGCATTGTTACCTGTTCCATGATGTCAATCTGCGCTGACCCATGTTCACTCTTTCATTAAAAGAATGTTCGTAGTGTTTTACGCTAAACATATTGGCATGCTTAATTTGTTATAGTAATACATTTAAATATGATCAATTATGGCTGCAAACAAATTTGAGAAAAGAGTACATAATTGATATATCAGACTAGAGAAAATCAAGAAGCTACAAGCATGATACTTCAAACTTGTATAATCTTAAAAATGCATTACACAAACAAAACTGCATATACAATTATAATCCAAGTGATATGTCCTAGCTTTTAATATATGGTTCATATGATCTCTTGAGGTGGAACGTTGTCATCAGCAGAAATCTCTTTCAAATTCACTGTCTTCTTGTTCCTTTTGCAAAAGAGAAACCAAGTAACGACTTCTAATATGAGAGCCACACACCCCAATGAAACAATGACGCCAAAATAAGCATTCTTCCAACTATGGTAAGAGTTTGAAAAGGAGAAGCCTTTAAACATGTTGAAGATGGAGAGGACGATAATTCCGTAGCCAATGACATAGTGGAAGATGTTCCAGAAGATTCTAGCCTTGTGATGTTTGTCAGGTCTAAGGAATATAGAAGCCAGGACTTGAACAGTTGCAGAGACAAACACAGCGATTCCAATGGAGGCATGAACAAAACCAGAAGGAGACAGAGACGATAGAGATGGGCTTGACAAGAAGATGCCGAAAGCGAAGCCAACAGTGCCAGTAATATAAGCAAGAATCTGACATGCTCTATGCAAATGGAACCATGTTGATCCAGTTGCTTGCATTGTTTTTAAATAACGTCCCATTATTGCTCCCGTTGGCATCAAAATTCCCCACCCAATTCCATTCAATATTCCATGAACCTGCGTACCAAATTAAAAATCAAATCAAGTTGTTATTAATTAAAAGTTAATGATTTTAAGATATTCTAAAAATATTCATGATTTTAGCTATGTCACGTTTTACTATCATGAATGACTTCTTTTATTGATGGCAAGGAATGATTTATTATTTGCAAGAGTTACAAGTTTCGCTTAGTTATTATCTAAAGTTGAGCCTACTTTTTTTTTTTTTGGGCACAAGAGCCTCATTTATTTTCAGTTACATAAACAAAAAACTATTTATCTTATATGAGCCTACTCCCTTACCTCATAAAAGATTGGAGTCATAGGGTTAAGTTAAGAGGTTGCAAACTTTCTATCACACATATCCATTAGAACCAATATTTGGGTAATTCTGTTTGAGCCGTACCAGATGAAATTCTCATATATACACACAATATTTTTGATAGCCTATTTATCTAAACAATATAGTCACAATATGCAATTGATGTTTTAAGTCCCTCATCAAAATGTTGCATAATAATAAAATCTTTGAATTTCATGACTACATATTGAAAATTTCACGCACATTATTAACAGCCTATTTGTCTAAACAATATAATCACAATATCCGATTGATGTGTCAAGTCCTCCGAACCTTTGTATGAAAATATTACATAATCACCAAACTAAAATAAATTAATTACGAAAATATATTTCATATACTATGTCATGAACGAAGAGAATAGAAAGAATATGCTTACTTTTCTTATCAAAATCTTTGAGTCTTGTACAGGGATATCATGATCAGAAACTTTGCCAGTGAGAAAATCTATGCGACCAAAAGATTTGAGGTTCGCTCTAGACAAAGCATGAGAGCGAAGACTATCATCATCAGAAACATGACCTTCTTGCCAAACATGATTTACCAGCTTTGAATTCTCAGGAAGCTGAAAACTGGCGTATAAGATCATCGTGCCGTCCTCAAAACTAGCAGAAACTCCATGAACCTCAAAGCTCAAACCCCCTTCCTCCAACGTCGTGCCGTACGATGTTATTGGAGAGGTGTAAGCCGCCATAGTTTCGTCATATTTCTGGAAAGCAAAAAACGCCTGAGAGCCCATCATGCCTGTGGATGTAGGGTTAATAGCCCAAGCGATCCAGCTTTTATGGTCGGCATTGTTCTTCTTGAAAGCGACATCGATGGAGTTCGAGGAAGAGTGGTAGGTCCAATGAAGAGAAGAATCAAGAACAGGTAGGTCTTTACAGGCTAAAAAATTTGTAGTGTTAGGAAACTTGTATGATTCACAAGCTTGTGGTTGTGGTTGGGGTTGTGAGGTTGCCAGGATGGTGAAGATGATTATTGGTGTAAAGAAGAGGGCCAAAAACAGGGAAAGCTTGCGAAAGGAAGCCATGAAAAGAGAGATAGTAGGGAAGAAGTAATAATGGGAGAGAAATGGTGAGTCTAACTCTAGGGCAAGTAGGGTTCTAGGTATGATTTCTCATTCATTGCTAACTAGGTAGTAATTTATAGAGGGTGATTTACCAAGAAAAGAAGTTGAGAATCTTAATGCAAATAGGATAATATTCCATAAATCGGATGTAATGAGAGATAAGGTAAGAATTGATTTGGCACAATTTAAATTTATTTATGAAAGTATAATAAGTTTTTCATTATGTTTAATTTTTAATTTTGATTGAAAATTTTTCCGAACATTTAGATTAAAACTCATGCGGTTGAGCGATAACTGATTTTAGTTTTCGCAAAAATATTTAAATAGTATCTTTTTATGAGGTTTGAATAATATATTTTAGTTTGTAATCTTACTTATGAAAACGAATTTTCAGTTGAAAAGAAAGTTTTATGAATGAATCTCATCCCTGGATTAGTTAATTTATAGAAAGTTTTAAGAAAGTTGTCTGCATAGTTTTTGATATCATGATACAAATTGACAAAAAAAACTAATTGCAGTTGACTTTTAAATATCATGATACATATGGGTAATGAACTTGTTAATGAGAACTACAGGTCATTTGTTGTTTTAATCATTTTAATTGTGGATTCATTGTGTTTGGGTAAGGTTTCAAATGTTTTCTATGTTTTTGGATAAATTGTTCTCTGTTTATGTAGTAAAAGTGGGAATGAATGAACATGGGATGAAAGTTTTGTGATTGGAATTGCTGGTGTATGAAATCAGAATGTGTTGTTAATAAGGGCAGTAATAGTTGTTAATATATATAGTAAACTTGTTAATGACAACTATTTTGTGTAGGTTGACAGTGATAATGGCTAGTGTAGCTGTGAAGAATCTACTATATTTCCTTCATATAGAAGGATGATTTGTAATTAGTGATTCCAATGGCATGTCCCTCATCATCATTGGTGCTACTGGTTTAATTGGCTCCCACTGCTCCTTGGCCCTCAAAAAGCGCTACGACAGAGTTATTGGCCTCGATAACTTTAATAGCTACTACGATCTCTCCCTTAAGCGCTCAAGATAGACGCTTCTTTCCAAATTCCAAGCACTAAATCTCCATTGTCAATGGCAACATCAACAACGGGCTCTTGTTGTCAAAACTCTTTGACGCACATTGCTGGATTTGCAACCTCCTAGAAACCGCCAAAGCTGCAAATCCCCAACCCGTCATTGTGTTTGCGTCTTCGATCTCCGTCTATGGTCTCAACACCAAAAACTCGTTCTCTGAATTATGTCAGACCGATCAGCTGATAGAGAAGTGGATGAAAGCCAAAAAAAAAAAGAGAAATGGCCATATTATTCTGAGTTGAGACAAAGGGAGAAAAAGATGAAGGCGGAAGCAACTCAAGGGCAAGGAGTCTTTTTGTCATAATTTTATAATCTCAGATTCATCTATTGTACTGACATAGGATTTTCTAAATTGGAATTACTAATTTATCCTTTTCTAATTTTCAGAGTATTTTTCTGAAATTTTCACTTATATTTATGATACTTCCAAAATAATGAATATATATACTCACGCACAGATATTGCAATTTATTTACTTTTTCCTTCCTCTCCGTCCCTTCCATCTCCATCTTTCTTGATCGCATTCGCGCCGCTAAAGCAAAACAAATAGTCAAATGAAATACAACAGTACTTGTCAAATGTCTTCAAAAGGATTCGATCATCTCCGCCCACACCACCACCACAGCCTCCGCCCACACCACCATCACTGCCACGGCGTACTTTCTTATTGCATATTCCACAACCATTACTTCCATTGTCACCGTCAGCGTCAAGGATCCAATATTGTAACTCCTCTTCCTCCTCAAAATCCATAGTATTTCGTCTCCTTTCCTCGTCGGAAACAACTCAAACATGGTGGCTGCGGAGTATGAAGAAGTGGATCGTGATGCCGCTCAGTAAGATAGTTTTATCTTTGTTTTCCTCTCTCAATCCTCTCAAAATTTTCGCCATTTATATGTTTCTTTGTCTGTTTGTTCTTTTGTAATTAATTTAGTTTATGTTATACAGAGAACACGGTTGAGCGCTTAGGCTAATTCTACTTTGAAACAACATTCGGTGGTGAAGGACAACTCGGTGGGAAATGTGTTTGCTGTCTTGGTAAAAGAAAGAGGATTAGGACTTGACGAACCTAGTTGAATGGAATGAAGCTTTGGCATTTAAGAACTTAAGGAATTTTACGTTGGAAATGATGAGTTATGGCAGGCAGATGTCTAAGTTTCTTAGCGAAGTAATGATACTTCTTGGTTTAAAGCTGAAGTTGAGAGGAAAAGGAAACAGAAGAAGTAATGTAAGAGTCTGTCTACAATTATAAAGCTCTAAAAGTTACAAATTAGGGAAATCTGTGAAGACAGGTTAGTCGAGATTGTGAGATATTTTAATTATTAATATAATATATTTATTAGTTATTAATTAGGTTAATTAAAATATCCTGAGTGTGGCCCGTTAGTCAGATCTAGGCCCAACTACAGGATTAGGGTAAACAGAATTGGCTATTTGATTTATTTCTGATGGTGAGATAAATGAATTAAGGAATATAGCCGTCTAAACTGAGCGTACGAGTGAAAACCCTAGCAGCTCTTTGAGGTTCCCACATTGGCGACGGCTCTCACACCAGTTGCCATCACTGTGCCTTACGGTCAGTCAGAAGAGTTACCTGTCAATTCTTTCTTTTGACTCTTTCTATTTTGCAGTCTCATTTTCCCATTGTTCGTGATCTCATTCCGTTTGGAGAAAAGCTATGGCGAGAGGTATTTATGAAGTCTTCCGCTGTAATTTGTAGAATATGTTGTGCTATGTTTATTGAGATGTAATTGGTAATTAGCATGATGTATTCCAACATGTGGTATCAGAGCCAGGTTATCTGATTCTCTGCCTCTTTTCTTTGATCGGGGACGATTTATCTATGGAATATAATGAGTTTACTGTAATAGCTTTTATACGGGTTCCATATTTTAAATCAGAGATCACACTTGTTAATATTGCCTTCATTTCGTTGTCGAGGGATCCGATTCTGGTTTTTGTTCATTTTCGATGTATATGGCATTTTGTTCATTGAAAATATCTGATCTGTGATTCTGTTATTTTTTTTTATGGTCATCGGTTCTCATTCTGAATCTTGTGTTTAATTGCTGTATTATGAGATATATATTATTCCAATGAGCATCGCTATTGAATCCGTCGAACTGAGAGCATCGGACCTGCGTTTTACTATTTGTGAATCTGAGCATGATTTTCTGTAAATTTGTGATTCTGTATGGTTGTTAGATTATCACTGTTATTGTTTCGATGTGCATCGCTATGTCTCACCGTCAGACCTGTTTTTTGGATTTTGGGTTTTCAAAATCTGAGAATTTTGTTTCAAAATCTTGCTTTTAATCGCTGTTTTATGGGATGGATTGTGTTTTGAATGCATTTTCTATGAAAACCGCCGTGAAAAGGACACCGTTCTGAGCCTCCGATCGCTGGGAAAGAACCGCCTGAAATCGCGGGTCGCGGCGGCCCAACCGGGTCGAAATCGGGCGGCGGGTCGGGTAGGGTTGCAAGGAAACGGGTGGGGGAGACGAACGAAACGACGCCGTTTTGACTTGCACAAAACGTCATCGTTTCGTGTCTTTCGGAAGATCCTCCCTCCACGCGCGAAACGACGTTGTCTCGGCCCTTAGTGAAACGGCGCATTTCACTCTTCTGGACCGAAGGGCTGAGGCGTTTTTGGGCTGTGTATTGCACTACTGGGCCGACGCATTTTTGGGCTTTTTGATTTTTTTTTCTTCACAGATGCGGGATTGGGCTGAAGTGTCTGGGCTTCTTTAAATTTTTTGTTAAGGCATAATGATAACTGGGCCGAACAAAAAAAAAATTTTCCTTTTAATTGCACAATGGCGTTTTGGGCCCTATAACGTTTTTGTTGCTTCTGGACCATTAATTTAAAGATAACCAGGAACAAATTATTGGGCTTATGCGTTTTTGTTCTTCTGGGCTATGGTTTTTGAAATTCCAGAAAACATTTTGGGCTTTTCTTAAACCATTTCTTCACTGTTTAATTAAATTCTTTTCTGTTTTATGTATTTTTCTGATTAATGACTTTAAATTGTTTAAATTAGTGACAGTAGTTAATTTTGGCATTTTCACATACTGAAAAATTTGTAAAATTGTTTTCATAGTTAATTAATTGTCTAATATTTTGAAAATGGCTTTAGACAATTATTTAACAATTCAAACAATTTTGCAAAAAATTGAAATTTGAGTTGAAAGGTGCCAAAATTAATTATTTAAACAATTTTGAATACATAAAACAGTGGGAGGGATTTAATTAATTATTTATTGTATTTATTAAATTGATTAATCTCTCCATTATGATGTGCATATTTTGTTTTAAATGCGCTTATATGATATTTGTGACTAGCATGCTACTTTTTCAAGGAATAGCCACAACATCCTTTAGTTTTGCATGCAACTTGATCACATATGGAACTTATAAAATATCTAATTGTAATTAAATATAGAATTGTAATTGTTCTTTACCCACAGGTAGACGGTTATGATTATATATTTAATTAGGGTGGGATAGTTTGGTCTTATATTTTCTAAGTTGCCCACAGGTATTAGGAAATGTAAATTATACACTCTAGGCCCACCAATTTGAGATAAATGCATGCAATGCTAGGTTCTTTGCCCACAGGTAGAATTTAGTGATACGCATTTATATATATTGCATGTTTCCATTAGTGCATAACATGCATACAAAAGGCACAGAATTCGTGATTGTCTCAAATATTTGTCTTGTGAGCTAATTTAAGTTTTTAAATTGCAGTACCTACTACTTTCCCTAATCTTTTTGCTGACACTACTGGCAAAATTGTGCTGGATGGTACTAATTACCCTGAATGGAGAGAGGACATAACTTTGCAGATTGATATGCTGCACATGCATTTTGTTATGGAGAAACCTAGACCTCCCAAACCAACTGACAGGTCAACTAAGGATGAAATTGACTATCAGGAGCGCTGGGAGCACTACAATCGCATGTGCATGTCATATATTAAGACCAGGATCCATAGAAGCATTAGGGGAGCAATTCCCAAATGTGAAACTGCTAAGGAGTTTCTGGAAGCTGTGGACAAACAGTTTAAGCCAACTGACAAACAAATGGGTGGTTCCATAATGTCAGAGCTGTGTGCCATGAAGCTGACAGGTACTAATGGAGTCAGACAACATATCATGAAGATAAGAGACTTGTCCTCTCAGCTGAGGGCCTTTGACATGGAACCAACAGAGCAGTTTCTAGTGCATCTGGTACTGAACTCCCTTCCTTCTCATTATGAGGCCTTTAAGGTCTCCTATAACACACATAGGGAAAAATGGACAATTGATGAACTGCTATCCATGTGTGTTCAGGAGGAAACTTGGCTTCAAATGAGTGGTAGGGAGGCACCTAGGGCAGCTCATTTGGCTGAAAGTTCCAGCAGGAATGGTGCCAGGGGCAACAAGGACAAGCAGAAAAAGAAGAAAAAGATTCCTGCTGTTCCATCCATTAAGAAAGCTGAAGCTATTTGCTTCTTCTGCAAGAAGAAAGGGCACATGAAGGATGAGTGCCTGAAGAGGAAGGCATGGTTGGAGCGTAAAGGTATGTATATTTTAAGTTTAGCTTTAGAAGCTCATCATATTGGCACTAGTAATGATACTTGGTGGATCGATACGGGTTCAATGATCCATATTTCTACTACCATGCAGGGGTTTCTAACCACCAGCCCTCCACTTCCCAATGAAGTACGAGTCCTTTCAGGAAGTGGGAAAGGAGATCCGGTCTAGTTATATGAGAAACTTGATTTCTATGTCAAAACTCATTCCTTTGAATTATGGTATTTATTTGCAAAAGGACTTGATGTATTTCAGTAAGGACTATTTTCCAATTGCAAGGGTTGTTATGATTGATGATTTGTTTAAAATAATTCCTGAACCGCCTGAAGTTTTTTCTGTTACGCATGGTATTAGACAAAGTATCATTGATGAGAATTCTATTAGCTTGTGGCATAGGAGATTAGGACATATCTCTGTTGACAGGATCAAAAGGTTAACTAAAGATGGAATCCTTCCATCTTTAGACCATTCAGAATTTGATACTTGTGTGGACTGCATAAGGGGAAAGCAGACCAATAAGTCACAAAAGGGAGCTAAAAGAAGTTCTGATTTACTTGAAATTATACATACTGATATTTGTTGTCCTGACTTATCCGCAAACAGTCAAAAGTACTTTATCAATTTTATTGACGATTACTCACGATATACTTATGTCTACTTGCTTGATAATAAAAGCAAGGCACTAGATGCCTTTAAGGAATATAAAGCTGAAGTAGAAAAACAAGTTGGGAAACCAATAAAGATCGTGAGATCCGATAGAGGTGGTAAGTATTACAGTAGGTACACTAGTGAAGGACAAGCGCCAGGTCCCTTTGCTGATTTCTTCGGGAGCATGGTATAGTTGCTCAATATACCATGCCTGGCTCACCAGACATGAATGGTGTAGCAGAAAGAAGAAATAGGACCTTGCTAAACATGGTTAGGAGCATGATGAATGGCTCTAAACTACCAACATCCTTGTGGAAGGAGGAACTTAAGACAGCTGTGTACTTATGAAACAGGGTTCCAACAAAGGCAGTGCCAAAAACACCCTTTGAAATCTGGAAAGGATGGAAACCCAGCTTAAGACACCTTAGGGTATGGGGCTATCCTGCGGAAGTAAGAGTGTACAATCCACAAGAGAAGAAACTAGATCCTAAAACCATTAGAGCTTACTTTGTAGGCTATCCATGTATGACTAAGGGTTATAGGTTCTATTATCCTTCACCTTCTGCATGTTTTATAGAATCTAGGAATGCTGTTTTTCTTGAGAATGACATGATTAGTGGGAGTGATCAAACAAACAATGATCATATGGAATTGACCCCTGATTTACGTCGTGAAGGTTTTGTTCAGATTTATCCACCTCCTACACATAGGGAACCAAGACAAGTTGTGGTGGAGGATATCCCGAATGAACAATCTGAAACAACCCAAGAGGTTGAATTAAGAAGATCAACTAGAGAAAGAAGGCCAGCATTGCCTAGTGACTACGTGGTGTAATCTGTTCAGACTGATTGTGATATTAGCATTGAAGATGATCCATTAACATTTACTCAGGCTGTTAAGGGTGAGAACTCTAAGTTGTGGCATGATGCTATGACTGAAGAAATGAACTCCATGGCAAACAATAATGTATGGGATCTTGTGGAGTTACCAAATGGGTCTAAAGGCATTGGCTGTAAATGGGTTTACAAAAACAAAAGAGACTCACAAGGTAACATTGATCGATACAAGGCTAGGTTGGTTGCCAAGGGTTTCACACAAGTGGAAGGTGTCGACTACAGGGAAACCTTTTCTCCTGTATCAATGAAAGACTCTTTCCGCATAATCATGGCATTAGTTGCACATTTTGATCTAGAGTTGCACCAAATGGATGTTAAGACTGCATTCCTCAATGGGGTTCTTGAGGAAGAAGTCTACATGAAACAACCTGAGGGATTTATTGCAAAGGATAAGGAACATCTGGTATGCAAGTTGAAGAAATCAATCTATGGCTTGAAGCAAGCCTCACGACAGTGGTACTTGAAGTTCCATGAGGTAATCACATCATTTGGATTCAATGAGAACATCATGGATGAATGCATATACCACAAGGTTAGTGGGAGCAAGATCATTTTTCTGGTTTTATATGTCGATGACATACTACTTGCAACCAGTGATCTAGGACTATTACGTGAGGTGAAACAGTTTTTGTGCAAGAACTTTAATATGAAGGATATGGGTGAGGCATCTTATGTCATTGGCATCAAGATCCACAGGGATAGAGCTCAAGGCATTTTAGGCTTGTCTCAACAAACCTATATCAACAAAGTTCTTGAACGATTCAGGATGCAAAACTGTTCAGCTAACGTAACTCCTCTTGAGAAAGGGGACAAGTTTAGTCTAGGTCAATGTCCTTAAAATGAGCTCCAAAGAAAGCAAATGGAAAGGATCCCATATGCATCAGCAGTGGAAAGCTTGATGTATGCACAGGTTTGCACAAGACCTGATATAGCTTTCGCTGTTGGCATGTTGGGAAGGTACCAAAGCGATCCAGGGGAAGCACATTGGACAGCTGCAAAGAAAGTGTTTAGATACCTACAAGGTACTAAGCACTATATGCTCACATAAAGAAGAACAGATGACCTGGAAGCGGTTGGTTACTCAGACTCTGACCTAGGAGGATGTTTAGACACAAATAAGTCTACTACTGGTTACATCTTCCTACTAGCAGATGGAGCTATATCATGGAAAAGTACAAAACAAACACTTACAGCTCCCTCTACTTGTGATGCTGAGTACATAGCGTGTTTTGAGGCAAGTTCACAAGCGATCTGGATAAGGAATTTCATTGCTGGTCTTAAGATTATGGACTCAATCTCTAGGCCAATCAGGATGTACTGTGATAACACAGCCGCAGTAGCCATTGCAAATAACAAAAGGAGTGGAAGTCGAAGCCGGTGGGTCGAACTGAAATTCCTAAGTTTAAAAGACAGAATTGCAGATGGTGAAATTTCGGTTGATCATATCAATACAAAGGACATGCTAGCTGATCCTTTGACTAAGGGAATGAAACCGAATGCTTTTGTGTTACACGTCCCTCAAATGGGGGTTAAGCCTTCATTCATATAGAAGAGGTATGCAATGAAATTGACCTTCTAGTTTATTATCTCTATCATTATCTATATACATTGCGTTGATGAGACTAATAAACACTAAGTTTGGAACCGAATAAATATTTGGCGTTTATTCATAAGGTTATACCCATTAAGTAAGGGTGTTGCATGTAATGCATGGAAGGTAATACTCAGCCTAGAGGACTTATCGCCATGATTCTTGCAGCATAGCCTTAGTTTAATCTGGAAAGGGAGACTGACATTCAGATACAGGCCAAGTGGGAGAATGTGAGATATTTTAATTATTAATATAATATATTTATTAGTTATTAATTAGGTTAATTAAAATATCCTGAGTGTGGCCCGTTAGTCAGATCTAGGCCCAACTACAGGATTAGGGTAAACAGAATTGGCTATTTGATTTATTTCTGATGGTGAGATAAACGAATTAAGGAATATAGCCGTCTAAACTGAGCGTACGAGTGAAAACCCTAGCAGCTCTTTGAGGTTCCCTGACTGGCGACGGCTCTCACACCAGTTGCCATCACTGTGCCTTACGGTCAGTCAGAAGAGTTAGCTGTCAATTCTTTCTTATGACTCTTTCTATTTTGCAGTCTCATTTTCCCAGTGTTCGTGATCTCGTTCCGTTCGGAGAAAAGCTATGGCGAGAGGTATTTATGAAGTCTTCCGCTGTAATTTGTAGAATATGTTGTGCTATGTTTATTGAGATGTAATTGGTAATTAGCATGATGTATTCCAACAGAGATATGTTGACTGGTCTTTATTTGACTTTCTTGACTGGTGAGAACGACTCTGTCTCTGTTCCGTAATGTAATGGTTCCATTGGATCATAGTAGAAAGTTTGGAGGATTAAACTCAGGAATATGAAGATGGTCAGGATCGTACGTATGATAAGGACCTTGACAGCACAGGGATATTCATTAATGACAAGCCAAAGAGATATTGGTGGCCATCATAAAATGCAAAAGAAATAAAAGGTTGGTCAGTAATTTTTGTGATCCCTTTTCCAGTACCTTTTTACTATCTTACACTACTTTGGATTCCTATAGAGAGGATTATGCAGGATCTCTCTCGACACATAAGTCAGTCAGGAAGTTTTCTGGGAAATATGGGCAGGACGTGGTCATGGGTGTGATAGAGACTTGAGTTGTTTGATGCCCACTGCTCTCTCCATTTTTATATTTTGCCAAATAGGAGGAATTGGAGTTTGCGTACTCTGGATTATATACTTTCAATTTCGTCATTTCCGATTTGAAATCCAGATTCCCAAAGTTTTCCTATGTCTAAATCTTTTTGGAATATCAATGCTCTCTCTCAGCTGAAGGCTTTTGTTTGGAGTATGGACCTTAGTACTTGATAAAACTAATGCAAATATTATGTTTAAAACATGTTGCCCTAATTAGGATATTTACATGATGTTTGCGTGATGTGTTGTTGGAGTTCCAATGTAAACCTTCATGTTTCTGCATTTTGAAGTGGCATGACAGATCGACAGTTTGACATATTCAATAAACGTTGGGTCTGTCCAATTGATCCAGATAGTTCTCTAGATAATACGTTCAATATTTTTGCGAGATAGGAGAACTAAGGCAACTGGAAGAATGCTGTTTTGGCTTACCTGTGGAATTTTTGGTTGGAATAGAACTCTAGTTTAATCAAAGAAATTTTTTTAATCACATCTTTTGGAAAAGAATTCTGTTTTTTTTTTGTCACTTGCCTTCAATTTTGTCGAGCAATTTCGTTTGATTTTTTGGCTTGGGAGTGGGGGCTCTCCTTATTCATGGATTAACAGAGAATTAGAAAGATCTACGTTAATGTTAATTTAGTTTTTCACATCATGATTTGAGAGGATTCCTTTTCTTTGTTTCTGAAATGGTGAAAAATTCTTATAAAAATTAGACCAACAGAAGGAATTTGGATGAAACGATAGTGTAAAGGGAGGCGATAATCAATGCTCAGCCCTCATTGCTTTATATAGTCATCGGAGAATACATGTGGTCCTTACCCTAATAGTATATGCTAGGGAATATTACACTAAGTACAATCACAGAATTACAGAGGAAATAATTCATAATGAATAATAAATCATAAGACAATATTAAAGCAATATTATCTAACATTCCCCCTCAAACGAGAGGGTGTGATTGACAGCCCGAGTTTGTTTATGAAATACGAGAACTTAGGATATGACAAGGCTTTTGTGAGGCAGTCTGCAACTTGATAAGAGGATGGAACATATCGAATGTCAAGAAACCCATTTAGCACAAGATCACAAATAAAGTGTATGTCTATCTCAATGTGTTTACTCCGTGCATGGTGCACTGGATTGGCAGCAAGTGCCTTGGCACTAATATTATCACACCAAATAATTGAAGGTTCTTTTAACATAAGTCCAATTTCAAACATTAAAGAATATAACCATTTGATTTCTGCAGCCCCGTCTGAGAGAGCTCTATACTCTGATTCAGCACTTGACCTTGAGACAACCTTTTATTTCCTAGAAGCCCACGAGATTAAAGTATTTCCCAGATAAACACAACATCCTTCTACTGATTTTCTATCATCCAAGTCAACAACCCAATCAGCATCAGTAAAAGCAGTTAATTGTAATGTGTGAAATGGACTTACAAGCAATCCATAGTGATATGTTCCTTTGAGATACCAAAGTATTCTCTTCACCCCTTGATAATGAACATCCGTTGGTTTGGACAGAAATTGACTCAGCTTGTTTACAGAATAAGTAATGTCTGAACGAGTGGTGGTTAAATATTGCAAAGAACCAATGGCTTTTCGAAAACAATAAGAGTCTTTCATCAGTTCTCCATCTTGGGCAGAAAAATGACGATCTGCTACCATAGGAGTAGAAACTGGAGCACAATCTAACATATTAAACTTCCTCAAAAGATATAAAACATACTTGCCTTGATTTAGATAAAAGCCAGAGTTATCATGATAAATCTCCAACCCAAGGAAGTAATAAACTGGACCTAAGTCCTTTAATGAGAACAGAGAATTCAATTTCTGAATAAACTTGTGCAAGTATCTAGAGCAATTCCCAGTGACTAAGATATCATCAACATAGACTAGGATAAATACCTTAAGTTTGCCAGTCCTGAGATAAAATAGAGAAACATCACTTCTTGCGTTTTGAAAACCCCATTGAAGTAGAGTCATTCGAAGTTGATCAAACCAAGCTCTGGGAGCTTGTTTCAACCCATAAATTGCCTTTATCAATTTACAGACAAAATTAGGATGACGGGAATCGCGAAAACCTTCTGGTTTCTCTATAAACACATTTTCTTGTAAGTAGCCATTAAGAAAGGCGTTATTCACATCAAGCTGTCTTACTTCCCAGTTAAATGTAGCTGCAACAGAAAGAATAACTCGAATTGTAGTAGGCTTAATTACCGGGCTAAACGTTTCACCATAATCGATTCCTGGAGATTGTTGGAAGCCTTTAGCTACGAGCCGTGCTTTAGGTTTGAGAAGAGACCCATCATCTCTAAACTTATTCTTGAACACCCATCAACAATCGACAATAGTTTGTGCTTGATTTCATGGAACAAGGACCCAGGTACTATTTCTTATAAGAGCATCGAACTCATCTTTCATTGCTTGCTTCCAGTAAGATGACGCCAGAGCTTCACTCACATTTCTCGGCTCAGCAATAGTGAAAAGTGAAGTCGGGTCTTCTGATTTAAGAAGTCTCACAAATGGATATTTAGGTTTAACTACTCCTGCTTTGGACCTAGTGACCATTGGGTGTTTATTTACTTGTGTTGGTGAAATGGGCTCAGCAGACTCAACAGAAATAGGCCTGGTGGCAGAAACTGGGCTTTCATTATTGGACTCAAGCAACTCTTGTTCTGTAATGCGCTGAACTTGCGACTGATCTTCAGAATGAGATGCTGCAGAATTCCCATGAGAATAATTCATTCTTTCATTGGATTCAAAAGTTTGACCTGTAATAGAGGAAGGTACATCAATAACTAAAGGGATAGACAAAACATTCTATGTATTAGACACACCACTGCTACACCGATTTAGAAAGCCTGAAGCAAATGGATAGACTGCAGCATCGAAGACAACATGTCTTGATATATAGATTCTACCAGTAGGACTTAGGCATTTATATCCCTTATATGTTGGGAAGCTGGTCCTAAGAATACACACTTTTGACTGTGAAAATCAAATTTGTGTGCATTGTATGGCTTCAGACAAGGATAGCACGTACACCCAAATGACTAAAATTCCATGTAATTAATTAGGTTCTGTTTTGAACAATAAAAACAGAGGTGTAGAATCGTTGAGCACCGATGTGGGTAATCTGTTGATGAGAAAAACTGTCGTTTGAAATGCATCAACCCAATAAACCAAGGGCATTCGAGCTTGAGCCAACAGAGTTAATCCAACTTCTACAATATGTCGATGCTTACGTTCAGCTCTACCGTTTCGGGGCGAAGTGTAAGGACATGTGTATCTCATAATAATCCCACTTTCTTGAGCTAATGCAGCAAATGGTTTGAACTCTGTACCATTATCACACTGAATCATTTTGATTTTAGCACTAAATTGATTTTCCACTTGTGTCCTGAACACATTAAACGCATGCACTGCTTCACTCTTATGACGCAAGGGAAAGATCCAGGTATATCGACTAAAGTCATCAATGAAATTAATATAAAATTTGTGACCTCCAGGAGATTGCATTGGTGAAGGTCCCCAAATATCCATGTGGATTAACTCCAATGGAAACTTAGCATGAGACATAGAGGCTGAGTAAGGTAAGAATTTAGATTTGCCCAATTGACAAGCCTCACAAACAAAATTTTCATTAATTTCAAGTTTAGCATTACAAATTTTTAAGACTTGCTTCAACACTCGACTACTAGGATGTCCTAGTTTACAGTGCCATTGAAGAAAAGCATCTGTATTATTTAATGGTAATGATGCAGCAGCAGTTAAGACATTTGCAGCAACAGAGACCTTAGCAGCTTGCTTTGAACCTTGTTCATTTCCCATGGGGTACATCCCTTGACTTGCTTTCCCTTGCATCATTATTTGCCCTGTTAGTTTGTCCTTCACAACAAATTTCTCGTTAGTGAAATGAATGTCTACACAATTATCTTCAACAAGCTTATTAACACTAAGCAGGTTTTTAGTTGCTGAGGGCACAACAAGAACATTTTTAAGTTGTAAACAAGACTTGGGTAATGTCTTAGAGCCAATACCATGGATTTTAGCTTTTTCTCCTGTACAAGTGGATAAAGAGGACTTACCAACCGAAGTCACCCGATCCAAATGATCTGCCCGAGGAGTAACATGATAGTTAGAACCACTATCCATGTACCAAGAAAGATCAACCACTGTTTCAGGACCAACGTACATAGCTTGAGGACTGTAATTATCATAATCGCGACTAGGTCCAGAGGAAGGAGGCTTAAAACTTCGATCATACCGACGAAAGCAATTTTGAACAGCATGACCATATTTTTTGCAAAGATCATAGTATGGCCGACCATCACTGTTTCCACCATAATATCCTCGACGTCCTCTGCCTCTTCGACCACGGTGTCCACCTCTCGATCCTCTCCATGTACCACGCTGTGACTCAGAGTTACGAGAGTTAGAGAAATCTCGATGTGCCAAATTTGCAGATGGCTGAATGCTAAGGGACGAAAAGTTGTTGAGCTGCTCTAATCTGCTTTCAAAAGACAAGAGTGAAGCCTGTGCTTCAATCCAAGAAAGATTCACTTGATCGATAAGCTTAACAACGATGGCATTATAGTCTGCATCAAGCCCGTTTAAGGTGTGCATTATTAATTCTTCAGTGGTGATTGGAGCTCCTACAAGTGCAAGTTGATCAAACAGAGTCTTCATTTTTCCAAGATATTCCTCCATTTTCATACTATTTTTCCTGGTATTATGCATATCTGACTTATAAACCATTACACGTGCCTTGTTTGATGTAGATGTTAAATCTCTGGCTCCATTCCAGAGTTCCTTCGCCGTTTTACAGTGAAGGAGTTGTGTAGCGACCTCCTGAGACATAGTATTCCGCAGCCATCCGATCAACATTTTATCCACTGAGTTCCACTCCAAGTACTCAGGATTAATGTTTCCTGCTCCTCCAGGAAGAAAGCGAGGTGGTGCGACTCTTGTGCCATCGACATGAGACTCAAGGCAATTGCCTTCAATCAGTGGAAGAACAACTGACTCCCACACAAGAAAATTTCCACGGTCAAGTTTAATATTAGTGGTTTGACTGGATGAATTAAATAATCCATAAGCTTTGGCGGCGGGTGACGACAGCACAGATGTAGCAGAGGAAGACGACGAAGACATTCTTTTCTTTTCTCTGATACCAAGAAGGAATTTGGATGAAAAGATAGTGTAAAGGGAGGCGATAATCAATGCTCAGCCCTCATTGCTTTATATAGTCATCAGAGAATACATGTGGTCCTTACCCTAATAGTATATGCTAGGGAATATTACACTATGTACAATCACAGCATTACACGTGTTCTAGCTAAGGACCACAGCACAGAATTACAGAGGAAATAATTCATAATGAATAATAAATCATAAGACAATATTAAAGCAATATTATCTAACACCAACCCCGGAGGAAAAATTTCTTCACATTGCCATAACTATGCCAAGGTTGTTCCAGTCAACAGTGGAAATAGCCGAAGCCTGACATACTTGCACATGAATCATGGGTCTGCTAGTCATTTTAGGAGTTTCTGTGCGACACATGCACCCATCGAAGGCGCAGTGGAATATGACTGCACGTGGGACCTTAACAGCCGTGTTAAATAGCAGCAGCCTCAAGCGAAGATCAAAGACACATATCAGTGAATTAGTTGTGTTCTTGAAGCAGCTAGCTCTGGGTTTTGATCTAGCTGGTGTTCTTAACTCAAGAAGCCATCTGTTTCTTTTCTTTCTCCCTCTGAGTGATATATAGTACTACAACATGGCCGAGAAACCAATATTCTTCTTGAGCTTTCTTCTCTTTGTTCTGTTGCAGGATCAAGGAAACTGATCAACATTCACCCTTATCCCTAGCTATTCCTTGAAAAGCCAAAAACTTCCTTCCTATGTCCTTGGACCCGAAATACGTATAAGATTAAGGAGGGTGATGCCTTTCGTCCTACAACTCCAGGTCATAGCCCTGCTGTGGGACATGGCGCACGACCTGGTGCAAGGGCATGAACATTTGTCTATGGTATATATTGAAGAGATATATAGTCCGACATTTGGGTATTGGAATGTGTGCGTTTTACTTTTCTGTCTAGTACTGTTGCTGATGAAATAGAGCTTTGGTTTTGATTTTTGAATGTCATTTTGGTATTTGCTTTTGGAATGTATCAAAATGAATGTCTCTTCATGATGTGTTGTGATTTTCTTGTATTACTGCTTCTGCTGTGCACTGTTGTGTTTTTGTTAATCTTTATGTAAAGCTGATGTTGTCGCAATATAATTATCCTTCTTTTTCGTGCTATATATGTATCTTTTCTGAATATTTTAACTATATATATCTCTTTCGTGACATTCTAGGGGTTCATGAACAGTTCTCCTTAAGAAAAACAAAAAACATTGAAATTGAACTGATATCTTTGCGCTAAAACTTAATTTTTAAGAGAATGAGAATAATAACGACCGAAGAACTGTTGATTACTTGGTTATAGAGGCTTTCAACGTATTAAGTGGAGGCTCATGGATAAGAGTATTAAAATCTTTGGAAAAAAACGTTTTCTGCTGATATATTATTGCATTTTGGATTATGTGTACGGTTAGCTAACTCCGTAATGCTGACGGTGCTTTGTTTCAAGCTCTCTTCTTTTAATTATTTTCTCGTTTTAATTCTAACTCCATGAAAGAAATAAAATCGATAGCTTCTCAACCTGATGCATGGCAAGCCTCACAATAACACAGTAATCATGAATACTATTTCATTCATTCCATCATCTACATATACTTGCATCCATTTATACAGGATAGAGGCGTACATTTAATTTCCAAAGTACCTCTATCTTGATTTTCCTAAGTAAACTCTACTAATTTCCCCATTGTCCTCTAACTCTAATTACATAATTACCCTTGATCATCACGCTAACATAAGCTAACTTTGATTGTTGTTGGTTGTTATGCAGGATCGAACAAGATTTGGAGCATCTGGATCTAGATGAGGAAGGGGATGAGGAGCCAATTTTTGTTCTAACTGACGAATGGAGGGATTTCTTTGCAAAATCTGAAGCTCGAAGGCAACGAGGTAGGTAATAACTTAATATTTCCCACGGATTAATTTGTCTGCATTTATGATTAAAATCGACAACATTGCGTTTTCCATATGTGAAACAATTGTGTGCCTGTGTGTACTTTATTCTCCATCCTGAACGTATTTGGCCGGTCCAAAATGGAGCATATCTTCAAGGCACTTGAAATGTCTGGTTCTTTAATTTGATGATTAGGATAACAGACTCAGGAACTAACTAATGATGGAATAGTATCCGCAAGGTAAAGTATGTAAGAAGAATTTTGTATTGTAAATCACAAAACTGATTTTGAAAGATGTTCCTAAACAACCCATGTACAGTGATGATTCAACTAAAGTTACATTGAACTAAAAAGTGGATATTATATTAAGTACAAGAGGTAGTATTGAATTCCATTGCTTTGAGGTCTACAAGTGTTCTGGGGCACATTAGTGAATAGAGTGATGCCAATGGAAAACGCAGTGCAAAATGAAAGTAACCTTATCATAGAGATTAGATAACAATTAAAGGAAATATATTCAAATGCACTAGATCCTAGACAATGGATGAGGAAAACATTAGTCTTCCAAATGCATTCAATTTTACGTATAATTTGTGTCAAAACTTGTTGGACATGTCGTTTGGCCCTATTGAGTTTGTTGTGTTAAACATTCACTATGTGCAAGATTATAGATCAAAATGGTTATTTCATGTTAAATTATTACATTGAGATTTTCTCCTTTTTTTTTCTTGGTTAATTTATTTGTATGGGGTCAATCTTTGGGTTTGCACTCCCATAACATCTTTCTTATGTGCTTTGCAGGTTGCAGCTTTGGTGCTCAACCTCAATATGTGTGTATGTATAATATAAAAAAAATGAAATAAACTTTTAAAAATACTTACTTTTATACTAAATTTTTAACCCAAATAAGGTAACTTACAAACCAGTGTCATATATTATTCTTTTTTTTTTTTAAATGATACATTTGAACCAACCATCTAAATTTCGTTAAAACCTTTTATATTTATAGTTTTCGATCCTTCCTTTTGTAAATGAGAATTTCAATTTTTGAAGATTAACTCGCTTATCATCATCGTCCTCCTTCTTCTCGTTCTTGTACACCAGAAATTAATGAAATGCCAAAGTAAGCATTGTTACCTATTCCATAATGTCCATCTGCGTTAGCCCATATCCACTCTTTCATTAAAAGAATGTTCACAGTGTTTTATGCTAAACATACTGGCGTGCTTAATTTGTTATCGTAATATAATGAAATATGATCAATTTTGGCTGCAAACAAATTTGAGAAAAGAGTACATATAATTGATAATGGTATATAAGACTTGAGAACATCAAGAAGTTACAAGCATGATACTTCAAACTTGTATAATCTTAAAAATGCATTACAAAACTGTATATACAATTATAATCCAAGTGATATATCCTAGCTAGTAATATATGGTTCATATGATCTCTTGAGGTGGAATGTTGTCATTAGCAGAAATCTCTTTCAAATTCACTTTCTTCTTGTTCCTTATTTTGCAAAAAGAGAAACCAAGTAATGACTTCCAATATGAAAGCCACACACCCAATGAAACAATGACGCCCAAATAAGCATTCTTCCAACTATGGTAAGAGTTTGAAAGGGAGAAGCCTCTAAACATGTTGAAGATGGAGAGCACAATGACTCCATAGCCAATGACGTAGTGGAAGATGTTCCAGAAGATTCTGGCCTTGTGATGTTTGTCAGGTCTAAGGAATATAGCAGCCAAGACTTGAAGAGCATGAATTGTTTTGGCTTGTTAGGCTAAGTGGAGTTACTTAGCCTATGTACCAGCCATGTCTTGGATTTTGGGTTGTGACATTAAATTGTCATTTTAACCTTAAAAAAAATGCTAGTCCTCATTGATCCTCCTTGTCGTCTACAGGGTTTTCAATCTTCCCCTCAATCTCAACTTTCAATTATTCATTAAATTAAAAAAAAAAAACTCTCATTCCGCACACCGTCCATACTCTTACACAGTCTCTGGAATAGCTTTGTCTTCTTGGACCTCATGAAATAGCTTGCATTAAAGACAATTGTGGAGCAAGTGATGAGTGGCGAGCCTGACGTAAATGTATCATCTGCCCATTGTCTTCCTAAGATTAAGACGAGTGTCAGGGACTCAATTTCAGGGTTCTCCAAGCACCAGTTGAGAGGAAGCATTTTCTTGGACCGCAAAATATACAGAATGAGGGTTTGTTGTTTTTGTTGTTGTTAAGATTTCAAAGTTGAGATAGAGAGCCTGTTAGCACAGATTTAACGGTTTTTGTGGTGGATGCCCCTTTTTAATTGTTCATTGGTATTTTTGCCCATTCTAAAAGATATTTGTGTCAGACGCTCCTCGGACAAAACTTCATTGGTAAATTTGCACCTTAACCCTAAAAAAAATAGGATACACGTCATGTGTGATTGGAGAACTTGATGTAATAAATATAAAGAAATTAATGTAAGTATGGTCCTTATTTATTTATAATAACATATTTTCATTTTGAATTAATTTCATGATAATACATTTTTAACATATAAACAATATATTCTTTTAAACATATATTATTTTAAATTCAATAAAAATAATATATTTTTCATTATAATAATTTTTAAAAATTATATTAACATATTTTATAATTATAATATTTTTTATTTATGAAAATTTATTTTTATTTAAAATCAATTTTATAATAATATTTTTGTTTTTAAAATTATAAGTTTTAAAATTTTATTTCTTAATAATATTTTTAAAGATAAAAATATAGTTTTTATTTAAATTAATTTAATAATAATATTTTTATTTAAATTTGGATGAGCATATATTATAATTATAATAATGTTTTATTCATAAATATATACTTTTTATGTTAAGATATTTTTGAATAATATGTTTTTAATTATAATAATATTGGCATAATAATATATTTTTATTTTATATTAAAATATTTTAATAATAATTTTTTATTTATCATAGTATTTTTCATCATGGGCATTATTGGAATATTATATAAATTATAAAGGTAAACTGATCCAAAATTTTGGCTCCTCTTCAAAACCCCCCAATTTGGAGGGTAGCCAAAATAGAGGTGTTAGAGGGGAGAGGATGGAAACTTCAGGGTTTCCTCCCCTCCAAAATTTCAAACCAAATGAGGGGAAGGGCTCGTTTCAATATTGCCCTCCCTCCAACCAAACAAGCCCTCAGAGAAAGAGTTGCAGACTACAGGGAAAAAGAAGAAGGATTAAGGTTTTTTATAATGATATAATTGATAATTTAATATGTATATAAAAGTATAGAGTAAAATACTCTAACCACCCCTCCATTTTGTTTTAATTACATAAACCTCCCATCTATCTTAACAATTCATATAGACATCAGCTCCCTTAAAATTAAAATGTATGTTACACAGACTTTCCTTATATTTTAAAATTCTGTTTCCATCTCCCAAACCGTTAGTTGAACGTTAAGTTTGATTTTTGGACTTTATTTTTACCGAAATGCCCCTCTTTAACATTAGAACTAGTTAAAAATAAAGGCAAAAAAATTTATACCACCTAATTTTAATTCTAATAGATTTTTTAACTTTCTAATATATAAAAAAATTATTAATTTTGAGATTATAAAATTTATTATTTTAATTTTTCACCACATTTATTGAATTTTATTTGTTTTTAGTTCCTTAAATGACTACAAATATATATCAAACACATTTTTTTTATCAAATATGATAAACTATATAGATTTGAGAGATTGTATAAGTTGTTTAAATTTATAATTTTATATTTTTTCTACAAACATTTAAAAAACGTACTCAAATTTTTAAAAATTTGTGATATTTACATCCTGTCAATTAGAGTTTGGGATTTAATACTAAGGGTGTATTAGTAAATAAATTTTATTTTTATATAAATCTTAATTAAAAATATATTTTTAGAATCTTTTTAGAATATTCTTAATGGAGTTAACAGTTTGGACTTAAGTGTATATTTTCAAAAAATGGGGAATGTCCGCGTAATTAAGGTAAAACAGAAGGGTGGTTAGAGTATTTTACTCAAAAATATATTATTAGTATAAAATTATTAGATTATATAGGGTGCCACATATGATGCCATCTAGGATTTCATGTGTCTTATATTAATATGATGTCATGTATTATTCTTAATACTCCTTTAATCATTAATATAAGACATATTTTCCTAATTTAATTAGATTAAGAAAGTTAGTTAATATAACATTTATTTTCCAAAACATCCTTGTCATCTTCCGTGATTTTTTCACTCCCCCTTCTCTTTGATTATTGTTGAGGGAGAAACAATATGGATAAATCAGGGAAAGATTGACAAATATGAAAACTATGTTTTATATTTAGCATCAACATTAACCCCCAAGTATATCTTACATTAAGGATAGGAGAAAGTGCATTTAAAATTATGTTTTGTTTTTGTTTTCCTCTCTCAATCCTCTCAAATTTTTTGCCATTTATAGGTTTCTTTTTATGTTTGTTCTTTGTGTGCTAAAATTATGTCATATAGAGAACGCGGTAAAGCGCTTAGGCTGATTCTACTCTGAAACAGTATTCGGTGGTGAAAGACAAATCAATAGTAAAATTATTTTTACTGTCTTGGCTGAGGTTGGATGCAGTAGAATAGAAGAAAGAGGATTAGGACTTGAAGAATCTAGATGAATGGAATGACGCTTTAGTAATGAAGAATTAAAGGATTTTTTCGTTGGAAATGATGAATTATGGCATGGTAGATATCCAAATTTCCTAGAGAAGTATTGCTGCTGGATTTAAAGCCGAAGTTGAGAGGAAAAGGAAATAGAGGAAGCAATGTAAAAGTCTGTTTATAAAAATGGGGAAGAAAAGAGAAAAAGTGGAAAAATTTTACTTTTCCAAAACCATGGTTTTGACTTTTGAGCTTTAAAACCATGGTTTGAGATAAAAAAGTTAATTCTCCCATATTTTTTCACTTGTTTGGCTACTCTTTCACCAAATCATAGTTTCAAACTCAAAAGTGCCTTTTTTTCTTTTTCCCTTTACCTAAACAGGCACTAAATCTTTTTGGAATATCAATGTTCTCTCTCAGCTGAAGGCTTTTGTTTGGAGTTTAGACCTTAATTAGTACTTGATAAAACTAATGCAAATATTATGTTTCAAACATGTGGCCCTAATTAGGATATTTACATGATGTTTGCGTGATGTGTTGTTGGAGTTCCAATGTAAACCTTCATGTGTTCGCATTTTGAAGTGGCATGACAGATCGATAGTTTGACATATTCAATAAACGTTGGGTCTGTCCAATTGATCTAGATGGTTCTCTAGATAATACGTTCTATATTTTTGGGAGCAAGGAGAATTAAGGCAACCGGAAGAATGCTGTTTTGGCTGACCTGTGGCATTTTTGGTTGGAATAGAACTCTGGTTTAATCAAAGAATTTTTTTTAATCACATCTTTTGGAAAAGAATTCTGTTTTTTTTTTTTTTTTGTGACTTCCCTTCGGATATTGTCAAGCAATTTTGTTTTATTTTTTGGGTTGGAAGATCTGAGTTAATGTTTGTTTAGTTTTTCACATCATGATTTGAGAGGATTCCTTTTCTTTGTTGCTGAATTGGTTGTTAGCTATTTTATTTAAATATTAAATATATTATATTTAAATAGTTGAATTATATTAGGATGTTCCAGAAATTTAGTTTTTATTTAGATAAAATATTCTGAAAGTTTTAATTACTAAGATACTAGATAGAAAATTTAACATCATCTAACAAATCGCACCATCTATTTATAAACTACAAATTATAAAAAATAAGACTCATTTTTTATACTATCATGAAATCTATGTCAATTTGTTCATAACTGGAAAGGTTATAAATTTTAAATTAATATTGAGATCATATCAATTTTACGTATAATTTGCGTCAAAACCTGTTGGACATGTGGTTTGGCCCCATCGAGTTTGTTGCGCTAAACACCCACAATGTGCAAGATTAAAGATCAAAATGATTATTTCATGCCCAATTAATACATTGAGATTTTCTCTCTCTTTTTTCTTGGCTAATTTATTTTTACGGGGTCAATCTTTGGGTTTGTACTCCCATAACATCTTTCTTATGTCCCTTGGCGCTCAACCTCAATATGTGTGTATATGTAAAATTAAAAATAAATAAATAAAATTTTACAAATACTTACAATTATACTATTCTTTTTACCCCAAATAATGTAACTTACAAACCATTGTCATATATTATTCTTATATTTTAAATGAAACATTTGAACCAACCACCTAAATTTAGTAAAAACCTTTTATATTTACATTTTTAGATTCTTCCTTTTGTAAATGAGAATTTCAATTTTTAAAGATTAACTTGCTTTTCATCATCGTCCTCCTCCTTCCCTTTCTTGCCCACCAAAAATTAATGAAATGCCAAAGTAAGCATTGTTACCTGTTCCATGATGTCAGCCTGCGCTGACCCATGTCCACTCTTTCATGTCCACTCTTCCATTAAAAGAATGTTCGTAGTGTTTCACGCTAAACATATTAATTGGCATGCTTAATTTGTTATAGTAATACATTTAAATATGATCAATTTTGGCTGCAAAAAAATTTGAGAAAAGAGTACATAATGGATATATCAGACTAGAGAAAATCAAGAAGCTACAAGCATGATACTTCAAACTTGTATAATCTTAAAAATGCATTACACAAACAAAACTGCATATACAATTATAATCCAAGTGATATGTCCTAGCTTTTAATATATGGTTCATATGATCTCTTGAGGTGGAATGTTGTCATCAGCAGAAATCTCTTTCAAATTCACTGTCTTCTTGTTCCTTTTGCAAAAGAGAAACCAAGTAACGACTTCTAATATGAGAGCCACACACCCCAATGAAACAATGACGCCAAAATAAGCATTCTTCCAACTATGGTAAGAGTTTGAAAAGGAGAAGCCTCTAAACATGTTGAAGATGGAGAGGACGATAATTCCGTAGCCAATGACATAGTGGAAGATGTTCCAGAAGATTCTAGCCTTGTGATGTTTGTCAGGTCTAAGGAATAGAGCAGCCAGGACTTGAACAGTTGCAGAGACAAACACAGCGATTCCAATGGAGGCATGAACAAAACCAGAAGGAGACAGAGACGATAGAGATGGGCTTGGCAAGAAGATGCCGAAAGCGAAGCCAACAGTGCCAGTAATATAAGCAAGAATCTGACATGCTCTATGCAAATGGAACCATGTTGATCCAGTTGCTTGCATTGTTTTTAAATAACGTCCCATTATTGCTCCCGTTGGCATCAAAATTCCCCACCCAATTCCATTCAATATTCCATGAACCTGCGTACCAAATTAAAAATCAAATCAAGTTGTTATTAATTAAAAGTTAATTATTTTAAGATATTCTAAAAATATTCATGATTTTAGCTATGTCACGTTGTTACTATCATGAATGACTTGTTTTATTGATGGCAAGGAATGAATTATTATTTGCAAGAGTTACAAGTTTAGCTTAGTTATTATCTAAAGTTGAGCCTACTTTTTTTTTTTTTTGGCACAAGAGCCTCATTTATTTTCAGTTACATAAACAAAAAAACTATTTATCTTATATGAGCCTACTCCCTTACCTCAGAGAAGATTGGAGTCATAGGGTTAAGTTAAGAGGTTGCAAACTTTCTATCACACATATCCGTTAGAACCAGTATTTGGGTATTTCTATTTGAGCCGTACCAGATGAAATTCTCATATACACACACAATATTTTTGATAGCCTATTTATCTAAACAATATAGTCACAATATGCAATTGATGTTTTAAGTCCCTCATCAAAATGTTGCATAATAATAAAATCTTTGAATTTCATGACTACATATTGAAAATTTCACGCACATTATTAACAGCCTATTTATCTAAACAATATAATCACAATATCCGATTGATGTGTCAAGTCCTGTGAACCTTTGTATGAAAATATTACATAATCACCAAACTAATATAAATTAATTATGAAAATATATTTCATATACTATGTCATGAACGAAGAGAATAGAAAGAATATGCTTACTTTTCTTATCAAAATATTTGAGTCCTGTACAAGGATATCATGACCAGAAACTTTGCCAGTGAGAAAATCTATGCGACCAAAAGATTTGAGGTTCGCTCCAGACAAAGCATGAGAGCGAAGACTATCATCATCAGAAACATGACCTTCTTGCCAAACATGATTTACCAGCTTTGAATTCTCAGGAAGCTGAAAACTGGCGTATAAGATCATCGTGCCGTCCTCAAAACTAGCAGAAACTCCATGAACCTCAAAGCTCAAACCCCCTTCCTCCAACGTCGTGCCGTACGATGTTATCGGAGAGGTGTAAGCCGCCATAGTTCCGTCAGATTTCTGGAAAGCAACAAACGCCTGAGAGCCCATCATGCCTGTGGATGTAGGGTTAATAGCCCAAGCGATCCAGCTTTTATGGTCAGCATTGTTCTTCTTGAAAGCGACATCGATGGAGTTCGAGGAAGAGTGGTAGGTCCAATGAAGAGAAGAATCAAGAACAGGTAGGTCTTTACAGGCTAAAAAATTTGTAGTGTTAGGAAACTTGTATGATTCACAAGCTTGTGGTTGTGGTTGGGGTTGTGAGGTTGCCGGGATGGTGAAGATGATTATTGGTGTAAAGAAGAGGGCCAAAAACAGGGAAAGCTTGCGAAAGGAAGCCATGAAAAGAGAGATAGTAGGGAAGAAGTAATAATGGGAGAGAAATGGTGAGCCTAACTCTAGGGCAAGTAGGGTTCTAGGTATGATTTCTCATTCATTGCTAACTAGGTAGTAATTTATAGAGGGTGATTTACCGGGAAAAGAAGTTGAGAATCTTAATGCAAATAGGATAATATTCCATAAATCGGATGTAATGAGAGATAAGGTAAGAATTGATTTGGCACAATTTAAATTTAGATATGAAAGTATAATAAGTTTTTCATTATGTTTAATTTTTAATTTTGATTGAAAATTTTTCCGAACATTTAGATTAAAACTCATGCGGTTGAGCGATAACTGATTTTTGTTTTAGCAAAAATATTTAAATAGTATCTTTTTATGAGGGTTGAATAATATTTTTTAGTTTGTAATCTTACTTATGAAAACGAATTTTCAGTTGAAAAGAAAGTTTTATGAATGAATCTCATCCCTGGATTAGTTAATTTATAGAAAGTTTTAAGAAAGTTGTCTGCATAGTTTTTGATATCATGATACAAATTGACAAAAAAAACTAATTGCAGTTGACTTTTAAATATCAATCCTTTTATATAATTTAATCCTGATAGACCGCCGTTAAATCATCTCATTGAATCTTTTTTTGAAAAATATTCCTTTTTAAAATTAATATCTTCTAATGTGTCAAAAACACTAATTCATATATTCTAATAATCTTTTCACACCCGCGTGTAGCCAAAACCTTTCTTGAACGACGCATACAGACATGAGGGGACCGATGTTTTTCTTTTTTTTGTTTTTAAATTGTTTTGCCAATGACAGAAATACTCCCTTATCAAATAACTAAAATACCTTACAAGGTTCTGAAAGCATTTCAAGAGAAACGGCAAACTAGTAAAGAACAAAAGAAAATTATAAATAAATAAAAAGAGTATCATTAGTGATGTTATTCTTCTCTTCTAACTTTCAAATAATAAAATTAAATGAAAAAAATAAGACACATGGTCATGCATGATTATAAAACTTAATGTAATGAATATAAGAAAATTGATATAAGTATGATCTTATTTATTTATAATAAAATATTTTTATTTTAAATTAATTTCATAATAATATATTTTTAATATATAATCAGTAGGGGTGGACATGGGCAGGGCTGGGCAGGGCGAGACCCCTGCCCGATGCCCAGCCCAAAAGATGAACGGGCTACATTTTGCAGCCTGATGCCCGGCCCTGCCAATAGAAGCCCTAACTATTTCGGGCAGGGCAAGGGCGGGCTTCCCTGCCCAAATGGTAACTTCCTAACCAATACCACTATATAAAACATCCAATTACACTAAATAAATACTATTAAAAATTTCAAATACATTCCATAATTTCACACATTGAGATATCTCAAAATAAATTTATAACTTAAGTGTTGAAATTAAAAAAAAAACTAACACGTCTTAATAATTACATGACAAATTATGAAGTAATATGTGTTTGTATATGAATATTGATTGATATGAATAGGTGCAATTGCAATAGAGACTTCAAAGAAACTAAATTTTTTGTCTTATATCTCAACTTTTTAATGCTTTGTATCATCTATCCAAATCAAAAAACCACGTCCATCAAAAAAGCAATGAGTTATATGTAAACTGTGGTGGATGGATATTAAATAAAAATATAAAATATTTCATAAATATGAAATAATATATACACATATTAAATAAAATAATATGTATAAAATACAATTTATTTTATATAAAATAATATATATTTTAAATAAATTGTATATCATTTTTAGGGCAGGGCCAAATGGGCAGGGCAGTATCCCCTGCCCGATGCTCGGCACTGCCCGATAGTTTGCCCTACCTAAAGATGCCCAAATTTTTATCGGGCCACTTTTTTTGGGCTGGGCAGGGCAATTTTTGACCTGGCTCAGGTCGGTATACCGGGCTCCTGGGCACTATGCTCACCCCTAATAATCAGTACATTTTTTAAACATATATTATTTTAAATTTTACAAAAATAATAAATTTTTCATTATAATATTATTTTTAAAAATTTATATTAACATATTTTATAATTATAATATTTTTTATTTATGAAAATCTATTTTTTATTTATGAAAATTTATTTTTTATTTAAATAAATTTTATAATAATATTTTTTATTTGTTAAAATATAATATTTTTAAATTTTATTTCATCAATGATGGCATCAGCGACATCAATGATTAGGGAGGTCATTGGTGGCAACAACGTTGATGCGTGGGGTGGTTGATGACAGTCATGTGTCTATCATTGTTCATGAAAGTGAAAAGGCTATAACCTTGAAGAAGGAGGGGTAAAAGTGAATTGTGGGTCAAGAATTGAAAATCTTATATTTTTAAGGGGAGATGAACTGCACATAAGGGAAAATGGATTACACATAAGAAAAGATAGATTGCACAAAGGGAAGATAGTTTGCCCATAGAAGGATGAATTGTGTAAAACCCCTCTTTAATAAATGTATACATATAAGTTATTACTTAATTCACTTATATATATTAATATGATACCAATACCGATACTATCATCTTGGTTGTACATTCTGATACCTCCGCTCTCTGATAATTCTGATACCATGTTCGGATACTAATACCCTTATTTTATGTACTTCTCTTACCTTTATGTGGACTGATACTGCATTGCAAAATATGTAAGTATTCTAATAAAAGAACTAAGGGTTCTGATACACCCTTATACTGTCCTTACTATTTACGTCAACAAGCATTCATATACAAACATACTTGCATGATAATTTAAAGCTATTAAAATATCATACATAAATCACATTACCACAGCGCTTGGTCACAAATTTGGGTGCATATATGTAGCTGCTTCGGGCATCCACCCGACATGGTCCGCATGCTCAGGACATAACACACTTGATGGTAAAACACACATATAGAGCATTACATAGTATATGAAAGAAAGAGGTACTACCTGAACGCCTTTCCAACAACTTGTCTTTGGTTACTCGTCTCTTGGTTGACCTGGGAAAAAATCAAATCCTATAAGTTAGAGTTCATGAACGAATGAGTTATTACTTAAGTCAAATTCTTATCCTGTAATATTAGTTATCTTTTAAGACTCTCACATTATGTCAATTAGGTAAAAAATGGGGTATACACTAGTTTCTAGTTCATGTCTCTACCCCTTGGGATCAAACTTATCACAATTTGTCTTAGATATCACAAATCTATAGGTTACCCCAATCTAGCAGATTTATCACTCAACTTTGGAAATTCATAACCTAACCTGAAAAATTCCAAATGAGGTGGTTTCAACTCCTATAGAAATCTCTGTAAGTCCTCTTCCAAGGAAAAATACACCCAATGCTAATTACAAGGGTAAAGCCTCAAGAATCCTCTACCAACCTTACTGCCATAGAATGCATTCTAGTGTTTGTGCCTCAATTTCAACATATCATATCTTCTATCTACCAAGCCAAATTGTGCATTCTGCATATCATTTTAAAGCTTAGGATGCCTACTAACACTCTATAAAATATCACAATCATTGGATAAGATTTGGCCACTCAAAAACAACCTATGAGTGACCTAACTCGAACCTGGCAGATTTGAACTTTAACACTTAAAGTTCCATAATTAGGGTTTTCTAACCTGGCAGATTTGAAATTGAACCCTAATTGGTATAAGATGTGTTCTTGCAATTTCAACTTCAAGACATGTTATCTATCATCATAAAACCTTGTCTAACATCATATTTATCATCATATGGCCATTAAAGCTCTAAATTACTCCCTTGGCTGAAACCCTAGAGGAACTATAACTCCATAAATACTCATCAAGATACTATACTCAAATCGAAGTTTACTCCTACAATTACCTCTATTTGATTCTACAATCGGTTTTTGATTCCGGCAGTACTTCCACCAACAAGATGACACCGAACACCTCTGTGCAGAAATCTAGAATTGTAGAAACATAGCTCTTGATGAGTAGAAGAAGATTTGTGAAGACTCTATTGGTTGAAAATGTGATCTCGGGCTGGAAATCGGCAAGAACTCTTGAATTAATAGAGCTTGGGAGGGTGCTGGCTTGACCTAATGACATGTGTCAAGTGTTCAGAAATCCAGGGTGCTCGACACTCTTTTTTAGAAATTACAGGGTACCTAATGCTCCAGTGTGCCAAATGCTCTTTCTTGAAATTGCAGGGTACCTAGCATACCTCCTTAAAATCCGTCCCCCTTCCCCTCTCTCATGCTTGGCTGACCTCATTGGTTAAGGGAGAGAAAGTCTGATGAATTCATTTGGCTTCCAGTGCAGTATTCAGGAAAATCGGGTATGTAGCAGAACCGAAACTGGTGAATTGTACTGTCTATTCAACATATGTCTGATATACAACTGTAGATGTCATTGTATGATTGGTTACCAAGGGAAGAAGTTAAAAGTTACTTTAATAAAGCTACTTTTTTATACGAAGTCACTCAGTTTTGCGACTCGTGTCATTCTTCTACCTGAATGGTGCCATGTGTTCCCTGTGTCTCATGATTTCGCCACATACATGCCAGGGTGTCCCAGACAACTGAAACCAAGCCAGTGTCTCTTCAAAAATGCACGGTATGTACATGCACCTGCACTGATTTTGCCATGTGCGCACCTACACCGGCAAATTTTGTCCAACTAATTAGTCATATATGTCTATGTTTTCAAGAATGCACCACATATGTGCCTGTGTGGCATAAGTTGAGCCACATACCTCAAAAACTGCCACATGTGAGCCTGTGTGTCTTATGGCACACCAAGTATACAGAGACACCGATAACTTTCATCCGACTACTGATACACAAGGCAAGTTCTCATTGCGCCACCTTAAAAACTATTTTATGGATGTGGAACCCAGATAGCACCACATATGCCTTTGGGTGCCACCAAATGGCGCCAAATATGCCTAAGTGCCCATATGCCGGTATTTTATATCTGACTACTTATACACACTGAGCCTCATGGAATCAGGAGACTTGGTCTCAACTCAGAGGTTGAATCATATAGTCTCATGAAACTCATTCTATCTTTGGGACTCTTACGAAACTGGGCTTAGTAGTCTTCTTGACTCATATTTATTTTCAATTTTCTAAACCCAAAACTCAAAATATTACAAATTGCATATAGATAGATCGTTTGCATATAGGGAAAGGTAGTTTACACAAAATGTAATTGCACATCAAAAATTAATTTTGCACATATGGACGATGTGTTGCATATAAGGAAGATGTGACGCACTTAAGAAGATGGATTGCATAAAAGAAATATTGTTTGCACATAATGGAAGGTCGTTTGCATTAAAAGAAGATTTCTTGCATTAAAAGAAGATTATTTGCATATAACATAATTTGCACATCAAACTAATTTTGCAACACAAGGGAATATGAATTGCTCATAAGAAAGATGAATTGCACATAAAAGAAGATAAATTGCACATAAAGGAAAGATATATTGTACAAAAGGAATGTTTTCATTAAGGGTAATTTTGGTTTTCTTCTATCACAATTATTTACACTCAAGGACCCCAAACCTTTACAAGACTTTAGGTCCTAATTAACAAATAAATTTTCAAACAGGGATTGCCAATTAACAAATAAATTTTCAAATAGGGATTTATGGACAATTTTTCCAAAAAATTATTAAATGTTGAGATTATAAAATTTATTATTTTAATTTTTCACCATATTTGTTGAATTTTATTTGTTTTTAATTTCTTTAATGACTAAAAATATATATCAAACACATTTTTTCTATTAAATATGATATACTATATAGGTTTGAGAGATTGTACAAGTCATTGTAATTTATAATTTTATATTTTTTTCTACAAACATTTAAAAAAACGTACTTCAATTTTTAAAAGTTTGTGATATTTACAACTTATCAATTAAAATTTTCAATTTAGTACTAAGGGTATATTAGTAAATATATTTTATTTTTATATAAATTTTAAATAAAAACATATTTTTAGAATCTTTTTACAATATTCTTAACGGAGTTAACAGTTTTGACTTAAGTCTATGTTTTCAAAATAGAGGGAATGTCTGTGTAATTAAGGCAAAACAAAAGGGTGGTTAGAGTATTTTACTCAAAAATATATTATTAGTATAAAATTATTAGATTATATAGGGTGCCACATATGATGTCATCTAAGATGTCATGTATCTTATATTAATATGATGTAGCAAATTCCGTTAAAAGGTAACAATGAATTAACGACAAGAGGTTCATGGTGAAAATGTAGAAGCTTAGGGGATTAAATTTAAACATTGATGAGGAGGTTATCCATAGCTGACCCAAAATTCAGAGAGTTTTATATAATCTAGCATTTTTTTAACTATTAATGGAATTGAAAGGGTCTCCCTACAGTGTATAATATCTTTCTCATGTGCTTTCGTGCTTAGCCTCAATTCATGCACATATGATATAAGAAAAATGGAATAAACATTTACAAATACTGGCCAATATAATAAATTTTCACGAACAAACCAGTGTCATGTATTATTCTTAATTTGATTAGATTGAGAAAGTTAGTTAAGTTAGTTTATATGACATTTATTTTTTAAAGCACCCTAGCCATATTTCTTGATTTTTTCACTCCACCTCCTCTTTGATTATTATTGAGGGAGCAACAATATGGATAAATAAGAGAAAGATTGTCAAATATTAAAACTATATTTTATATTTAGCATCAATGTTAACCCCTAAGTATATCTTACATTAAGGACAGGAGAGAGTGCGTTTAAAATTATGTTTTATTTTTGTTTTCCTCTCTCAATCCTGTCAAATTTGTCGCCATTTATAGGTTTCTTTGTCTGTTTGTTCTGTGTGCTAAAATTATGTTACATAGAGAACGCGGTAAAGCGCTTAGGCTAATTCTACTCTGAAACAATATTCGGTGGTGAAAGAAAACTCAATAGTAAAATTATTTTTACTGTCTTGGCTGAAGTTGGATGCAGTAGAATAGAAGAAAGAGGATCAGGACTTGAAGAATCAAGATGAATGGAATGACGCTTTAGTAATGAAGAATTAAAGGATTTTTTTCGTTGGAAATCATCAATTATGGCATGGTAGATATCACTACAAAAAAACAGCATATTACCCACGGAAATTACCCACAGAATTCCGTCTCTAAAATCAAATTACCCACGGATTAGGGACGGAAACGGAATTACCGACGGATCAGTAACGGAATTTTTTCCGTCTCTAAAAAATCCGTGGCAAATTGATTTACCGACGGAATTTTTATTCCATTGAAAATTACCGACGGATTACCCACAGAAAAAATTCTGTCAGTAATTACCGATGGAAATCACCGACGGAAAATTTTCCGTCGGTAATTACCCATGGAAAAATTCCGTCTGTAATTACCAACGGAATTCACCCATGAAAAATATTCCGTGGGTAATTACCCATGAAAAACATTCCGTCGATGATTACCCACGGAATTTGCCCATGGAAAATTTTCTGTGGGTAATCCGTCGGTAATTTAATATTTTTTTTTAAAAAAAATCCACGTGGCAACCTTAAAAGAGGCCACGTGGACTTCACCGAAAGTCCCCCACCGCTCGTCCTCACATCTGGCTCCGAGCAAGGGCCACATGTCCCTCTAACGTTGCGTGTTGCCCCCGAGCAAGTGCCAGATGTCCCTCTAACTTGGCATGCATGTGTCTCTGTAAGAAAATTGTTGCATTTTGTGACAAAGGTGGGATTCGAACCTTGGACCTTTGGTATGTGATCTGATACCTTTGTCAGTTGAGCTGCTTTAACCTTGCGTTATTTATTCACGTAATAATATATATAATGTAATAATTTAAAAACAAATATAATATTAAGATAAATATATATATATATATATAATTATCATTTTCATTTTTTATAATATAAAATATAAAAATTTTAATTTCTAATTTCATTTAAATATTTAATATTAATATAAATATATATAAGGAAAAATCCGTATAAAATACCTTCGAAATAGGGAAATCCCTAATCAGTACTTTGAAATCAAAAAATCCGGATCAGTCTCGCGTCAGTGCGGATGAACAGTGCGGGCGGCGCCAAAAGACGATTTTGCCCTTCAGCCCTCATTTTCGCTACTTCAAAAATAACAACACGTGGTTCTTAATTAACAACTACGGATTCTTGATTAACAACTCCAGTTCTATCTTTTTACTTTCACAATAACAACACCGATCTTGTTATTAGCAACTTTGGATTCTTGATTAACAACTGTGCTTTATTCTTCCACATATTCGCATCTCAAAAATATAGTGTTGTTAATGTAAAATACAGTGTTGTTAATAAAGAAAGAGATGTTGTTATTGGCCCTGAAACTTAAATTATGAAGTTGTGAAACAAGAAATAGGAGTTGTTAATGTAGAAAATGGTATTCTTAATAACAACACCGGTGTTGTTATTGTGAAAGTAAAAAGATGAAATGGAGTTGTTAATCAAGAATACGTAGTTGTTAATCAAGAGGGCGTGTTGTTAATAAAAAAAAAGAGGTGTTGTTATTGGCCTTGAAACTTAAATGAGGAATTTGTGAAACAAGAATACAGAGTTGTTAATCAAGAATCCGGAGTTGTTAATTAAGAACCGCGTGTTGTTATTTTTGAAGTGGCGAGAATGAGGGCTGAAGGGCAAAATCGTCTTTTGGCGCCGCCCGCACTGTTCATCCGTACTGACGTGAGACTTATCCGGATTTTTTGATTTCAGAGTACTGATTAGGGATTTCCCTATTTCAAATGTATTTTATAGGGATTTTCCCTATATATAATATTACATATATATTTCCTTTTCTATAATATACAGAACGTGGGTTTGTTGTTTTTGTTGTTGTTAAGATTTCAAAGTTCAGATAGAGAGCCTGCTTGGTTTGAAGGGGAGGGGATGGAAGGAAAGGGTAGATGATTATCTTATTTGGTTTGGTTAGTGGGGAGGAGATGGGAACTTTTTAATGATATCTTGTTTGATTTGAGATGGGATGGGAGAAAAATAATGATAGTAATTTACCATTCTATTCTAATATTTGGTTATATTTTTTATTTGTCTTATATAAATTAATTTACATCTTTTCTAATTAATATAATAATATTTTTATTTATAATTAATATAACAATATATATTTTGTTTTAAATTAATTGTATAATAGTATAATTTTTAACTATGATAGGATTTTTTATTGGAAAATACTTAGATCAGGTTCCTTATATCCATTTAATCAAGTTCTCCAATCATATGTGACCATGTGTCTTATTTTTTAATTATTATCATTAAACTATAAGCTTATATAAAAAAAATAGTATACACATCATGCGTGATTGAAGAATTTGATGTAATAGATATAAGGAAATTAATGTAAGTATGGTCCTTATTTATTTATAATAAAATATTTTCATTTTGAATTAATTTCATAATAATACATTTTTAACATATAAACAATATATTCTTTTTAAAATATATTATTTTAAATTCAATGAAAATAATATATTTTTCATTATAATAATTTTTAAAAATTATATTAACATATTTTAAAGTTATAATATTTTTTATTTATGAAAATATATTTTTATTTAAAATCAATTTTATAATAATATTTTTATGTTTAAAATTATAATTTTTAAAATTTTATTTCTTAATAATATTTTTAAAGATAAAAATATATTTTTTATTCGAATTAATTTAATAATAATATTTTTATTTAAATTTGGATGAGCATATATTATAATTATAATAATTTTTTATTCATAAATATATACTTTTTATGTTAAGTTATTTTTGAATAATATGTTTTTAATTATAATAATTTTGGTATAATAATATATTTTTATTTTATATTAAAATATTTTAATAATAATTTTTATTTATCATAGTATTTTTCATCATGGGCATTATTGGAATATTATATAAATTATAAAGGTGAAGTGATCCAAAATTTTGGCTCTCCTTTAAAACCCCCCAATTTGGAGGGTAGCCAAAATAGAGGTGTTAGAGGGAGAGGATGGAAACTTTAGGGTTTTCTCCCCTCCAAAATTTCAAACCAAATGAGGGGAGGGGCTTGTTTCAATAATGCCCTCCCTCCAACCAAACAAGCCCTCAGAGAAAGAGTTGCAAACTGCAAGGAAAAAGAAGGAGGATTAAGGTTTTTTCTAATGATATAGTTGACAATTTAATATGTATATAAAAATATAGAGTAAAATACTCTAACCACCCCTCAATTTTGTTTTAATTACATAGACCTCCCATCTATCTTGACAACCCATATAGACCTCAGCTCACTTAAAATTAAAATGTATGTTACATAGACTTTCCTTATATTTTAAGATTCTATTTCCATCTCCTAAACCGTTAGTTGACCGTTAAGTTTGATTTTTGGGTTTTTGTTTTACCAAAATGCCCCTCTTTAACATTAGAATTAGTTAAACATAAAGACAAAAAAAAATTTATACCACCTAATTGTAATTCTAATAGATTTTTTAACTTTCTAATATATAAAAAAATTATTAATTTTGAGATTATAAAATTTATTATTTTAATTTTTCAGCACATTTATTGAATTTTATTTGTTTTGTAGTTCCTTAATGACTACAAATATATATCAAACAAATTTTTTATCAAATATGATAAACAATATAGATTTGAGAGATTGTATAAGTTGTTTAAATTTATAATTTTATATTTTTTCTACAAACATTTAAAAAACGTACTCAAATTTTTAAAAGTTTGTGATATTTACAACATGTCAATTAAAGTTTGGGATTTAATAGTAAGGGTATATTAGTAAATAAATTTTATTTTTATATAAATTGTAATGAAAAAGATATTTTTAAAATCTTTTTAGAATATTCTTAATGGAGTTAACAATTTGAACTTAAATGTATATTTTCAAAAAGGGGGAATGCCCGTGTAATTAAAGCAAAATAGAAGGATGGTTAGAGTATTTTACTCAAAAATATATTATTAGTATAAAATTATTAGATTATATAGGGTGCCACATATGATGCCATCTAGGATGTCATGTGTCTTATATATATTAATATGATGTCATGTATTATTCTTAATACTCCTTTGATCATTAATATAAGATATATTTTCCTAATTTGATTAGATTAGGAAAATATCAATGGTCTCTCTCAGCTGAAGGCTTTTGTTTGGAGTTTAGACCTTAATTAGTACTTGATAAAAATAATGCAAATATTATGTTTCAAACATGTGGCCCTAATTAGGATATTTACATGATGTTTGCGTGATTTGTTGTTGGAGTTCCAATGTAAACCTTCATGTTTCTGTATTTTGAAGTGGCATGACAGATCGACAATTTGACATATTCAATAAACGTTGGGTCTGTCCAATTGATTTAGATGGTTCTCTAGATAATACGTTCAATATTTTTGGGAGCAAGGAGAATTAAGGCAACCGGAAGAATGCTGTTTTGGCTGACCTGTGACATTTTTGGTTGGAATAGAACTTTGGTTTAATCAAAGAAGTTTTTTTAATCACATCTTTTGGAAAAGAATTCTGTTTTTTTTTTTTTTTGTGTGACTTCCCTTCGGATATTGTCAAGCAATTTCGTTTTATTTTTTGGGTTGGAAGATCTGAGTTAATGTTTGTTTATTTTTTCACATCATGATTTGAGAGGATTCCTTTTCTTTGTTGCTGAATTGGTTGTTAGCTATTTTATTTAAATATTAAATATATTATATTTAAATAGTTGAATTATATTAGGATGTTCCAGAAATTTAGTTTTTATTTAGATAAAATATTCTGAAAGTTTTAATTACTAAGATACTAGATAGAAAATTTAACATCATCTAACAAATCGCACCATCTATTTATAAACTACAAATTATAAAAAATAAGACTCATTTTTAATCCTATCATGATATCCATGTCAATTTGTTCATAATTGGAAAGGTTATAAATTTAAATTAATATTGAGATCATATCAAATTTTTATTAATATATTAAGAGGTTTCAATTTTTCACACAATCAAGTAACATTTTATTTTTGTGATTTGAGCCTGCACAACTTGTTCCCATAAGTAGGAGGATGGAAATAGGATAGACCGAGTTATGCTGTTGCTAAAAATGACTGGGCCTACAATAGAGATCCAGAGCCTGGGCTTGAGCCTGTATACAGGCTTTATTTTAGGCCCGGCTCTGATCCTTTAAAAGGCCTAAAGCCTGTTTAAAGGCCTACTTAAAATATAAACATTTAAATAGGCTTAAAACTTATGTTTCCTTGTTCATTTACAACCTTCCGAAACTATTTAAAAGTTTAGGAGTTTTTCTCATATGCAATATAAGAGTTTAGTAAGAAAAAAAACACCTAGTGACAACAATTTATCAAGCAAGTCAGAACAAAAAATTTTATCTGCACGTATTACCTTAAAAATACATCTGGAAGTATGTATTGATCCTCTACAGCAGAACCCATAATCTTACTTTAATTTCTTTTGTTTTTTATTGAATCTTTTCTCATTACTTTTTCACTTTCTTCTTTCCAGTTTCGGGGTCACCCTTCCAACATCGGTGGAAGATTCATTCATTTTCTTACGGCTAAGTTATATAAAACTCTCCTAAATTTGGGTCAGTTGCAGATAACCTCTCTGGCATTTTAATATTTAAATTTAACACACCCAGGCTTCAATTTTTTTACCACGAACCCCTTGGTGCTTGTTTACTATTATCTTTTTAACAAAATTTACCATATCATATTGATACGAGGCATGTCGCAAACTAGATGACATCATATGTGGCATCCTATGTAAATCTATTAATTTTATACTAATAATGTATTTTTTCATATAGGGTTTAACAGCAAGGAGAAAACTTACATCCACTTCCTTATACCCAAGTACATCCAGTTCCCCAATAAATAACAGCCATATTTTTTTTTTAAACACATCAGTATTGAATTTCATTTCTTTGAGGTCTACAAGTGTTGTGGGGCACATTAGTGAATAGAGTGACGCCAATGGAAAACGCAGTGCAAAATGAAAGTAACCTTATCATAGAGATTAGATAACAATTAAAGGAAATATATTCAAATGCACTAGATCCTAGACAATGGATGAGGAATCCATTAGTCTTCCAAATGCATTCAGTTTTACGTATAATTTGCGTCAAAACCTGTTGGACATGTGGTTTGGCCCCATCGAGTTTGTTGCGCTAAACACCCACAATGTGCAAGATTAAAGATCAAAATGGTTATTTCATGTCCAATTAATACATTGAGATTTTCTCTCTCTTTTTTCTTGGCTAATTTATTTTTACGGGGTCAATCTTTGGGTTTGTACTCCCATAACATCTTTCTTATGTCCCTTGGCGCTCAACCTCAATATGTGTGTATATGTAAAATTAAAAATAAATAAATAAAATTTTACAAATACTTACAATTATACTTTTTTTTTTACCCCAAATAATGTAACTTACAAACCATTGTCATATATTATTCTTATATTTTAAATCATACATTTGAACCAACCACCTAAATTTAGTTAAAACCTTTTATATTTACATTTTTAGATTCTTCCTTTTGTAAATGAGAATTTCAATTTTTAAAGATTAACTTGCTTTTCATCATCGTCCTTCTCCTTCCCTTTCTTGCCCACCAAAAATTAATGAAATGCCAAAGTAAGCATTGTTACCTGTTCCATGATGTCAATCTGCGCTGACCCATGTTCACTCTTTCATTAAAAGAATGTTCGTAGTGTTTTACGCTAAACATATTGGCATGCTTAATTTGTTATAGTAATACATTTAAATATGATCAATTATGGCTGCAAACAAATTTGAGAAAAGAGTACATAATTGATATATCAGACTAGAGAAAATCAAGAAGCTACAAGCATGATACTTCAAACTTGTATAATCTTAAAAATGCATTACACAAACAAAACTGCATATACAATTATAATCCAAGTGATATGTCCTAGCTTTTAATATATGGTTCATATGATCTCTTGAGGTGGAACGTTGTCATCAGCAGAAATCTCTTTCAAATTCACTGTCTTCTTGTTCCTTTTGCAAAAGAGAAACCAAGTAACGACTTCTAATATGAGAGCCACACACCCCAATGAAACAATGACGCCAAAATAAGCATTCTTCCAACTATGGTAAGAGTTTGAAAAGGAGAAGCCTTTAAACATGTTGAAGATGGAGAGGACGATAATTCCGTAGCCAATGACATAGTGGAAGATGTTCCAGAAGATTCTAGCCTTGTGATGTTTGTCAGGTCTAAGGAATATAGCAGCCAGGACTTGAACAGTTGCAGAGACAAACACAGCGATTCCAATGGAGGCATGAACAAAACCAGAAGGAGACAGAGACGATAGAGATGGGCTTGACAAGAAGATGCCGAAAGCGAAGCCAACAGTGCCAGTAATATAAGCAAGAATCTGACATGCTCTATGCAAATGGAACCATGTTGATCCAGTTGCTTGCATTGTTTTTAAATAACGTCCCATTATTGCTCCCGTTGGCATCAAAATTCCCCACCCAATTCCATTCAATATTCCATGAACCTGCGTACCAAATTAAAAATCAAATCAAGTTGTTATTAATTAAAAGTTAATGATTTTAAGATATTCTAAAAATATTCATGATTTTAGCTATGTCACGTTTTACTATCATGAATGACTTCTTTTATTGATGGCAAGGAATGATTTATTATTTGCAAGAGTTACAAGTTTCGCTTAGTTATTATCTAAAGTTGAGCCTACTTTTTTTTTTTTTTGGGCACAAGAGCCTCATTTATTTTCAGTTACATAAACAAAAAACTATTTATCTTATATGAGCCTACTCCCTTACCTCATAAAAGATTGGAGTCATAGGGTTAAGTTAAGAGGTTGCAAACTTTCTATCACACATATCCATTAGAACCAATATTTGGGTATTTCTGTTTGAGCCGTACCAGATGAAATTCTCATATATACACACAATATTTTTGATAGCCTATTTATCTAAACAATATAGTCACAATATGCAATTGATGTTTTAAGTCCCTCATCAAAATGTTGCATAATAATAAAATCTTTGAATTTCATGACTACATATTGAAAATTTCACGCACATTATTAACAGCTTATTTGTCTAAACAATATAATCACAATATCCGATTGATGTGTCAAGTCCTCCGAACCTTTGTATGAAAATATTACATAATCACCAAACTAAAATAAATTAATTACGAAAATATATTTCATATACTATGTCATGAACGAAGAGAATAGAAAGAATATGCTTACTTTTCTTATCAAAATCTTTGAGTCTTGTACAGGGATATCATGATCAGAAACTTTGCCAGTGAGAAAATCTATGCGACCAAAAGATTTGAGGTTCGCTCTAGACAAAGCATGAGAGCGAAGACTATCATCATCAGAAACATGACCTTCTTGCCAAACATGATTTACCAGCTTTGAATTCTCAGGAAGCTGAAAACTGGCGTATAAGATCATCGTGCCGTCCTCAAAACTAGCAGAAACTCCATAAACCTCAAAGCTCAAACCCCCTTCCTCCAACGTCGTGCCGTACGATGTTATTGGAGAGGTGTAAGCCGCCATAGTTTCGTCATATTTCTGGAAAGCAACAAACGCCTGAGAGCCCATCATGCCTGTGGATGTAGGGTTAATAGCCCAAGCGATCCAGCTTTTATGGTCGGCATTGTTCTTCTTGAAAGCGACATCGATGGAGTTCGAGGAAGAGTGGTAGGTCCAATGAAGAGAAGAATCAAGAACAGGTAGGTCTTTACAGGCTAAAAAATTTGTAGTGTTAGGAAACTTGTATGATTCACAAGCTTGTGGTTGTGGTTGGGGTTGTGAGGTTGCCGGGATGGTGAAGATGATTATTGGTGTAAAGAAGAGGGCCAAAAACAGGGAAAGCTTGCGAAAGGAAGCCATGAAAAGAGAGATAGTAGGGAAGAAGTAATAATGGGAGAGAAATGGTGAGTCTAACTCTAGGGCAAGTAGGGTTCTAGGTATGATTTCTCATTCATTGCTAACTAGGTAGTAATTTATAGAGGGTGATTTACCAAGAAAAGAAGTTGAGAATCTTAATACAAATAGGATAATATTCCATAAATCGGATGTAATGAGAGATAAGGTAAGAATTGATTTGGCACAATTTAAATTTATTTATGAAAGTATAATAAGTTTTTCATTATGTTTAATTTTTAATTTTGATTGAAAATTTTTCCGAACATTTAGATTAAAACTCATGCGGTTGAGCGATAATTGATTTTTGTTTTCGCAAAAATATTTAAATAGTATCTTTTTATGAGGGTTGAATAATATATTTTAGTTTGTAATCTTACTTATGAAAACGAATTTTCAGTTGAAAAGAAAGTTTTATGAATGAATCTCATCCCTGGATTAGTTAATTTATAGAAAGTTTTAAGAAAGTTGTCTGCATAGTTTTTGATATCATGATACAAATTGACAAAAAAAATAATTGCAGTTGACTTTTAAATATCATGATACATATGGGTAATGAACTTGTTAATGAGAACTACAGGTCATTTGTTGTTTTAATCATTTTAATTGTGGATTCATTGTGTTTGGGTAAGGTTTCAAATGTTTTCTATGTTTTTGGATAAATTGTTCTCTGTTTATGTAGTAAAAGTGGGAATGAATGAACATGGGATGAAAGTTTTGTGATTGGAATTGCTGGTGTATGAAATCAGAATGTGTTGTTAATAAGGGCAGTAATAGTTGTTAATATATATAGTAAACTTGTTAATGACAACTATTTTGTGTAGGTTGACAGTGATAATGGCTAGTGTAGCTGTGAAGAATCTACTATATTTCCTTCATATAGAAGGATGATTTGTAATTAGTGATTCCAATGGCATGTCCCTCATCATCATTGGTGCTACTGGTTTAATTGGCTCCCACTGCTCCTTGGCCCTCAAAAAGCGCTACGAGAGAGTTATTGGCCTCGATAACTTTAATAGCTACTACGATCTCTCCCTTAAGCGCGCAAGATAGACGCTTCTTTCCAAATTCCAAGCACTAAATCTCCATTGTCAATGGCAACATCAACAACGGGCTCTTGTTGTCAAAACTCTTTGACGCACATTGCTGGATTTGCAGCCTCCTAGAAACCGCCAAAGCTGCAAATCCCCAACCCGTCATTGTGTGGGCGTCTTCGATCTCCGTCTATGGTCTCAACACCAAAAACTCGTTCTCTGAATTATGTCAGACCGATCAGCTGATAGAGAAGTGGATGAAAGCCAAAAAAAAAAAAGAGAAATGGCCATATTATTCTGAGTTGAGACAAAGGGAGAAAAAGATGAAGGTGGAAGCAACTCAAGGGCAAGGAGTCTTTTTGTCATGATTTTATAATCTCAGATTCATCTATTGTACTGACATAGGATTTTCTAAATTGGAATTACTAATTTATCCTTTTCTAATTTTCTGAGTATTTTTCTGAAATTTTCACTTATATTTATGATACTTCCAAAATAATGAATATATATACTCACGCACAGATATTGCAATTTATTTACTTTTTCCTTCCTCTCCGTCCCTTCCATCTCCATCTTTCTTGATCGCATTCGCGCCGCTAAAGCAAAACAAATAGTCAAATGAAATACAACAGTACTTGTCAAATGTCTTCAAAAGGATTCGATCATCTCCGCCCACACCACCACCACAGCCTCCGCCCACACCACCATCACTGCCACGGCGTACTTTCTTATTGCATATTCCACAACCATTACTTCCATTGTCACCGTCAGCGTCAAGGATCCAATATTGTAACTCCTCTTCCTCCTCAAAATCCATAGTATTTCGTCTCCTTTCCTCGTCGGAAACAATTCAAACATGGTGGCTGCGGAGTATGAAGAAGTGGATCGTGATGCCGCTCAGTAAGATAGTTTTATCTTTGTTTTCCTCTCTCAATCCTCTCAAAATTTTCGCCATTTATATGTTTCTTTGTCTGTTTGTTCTTTTGTAATTAATTTAGTTTATGTTATACAGAGAACACGGTTGAGTGCTTAGGCTAATTCTACTTTGAAACAACATTCGGTGGTGAAGGACAACTCGGTGGGAAATGTGTTTGCTGTCTTGGTAAAAGAAAGAGGATTAGGACTTGACGAACCTAGTTGAATGGAATGAAGCTTTGACATTTAAGAACTTAAGGAATTTTACGTTGGAAATGATGAGTTATGGCAGGCAGATGTCTAAGTTTCTTAGCGAAGTAATGATACTTCTTGGTTTAAAGCTGAAGTTGAGAGGAAAAGGAAACAGCAGAAGTAATGTAAGAGTCTGTCTACAATTATAAAGCTCTAAAAGTTACAAATTAGGGAAATCTGTGAAGACAGGTTAGTCGAGATTGTGAGATATTTTAATTATTAATATAATATATTTATTAGTTATTAATTAGGTTAATTAAAATATCCTGAGTGTGGCCCGTTAGTCAGATCTAGGCCCAACTACAGGATTAGGGTAAACAGAATTGGCTATTTGATTTATTTCTGATGGTGAGATAAACGAATTAAGGAATATAGCCGTCTAAACTGAGCGTACGAGTGAAAACCCTAGCAGCTCTTTGAGGTTCCCACATTGGCGACGGCTCTCACACCAGTTGCCATCACTGTGCCTTACGGTCAGTCAGAAGAGTTACCTGTCAATTCTTTCTTTTGACTCTTTCTATTTTGCAGTCTCATTTTCCCATTGTTCGTGATCTCATTCCGTTTGGAGAAAAGCTATGGCGAGAGGTATTTATGAAGTCTTCCGCTGTAATTTGTAGAATATGTTGTGCTATGTTTATTGAGATGTAATTGGTAATTAGCATGATGTATTCCAACATGTGGTATCAGAGCCAGGTTATCTGATTCTCTGCCTCTTTTCTTTGATCGGGGACGATTTATCTATGGAATATAATGAGTTTACTGTAATAGCTTTTATACGGGTTCCATATTTTAAATCAGAGATCACACTTGTTAATATTGCCTTCATTTCGTTGTCGAGGGATCCGATTCTGGTTTTTGTTCATTTTCGATGTATATGGCATTTTGTTCATTGAAAATATCTGATCTGTGATTCTGTTATTTTTTTTTATGGTCATCGGTTCTCATTCTTAATCTTGTGTTTAATTGCTGTATTATGAGATATATATTATTCCAATGAGCATCGCTATTGAATCCGTCGAACTGAGAGCATCGGACCTGCGTTTTACTATTTGTGAATCTGAGCATGATTTTCTGTAAATTTGTGATTCTGTATGGTTGTTAGATTATCACTGTTATTGTTTCGATGTGCATCGCTATGTCTCACCGTCAAACCTGTTTTTTGGATTTTGGGTTTTCAAATCTGAGAATTTTGTTTCAAAATCTTGCTTTTAATCGCTGTTTTATGGGATGGATTGTGTTTTGAATGCATTTTCTATGAAAACCGCCGTGAAAAGGACGCCGTTCTGAGCCTCCGATCGCCGGGAAAGAACCGCCTGAAATCGCGGGTCGCGGCGGCCCAACCGGGTCGAAATCGGGCGGCGGGTCGGGTAGGGTTGCAGGGAAACGGGTGGGGGAGACGAACGAAACGACGCCGTTTTGACTTGCACAAAACGTCATCGTTTCGTGTCTTTCGGAAGATCCTCCCTCCACGCGCGAAACGACGTTGTCTCGGCCCTTAGTGAAACGGCGCATTTCACTCTTCTGGACCGAAGGGCTGAGGCGTTTTTGGGCTGTGTATTGCACTACTGGGCCGACGCATTTTTGGGCTTTTTGATTTTTTTTTCTTCACTGATGCGGGATTGGGCTGAAGTGTCTGGGCTTCTTTAAATTTTTTTTTAAGGCATAATGATAACTGGGCCGAACAAAAAAAAAATTTTCCTTTTAATTGCACAATGGCGTTTTGGGCCCTATAACGTTTTTGTTGCTTCTGGACCATTAATTTAAAGATAACCAGGAACAAATTATTGGGCTTATGCGTTTTTGTTCTTCTGGGCTATGGTTTTTGAAATTCCAGAAAACATTTTGGGCTTTTCTTAAACCATTTCTTCACTGTTTAATTCAATTCTTTTCTGTTTTATGTATTTTTCTGATTAATGACTTTAAATTGTTTAAATTAGTGACAGTAGTTAATTTTGGCATTTTCACATACTGAAAAATTTGTAAAATTGTTTTCATAGTTAATTAATTGTCTAATATTTTGAAAATGGCTTTAGACAATTATTTAACAATACAAACAATTTTGCAAAAAATTGAAATTTGAGTTGAAAGGTGCCAAAATTAATTATTTAAACAATTTTTAATACATAAAACAGTGGGAGGGATTTAATTAATTATTTATTGTATTTATTAAATTGATTAATCTCTCCATTATGATGTGCATATTTTGTTTTAAATGCGCTTATATGATATTTGTGACTAGCATGCTACTTTTTCAAGGAATAGCCACAACATCCTTTAGTTTTGCATGCAACTTGATCACATATGGAACTTATAAAATATCTAATTGTAATTAAATATAGAATTGTAATTGTTCTTTACCCACAGGTAGACGGTTATGATTATATATTTAATTAGGGTGGGATAGTTTGGTCTTATATTTTCTAAGTTGCCCACAGGTATTAGGAAATGTAAATTATACACTCTAGGCCCACCAATTTGAGATAAATGCATGCAATGCTAGGTTCTTTGCCCACAGGTAGAATTTAGTGATACGCATTTATATATATTGCATGTTTCCATTAGTGCATAACATGCATACAAAAGGCACAGAATTCGTGATTGTCTCAAATATTTGTCTTGTGAGCTAATTTAAGTTTTTAAATTGCAGTACCTACTACTTTCCCTAATCTTTTTGCTGACACTACTGGCAAAATTGTGCTGGATGGTACTAATTACCCTGAATGGAGAGAGGACATAACTTTGCAGATTGATATGCTGCACATGCATTTTGTTATGGAGAAACCTAGACCTCCCAAACCAACTGACAGGTCAACTAAGGATGAAATTGACTATCAGGAGCGCTGGGAGCACTACAATCGCATGTGCATGTCATATATTAAGACCAGGATCCATAGAAGCATTAGGGGAGCAATTCCCAAATGTGAAACTGCTAAGGAGTTTCTGGAAGCTGTGGACAAACAGTTTAAGCCAACTGACAAACAAATGGGTGGTTCCATAATGTCAGAGCTGTGTGCCATGAAGCTGACAGGTACTAATGGAGTCAGACAACATATCATGAAGATAAGAGACTTGTCCTCTCAGCTGAGGGCCTTTGACATGGAACAAACAGAGCAGTTTCTAGTGCATCTGGTACTGAACTCCCTTCCTTCTCATTATGAGGCCTTTAAGGTCTCCTATAACACACATAGGGAAAAATGGACAATTGATGAACTGCTATCCATGTGTGTTCAGGAGGAAACTTGGCTTCAAATGAGTGGTAGGGAGGCACCTAGGGCAGCTCATTTGGCTGAAAGTTCCAGCAGGAATGGTGCCAGGGGCAACAAGGACAAGCAGAAAAAGAAGAAAAAGATTCCTGCTGTTCCATCCATTAAGAAAGCTGAAGCTATTTGCTTCTTCTGCAAGAAGAAAGGGCACATGAAGGATGAGTGCCTGAAGAGGAAGGCATGGTTGGAGCGTAAAGGTATGTATATTTTAAGTTTAGCTTTAGAAGCTCATCATATTGGCACTAGTAATGATACTTGGTGGATCGATACGGGTTCAATGATCCATATTTCTACTACCATGCAGGGGTTTCTAACCACCAGCCCTCCACTTCCCAATGAAGCACGAGTCCTTTCAGGAAGTGGGAAAGGAGATCCGGTCTAGTTATATGAGAAACTTGATTTCTATGTCAAAACTCATTCCTTTGAATTATGGTATTTATTTGCAAAAGGACTTGATGTATTTCAGTAAGGACTATTTTCCAATTGCAAGGGTTGTTATGATTGATGATTTGTTTAAAATAATTCCTGAACCGCCTGAAGTTTTTTCTGTTACGCATGGTATTAGACAAAGTATCATTGATGAGAATTCTATTAGCTTGTGGCATAGGAGATTAGGACATATCTCTGTTGACAGGATCAAAAGGTTAACAAAAGATGGAATCCTTCCATCTTTAGACCATTCAGAATTTGATACTTGTGTGGACTGCATAAGGGGAAAGCAGACCAATAAGTCACAAAAGGGAGCTAAAAGAAGTTCTGATTTACTTGAAATTATACATACTGATATTTGTTGTCCTGACTTATCCGCAAACAGTCAAAAGTACTTTATCAATTTTATTGACGATTACTCACGATATACTTATGTCTACTTGCTTGATAATAAAAGCAAGGCACTAGATGCCTTTAAGGAATATAAAGCTGAAGTAGAAAAACAAGTTGGGAAACCAATAAAGATCGTGAGATCCGATAGAGGTGGTAAGTATTACAGTAGGTACACTAGTGAAGGACAAGCGCCAGGTCCCTTTGCTGATTTCTTCGGGAGCATGGTATAGTTGCTCATTATACCATGCCTGGCTCACCAGACATGAATGGTGTAGCAGAAAGAAGAAATAGGACCTTGCTAAACATGGTTAGGAGCATGATGAATGGCTCTAAACTACCAACATCCTTGTGGAAGGAGGCACTTAAGATAGCTGTGTACTTATGAAACAGGGTTCCAACAAAGGCAGTGCCAAAAACACCCTTTGAAATCTGGAAAGGATGGAAACCCAGCTTAAGACACCTTAGGGTATGGGGCTATCCTGCGGAAGTAAGAGTGTACAATCCACAAGAGAAGAAACTAGATCCTAAAACCATTAGAGCTTACTTTGTAGGCTATCCATGTATGACTAAGGGTTATAGGTTCTATTGTCCTTCACCTTCTGCATGTTTTATAGAATCTAGGAATGCTGTTTTTCTTGAGAATGACATGATTAGTGGGAGTGATCAAACAAACAATGATCATATGGAATTGACCCCTGATTTACGTCGTGAAGGTTTTGTTCAGATTTATCCACCTCCTACACATAGGGAACCAAGACAAGTTGTGGTGGAGGATATCCCGAATGAACAATCTGAACCAACCCAAGAGGTTGAATTAAGAAGATCAACTAGAGAAAGAAGGCCAGCATTGCCTAGTGACTACGTGGTGTAATCTGTTCAGACTGATTGTGATATTAGCATTGAAGATGATCCATTAACATTTACTCAGGCTGTTAAGGGTGAGAACTCTAAGTTGTGGCATGATGCTATGACTGAAGAAATGAACTCCATGGCAAACAATAATGTATGGGATCTTGTGGAGTTACCAAATGGGTCTAAAGGCATTGGCTGTAAATGGGTTTACAAAAACAAAAGAGACTCACAAGGTAACATTGATCGATACAAGGCTAGGTTGGTTGCCAAGGGTTTCACACAAGTGGAAGGTGTCGACTACAGGGAAACCTTTTCTCCTGTATCAATGAAAGACTCTTTCCGCATAATCATGGCATTAGTTGCACATTTTGATCTAGAGTTGCACCAAATGGATGTTAAGACTGCATTCCTCAATGGGGTTCTTGAGGAAGAAGTCTACATGAAACAACCTGAGGGATTTATTACAAAGGATAAGGAACATCTGGTATGCAAGTTGAAGAAATCAATCTATGGCTTGAAGCAAGCCTCACGACAGTGGTACTTGAAGTTCCATGAGGTAATCACATCATTTGGATTCAATGAGAACATCATGGATGAATGCATATACCACAAGGTTAGTGGGAGCAAGATCATTTTTCTGGTTTTATATGTCGATGACATACTACTTGCAACCAGTGATCTAGGACTATTACGTGAGGTGAAACAGTTTTTGTGCAAGAACTTTAATATGAAGGATATGGGTGAGGCATCTTATGTCATTGGCATCAAGATCCACAGGGATAGAGCTCAAGGCATTTTAGGCTTGTCTCAACAAACCTATATCAACAAAGTTCTTGAACGATTCAGGATGCAAAACTGTTCAGCTAACGTAACTCCTCTTGAGAAAGGGGACAAGTTTAGTCTAGGTCAATGTCCTTAAAATGAGCTCCAAAGAAAGCAAATGGAAAGGATCCCATATGCATCAGCAGTGGAAAGCTTGATGTATGCACAGGTTTGCACAAGACCTGATATAGCTTTCGCTGTTGGCATGTTGGGAAGGTATCAAAGCGATCCAGGGGAAGCACATTGGACAGCTGCAAAGAAAGTGTTTAGATACCTACAAGGTACTAAGCACTATATGCTCACATAAAGAAGAACAGATGACCTGGAAGCGGTTGGTTACTCAGACTCTGACCTAGGAGGATGTTTAGACACAAATAAGTCTACTACTGGTTACATCTTCCTACTAGCAGATGGAGCTATATCATGGAAAAGTACAAAACAAACACTTACAGCTCCCTCTACTTGTGATGCTGAGTACATAGCGTGTTTTGAGGCAAGTTCACAAGCGATCTGGATAAGGAATTTCATTGCTGGTCTTAAGATTATGGACTCAATCTCTAGGCCAATCAGGATGTACTGTGATAACACAGCCGCAGTAGCCATTGCAAATAACAAAAGGAGTGGAAGTCGAAGCCGGTGGGTCGAACTGAAATTCCTAAGTTTAAAAGACAGAATTGCAGATGGTGAAATTTCGGTTGATCATATCAATACAAAGGACATGCTAGCTGATCCTTTGACTAAGGGAATGAAACCGAATGCTTTTGTGTTACACGTCCCTCAAATGGGGGTTAAGCCTTCATTCATATAGAAGAGGTATGCAATGAAATTGACCTTCTAGTTTATTATCTCTATCATTATCTATATACATTGCGTTGATGAGACTAATAAACACTAAGTTTGGAACCGAATAAATATTTGGCGTTTATTCATAAGGTTATACCCATTAAGTAAGGGTGTTGCATGTAATGCATGGAAGGTAATACTCAGCCTAGAGGACTTATCGCCATGATTCTTGCAGCATAGCCTTAGTTTAATCTGGAAAGGGAGACTGACATTCAGATACAGGCCAAGTGGGAGAATGTGAGATATTTTAATTATTAATATAATATATTTATTAGTTATTAATTAGGTTAATTAAAATATCCTGAGTGTGGCCCGTTAGTCAGATCTAGGCCCAACTACAGGATTAGGGTAAACAGAATTGGCTATTTGATTTATTTCTGATGGTGAGATAAACGAATTAAGGAATATAGCCGTCTAAACTGAGCGTACGAGTGAAAACCCTAGCAGCTCTTTGAGGTTCCCTGACTGGCGACGGCTCTCACACCAGTTGCCATCACTGTGCCTTACGGTCAGTCAGAAGAGTTAGCTGTCAATTCTTTCTTATGACTCTTTCTATTTTGCAGTCTCATTTTCCCAGTGTTCGTGATCTCGTTCCGTTCGGAGAAAAGCTATGGCGAGAGGTATTTATGAAGTATGTTTGGTATGTTATGGAAATGAGTCCAAATTTATATGTAAAAAGACCAAAATGCCTTTATTATTAAAAAATAAAAAATCCCTCTCCTTTGTAAAATTTTGAAAATTTTAGGCTTATAATATGAAATTCTAAAGGTTCCTAAACCTGGGTCTCATCACAGAAAGGGTAAGGTTGGAATTGAAGACATGGAATTGCAAATCTTAGTTATTTGGGTGGAATTGTCCCCATTCGACTTTCATATGGAATTAAATTCCATGAGCATTTCTTTGTACCAAACATGCACAACTCATGGAATTGAATTTCAATTCCAATTCCATGCATTCAATTCCATCATACCAAACAGGGCATTAGGGTTTCCTCCCCTCCAAAATTTCAAACCAAATGAAGGGAGGGGCTTGTTTCAATAATGCCCTCCCTCCAACCAAACAAGCCCTCAGAGAAAGAGTTGCAGACTACAGGGAAAAAGAAGGAGGATTAAGGTTTTTTCTAATGATATAGTTGACAATTTAATATGTATATAAAAATATAGAGTAAAATACTCTAACCACCCCTCCATTTTGTTTTAATTACATAGACCTCCCATCTATCTTGACAACCCATATAGTCCTCAGCTCCTTTAAAATTAAAATGTATGTTACATAGACTTTCCTTATATTTTAATATTCTATTTCCGTCTCCCAAACCGTTAGTTGACCGTTAAGTTTGATTTTTGGACTTTTGTTTTACCAAAATGCCCCTCTTTAACATTAGAATTAGTTAAACATAAAGACAAAAAAAATTTATACCAACTAATTTGTAATTCTAATAGATTTTTTAACTTTCTAATATATAAAAAAATTATTAATTTTGAGATTATAAAATTTATTATTTTAATATTTCACCACATTTATTGAATTTTATTTGTTTTGTAGTTCCTTAAATGACTACAAATATATATCAAACAAACTTTTTATCAAATATGATAAACTATATAGATTTGAGAGATTGAATAAGTTGTTTAAATTTATAACTTTATATTTTTTCTACAAACATTTAAAAAATGTACTCAAATTTTTAAAAGTTTGTGATATTTACAACATGTCAATTAAAGTTTGGGATTTAATACTAAGGGTATATTAGTAAATAAATTTTATTTTTATATAAATCGTAATTAAAAAGATATTTTTAGAATTTTTTTAGAATATTATTAATGGAGTTAACAATTTGAACTTAAGTGTATATTTTCAAAAAAGGGAGAATGCCCGTGTAATTAAAGCAAAACATAAGGGTGGTTAGAGTATTTTACTCAAAAATATATTATTAGTATAAAATTATTAGATTATATAGGGTGCCACCTATGATGCCATCTAGGATGTCATGTGTCTTATATTAATATGATGTCATCTATTATTCTTAATACTCCTTTGATTATTAATATAAGACATATTTTCCTAATTTGATTAGATTAAGAAAGTTAGTTATGTTAGTTGATATAACATTTATTTTCCAAAACATCCTTGTCATCTTCCTTAATTTTTTCACTCCCCCTTCTCTTTGATGATTGTTGAGGGAGAAACAATATGGATAAATCAGGGAAAGATTGACAAATATAAAAACTATGTTTTATATTTAGCATCAACATTAACCCCCAAGTATATCTTACATTAAGGATAGGAGAAAGTGCATTTAAAATTATGTTTGTTTTTGTTTTCCTCTCTCAATCCTCTCAAATTTTTTGCCATTTATAGGTTTCTTTGTATGTTTGTTCTTTGTGTGCTATAATTATGTCATATAGAGAACGCGGTAAAGCGCTTAGGCTGATTCTACTCTGAAACAGTATTCGGTGGTGAAAGACAAATCAATAGTAAAATTATTTTTACTGTCTTGGCTGAGGTTGGATGCAGTAGAATAGAAGAAAGATGATTAGGACTTGAAGAATCTAGATGAATGTAATGACGCTTTAGTAATGAAGAATTAAAGGATTCTTTCGTTGGAAATGATGAATTATGGCATGGTAGATATCCAAATTTCCTAGAGAAGTATTGCTGCTGGATTTAAAGCTGAAGTTGAGAGGAAAAGGAAATAGAAGAAGCAATGTAAAAGTCTGTTTATAAAAATGGGGAAGAAAAGAGAAAAAGTGGAAAAATTTTACTTTTCCAAAACCATGGTTTTGACTTTTGAGCTTTAAAACCATGGTTTGAGATAAAAAAAGTTAATTCTCCCATATTTTTTCACTTGTTTGGCTACTCTTTCACCAAATCATAGTTTCAAACTCAAAAGTGCCTTTTCCTTTTTCACTTTACCTAAACAGGCACTAAATCTTTTTGGAATATCAATGGTCTCTCTCAGCTGAAGGCTTTTGTTTGGAGTTTAGACCTTAATTAGTACTTGATAAAAATAATGCAAATATTATGTTTCAAACATGTGGCCCTAATTAGGATATTTACATGATGTTTGCGTGATTTGTTGTTGGAGTTCCAATGTAAACCTTCATGTTTTTGTATTTTGAAGTGGCATGACAGATCGACAGTTTGACATATTCAATAAATGTTGGGTCTGTCCAATTGATCTAGATGGTTCTCTAGATAATACGTTCAATATTTTTGGGAGCAAGGAGAATTAAGGCAACCGGAAGAATGCTATTTTGGCTGACCTGTGGCATTTTTGGTTGGAATAGAACTTTGGTTTAATCAAAGAAGTTTTTTTAATCACATCTTTTGGAAAAGAATTCTGTTTTTTTTTTTTTTGTGTGACTTCCCTTCGGATATTGTCAAGCAATTTCGTTTTATTTTTTGGGTTGGAAGATCTGAGTTAATGTTTGTTTATTTTTTCACATCATGATTTGAGAGGATTCCTTTTCTTTGTTGCTGAATTGGTTGTTAGCTATTTTATTTAAATATTAAATATATTATATTTAAATAGTTGAATTATATTAGGATGTTCCAGAAATTTAGTTTTTATTTAGATAAAATATTCTGAAAGTTTTAATTACTAAGATACTAGATAGAAAATTTAACATCATCTAACAAATCGCACCATCTATTTATAAACTACAAATTATAAAAAATAAGACTCCTTTTTAATACTATCATGATATCCATGTCAATTTGTTCATAATTGGAAAGGTTATAAATTTTAAATTAATATTGAGATCATATCAAATTTTTATTAATATATTAAGAGGTTTTAATTTTTGACACAATCAAGTAAAATTTTATTTTTGTGATTTGAGCCTGCACAACTAGTTCCCATAAATAGGAGGATGGAAATAGGATAGACCGAGTTATGCTTTTGCTAAATATGACTAGGCCTACAATAGAGATCCAGAACCTAAAGTATGTATTGATCCTCTACAGCAGAACCCATAATCTTACTTTAATTTCTTTTGTTTTTTATTGAATCTTTTCTCATTACTTTTTCATTTTCTTCTTTCACGTTTCGGGGTCACCCTTCCAACATCGGTGGAAGATTCATTCATTTTCTTATGGCTAAGTTATATAAAACTCTTCTAAATTTGGGTCAGTTGTGGATAACCTCTCTGGCATTTTAATATTTAAATTTAACACACCCAAGCTTCTATTTTTTTTACCACAAACCCCTTGGTGTTTGTTTACTATTGTCTTTTTAACGAAATTTGCCACATCATATTGATACGAGGCACGTCACATACTAGATGACGTCATATGTGGCATCCTATGTAAATCTATTAATTTTATACTAATAATGTATTTTTTCATATAGGGGTTAACGGCAAGGAGAAAACTTACATCCACTTCCTTATACCCAAGTACATCCAGTTCCCCAATAAATAACAGCCATATTTAATTTATTTATTTATTTTTTAAACACATCAGTATTGAATTTCATTGCTTTGAGGTCTACAACTGTTCTGGGGCACATTAGTGAATAGAGTGATGCCAATGGAAAACGCAGTGCAAAATGAAAGTAACCTTATCATAGAGATTAGATAACAATTAAAGGAAATATATTCAAATGCACTAGATCCTAGACAATGGATGAGGACTCCATTAGTCTTCCAAATGCATTCAGTTTTACGTATAATTTGCGTCAAAACCTGTTGGACATGTGGTTTGGCCCCATCGAGTTTGTTGCGCTAAACACCCACAATGTGCAAGATTAAAGATCAAAATGGTTATTTCATGTCCAATTAATACATTGAGATTTTCTCTCTCTTTTTTCTTGGCTAATTTATTTTTACGGGGTCAATCTTTGGGTTTGTACTCCCATAACATCTTTCTTTATGTCCTTTGGCGCTCAACCTCAATATGTGTGTATATGTAAAATTAAAAATAAATAAATAAAATTTTACAAATACTTACAACTATAATATTTTTTTTACCCCAAATAATGTAACTTACAAGCCATTGTCATATATTATTCTTATATTTTAAACATATTGGCATGCTTAATTTGTTATAGTAATACATTTAAATATGATCAATTTGGTCTGCAAAAAAATTTGAGAAAAAGAGTACATAATTGATATATCAGACTAGAGAAAATCAAGAAGCTACAAGCATGATACTTCAAACTTGTATAATCTTAAAAATGCATTACACAAACAAAACTGCATATACAATAATAATCCAAGTGATATGTCCTAGCTTTTAATATATGGTTCATATGATCTCTTGAGGTGGAATGTTGTCATCAGCAGAAATCTCTTTCAAATTCACTGTCTTCTTGTTCCTTTTGCAAGAGAGAAACCAAGTAACGACTTCTAATATGAGAGCCACACACCCCAATGAAACAATGACGCCAAAATAAGCATTCTTCCAACTATGGTAAGAGTTTGAAAAGGAGAAGCCTCTAAACATGTTGAAGATGGAGAGGACGATAATTCCGTAGCCAATGACATAGTGGAAGATGTTCCAGAAGATTCTAGCCTTGTGATGTTTGTCAGGTCTAAGGAATATAGCAGCCAGGACTTGAACAGTTGCAGAGACAAACACAGCGATTCCAATGGAGGCATGAACAAAACCTGAAGGGGACAGAGATGATAGAGATGGGCTTGACAAGAAGATGCCGAAAGCGAAGCCAACAGTGCCAGTAATATAAGCAAGAATCTGACATGCTCTATGCAAATGGAACCATGTTGATCCGGTTGCTTGCATTGTTTTTAAATAACGTCCCATTATTGCTCCCGTTGGCATCAAAATTCCCCACCCAATTCCATTCAATATTCCATGAACCTGCGTACCAAATTAAAAATCAAATCAAGTTGTTATTAATTAAAAGTTAATGATTTTAGGATATTCTAAAAATATTCATGATTTTAGCTTTGTCACGTTGTTACTATCATGAATGACTTCTTTTATTGATGGCAAGGAATGAATTATTATTTGCAAGAGTTACAAGTTTAGCTTAGTCATTATCTAAAGTTGAGCCTACTTTTTTCTTTTTCTTTTTTTTTTTGGCACAAGAGCCTCATTTATTTTCAGTTACATAAACAAAAAACTATTTATCTTATATGAGCCTACTCCCTTACCTCAGAGAAGATTGGAGTCATAGGGTTAAGTTTAGAGGTTGCAAACTTTCTATCACACATATCCGTTAGAACCAATATTTGGGTATTTCTGTTTGAGCCGTACGAGATGAAATTCTCATATATGCACACAATATTTTTGATAGCCTATTTATCTAAACAATATAGTCACAATATGCAATTGATGTTTTAAGTCCCTCATCAAAATGTTGCATAATAATAAAATCTTTGAATTTCATGACTACATATTGAAAATTTCACGCACATTATTAACAGCCTATTTATCTAAACAATATAATCACAATATCCGATTGATGTGTCAAGTCCTCCGAACCTTTGTATGAAAATATTACATAATCACCAAACTAATATAAATTAATTATGAAAATATATTTCATATACTATGTCATGAACGAAGAGAATAGAGAGAATATGCTTACTTTTATTATCAAAATCTTTGAGTCCTGTACAGGGATATCATGATCAGAAACTTTGCCAGTGAGAAAATCTATGCAACCAAAAGATTTGAGGTTCGCTCCAGACAAAGCATGAGCGCGAAGACTATCATCATCAGAAACATGACCTTCTTGCCAAACATGATTTACCAGCTTTGAATTCTCAGGAAGCTGGAAACTGGCGTATAAGATCATCGTGCCGTCCTCAAAACTAGCAGAAACTCCATGAACCTCAAAGCTCAAACTCCCTTCCTCCAACGTCGTGCCGTACGATGTTATCGGAGAGGTGTAAGCCGCCATAGTTCCGTCAGATTTCCGGAAAGCAACAAACGTCTGAGAGCCCATCATGCCTGTGGATGTAGGGTTAATAGCCCAAGCGATCCAACTTTTATGGTCGGCGTTGTTCTTCTTGAAAGCGACATCAATGGAGTTCGAGGAAGAGCGGTAGGTCCAATGAAGAGAAGAATCAAGAACAGGTAGGTCTTTACAGGCTAAAAAAGTTGTAGTATTAGGAAACTTGTATGATTCACAAGCTTGTGGTTGTGGTTGGGGTTGTGAGGTTACAGGGATGGTGAAGATGATTATTGGTGTAAAGAAGAGGGCCAAAAACAGGGAAAGCTTGCGAAAGGAAGCCATGAAAAGAGAGATAGTAGGGAAGAAGTAATAATGGGAGAGAAATGGTGAGTCTAACTCTAGGGCAAGTAGGGTTCTAGGTATGATTTCTCATTCATTGCTAACTCGGTAGTAATTTATAGAGGGTGATTTACCCTGAAAAGAAGTTGAGAATCTTAATGCAAATAGGATAATATTCCGTAAATCGGATGTAATGAGAGATGAGGTAATTGATTTGGCACAATTTAAATTTAGATATGAAAGTATAATAAGTTTTTCATTATGTTTAATTTTTAATTTTGGTTGAAAATTTTTCCGAACATTTAGATTAAAACTCATGCGGTTGAGCGATAACTGATTTTTGTTTTCGCAAAAATATTTAAATCATATCTTTTTATGACGGTTGAATAATATATTTTAGTTTGAAATCTTACTTATGAAAACGAATTTGCAGTTGAAAAGAAAGTTTTATGAATGAATCTCATCCCTGGATTAGTTAATTTATAGAGAGCGGTTTAATTTAATTAATCTCTTTTTCTTTTTGTATGTAAATTCTGGATATATAAGATTTTCACCCAAATTTATAATTGTTTTTTAAAAAATAGCTGACTACTAATTGATATTTGGTAAATAAAAGAGTATTAACTGATAATTTCGTGTTCGGCAAAAATGGATAATTCCGTCATTGTAATAGTTGTCTGCATAGTTTTTGATATCATGATACAAATTGACAAAAAAAAAAACTAATTGCAGTTGACTTTTAAATATCAATCCTTTTATATAATTTAATCTTGATAGACAGCCGTTAAATCATCTCGTTGAATCTTTTTTCGAAAAATATTCCTTTTTAAAATTAATATCTTCTAATGTGTCAAAAACACTAATTCATATATTCTAATAATCTTTTTTTACCTGAATATTCTAATAATCTTTTCAAACCCGCGTGTTGCCAAAACCTTTCTTGAACGACGCATACAGACATGAGGGGACCGATGTTTTTCTTTTTTTGTTTTTAAATTTTTTTGCCAATGACAGAAATACTTCCTTATCAAATAACTAAAATACCTTACAAGGTTCTGAAAGCATTTCAAGAGAAACGGCAAACTAGTAAAGAACAAAAGAAAATTATAAAAAAAAAAAGGTATCATTAGTGATGTTATTCTTCTCTTCTAACTTTTAAATAGTAAAATTAAATGAAAAAAATAAGACACGTGGTTATGCATGATTGGAGAACTTAATGTGATGAATATAAGAAAATTGATATAAGTATGGTCCTTATTTATTTATAATAAAATATTTTTATTTAAATTAATTTCATAATAATATATTTTTAATATATAATCAGTACAGTTTTTAAACATATATTATTTTAAATTTTACAAAAATAATATATTTTTCATTATAATATTATTTTTAAAAATATATATTAACATATTTTATAATTATAATATTTTTTATTTATGAAAGTCTATTTTTTATTTATGAAAATTTATTTTTTATTTAAATAAATTTCATAATAATATTTTTTATTTGTTAAAATATAATTTTTTAAAATTTTATTTCATCAATGATGGCGTCATCGACATCAATGATTAGGTAGGTCATTGGTGGCAACAACGTTGATGAGTGGGGTGGTTGATGACAGTCTTGTGTCTATCGTTGTTCATGAAAGTGAAAAGGCCATAAGCTTGAAGAAGGAGGGGTAAAAGTGAATTGTGGGTCAAGAATTGAAAATCTTATATTTTTAAGGGGAGATGAACTGCACATAAGGGAAAATGGATTACACATAAGAAAAGATAGATTGCACAAAGGGAAGATAGTTTACCCATAAAAAGATGAATTGTGTAAAACCCCTCTTTAATAAACGTATACGTATAAGTTATTACTTAATTCACTTATATATATTAATATGATACCATTACCGATACTATCATCTTGGTTGTAAATTCTGATACCTCCGCTCTATGATAATTTTGATACCATGTTCAGGTGCTAATACCCTTATTTTATGTACTAATCTTACCTTTATGTAGACCGATATTGCATTGCAAAATATGTAAGTATTCTGATAAAATAACTAAGGGTTCTGATACACCCTTATACTATCCTTACTATTTACGTCTAGAAGCATTCATATACAAACATACTTGCAAGATAATTTAAGGCTATTAAAATATCATACATAAATCACATTACCACAGCGCTTGGTCACAAATTTGGGTGCATATATGTAGCTGCTTCGGTCATCCACCCGACATGGTCCGCATGCTCAGGACATAACACACTTGTTAGTAAAACACATATAGAGCATTACATAGTATATGAAAGAAAGAGGTACTACCTGAACGCCTTTCCAACAACTTGTCTTTGGTTGCCTGTCTCTTGGTTGGCCTGGGCAAAAATCGAATCCTATAAGTTAGAATTCATGAACGAACGTGTTATTACTTAAGTCAAATTCCTCTCCTGTAATATTAGTTATCTTTTAAGACTCTCACATTATGTCAATTATTAGGTAAAAAAACTGGGGTATACACTAGTTTCTAGTTCATGTCTCTACCCCTTGGGATCAAACTTATCACAATTTGTCTTAGATATGACAAATATGTAGGTTACCCCAATCTAGCAGATTTGTCACTCAACTTTGGAAATTCATAACGTAACCTGAAAATTTCCAAATGAGGTGGTTTCAACTCCTATAGAAATCTCTGTAAGTAGGAAAAATACCACCAAATGCTAATTACAAGGGTAAAGGCTCAAGAATCCTCTACCAACCTTAGTGCCATAGAATGCATTCCAGTGTTTGTGCCTCAATTTCAACATATCATATCTTCTAACTACCAAGCCAAATTGTGCATTCTGCATATCATTTTAAAGCTTAGGATGCCTACTAACACTCTGTAAAATATCACAATCATTGGATAAGATTTGGCCACTCAACAACAACCTATGAGTGACCTAACTTGAACCTGGCAGATTTGAACTTTAACACTTAAAGTTCCATAATTAGGGTTTTCTAACCAATCATCCAAAGATCATATCCAGGAGCTATTCCTACATAATTTTGCCAATAGAACCCATTTTCAACCTCAATTTTACCAAAATTTAGCTCTAACCCTATGAACCAAGGCTGGCTGAAATTGAACCCTAATCTGTATAAGATGTGTTCTTGCAATTTCAACTTCAAGACATGTTACCTATCATCATAAAACCTTGTCTAACATCATATTTATCATCATATGGCCATTAAAGCTCTAAATTACTCCCTTGGCTGAAACCCTAGAGGAACTATAACTCCATAAATACTCATCAAGACACTATACTCAAATCGAAGTTTACTCCTACGATTACCTCTATTTGATTCTAAGATCGGTTTTTGATTCCGGCAGTACTTCCACCAACAAGATGACACCAAACACCTCTGAGCAAAAATCTAGAATTGTAGAAACATAGCTCTTGATGAGTAGAAGAAGATTTGTGAAGACTATATTGGCTGAAAATGCGATCTCAGGCTTGAAATGGGCAAGAACTCTCAAGAACACCTTAGGTTTTCTCCAACTCCTCGCCACTTTCTTTTTCTCTTGAATTTTCTCTAATTTTCCTTTGATTTAGGGTGCTGCACAAAATTAATAGAGCTTGGGAGGGTGCTGGCTTGAACTAATGACATGTGTCAAGTGTTCAGAAATCCAGGGTGCCCGACGTTCTTTTTAGAAATTACAGGGTACCTAATGCTTCGGTGGGCCTAATGCTCTTTCTTGAAATTGCAAGGTACCTAGCATACCTCCTTAAAATCCGTCCCCCTTCCCCTCTCTCATGCTTGGCCGACCTCATTGGTCAAGGGAGAGGAAGTCTCATGAATTCATCTGGCTTCCAATGCAGTATTCAGGAAAATCAGGTATGTAGCAGGATCGAAACTGGTGAATTGTATTGTCTATTCAACATATGTCTGATATACAACTGTAGATGTCATTGTATGATTGGTTACCAAGGGAAGAAGTTAAAAGTTACTTTAATAAAGCTACTTTTTTATACAGAGTCACTCAATTTTGCGACTCGTGTCATTCTTCTACCTGAATGGTGCCATGTGTTCCCTGTATCTCATGATTTCGCCACATACATGCCTAGGTGTCCTAGACAACTGAAACCAAGCCGGTGTCTCTTTAAAAATGCAGGGTATGTACATGCACCTGCACTGATTTTGCCATGTGTGCACCTACACCGGCAAATTTTGTCCAACTAATTAGTCATATTGTCTATGTTTTCAAGAATGCACCACATATGTGCCTGTGTGGCATAAGATTGAGCCACACACCTCAAAAACTGCCACATGTGAGCCTGTGTCTTATGGCACACCAAGTGTACAGAGACACCAATAACTTTCATCCGACTACTGATACACAAGGCAAGTTCTCATTGCGCCACCTTAAAAACTACTTTATGGATGTGGAACCCAGATAGCACCACATATGCCTTTGGGTGCCATCAAATGGCACCAAATATGCCTAAGTGCCCATATGCCGGTATCTTATATCTGACTACTTATACACACTGAGCCTCAGGAATCAGGAGACTCGGTCTCAACTCAGAGGCTGAATCATATAGTCCCATGAAACTCATTCTATCTTTGGAACTCTTACCAAACTGGGCTTAATAGTCTTCTTGACTCAGATTTATTTTCAAGTTTCTAGACCCAAAATTCAGAATATTACAAATTGCATATAGGATAGATCGTTTGCATATAGGGAAATGTAGTTTACACAAATGTAATTGCACATCAAATATTAATTTTGCACATATGGACGATGTGTTGCACATAAGGAAGATGTGATGCACTTAAGAAGATGGATTGCATAAAAGAAATATTGTTTGCACATAATGGAAGGTCGTTCGCAATAAAAGAAGATTGTTTGCATTAAAAGAAGATTAGTTGCACATAACATAATTTGCACATCAAACTAATTTTGCAACACAAGGGAATATGAATTGCTCATAAGAAAGATGAATTGCACATAAAAGAAGATAGATTGCACATAAAGGAAAGATATATTGTACAAAAGGAATGTTTTCATTAAGGGTAATTTTGGCTTTCTACCATCACAATTATTTACACTCAAGGACCCCAAACCTTTACAAGACTTTAGGTCCCAATTAACAAATAAATTTTCAAACATGGATTGCCAATTAACAAATAAATTTTCAAATAGGGATTTATGGACAATTTTTCCAAAAAATTATTAAATGCTGAGATTATAAAATTTATTGTTTTAATTTTTCACCATATTTGTTGAATTTTATTTGTTTTTAATTTCTTTAATGACTAAAAATATATATCAAACACATTTTTTCTATTAAATATGATATACTATATAGGTTTGAGAGATTGTACAAGTCATTGTAATTTATAGTTTTATATTTTTTTCTACAAACATTTAAAAAAAACGTACTTGAATTTTTAAAAGTTTGTGATATTTACAACTTATCAATTAAAATTTTCAATATATTTTATTTTTATATAAATTTTAAATAAAAATATATTTTTAGAATCTTTTTAGAATATTCTTAACAAAGTTAACAGTTTGAACTTAAGTCTATGTTTTCAAAATAGAGGGAATGTCTGTGTAATTAAGGCAAAACAAAAGGGTTGTTAGAGTATTTTACTCAAAAAGATATGATTAGTATAAAATTATTAGATTATATAGGGTGCCACATATGATGCCATCTAGGATGTCATGTATCTTATATTAATATGATGTAGCAAATTCCGTTAAAAGGTAACAGTGAATTAACGACAAGAGGTTCATGGTAAAAATGTAGAAGCTTAGGGGATTAAATTTAAACATTGATGAGGAGGTTATCCATAAATGACCCAAAATTCAGAGAGTTTTATATAATCTAGCATTTTTTTTAACTATTAATGGAATTGAAAGGGTCTCCCTACAGCGTATAACATCTTTCTCATGTGCTTTCGTGCTTAGCCTCAATTCATGCACATATGATATAAGAAAAATGGAATAAACATTTACAAATACTAACCAATATAATAAATTTTCACGAACAAACCAGTGTCATGTATTATTCTTAATTTGATTAGATTAAGAAAGTTAGTTAAGTTAGTTTATATGACATTTATTTTTCAAAACACCCTAGTCATGTTTCTTGATTTTTTCACTCCACCTCCTCTTTGATTATTATTAAGGGAGCAACAATATGGATAAATCAGAGAAAGATTGTCAAATATTAAAACTATATTTATATTTAGCATCAATGTTAACCCCTAAGTATATCTTATATTAAGGACAGGAGAGAGTGCATTTAAAATTATGTTTTATTTTTGTTTTCCTCTCTCAGTCCTGTCAAATTTTTTGCCATTTATAGGTTTCTTTGTCTGTTTGTTCTATGTGCTAAAATTATGTTACATAGAGAAGGCGGTGAAGCACTTAGGCTAATTCTACTCTGAAACAATATTCGGTGGTGAAAGACAACTCAATAGTAAAATTATTTTTACTGTCTTGGCTGAAGTTGGATGCAGTAGAATAGAAGAAAGAGGATCAGGACTTGAAGAATCAAGATGAATGGAATGACGCTTTAGTAATGAAGAATTAAAGGATTTTTTTCATTGGAAATCATCAATTATGGCATGGTAGATATCACTACAAAAAAACAGCATATTACCCACGGAAATTACCCACACAATTCCGTCTCTGAACCCACGGATTAGGGACGGAAACGAAATTACCGACGGATCACCTACGGAATTTTTTCCGTCTCTAAAAAATCCATGGCAAATTGATTTACTGACGGAATTTTTATTCCTTCAGAAATTACCGACGGATTACCCACGGAAAAATTTTTATCAGTAATTACCGATGGAAATTACCGACGGAAAATTTTCCGTCGGTAATTACCCACGGAATTTACCCACAGAAAAATTCCGTAAAATATCCACGTGGCAACCTTAAAAGAGGCTACGTGGACATCACCGAAAGTCCCCCACCGCCCATCCACGCATCTAGCCCTGCCACCCCCAAGCAAGGGCCACATGTCCCTCTAACGTTGTGCGCACGTGTCTCTGTAAAATAATTGTTGCATTTTGTGACAATGGTGGGATTCGAACCTTGGACCTTTGGTATGTATTCTGATGCCTTTTCCAGTTGAGCTGCTTTAACCTTACGTTATTTATTCACGTAATAAAATATATAATGTAATAATTAAAAAACAAATATAATATTAAGATAAATATATATATATATATAATTTTCATTTTTTATAATATAAAATATAAAATTTTTTAATTTCTAATTTCGTTTAAATATTTAATATTAATATAAATATATATAAGGAAAAAACCCTATAAAATACCTTTGAAATAGGGAAATCCCTAATCAATACTCTGAAATCAAAAAATCCGGATCAGTCTCGTGTCAGTACGGAGGAACAGTGCGGGCGGTGCCAAAGACGATTTTGCCCTTCAGCCCTCATTCTCGCCACTTCAAAAATAACAACACGCGGTTCTTAATTAAGAACTCCGGATTCTTGATTAACAACTCCAGTTCTATCTTTTTACTTTCACAATAACAACACCGGTCTTGTTATTAGCAACTTCGGATTCTTGATTAACAACTCCACTTTATTCTTCCACATATTCGCATCTCAAAAATATAGTATTGTTAATGTAAAATACGATGTTGTTAATAAGAAAAAGGTGTTGTTATTGGCCCTGAAACTTAAATTATGAAGTTGTGAAACAAGAAATGGGAGTTGCTAATGTAGAATATAGTATTGTTAATAACAACACCGGTGTTGTTATTGTGAAAGTAAAAAGATGAAATGGAGTTGTTAATCAAGAATACGGAGTTGTTAATAAAGAATACGGAGTTGTTAATCAAGAATCCGGAGTTGTTAATTAAGAGGGCGTGTTGTTAATAAAAGAAGAGGTGTTGTTATTGGCCTTGAAACTTAAATGAAGAAGTTGTGAAACAAGAATCCGGAGTTATTAATTAAGAACCGCGTGTTGTTATTTTTGAAGTGGCGAGAATAAGGGCTGAAGGGCAAAATCATCTTTTGGCGCCGCCCACACTGTTCATCAGTACTGACACGAGACTGATCCGGATTTTTAGATTTCAGAGTACTGATTAGGGATTTCCTTATTTCAAATGTATTTTATAGAGATTTTCCCTATATATAATATTACATATATATTTAAAAATAATTATATATTTCCTTTTCTATAATATAAATTTAAAATTTTTTAAATTCTTATTTCATTTAAATATTTAATATTAATATATATATATAATATTAAATATATATATTAATATATACTTATATATTTTGTTTTTATTATATAAATTTTAAAATTTTTAATTTTTTATTTCATTTAAAATTTGAATTATTAATATTATATATATTTAATATATTATATTAAATATTAATTTTATGATATTTAAATTTTTATTTGTTATAGATTATTTTTAGTTTTATTATTTTATATAAATTATTAAAAGATAATAAAAAAATTATTAGTTTTACCGATGGATTACCCACAGAATTCCGTCGGTAATTTCTCCTTAAAATTACCCACGGAATTCCGTAGGTAAGGCGTGGGTAAATAGCGACGGAAAAAATTCCGTGGGTAATCCGTCAGTATTTACCGACGGAATGTTTTCCGTCGGTAATTAGAGACGCCTTACCCACGGAATTCCGTCGATAATTTCTCATTCAAATTACCCACAGAATTTCATGGGTAAGGCGTGGGTAATTACCGACAGAAAAATTTCCTTGGGTAATCCGTCAGATTTACCGACGGAATTTTTTCCGTCAGTAATAAGAGACGGATTACCCATGGAATTCCGTCGGTAATTTCTCATTCAAATTACCCACGAAATTTTGTGGGCAAGGCGTGGGTAATTACCAACGGGAAAAATTCCGAGGGTAATCACACTGACGGAATTTTTTCCGTCTGTAATTCCGTCAGTAATAACATGTTTTTTGTAGTGTATCCAAATTTCCTAGAGAAAGTGCTGCATCTAAGCTGCGATCTACTGCGATTCCAATCACAGGGTCAGTAAATTTAGTTGAGAGTTTGATTATACTTTACTTCTCTTTCTCTAGTTGCAATGGAATTCAAAATAAAGATGGGATTTCAAATGCCTAGAAATTGTTTAAGTGCTAACTCTGTTGTTTCGTAAAAATCCACCTCAAGAGGATTTCCCAAACTTATTCAGTCGATAAAAACAAATATTAATAGTAGCAAATTGTTAGAACTACAAATTTACCGCGGGCAGTTTCCAAATTCATTCATTGGATTGAAAATTAAAATTTGTGCATCCAGATTTTAACACACATCGATCTCTTATGGACAAGTCTCTGTCATCATGTTGATAGATAGAATTATGCTGTATAAACATCCCGAACCTTATCTCTCTTGTTAATTTGTTTCTGTTTTATGTCCTTTTAATCTTCCCTCTCTCTCTCCTTTTCTTTTCTATTACCCCAGGTTGCATGAACTATCTTTAGACGATGATTCCAGCCAAAAATAACCACTCAGGTAAATTCTTCGCTAATATTTTGTTTTAAGATGTAGGGGTGGTCTTGATATTTTGCGAGTTTCTTCTGGTTCTATGTTTTGCTAAATCGGTAAACCCCTTTTCTGAAGTTTTCAGTGAATATATATGCAAATATTTGCACGTCATGACCAGTATCTTGTAGAGTTACTTGTAAATTAAATGACTCATTTCACAAGTTATCTTATCTTTATGAGTCTGTTTGTCAGTAAATCCATTGATTATTTGTGCAATCCTTCTTTCTTAACTTACTTCAGTGTCTAGTATTGGAAAAAGCTACTAAAATTTAGTACTTTTATTCAACAACAACAAGTTTTATCCCATTAAATGGGGTTGATTACATAGATCGCACGATGCCAATTCTTCTTGCTAGTAGGCAATTTAGTATTGCTAATGAAAAATGAGCTAGAATCAAGTTGGATTCCTTTGTTTTGGATATTTCAATTGACACCCCTTTTCCATATTGGTAGCATTCACTTTCTCTAATATGTTTGTGAACTACCATTTTCTAAAAGAATGAAGTTGAGATAGTATGGGGACGAAGGTATGAAGGGGAGGGAAGGATGATGATAATCCTGATGTGGCATAACAGGTGGACTAATATGTTGCATTACTATCCTATGTAGTTGAGCCACCTCAATACAAGTGGAGCAATTAACTGTTGACTGTCTCACTCCATTAAATTGGGGCAAAATTGCTCTAGATTTGATACTTTCAGGGCAAAATCCCCCCAAAAAACTTCTGAGACAAAATGGCCCCTAAGTGAATATTTCTAGAACAAATATAGCCTTTAACCCATCTTTTTTTGAACAAGAAGTTCCTCTTGCTACGGGTAAATGAATCATGTACCAATATTTCTCTCTCTCATATGATGCATGCACGGTATTCTTTTCATCATTTCACACAATTTCTGTCCCTTTTTCAAAGAATTTATCCCATACTAGCCATACATTTTGAGCAATCCCACCTATTTTTCAATTAGCTCCTATTATAGTTGTCGCCACTTTGACTATTAAACTCTACAAGAATATAGCTTCCACCCTTTTTTGGTGAGAGTTGTGCCATTGCTTTCCTTTTTATAAAATTGCTTTAAACATGCTTGGATAAAAGGTTCAGTTGTATCCCACGCAGCCTTGATCTTTAGGGATTCACATCTCGTATTAATTTTGATTAGCTTGTTGGTCAAGTTAATTGTGTCAAAAGATGAGGTTTATTATTTGCGTAGGAACAGCCTTTATTTCTTAAAATAGTTGAAAATATTACACTATAAGTAAAAATTATATTCTTATTTTTTATAAAAAAGTAATAAAATAAAAGTCAGTTGACCGAGGGTTGTATGTGTTAAATATTTTATTTTTTAAAAATATATTATATTTAAATACTAGAATTATACTAGGATGTTCTAAAAATTTAATATTTTATCTAAATAAAATATTAGGTAAAGGTGCAGCTAGCACCCCGATCTATTTTTAAAGGTGCAATCAACACCCTAAAGATTAAAGAATTTAAGCGTGCAATCAACATCCTAATGTATTTTTGAAGGTGCCATCAGCACCCTAATATATTAAAAATGGAGCAATTGCACCCCTTCACTAACAGAATATTAACTTAAGGTTTGGGATTTATCCTTCCCATCATAGTTCCCCTATCATTGTGATAAAAATATTTGGCCTTAGTCTTGTCGAATCCCGAGACCCAAATAAAAGAAGTCAAGTTGAAATCAGAGATTACTTTTATTCATAGTAAATTATCAGTTTCAATCACAGATGCAAGAATATATTAAATTGTATTAAATTCCCCAAGTGAAGGGGTGTAATTGCTCTATTTTTAATACATTAGGATACTAATTGCACCTCCAAAAATAGTTTAGGGTGCTAAACTTTAGGCTGATAATTGCACCTCCAAAAATAGTTTAGGATGCTGATTGCACTCTTAAATACTTTAGGATGCTAATTGCACCTCCAAAAATATATTCAGGTGCTGGATGCACCTTTACCCTAAGATATTCTGAAAGTTTAGAATCAATCTTGACAGATGATTGGAGACACTATTTTGTTTGAATCACTGCTCTTGAAGTTATCGGGTTAGTTATCATAATTGTTGATTGAAAACAAATATTCTTGCTATATCCATTTGTTTTTTTTGGGCAGATTTAACATAATGCTTAATCACCTTATAACTTATCATGCAAATTGATTTTTCTGTCAAAACTAAACAAAAATTATAAAACGTTCAGTATAACTAAATGGCACATGGTTGAGTTTCTCAATATAATATAAAAATTTAGTCAAATTCTCTAGGGTATGATCTGGGGGAGAGATAAAGAGAAAAATACACTTTCTACGCGTAACCAGAACTCAAAGCTATAAAAATTTGTAGAAGTTGGCTTCATATATGTAAGCTTTACCGTTACAAGGTCAAAAAATATAAGTAAGCATACTTCATATAAGCAGGCTTAACAATTCAATTCATTGCACAAATAAGATTGTATCCTCCGCTACCAATGTATAAACATCCATGAACTTGAACCCGAAAACTCTTAAAACATCCATGAAGAATGTTCTAGAAAACCTTGATGGAAACGGGTACCATTGTTGACCCAATCATTGCGGCGACACAGCGGGCACATATAACTTGTATGAAACCACTCAACAATACATTTTCTATGATAAATATGGTCACATGACATTGCTACAACATGTTCATTATCTTTAAAAGATTCTAGACAAATAACACACTGTTCTTGTTTTGTCTTCTCATCCCATTTCAGTTTCTTGAGCAGTTGATTAGCGTCTTTCTTTATTTGAGTTTAATTTCTTTACGTAGTATTGTGTTACCAATTGTGCCACTACCTGGTCTACAGCATCATACTGTTTGATGTCGACAGAATGGATCGTCACCGATGGGCGGCGGTTGCGGTTGCGGTTGCGGTTGCGGTTGCGGTGGAGAATAAAGTAGAAGAAAAAAGCAAAAGGGGTCATGAGCATTGCTAATTTCCACATCTTGAAACTATATCAAAGGCCAAGCTAAAACTGAAAGCTATGTATGTCTCTCAGGAACAGACTCCCTTTGAGGTTGATTATATAGCCCTAAAAAATTGTAATTATCTTAAATTTTAATTCATATAGATTTGAGGATAATGATACGTTGAAATTTAAATCATAATATTTATGTATGGGATATTTATCAAAGTTTTAGCGGTTAAATAAATTATTAACGGATATCTAAATATTAAGATAAAAAAATCTTTGAGTTTTGAATCCATCCATTTAATTATATATTAGATATGTGGAATTATATTAGATATGCTAATAGATATTCAAACTCCAAGAAAAAAAAAAGGTGTTAAAATAGAATTTTTTTTAAAAAAAACGTATGTTCAGTTATGTCAACTTTCCAAACTTTTCTCGTGGAATATAGGATAAAACATTATTAGAATAGTTTTAAATATTAAAACCATTTAGAATTATCTTATTAGGATTATTTGGCTAAGGATAATAGGATATTTGGAAGTTTTTGTTTAAAAGTTGGAATGGTACTGAAATTTTTTTAAGGATTAAAGTGCGCCCAGTACCCTGAAGTATTTTGCTGAGGGCACTTAGTGTCCTAAAGTTTTTTAGTGTGATTTCAACCCTAAACTAATTTATGTGGTGCAATTTTATCCAACCCTTACAAAAATTTAACTTTGACCGTTAAAATGCTAATTAGGCAAACCTTTGACTAGAAAATTTAACCAAGATGAGCTTGTCGCCGTCGAGGAAACGTTGCGCCTCTCTCTTGATAGCCCTATTTTGTCGCCCTATCATGCTTAGCTTGTCGCCATGGCCATCATAAATTTTGCTCTTCTGCAAATTTTGGGAGTTCCAAGCTAAAGAAAACCTTTGATGCCATGAGAAGGTAGGAATACAATGTTGAATTGGGGTTGGGTGTTTGAGTATTTAGGATATCCTTGTTTAAATTTGCGAACTATTACGATTGACCTCATTAAGTGCAAAGCATTTGTTGTGGTTGTGGTTCCAATGTATTTGGGTAGGGTTTTAGAGTTTGTGCTTTTTTTTTTTTTGATTGAGTATGATCTAGTTCCGCATCATAAGTAGGAAGGAATCAACATGAGGTGAAAGTTTTGTGGTTACAACACCTGGTGTGCAAAGAAAATATATGTTGTTAATAGGGGTAGCAATAGTTTTTAATATGGGTAATGAACTTGTTAATGAGAACTATAGGTCATATGTTGTTTTAATCATTTTAATTGTGGATTCATTGTGGTTGGGTAAGGTCTCAAATGTTTTCTATGTTTTTGGATAAATTGTTCTCTGTTTATGTAGTAAAAGTAGGAATGAATGAACATGGGATGAAAATTTTGTGGTTGGAACTGCTGGTGTATGAAATCAGAATGTGTTGTTAATATATATAGTAAATTTGTTAATGACAACTATATTGTGTAGGTTGACAGTGGTAATGGCTAGTGCATCTGTGAAGAATCTACAATGCTTCCTTCATATAGAGGAATGATTTTTAATTAGTGATTCCAGTGGCATGTCCCTAATCATCAATGGTGCTACTGGTTTAATTGGCTCCCACTACTCCTTGGCCCTCAAAAAGCGCTGCAACAGAGTTGTTGGCCTCGATAACTTTAACAGCTACTACGATCTCTCCCTTAAGCGCGCTAGATAGACGCTTCTTTCCAAATTCCAAGCACTAAATCTTCATTGTCAAAGGCAACATCAACAACGTACGGGCTCTTGTTGTCGAAACTCTTTGATGCACATTGCTGGATTTGTCAACCTCCTAGAAACCGCCAAAGCTGTGAATCCCCAACCCACCATTGTGTGGGCGTCTTCGAGCTCCGTCTATAGTCTCAACACCAAAAACTCGTTCTCTGAATTACAACGGACCAATCAGCTAGTAGAGAGGTGGATGAAAGCCAAAAAAAAAAAAACAAAGAAATGGCCAGATTATTCTGAGTTGAGGGAAAGGGAGAAGAAGATGAAGGCGGAAGCAACTCAAGGGCAAGGAGTCTTTTTGTCATAATTTTATAATCCCAAATTCCTCTACTGTACTGACATAGGATTTTGTAAATTGGAATTACTAATTTATCCTTTTCTAGTTTTCAGAGTATTTTTCTAGAATTTTCACTTATATGATACTTCAAAAATAATGAATATATATACACACGCACAAATATTGCAATTTATTTACTTTTTCCTTCCTCTCTGTCCCTTCCTTCTCCATCTTTCTTGATCTCATTTGCGCCGCTGAAGCAAAACAAATAGTCAAATGAAATACAACAATACTTGTCAAATGTCTTCACAAGGATTCGATCATCTCCACCCGCACCACCACCACGACCTCCGCTCACACCACCATCACTGCCACGGCGTACTTTCTTGTTGCATACTCCACAACCATTACTTCCATTGTCACTGTCAGCGTCAAGGATCCAATATTTTAACTCCTCTTACTCCTCAAAATCCAGATTATTTTGTCTCCTTTCCCCGTCGGAAACAATTCAAACATGGTGGCTGCGGAGTATGAAGTAGTGGATCGTGATGCCGCTCAGTAAGATAGTTTTATCTTTGTTTTGCTCTCTCAATCCTCTCAAATTTTTCGCCATTTATATGTTTCTTTGTCTGTTTGTTCTTTTGTAATTAATTTAGTTTATGTTATATAGAGAACACGGTTGAGCGCTTAGGCTAATTCTACTTTGAAACAACATTCGGTGGTGAAGGACAACTCGGTGGGAAAATGTGTTTGCTGTCTTGGTAGAAGTTAGACGCAGTAGAATAAAAGAAAGAGGATTAGGACTTGACGAACCTAGTTGAATGGAATGAAGCTTTGACATTTAAGAATTTAAGGAATTTTACGTTGGAAATGATGAGTTATGGCAGGCAGATGTCTAAGTTTCTTAGCGAAGTAATGATACTTCTTGGTTTAAAGCTGAAGTTGAGAGGAAAAGAAAACAGAAGAAGTAATGTAAAAGTCTGTCTATAATTAAAAAGGTAAAAGTTACAAATTAGGGAAATCTGTGAAGACAGATTAGTCGAGATATGTTGACTGGTCTTTATTTGACTTTCTTGACTGGTGAGCACGACTCTGTCTCTGTTCCGTAATGTAATGGTTCCATTGGATCATAGTAGAAAGTTTGGAGGATTAAACTCCATGGAATATGAAGATGGTCAGGATCGTATGTAGATAATACGTTCAATATTTTTGGGAGCAAGGAGAAATAAGGCAACCGGAAGAATGCTGTTTTGGCTTACCTGTGGCATTTTTGGTTGGAATAGAACTCTGGTTTAATCAAAGAAATTTTTTTAATCACATCTTTTGGAAAAGAATTCTGGTTTTTTTTTTTTTGGGACTTCCCTTCGGATATTGTCAAGCAATTTCGTTTTATTTTTTGGGTTGGAAGATCTGAGTTAATGTTTGTTTAGTTTTTCACATCATGATTTGAGAGGATTCCTTTTCTTTGTTGCTGAATTGGTTGTTAGCTATTTTATTTAAATATTAAATATATTATATTTAAATAGTTGAATTATATTAGGATGTTCCAGCAATTTAGTTTTTATTTAGATAAAATATTCTGAAAGTTTTAATTACTAAGATACTAGATAGAAAATTTAACATCATCTAACAAATCGCACCATCTATTTATAAACTACAAATTATAAAAAATAAGACTCATTTTTAATACTATCATGATATCCACGTCAATTTGTTCATAATTGGAAAGGTTATAAATTTTAAATTAATATTGAGATCATATCAAATTTTTATTAATATATTAAGAGGTTTCAATTTTTGACACAATCAAGTAACATTTTATTTTTGTGATTTGAGCCTGCACAACTAGTTCCCATAAGTAGGAGGATGGAAATAGGATAGACCGAGTTATGCTTTTACTAAATATGACTGGGCCTGCAATAGAGATCCAGAGCCTGGGCCTAAGCCTATATACAGGCTTTATTTTAGGCCCAGGTTTGATCCTTTAAAAGGCCTAAAACCATTTTAAAGGCCAACTTAAAATATAAACATTTAAATAGGCTTAAAACTTATATTTCCATGTTCATTTACAACCTTCTGAACCTACTTAAAAGTTTAGGATTTTTTCTCATGTGCAATATAAGAGTTTAGTAAGAAAAAGAACACCTAGTGACAACAATTTAACAAGCAAGTCAGAACCAAAAATTTTATCTGCACGTATTTCCTTAAAAATACATCTGAAGTATGTATTGATCCTCTAGAGCAGAACCCATAATCTTACTTTAATTTCTTTTGTTTTTTATTGAATCTTTTCTCATTACTTTTTCACTTTCTTCTTTCCAGTTTCGGGGTCACCCTTCCAACATCGGTGGAAGATTCATTCATTTTCTTACGGCTAAGTTATATAAAACTCTCCTAAATTTGGGTCAGTTGCGGATAATCTCTCTGGCATTTTAATATTTAAATTTAACACACCCAAACTTCTATTTTTTTACCACGAACCCCTTGGTGTTTGTTTACTATTATCTTTTTAACGAAATTTGCCACATCATATTGATACGAGGCACGTCGCATACTAGATGACATCATATGTGGCATCCTATGTAAATCTATTAATTTTATACTAATAATGTATTTTTTTTCATATAGGGTTTAACAGCAAGGAGAAAACTTACATCCACTTCCTTATACCCAAGTACATCCAGTTCCCCAATAAATAACAGCCATATTTTTTTTTTTTAAAACACATCAGTATTGAATTTCATTGCTTTGAGGTCTACAAGTGTTGTGGGGCACATTAGTGAGTAGAGTGATGCCAATGGAAAACGCAGTGCAAAATGAAAGTAACCTTATCATAGAGATTAGATAACAATTAAAGGAAATATATTCAAATGCACTAGATCCTAGACAATGGATGAGGAATCCATTAGTCTTCCAAATGCATTCAGTTTTACGTATAATTTGCGTCAAAACCTGTTGGACATGTGGTTTGGCCCCATCGAGTTTATTGCGCTAAACACCCACAATGTGCAAGATTAAAGATCAAAATGGTTATTTCATGTCCAATTAATATATTGAGATTTTCTCTCTCTTTTTTCTTGGCTAATTTATTTTTACGGGGTCAATCTTTGGGTTTGTACTCCCATAACATCTTTCTTATGTCCCATGGCGCTCAACCTCAATATGTGTGTATATGTAAAATTAAAAATAAATAAATAAAATTTTACAAATACTTACAATTATACTTTTTTTTTTACCCCAAATAATGTAACTTACAAACCATTGTCATATTTTATTCTTATATTTTAAATCATACAATTGAACCAACCACCTAAATTTAGTTAAAACCTTTTATATTTACATTTTTAGATTCTTCCTTTTGTAAATGAGAATTTCAATTTTTAAAGATTAACTTGCTTTTCATCATCGTCCTTCTCCTTCCCTTTCTTGCCCACCAAGAATTAATGAAATGCCAAAGTAAGCATTGTTACCTGTTCCATGATGTCAATCTGCGCTGACCCATGTCCACTCTTTCATTAAAAGAATGTTCGTAGTGTTTTACGCTAAACATATTGGCATGCTTAATTTGTTATAGTAATACATTTAAATATGATCAATTATGGCTGCAAACAAATTTGAGAAAAGAGTACATAATTGATATATCAGACTAGAGAAAATCAAGAAGCTACAAGCATGATACTTCAAACTTGTATAATCTTAAAAATGCATTACACAAACAAAACTGCATATACAATTATAATCCAAGTGATATGTCCTAGCTTTTAATATATGGTTCATATGATCTCTTGAGGTGGAACGTTGTCATCAGCAGAAATCTCTTTCAAATTCACTGTCTTCTTGTTCCTTTTGCAAAAGAGAAACCAAGTAACGACTTCTAATATGAGAGCCACACACCCCAATGAAACAATGACGCCAAAATAAGCATTCTTCCAACTATAGTAAGAGTTTGAAAAGGAGAAGCCTTTAAACATGTTGAAGATGGAGAGGACGATAATTCCGTAGCCAATGACAAAGTGGAAGATGTTCCAGAAGATTCTAGCCTTGTGATGTTTGTCAGGTCTAAAGAATATAGCAGCCAGGACTTGAACAGTTGCAGAGACAAACACAGCGATTCCAATGGAGGCATGAATAAAACCAGAAGGAGACAGAGACGATAGAGATGGGCTTGACAAGAAGATGCCGAAAGCGAAGCCAACAGTGCCAGTAATATAAGCAAGAATCTGACATGCTCTATGCAAATGGAACCATGTTGATCTAGTTGCTTGCATTGTTTTTAAATAACGTCCCATTATTGCTCCCGTTGGCATCAAAATTCCATTCAACATTCCATGAACCTGCGTACCAAATTAAAAATCAAATCAAGTTGTTATTAATTAAAAGTTAATTATTTTAAGATATTCTAAAAATATTCATGATTTCAGTTATGTCACGTTGTTACTATCATGAATGACTTCTTTTATTGATGGCAAGGAATGAATTATTATTTGCAAGAGTTACAAGTTTAGCTTAGTTATTATCTAAAGTTGAGCCTACTTTTGTTTTTTTTTTTTTTTTGGCACAAGAGCCTCATTTATTTTCAGTTACATAAACAAAAAACTATTTATCTTATATGAGCCTACTCCCTTACCTCAGAGAAGATTGGAGTCATAGGGTTAAGTTAAGAGGTTGCAAACTTTCTATCACACATATCCATTAGAACCAATATTTGGGTATTTCTGTTTGAGCCGTACGAGATGAAATTCTCATATATACACACAATATTTTTGATAGCCTATTTATCTAAACAATATAGCCACAATATGCAATTGATGTTTTAAGTCCCTCATCAAAATGTTGCATAATAATAATAAAGTCTTTGAATTTCATGACTACATATTGAAAATTTCACGCACATCATTAACAGCCTATTTATCTAAACAATATAATCACAATATCTGATTGATGTGTCGACTCCTCCGAACCTTTGTATGAAAATATTACATAATCACTAAACTAATATAAATTAATTATGAAAATATATTTCATATACTATGTCATGAATGAAGAGAATAGAACGAATATGCTTACTTTTCTTATTAAAACCTTTGAGTCTTGTACAGGGATATCATGATCAGAAACTTTGCCGGTGAGAAAATCTATGTGACCAAAAGATTTGAGGTTCGCTCCAGACAAAGCATGAGCGCGAAGACTATCATCATTAGAAACATGACCTTCTTGCCAAACATGATTTACCAGCTTTGAATTCTCAGGAAGCTGAAAACTGGCGTATAAGATCATCGTGCCGTCCTCAAAACTAGCAGAAACACTATGAACCTCAAAGCTCAAACCCCCTTCCTCCAACGTCGTGCCGTACGATGTTATCGGAGAGGTGTAAGCCGCCATAGTTCCTTCAGATTTCTGGAAAGCAACAAACGCCTGAGAGCCCATCATGCCTGTGGATGTAGGGTTAATAGCCGAAGCGATCCAGCTTTTATGGTCGGCGTTGTTCTTCTTGAAAGCGACATCGATGGTGTTCGAGGAAGAGCGGTAGGTCCAATGAAGAGAAGAATCAAGAACAGGTAGGTCTTTACAGGCTAAAAAATTTGTAGTATTAGGAAACTTGTATGATTCACAAGCTTGTGGTTGTGGTTGGGGTTGTGAGGTTACAGGGATGGTGAAGATGATTATTGGTGTAAAGAAGAGGGCCAAAAACAGGGAAAGCTTGCGAAAGGATGCCATGAAAAGAGAGATAGTAGGGAAGAAGTAATAATGGGAGAGAAATGGTGAGTCTAACTCTAGGGCAAGTAGGGTTCTAGGTATGATTTCTCATTCACTGCTAACTCGGTAGTAATTTATAGAGGGTGATTTACCAAGAAAAGAAGTTGAGAATCTTAATGCAAATAGGATAATATATATTCCGTAAATCGGATGTAATGAGAGATGAGGTAAGAATTGATTTGGCACAATTTAAATTTATATATGAAAGTATAATAAATTTTTCATTATGTTTAATTTTTAATTTTGATTGAAATTTTTTCCGAACATTTAGATTAAAACTCATGCGGTTGAGCGATAACTGATTTTTGTTTTCGCAAAAATATTTAAATAATATCTTTTTATGACGGTTGAATAATATATTTTAGTTTGTAATCTTACTTATGAAAACGAATTTTCAGTTGAAAAGAAAGTTTTATGAATGAATCTCATCCCTGCATTAGTTAATTTATAGAGAGCGGTTTAATTTAATTAATCTCTTTTTCTTTTTGCATGTAAATTCTGGATATATAAGATTTTCACCCAAATTTATAATTTTTTTTTAAAAAAATAACTGACTACTAATTGATATTTGGTAAATAAAAGAGTATTAACTGATAATTTCGTGTTCGGCAAAAATGGATAATTCTGTCATTGTAATAGTTGTCTGCATAGTTTTTGATATCTTGATACAAATTGACAAAAAAAAACTAATTGCAGTCGACTTTTAAATATCAATCCTTTTATATAATTTAATCTTGATAGACAGCCGTTAAATCACCTCATTGAATCTTTTTTCAAAAAATATTCCTTTTTAAAATTAATATCTTCTAATGTGTATCCAAAACACTAATTCATATATTCTAATAATCTTTATTTACCTGAATATTCTAATAATCTTTTCAAACCCGCGTGTTGCCAAAAACTTTCTTGAACGACGCATACAGACATGAGGGGACCGATGTTTTTCTTTTTTTGTTTTTAAATTTTTTTGCCAATGACAGAAATACTTCCTTATCAAATAACTAAAATACCTTACAAGGTTCTGAAAGCATTTCAAGAGAAACGGCAAACTAGTAAAGAACAAAAGCAAATTATAAAAAAAAAAAAAAAAAAAGAGTATCATTAGTGATGTTATTCTTCTCTTCTAACTTTTAAATAATAAAATTAAATGAAAAAAATAGGACATATGCATGATTGGAGAACTTAATGTAATGAATATAAGAAAATTGATACTTCATGGTTTAAAGCTGAAGTTGAGAGGAAAATGAAACAGAAGAAGTAATGTAAAAGTCTGTCTATAATTAAAAAGGTCTAAAAGTTACAAATTAGGGAAATCTGTGAAGACAGCTTAGTCGAGATATGTTGACTGGTCTTTATTTGACTTTCTTGACTGGTGAGCACGACTCTGTCTCTGTTCCGTAATGTAATGGTTCCATTGGATCATAGTAGAAAGTTTGGAGGATTAAACTCATAGGAATATGAAGATGGTCAGGATCGTACGTATGATAAGGACCTTGACAGCACAGGGATATTCATTAATGACAAGCCAAAGAGATATTGGTGGCCATCATAAAATGCAAAAGAAATAAAAAGTTGGTCAGTAATTTTCGTGATCCCTTTTCCAGTACCTTTTTACTATCTTGCACTGCTTTGGATTCCTATAGAGAGGATTATGCAGGATCTCTCGCGACACATAAGTCAGTCAGGAAGTTTTCTGGGAAATATGGGCAGGACGTGGTCATGGGTGTGATAGAGACTTGAGTTGTTTGATGCCCACTGCTCTCTCCATTTTTATATTTTGCCAAATAGGAGGAATTGGAGTTTGCGTACTCTGGATTATATACTTTCAATTTCGTCATTTCCGATTTGAAATCCAGATTCCCAAAGTTTTCCTATGTCTAAATCTTTTTGGAATATCAATGCTCTCTCTCAGCTGAAGGCTTTTGTTTGGAGTATGGACCTTAGTACTTGATAAAACTAATGCAAATATTATGTTTAAAACATGTGGCCCTAATTAGGATATTTACATGATGTTTGCGTGATGTGTTGTTGGAGTTCCAATGTAAACCTTCATGTTTCTGCATTTTGAAGTGGCATGACAGATCGACAGTTTGACATATTCAATAAACGTTGGGTCTGTCCAATTGATCTAGATAGTTCTCTAAATAATACGTTCAATATTTTTGGGAGCAAGGAGAATTAAAGCAACTGGAAGAATGCTGTTTTGGCTTACCTGTGACATTTTTGGTTGGAATAGAACTCTAGTTTTATCAAAGAAATTTTTTTAATCACATCTTTTGGAAAAGAATTCTTTTTTTTTTTTGTCACTTGCCTTCATATTTTGTCAAGCAATTTCGTTTTATTTTTTGGGTTGGGAGTGGGGGGTCTCCTTATTCATGGATTAACAGAGAATTAGAAAGATCTACGTTAATGTTAATTTAGTTTTTCACATCATGATTTGAGAGGATTCCTTTTCTTTGTTGCTGAATTGGTGAAAAATTCTTATAAAAATTAGACCAACCCCGGAGGAAAAATTTCTTCACAATGCCATAACTATGCCAAGGTTGTTCCACTCAACAGCGGAAATAGCCGAAGCCTGACATCCTTGCACATGAATCATGGGTCTGCTAGTCGTTCTAGTAGTTTCTGTGCGACACATGCACCCATCGAAGGCGCAGTGGAATATGACCGCACGTGGGACCTTAACAGCCGTGTTAAATAGCAGCAGCCTCAAGCGAAGATCAAAGACACATTTCAGTGAATTAGTTGTGTTCTTGAAGCAGCTAGCTCTAGGTTTTGATCTAGCTGGTGTTCTTAACTCAAGAAGCCATCTGTTTCTTTTCTTTCTCCCTCTGAGTGATATATAGTACTACAACATGGCCGAGAAACCAATCTTCTTCTTGAGCTTTCTTCTCTTTGTTCTGTTGCAGGATCAAGGAAACTGATCAACATTCACCCTTATCCCTAGCTATTCCTTGAAAAGCCAAAAACTTCCATCCTATGTCCTTAGACCCCAAACACGTATAAGATTAATGATGGTGATGCCTTCCGTCCTACAACTCCAGGTCATAGCCCTGCTGTGGGACATGGCGCACGACCTGGTGCAAGGGCATGAACATTTGTCTATGGTATATATTGAAGAGATATATAGTCCGACATTTTGGTATTGGAATGTGTGCGTTTTACTTTTCTGTCTAGTACTGTTGCTGATGAAATAGAGCTTTGGTTTTGATTTTTGAATGTCATTTTGGTATTTGCTTTTGGAATGTATCAAAATGAATGTCTCTTCATGATGTGTTGTGGTTTTCTTGTATTACTACTTCTGCTGTGCACTGTTGTGTTTTTGTTAATCTTTAGGTACACCTGATGTTGTCGCAATATAATTATCCTTTTTTTCGTGCTATATGTGTATCTTTTCTGAATATTTTAACTATATATATCTCTTCCGTGACATTCTAGGGGTTCATGAACAGTTCTCCTTAAAAGAAACAAAAAGCATTGAAATTGAACTGATATCTTTGCGCTAAAACTTAATTTTTCAGAGAATGAGAATACTAACGACTGAAGAACTGTTGATTACTTGGTTATAGAGGCTTTCAACGTATTAAGTGGAGGCTCATGGATAACAGTATTAAAATCTTTGGAAAAAAACGTTTTCTGCTGATATATTATTGCATTTTGGATTATGTGTATGGTTAGCTAACTCCATAATGCTGACGGTGCTTCGTTTCAAGCTCTCTTCTTTTAATTATTTTCTCGTTTTAATTCTAACTCCATTGAAGAAATAAAATCGATAGCTTCTCAACCTGATGCATGGCAAGCCTCACAATAACACAGTAATCATGAATACTATTTCATTCATTCCATCATCTACATATACTTGCATCCATTTATACAGGATAGAGGCGTACATTTAATTTCCAAAGTACCTCTATCTCGATTTTCCTAAGTAAACTCTACTAATTTCCCCATTGTCCTCTAACTCTAATTACATAATTACCCTTGATCATCACGCTAACATAAGCTAACTTTGATTGTTGTTGGTTGTTATGCAGGATCGAACAAGAGTTGGAGCATCTGGATCTAGATGAGGAAGGGGATGAGGAGCCAATTTTTGTTCTAACTGACGAATGGAGGGATTTCTTTGCAAAATCTGAAGCTCGAAGGCAACGAGGTAGGTAATAACTTAATATTTCCCACGGATTAATATGTCTGCATTTATGATTAAAATCGACAAAATTGCATTTTCCATATGTGAAACAATTGTGTGCCTGTGTGTACTTTATTCTCCATCCTGAACTTATTTGGCCGGTCCAAAATGGAGCATATCTTCAAGGCACTTGAAATGTCTGGTTCTTTAATTTGATGATTAGGATAACAGACTCAGGAACTAACTAATGATGGAATGAATGGAATAGTATTTGCGATTCAAGTATGTAAGAAGAATTTTGTATTGTAAATCACAAAACTGATTTTGTAAGATGTTCCTAAACAACCCCTGTACAGTGATGATTCTTCCATGGCTGATCAAGAAACTTTACAAGAGATATTGATAATTGATCAAGATCCCGCTGCTGATGATGTGATGTTTTTTCGGCCAGTCAAAGGAGGATAAAGTATCACTTGATAGAGTTGTTTGTAAAGGTATATTATTAAATTTTACTCTGATTTTAGGATGAATGCTCGACTAATGGTAGTACTATATCATATGTTCGAAAGATATGATCATTTTGTAAATAACCACTGACCAATCTATTAAATTAAAATAATATAATATTACCATTGTTCTTAATATAAGATCCACTTTGTAGTTCAACTAAAGTTACATTGAACTAAAAAGTGGATATTATATTAAGTACAAGCGGTAGTATTGAATTCCATTGTTTTGAGGTCTACACGTGTTCTAGGGAACATTAGTGAATAGAGTGATGCCAATGGAAAACGCAGTGCAAAATGAAAGTAACCTTATCATAGAGATTAGATGCACAATTAAAGGAAATATATTCAAATGCACTATCCCAGACGATGTATGAGGAAAACATTAGTGTTCCAAAAGCATTCAATTTTACGTATAATTTGTGTCAAAACTTGTTGGACATGTAGTTTGGCCCTATTGAGTTTGTTGTGTTAAACATTCACTATGTGCAAGATTATAGATCAAAATGGTTATTTCATGTTAAATTATTACATTGAGATTTTCTCCTTTTTTTTTTCTTGGTCAATCTTTGGGTTTGTACTCCCATAACATATTTCTTATGTGCTTTGCAGGTTGCAGCTTTGGTGCTCAACCTCAATATGTGTGTATGTATAATATAAAAAAAATGAAATAAACTTTTAAAAATACTTACTTTTATACTAAATTTTTAACCCAAATAACGTAACTTACAAACCAGTGTCATATATTATTCTTTTTTTTTTTTTAAATGATACATTTGAACCAACCATCTAAATTTCGTTAAAACCTTTTATATTTATAGTTTTCGATCCTTCCTTTTGTAAATGAGAATTTCAATTTTTGAAGATTAACTCGCTTATCATCATCGTCCTCCTTCTTCTCGTTCTTGTACACCAGAAATTAATGAAATGCCAAAGTAAGCATTGTTACCTATTCCATAATGTCCATCTGCGTTAGCCCATATCCACTCTTTCATTAAAAGAATGTTCACAGTGTTTTATGCTAAACATACTGGCGTGCTTAATTTGTTATAGTAATATAATGAAATATGATCAATTTTGGCTGCAAACAAATTTGATAAAAGAGTACATATAATTGATAATGGTATATAAGACTTGAGAACATCAAGAAGTTACAAGCATGATACTTCAAACTTGTATAATCTTAAAAATGCATTACAAAACTGTATATACAATTATAATCCAAGTGATATATCCTAGCTAGTAATATATGGTTCATATGATCTCTTGAGGTGGAATGTTGTCATTAGCAGAAATCTCTTTCAAATTCACTTTCTTCTTGTTCCTTATTTTGCAAAAAGAGAAACCAAGTAATGACTTCCAATATGAAAGCCACACACCCAATGAAACAATGACGCCCAAATGAAGAATTAAAGATTTTTTTCGTTGGAAATCATCAATTATGGCATGGTAGAAATCACTACAAAAAAACAGCATATTACTCACAGAAATTACCCACAGAATTCGGTCTCTGAAATCAAATTACCCACACATTAGGGATGGAAACGGAATTACCGACGGATCACCGATGAAATTTTTTCCGTCTCTAAAAAATCCGTGCCAAATTGATTTACCGATGGAATGTTTATTCCGTTGGAAATTACTAACAGATTACCCACGGAAAAAATTCTGTCAGTAATTACCGATGGAAATTACCCATGGAAAATTTTTCGTCGGTAATTGCCGACGGAATTTACCCACAAAAAAAATTCTGTGGGTAATTACCCAAGGAAAATATTCCGTCGGTGATTACCCATTGAAAATTTTTCGTCGGTAATCCATCGGTAATTTAATATTTCTTTTAAAAAAAAATCCATGTGGCAACCTTAAAAGAGGCCACGTGGACATCACCGAAAGTGCCCCACCACCCGTCCCCACATCTGGCCCTGCCACCCCCAAGCAAGGGCCACATGTCCCTCTAACGTTGCGCTCACATGTCTCTGTAAGATAATTGTTCCTTGGACCTTTGGTATGTGTTCTGATGTCTTTGCGAGTTAAGCTGCTTTAACTTTGCGTTATTTATTCATGTAATAATATATATAATGTAATAATTTAAAAACAAATATAATATTAAGATAAATATATATATATTTCATTTTTTATAATATAAAATATAAAATTTTTTAATTTCTAATTTCATTTAAATATTTAATATTAATATAAATATATATAAGGAAAAGTCCCTATAAAATACCTTTGAAATAGGGAAATTCATAATCAGTACTCTGAAATCAAAAAATCCGGATTAGTCTCTCGTCAATACGGATGAACAGTGCGGGCGGCACCAAAAGACGATTTTGCCCTTCAACCCTCATTCTCGCCACTTCAAAAATAACAACACGCGGTTCTTAATTAACAACTCTGGATTCTTGATTAACAACTGTAGTTTTATCTTTTTACTTTCACAATAACAACACCGGTCTTGTTATTAGCAACTTCAGATTCTTGATTAACAACTTCACTTTATTCTTCCACATATTCGCATCTCAAAAATATAGTGTTGTTAATGTAAAATACGTTGTTGTTAATAAAGAAAGAGGTGTTGTTATTGGTCCTGAAACTTAAATTACGAAGTTGTGAAACAAGAAATGAGAGTTGTTAATGTAGAATATGGTATTGTTAAAAACAACACTAGTGATGTTATTGTGAAAGTAAAAAGATGAAATGGAGTTGTTAATCAAGAATACGGAGTTGTTAATAAAGAATACGGAGTTGTTAATCAAGAATCCGGAGTTGTTAATTAAGAGGGCGTGTTGTTAAAAGAAAAAAGAGGTGTTGTTATTGGCCTTGAAACTTAAATGAGGAAGTTGTGAAACAAGAATACATATTTGTTAATCAAGAATCCGGAGTTGTTAATTAAGAACCGCGTGTTGTTATTTTTGAAGTGGCGAGAATGAGGGCTGAAGGGCAAAATCGTTTTTTGGCACCGCCCGCACTATTCATCCGTACTGACTATTAATATTAAATATTTAAATGAAATTAGAAATTTAAAAATTTTATATTTTATATTATAAAAAATGAAAATTATAATTTTATATATATATATATATATCTTAATATTATATTTGTTTTTTAATTATTACATTATATATATTATTACGTGAATAAATAACGCAAGGTTAAAGCAGCTCAACTGGCAAAGACGCTCAACTAGCAAAGACATCAGAACACATACCAAAGGTCTAAGGAACAATTATTTTACAGAGACATGTGCGCGCAACGTTAGAGGGACATGTGGCCCTTGCTTGGGGACAGCGGGGCCAGATGCGGGGACGGGCGGTGGGGGACTTTCGGTGATGTCCACGTAGCCTCTTTTAAGGTTGCCATATGGATTTGTTTTTAAAAAAAATATATATTAAATTACCGATGGATTACCGACGAAAAATTTTCCATAGGTAAAATATATCTCTTGTTTTTAAATAACGTCCCATTATTGCTCCCGTTGGTATCAAAATTCCCCACCCAATTCCATTCAATATTCCATGAACCTGCGTACCAAATTAAAAATCAAATCAAGTTGTTATTAATTAAAAGTTAATGATTTTAAGGTATTCTAAAAATATTCATGATTTTAGCTATGTCACGTTTTACTATCATGAATGACTTCTTTTATTGATGGCAAGGAATGAATTATTATTTGCAAGAGTTACAAGTTTCGCTTAGTTATTATCTAAAGTTGAGCCTACTTTTTTTTTTTTTTTGGGCACAAGAGCCTCATTTATTTTCAGTTACATAAACAAAAAACTATTTATCTTATATGAGCCTACTCCCTTACCTCAGAGAAGATTGGAGTCATAGGGTTAAGTTAAGAGGTTGCAAACTTTCTATCACACATATCCATTAGAACCAATATTTGGGCATTTCTGTTTGAGCCGTACGAGATGAAATTCTCATATATACACACAATATTTTTGATAGCCTATTTATCTAAACAATATTGCCACAATATGCAATTGATGTTTTAAGTCCCTCATCAAAATGTTGCATAATAATAATAAAGTCTTTGAATTTCATGACTACATATTGAAAATTTCACGCACATTATTAACAGCCTATTTATCTAAACAATATAATCACAATATCCGATTGATGTGTCGAGTCCTCCGAACCTTTGTATGAAAGTATTCACTACAAAAAAAACGGATATTAGAGACGGAATTTAGCGACGGAAATTCCGTCGCTAATATTATTAGCGACGGAAATTCCGTCGCTAATTCCGTCTCTAATATGTTAGCGACGGATTTGCGACGGAAAAAGTTCCGTCCCTAAAAAGGGCGTTACTAATTCTGTTAGCGACGGAATTCTGAATTCCGTCGGTAATTTAGAGACGGATTAGCGACGGAAATTCCGTCTCTAATCTGAGACGGAAATTCCGTCTGTAAGTTGAAATTCCGTCGCTAATTTTTTGAGACGGATTAGAGACGGAAAGTCCGTCTCTAATTTTTGACACGGATTAGAGACGGAATTTCCGTCTCTAATTTTTGACACGGATTAGAGACGGAATTTCCGTCGCTAAGGCTGAGACGGATTTTTATGTTCCGTCGCTAATGTGCAACGGAAATTGTCAAGATTAGCGACGGAAATTCCGTCGCTAATCCGTCGCAAATTGAAATTTTTTTAGAAATGGAAATTCTGTCTCTAATTTGTCTAAGATTAACAATAGAATTTCCGTCCCTAATCTGTCACAAAATAAAAAAAAATATTATTTCCGTTATTAATTTCTAAGACGGATTAGCTACGGAATTTCCGTCTCTAATCCGTCACAAAGTAAAAAAAATTAATTCCGTTATTAATTTCTGAGACGGATTAAGTAAATTAAAATTAAAATATACACTGTGGAAATAAGTAATATATTAAGTAATAATATCCACACAATTCTTTAAAATCATCAAAATAATTCAATTTCATTAAAGGGAGAACAAAAATTATCCAACTGAGAGATAAATACATCAATAAAAACAGCCCCCAACAAATTAAATAGTTTCCTAAATTGCTAAACTATTTAAGAACCACCATTGTTGTGTTCATAAATGATTGGCGAGAAGTCTGGAGGTGGCAGTAGTCAGATTGACAAACAAAGTGTTCAGCAACAATACTGCGTAGGATCTTGGTGGTGGCAGTCTTCGGCAAAGAATCAGTGATGAAAACCTTATTGGCGACTTTGAAGGATGCAAGATTCTTCTTGTAAAACCTCGACACCTCTTCCTCTCCAATTTCTGATATGCTCTTACTAATACTGCACAACTTATTTTTCACCACCAATTTAGCATATCAATACATCTCTCAAGCAGCCACATTATCAAATGCTTGAGTGTAGAACTGAGACCACATACCTGTAATCAATGCTTGCTACTATAATATCTCTTATTGCCAAGTGCAGTCCCAAAAAGCAACCCATTAAGCTTTATACCTAAATCACAATGAAAACAGAATAACTTAACTTCTAACCTCACCAATTCAAATAAATGCTTGCCACTATATCTAAATGAATAGAAGGGAATAAAAAAGAAGTTATGAAACTTAACTTCTAACTTACCATTCAGATATATTCAGTTAAAATTCAAGCACAAGAACTTTAATTGTTAAAAGGACTACATCTATATCACCCTTATGCAATCAACATAAACATTCATTAACAACTGATGCAGCAAAAAACACGAGACAATAAATACAAACATTTGAATCTTCTAAAATAAGCATATATAGCCTTCAAAAAAAATATAGTCTTCAAACAAAATTGGTTTTTACCATAGTAGTAAAATCTTACAAACTCACTACAATCACAGCAACCCACTAAGAAAATTCAATAAATTAAATTTAACAGTCCATGAAGAAAAGATTCACCATTATATTTGAAATTTAAAGACACAGCATATGAACTACACATCAACCCAAGCATCCATTGTACCAAAAAATGTATAAGAATAACAGTCACATGAAGGTGGATGATGAGGTCAAAACCTGCATAGTTTTCCCTTCAGTAAGTTGGACAATACTTTGCAAGAGATCAATTTGATGGGGTTTAATGTTAGAGCTTTATCTGAACGCAGAGGTTTGTATAATTTAACATATCCATCAAGTTCCCATCGAGCCATTCCCTTTGCAACTCTCTCTTTTGACATAGATCTTAGCCCATATTGTGGGAATTATCAAATGAATGCAAAACTTGGATCTCAAGAGTTCAAGTATTCAATGTTTCTGCATCCCAAAAAAAAAATCCATAAATAATTTATTACATTAATTGTTGAATATTCCAGGCTGTCAATGCATTAAACTGAGAAATCTAGTCAGACATGGTGGAGGGCTTTAGCTATATAAAGGGTTGGAATCCACATTATGGAAAGCAAGTAGAGAGAATTGGAGATAGACAAAAAGATGGGAAGGGCCGACGCAGTGGCCTCTAAGCATAGTAAATACCCATAGCAATTTCCAAATGAAATAATGACAACCTCTTGTCTCAAACTTCTTAAACCAATAAAGAACCATCAATTAAAAGAGTCCACTAAGTATAGTACTCGTTAATGCAAGTGAAAGTAAATAAGAAAGGCAATACTATAGAACATAATTATCCCTGGAAGTGAGTTAAATAATGATGTATTATATGGTAGCTTCTATGGTTTAAAGAAGACACCTTTATGTTTTAAAAGGAGAAGAACTTATGGTGAGGTATTCTTTAGCAATATTCAAATCCAAAATCTCGAGCACAATGTAGAAAAGCGATTAGGCCTTTCATTGCCTGCACATTATGAAATTATACTTACACTCACACAAAAATCATATTATAAACATTTAAATCCCTCCCTACTGGAAAGTTTCTTTGATTTAATCTATATACTGCAGATATATTGGGGGATTTAAAGCTCATTTGATTAATGAAATTAGAGTAAAATACAAATGATGACAAGACATACAACAGTTACAGTTTTCCAACAAATTGAAAGCTTGACATTGGCAGGAACCAAGTCATGATGAAAAATAACAATAACGACACACATGTGTGAGAGCAATATGAAGAAGTATCAGAAATTACAGAATTTTTTTTGGCAAACTAAAGCAATTTGAAATTTTGTAAAAGTACTCTAGGCAGAGGACTCTCAGAGTCAGATATATCATTCCCAGAAAACCATCAGCATACCATCTAAATCCAAATAGGAAGGGAAATAGAAGATATACCAATTTTCCAATGCTGGACGGATCCTCCCCTGTTACAAGAAACGATATGCAGATCATTTTAGCCCCATTCCATGAAGGAACCCATCTCAAGTGATCCTTAATCTTGTGCCATATACGCCTAACCAGATATGCAAGATGACAACAACACATAGGGCACCAATTAAAGGACTCAATGCTGATTTAAATGAACTATTAAGCCTTTAAACTTGCTCTCCCAAACCTCCGTTACCAATAACCCATTCCAAACCTCCATCGAATACAGAGAAGAAATTAAACAATCTAACACAGCCATACCTTGTAAGGAGTCAGATCCCAAGCTCTTCCTCTCCATAAGCATCCTTTCGCTAATCCAACGCTAATCTAGCATTGCCATACCTTGTAAGGAGCTTCCGCCACAATTTCTTGCCCACAGAATTCCAAATCCTCTTGTTCTCCGTCGCACCCATTTGATGCCATCACCTCCATAGTTGGTTTCAAATCCATATAAAAAGGACGCCACCATCGCGCCGCTCTGCCACCGCAGACCCGCCATAGATGAGGGAAGAGGGCCCTAGGAAACCCTAGCAGAAGGAGCCCTTACGCTGCACACAGACTAATCATATTTTGATACATGCATCAGATTGGAAATGAAAAGAGAACAAAATGACAAATGGATTAAATGGAGGGAAGCTGTGAAATTTTTGGAGGGAGAGTGAGTTTTAACTCTAGAATAGAAAGAAAATTTGAATCTTGTGGAAGAAAGAATCATGGTTTCTCATATACTAAATAATATATTTAAATTGTTGTAATAAATAATATATTTAAATTTAAAGACTAATTTCAGGTTGTAAGCATAATGAGAAATATAATCTGAAAAAATAATTTATATATTAGAGAAGGGTTTGTATTGAATATATATATATATATATAAGAGGAGTTTTAAAGAGTATTAAATGTGATCATTCTAGATCCTAAATTAACTCCTATAATTATGCCTAATTACACTAATCAAATCTAATCATATCATATCTTAACTCATGTCAGAAAAAATTAAAGACTAATGAGAAAACTTCTTAAATTGGAAAAGTACAACTTCAATAACTCAATAAAAAATGAAATATTAATTTAACTAGTCATAATATATATATATAAAATAAAACTTTCATGGAAGGAAAAATCATACTTAACCGTAGTTAACACTCAAAAGTGAGAAATTAATTCAGATCAAAAGAAGATAAATTAATTATCAATTCAAAATCAAATTAGTTGGATAGATTCTAACTCTTATTTCTTTACTCATTAAATATGTTTTAATTTACTTTTTACTAACTTATAGTGAAATCTTGAAATTATCTAACTTGGATATTGGGATTAATATGAAGAAGAATTCATTATTTATCAATGATATTGCCTCTCCTTATTCTAGAAAGATTATTTTCAATTGAATTTAAAATTGTTCCATTTGAACTTCCAACAATTGAGTTAAGAGATAGATAAATAATACATGTATCTCATTGCGTTGATCGGGGCCTTTGTAATAACTAAAGGGATAAAAAACCAATAAGTGAGTTATTTATCAACCAATCATTCTATATTTCTTATGGCTAGATCTAATCTACATTTCCTTGCAAAAAGGAAAACAAATGATACATGTACTTCATTTTTAAGGGGAAAACGGTGGCAAAAAAGAAAGACAGGGAAGGGGAAAGAGGGAGAGAAAGGAGGAAGATTAGAAAGAAAGAGAGGAGAGAATACAATGAAAATAAGAATTTTTATGTCATCCTATCAAATATCAACAAAGCTGAGAATCATTTCTCTATTTATAGACCTATAAAATAATAATATAACAATAATTCAAATTTAATTTTGAATCTCCTAGAATAACAAAGAAAATTATAGGATCATCTAAATATCTTGTTTTATTGAGATGATGCACATATTAAAAGATAAATAAACAAATCCTACTTTTACTGGATGAATAATCAAATGAATAACTTGGATATGTAAATTAAACCCTAATTAACCCTTATCCTATATCTATCAATAGATTATATAAATCAAAGTTAAATAAATAATAATGTTGAATTCATTATTTAATTAAAGTGATAAAAAGTTACTAGTATGTCTCAAATAAGCAATTGAATAAGTGGATCTTATAAGAATGAAGTTATGAAATACCTATTTACTCTGACTAATTATTTACTTTGGCATATTGACTACCACTCTAATCCTATTTATTAGTCTCAATTAACAAATCAAATGAGTATTTAATATTGAACCAAACAAACCCGATGAGGAAGAGAGACTTTGAGAGAGGAGAGTTGCAATGGCTGACGGAAAAGGAAGAAGACGGTGACTCAATGATTCCGAGAGAAAGGAGAGCTGTGACTGCCAATGAAGAGAGGAGAAGGCGATGACTTTGTGAGGCTAAACAAGTGACTAGGAGGAAGAACCAGAGATGCCAGATCTGTGATAGAATGAAAGTGCCCTAGAAATTAAGGAGAAGTGGGATTTGGCCAAAAAAACGCTCAAATATGGAGGGAATTTGCAACAATTTGGAGGGGAAATTTTTTTAGTCTTATAAATGAAGGGAATGTACAATTTTTTATATCCACCCTAGAAGTTATTGTATCAATCTGGTCCGTCATGTTATTTGTAGCATAACCAATTAAAATACAACAATTCATGAGCTGATTTGACACCTCTTAAATATTAGTTGGTATATTAAAAAACTTTATAGAAGAACAACATAAGAAAAAAAATTACAATTTCTAAATTTTAGACTAGACTTATATTTTGAAATAGATTGGCCAAGTTGCAAGATTGAACTTTTTTTCGATACAATTGCAAGATTGAACTTATATTGTCAATCAAATGAGTATTTAATTACACATTCATATAATATATGTAGTAGTAATTATTTACATGTTTTTATGTATTATTTGAAATGGTAGAATACATTATTGCAATTTGTCACAAATTCAATATTTTATAAATAAAATCCTATGCTTTGCATAAAACTCAAAGAAACAAGTGGTGACGTCTATACTTTATAAATTATATCATGAGTTGTTATGAATTTTAACTTTTATATATTAGTGTTCTTTGTTTGTATTTTTTTTTTCATTTTTTATCTACATATTTCATAACTATATATAGCTTCCAAAACAACTATTGTACTTTAATTTCAAGAAATTAGCACTACAATTATTCTTTCTTCATTTATTATGTTAATTTCTAAAAGAGAGTAGTGTATATATTATTTCATTTTTTAGAGACGGAATTTAGAGACGGAATAATTCCGTCGCTAATTTCCGTCCCTAATCCGTCTCTGATTCCGTCTCTAAATTTTTAGAGACGGAATTTAGTGACGGAATAATTCCGTCTCTAATCTGTCTCTGATTTCCGTCTCTAAAATTTTAGATTCCATCTCTAATCCGTCTCCGATTCCGTCTCTAAATTTTTAGAGACGGAAATTAGCGACGGAATTATTCCGTCTCTAAATTCCGTCTCTAATCCGTCTCCGATTCTGTCTCTAAATTTTTAGAGACGGAAATTAGCGACGGAATTATTCCGTCTCTAATTTCCGTCTCTAATCCGTCTCTGATTCCGTCTCAAAATATTTAGAGACGGAAATTAGCGACGGAATTATTCCATCTCTAAATTCCGTCTCTAATCCGTCTCTGATTCCGTCTCTGATTTTAGAGACGGAATCAGAGACGGATTAGAGACGGAATAGCGACGGAATTAATTCCGTCGCTAATTTCCGTCTCTAATTCCCTGTTTTTTTGAAGTGATTACATAATCACCAAACTAATATAAATTAATTATGAAAATATATTTCATATACTATGTCATGAATGAAGAGAATAGAAAGAATATGCTTACTTTTCTTATTAAAATCTTTGAGTCTTGTACAGGGATATCATGATCAGAAACTTTGCCGGTGAGAAAATCTATGCGACCAAAAGATTTGAGGTTCGCTCCAGACAAAGCATGAGCGCGAAGACTATCATCATCAGAAACATGACCTTCTTGCCAAACATGATTTACTAGCTTTGAATTCTCAGGAAGCTGAAAACTGGCGTATAAGATCATCGTGCCGTCCTCAAAACTAGCAGAAACTCCATGAACCTCAAAGCTCAAACTCCCTTCCTCCAACGTCGTGCCGTACGATGTTATCGGAGAGGTGTAAGCCGCCATAGTTCCGTCAGATTTCTGGAAAGCAACAAACACCTGAGAGCCCATCATGCCTGTGGATGTAGGGTTAATAGCCGAAGCGATCCAGCTTTTATGGTCAGCGTTGTTCTTCTTGAAAGCGACATCGATGGAGTTCGAGGAAGAGTGGTAGGTCCAATGAAGAGAAGAATCAAGAACAGGGTAGTTCTTTACAGGCTAAAAAAGTTGTAGTATTAGGAAACTTGTATGATTCACAAGCTTGTGGTTGTGGTTGGGGTTGTGAGGTTACAGGGATGGCGAAGATGATTATTGGTGTAAAGAAGAGGGCCAAAAACAGGGAAAGCTTGCGAAAGGAAGCCATGAAAAGAGAGATAGTAGGGAAGAAGTAATAATGGGAGAGAAATGGTGAGTCTAACTCTAGGGCAAGTAGGGTTCTAGGTATGATTTCTCGTTCATTGCTAACTAGGTAGTAATTTATAGAGGGTGATTTACCAAGAAAAGAAGTTGAGAATCTTAATGCAAATAGGATAATATTCCATAAGTCGGATGTAATGAGAGATAAGGTAAGAATTGATTTGGCACAGTTTAAATTTAGATATGAAAGTATAATAAGTTTTTCATTATGTTTAATTTTTAATTTTGGTTGAAACTTTTTCCGAACATTTAGATTAAAACTCATGCGGTTGAGCGATAACCGATTTTTGTTTTCGCAAAAATATTTAAATAATATCTTTTTATGACGGTTGAATAATATATTTTAGTTTGTAATCTTACTAATGAAAACGAATTTTCAGTTGAAAAGAAAGTTTTATGAATGAATCTCATCCCTGGATTAGTTAATTTATAGAGAGCGGTTTGATTTAATTAATCTCTTTTTCTTTTTGTAAGTAAATTCTGGATATATAAGATTTTCACCCAAATTTATAATTTTTTTTAAAAAAATAGCTGACTACTAATTGATATTTGGTAAATAAAAGAGTATTAACTGATAATTTCGTGTTCGGCAAAAATGGATAATTCTGTCATTGTAATAGTTGTCTGCATAGTTTTTGATATCTTGATACAAATTGACAAAAAAAAAAAAAAAAACTAATTGCAGTTGACTTTTAAATATCAATCCTTTTATATAATTTAATCTTGATAGACAGCCGTTAAATCATCTCGTTGAATCTTTTTTCGAAAAATATTCCTTTTTAAAATTAATATCTTCTAATGTGTCAAAAGTACTAATTCATATATTCTAATAATCTTTTCTTACCTGAATATTCTAATAATCTTTTCTTACCTGAATATTCTAATAATCTTTTCAAACCCGCGTGTTGTCAAAACCTTTCTTGAACGACGCATACAGACATGAGAGGACCGATGTTTTTCTTTTTTTGTTTTTAAATTTTTTTGCCAATGACAGAAATACTTCCTTACAAGGTATTCAAATAACTAAAATACCTTACAAGGTTCTGAAAGCATTTCAAGAGAAACGGCAAACTAGTAAAGAACAAAAGAAAATTATAAAAAAAAAAGAGTATCATTAGTGATGTTATTCTTCTCTTCTAACTTTTAAATAATAAAATTAAATGAAAAAAATAAGACATGTGGTCATGCATGATTGGAGAACTTAATGTGATGAATATAAGAAAATTGATATAAGTATGGTCCTTATTTATTTATAATAGAATATTTTTATTTAAATTAATTTCATAATAATATATTTTTAATATATAATCAGTACAGTTTTTAAACATATATTATTTTAAATTTTACAAAAATAATATATTTTTCATTATAATATTATTTTTAAAAATATATATTAACATATTTTATAATTATAATATTTTTTATTTATGAAAGTCTATTTTTTATTTATGAAAATTTATTTTTTATTTAAATAAATTTCATAATAATATTTTTTATTTGTTAAAATATAATTTTTTAAAATTTTATTTCATCAATGATGGCGTCATCGACATCAATGATTAGGTAGGTCATTGGTGGCAACAACGTTGATGAGTGGGGTAGTTGATGACAGTCTTGTGTCTATCATTATTCATGAAAGTGAAAAGGCCATAAGCTTGAACAAGGAGGGGTAAAAGTGAATTGTGGGTCAAGAATTGAAAATCTTATATTTTTAAGGGGAGATGAACTGCACATAAGGGAAAATGGATTACACATAAGAAAAGATAGATTGCACAAAGGGAAGATAGTTTACCCATAAAAAGATGAATTGTGTAAAACCCCTCTTTAATAAACGTATACGTATAAGTTATTACTTAATTCACTTATATATATTAATATGATACCAATACCGATACTATCATCTTGGTTGTACATTCTGATACCTCCGCTCTATGATAATTTTGATACCATGTTCAGGTACTGATACCCTTATTTTATGTACTGATCTTACCTTTATGTGGACCGATATTGCATTGCAAAATATGTAAGTATTCTGATAAAATAACTAAGGGTTCTGATACACCCTTATACATACTATCCTTACTATTTACGTCTAGAAGCATTCATATACAAACATACTTGCAAGATAATTTAAGGCTATTAAAATATCATACATAAATCACATTACCACAGCGCTTGGTCACAAATTTGGGTGCATATATGTAGCTGCTTCGGGCATCCACCCGACATGGTCCGCATGCTCAAGACATAACACACTTGATAGTAAAACACATATAGAGCATTATATAGTATATGAAAGAAAGAGGTACTACCTGAACGCCTTTCCAACAACTTGTCTTTGGTTACCTATCTCTTGGTTGGCCTGGGCAAAAATTGAATCCTATAAGTTAGAATTCATGAACGAACGTGTTATTACTTAAGTCAAATTCCTATCCTGTAATATTAGTTATCTTTTAAGACTTTCACATTATGTCAATTATTAGGTAAAAAAAATGGGGTATACACTAGTTTCTAGTTCATGTCTCTACCCCTTGGGATCAAACTTATCACAATTTGTCTTAGATATGACAAATATGTAGGTTACCCCAATCTAGCAGATTTGTCACTCAACTTTGGAAATTCATAACGTAACCTGAAAATTTCCAAATGAGGTGGTTTCAACTCCTATAGAAATCTCTGTAAGTAGGAAAAATACTACCAAATGCTAATTACAAGGGTAAAGGCTCAAGAATCCTCTACCAACCTTAGTGCCATAGAATGCATTCCAGTGTTTGTGCCTCAATTTCAACATATCATATCTTCTATCTACCAAGCCAAATTGTGCATTCTGCATATCATTTGAAAGCTTAAGATGCCTACTAACACTCTGTAAAATATCACAATCATTGGATAAGATTTGGCCACTCAAAAACATTCTATGAGTGACCTAACTCGAACCTGGCAGATTTGAACTTTAACACTTAAAGTTCCATAATTAGGGTTTTCTAACCAATCATCCAAAGATCATATCCAGGAGCTATTCCTACATAATTATGCCAATAGAACCCATTTTCAACCTCAATTTTACCAAAATTTAGCTCTAACCCTATGAACCAAGGCTGGCTGAAATTGAACCCTAATTGGTATAAGATGTGTTCTTGCAATTCCAACTTCAAGACATGTTATCTATCATCATAAAACCTTGTCTAACATCATATTTATCATCATATGGCCATTAAAGCTCTAAATTACTCCCTTGGCTGACACCCTAGAGGAACTATAACTCCATAAATACTCATCAAGACACTATACTCAGATCGAATTTAACTCCTACGATTACCTCTATTTGATTCTAAGATCGGTTTTTGATTCTGGCAGTACTTCCACCAACAAGATGACACCAAACACCTCTGAGCAAAAATCTAGAATTGTAGAACCATAGCTCTTGATGAGTAGAAGAAGATTTGTGAAGACTCTATTGGCTGAAAATGCGATCTCGGGCTTGAAATGGGCAAGAACTCTCAAGAACACCTTAGGTTTTCTCCAACTCCTCGCCACTTTCATTTTCTCGAATTTTCCTTTGATTTAGGGTGCTGCAAAAAATTAATAGAGCTTGGGAGGGTGCTGGCTTGACCTAATGACATGTGTCAAGTGTTCAGAAATCCAGGGTGCCCAACGTTCTTTTTAGAAATTACAGGGTACCTAATGCTTCGGTGTGCCAAATGCTCTTTCTTGAAATTGCAGGGTACCTAGCATACCTCCTTAAAATCTGTCCCCCTTCCCCTCTCTCATGCTTGGCTGACCTCATTGGTCAAGGGAGAGGAAGTCTGATGAATTCATCTGGCTTCCAGTGCAGTATTCAAGAAAATCAGGTATGTAGCAGGACCAAAACTGGTGAATTGTACTGTCTATTCAACATATGTCTGATATACAACTGTAGATGTCATTGTATGATTGGTTACCAAGGGAAGAAGTTAAAAGTTACTTTAATAAAGCTACTTTTTTATACGGAGTCACTCAATTTTGTGACTCGTGTCATTCTTCTACCTGAATGGTGCCATGTGTTCCCTGTGTCTCATGATTTCGCCACATACATGCCTAGGTGTCCTAGACAACTGAAACCAAGCCGGTGTCTCTTTAAAAATGCAGGGTATGTACATGCACCTGCACTGATTTTGCCATGTGTGCACCTACACCGGCAAATTTTGTCCAACTAATTAGTCATATATGTCTATGTTTTCAAGAATGCACCACATATGTGCCTGTGTGGCATAAGATTGAGCCACACACCTCAAAAACTGCCACATGTGAGCCTGTGTGTCTTATGGCACACCAAGTGTACAGAGACACCAATAACTTTCATCCGACTACTGATACACAAGGCAAGTTCTCATTGCGCCACCTTAAAAACTACTTTGTGGATGTGGAACCCAGATAGCACCACATATGCCTTTGGGTGCCACCAAATGGCGCCAAATATGCCTAAGTGCCCATATGCCAGTATCTTATATCTGACTACTTATACACACTGAGCCTCAGGAATCAGGACACTCGGTCTCAACTCAGAGGCTGAATCATATAGTCCCATGAAACTCATTCTATCTTTGGGACTCTTACCAAACTGGGCTTAATAGTCTTCTTGACTCAGATTTATTTTCAAGTTTCTAGACCCAAAATTCAGAATATTACAAATTGCATATAGGATAGATCGTTTGCATATAGGGAAAGGTAGTTTACACAAAATGTAATTGCACATCAAATATTAATTTTGCACATATGGACGATGTGTTGCACATAAGGAAGATGTGATGCACTTAAGAAGATGGATTGCATAAAAAAAATATTGTTTGCACATAATGGAAGGTCGTTTGCATTAAAAGAAGATTGTTTGCATTAAAAGAAGATTAGTTGCACATAACATAATTTGCACATCAAACTAATTTTGCAACACAAGGGAATATGAATTGCTCATAAGAAAGATGAATTGCACATAAAAGAAGATAGATTGCACATAAAGGAAAGATATATTGTACAAAAGGAATGTTTTCATTAAGGGTAATTTTGGCTTTCTACCATCACAATTATTTACACTCAAGGACCCCAAACCTTTACAAGACTTTAGGTCCCAATTAACAAATAAATTTTCAAACATGGATTGCCAATTAACAAATAAATTTTCAAATAGGGATTTATGGACAATTTTTCCAAAACATTATTAAATGCTGAGATTATAAAATTTATTGTTTTAATTTTTCACCATATTTGTTGAATTTTATTTGTTTTTAATTTCTTTAATGACTAAAAATATATATCAAACACATTTTTTCTATTAAATATGATATACTATATAGGTTTGAGAGATTGTACAAGTCATTGTAATTTATAGTTTTATATTTTTTTCTGCAAACATTTAAAAAAAACGTACTTGAATTTTTAAAAGTTTGTGATATTTACAACTTATCAATTAAAATTTTCAATTTAGTACTAAGGGTATATTAGTAAATATATTTTATTTTAATATAAATTTTAAATAAAAATATATTTTTAGAATCATTTTAGAATATTCTTAACAAAGTTAACAGTTTGAACTTAAGTCTATGTTTTCAAAATAGAGGGAATGTCTGTGTAATTAAGGCAAAACAAAAGGGTGGTTAGAGTATTTTACTCAAAAATATATTATTAGTATAAAATTATTAGATTATATAGGGTGCCACATATGATGCCATCTAGGATGTCATGTATCTTATATTAATATGATGTAGCAAATTCCGTTAAAAGGTAACAGTGAATTCACGACAAAAGGTTCATGGTGAAAATGTAGAAGCTTAGGGGATTAAATTTAAACATTGATGAGGAGGTTATCCATAACTGACCCAAAATTCAGAGAGTTTTATATAATCTAGCATTTTTTTTAACTATTAATGGAATTGAAAGGGTCTCCCTACAGCGTATAACATCTTTCTCATGTGCTTTCGTGCTTAGCCTCAATTCATGCACATATGATATAAGAAAAATTGAATAAACATTTACAAATACTAACCAATATAATAAATTTTCACGAACAAACCAGTGTCATGTATTATTCTTAATTTGATTAGATTAAGAAAGTTAGTTAAGTTAGTTTATATGACATTTATTTTTCAAAACACCCTAGTCATGTTTCTTGATTTTTTCACTCCACCTCCTCTTTGATTATTATTAAGGGAGCAACAATATGAATAAATCAGAGAAAGATTGTCAAATATTAAAACTATATTTTATATTTAGCATCAATGTTAACCCCTAAGTATATCTTATATTAAGGATAGGAGAGAGTGCATTTAAAATTATGTTTTATTTTTGTTTTCCTCTCTCAATCCTGCCAAATTTTTTGTCATTTATAGGTTTCTTTGTCTGTTTGTTCTATATGTTACATAGAGAACGCGGTAAAGCACTTAGGCTAATTCTACTCTGAAACAATATTCGGTGGTGAAAGACAACTCAATAGTAAAATTATTTTTACTGTCTTGGCTGAAGTTGGATGCAGTAGAATAGAAGAAAGAGGATCAGGACTTAAAGAATCAAGATGAATGGAATGACGCTTTAGTAATGAAGAATTAAAGGATTTTTTTCGTTGGAAATCATCAATTATGGCATGGTAGATATCACTACAAAAAAACAGCATATTATCCACGGAAATTACCCACAGAATTCCGTCTCTGAAATCAAATTACCCACGGATTAGGGACGGAAACGAAATTACCGACGGATCACCTACGGAATTTTTTCCGTCTCTAAAAAATCCATGGCAAATTGATTTACTGACGGAATTTTTATTTCTTCAGAAATTACCAACGGATTACCCACGGAAAAAATTCTATCAGTAATTACCGATGGAAATTACCGACGGAAAATTTTCCGTCGGTAATTACCCACGGAATTTACCCACAGAAAAATTCCTTAAAATATCCACGTGGCAACCTTAAAAGAGGCCACGTGGACATCACTGAAAGTCCCCCACCGCCTGTCCCCACATCTAGCCCTGCCACCCCCAAGCAAGGGCAACATGTCCCTCTAACGTTGTGCGCACGTGTCTCTGTAAGATAATTGTTGCATTTTGTGACAATGGTAGGATTCGAACCTTGGACCTTTGGTATGTGTTCTGATGCCTTTGCCAGTTGAGCTGCTTTAACCTTGCGTTATTTATTCACGTAATAATATATATAATGTAATAATTCAAAAACAAATATAATATTAAGATATATATATATATATAATTTTCATTTTTTATAATATAAAATATAAAATTTTTTAATTTCTAATTTCGTTTAAATATTTAATATTAATATAAATATATATAAGGAAAAACCCCTATAAAATACCATTGAAATAGGGAAATCCCTAATCAATACTCTGAAATCAAAAAATCTGGATTATTAGTCTCGTGTCAGTACAGAGGAACAGTGCGGGCGGTGCCAAAAGACGATTTTGCCCTTCAGCCTCATTCTCGCCACTTCAAAAATAACAACACGCGGTTCTTAATTAAGAACTCCGGATTTTTGATTAACAACTCCAGTTCTATCTTTTTACTTTCACAATAACAGCACCGGTCTTGTTATTAGCAACTTTGGATTCTTGATTAACAACTCCACTTTATTCTTCCACATATTCGCATCTCAAAAATATAGTATTGTTAATGTAAAATACAATGTTGTTAATAAGAAAGAGGTGTTGTTATTGGCCCTGAAACTTAAATTATGAAGTTGTGAAACAAGAAATGGGAGTTGTTAATGTAGAATATAGTATTGTTAATAACAACAACGGTGTTGTTATTGTGAAAGTAAAAAGATGAAATGGAGTTGTTAATCAAGAATACGGAGTTGTTAATAAAGAATACGGAGTTGTTAATCAAGAATCCGGAGTTGTTAATCAAGAATCCGGAGTTGTTAATAAAAGAAGAGGTGTTGTTATTGGCCTTGAAACTTAAATTAAGAAGTTGTGAAACAAGAATACAGAGTTGTTAATCAAGAATCCGGAGTTATTAATTAAGAACCGCGTGTTGTTATTTTTCAAGTGGCGAGAATAAGGGCTGAAGAGCAAAATCGTCTTTTGGAACAGCCCACACTGTTCATCAGTACTGACGCGAGACTGATCCGGATTTTTAGATTTCAGAGTACTGATTAGGGATTTCCCTATTTCAAATGTATTTTATAGAGATTTTCCCTATATATAATATTACATATATATTTAAAAATAATTATATATTTCCTTTTCTATAATATAAATTTAAAATTTTTTGAATTCTTATTTCATTTAAATATTTAATATTAATATATATATATATAATATTAAATACATATTAATATATACTTATATATTTTGTTTTTATGATATAAATTTTAAAATTTTTAATTTTTTATTTCATTTAAAATTTGAATTATTAATATTATATATATTTAATATATTATATTAAATATTAATTTTATGATATTTAAATTTTTATTTGTTATAGATTATTTTTATTTTTATTATTTTATATAAATTATTAAAAGATAATAAAAAAATTATTAGTTTTACCGACAGATTACGAACGGAATTCCGTCGTTAATTTCTTCTTAAAATTACCCATGGAATTCTGTAGGTAAGGCGTGGGTAAATAGCGACGGAAAAAATTCTGTGGGTAATCCGTCAGTATTTACCGACGGAATGTTTTCCGTCGGTAATTTGAGACAGCTTACGCACGGAATTCCGTCGGTAATTTCTCATTCAAATTACCCACGGAATTTCGTGGGTAAGGCGTGGGTAATTACCAACGGAAAAAATTCCGTGGGTAATCCGTCAGTATTTACCGATGGAATTTTTTCCGTCTGTAATTCCATCGGTAATGATTCCGACGGAAAATCTATCGGTAAACCGTTCGAAATTACCGACGGAAATAATTTTGTGGGTAATTCCGCCGGTAATAACATGATTTTTTGTAGTGTATCCAAATTTCCTAGAGAAAGTGCTGCATCTAAGCTGCGATCTACTGCGATTCCAATCACAGGGTCGGTAAATTTAGTTGAGAGTTTGATTATACTTTACTTCTCTTTCTCTAGTTGCAATGGAATTCAAAATAAAGATGGGATTTCAAATGCCTAGAAATTGTTTAAGTGCTAACTCTATTGTTTCGTAGAAATCCACCTCAAGAGGATTTCCCAAACTTATTCAGTCGATAAAAACAAATATTAATAGTAGCAAATTGTTAGAACTACAAATTTACCGCGGGCAGTTTCCAAATTCATTCACTGGATTGAAAATTAAAATTTTTGCATCCAGATTTTAACACACATCGATCTCTTATGGACAAGTCTCTGTCATCATGTTGATAGATAGAATTATGCTGTATAAACATCTCGAACCTTATCTCTCTTGTTAATTTGTTTCTGTTATTTATGTCCTTTTAATCTTCCCTCTCTCTCTCCTTTTCTTTTCTATTGCCCCAGGTTGCATGAACTATCTTTAGACCATGATTCCAGCCAAAAATAACCACTCAGGTAAATTCTTCGCTAATAGTTTGTTTTAAGATGTAGGGGTGGTCTTGATATTTTGTGAGTTTCTTCTGGTTCTATGTTTTGCTAAATCGGTAAACCCCTTTTCTGAAGTTTTCAGTGAATATATATGCAAATATTTGCACGTCATGACCAGTATCTTGGAGAGTTGCTTGTAAATTAAATGACTCATTTCACAAGTTATCTTATCTTTATGAGTCTGTTTGTCAGTAAATCCATTGATTATTTGTGCAATCCTTCTTTCTTAACTTACTTCAGTGTCTAGTAGTGGAAAAAGCTACTAAAATTTAGTACTTGTATTCAACAACAACAACAACAAGTCTTATCCCATTAAGTAGGGTTGATTACATAGATTGCACGACGCCAATTCTTCTTGCTAGTAGGCAATTTAGTATTGCTAATGAAAAATGAGCTTGAATCAAGTTGGATTTCTTTGTTTTTGATATTTCAATTGACACCTCTTTTCCATATTGGTAGCATTCACTTTCTCTAATATGTTTGTGAACTACCATTTTCTAAAAGAATGAAGTTGAGATAGTATGGGGACGAAGGTATGAAGGGGAGGGGAGGATGATGATAATCCTGATGTGGCATAACAGGTGGACTAATATGTTGCATTACTATCCTATGTGGTTGAGCCACCTCAATACAAGTGGAGCAATTATCTGTTGACTGTCTAACTCTATTAAATTGGGGCAAAATTGCTCTAGATTTGATATTTTCAGGCCAAAATTGCCCCCCAAAAAACTTCTAAGACAAAATGGCACCTAAGTGAATATTTCTAAAACAAAAATGGCCTTTAACCTATCATTTTTTGCACAAGAAGTACCTCTTGCTACGGGTAAATGAATCACCTACAATATTTCTCTCTCTCATATAATGCATGCACGGTATTCTTTTCATTATTTCACACAATTTCTGTCCCTTTTTCAAAGAATCTATCCCATATACTAGCCATACATTTTGAGCAATCCCACCTATTTTTCAATTAGCTCCTATTATAGTTGTCGCCACTTTGACTATTAAACTCTACAAGAATATAGCTTCCACCCTTTTTTGGTGAGAGTTGTGCCATTGCTTTCCTTTTTATAAAATTGCTTCAAACATGCTTGGATAAAAGGTTCAGTTGTATCCCACGCAGCCTTGATCTTTAGGGATTCACGTCTCGTATTAATTTTGATTAGCTTGTTGGTCATGTTAATTGTGTCAAAAGATGAGGTTTTTTATTTGCGTAGGAACAGCCTTTTTTTCTTAAAATAGTTGAAAATATTACACTATAAGTAAAAATTATATTCTTATTTGTTATTAAAAAGTAATAAAATAAAAGTCAGTTGACCGAGGGTTGTATGTGTTAAATATTTTATTTTTTTAAAATATATTATATTTAAATACTTGATTTATACTAGGATGTTCTAAAAATTTAATATTTTATCTAAATAAAATATTAGGTAAAGGTGCAGCTAGCACCCCGATCTATTTTTGAAGGTGCAATCAACACCCTAAAGTATTTAAGCGTGCAATCAACATTCTAATGTATTTTTGAAGGTGCAATCAGCACCCTAATATATTAAACATGGAGTCATTGCACCCCTTCACTGACACAATATTAACTCAAGGTTTGAGGTTTATTTTTCCATCATAGTTCCCCTATCATCGTGATGAAAGTTTTTGGCTTTGGTCTTGTTGAATCTCGAGACCCAAATAAAAGAAGAAGTTAAGTTGAAATCAGAGACAACTTTTATTTATAGTAAATTATCAGTTTCAATCAAAGATGCAAGAATATATTAAATTGTATTAAATTCCCCAAGTGAAGGGGTGTAATTGCTCCATTTTTAATACATTATGATACTAATTGCACCTCCAAAAATAATTTAGGGTGCAATACTTTTGGGTGATAATTGCACCTCCAAAAATAGTTTAGGATGCTGATTGCACTCTTAAATACTTTAAGATGCTAATTGCACCTCCAAAAATATATTCGGGTGCTGGATGCACCTTTACGCTAAGATATTCTGAAAGTTTAGATTCAATCTTGGCAGATGATTGGAGACACTATTTTGTTTGAATCACTGCTCTTGAAGTTATCGGGTTAGTTATCATAATTGTTGATTGAAAAAAAATATTCTTGCTATATCCATTTTTTTTTTTTGGGCAGATTTAAGATAATCCTTAATCACCTTATAACTTATCATGCAAATTGATTTTCCTGTCAAAACCAAACAAAAATTATAAAACGTTCAGTATAAATAAATGGCAAATGGTTGAGTTTCTCAATATAATATAAAAATTTAGTCAAATTCTCTAGGGTATGATCTGGGGGAGAGATAAAGAGAAAAATACACTTTCTATGCATAACCAGAACTTAAAGCTATAAAAATTTGTAGAAGTTGGCTTCATATATGTAAGCTTTACCGTTACAAGGTCAAAAAATATAAGTAAGCATACTTCATATAAGCAGGCTTAACAATTCAATTCATTGCACAAATAAGATTGTATCCTCCGCTACCAATGTATAAACATCCATGAACTCAAACTCGAAACCTCTTAAAACATCCATGAAGAATGTTCTAGAAAACCTTGATGGAAACGGGTACCATTGTTGAACCAATCATTGCGGCGACACAGCGGGCACATATAACTTGTATGAAACCACTCAACAATACATTTTCTATAATAAATATGCTCACATGACATTGCTACAACATGTTCATTATCTTTAAAAGATTCTAGACAAATAACACACTGTTCTTGTTTTGTCTTCTCATTCCATTTCAGTTGAGCAGTTGATTAGCGTCTTGCTTTATTTGAGTTTTCTTTGCATAGTATTGTAACCAATTGTGCCACTACCTGGTCTACAGCATCGTAATGTTCGATGTCGACAGAATGGATCGTCGCCGATGGGCCGCGGTTGTGGTTGCGGTTGCGATGGAGAATAAAGTAGAAGAAAAAAGCAAAAGGGGTCATGAGCATTGCTAATTTCCACATCTTGAAACTATATCAAAGGCCAAGCTAAAACTAGAAGGTATGTATGTTTCTCAGGTACAGACTCCCTTTGAGGTTGATTATATAGCCCTAAAAAATTGTAATTATCTTAAATTTTAATTCATATAGATTTGAGGATAATGATACGTTGAAATTTAAATCATATTATTTATGTATGGGATATTTATCAAAGTTTTAGCGGTTAAATAAATTATTAACGGATATCTAATTATTAAGATAAAAAAATCTTTGAGTTTTGAATCCATCCGTTTAATTATATATTAGATATGTGGAATTATATTAGATATATGCTAATAGATATTCAAACAGCAAGAAAAAAAAGTGTTAAAATAGTTTTTTTTTTTAAAAAAAACATATGTTCAGTTATGTCAACTTTCCAAACTTTTCTCGTGGAATATAGGATAAAACATTATTAGAATAGTTTTAAATATTAAAAACATTTAGAATTATCTTATTAGGATTATTTAGCCAATGAAAATAGGATATTTGATGGTTTTTGTTTAAAAGTTGGAATGGTACTGAAATTTTTTTAAGGATTAAAGTGCGCCTAATACCCTGAAGTATTTTTCTGAGGGCACTTAGTGTCCTAAAGTTTTTTAGTGCGATTTCAGCCCTGAACTAATTATATGTGGTGCAATTTTATCCAACCCCCCTACAGAAATTTAACTGACTGTTAAAATGTTAATTAGGCAAACCTTTGACTAGAAAATTTAACCAAGATGAGCTTGTCGCCGTTGAGGAAACGTTGCGCCTCTCTCTTGATAGCCTTATTTTGTCGCCCTATCAAGCTTAGCTCGTTGCCATGGCCATCATAAATTTTGTTCTTCTACAACTTTTGGGAGCTCCAAGCTAAAGAAAACCTTTGATGCCATGAGAAGGTAGGAATATAATGTGGAATTGGTGTTGGGTGTTTGAGTATTTAGGATATCCTTGTTTAAATTTGTGAACTATTACGATTGATCTCGTTAAGTGCAAAGCATTTGTTGTGGTTGTGGTTCCAATGTATTTGGGTAGGGTTTTAGAGTTTGTGCTTTGTTTTTTGATTGAGTATGATCTGTTTCCGCATCATAAGTAGGAAGGAATCAACATGAGGTGAAAGTTTTGTGGTTACAACACTTAGTGTGTAAAGAAAAATATATGTTGTTAATTGGTGCTGCAATAGTTTTTAATATGGGTAATGAACTTGTTAATGAGAACTACAGGTCATTTGTTGTTTTAATCATTTTAATTGTGGATTCATTGTGTTTGGGTAAGGTTTCAAATGTTTTCTATGTTTTTGGATAAATTGTTCTCTGTTTATGTAGTAAAAGTGGGAATGAATGAACATGGGATGAAAGTTTTGTGATTGGAATTGCTGGTGTACGAAATCAGAATGTGTTGTTAATAAGGGCAGTAATAGTTGTTAATATATATAGTAAACTTGTTAATGACAACTATTTTGTGTAGGTTGACAGTGGTAATGGCTAGTGTAGCTGTGAAGAATCTACTATATTTCCTTCATATAGAAGGATGATTTGTAATTAGTGATTCCAATGGCATGTCCCTCATCATCAATGGTGCTACTGGTTTAATTGGCTCCCACTGCTCCTTGGCCCTCAAAAAACGCTACGACAGAGTTGTTGGCCTCGATAACTTTAATAGCTACTACGATCTCTCCCTTAAGTGCGCAAGATAGACGCTTCTTTCCAAATTCCAAGCACTAAATCTCCATTGTCAAAGGCAACATCAACAACGGGCTCTTGTTGTCAAAACTCTTTGACGCACATTGCTGGATTTGTCAACCTCCTAGAAACCGCCAAAGCTGCAAATCCCCAACCCGTCATTGTGTGGGCGTCTTCGAGCTCCGTCTATGGTCTCAACACCAAAAACTCGTTCTCTGAATTACATCAGACCGATCAGCTGGTAGAGAAGTGGATGAAAGCCAAAAAAAAAGAGAAATGGCCATATTATTCTGAGTTGAGACAAAAGGAGAAAAAGATGAAGGCGGAAGCAACTCAAGGGCAAGGAGTCTTTTTGTCATGATTTTATAATCTCAGATTCATCTATTGTACTGACATAGGATTTTCTAAATTGGAATTACTAATTTATCCTTTTCTAATTTTCAGAGTATTTTTCTGAAATTTTCACTTATATTTATGATACTTCCAAAATAATGAATATATATACTCACGCACAGATATTGCAATTTATTTACTTTTTCCTTCCTCTCCGTCCCTTCCATCTCCATCTTTCTTGATCGCATTTGCGCCGCTAAAGCAAAACAAATAGTCAAATGAAATACAACAATACTTGTCAAATGTCTTCACAAGGATTCGATCATCTCTGCCCGCACCACCACCACAACCTCCGCCCACACCACCATCACTGCCACGGCGTACTTTCTTATTGCATATTCCACAACCATTACTTCCATTGTCACCGTCAGTGTCAAGGATCCAATATTGTAACTCCTCTTCCTCCTCAAAATCCATAGTATTTCGTCTCCTTTCCCCGTCGGAAACAATTCAAACATGGTGGCTGCGGAGTATGAAGTAGTGGATCGTGATGCCACTCAGTAAGATAGTTTTATCTTTGTTTTCCTCTCTCAATCCTCTCAAAATTTTCGCCATTTATATGTTTCTTTGTCTGTTTGTTCTTTTGTAATTAATTTAGTTTATGTTATACAGAGAACACGGTTGAGCGCTTAGGCTAATTCTACTTTGAAACAACATTCGGTGGTGAAGGACAACTCGGTGGGAAATGTGTTTGCTGTCTTGGTAAAAGAAAGAGGATTAGGACTTGACGAACCTAGTTGAATGGAATGAAGCTTTGACATTTAAGAACTTAAAGGAATTTTACGTTGGAAATGATGAGTTATGGCAGGCAGATGTCTAAGTTTCTTAGCGAAGTAATGATACTTCTTGGTTTAAAGCTGAAGTTGAGAGGAAAAGGAAACAGAAGAAGTAATGTAAGAGTCTGTCTACAATTATAAAGGTCTAAAAGTTACAAATTAGGGAAATCTGTGAAGACAGCTTAGTCGAGATATGTTGACTGGTCTTTATTTGACTTTCTTGACTGGTGAGAACGACTCTGTCTCTGTTCCGTAATGTAATGGTTCCATTGGATCATAGTAGAAAGTTTGGAGGATTAAACTCAGGAATATGGAGATGGTCAGGATCGTACGTATGATAAGGACCTTGACAGCACAGGGATATTCATTAATGACAACCCAGAGAGATATTGGTGGCCATCATAAAATGCAAAAGAAATAAAAGGGTTAGTCAGTAATTTTCGTGATCCATTTTCTAGTACCTTTTTACTATCTTGCACTGCTTTGGATTCCTATAGAGGATTGTGCAGGATCTCTTGTGACACATAAGTCAGTCAGGAAGTTTTCTGGGAAATATGGGCAGGACGTGGTCATGGGTGTGATAGAGACTTGATGAGTTGTTTGATGCCCACTGCTCTCTCCATTTTTATATTTTGCCAAATAGGAGGAATTGGAGTTTGCGTACTCTGGATTATATACTTTCAATTTCGTCATTTCCGATTTGAAATCCAGATTCCCAAAGTTTTCCTATGTCTAAATCTTTTTGGAATATCAATGCTCTCTCTCAGCTGAAGGCTTTTGTTTGGAGTTTGGACCTTAGTACTTGATAAAACTAATGCAAATATTATGTTTAAAACATGTGGCTCTAATTAGGATATTTACATGATGTTTGCGTGATGTGTTGTTGGAGTTCCAATGTAAACTTTCATGTTTCTGCATTTTGAAGTGGCTTGACAGATCTAGAATGGACAGTTTGACATATTCAATAAACGTTGGGTCTGTCCAATTGATCTAGATAGTTCTCTAGATAATACGTTCAATATTTTTGGGAGCAAGGAGAATTAAGGCAACTGGAAGAATGCTGTTTTGACTGACCTGTGGCATTTTTGGTTGGAATAGAACTCTAGTTTAATCAAAGAAATTTTTTTAATCACATCTTTTGGAAAAGAATTCTTTTTTTTTTATTATTATCACTTGCCTTCAGATTTTGTCAAGCAATTTCGTTTTATTTTTTGGGTTGGGAGTGGGGGGTCTCCTTATTCATGGATTAACAGAGAATTAGAAAGATCTACGTTAATGTTAATTTAGTTTTTCACATCATGATTTGAGAGGATTCCTTTTCTTTGTTGCTGAAATGGTGAAAAATTCTTATAAAAATTAGACCAACCCCGGAGGAAAAATTTCTTCACATTGCCATAACTATGCCAAGGTTGTTCCACTCAACAGTGGAAATAGCCGAAGCCTGACATACTTGCACATGAATCATGGGTCTGCTAGTCATTTTAGGAGTTTCTGTGCGAAACATGCACCCATCGAAGGCGCAGTGGAATATGACTGCACGTGAGATCTTAACAGCCGTGTTAAATAGCAGCAGCCTCAAGCGAAGATCAAAGACACATATCAGTGAATTAGTTGTGTTCTTGAAGCAGCTAGCTCTGGGTTTTGATCTAGCTGGTGTTTTTAACTCAAGAAGCCATCTGTTTCTTTTCTTTCTCCCTCTGAGTGATATATAGTACTACAACATGGCCGAGAAACCAATCTTCTTCTTGAGCTTTCTTCTCTTTGTTCTGTTGCAGGATCAAGGAAACTGATCAACATTCACCCTTATCCCTAGCTATTCCTTGAAAAGCCAAAAACTTCCATCCTATGTCCTTAGACCCCAAACACGTATAAGATTAATGAGGGTGATGCCTTTCGTCCTACAACTCCAGGTCATAGCCCTGCTGTGGGACATGGCGCACGACCTGGTGCAAGGGCATGAACATTTGTCTATGGTATATATTGAAGAGATATATAGTCCGACATTTTGGTATTGGAATGTGTGCGTTTTACTATTCTGTCTAGTACTGTTGCTGATGAAATAGAGCTTTGGTTTTGATTTTTGAATGTCATTTTGGTATTTGCTTTTGGAATGTATCAAAATGAATGTCTCTTCATGATGTGTTGTGGTTTTCTTGTATTACTACTTCTGCTGTGCACTGTTGTGTTTTTGTTAATCTTTAGGTAAAGCTGATGTTGTCGCAATATAATTATCCTTTTTTTTCGTGCTATATGTGTTTCTTTTCTGAATATTTTAACTATATATATCTCTTTCGTGACATTCTAGGGGTTCATGAACAGTTCTCCTTAAAAAAAACAAAAAACATTGAAATTGAACTGATATCTTTGCGCTAAAACTTAATTTTTAAGAGAATGAGAATAATAACGACTGAAGAACTGTTGATTACTTGGTTATAGAGGCTTTCAACGTATTAAGTGGAGGCTCATGGATAACAGTATTAAAATCTTTGGAAAAAAACGTTTTCTGCTGATATATTATTGCATTTTGGATTATGTGTATGGTTAGCTAACTCCATAATGCTGACGGTGCTTCGTTTCAAGCTCTCTTCTTTTAATTATTTTCTCGTTTTAATTCTAACTCCATGAAAGAAATAAAATAGATAGCTTCTCAACCTGATGCATGGCAAGCCTCACAATAACACAGTAATCATGAATACTATTTCATTCATTCCATCATCTACATATACTTGCATCCATTTATGCAGGATAGAGGCGTACATTTAATTTCCAACGTACCTCTATCTCGATTTTCCTAAATAAACTCTACTAATTTCCCCATTGTCCTCTAACTCTAATTACATAATTAACCTTGATCATCACGCTAACATAAGCTAACTTTGATTGTTGTTGGTTGTTATGCAGGATCGAACAAGAGTTGGAGCATCTGGATCTAGATGAGGAAGGGGATGAGGAGCCAATTTTTGTTCTAACTGACGAATGGAGGGATTTCTCCGCAAAATCTGAAGCTCGAAGGCAACGAGGTAGGTAATAACTTAATATTTCCCACGGATTAATTTGTCTGCATTTATGATTAAAATCGACAACATTGCATTTTCCATATGTGAAACAATTGTGTGCCTGTGTGTACTTTATTCTCCATCCTGAACTTATTTGGCCGGTCCAAAATGGGGCATATCTTCAAGGCACTTGAAATGTCTGGTTCTTTAATTTGATGATTAGGATAACAGACTCAGGAACTAACTAATGATAGAACGAATGGAATAGTATTTCCGAGTTAAGTATGTAAGAAGAATTTTGTATTGTAAATCACAAAACTGATTTTGTAAGATGTTCCTAAACAACCCCTGTACAGTGATGATTCTTCCATGGCTGATCAAGAAACTTTACAAGAGATATTGATAATTGATCAAGATCCCGCTGCTGATGATGTGATGTTTTTTCGGCCAGTCAAAGGAGGATAAAGTATGACTAATGGTAGTACTTTATCATATGTTTGAAAGATATGATCATTTTGTAAATAACCACTGACCAATCTATTAAATTAAAATAATATAATATTACCATTGTTCTTAATATAAGATCTACTTTGTAGTTCAACTAAAGTTACATTGAACTAAAAAGTGGATATTATATTAAGTACAAGAGGTAGTATTGAATTCCATTGCTTTGAGGTCTACACGTGTTCTAGGGCACATTAGTGAATAGAGTGATGCCAATGGAAAACGCAGTGCAAAATGAAAGTAACCTTATCATAGAGATTAGATACACAATTAAAGGAAATATATTCAAATGCACCATCCCAGACGATGGATGAGGAAAACATTAGTGTTCCAAATGCATTCAATTTTACGTATAATTTGTGTCAAAACTTGTTGGACATGTAGTTTGGCCCTATTGAGTTTGTTGTGTTAAACATTCACTATGTGCAAGATTATGGATCAAAATGGTTATTTCATGTTAAATTATTACATTGAGATTTTCTCCTTTTTTTCTTGGTTAATTTATTTTTATGGGGTCAATCTTTGGGTTTGTACTCCCATAACATCTTTCTTATGTGCTTTGGTTCTCAACCTCAATATGTGTGTATGTGTAATATAAAATAAAATAAAATAAACTTTTACAAATACTTACTTTTATACTAATTTTTTACCCCAAATAACGTAACTTACAAACCAGTGTCATATAATATTCTTTTTTTTAAAATGATACATTTGAACCAACCATCTAAATTTCGTTAAAACCTTTTATATTTATAGTTTTCGATCCTTCCTTTTGTAAATGAGAATTTCAATTTTTGAAGATTAACTCGCTTATCATCATCGTCCTCCTTCTTATCGTTCTTGTACACCAGAAATTAATGAAATGCCAAAGTAAGCATTGTTACCTATTCCATAATGTCAATCTGCGTTAGCCCATATCTACTCTTTCATTAAAAGAAAGTTCAGAGTGTTTTATGCTAAACATACTGGCATGCTTAATTTGTTATAGTAATATAATGAAATATGATCAATTTTGGCTGCAAACAAATTTGAGAAAAGAGTACATATAATTGATAATGGTATATAAGACTTGAGAACATCAAGAAGTTACAAGCATGATACTTCAAACTTGTATAATCTTAAAAATGCATTACAAAACTGTATATACAATTATAATCCAAGTGATATATCCTAGCTAGTAATATATGGTTCATATGATCTCTTGAGGTGGAATGTTGTCATTAGCAGAAATCTCTTTCAAATTCACTTTCTTCTTGTTCCTTTTGCAAAAGAGAAACCAAATAATGACTTCCAATATGAAAGCCACACACCCCAATGAAACAATGACGCCAAAATAAGCATTCTTCCAACTACGGTAAGAGTTTGAAAGGGAGAAGCCTCTAAACATGTTGAAGATGGAGAGAACAATGACTCCATAGCCAATGACGTAGTGGAAGATGTTCCAGAAGATTCTGGCCTTGTGATGTTTGTCAGGTCTAAGGAATATAGCAGCCAAGACTTGAAGAGCATGAATTGTTTTGGCTTGTTAGGCTAAGTGGAGTTATTTGACTTAGCCTATGTACCGGCAATGTCTTGGATTTTGGGTTTTGACATTAAATTGTCATTTTAACCTTAAAAAAAATGTTAGTCCTCATTGATCCTCCTTGTCGTCTACAGGGTTTTCAATCTTCCCCTCAATCTCAACTTTCAATTATTCATTAAAAAAAAACAAATCTCATTCCGCACACCGTCCATACTCTTACACAGTCTCTGGAATAGCTTTGTCTTCTTGGACCTCATGAAATAGCTTGCATTTAAGACAATTGTGGAGCAAGTGATGAGCGGCGAGCCTGACGTAAATGTATCATCTGCCCATTGTCTTCCTAAGATTAAGACGAGTGTCAGGGACTCAATTTCAGGGTTCTCCAAACACCAGTTGAGAAGAAGCGTTTTCTTGGACCGCAAAATATACAGAATGAGGGTTTGTTGTTTTTGTTGTTAACATTTCAAAGTTGAGATAGAAAGCTTGTTTGGTTTGAAGGGGAGGGGATGGAACGAGAGGGTAGATGGTTATCTTATTTGGTTTGGTTAGTGGGGGAGGGGATGGGACTTTTTAATGAAATCTTGTTTGAATTGAAATGGGATGGGGGAGAAATAATGATAGCAATTTACCATTCTATCCTAATATATTTGGTTATATTTTTTATTTGTCTTATATAAATTAATTTACATCTTATCTAATTAATATAATAACATTTTTATTTATAATTAATATAACAATATATAGTTTGTTTTAAATTAATTGTATAATAGTATAATTTTTAACTATGATAGGATTGTTTATTGGAAAATACTTGGATCAGGTTCCTTATGTCCATTTAATCAAGCTCTCCAATCATATGTGACAATGTGTCTTATTTTTGAATTATTATCATTTAACAATAAGCTTATATAAATAAAAATAGGATACACGTCATGCGTGATTGGAAAACTTGATGTAATAGATATAAAGAAATTAATGTAAGTATGGTCCTTATTTATTTATAATAACATATTTTCATTTTGAATTAATTTCATAATAATACATTTTTAACATAAAAACAATATATTCTTGTAAACATATATTATTTTAAATTCAATGAAAATAATATATTTTTCATTATAATAATTTTTAAATATATATTATTTTAAATTCAATAAAAATAATATATTTTTCATTATAATAATTTTTAAAAATTATATTAACATATTTTATAATTAACATATTTTTTATTTATGAAAATGTATTTTTATTTAAAATCAATTTTATAATAATATTTTTATTTTTAAAATTATAATTTTAAAAATTTTATTTCTTAATAATGTTTTTAAAGATAAAAGTATATTTTTTATTCAAATTAATTTAATAATAATATTTTTATTTAAATTTGGATGAGCATATATTATAATTATAATAATTTTTTATTCATAAATATATACTTTTTATGTTAAGTTATTTTTGAATAATATGTTTTTAATTATAATATATTTTTATTTTATATTAAAATATTTTAATAATAATTTTTTATTTATCATAGTATTTTTCATCATGGGCATTATTGGAATATTATATAAATTATAAAGGTGAAGTGATCCAAAATTTTGGCTCCCCTTCTAAACCCCCCAATTTGGAGGGTAGCCAAAACAGAGGTGTTAGAGGGAGAGGATGGATGCAACTCAAGTTGGCTATGAGGTAGTTTGACGTTGCTCTCTCTTGAAAAACACGCCTGGTTCTTCAGTGGAGACATTCATAACCTCCAGAAATTACCACCAGATCGGCCTTCTGATCTACTAGCTTGTGGAAGTAACAAGAAGAAGAAAAATGAAAATTTTTCTCAAGTAGTAACGGATATTCAAATGACTGATGATGGTTCTCCAGAGAATGTATCAGGGGAGACGAACTCCATGGAACTGGAAAACATAGATAACACTATGGAAGATCTTTCAGCAAAGAAGCATGTATCATATAAAGACTCCCTTCTGGGGTTCAATGGGATTGAAAACTAGGGGGAATGTCTGGAGGACGAGGCTCTGTCGTCAGATATTCTTAATAGAGAATGGGATATGCCTGAACTCACAGAGGAAATTCAAAAGCTTATGGACATTCATCCAGTGGTCCCGGTTACAGCTGAAGAGTATAGTGAATGGTGTAAACCTTGGAATGGGGCTTTAATCCTTACAGTGCTCGGGAAGAAATTTAATATTTATAGTCTAAAGACCCATCTGAGTAGACTCTGGAATACTCCCAATTTTGATATAATTGATCTAGCAAACAATTATTTCATCATTAGATTCATACAAAAGGAAGGCTGGGCACAGCTATACCATAATGTTCTGTATGACGGTCCATGGGTGATTCAACAACACACAGTTCTTGTTCAGCGCTGGTCACTGCACTTTGATCCCTTCAATAACCCGTTGGGACGAGTGGTGACTTGGGTGAGGATTCCCAATATCCCAATGCAATGCTATAACAAGACATTCATCACATGATTGGAAAACAGGATCGGGAAAACTGTCAAAGTTGATCTTCTTACCCCGTCAGAGTTACCTTCAGAATCAGCTAATAAGGTAGAATGAGGGAGGTATGCACGCATTTGTGTGGAACTTGATATGCGCAAGAGACTGGTGTCAAGGGTGATCGATGCCAATTCAGCTTATCAAGTTGAATATGAGGGCTTAAACCTCATTTGCTTTTCCTGTGGACGGTATGGACACCGGAAGGAGGCTTGCTCGTAGACGTACGTGAAGGATGGCAAAAAAAGTGGTCATCATCAAAACACACAACCTCAGAGTAGCTCACAGGCATCGCCGGTGAGAAAAGAATCGGGAGCAGAGGAAAATTTTGGTTCTTGGTTGATAGTGAACAGATCTAGGAATCTGCGATCCTTGAGGAGCCAGCAAACTCGGCAGTATGGTGCAGAACAGAGCACGGGAATGAAGAGCAACAGAGGGGCGATGAAGGGGAACTTGAAATCTAGGTTTAGTGCTCTTGCTGAGCTCGATGAGGAGGAGGAGATGGGTGAGCCAGAGATTCGATGTCAAGCCTGGGTGCCGGTCGGAGTGAAAGAGGCACCGAGCCTGCCGAGCTCGTCAAGCGAGAAGGCTGTGATGATTGCGAAGTAGAGTAGGAGCATGGAGACTGCAGAACAGGTACAGGCTATATCAAAGGAGGAGAGAGTAGAGGTGTGTTAGGATCGGTAGGCACAGCGGAAGAATTTTGAAAAATTTTCACCAATCCTAATCGAGGATCTACTAACGGCGTTTAAACCAAGTTGGAAGGATTCATACCTTTTTAATTATTCAGAGTTTTCACGATCTCTAGGAGCCAACACGTCAGGTCCGCTCCCTCTACCGGTATCCACACGAATGCTCTCCAACCGAGACTGCGTGCTAGCGCCTCTAATGTCTCCTAGGGTTTCACTTGCGGCTCTCAATTCTCATGTCTATATCAATATATCTGCTCTATCAAGTTTATAACCTATAATGGCTATTTTCAAATTTCAAAATTAATCATAATTAATTTCGAAATTAATTAAAAATTAATTATCTTGATGAGCTAATTAAATAAATTCAATTTAAATTAAGTCTGTCCAACAGTTTTAATTTAACCTATTTATTTAATCCAAATAAAGAACCATTAGATTTTATTTATCTTCATAAATTAAATCTGAGATACTATATCCCTATCATGTTAGTTATTAAATTTAATATATCTTAATAAATTAAATTTAAAACTAACATAATATAATAATATCATATAATATATATATATATACATATATATATACATATATATTTCGAAAATATATATATCTATATAATATTATTAATGAATTTTATATTATATATATATAAATATAAAATTCGTTCACCCTAAATTAAACATTATCTCATGTTGGGCCATTCTTGTGTGTGACCCTATAGGCCCATATGAAGTTGGCAGTGGGCCAATAACTATAATAACCCAAAAGTCGCAAGCGGCCTCTAGCAAGACATTACGACTACCCAATTCATATGAGGATCGTTATCACGATGCAACCTGTCATACAACAATGTCACGTCCCTTTTGTCACACAATATATCGATCAAGGATAAGGCATGGATAATGTCATCCTCTTGTTCCTGACCATTACTTTCTCGATTCCTGAGTAGCCTGATAACAGATACAGAAACTCCTTTCATCATAGTATGGCCATACATTTCTCAGACTCACTCATCGAGGGGCCCAGTAATATCTCTCTACTAATGTGAGGGACAAATTCCATCTTGATCATTCATATTCCTCTGCATGAAAAACCACCAAGCCCGATTGTAGCCTTTATCATCACCCGGTCAAAAGTGACTTTTGACTAGTTCAAACCTTAGCAACTCTCATGTAGGAATCCATGATGACCTCAGGTCTAAGGGCATTGTGACGTGGTTATACATGAGAAAAGCTTATGACTTGATCCATGTAACTTTCTCATAGTGGGTCGGTCTAACACCTTGTACTCTTACAAGTGCCTAAGACTTTGATTCGTATCTCCATATCTTATCAAAGTCATACTGGTCTTGTTTCATCTCTGCTCCCGCATAGATGACCAACCAGGGACATTTTAGGACAATCTTTATGAATTATCCAAGGATACAATTATCACAGTTAACATGCAAATAATATGATAACAGAATGGAGAAATTTCATTAAAATAATAATGTTCAAAGTACAATGATTGGACCTTAGGGCACAATTTCCAACATCCTCCCACTTGCCCTAGGTGCAATCATTAATTTGCCTAATTCCCATTGCCTTAACATGACGCTCATGCTTTGCTTGTGCAAGTGGCTTAGTAAGAGGATCAGCAACATTATCTTCTCCTGCTACTTTGCATATCTTTATATCACCTCTATCATTGATTTCTCTAATAAGATGAAATCGCTTGAGTATATGCTTGGTCCTTTGATGTGACCTAGGCTCCTTAGCCTGTGCAATAGCACTGCTATTGTCACAGAATAAATCTATTGGATTTGAGATGGTAGGTACCACCCCTAGTTCAGTAATGAGCTTTCTGATCCAAACGGCTTCTTTAGCTGCATCTGATGCTGCTATATACTCAGCTTCTATTGCAGAATCTGCTATAGTGCTCTGCTTGGAGCACTTCCAGCTTATTGCTCCACTATTCAGGAGGAATACATATCCAGATTGTGATTTAAGGTCGTCTTGGTCAGTTTGGAAACTTGCATCTGTGTAACCGGTTACGCAGAGCTCATCATCCAATCCACCATAGACTAAAAATAAGTCCTTAGTCCTTCTTAAGTACTTTAGGATATTTTTGACGGCAGTCCAATGACCCTCACCAGGATCTTGTTGGTATCTGCTGGTCATACTTAAGGCAAACGAGACATCCGGTCGAGTACATAACATGGCATACATGATGGATCCAATGGTCGAGGCATACGGAACCTTACTCATGCGATCTCGCTGATCAGGTGTACTAGGACACAGATTCTTGCTAAGATGAATGCCATGAGACATGGGCATGTAACCCCTTTTTGAATCATGCATACTGAACCTATGCAGTATCTTGTCTATGTATGTGCTCTGACTTAGGCCTATTAGTCTTTTGGATCTATCCCTATAGATCCTAATCCCTAGGATATAGGTGGCTTCACCTAAGTCTTTCATTGAAAAGGACTTTCCTAACCAAGACTTGACACTCTGCAAGGTAGGAATATCATTCCCAATGAGTAGGATGTTATCTACATAAAGCACTAGAAATACAACTATGCTTCCACTAACCTTCTTGTAAACACAAGGTTCATCGATGTTTTGAATGAATCCAAATTCTTTGACTACTTCATCAAAACGATGATTCCAGCTCCAAAATGCTTGCTTCAATCCATAAATGGATCTTTGAAGCTTGCAAATTTTACCAGAGTCCTCTGGATGCACAAAACCTTCAGGTTATGTCATGTACACATCCTCAAGCAGCTTTCCATTAAGCACAGCTATTTTGACATCCATCTGTCATATTTCATAGTCATAATATGCTGCAATGACAAGAAGGATTCTGATTGATTTGGCCATTGCAACTGGGGAAAAGGTTTCATCATAGTCTACACCATGAGTTTGAGTGAATCCTTTTGCAACCAGTCATGCCTTGAAGATATTTACATTGCCATCCATATCATTTTTCTCCTTGAAAACCCATTTGCACTCAATGGTTTTTACACCTTCAGGTGGATCGACTAAGGTCCATACTTGATTGTCGTACATGGATTGCATTTCAGACTTCATGGCATTTAGCCATTTCTCCGAGTTTGGTCCCACTGTGGCTTCTCGATAGGTGGTGGGCTCATTTTGCTCAATGAGCAACACATCACGGCCTTCAGTAATCAGAAATCCATATCTCTGAGGCAGATGCCGTGTCCTATCAGATCTTCGTGGACCTTGTGTTACTTGAGGAGGCTCAGCAACTTGTTGTGAGTCTTCTCTAATTTTCATCTGTGGTTCTGTACCATCTTGTGTCTCTTGAATTTCTTCGAGATGTACGTCGCTCCCACTGATTGTTTTAGAGACAAACTCTCTTTCTAGAAACTTACCATTTCGAATAACAAACACTTTGTTATCGGTGGAATTGTAGACATAGTATCCTTTTGTTTCTTTAGGATACCCCACGAAAAGACACTTTGTGGATCTGGGTTCTAATTTGTTAGAGGCTTGTTGCTTAACATATACCTCACATCCCCATATCTTGAGAAAAGATAAACTTGGTTTCTTTCCAGTCCATATCTCATATAGTGTCTTTTCAATTGCCTTAGATGGAACATGATTTAGTGTGAACGCAGCTGTCTCTAGGGCATGTCCCCAAAAGGACGGTGGAAGATCTGTTTGACTCATCATAGATCGAACCATATCTAATAGTGTTCGATTCCTCCGTTCAGAAATGCCATTCCATTATGGTGTTCCTGGAGGAGTCAATTGTGAGATTATCCTACAACTCCTAAGATGGTCAACGAATTCTTGGCTCAAATATTCACCACCTCGATCATATCGAAGTGCTTTAATTGTTTTACCAAGTTGGTTTTGTACTTCATTTTGGAATATTTTGAACATTTCAAAAGATTCAGATTTATGTTTCATTATATAGATATAGCCATATCTACTAAAGTCATCTATAAATGTAATGAAGTAGACATAACCTCCTCTGGCAGCTATATTTAATGGTCCACATACATCTGTATGTATGAGGCCCAATAATTCAGTAGCCCTCTCACTGTGCCCAGTAAAAGGTGCCTTAGTCATCTTTCCTAATAAGCAAGATTTGTATGTGTCATATGATTCAAAATCAAATGAGTTTAGAAATCCATCTTGATGGAGTTTGGAAATGCGTTTCTCATTTATGTGGCCTAGACGACAATGCCATAGGTAGGTCGGATTCAAATCGTTTGATTTTATCCTCTTAGTAGTTACATTATAGACATTCCCATTATTAGGATGTTCCAAATTTAATATATAATGACCAACATGCAAATCACCATCAGCATAGAAAATGTCGTTACAATAAATAAAACATTTACCATTCCTAGTAATTGAAGTATAACCTTCCTTATCCAAATAAGAAAGAGAAAACAATGTTACTACTCAAAGCAGGAACATAATAGCAAATGTTCAAAACTAATAAAAGCCTACTGGGCAGAACTAATTCATAAGTGCCTACGGCTAAAGCAGCAACTCTTGCTCTGTTTCCAACTCGTAGGTCTACCTCGCCCTTCTTCAACTTTCTACTATCCTTTAGACCCTGCACATTTGTACAAATGTAAGAACCACATGCAATATCTAATACCCATGTAGAGGAAGTAGAAAACTGAATGTCTATAACATAAATACCTGAAGTGATAGCCTCGCTATCCTTCTTGTTCTTTTTCAGATCTTCCAGGTAGAGTTTGCAATTCCTCTTCTAATGACCGGGTTCATTGCAGAAGTAGCAGACTCCTTCCTTTGGAGGCTTTGCCTTCTTGGGTGCAGGCTTGGTGTTGGGCTTGTTTGACTCTTTGGTCTTACCACCTGAGCCATTACCCTTCCATTTGTCCTTCCCTTTCTTTTTCATACCCTTTCCTTTCTGAACCATCAAAATTGTGCTAGGCTTTTTCTTAATGCTTTGCTCAGCAATTTTGAGCATCCCATGCAGCTCAGAACTTGATTTTTCCATGTTGTTCATGTTGTAGTTCATAACAAACTGGTCATAACTCTCTGGGAGTGAGTTGAGGATCAAATCCGTAGCTAACTCCTGGCTCATGGGAAATCTAAGCCTCTCAAGGTGATCAATATAGCCTTTCATCTTTAACACATGAGTACTAACTGATGCACCTTCAGTCATTTTGCAGGAATGTAAGGCCTTTGTGGTCTCATACCTTTCTTGCCTTGCCTATTGCTGGAACATTTCCTTGAGATGTACAATCATCTCATGAGCCTCCATGAGTTCCAGATCTCTTTGGAGCTCTGGAACCATAGTGGCAAGCATCAGGCAACCTACATCCACAGAGTCATCCTTATGCTTTGTGTAAGCATCTCTCTGATCTCTTGGAGCATTGGCTGCAGGCTCCTCAGGAATGGGTTGATCTAGAACATAAGCCTTTCTTTCCTGTTTGAGAACAATTCTCAAGTTCCTGAACCAGTCAAGAAAGTTTGTCCCATTGAGTTTGTCCTTCTCAAGGACCGATTGCAACGAAAGTGTAGCAGTATTACTAGTCGACATGATTCTACAATTAAAATATGCAAAGTTAGTTAGTAATCTCCCACTAAATTAACAACCCTCAATATAATAATTAGTGGGCTAAGATCCATATTTGGCTTAAACTTAAGCCCGCTTTGTCAAGACACTTAAATTCAAGTTATTTAGGTAGGTAACATATTTACCAATTACATCACATGTAACTCTTAGATCTTTATGGGATTTAATCATCACATGATCCAGCATGTTTAACCCCATCTAATTCCTTGAGATTCAAAACCGTTTTGTTAACCTCAAATAAGTCAAAACAATAATGAATATTATGAGCAGCACCATTACTCAAGCTTGTCTCATCAAGATAACTCAAGTACATCCACTTTGGTGGTTTCCACAATTGAGTGATCTATGTTTTGACAAGTATTCATTAATTGACGGCATTATGACTTAAGATTTGATTCAGAGGGCTTAATTAATTAGTTTTGTTTATATGGATGCAATCGTGGTCGTATCTCATATAGATAAATACATATAAACATAAAAGTAATCATGAAATGATCTTATCAAAAGCATAATTTAAACGTGACACAACATGGCTTACCTAACCTAAAATCCTCCCAAGCCAATGAGAGGACTTCTCTAAATAAGAAAAGAAATACATTGAGAGAAACCTCGTTTAAACATTCGAGGGGAGTGAGATGAGAAGAGAATATATATCGAGAGTATTTAGAGAAAGGCACGGCACGCAGGCCGTATTTAAACATTACAACTCTTTGTAAAATTCTAAAGCCATATTGTTCACCATACCCAAACAAGTATAAATAATAAATAGAATTACAAGATACAATTTAAACAAGTGTAAAATTCTACGCAGAGGTGGTCACGGCGGAATTTTACAACCGAAAATGAAACAATTTCAAGATTCAATTTAAACGAAAACGAAAATCAATAGAATTACAAGATCACATCTTTCTAAATAATTTCGTTTCGTATTAACCAAATCATATGCATATTCGAGTGTTTCTTATAAACATACGTACACATCCCATATATATCACATGTATAAGAATCATAAACTCAATTTAAACGCACAATTAACCAGGCTCTGATACCACTGTTAGGATCGGTAGGCACAAAGGAAGAATTTTAAAAATTTCACCGATCATAATCGAGGATCTACCAACGGCGTTTAAACCAAGTTGGAAGGATTCATACCTTTTTGATGATTCAGAGTTTTCACGATCTCTAGGAGCCAACACGTCAGGTCCGCTCCCTCTACCGGTATCCACACGAATGCTCTCCAACCGAAACTGCGTGCTAGCGCCTCTAATGTCTCCTAGGGTTTCACTTGTGGCTCTCAATTCTCATATGTATATCAATATATCTGCTCTACCAATTTTATAACTTATGAGGGCTATTTTCAAATTTCAAAATTAATCATCATTAATTTCAAAATTAATTAACAATTAATTATCTTGATGAGCTAATTAAATAAATTCAATTTAAATTAAATCTGTCCAACAGTTTTAATTTAACCTATTTATTTAATCCAAATAAAGAGCCATTAGATTTAATTTATCTTCATAAATTAAATCTGAGATACTATATCCCTATCATGTTAGTTATTAAATTTAATATATCTTATAAATTAAATTTAAAACTAACACAATATAATAATATCATATAATATATATATATATACACATATATATATACATATATTTCGAAAATATATATATCTATATAATATTATTAATGAATTTTATATTATATATATATATATATAAATATAAAATTCGTCCATCCTAAATTAAATATTATCTCATGTTGGGCCATTCTTGTGTGCGACCCTATAGGCCCATATGAAGTTGGCAGTGGGCCAATAACTATACTAACCCAAAAGTCGCAAGCGGCCTCTAGCAAGACATTACGACTACCCAATTCATATGAGGATCGTTATCACGATGCAACCTGTCATACAACAATGTCACGTCCCTTTTGTCACACAATATATCGATCAAGGATAAGGCATGGATAATGTCATCCTCTTGTTCCTGACCATTACTTTCTCGATTCCTGAGTAGCCTGATAACAGATACAGAAACTCCTTTAATCATAGTATGGCCATACATTTCTCAGACTCACTCATCGAGGGGCCCAGTAATATCTCTCTACTAATGTGAGGGACAAATTCCATCTTGATCATTCATATTCCTCTGCATGAAAAGCCACCAAGCCCGATCGTAGCCTTTATCATCACCCGGTCAAAAGTGACTTTTGACTAGTTCAAACCTTAGTAACTCTCATGTAGGAATCCATGATGACCTCAGGTCTAAAGGCATTGTGACGTGGTTATACATGAGAAAAGCTTATGACTTGATCCATGTAGCTTTCTCATAGTGGGTCGGTCCAGCACCTTGTACTCTTACAAGTGCCGAAAAATTTGATTCGTATCTCCATATCTTATCAAAGTCATACTGGTCTTGTTTCATCTCTGCTCCCGCATAGATGATCGACCCGGGGCATTTTAGGACAATCTTTATGAATTATCCAAGGATACAATTATCACAGTTAACATGCAAATAATATGATAACAGAATGGAGAAATTTCATTAAAATAATAATGTTCAAAGTATAATGATTGGACCTTAGGGCACAATTTCCAACAAGGTGGGCCCCACCAAAAGGGGAAAGTCAAACAAGGCTCAAAGCATAATATTTTATTAAGTTCCCCAAGGCAGCTGGAACGGTCAGATAAGGCCCAAGAAAATTCAAATGGGCAGCATATAGTGGAGTATGGTTCAAAAGTGGGCCGAAAAAATTCAGTGGGACCATCTCATCTCACTGTGGGCGGCCGTGTGCACAATGTGGTGGGAGGCAATGTTAATCAACTGGACTCAATTCCTTTACATTCTAATCACAATGAGAGTTTGACCATAAATGGATGCCTATTATTAGAAGGCCCACATAATCTTGCTAGTGAACCTGATGACTTCTTAAAGGAGAAATTTGAGCATAGCATTGATAGTGCTATGGATACATCCACGGTGCCATATTTAGAGGATGATATTGGGGATGATTTCATACAGGCCGAACAGCATGAGGGGGTTTGTGATTCGGGGAGTCATCAAGAGCTGCAAGTTCAAGATCACCTATGTGATTAGTAAGTGCTTGTATTTTCTCCCCTTTTGGTATATCAATGATTATCTCTTCATGGAATTGTAGAGGTGCGGAGAATAGAATTTTTCCTAGCACTGTAAAGCAAATTGTCAAAAAATATAATGTAGATATTTTGTGTTTAATTGAAACTAGAGTCAGTGGTACTAGGGCGGATAGAGTGGCTTGCAATCTTGGTTTTAGTAATTGGCTCCGTTTGGAAGCCTCCGGTTTTGCTGGAGGTATTTGGATCTTATGGGATGATAGAAATACTTCTGTGTATTATCTTTGTTCTAGTACTCAATTTATCCACTGCAAGCTTGTTGATAAAATGAATAATGATGCTTTTATGGCCACGTTTGTACATGGGGTGCCGATAGCTAATAGAAGAGTGTCTTTATGGAGAGAACTCGAGAATATTGCTTTTAATATGGTTGATCCTTGGTTGGTAATAGGGGATTTTAACTCATTTCTCGAGCCTACGGATAAATTAGGTGGGTCTGAACCACCTGTACGGGCAATGGAACAATTTTCAGAATGTGTTAGGGCCACTCAACTTATAGAACTTCCCTATGTTGGGGAGCAGTTTACATGGGAGAAGCGAGGGGTGAAAGAGAGATTATACTGGGGGTTTAGTAATGCTTTATAGGAGATGAGACATCCTCAAAGTAAAGTCTTCCACTGCCTTCAGTTTAAATCGGATCATTGTATTTTGGTGGTCTCCGATGAGTCTCATCCAATTCAACGTAGGGGACATTATCCTTTCAAATACCAACCGGTATGGGCCTTGGAGGAGACGTTTCCTGCAATAGTTACTAAATCCTGGGAAAATGATGATTGGTGCGGGGGAGTAACTAAATTTGTTCAAGAGGCTAAAACCTGGAATGCTGAGGTGATTGGTAGTATCCCCAAAAGAAGACAGAACATTATTAGAAGGTTGGAGGGCATTGATAAAGCACGAGCTCACAGTACTTCTAATGGTTTGTATAAATTAGAGAGAGCTCTTTGGCAGGAGTACAGTAAATTAAGTGCTCAAGAGGAATTAATCTAGTACCAATAGTCTAGGAGCAAATGGCTGGCTTGAGGAGATAAAAATACTAGATTTTTCTATGCCTCCATGGTTATCCAGCGGAAAAGAAATCATGTTCAAGCCCTGCAGAATGACGCTGGTCATTGGATTACTGATCAAGAAGAACTGAGGAACATGGTCGGTAGTTTTTTCCAGGACTTGTATACTAAGGATAATCTCCTTATGCCTTCTTCAGACTGGCCTTTGGATTTCCCTCCTTTATCAAGTCAGGATGATATTTTAATTCATAAGGATGTTGAAGATCTTGAGATTAAGAATGCGGCGTTCAGATTGGTGCGTTCAAAGCACCAGGCCCTGATGGTCTAAACGCTCATTTCTTTCAATCTCAATGGGAGCGGGTAGGTATGAAGGTGTGTGATTATGTCAAAACTATTTGGCAAAACCCTACACTGGTAAAGGATATTAATCAAACTAACATTATGCTTATCCCGAAGAGTGATAATCCACAGTCTGTGAGTGATTTTTGGCCTATTTCCCTGTGCAATGTGGTATTCAAAATAATCACCAAGATTATTGTAGGTCGCTTGAAGAAAGCCATGACTTATTTGATTGACCCTCAACAGTGTAGTTTTATCGAAGGCAGACATAGCTCTGATAATGTCATTATAGCACAGGAGGTCATTCATACAATGCGACAGAGACGCAGGAAGAAAGGGTATGTGGTGGTGAAGGTCGATATGGAAAAAGCGTACGACCGCCTTGATTGGGATTTCTTGAAATCGACCCTTCTTGACCTTGGATTATGAGGCAATATTTTTAATATCATCATGCAATGTACCTCGACGGTTTCCATGAAGGTACTTTGGAATGGGGTTGAACTAGCTTCTTTCTTGCCATCTCGTGGGCTTCGGCAAGGAGATCCTTTAAGCCCTTATTTGTTTGTGCTATGTATGGAAAGGTTGGGTCACCAAATCCATCGAGCAGTTAACAATGGTCAGTGGTCTGGATTCAAATTCGGTAGAAATTCTCCTATGTTATCTCATTTGTTCTTTGCAGATGACCTGCTTCTTTTTGGAGAAGCATCGCCAAGTCAAATTAGAGTGATGAAGCAAGTTATGGAAGCTTTTTGCGGGGTCTCAAGGCATCGAGTCAACTTAGCAAAATCAAAAGCTTTCTTTTCTAAAAATGTGAACTTCCATAGGGCCCTCGAGCTCAGTAATGATTTGGGGATAGGTATGACTGGGAATCTGGGGAAGTATTTGGGAGTGCCATTGCTCCACGAGCGTGCTCGAAGCTTATATACTTCCCTATCATCCAGAAAGTCAGGAAGAGGTTGGCGGGGTGGAAGACTAGGTTTCTTAATATGGCAGGTCGGTCGGTCCTCATTAAGGCAGTCCTGTCAGCTTTGCCGGCTTACCAGATGCAAAGTACCCTGCTTCCTAAAAGTGTCTTACAATAATTGGAAAAGATTAGTCGTTCCTTTCTTTGGAATCAGGGAAATGATGGGAAGAAGATGCATCTCATTGCTTGGGATCAAATTAAGCAAGATAAAGATAAGGGAGGATTGGGAATTAAGGATCTTTATAATTAGAATGTGGCTTTTATTATGAAACTTTACTGGGGGTTGTTAACAAAAACCGATGCCTTATGGGTCAAGTGTCTCAAGGCAAAATATGGTTGTCAGGATAGAATATATCTGATGGTGTATTCCAGACATAATCCCTCCAGAGTCTAGCGTGGTATTTCATTGATATGGGGGCGGTTCTATACAGGGGTCGGTAGAAAATTGAATGATGGTAGGTCTAGCAATGCTTGGTGGGACTTATGGACCCCAGTTGCAGTGCCTCTTATTCATATTGGTGGACCGGAATATACAGGAAATAAACCCATGCGCCAAAGTTTGGGACTTTGAGTTATCTAATGGTAGTTGGAATTTCCAACTGTGGAGGAAGTTTCTCCCGAAGTGGGTGATTGATATCATAGCCCATATTCCTCCCCCGAGGGGGCATGTAGCTGACACTTTTTACTGGAGAACATCTTCAGAGGGGAATTTTAGTATTCGTGCTGCTTATGAATTTATTTCCACACAACGAGATCAGAAAGTTCAATTCCAGTGGCAAAAGGTGTGGAAACTCCCAGTACCGGAAAAAGTGAATGCCTGTGTAATTAAAGCAAAATAGAAGGATGGTTAGAGTATTTTACTCAAAAATATATTATTAGTATAAAATTATTAGACTATATAGGGTGCCACATATGATGCCATCTAGGATGTCATGTGTCTTATATTAATATGATGTCATGTATTATTCTTAATACTCCTTTCATCATTAATATAAGACATATTTTTCTAATTTGATTAGATTAAGAAAGTTAGTTATTTTAATTGATATAACATTTATTTTCCAAAACATCCTTGTCTTCTTCCTTGATTTTTTCACTCCCCCTTCTCTTTGATTATTGTAGAGGTAGAAACAATATGGATAAATTAGGGAAAGATTGATAAATATGAAAACTATGTTTTATATTTAGCATCAACATTAACCCCCAAGTATACCTTACATTAAGGATAGGAGAAAGTGCATTTAAAATTATGTTTTGTTTTTGTTTTCCTCTCTCAATCCTCTCAAATATTTTGCCATTTATAGGTTTCTTTGTATGTTTGTTCTTTGTGTGCTAAAATTATGTCATATAGAGAACGCGGTAAAGCGCTTAGGCTGATTCTACTCTGAAAAAGTATTCGGTGGTGAAAGACAAATCAATAGTAAAATTATTTTTACTGACTTGGCTGAGGTTGGATGCAGTAGAATAGAAGAAAGAGGATTAGGACTTGAAGAATCTAGATGAATGGAATGACGCTTTAGTAATGAAGAATTAAAGGATTCTTTCGTTGGAAATGATGAATTATGGCATGGTAGATATCGAAATTTCCTAGAGAAGTATTGCTGCTGGATTTAAAGCCGAAGTTGAGAGGAAAAGGAAATAGAAGAAGCAATGTAAAAGTCTGTTTATAAAAATGGGGAAGAAAAGAGAAAAAGTGGAAAAATTTTACTTTTCCAAAACCATGGTTTTGACTTTTGAGCTTTAAAACCATGGTTTGAGATAAAAAAGTTAATTCTCCCATATTTTTTCACTTGTTTGGCTACTTTTTCACCAAATCATAGCTTCAAACTCAAAAGTGCCTTTTTCTTTTTCCCTTTACCTAAACAGGCACTAAATCTTTTTGGAATATCAATGGTGTCTCTCAGCTGAAGGCTTTTGTTTGGAGTTTAGACCTTAATTAGTACTTGATAAAACTAATGCAAATATTATGTTTCAAACATGTGGCCTTAATTAGGATATTTACATGATGTTTGCGTGATGTATTGTTGGAGTTCCAATGTAAACCTTCATGTTTCTGCATTTTGAAGTGGCATAATTGATCGACAGTTTGACATATTCAATAAACATTGAGTCTGTCCAATTGATCTCGATGGTGCTCTAGATAATACGTTCAATATTTTTGGGAGCAAGGAGAATTAAGGCAACTGGAAGAATGCTGTTTTGGCTGACCTGTGGCATTTTTGGTTGGAATAGAACTCTGGTTTAATCAAAGAAGTTTTTTTAATCACATCTTTTGGAAAAGAATTCTGTTTTTCTTTTGGGACTTCCCTTCGGATATTGCCAAGCAATTTCGTTTTATTTTTTGGGTTGGAAGATCTGAGTTAATGTTTGTTTAGTTTTTCACATCATGATTTGAGAGGATTCCTTTTCTTTGTTGCTGAATTGGTTGTTAGCTATTTTATTTAGATATTAAATATATTATATTTAAATAATTGAATTATATTAGGATGTTCCAGAAATTTAGTTTTTATTTAGATGAAATATTCTGAAAGTTTTAATTACTAAGATACTAGATAGAAAATTTAACATCATGTAACAAATCGCACCATCTATTTATAAACTACAAATTATAAAAAAATAAGACTCATTTTTAATACTATCATGATATCCATGTCAATTTGTTCATAATTGGAAAGGTTATAAATTTTAAATTAATATTGAGATCATATCAAATTTTTATTAATATATTAAGAGGTTTCAATTTTTGACACAATCAAGTAACATTTTATTTTTGTGATTTGAGCCTGCACAACTAATTCCCATAAGTAGGAGGATGGAAATAGGATAGACCGAGTTATGCTTTTGCTAAATATGACTGGGCCTGCAATAGAGATCCAGAGCCTGGGCCTGAGCCTGTATACAGTCTTTATTTTAGGCCCGGGTCTGAGCCTTTAAAAGGCCTACTTAAAATATAAACATTTAAATAGGCTTAAAACTTATGTTTCCATATTCATTTACAACCTTCCGAACCTATTTAAAAGTTTAGGATTTTTTTCTCATATGCAATATAAAAGTTTAGTAAGAAAAAGAACACCTAGTGACAACAATTTATCAAGCAAGTCAGAACCAAAAATTTTATCTGCACGTATTACCTTAACAATACATATGAAGTATGTATTGATCCTCTACAGCAGAACCCATAATCTTACTTTAATTTCTTTTGTTTTTTATTGAATCTTTTCTCATTACTTTTTCATTTTCTTCTTTCCAGTTTCGGGGTCACCCTTCCAACATCGGTGGAAGATTCATTCATTTTCTTACGGCTAAGTTATATAAAACTCTCCTAAATTTGGGTAAGTTGCGGATAACCTCTCTGGCATTTTAATATTTAAATTTAACACACCCAAGCTTCTATTTTTTTACCACGAACCCCTTGGTGTTTGTTTACTATTATCTTTTTAACGAAATTTGCCATATCATATTGATACGAGGCACGTCGCATACTAGATGACATCGTATGTGGCATCCTATGTAAATCTATTAATTTTACACTAATAATGTATTTTTTCAAATAGGGGTTAACGGCAAGGAGAAAACTTACATCCACTTCCTTATACCCAAGTACATCCAGTTCCCCAATAAATAACAGCCATATTTATTTATTTATTTATTTTAAACACATCAGTATTGAATTTAATTGCTTTGAGGTCTACAAGTGTTGTGGGGCACATTAGTGAATAGAGTGATGCCAATGGAAAACGCAGTGCAAAATGAAAGTAACCTTATCATAGAGATTAGATAACAATTAAAGGAAATATATTCAAATGCACTAGATCCTAGACAATGGACGAGGAATCCATCAGTCTTCCAAATGCATTCAGTTTTACGTATAATTTGCGTCAAAACCTGTTGGACATGTGGTTTGGCCCCATCGAGTTTGTTGCGCTAAACACCCACAATGTGCAAGATTAAAGATCAAAATGGTTATTTCATGTCCAATTAATACATTGAGATTTTCTCTCTCTTTTTTCTTGGCTAATTTATTTTTACGGGGTCAATCTTTGGGTTTGTACTCCCATAACATCTTTCTTATGTCCCTTGGCGCTCAACCTCAATAAGTGTGTATATGTAAAATTAAAAATAAATAAATAAAATTTTACAAATACTTACAATTATACTATTTTTTTTACCCCAAATAATGTAACTTACAAACCATTGTCATATATTATTCTTATATTTTCAATGATACATTTGAACCAACAACCTAGATTTAGTTAAAACCTTTTATATTTACATTTTTAGATTCTTCCTTTTGTAAATGAGAATTTCAATTTTTAAAGATTAAATTGCTTTTCATCATCGTCCTCCTCCTTCCCTTTCTTGCCCGCCAAAAATTAATGAAATGCCAAAGTAAGCATTGTTACCTGTTCCATGATGTCAATCTGCGCTGACCCATGTCCACTCTTTCATTAAAAGAATGTTCGTAGTGTTTTGCGCTAAACATATTGGCATGCTTAATTTGTTATAGTAATACATTTAAATATGATCAATTTTGTCTGCAAACAAATTTGAGAAAAAGAGTACATAATTGATATATCAGACTAGAGAAAATCAAGAAGCTACAAGCATGATACTTCAAACTTGTATAATCTTAAAAATGCATTACACAAACAAAACTGCATATACAATTATAATCCAAGTGATATGTCCTAGCTTTTAATATATGGTTCATATGATCTCTTGAGGTGGAACGTTGTCATCAGCAGAAATCTCTTCCAGATTCACTGTCTTCTTGTTCCTTTTGCAAAAGAGAAACCAAGTAACGACTTCTAATATGAGAGCCACACACCCCAATGAAACAATGACGCCAAAATAAGCATTCTTCCAACTATGGTAAGCGTTTGAAAAGGAGAAGCCTCTAAACATGTTGAAGATGGAAAGGACGATAATTCCGTAGCCAATGACATAGTGGAAGATGTTCCAGAAGATTCTAGCCTTGTGACGTTTGTCAGGTCTAAGGAATATAGCAGCCAGGACTTGAACAGTTGCAGAGACAAACACAGCGATTCCAATGGAGGCATGAACAAAACCAGAAGGGGAAAGAGACGATAGAGATGGGCTTGACAAGAAGATGCCGAAAGCGAAGCCAACAGTGCCTGTAATATAAGCAAGAATCTGACATGCTCTATGCAAATGGAACCATGTTGATCCAGTTGCTTGCATTGTTTTTAAATAACGTCCCATTATTGCTCCCGTTGGCATCAAAATTCCCCACCCAATTCCATTCAATATTCCATGAACCTGTGTACCAAATTAAAAATCAAATCAAGTTGTTATTAATTAAAAGTTATTGATTTTAAGATATTCTAAAAATATTCATGATTTTAGATATGTCACGTTGTTGCTATCATGAATGACTTCTTTTATTGATGGCAAGGAATGAATTATTATTTGCAAAAGTTACAAGTTTCGCTTAGTTATTATCTAAAGTTGAGCCTACTTTTTTTTTTTTTTGGGCACAAGAGCCTCATTTATTTTCAGTTAGATAAACAAAAAACTATTTATCTTATATGAGCCTACTCCCTTACCTCAGAGAAGATTGGAGTCATAGGGTTAAGTTAAGAGGTTGCAAACTTTCTATCACACATATCCATTAGAATCAATATTTGGGTATTTCTGTTTGAGCCGTACGAGATGAAATTCTCATATATACACACAATATTTTTGATAGCCTATTTATCTAAACAATATAGCCACAATATGCAATTGATGTTTTAAGTCCCTCATCAAAATGTTGCATAATAATAATAAAGTCTTTGAATTTCATGACTACATATTGAAAATTTCACGCACATTATTAACAGCCTATTTATCTAAACAATATAATCACAATATCCGATTGATGTGTCGAGTCCTCCGAACCTTTGTATGAAAATATTACATAATCACTAAACTAATATAAATTAATTATGAAAATATATTTCATATACTATGTCATGAATGAAGAGAATAGAACGAATATGCTTACTTTTCTTATTAAAATCTTTGAGTCTTGTACAGGGATATCATGATCAGAAACTTTGCCGGTGAGAAAATCTATGTGACCAAAAGATTTGAGGTTTGCTCCAGACAAAGCATGAGCGCGAAGACTATCATCATCAGAAACATGACCTTCTTGCCAAACATGATTTACCAGCTTTGAATTCTCAGGAAGCTGAAAACTGGCGTATAAGATCATCGTGCCGTCCTCAAAACTAGTAGAAACTCCATGAACCTCAAAGCTCAAACTCCCTTCCTCCAACATCGTGCCGTACGATGTTATCGGAGAGGTGTAAGCCGCCATAGTTTCGTCAGATTTCTGGAAAGCAACAAACGCTTGAGAGCCCATCATGCCTGTGGATGTAGGGTTAATAGCCCAAGCGATCCAGCTTTTATGGTCGGCGTTGTTCTTCTTGAAAGCGACATCGATGGAGTTTGAGGAAGAGTGGTAGGTCCAATGAAGAGAAGAATCAAGAACAGGTAGGTCTTTACAGGCTAAAAAATTTGTAGTATTAGGAAACTTGTATGATTCACAAGCTTGTGGTTGTGGTTGGGGTTGTGAGGTTACAGGGATGGTGAAGATGATTATTGGTGTAAAGAAGAGGGCCAAAAACAGGGAAAGCTTGCGAAAGGAAGCCATGAAAAGATAGATAGTAGGGAAGAAGTAATAATGGGAGAGAAATGGTGACTCTAACTCTAGGGCAAGTAGGGTTCTAGGTATGATTTCTCGTTCATTGCTAACTAGGTAGTAATTTATAGAGGGTGATTTACCGAGAAAAGAAGTAATGAGAGATGAGGTAAGAATTGATTTGGCACAATTTAAACTCATGCGGTTGAGCGATAACTGATTTTTGTTTTCGCAAAAATATTTAAATAATATCTTTTTATGACGGTTGAATAATATATTTTAGTTTGTGATCTTACTTATGAAAACGAATTTTCTGTTGAAAAGAAAGTTTTATGAATGAATCTCATCCCTGGATTAGTTAATTTATAGAGAGCGGTTTAATTTAATTAATCTCTTTTTCTTTTTGTATGTGAATTCTGGATATATAAGATTTTCACCCAAATTTATAATTTTTTTTAAATAACTGACTACTAATTGATATTTGGTAAATAAAAGAGTATTAACTGATAATTTCGTGATCGGCAAAAATGGATAATTCTGTCATTGTAATAGTTGTCTGCATAGTTTTTGATATCTTGATACAAATTGACAAAAAAAACTAATTGCAGTTGACTTTTAAATATTAATCCTTTTATATAATTTAATCTTGATAGACAGCCGTTAAATCATCTCATTGAATCTTTTTTCGAAAAATATTCCTTTTTAAAATTAATATCTTCTAATGTGTCAAAAACACTAATTCATATATTCTAATAATCTTTTTTTACCTGAATATTCTAATAATCTTTTCAAACCCGCGTGTTGCCAAAACCTTTCTTGAACGACGCGTACAGATATGAGGGGACCGATGTTTTTCTTTTTTTTGTTTTTAAATTTTTTTGCCAATGACAGAAATACTTCCTTATCAAATAACCAAACTAAAATACCTCACAAGGTTCTGAAAGCATTTCAAGAGAAACGGCAAACTAGTAAAGAACAAAAGAAAATTATAAAAAAAAAAAAGAGTATCATTAGTGATGTTATTCTTCTCTTCTAACTTTCAAATAATAAAATTAAAAGAAAAAAATAAGACTCATGGTCATGCATGATTGGAGAACTTAATGTAATGAATATAAGAAAATTGATATAAGTATGGTCCTTATTTATTTATAATAAAATATTTTTATTTTAAATTAATTTCATAATAATATATTTTTAATATATAATCAGTTCATTTTTTAAACATATATTATTTTAAATTTTACAAAAATAATATATTTTTCATTATAATATTGTTTTTAAACATTTATATTAACATATTTTATAATTATAATATTTTTTATTTATGAAAATCTATTTTTTATTTATAAAAATTTATTTTTTATTTAAATAAATTTTACAATAATATTTTTATTTGTTAAAATATAATTTTTTTTAATTTTATTTCATCAATGATGGCGTCAGCGACATCAATGATTAGTGAGGTCATTGTTGGCAACAACGTTGATGAGTGGGGTGGTTGATGACAGTCATTTGTCTATCATTGTTCATGAAAGTGAAAAGGCCACAAGCTTGAAGAAGGAGGGGTAAAAGTGAATTGTGGGTCAAGAATTGAAAATCTTATATTTTTAAGGGGAGATGAACTGCACACACATAAGAAAACATACATTGCACAAAGGGAAGATAGTTTGCCCATAGAAAGATGAATTGTGTAAAACCCCTCTTTAATAAACGTATACGTATAAGTTATTACTTAATTCACTTATATATATTAATATGATACCAATACCGATACTATCATCTTGGTTGTACATTCTGATACCTCCGCTCTCTGATAATTCTGATACCATGTTCGGGTACTGATACCCTTATTTTATGTACTAATCTTATCTTTATGTGGACCGATATTGCATTGCAAAATATGTAAGTATTCTGATAAAATAACTAAGGGTTCTGATACACCCTTATACTATCCTTACTATTTATGTCTACAAGCATTAATTCATATACAAACATACTTGTATGATAATTTAAGGCTATTAAAATATCATACATAAATCACATTACCACAGCGCTTGGTCACAAATTTGGGTGCATATATGTAGCTGCTTCGGGCATCCACCCGACATGGTCCGCATGCTTAGGACATAACACACTTGATGGTAAAACACACATATAGAGCATTACATAGTATATGAAAGAAAGAGGTACTACCCGAATGCCTTTCCAACAACTTGTCTTTGGTTACCCGTCTCTTGGTTGGCCTGGGCAAAAATCGAATCCTATAAGTTAGAGTTCATGAATGAATGTGTTATTACTTAAGTCAAATTCTTATCCTGTAACATTAGTTATCTTTTAAGCCTCTCACATTATGTCAATTAGGTAAACAAATGGGGTATACACTAGTTTCTAGTTCATGTCTCTACCCCTTGGGATCAAACTTATCACAATTTGTCTTAGATATCACAGATTTCTAGGTTACCCCAATCTAGCAGATTTGTCACTCAGCTTTGGAAATTCATAACGTAACCTGAAAAATTCCAAATGAGGTGGTTTCAACTCCTATAGAAATCTCTGTAAGTCCTCTTCCAAGGAAAAATACCACCCAATGCTAATTACAAGGGTAAAGGCTCAAGAATCCTCTACCAACCTTAGTGCCATAGAATGCATTCCAGTGTTTGTGCCTCAATTTCAACATATCATATCTTCTATCTACCAAGCCAAATTGTGCATTCTGCATATCATTTTAAAGCTTAGGATGCCTACTAACACTCTGTAAAATATCACAATCATTGGATAAGATTTGGCCACTCAAAAACAACCTATGAGTGACTTAACTCGAACCTGGCAGATTTGAACTTTAACACTTAAAGTTCCATAATTAGAGTTTTCTAACCAATCATCCAAAGATCATATCTAGGAGCTATTCCTACATAATTTTGCTCATATAACCCATTTTCAACCTCAATTTTACCAAAATTTAGCTCTAACCCTATGAACCAAGGCTGGCTGAAATTGAACCCTATAAGATGTGTTCTTACAATTTCAACTTCAAGACATGTTATCTATCATCATAAAACCTTAAGTCTAACTTCATATTTATCATCATATGGCCATTAAAGCTCTAAATTACTCCCTTGGCTGAAACCCTAGAGGAACTATAACTCCATAAATACTCATCAAGACACTATACTCAAATCGAAGCTTACTCCTACAATTACCTCTATTTGATTCTATGATCGGTTTTTGATTCTGGCATTACTTCCACCAACAAGATGACACCAAAAACCTCTCAGCAGAAATCTAGAATTGTGGAAACATAGATCTTGATGAGTAGAAGAACATTTGTGAAGACTCTATTGGCTGAAAATGCGATCTCGGGCTTGAAATCAGCAAGAACTCTCAAGAACACTTTAGGTTTTCTCCAACTCGTCGCCTCTTTCTTTTTCTCTTGAATTTTCTCTATTTTTCCCTTGATTTAGGGTGCTGCACGAAATTAATAGAGCTTGGGAGGGTGTTGGCTTGACCTAATGACATGTGTCAAGTGTTCAGAAATCCAGGGTGCCCGATGCTCTTTTTAGAAATTACAGGGTACCTAATGCTCCGGTGTACCAAATGCTCTTTCTTGAAATTGCAGGGTACCTAGCATACCTCCTTAAAATCCGTCCCCCATTCCCCTCTCTCATGCTTGGCCAACCCTATTGGTTAGGGGAGAGGAAGTCTGATGAATTCATCTGGCTTCCAGTGCAGTATTCGGGAAAATCGGGTATGTAGCAGGACCGAAACTGGTGAATTGTACTGTCTATTCAACATATGTATGATATACAACTGTAGATGTCATTGTATGATTGGTTAACCAAGGGAAGAAGTTAAAAGTTACTTTAATAAAGCTACTTTTTTATACGAAGTCACTCAGTTTTGCGACACATTCCATTCTTCTACCTGAATGGTGCCATGTGTCAACACCCGTTTACATTTTGATATTCGTAGAGTAATAATGGCATAGTTCCACAGGCATACAGAAAATAGCACAAACATACTGATATTAGGTACAAGCTTTCATATAGGAGTCTTCCCCGCAGGGCTTGATAATATGTACAAATTTTGTCCAAAATATCCAACATATTAAAATTAAACTAATATAACTAAATAACTCTGATCTTAGAACCTGCACATCTTAATTGCCCATGTCTTCCACTTTGCCTTTGGAGGCACTGATTCCCGCTAGAACATTTATTATTTATGAAAAAAGGTGAGATTCCAAGGAATCTCAGTAGTAACACATGATCCATCATATAAAATGCGAAAATTAAATATGTAATGCACTATATAATATAAATGAAAATTCATACTATAATATGTGTGTACACAATACTCAGGGCCAAGTGACTGTTTGGATTCCTTACATGTCTGTGTACCTCAGCTGAATCACATACCACAGCTAGGTAATGTGCCCTATGCATGTGTTCATATCACAGAATATAGCAACATATAGCATATCAATATTCACATAGTGTATTACTACCTTATACCCCTTTTTGCTACACAAGAATAGTTCCTCGAACTATATGCCAATGGCTCAGACGATTAATTCGGTTCTAAAATTCCAAATGTACAAGAATTAGATTAAAACTCATTCATGTACCTCTTCAGAGACTCCCATAATATTTTTGGTGGTTATATTAGTCTATACTGAAAATTTACCAAAATGCACTTGGGACCCGATCCCGGCCCTACTGTACCCGGTCCAACTATACTTTTCAGAAATTTTGACCCAGGCTATTCTACAAGGAATCCATGTTTAGCCTTGGTTTTTACAAAATCACTACCAAACAACATTTTCACAATTTTCCAGAAACTGATAGATTTTCAATCAACTTTGAAAAATTATAACTAATTCCAGAAAATTCCAAATTGACTGATTTCAAAGTCTAAATGAAGCTCTTTAAATGTAATTTCATGGAAAAATATCCAAATATGATTTCTGATTACATATATTACCCAAAAATTTGGCCAACTATTACTGTTCCAGATTGCATTCTAGAAACAGAGCTCAACTTCCGAAAATCATAACTAATTCTATAAAAATTGAAATGGAGTGTTCTAAAATTCTATGGAAATCTCTTTAAGTTTAGTTTCATGGAAAAATACCCAAACTACTAGATGTTATCTAATTTTTCCCGGAATTTTCGAACATCAGAACTGCCAGATTTGAACGTCCAGAATGACCCCTGTTTCTGACTTAATTTTGTAAAATCATAACTCTCTCCACATATATAGAATAATACATTCTTGGACTCCTTGGAAAGCTATGAATGTGTACTACATTCCTATAAATTTTCATAATTTTTTACTAGTATTTGAATGGTCAAAACTCAACATGAAGCTGACTCACTCCCAAAAATGTAAGTTTTGACAGTCTGACTTCAAGAATCAAGAACTCATCCATTTTCACTTCAAATTGTACTTTCTTGATTCTATAATCAACTAAACATCCTAAAATATCTATACAAAAAGACCCATTCGAAAAATCCATCTATAGACTCTGTTTAAGATTTTACAAGTTTCATATATGTATTCTGTTTTTCGGACAACAAAATAGAGGTAAAGAAAACTTACATATTCTCATGCTTATGTACTCTAATCCTCCAGAAATTTGACCTTAAGAACTTCTAGCATCAAGCCATGTTTAACAACAGCAAAACCAAAGCAAAGAAGTTCAAAAATCCGTCCCAAAATCAATATACATGCTCTGTTTTACGTTCACCCATTACAGCAACTTATTTTCAGAATCACACAACTTCTAGCAACTATAAATCCTCATGAACAGCCCAAACCAACGAATTAACAATGGAAAGAGATAAAGGAAACTCACCTAAACAATATTCCAAGCTTGCCTATGGTGATTTACTTCTTCCTTTTCTCCAAAAATCACTCTTGGTATCTCACCTGCGTTTCTCTCTTCACTCAATTCTCTCTCTCTCACTCTTTCTATTTCTTTCTTTTGCTTTGGCTGAATTGATTAAATGAGGGAGTAAGAGAATGCTTTGATTAATATGTGTTTGATTGAGAGTGAATTAAGGTGTCGGCCGATTCAAATCAAAAGGAGTGTGGACAATTGATTGCAAGTGTGTATTATCTTTGCACTATGCACATGTGAAGCTAAATATAAGTGTGTTGGCCATATGAAATTGGAAATATGTGAAATGTGTGTATTGTCGTGTGTTTGAGAGATTGGGAGGGTATTGTGGGGTCCATATGTCTAAAAGGAAAGAAGAATGAATGATTTATATTAGTGTGTGAATAAGTCATGTGGTAGGTGTGTCGGCAAGAGTGTGTGTTGATATATATAGGTATAATTTTATCCTATTAGTCACATACACTAGACCCTAATTTTTCCCTTTTGTCTAATTTAAGATTTCTTAAATTTCGTAAGTTCCATAATTTGACTTATTATCAAATTCCCATTTAAATTTTCTTTTTAGAAAATTTTAACCTTCATTAAATTTGGGATATTACACCATGTGTTCCCTGTGCCTCATGATTTTGCCATATACATGCCTGGGTGTCCCAGACAACTGAAACCAAGCCGGTGTCACTTCAAAAATGCAGGGCATGTACATGCACCTGCACTGATTTTGCCATGGGTGCACCTACACCAACAAATTTTGTCCAACTAATTAGTCATATATGTCTATGTTTTCAAGAATGCACCACATATGTGCCTGTGTGTGGCATAAGATTGAGCCACATACCTCAAAAACTACCACATGTGAGCCTGTGTGTCTTATGGCACACCAAGTGTACAGAGACACCGATACCTTTCATCCGACTACCGATACACAAGGCAAGTTCTCATTGCGCCACCTTAAAAACTACTTTATGGATGTGGAACCCAGATAGCACCACATATGCCTCTGGGTGCCACCAAATGGCGACAAATATGCCTAAGTACCCATACGCCGGTATCTTATATCTGACTACTTATACACACTGAGCCTCATGGAATCAGGAGACTCGGTCTCAACTCAGAGGCTGAATCATATAGTCCCATGAAACTCATTCTATTTTTGGGACTCTTGCCAAACTGGGCTTAGTAGTCTTCTTGACTCAGATTTATTTTCAAATTTCTAGACCCAAAATTCAAAATATTACAAATTGCATATTGGATAGATCGTTTGCATATAAGGAAAGGTAGTTTACACAAAATGTAATTGCACATCAAAAATTAATTTTGCACATATGGACAATGTGTTGCACATAAGGAAGATGTGATGCACTTAAGAAGATGGATTGCATAAAAGAAATATTGTTTGCACATAATGGAAGATCGTTTGCATTTAAAGAAAATTGTTTGCACATAACATAATTTGCACATCAAACTAATTTTGCAACACAAGGGAATATGAATTGCACAAAAGAAAGATGAATTGACATAAAAGAAGATAGATTGCACATAAAGGAAAGATATATTGTACAAAAGGGATGTTTTCATTAAGGGTAATTTTGGCTTTCTTCTATCACAATTATTTACACTCAAGGACCCCAAACCCTTACAAGACTTTAGGTCCCAATTAACAAATAAATTTTCAAATAGGGATTGCCAATTAACAAATAAATTTTCAAATAGGGATTTGTGGACAATTTTTCCAAAAATTTATTAAATTTTGAGATTATAAAATTTATTATTTTAATTTTTCACCATATTTGTTGAATTTTATTTGTTTTTAATTTCTTTAATGACTAAAAATATATATCAAACACATTTTTTCTATTAAATATGATATACTATATAGGTTTGAGAGACTGTATCACTCATTGAAATTTATAATTTTATATTTTTTCTACAAACATTTAAAAAAATGTACTTGAATTTTTAAAAGTTTGTGATATTTACAACTTATCAATTAAAATTTTCAATTTAGTACTAAGGGTATATTAGTAAATACATTTTATTTTTATATAAATTTTAAATAAAAAGATATTTTTAGAATCTTTTTAGAATACTCTTAACGGAGTTAACAGTTTGGACTTAAGTCTATGTTTTCAAAATAGAGGGAATGTCGGTGTAATTAAGGCAAAACAAAAGGGTGGTTAGAGTATTTTACTCAAAAATATATTATTAATATAAAATTATTAGATTATATAGGGTGCCACATATGATGCCATCTAGGATGTCATGTATCTTATATTAATATGATGTAGCAAATTCCGTTAAAAGGTAACAGTGAATTAATGACAAGAGGTTCATGGTGAAAATGCAGAAGCTTAGGGGATTAAATTTAAACATTGGTGAGGAGGTTATCCATAACTGACCCAAAATTCAGAGAGTTTTATATAATTTAGCCTTTTCTTAACTATTAATGGAATTGAAAGGGTCTCCCTACAGCGTATAACATCTTTCTCATGTGCTTTCGTGCTTAGCCTCAATTCATGCGCATATGATACAAGAAAAATGGAATAAAAATTTACAAATACTAACCAATATAATAAATTTTCATGAACAAACCAGTGTCATGTATTATTCTTAATTTGATTAGATTGAGAAAGTTAGTTAAGTTAGTTTGTATGATATTTATTTTTCAAAACACCCTAGTCATGTTTCTTGATTTTTTCACTCCCCCTCCTCTTTGATTATTATTGAGGGAGCAACAATATGGATAAATCAGAGAAAGATTGTCAAATATTAAAACTATATTTTATATTTAGCATCAATGTTAACCCCTAAGTATATCTTACATTAAGGACAGGAGAGAGTGCATTTAAAATTATGTTTTATTTTTGTTTTCCTCTCTCAATCCTGTCAAAGTTTTCACCATTTATAGGTTTCTTTGTCTGCTTGTTCTGTGTGCTAAAATTATGTTATATAGAGAACGCGGTAAAGCGCTTAGGCTAATTCTACTCTGAAACAATATTCGGTGGTGAAAGACAACTCAATAGTAAAATTATTTTTACTGTCTTTGCTGAAGTTGGATGCAGTAGAATAGAAGAAAGAGGATCAGGACTTGAAGAATCAAGATGAATGGAATGAAGGTTTAGTAATGAAGAATTAATAAAGGATTTTTTCATTGGAAATGATCAATTATGGCATGGTAGATATCCAAATTTCCTAGAGAAAGTGTTGCATCTAAGCTGCGATTCCAATCACATGGTCGGTAAATTTAGTTGAGAGTTTGATTATACTTTACTTCTCTTTCTCTAGTTGCAATGGAATTCAAAATAAAGATGGGATTTCAAATGCCTAGAAATATAGTTTAAGTGCTAACTCTGTTGTTTCGTAGAAATCCACCTCAAGAGGATTTCCCAAACTTATTCAGTCGATAAAAACAAAAATTAATAGCAGTAAATTGTTAGAACTACAAATTTACCGCGGGCAGTTTCCAAGTTCATTCACTGGATTGAAAATTAAAATTTGTGCATCCAGATTTTGACACACATCGATCTCTTATGGACAAGTCTCTGTCATCATGTTGATAGATAGAATTATGCTGTATAAACATCCCGAACCTTATCTCTCTTGTTAATTTGTTTCTGTTTTATGTCCTTTTAATCTTCTCTCTCTCTCTCCTTTTCATTTCTATTACCCCAGGTTGCATGAACTATCTTTAGACGATGATTCCAGCCAAAAATAACCACTCAGGTAAATTCTTCGCTAATATTTTGTTTTCAGATGTAAGGGGTGGTCTTGATATTTTGTGAGTTTCTTCTGGTTCTATGTTTTGCTAAATCGGTAAACCCCTTTTCTGAAGTTTTCAGTGAATATATATGCAGATATTTGCACGTGATGCCCAGTATCTTGTAGAGTTACTTGTAAATTAAATAACTCATTTCACAAGTTATCTTATCTTCATGAGTCTGTTTGTCAGTAAATCCATTGATTAGTTGTGCAATCCTTCTTTCTTAACTTACTTCAGTGTCTAGTATTCGAAAAAGCTACTAAAATTTAGTACTTGTATTCAACAACAACAAGTCTTATCCCATTAAGTGGGGTTGATTACATAGATCCCACGACGCCAATTCTTCTTGTTAGTGGGCAATTTAGTATTGCTAATGAAAAATGAGCTAGAATCAAGTTGGATTCCTTTGTTTTTGGATATTTCAATTGAATCCTCTTTTCCATATTGGTAGCATTCACTTTCTCTAATATGTTTGTGAACTACCATTTTCCAAAAGAATGAAGTTGAGATAGTATGGGGACGAAGGTATGAAGGGGAGGGGAGGATGATGATAATGCTGATATGGCATAACAGGTGGACTAATATGTTGCATTACTATCCTATGTGGTTGAGCCACCTCAATACAAGTGGAGCAATTAACTGTTGACTGTCTAACTCTATTAAATTGGGGCAAAATTGCTTTAGATTTGATACTTTCAGGGCAAAATCGCCCCCCAAAAAACTTCTGAGACAAAATGGCATCTAAGTGAATATTTCTAGAACAAAAATGGCCTTTAACCCATCATTTTTTAAACAAAAAGTACCTCTTGCTACGGGTAAATGAATCATGTACCAATATTTTTCTCTCTCATATGATGCATGCACGGTATTCTTTTCATTATTTCACACAATTTCTGTCCCTTTTTCAAAGAATCTATCCCATAGTAGCCATACATTTTGAGCAATCCCACCTATTTTTCAATTAGCTCCTATTATAGCTTCCACCCTACAAGAATATAGCTTCCACCCTTTTTTGGTGAGAGTTTTGGCATTGTTTTCCTTTTTATAAAATTGCTTCAAACATGCTTGGATAAAAGGTTCAGTTGTATCCCACGCAGCCTTGATCTTTAGGGATTCACGTCTCGTATTAATTTTGATTAGCTTGTTGGACATGTTAATTGTGTCAAAATATGAGGTTTATTATTTGCGTAGGAACAGCCTTTTTTTCTTAAAATAGTTGAAAATATTACACTATAAGTAAAAATTATATTCTTATTTGTTATTAAAAAGTAATAAAATAAAAGTCAGTTGACCGAGGGTTGTATGTGTTAAATATTTTATTTTTTTAAAATATTTTATATTTAAATACTCGAATAATACTAGGATGTTCAAAAAATTTAATATTTTATCTAAATAAAATATTAGGTTAAGGTGCAGCTAGCACCCCGATCTATTTTTGAAGGTGCAATCAATATTCTAAAGTATTTAAGCGTGCAATCAACATCCCAATATATTTTTGAAGGTGCAATCAGCACCCTAATATATTAAAAATGGAGCAATTGCACCCCTTCACTAATATTAACTCAAGGTTTGGGATTTATCTTTCCAATCATAGTTCCCCTATCATTGCGATAAAAGTATTTGGCTTTGGTCTTGTTGAATCTTGAGACCCAAATAAAAGAAAAAGTCAACTTGAAATCAGAGACGACTTTTATTCATAGTAAATTATCAGTTTCAATCACAGATGCAAGAATATATTAAATTGTATTAAATTGCCCAAGTGAAAGGGGTGTAATTGCTCCATTTTTAATATATTATGATACTAATTGCACATCCAAAAATAGTTTAAGCTGCTATACTTCTGGGTGAAAATTGCACCTCCAAAAATAGTTTAGGATGCTGATTGCACTCTAAATACTTTAGGATGCTAATTGCACCTCCTAAAATAGATTCGGGTGCTGGATACACCTTTACTCTAAGATATTCTAAAAGTTTAGATTCAATCTTGACAGATGATTGGAGGCACTATTTTGTTTGAATCACTGCTGTTGAAGTTATCGGGTTAGTTATCATAATTGTTGATTGAAAACAAATATTCTTGCTATATCCTTTTTTTTTTTTGGGCAGATTTAACATAATCCTTAATCACCTTATAACTTATCATGTGTCAAAACTAAACAAAAATTATAAAACGTTCAGTATAACTAAATGGCACATGGTTGAGTTTCTCAATATAATATAAAAATTTAGTCAAATTCTCTAGGGTATGATCGGGGGGAGAGATAAAGAGAAAAATACACTTTCTACGCATAACCAGAACTCAAAGCTATAAAAATTTGTAGAAGTTGGCTTCATATATGTAAGCTTTACCGTTACAAGGTCAAAAAATATAAGTAAGCATACTTCATATAAGCAGGCTTAACAATTCAATTCATTGCACAAATAAGATTGTATCCTCCGCTACCAATGTATAAACATCCATGAACTCGAACCCAAAACCTCTTAAAACATCCATGAAGAATGTTCTAGAAAAGCTTGATGGAAACGGGTACCATTGTTGAACCAATCATTGCGGCGACACAGTGGGCACATATAACTAGTATGAAACCACTCAACAATACATTTTCTATGATAAATATGATCACATGACATTGCTACAACATGTTCATTATCTTTAAAAGATTCTAAACAAATAACACACTGTACTTGTTTTGTCTTCTCATCCCATTTCAGTTGAGCAATTGATTAGCGTCTTGCTTTATTTGAGTTTTCTTTGCATAGTATTGTGTTACCAATTGTGCCACTACCTGGTCTACAGCATCGTACTGTTCGATGTTGACAGAATGGATCGTCGCAGATGGCGGTTGCGGTTGCGATGGAGAATAAAATAGAAGAAAAAAGCGAAAGGGGTCATGAGCATTGCTAATTTCCACATCTTGAAACTATATCAAAGGCCAAGCTAAAACTAGAAGGTATGTATGTCTCTCAGGAACAGACTCCCTTTGAGGTTGATTATATAGCTCTAAAAAATTGTAATTATCTTAAATTTTAATTCATATAGATTTGAGGATAATGATACGTTGAAATTTAAATCATATTATTTATGTATGGGATATTTATCAAAGTTTTAGCGGTTAAATAAATTATTAACGGATATCTAATTAAGATAAAAAAAATCTTTGATTTTTGAATCCATCCGTTTAATTATATATTATATATGTGGAATTATATTAGATATTCTAATAGATATTCAAACAGCAAGAAAAAAGTGTTAAAATAGAATTTCAAAAAAAACATATGTTCAGTTATGTCAACTTTCCAAACTTTTCTCGTGGAATATAGGATAAAACATTATTAGAATAGTTTTAAATATTAAAAACATTTAGAATTATCTTATTAGGATTATTTGGCTAAGGAAAATAGGATATTTGATGGTTTTTGTTTAAAAGTTGGAATGGTACTGAAATTTTTTTAAGGATTAAAGTGCACCCAATACCCTGAAGTATTTTTCTGAGGGCACTTAGTGTCCTAAAGTTTTTTAGTGCAATTTCAACCCTGAACTAATTTATGTGGTGCAATTTTATCCAACCCTTACAGAAATTTAACTTTGACTGTTAAAATGCTAATTAGGCAAACCTTTGACTAGAAAATTTAACCAAGATGAGCTTGTCGCCGTCGAGGAAACGTTGCGCCTCTCTCTTGATAGCCCTATTTTGTTGCCCTATCAAGCTTAGCTCATTGCCATGGCCATCATAAATTTTGTTCTTCTGCAAATTTTGGGAGCTCCAAGCTAAAGAAAACCTTTGATGCCATGAGAAGGTAGGAATATAATGTTGAATTGGGGTTGGGTGTTTGAGTATTTAGGATATCCTTGTTTAAATTTGCGAACTATTATGATTGACCTCGTTAAGTGCAAAGCATTTGTTGTGGTTGTGGTTCCAATGTATTTAGGTAGGGTTTTAGAGTTTGTGCTTTGTTTTTTGATTGAGTATGATCTGTTTCCGCATTATAAGTAGGAAGGAATCAACATGAGGTGAAAGTTTTGTTGTTACAACACTTTGTGTGCAAAGAAAAATATATGTTGTTAATTGGTGCTGCAATAGTTTTTAATATGGGTAATGAACTTGTTAATGAGAACTATAGGTCATATGTTGTTTTAATCATTTTAATTGCGGATTCATTGTGTTTGGGTAAGGTTTCAAATGTTTTCTATGTTTTTGGATAAATTGTTCTCTGTTTATGTAGTAAAAGTGGGAATGAATGAACATGGGACGAAAGTTTTGTGGTTGGAACTGCTGGTGTAAGATATCAGAATGTGTTGTTAATAGGGGCAGTAATAGTTGTTAATATATATAGTAAACTTGTTAATGACAACTATTTTGTGTAGGTTGACAATGGTAATGGCTAGTGTAGCTGTGAAGAATCTACTATGTTTCCTTCATATGGAAGGATGATTTGTAATTAGTGATTCCAATGGCATGTCCCTCATCATCAATGGTGCTATTGGTTTAATTGGCTCCCACTGCTCCTTGGCCCTCAAAAAGCGATACGACAGAGTTGTTGGGCTCGATAACTTTAATAGCTACTACGATCTCTCCCTTAAGTGCACTAGATAGACGCTTCTTTCCAAATTCCAAGCACTAAATCTTTATTGTCAAAGGCAACATCAACAACGGGCTCTTGTTGTCGAAACTCTTTGACGCATATTACTGGATTTGTCAACCTTCTGGAAACTGCCAAAGCTGCAAATCCCCAACCCGCCATTGTGTGGGCGTCTTCGAGCTCCGTCTATGGTCTCAACACCAAAAACTCGTTCTCTGAATTACATCGAACCGATCAGCTGGTAGAGAGGTGGATGAAAGCCAAAAAAACAGAGAAATGGCCAGATTATTCTGAGTTGAGACAAAGGGAGAAGAAGATGAAGGCGGAAGCAACTCAAGGGCAAGGAGTCTTTTTGTCATGATTTTATAATCCAAGATTCCTCTACTGTACTGACATAGGATTTTGTAAATTGAAATTACTAATTTATCCTAATCTAATTTTCAGAGTATTTTTCTGGAATTTTTACTTATATTTATGATACTTCGAAAATAATGAATATATATACACACGCACAGATATTGCAATGTATTTACTTTTTCCTTCCTCTCCATCCCGTCCTTCTCCATCTTTCTTGATCGCATTCGCGCCGCTGAAGCAAAACAAATAGTCAAATGAAATACAACAATACTTGTCAAATGTCTTCACAAGGATTCGATCATCTCCGCCCGCACCACCACCACGACCTCTGCCCGCACTACCATCACTGCCACGGCGTACTTTCTTATTGCATATTCCACAACCATTACTTCCATTGTCACCATCATCGTCAAGGATCCACGGCGTACTTTCTTATTGCATATTCCACAACCATTACTTCCATTGTCACCATCACCGTCAATATGCTGAAGTTGAGAGGAAAAGGAAACAGAAGAAGTAATGTAAAAGTCTATCTATAGTTAAAAAGGTCTAAAAGTTATGAATTAGGGAAATCTGTGAAGACAGCTTAGTCCAGATATGTTGACTGGTCTTTATTTGACTTTCTTGACTGGTGAGCACGACTCTGTCTCTGTTCCGTAATGTAATGGTTCCATTGGATCATAGTAGAAAGTTTGGAGGATTAAACTCATAGGAATATGAAGATGGTCAGGATCGTATGTATGATAAGGACCTTGACAGCACAGGGATATTCATTAATGACAAGCCAGAGAGATATTGGTGGCCATCATAAAATGCAAAAGAAATAAAAGGTTAGTCAGTAATTTTCGTGATCCCTTTTCGAGTACCTTTTTACTATCTTGCACTGCTTTGGATTCCTATAGAGGATTATGCAGGATCTCTTGTGACACATAAGTCAGTCAGGAAGTTTTCTGGGAAATATGGGCAGGACATGGTCATGGGTGTGATAGAGACTTGAGTTGTTTCATGCCCACTGCTCTCTCCATTTTTATATTTTGCCAAATAGGAGGAATTGGAGTTTGCGTACTCTGGATTATATACTTTCAATTTCGTCATTTATGATTTGAAATCCAGATTCCCAAAGTTTTCCTATGTCTAAATCTTTTTGGAATATCAATGCTCTCTCTCAGCTGAAGGCTTTTGTTTGGAGTTTGGACCTTAGTACTTGATAAAACTAATGCAAATATTACGTTTAAAACATGTGGCCCTAATTAGGATATTTACATGATGTTTGCGTGATGTGTTGTTGGAGTTCCAATGTAAACCTTCATGTTTCTGCATTTTGAAGTGGCATGACAGATCGACAGTTTGACATATTCAATAAACGTTGGGTCTGTCCAATTGATCTAGATAGTTCTCTAGATAATACGTTCAATGTTTTTGGGAGCAAGGAGAATTAAGGCAACCGGAAGAATACTGTTTTGGCTGACCTGTGGCATTTTTGGTTGGAATAGAACTCTAGTTTAATCAAAGAAATTTTTTTAATCACATCTTTGGAAAAGAATTCTCTTTTTTTTTTTATTATCACTTGCCTTCAGATTTTGTCAAGCAATTTCGTTTTATTTTTTGGGTTGGGAGTGGGGGGTCTCCTTATTCATGGATCAACAGTACAGAGAATTAGAAAGATCTACGTTAATGTTAATTTAGTTTTTCACATCATGATTTGAGAGGATTCCTTTTCTTTGTTGCTGAATTGGTGAAAAATTCTTACAAAAATTAGACCAACCCCGGAGGAAAAATTGCTTCGCAATGCCATAACTATGCCAAGGTTGTTCCACTCAACAGTGAAAATAGCCGAAGCCTGACATTCTTGCACATGAATCATGGGTCTGCTAGTCATTTTAGTAGTTTCTGTGCGACACATGCACCCATCGAAGGCGCAGTGGAATATGACTGCACGTGGGACCTTAACAGCCGTGTTAAATAGCAGCAGCCTCAAGCGAAGATCAAAGACACATTTCAGTGAATTAGTTGTGTTCTTGAAGCAGCTAGCTCTAGGTTTTGATCTAGCTGGTGTTCTTAACTCAAGAAGCCATCTGTTTCTTTTCTTTCTCCCTCTGAGTGATATATAGTACTACAACATGACCGAGAAACCAATCTTCTTCTTGAGCTTTCTTCTCTTTGTTCTGTTGCAGGATCAAGGAAACTGATCAACATTCACCATTATCCCTAGCTATTCCTTGAAAAGCCAAAAACTTCCATCCTATGTCTTTAGACCCGAAACACGTATAAGATTAATGAGGGTGATGCCTTTCGTCCTACAACTCCAGGTCATAGCCCTGCTGCGGGACATGGCGCACGACCTGGTGCAAGGGCATGAACATTTGTCTATGGTATATATTGAAGAGATATATAGTCCGACATTTTGGTATTGGAATGTGTGCGTTTTACTTTTCTGTCTAGTACTGTTGCTGATGAAATAGAGCTTTGGTTTTGATTTTTGAATGTCATTTTGGTATTTGCTTTTGGAATGTATCAAAATGAATGTCTCTTCATAATGTGTTGTGGTTTTCTTGTATTACTACTTCTGCTGTGCACTGTTGTGTTTTTGTTAATCTTTATGTAAAGCTGATGTTGTCGCAATATAATTATTCTTCTTTTTCGTGCTATATGTGTATCTTTTCTGAATATTTTAACTATATATATCTCTTTCGTGACATTCTAGGGGTTCATGAACAGTTTTCCTTAAAAAAACAATAAACATTGAAATTGAACTGATATCTTTGCGCTAAAACTTAATTTTTAAGAGAATGAGAATAATAACGACTGAAGAACTGTTGATTACTTGGTTATAGAGGCTTTCAACGTATTAAGTGGAGGCTCATGGATAACAGTATTAAAATCTTTGGAAAAAAACGCTTTCTGCTGATATATTATTGCATTTTGGATTATGTGTATGGTTAGCTAACTCCTTAATGCTGACGGTGCTTCGTTTCAAGCTCTCTTCTTTCAATTATTTTCTCGTTTTAATTCTAACTCCATGAAAGAAATAAAATCGATAGCTTCTCAACCTGATGCATGGCAAGCCTCACAATAACACGGTAATCATAAATACTATTTCATTTATTCCATCATCTACATATAATCCAAATGGTTATTTCATGTTAAATTATTACATTGAGATTTTCTCCTTTTTTTTTCTTGGTTAATTTATTTTTATGGGGTCAATCTTTGGGTTTGTACTCCCATAACATCTTTCTTATGTGCTTTGGTGCTCAACCTCAATATGTGTGTATGTGTAATATAAAAAAAATGAAATAAACTTTTACAAATACTTACTTTTATACTAATTTTTTACCCCAAATAACGTAACTTACAAACCAGTGTCATATATTATTCTTTTTTTTTAAATGATACATATGAACCAACCAGCTAAATTTCGTTAAAACCTTTTATATTTATAGTTTTCGATCCTTCCTTTTGTAAATGAGAATTTCAATTTTTGAAGATTAACTCGCTTATCATCATCGTCCTCCTTCTTCTCTTTCTTGTACACCAGAAATTAATGAAATGCCAAAGTAAGCATTGTTACCTGCCCATAATGTCAATGCTAGTAATATATGGTTCATATGATCTCTTGATGTGGAATGTTGTCATTAGCAGAAATCTCTTTCAAATTCACTTTCTTCTTGTTCCTTTTGCAAAAGAGAAACCAAGTAATGACTTCCAATATGAAAGCCACACACCCCAATGAAACAATGACGCCAAAATAAGCATTCTTCCAACTACGGTAAGAGTTTGAAAGGGAGAAGCCTCTAAACATGTTGAAGATGGAGAGAACAATGACTCCATAGCCAATGACGTAGTGGAAGATGTTCCAGAAGATTCTAACCTTGTGATGTTTGTCAGGTCTAAGGAATATAGCAGCCAAGACTTGAAGAGCATGAATTGTTTTGGCTTGTTAGGCTAAGTGGAGTTATTTGACTTAGCCTATGTACCGGCAATGTCTTGGATTTTGGGTTGTGACATTAAATTGTCATTTTAACCTTAAAACAAAAGCTAGTCCTCATTGATCCTCCTTGTCGTCTACAGGGTTTTCAATCTTCCCCTCAATCTCAACTTTCAATTATTCATTAAAAAAAAAAAAATCTCATTCAGCACACCGTCCATACTCTTACACAGTCTCTGGAATAGCTTTGTCATCTTGGACCTCATGAAATAGCTTGCATTAAAGACAATTGTGGAGCAAGTGATGAGCGGCGAGCCTGACGTAAATGTATCATCTGTCCATTGTCTTCCTAAGATTAAGACGAGTGTCAGGGACTCAATTTCAGGGTTCTCCAAGCACCAGTTGAGAGGAAGCGTTTTCTTGGACCGCAAAATATACAGAATGAGGGTTTGTTGTTTTTGTTGTTGTTAAGATTTCAAAGTTGAGATAGAGAGCATGTTTGGTTTGAAAGGGAGGGGATGGAAGGAGAGAGTAGATGGTTATCTTATTTGGTTTGGTTAGTGGGGGAGGAGATGGGACTTTTTAATGATATCTTGTTTGAATTGAAATGGGATGGGGGAGAAATAATGATATTAATTTACCATTCTATCCTAATATGTTTGGTTATATTTTTTATTTGTCTTATATAAATTAATTTACATCTTATCTATTTAATATAATAACATTTTTATTTATAATTAATATAACAATATATATTTTGTTTTAAATTAATTGTATAATAGTATAATTTTTAACTATGATAGGATTTTTTATTGGAAAATACTAAGATCAGGTTCCTTATGTCCATTTAATCAAGCTCTTCAATCATATGTGACCATGTGTCTTATTTTTGAATTATTATCATTTAACTATAAGCTTATAAAAAAAAAAAAAGGATATACCTCATGCGTGATTGGAGAACTTGATGTAATAGATAGAAGGAAATTAATGTAAGTATGGTCCTTATTTATTTATAATAACATATTTTCATTTTGAATTAATTTCATAATAATACATTTTTAACATATAAACAATATATTCTTGTAAACATATATTATTTTAAATTCAATAAAAATAATATATTTTTCATTATAATAATTTTAAAAAATTATATTAACATATTTTATAATTATAATATTTTTTTATTTATGAAAATGTATTTTTATTTAAAATCAATTTATAATAATATTTTTATTTTTAAAATTATAAGTTTTAAAATTTTATTTCTTTTTAATATTTTTAAAGATAAAAATATATTTTTAATTCAAATTAATTTAATAATAATATTTTTATTTAAATTTGGATGAGCATATATTATAATTATAATAATTTTTTATTCATAAATATATACTTTTTATGTTAAGTTATTTTTGAATAATATGTTTTTAATTATAATAATTTTGGTATAGTAATATATTTTTATTTTATATTAAAATATTTTAATAATAATTTTTTTATTTATCGTAGTATTTTTCTTCATGGGCATTATTGGAATATTATATAAATTATAAAGGTGAAGTGATCCAAAATATTGGCTCCCCTTCAAAACCCCCTAATTTGGAGGGTAGCCAAAATAGAGGTGTTAGAGGGAGAGGATGGAAACTTTAGGGTTTCCTCCCCTCCAAAATTTCAAACCAAATGAGGGGAGGGGCTCATTTCAATAATGCCCTCCCTCCAACCGAACAAGCCCTCAGAGAAAGAGTTGCAGACTGCAGGGAAAAAGAAGGAGGATTAAGGGTTTTGCTAATGATATAGTTGACAATTTAATATGTATATAAAAATATAGAGTAAGATACTCTAACCACCCTCCATTTTATTTTAATTACATATACCTCCCATCTATCTTGACAACCCATATAGACCTCAGCTCCCTTAAAATTAAAATATATGTTACATAGACTTTCCTTATATTTTAAGATTCTTTTTCCATCTCACAAACCGTTAGTTGACCGTTAAGTTTGATTTTTGGACTTTTGTTTTACCGAAATGCCCCTCTTTAACATTAGAATTAGTTAAACATAAAGACAAAAAAAAAATGTATACCACCTAATTGTAATTCTAATAGATTTTTTAACTTTCTAATATATAAAAAAATTATTAATTTTGAGATTATAAAATTTATTATTTTAATTTTCCACCACATTTATTGAATTTTATTTGTTTTGTAGTTCCTTAATTGACGACAAATATATATCAAACAAATTTTTTATCAAATATGATAAACTATATAGATTTGAGAGATTGTATAAGTTGTTTAAATTTATAATTTATATTTTTTCTACAAACATTTAAAAAATGTACTCAAATTTTTAAAAGTTTGTGATATTTACAACATGTCAATTAAAGTTTGGGATTTAATACTAAGGGTATATTAGTAAATAAATTTTATTTTTATATAAATCGTAATTAAAAAGATATTGTTAGAATCTTTTTAGAATATTCTTAATGGAGTTAACAATTTGAACTTAATTGTATATTTTCAAAAAAGGGGGAATGCCCGTATAATTAAAGCAAAATAGAAGGGTGGTTAGAGTATTTTACTCAAAAATATATTATTAGTATAAAATTATTAGATTATATAGGGTGCCACATATGATGCCATCTAGGATGTCATGTGTCTTATATTAATATGATGTCATGTATTATTCTTAATACTCTTTTGATCACTAATATAAGACATATAATTTCCTAATTTGATTAGATTAATAAAGTTAGTTATGTTAGTTGATATAACATTTATTTTCCAAAACATCCTTATCATCTTCCTTGATTTTTTCACTCCCCCTTCTCTTTGCTTATTGTTGAGGGAGAAACAATATTGATAAATCATGGAAAGATTGACAAATATGAAAACTATATTTTATATTTAGCATCAACATTAACCCCCAAGTATATCTTACATTAAGGATAGGAGAAAGTGCATTTAAAATTATGTTTTGTTTTTGTTTTCCTCTCTCAATCCTCTCAAATTTTTTTCCATTTATAGGTTTCTTTGTATGTTTGTTCTTTGTGTGCTAAAATTATGTCATATAGAGAACGCGGTAAAGCGCTTAGGCTGATTCTACTCTGAAACAGTATTCGGTGGTGAAAGACAAATCAATAGTAAAATTATTTTTACTGTCTTGGCTGAGGTTGGATGCAGTAGAATAGAAGAGAGAGGATTAGGACTTGAAGAATCTAGATGAATGTAATGAGGCTTTAGTAATGAAGAATTAAAGGATTCTTTCGTTGGAAATGATGAATTATGGTATGGTAGATATCCAAATTTCCTAGAGAAGTATTGCTGCTGGATTTAAAGCCGAAGTTGAGAGGAAAAGGAAATAGAAGAAGCAATGTAAAAGTCTGTTTATAAAATTGGGGAAGAAAAGAGAAAAAGTGGAAAAATTTTACTTTTCCAAAACCATGCTTTTTTCACTTGTTTGGCTACTCTTTCACCAAATCATAGTTTCAAACTCAAAAGTGCCTTTTTCTTTTTCCCTTTACCTCAACAGGCACTAAATATTTTTGGAATATCAATGGTCTCTCTCAGCTGAAGGCTTTTGTTTGGAGTTTAGACCTTAATTAGTACTTGATAAAACTAATGCAAATATTATGTTTCAAACATGTGGCCCTAATTAGGATATTTACACGATGTTTGCGTGATGTGTTGTTGGAGTTCCAATGTAAAGCTTCATGTTTCTGCATTTTGAAGTGGCGTGACAGATCAACAGTTTGACGTATTCAATAAACGTCGTTGGGTCTATCCAATTGATCTAGATGGTTCTCTAGATAATACATTCAATATTTTTGGCTGACCTGTGGCATTTTTGGTTGGAATAGAACTCTGGTTTAATCAAAGAAGTTTTTTTAATCACATCTTTTGGAAAAGAATTCTGTTTTTTTTTTTTGTGACTTCCCTTCGGATATTGTCAAGCAATTTCGTTTTATTTTTTGGGTTGGAAGATCTGAGTTAATGTTTGTTTAGATTTTCACATCATGATTTGAGAGGATTCCTTTTCTTTGTTGCTGAATTCGTTGTTAGCTATTTTATTTAAATATTAAACATATTATATTTAAATAGTTGAATTATATTAGGATGTTCCAGAAATTTAGTTTTTATTTAGATAAAATGTAATATCACAAATTTAATGAAGGTTAAAATTTTCTAAAAAGAAAATTTAAATGGGAATTTGATAATAAGTCAAATTATGGAACCTACAAAATTTAAGGAATCTTAAATTAGACAAAGAGAAAAATTAGGGCCTAGTGTGTGTAATTAAGAGGATAAAAATATACCTATATATATCTATATTAAAACACACCGACAGATATTCACATCCTGCATCTTGATTTTTTTTAGTGGAGCACCGAAAGTTGACAGCTCCACTCCTCTTTCATTGTTAGGTAGACACGTTATACACACACTTACACCTACATCCTCATGATTCACATAGCATCAATTATCTCACTTTCTTCAACCATATAACCCCACACTTCATGCACTCCCTCACTCTCCGTTGCTTCAAGTCAGAAAGGAAGAGAGAGCTTTAGGAGAGAGAAAACAGAGTTGAGAAAGGGAGGGAGAGAGACGTGAGTGAAAGAGGTGAACGGAGGAAGAAAACGATCGGAGAAGAGGAAGAAGGAAGTGTTAAACCTTTCATGCATCACCATAAACGTTTTTAGGTGAGTCTTCTCTATCTCTTTCCATTGTTATTTCGTTGGTTTGGGGTATTCATGAGGATTTATAGCTGCTAGAAGTTGTGTGATTCTGAAAATAAGTTGCTGTCATGGGTGGACGTAAAACAGAGCATGTATATTGACTTTGGGGTGAATTTTGGGGTTCTTTGATTCTGAAATTCGATCATTAACCTCAGGACATATGTGTAGCAGAGTATAGAGTTAAAATTCGTGAGGTTTAGAGTACAAATTCATGTATACATGTTAGTTTTCTCAATTCTGTTTTGCTATCCGAAAAACAGAGTTCATACCTAAAACTTGTAAAATCTTAAACAGAGGCTATAGGTGGAATTTTTGAATGGGTCTTTTTATATAGATATTTTAGGATGTGTAGTTGATGATAGAATCAAGAAAAGTACAATTTGGAATGAAAATGGATGAGGTCTTGATTTTTGAAGTTAGACTGTCAAAACTGACGTTTTTGGGAGTCAGTCAGATTCATGTTGCGTTTTGACTAGGAAAACTTTTGTGAAAAATTATTAAATTTTACAGGAATATATTAGACATTCATAGCTTTCCAATGAGTCCAAGAAACCATTATTTTGATATCTTTAGGGAGAGTTATGATTTTTGAAAGTTAAGTCAGTAACAGTGAACATTCTGGACGTTCAAGCCCCACAGTTATGGTTTTCAAAAATTCTGGGAACAATTAGATAACATCTAGTAGTTTTGGATATTTTTTAGAACACTCCATTTAGATTTTTGTAGAGTTAATTATGAATTTTTGAAGTTGACTGAAAATTTGTCAATTTCTAGAAAATTGTGAAACTGTCGTTTGGCAGTGATTTTGTAGAACCCGAGGTTAAAAATGGATTCCTTGGATGAAAATATGTTAGAATAGCCTGGGTCAAAATTTCTGAAAAAGTATAGTTAGACCGGGTACAGTGGGGCCGGGACCGGGTCCCAGGGGCATTTTGGTAAATTTTCAGTATAGACTAATATAACCACCAAAAATATTATCGGAATCTCTGAAGAGGTACATGAATGGGTTTTAACCTAATTCTTGTACATTTGGAATTTTAGGACCGAATTAATCGCCTGAGCCGTTGGCACATAGTTCGAGGAACTATTCTTGTGTAGCAAAAAGGGACAGAAGGTAGTAACTCTATCTCTCATACACTATGTGAATATTGATATGCTATATGTTGCTATATTCTGTGATATGAACACGTGCCTTGGGCACATTACCTAGCTGTGGTATGGGACTCAGCTGAGGTACACGGACATGTAGGGGATCTAAACAGTCATTTGGCCCTGAGTATTGTGTACACACATGTATGAATTTTCATTTACATTATATGGTGCATTACATATTTAATTTTTGCATTTTATATGATGGATCATGTGTTACTACTGAGATTCCTTGGAATCTCACCCTTTTTCATAAATAATAAATGTTCTAGCGAGAACCAGTGGCTCCAAAGGCAAAGTGGAAGACATGGGCAATTAAGATGTGCAGGTCCTAAGATCAGATTTATTTGGTTATATTAGTTTAATTTTAATATGTTGGATATTTTGGACAAAATTTGTACAATTATCAAACCCTGCGGGGAAGACTCCTGTATGTAAGCTTACACTTAATATCAGTATGTTTGTGCTATTTCTGTCACTACAAAAAAATATGTTATTACCGACGGAATTACCCACGGAATTATTTCTGTCGGTAATTTCCTACGATTTACCGACGGATTTTCCGTCGGAAAAATTACCGACGGAAAAAAATTCCGTGGGTAATTACCGACGGATTACCCACGGAATTTTTTCCATGGGTAATTACCCACGCTTTACCCACGGAATTCCGTGGGTAATTTGAATGAGAAATTACCCACGGAATTCCGTGGGTAAAGCGTGGGTAATTACCGACGGAAAAATTTTCCGTGGGTAATTACCGACGGAAAATTTTCCGTGGGTAATTTCCGTCGGTAATTACCCACGGAATTTTTTCCGTGGGTAATCCGTCGGTAATTTCCGACGGAATCAAAATTCCGTTGGTAAATTTGACTTTTACCCAGGAATTTTTTCCGTCGGTAATTACTCACGCCTTACCCACGGAATTCCGTGGGTAATTTGAATGAGAAATTACCGACGGAATTCCGTGGGTAATCCGTCGGTAAAACTAATAATTTTTTTATCATATTTTAATAATTTATATAAAATAATAAAAATAAAAATAATATATAACAAATAAAAATTTAAATATTATAAAATTAATATTTAATATAATATATTAAATATATATAATATTAATAATAAAAATTTTAAATGAAATAAAAAAATTAAATATTTTAAACTTTATATCATAAAAACAAAATATATAATTATATATAAATATATATTTAATATTATATATATTTATATTAATATTAAATATTTAAATGAAATAAGAAATTAATAAAATTTAAATTTATATTATAAAAAACGAAATATATAATTATTTATAAGTATATATGTAATTTTGTATATATTTATATTAATATTAAATATTTAAACGAAATTAGAAATTAAAAAATTTTATCTTATAAAAAATGAAAAATATAATTATATATAAATATATATTTAATTATATATATTTATCTTAATATTATATTTGTTTTTAAATTATTACATTATATATATTATTACGTGAATAAATAACACAAGGTTAAAGCAGCTCAACTGGCAAAGGCATCAGAACACATACCAAAAGGTCCAAGGTTCAAATCCCACCTTTGTCACAAAATGCAACAATTATCTCACAGAGACACGTGGCGCAATGTTAGAGGGACACGTGGCCCTTGCTCAGGGGCTGACGGGGCCAGATGTGGGGGCGGGCGGTGGGGGGCTTTCGGTGATGTCCATGTGGCCTTTTTTAAGATTGCCACGTGGAATTTTTTTTAAAAAAAATAATATTAAATTACCGACGGATTACCCACGTCGGTAATTACCCACGGAAAAAATTCCGTCGGTAATTACCCACGGAATTTTTCCGTGGGTAAATTCCGTGGGTAATCACAGACGGAATTTTTTCCGTGGGTAAATTCCGTGGGTAATCGCCGATGGAATATTTTCCGTGGGTAAATTCCGTGGGTAATTACCGACGGAAAATTTTCCGTGGGTAATTACCGACAGAATTTTTTCCGTCGGTAATTACCGACGGAATTTTTTCCGTGGGTAATTTCCGTCAGTAATTTCCGACGGAATAAAAATTCCGTCGGTAAATCAATTTGTCACGGATTTTTTAGAGACGGAAAAAATTCCGTCGGTGATCAGTCGGTAATTCTGTTTCCGTCCCTAATCCGTGGGTAATTTGATTTCAGAGACGGAATTCCGTGGGTAATTTGCTGTTTTTTTGTAGTGTGTATGCCTGTAGAACTATGCCATTATTACTCTACAAATATCGAAATGTAAACGGGTGTTGACATAAAATATTCTGAAAGTTTTAATTACTAAGATACTAGATAGAAAATTTAACATCATCTAACAAATCGCACCATGTATTTATAAACTACAAATTATAAAAAATAAGACTCATTTTTAATACTATCATGATATCCATGCCAATTTGTTCATAATTGGAAAGGTTATAAATTTTAAATTAATATTGAGATCATGTCAAATTTTTATTAATATATTAAGAGGTTTCAATTTTTTGACACAATCAAGTAACATTTTATTTTTGTGATTTGAGCCTGCACAACTAATTCCCATAAGTAGGAGGATGGAAATAGGATAGACCGAGTTATGCTTTTGCTAAATATGACTAGGCCTGCAATAGAGATCCATAGCTTGGGCCTGAGCCTGTATACAAGCTTTATTTTAGGCCCGGGTCTGAGCCTTTAAAAGGCCTAAAGCCTATTTAAAGGCCTACTTAAAATATTAACATTTAAATAGGCTTAAAACTTATGTTTCCATGTTCATTTACAACTTTCCGAACCTATTTAAAAGTTTAGGATTTTCTCTCATATGCAATATAAGAGTTTAATAAGAAAAAGAACACCTAGTGACAACAATTTATCAAGCAAGTCAGAACCAAAAATTTTATCTGCACGTATTACCTTAAAAATACATATGAAGTATGTATTGATCGTCTACAGCAGAACCCATAATCTTACTTTAATTTCTTTTGTTTTTTATTGAATCTTTTCTCATTACTTTTTCATTTTCTTCTTTCCAGTTTCGAGGTCACCCTTCCAACATCGGTGGAAGATTCATTCATTTTCTTACGCCTAAGTTATATAAAACTCTCCTAAATTTGGGTGAGTTGCGGATAACCTCTCTGGCATTTTAATATTTAAATTTAACACACCCAAGCTTCTATTTTTTTACCACGAACCCCTTGGTGTTTGTTTACTATTATCTTTTTAACGAAATTTGCCACATCATATTGATACGAGGCACGTCGCATACTAGATGACATCATGTGTGGCATCCTATGTAAATCTATTAATTTTACACTAATAATGTATTTTTTCATATAGGGGTTAACGGCAAGGAGAAAACTTACATCCACTTCCTTATACCCAAGTACATCCAGTTCCCCAATAAATAACAGCCATATTTATTTATTTATTTATTTTAAACACATCAGTATTGAATTTAATTGCTTTGAGGTCTACAAGTGATGTGGGGCACATTAGTGAATAGAGTGATGCCAATGGAAAACGCAGTGCAAAATGAAAGTAACCTTATCATAGAGATTAGATAACAATTAAAGGAAATATATTCAAATGCACTAGATCCTAGACAATGGACGAGGAATCCATCAGTCTTCCAAATGCATTCAGTTTTACGTATAATTTGCGTCAAAACCTGTTGGACATGTGGTTTGGCCCCATCGAGTTTGTTGCGCTAAACACCCACAATGTGCAAGATTAAAGATCAAAATGGTTATTTCATGTCCAATTAATACATTGAGATTTTCTCTCTCTTTTTTCTTGGCTAATTTATTTTTACGGGGTCAATCTTTGGGTTTGTACTCCCATAACATCTTTCTTATGTACCTTGGCGCTCAACCTCAATATGTGTGTGTATGTAAAATTAAAAATAAATAAATCAAATTTTACAAATACTTACAATTATACTATTTTTTTTACCCCAAATAATGTAACTTACAAACCATTGTCATATATTATTCTTATATTTTAAATGATACATTTGAACCAACCACCTAGATTTAGTTAAAACCTTTTATATTTACATTTTTTGATTCTTCCTTTTGTAAATGAGAATTTCAATTTTTAAAGATTAACTTGCTTTTCATCATCGTCCTCCTCCTTCCCTTTCTTGCCCACCAAAAATTAATGAAATGCCAAAATAAGCATTGTTATCTGTTCTTGCCCACCAAAAATCTGCGTTGACCCATGTCCACTCTCTCATTAAAAGAATGTTCGTAGTGTTTTACGCTAAACATATTGGCATGCTTAATTTGTTATAGTAATACATTTAAATATGATCAATTTTGTCTGCAAACAAATTTGAGAAAAAGAGTACATAATTGATATATCAGACTAGAGAAAATCAAGACGCTACAAGCATGATACTTCAAACTTGTATAATCTTAAAAATGCATTACACAAACAAAACTGCATATACAATAATAATCCAAGTGATATGTCCTAGCTTTAATATATGGTTCATATGATCTCTTGAGGTGGAATGTTGTCATCAGCAGAAATCTCTTTCAAATTCACTGTCTTCTTGTTCCTTTTGCAAGAGAGAAACCAAGTAACGACTTCTAATATGAGAGCCACACACCCCCAACGAAACAATGACGCCAAAATAAGCATTCTTCCAACTATGGTAAGAGTTTGAAAAGGAGAAGCCTCTAAACATGTTGAAGATGGAGAGGACGATAATTCCGTAGCCAATGACATAGTGGAAGATGTTCCAGAAGATTCTAGCCTTGTGATGTTTGTCAGGTCTAAGGAATATAGCAGCCAGGACTTGAACAGTTGCAGAGACAAACACAGCGATTCCAATGGAGGCATGAACAAAACCAGAAGGAGACAGAGACGATAGAGATGGGCTTGACAAGAAGATGCCGAAAGCGAAGCCAACAGTGCCAGTAATATAAGCAAGAACCTGACATGCTCTATGCAAATGGAACCATGTTGATCCAGTTGCTTGCATTGTTTTTAAATAACGTCCCATTATTGCTCCCGTTGGCATCAAAATTCCCCACCCAATTCCATTCAATATTCCATGAACCTGCGTACCAAATTAAAAATCAAATCAAGTTGTTATTAATTAAAAGTTAATGATTTTAAGATATTCTAAAAATATTCATGATTTTAGCTATGTCACGTTTTACTATCATGAATGACTTCTTTTATTGATGGCAAGGAATGAATTATTATTCGCAAGAGTTACAAGTTTCGCTTAGTTATTATCTAAAGTTGAGCCTAATTTTTTTTTTTTTTTTTGGGCACAAGAGCCTCATTTATTTTCAGTTACATAAACAAAAAACTATTTATCTTATATGAGCCTACTCCCTTACCTCAGAGAAGATTGGAGTCATAGGGTTAAGTCAAGAGGTTGCAAACTTTCTATCACACATATCCATTAGAACCAATATTTGGGTATTTCTGTTTGAGCCGTACGAGATGAAATTCTCATATATACACAATATTTTTGATAGCCTATTTATCTAAACAATATTGCCACAATATGCAATTGATGTTTTAAGTCCCTCATCAAAATGTTGCATAATAATAATAAAGTCTTTGAATTTCATGACTACATATTGAAAATTTCACGCACATTATTAACAGCCTATTTATCTAAACAATATAATCACAATATCCGATTGATGTGTCGAGTCCTCCAAACCTTTGTATGAAAGTATTACATAATCACCAAACTAATATAAATTAATTATGAAAATATATTTCATATACTATGTCATGAATGAAGAGAATAGAAAGAATATGCTTACTTTTCTTATTAAAATCTTTGAGTCTTGTACAGGGATATCATGATCAGAAACTTTGCCGGTGAGAAAATCTATGCGACCAAAAGATTTCAGGTTCGCTCCAGACAAAGCATGAGCGCGAAGACTATCATCATCAGAAACATGACCTTCTTGCCAAACATGATTTACCAGCTTTGAATTCTCAGGAAGCTGAAAACTGGCGTATAAGATCATCGTGCCGTCCTCAAAACTAGCAGAAACCCCATGAACGTCAAAGCTCAAACTCCCTTCCTCCAACGTCGTGCCGTACGATGTTATCGGAGAGGTGTAAGCCGCCATAGTTCCGTCAGATTTCTGGAAAGCAACAAACGCCTGAGAGCCCATCATGCCTGTGGATGTAGGGTTAATAGCCCAAGCGATCCAGCTTTTATGGTCGGCGTTGTTCTTCTTGAAAGCGACATCGATGGAGTTCGAGGAAGAGCGGTAGGTCCAATGAAGAGAAAAATCAAGAACAGGTAGGTCTTTACAGGCTAAAAAATTTGTAGTATTAGGAAACTTGTATGATTCACAAGCTTGTGGTTGTGGTTGGGGTTGTGAGGTTACAGGGATGGTGAAGATGATTATTGGTGTAAAGAAGAGGGCCAAAAACAGGGAAAGCTTGCGAAAGGAAGCCATGAAAAGAGAGATAGTAGGGAAGAAGTAATAATGGGAGAGAAATGGTGAGTCTAACTCTAGGGCAAGTAGGGTTCTAGGTATGATTTCTCATTCATTGCTAACTCGGTAGTAATTTATAGAGGGTGATTTACCCTGAAAAGAAGTTGAGAATCTTAATGCAAATAGGATAATATTCCGTAAATCGGATGTAATGAGAGATGAGGTAAGAATTGATTTGGCACAATTTAAATTTAGATATGAAAGTATAATAAGTTTTTCATTATGTTTAATTTTTAATTTTGGTTGAAAATTTTTCCGAACATTTAGACTAAAACTCATGCGGTTGAGCGATAACTGATTTTTGTTTTCGAAAAAATATTTAAATAATATCTTTTTATGACGGTTGAATAATATATTTTAGTTTGTAATCTTACTTATGAAAACGAATTTTCAGTTGAAAAGAAAGTTTTATGAATGAATCTCATCCCTGGATTAGTTAATTTATAGAGAGCGGTTTAATTTAATTAATCTCTTTTTCTTTTTGTATGTAAATTCTGGATATATAAGATTTTCACCCAAATTTATAATTTTTTTTAAAAAAATAACTGACTACTAATTGATATTTGGTAAATAAAAGAGTATTAACTGATAATTTCGTGTTCGGCAAAAATGGATAATTCTGTCATTGTGATAGTTGTCTGCATAGTTTTTGATATCTTGATACAAATTGACAAAAAAAACTAATTGCAGTTGACTTTTAAATATCAATCCTTTTATATAATTTAATCTTGATAGACAGCCGTTAAATCATCTCGTTGAATCTTTTGTCCAAAAATATTCCTTTTTAAAATTAATATCTTCTAATGTGTCAAAAACACTAATTCATATATTCTAATAAACTTTTTTTACCTGAATATTCTAATAATCTTTTCAAACCCGCGTGTTGCCAAAACCTTTCTTGAACGACGCATACAGACATGAGAGGACCGACGTTTTTCTTTTCTTTTTTTTAAATTTTTTTGCCAATGACAGAAATACTTCCTTATCAAATAACTAAAATACCTTACAAGGTTCTGAAAGCATTTCAAGAGAAACGGCAAACTAGTAAAGAACAAAAGAAAATTATAAAAAAATAAAAGTATCATTAGTGATGTTATTCTTCTCTTCTAACTTTTAAATAATAAAATTAAATGAAAAAAATAAGACATGTGATCATGCATGATTGGAGAACTTAATGTGATGAATATAAGAAAATTGATATAAGTATGGTCCTTATTTATTTATAATAAAATATTTTTATTTAAATTAATTTCATAATAATATATTTTTAATATATAATCAGTACAGTTTTTAAACATATATTATTTTAAATTTTACAAAAATAATATATTTTTCATTATAATATTATTTTTAAAAATATATATTAACATATTTTATAATTATAATATTTTTTATTTATGAAAGTCTATTTTTTATTTATGAAAATTTATTTTTTATTTAAATAAATTTCATAATAATATTTTTTATTTGTTAAAATATAATTTTTTAAAATTTTATTTCATCAATGATGGCGTCAGCGACATCAATGATTAGGTAGGTCATTGGTGGAAACATCGTTGATGAGTGGGGTGGTTGATGACAGTCTTGTGTCTATCGTTGTTCATGAAAGTGAAAAGGCCATAAGCTTGAAGAAGGAGGGGTAAAAGTGAATTGTGGGTCAAGAATTGAAAATCTTATATTTTTAAGGGGAGATGAACTGCAAATAAGGGAAAATGGATATTACACATAAGAAAAGATAGATTGCACAAAGGGAAGATAGTTTATCCATAAAAAGATGAATTGTGTAAAACCCCTCTTTAATAAACGTATACGTATAAGTTATTACTTAATTCACTTATATATATTAAGACGATACCAATACATACTATCATCTTGGTTGTACATTCTCATACCTCTGCTCTCTGATAATTCTGATACCATGTTCAGGTACTGATACCCTTATTTTATGTACTAATCTTACCTTTATGTGGACCGATATTGCATTGCAAAATATGTAAGTATTCTGATAAAATAACTAAGGGTTCTGATACACCCTTATACTATCCTTACTATTTACGTCTACAAGCATTCATATACAAACATACTTGCAAGATAATTTAAGGATATTAAAATATCATACATAAATCACATTACCACAGCGCTTGGTCACAAATTTGGGTGCATATATGTAGCTGCTTCGGGCATCCACCCGACATGGTCCGCATGCTCAGGACATAACACACTTGATGGTAAAACACATATAGAGCATTACATAGTATATGAAAGAAAGAGGTACTACCTGAACGCCTTTCCAACAACTTGTCTTTGGTTACCCATCTCTTGGTTGGCCTGGGCAAAAATCGAATCCTATAAGTTAGAATTCATGAACGAACGTGTTATTACTTAAGTCAAATTCCTATCATGTAATATTAGTTATCTTTTAAGACTCTTACATTATGTCAATTAGGTAAAAAAAAAAGGGGTATACACTAGTTTCTAGTTCATGTCTCTACCCCTTGGGATCAAACTTATCACAATTTGTCTTAGATATGACAAATTTGTAGGTTACCCCAATCTAGCATATTTGTCACTCAACTTTGGAAATTCATAACGTAACCTGAAAATTTCCAAATGAGGTGGTTTCAACTCCTATAGAAATCTCTGTAAGTAGGAAGAATACCACCAAATGCTAATTACAAGGGTAAAGGCTCAAGAATCCTCTACCAACCTTAGTGCCATAGAATGCATTCCAGTGTTTGTGCCTCAATTTCAACATATCATATCTTCTATCTACCAAGCCAAATTGTGCATTCTGCATATCATTTTAAAGCTTAGGATGCCTACTAACACTCTGTAAAATATCACAATCATTGGATAAGATTTGGCCACTCAAAAACAACCTATGAGTGACCTAACTCGAACCTGGCAGATTTGAACTTTAACACTTAAAGTTCCATAATTAGAGTTTTCTAACCAATCATCCAAAGATCATATCTAGGAGCTATTCCTACATAATTTTGCTCATATAACCCATTTTCAACCTCAATTTTACCAAAATTTAGCTCTAACCCAGTGAACCAAGGCTGGCTGAAATTGAACCCTATAAGATGTGTTCTTGCAATTTCAACTTCAAGACATGTTATCTATCATCATAAAACCTTATGTCTAACTTCATATTTATCATCATATGGCCATTAAAGCTCTAAATTACTCCCTTGGCTGAAACCCTAGAGGAACAATAACTCCATAAATACTCATCAAGACACTATACTCAAATCGAAGTTTACTCCTACGATTACCTCTATTTGATTCTAAGATCGGTTTTTGATTCCGGCAGTACTTCCACCAACAAGATGACACCAAACACCTCTGAGCAACAATCTAGAATTGTAGAAACATAGCTCTTGATGAGTAGAAGAAGATTTGTGAAGACTCTATTGGCTGAAAATGCAATCTCGGGCTTGAAATGGGCAAGAACTCTCAAGAACACCTTAGGTTTTCTCCAACTCCTCGCCACTTTCTTTTTCTCTTGAATTTTCTCTAATTTTCCTTTGATTTAGGGTGCTGTACAAAATTAATAGAGCTTGGGAGGGTGCTAGCTTGACCTAATGACATGTGTCAAGTGTTCAGAAATCCAGGGTGCCCGACGATCTTTTTAGAAATTACAAGGTACCTAATGCTTCGGTGTGCCAAATGCTCTTTCTTGAAATTGCAGGGTACCTAGCATACCTCCTTAAAATCCATCCCCCTTCCCCTCTCTCATGCTTGGCCGACCTCATTAGTCAAGGGAGAGGAAGTCTGATGAATTCATCTGGATTCCAGTGCAGTATTCAGGAAAATCAGGTATGTAGCAGGACCGAAACTGGTGAATTGTACTGTCTATTCAACATATGTCTGATATACAACTGTAGATGTCATTGTATGATTGGTTACCAAGGGAAGAAGTTAAAAGTTACTTTAATAAAGCTACTTTTTTATACGGAGTCACTCAGTTTTGTGACTCGTGTCATTCTTCTACCTGAATGGTGCCATGTGTTCCCTGTGTCTCATGATTTCGCCACATACATGCCTAGGTGTCCTAGACAACTGAAACCAAGCCGGTGTCTCTTTAAAAATGCAGGGTATGTACATGCACCTGCACTGATTTTGCCATGTGGGCACCTACACCGGCAAATTTTGTCCAACTAATTAGTCATATAAGTCTATGTTTTCAAGAATGCACCACATATGTGCCTGTGTGGCATAAGATTAAGCCACACACCTCAAAAACTGCCACATGTGAGCCTGTGTGTCTTATGGCACACCAAGTGTACAGAGACACCGATAATTTTCATCCGACTACTGATACACAAGGCAAGTTCTCATTGCGCCACCTTAAAAAACTACTTTATGGATGTGGAACCCAGATAGCACCACATATGCCTTTGGGTGCCACCAAATGGCGCCAAATATGCCTAAGTGCCCATATGCCGGTATCTTATATCTGACTACTTATACACACAGAGCCTCAGGAATCAGGAGACTCGGTCTCAACTCAGAGGCTGAATCATATAGTCCCATGAAACTCATTATATCTTCGGGACTCTTACCAAACTGGGCTTAATAGTCTTCTTGACTCAGATTTATTTTCAAGTTTCTAGACGCAAAATTCAGAATATTACAAATTGCATATAGGATAGATCGTTTGCATATAGGGAAAGGTAGTTTACACAAAATGTAATTGCACATCAAATATTAATTTTGCACATATGGACGATGTGTTGCACATAAGGAAGATGTGATGCACTTAAGAAGATGGATTGCATAAAAGAAATATTGTTTACACATAATGGAAGGTCGTTTGCATTAAAAGAAGATTGTTTGCATTAAAAGAAGATTAGTTGCACATAACATAATTTGCACATCAAACTAATTTTGCAACACAAGGGAATATGAATTGCTCATATGAAAGATGAATTGCACATAAAAGAAGATAGATTGCACATAAAGGAAAGATATATTGTACAAAAGGAATGTTTTCATTAAGGGTAATTTAGGCTTTCTTCCATAACAATTATTTACACTCAAGGACCCCAAACCTTTACAAGACTTTAGGTCCCAATTAACAAATAAATTTTCAAACAGGGATTGCCAATTAACAAATAAATTTTCAAATAGGGATTTATGGACAATTTTTCCAAAAAATTATTAAATGCTGAGATTATAAAATTTATTGTTTTAATTTTTCACCATTTTTGTTGAATTTTATTTGTTTTTAATTTCTTTAATGACTAAAAATATATATATCAAACACATTTTTTCTATTAAATATGATATACTATATAGGTTTGAGAGATTGTACAAGTCATTGTAATTTATAGTTTTATATTTTTTTCTACAAACATTTAAAAAAAAAGTACTTGAATTTTTAAAAGCTTGTGATATTTACAACTTATCAATTAAAATTTTCAATTTAGTACTAAGGGTATATTAGTAAATATATTTTATTTTTATATAAATTTTAAATAAAAATATATTTTTAGAATCTTTTTAGAATATTCTTAACGAAGTTAACAGTTTGAACTTAAGTCTATGTTTTCAAAATAGAGGGAATGTCTGTGTAATTAAGGCAAAACAAAAGGGTGGTTAGAGTATTTTACTCAAAAATATATTATTAGTATAAAATTATTAGATTATATAGGGTGCCACATATGATGCCATCTAGGATGTCATGTATCTTATATTAATATGATGTAGCAAATTCTGTTAAAAGGTAACAGTGAATTAACGACAAGAGGTTCATGGTGAAAATGTAGAAGCTTAGGGGATTAAATTTAAACATTGATGAGGAGGTTATCCATAACTGACCCAAAATTCAGAGAGTTTTATATAATCTAGCATTTTTTTTTTAACTATTAATGGAATTGAAAGGGTCTCCCTACAGCGTATAACATCTTTCTCATGTGCTTTCGTGCTTAGCCTCAATTCATGCACATATGATATAAGAAAAATGGAATAAACATTTACAAATACTAACCAATATAATAAATTTTCATGAACAAACCAATGTCATGTATTATTCTTAATTTGATTAGATTAAGAAAGTTAGTTAAGTTAGTTTATATGACATTTATTTTTCAAAACACCCTAGTCATGTTTCTTGATTTTTTCACTCCACCTCCTCTTTGATTATTATTAAGGGAGCAACAATATGGATAAATCAGAGAAAGATTGTCAAATATTAAAACTATATTTTATATTTAGCATCAATGTTAACCCCTAAGTATATCTTATATTAAGGACAGGAGAGAGTGCATTTAAAATTATGTTTTATTTTTGTTTTCCTCTCTCAATCCTGTCAAATTTTTTGCCATTTATAGGTTTCTTTGTCTGTTTGTTCTATATGTTACATAGAGAACGCGGTAAAGCACTTAGGCTAATTCTACTCTGAAACAATATTTGGTGGTGAAAGACAACTCAATAGTAAAATTATTTTTACTGTCTTGGCTGAAGTTGGATGCAGTAGAATAGAAGAAAGAGGATCAGGACTTGAAGAATCAAGATGAATGGAATGACGCTTTAGTAATGAAGAATTAAAGGATTTTTTTCGTTGGAAATCATCAATTATGGCATGGTAGATATCACTACAAAAAAACAGAATATTACCCACGGAAATTACCCACAGAATTCCATCTCTGAAATCAAATTACCCACAGATTAGGGACGGAAACGGAATTACCGACGGATCACCTACGGAATTTTTTCCGTCTCTAAAAAATCCATGGCAAATTGATTTACTGACGGAATTTTTATTCCTTCAGAAATTACCGACGGATTACCCACGGAAAAAATTTTGTCAGTAATTACCGATGGAAATTACCGACGGAAAATTTTCCGTCGGTAATTACCCACGGAATTTACCCACAGAAAAATTCCGTGGGTAATTAACCACGGAAAACATTCCGTCGGTGATTACCCATGGAAAATTTTCCATGGGTAATCCGTCGGTAATTTAATATTCTTTTTTTAAAAATATCCACGTGGCAACCTTAAAAGAGGCCACGTGGACATCACCGAAAGTCCCCCACCGCCCGTCCCCGCATCTAGCCCTGCCACCCCCAAGCAAGGGCCACATGTCCCTCTAACGTTGCGCGCACGTGTCTCTGTAAGATAATTGTTGTATTTTGTGACAAAGGTGGGATTTGAACCTTGGACCTTTGTATGTGTTCTGATGCCTTTGCCAGTTGAGCTGCTTTAACCTTGCGTTATTTATTCACGTAATAATATATATAATGTAATAATTAAAAAATAAATATAATATTAAGATAAATATATATATAATTTTCATTTTTTATAATATAAAATATAAAATTTTTTAATTTCTAATTTCGTTTAAATATTTAATATTAATATAAATATATATAAGGAAAAACCCCTATAAAATACCTTTGAAATAGGGAAATCCCTAATCAATACTTTGAAATCAAAAAATCCAGATCAGTCTCGCGTCAGTACGGAGGAACAGTGCGGGCGGTGCCAAAAGACGATTTTACCCTTCAGCCCTCATTCTCGCCACTTCAAAAATAACAACACGCGGTACTTAATTAAATAGGATATTTGATGGTTTTTGTTTAAAAGTTGGAATGGTACTGAAATTTTTTTAAGGATTAAAGTGCACCCAATACCCTGAAGTATTTTTCTGAGGGCACTTAGTGTCCTAAAGTTTTTTAGTGCAATTTCAACCCAGAACTAATTTATGTGGTGCAATTTTATCCAACCCTTACAGAAATTTAACTTTGACTGTTAAAATGCTAATTAGGCAAACCTTTGACTAGAAAATTTAACCAAGATGAGCTTGTCGCAGTCGAGGAAACGTTGCGCCTCTCTCTTGATAGCCCTATTTTGTTGCCCTATCAAGCTTAGCTCATTGCCATGGCCATCATAAATTTTGTTCTTCTGCAAATTTTGGGAGCTCCAAGCTAAAGAAAACCTTTGATGCCATGAGAAGGTAGGAATATAATGTTGAATTGGGGTTGGGTGTTTGAGTATTTAGGATATCCTTGTTTAAATTTGCGAACTATTATGATTGACCTCGTTAAGTGCAAAGCATTTGTTGTGGTTGTGGTTCCAATGTATTTAGGTAGGGTTTTAGAGTTTGTGCTTTGTTTTTTGATTGAGTATGATCTGTTTCCGCATTATAAGTAGGAAGGAATCAACATGAGGTGAAAGTTTTGTTGTTACAACACTTTGTGTGCAAAGAAAAATATATGTTGTTAATTGGTGCTGCAATAGTTTTTAATATGGGTAATGAACTTGTTAATGAGAACTATAGGTCATATGTTGTTTTAATCATTTTAATTGCGGATTCATTGTGTTTGGGTAAGGTTTCAAATGTTTTCTATGTTTTTGGATAAATTGTTCTCTGTTTATGTAGTAAAAGTGGGAATGAATGAACATGGGACGAAAGTTTTGTGGTTGGAACTGCTGGTGTAAGATATCAGAATGTGTTGTTAATAGGGGCAGTAATAGTTGTTAATATATATAGTAAACTTGTTAATGACAACTATTTTGTGTAGGTTGACAATGGTAATGGCTAGTGTAGCTGTGAAGAATCTACTATGTTTCCTTCATATGGAAGGATGATTTGTAATTAGTGATTCCAATGGCATGTCCCTCATCATCAATGGTGCTATTGGTTTAATTGGCTCCCACTGCTCCTTGGCCCTCAAAAAGCGATACGACAGAGTTGTTGGGCTCGATAACTTTAATAGCTACTACGATCTCTCCCTTAAGTGCACTAGATAGACGCTTCTTTCCAAATTCCAAGCACTAAATCTTTATTGTCAAAGGCAACATCAACAACGGGCTCTTGTTGTCGAAACTCTTTGACACATATTACTGGATTTGTCAACCTTCTGGAAACTGCCAAAGCTGCAAATCCCCAACCCGCCATTGTGTGGGCGTCTTCGAGCTCCGTCTATGGTCTCAACACCAAAAACTCGTTCTCTGAATTACATCGAACCGATCAGCTGGTAGAGAGGTGGATGAAAGCCAAAAAAACAGAGAAATGGCCAGATTATTCTGAGTTGAGACAAAGGGAGAAGAAGATGAAGGCGGAAGCAACTCAAGGGCAAGGAGTCTTTTTGTCATGATTTTATAATCCAAGATTTTCCTCTACTGTACTGACATAGGATTTTGTAAATTGAAATTACTAATTTATCCTAATCTAATTTTCAGAGTATTTTTCTGGAATTTTTACTTATATTTATGATACTTCGAAAATAATGAATATATATACACACGCACAGATATTGCAATGTATTTACTTTTTCCTTCCTCTCCATCCCGTCCTTCTCCATCTTTCTTGATCGCATTCGCGCCGCTGAAGCAAAACAAATAGTCAAATGAAATACAACAATACTTGTCAAATGTCTTCACAAGGATTCGATCATCTCCGCCCGCACCACCACCACGACCTCTGCCCGCACTACCATCACTGCCACGGCGTACTTTCTTATTGCATATTCCACAACCATTACTTCCATTGTCACCATCATCGTCAAGGATCCACGGCGTACTTTCTTATTGCATATTCCACAACCATTACTTCCATTGTCACCATCACCGTCAATATGCTGAAGTTGAGAGGAAAAGGAAACAGAAGAAGTAATGTAAAAGTCTATCTATAGTTAAAAAGGTCTAAAAGTTATGAATTAGGGAAATCTGTGAAGACAGCTTAGTCCAGATATGTTGACTGGTCTTTATTTGACTTTCTTGACTGGTGAGCACGACTCTGTCTCTGTTCCGTAATGTAATGGTTCCATTGGATCATAGTAGAAAGTTTGGAGGATTAAACTCATAGGAATATGAAGATGGTCAGGATCGTATGTATGATAAGGACCTTGACAGCACAGGGATATTCATTAATGACAAGCCAGAGAGATATTGGTGGCCATCATAAAATGCAAAAGAAATAAAAGGTTAGTCAGTAATTTTCGTGATCCCTTTTCGAGTACCTTTTTACTATCTTGCACTGCTTTGGATTCCTATAGAGGATTATGCAGGATCTCTTGTGACACATAAGTCAGTCAGGAAGTTTTCTGGGAAATATGGGCAGGACATGGTCATGGGTGTGATAGAGACTTGAGTTGTTTCATGCCCACTGCTCTCTCCATTTTTATATTTTGCCAAATAGGAGGAATTGGAGTTTGCGTACTCTGGATTATATACTTTCAATTTCGTCATTTATGATTTGAAATCCAGATTCCCAAAGTTTTCCTATGTCTAAATCTTTTTGGAATATCAATGCTCTCTCTCAGCTGAAGGCTTTTGTTTGGAGTTTGGACCTTAGTACTTGATAAAACTAATGCAAATATTACGTTTAAAACATGTGGCCCTAATTAGGATATTTACATGATGTTTGCGTGATGTGTTGTTGGAGTTCCAATGTAAACCTTCATGTTTCTGCATTTTGAAGTGGCATGACAGATCGACAGTTTGACATATTCAATAAACGTTGGGTCTGTCCAATTGATCTAGATAGTTCTCTAGATAATACGTTCAATGTTTTTGGGAGCAAGGAGAATTAAGGCAACCGGAAGAATACTGTTTTGGCTGACCTGTGGCATTTTTGGTTGGAATAGAACTCTAGTTTAATCAAAGAAATTTTTTTAATCACATCTTTGGAAAAGAATTCTCTTTTTTTTTTTATTATCACTTGCCTTCAGATTTTGTCAAGCAATTTCGTTTTATTTTTTGGGTTGGGAGTGGGGGGTCTCCTTATTCATGGATCAACAGTACAGAGAATTAGAAAGATCTACGTTAATGTTAATTTAGTTTTTCACATCATGATTTGAGAGGATTCCTTTTCTTTGTTGCTGAATTGGTGAAAAATTCTTATAAAAATTAGACCAACCCCGGAGGAAAAATTGCTTCACAATGCCATAACTATGCCAAGGTTGTTCCACTCAACAGTGGAAATAGCCGAAGCCTGACATTCTTGCACATGAATCATGGGTCTGCTAGTCATTTTAGTAGTTTCTGTGCGACACATGCACCCATCGAAGGCGCAGTGGAATATGACCGCACGTGGGACCTTAACAGCCGTGTTAAATAGCAGCAGCCTCAAGCGAAGATCAAAGACACATTTCAGTGAATTAGTTGTGTTCTTGAAGCTGCTAGCTCTAGGTTTTGATCTAGCTGGTGTTCTTAACTCAAGAAGCCATCTGTTTCTTTTCTTTCTCCCTCTGAGTGATATATAGTACTACAACATGACCGAGAAACCAATCTTCTTCTTGAGCTTTCTTCTCTTTGTTCTGTTGCAGGATCAAGGAAACTGATCAACATTCACCCTTATCCCTAGCTATTCCTTGAAAAGCCAAAAACTTCCATCCTATGTCTTTAGACCCGAAACACGTATAAGATTAATGAGGGTGATGCCTTTCGTCCTACAACTCCAGGTCATAGCCCTGCTGCGGGACATGGCGCACGACCTGGTGCAAGGGCATGAACATTTGTCTATGGTATATATTGAAGAGATATATAGTCCGACATTTTGGTATTGGAATGTGTGCGTTTTACTTTTCTGTCTAGTACTGTTGCTGATGAAATAGAGCTTTGGTTTTGATTTTTGAATGTCATTTTGGTATTTGCTTTTGGAATGTATCAAAATGAATGTCTCTTCATAATGTGTTGTGGTTTTCTTGTATTACTACTTCTGCTGTGCACTGTTGTGTTTTTGTTAATCTTTATGTAAAGCTGATGTTGTCGCAATATAATTATCCTTCTTTTTCGTGCTATATGTGTATCTTTTCTGAATATTTTAACTATATATATCTCTTTCGTGACATTCTAGGGGTTCATGAACAGTTTTCCTTAAAAAAACAATAAACATTGAAATTGAACTGATATCTTTGCGCTAAAACTTAATTTTTAAGAGAATGAGAATAATAACGACTGAAGAACTGTTGATTACTTGGTTAGAGAGGCTTTCAACGTATTAAGTGGAGGCTCATGGATAACAGTATTAAAATCTTTGGAAAAAAACGCTTTCTGCTGATATATTATTGCATTTTGGATTATGTGTATGGTTAGCTAACTCCTTAATGCTGACGGTGCTTCGTTTCAAGCTCTCTTCTTTTAATTATTTTCTCGTTTTAATTCTAACTCCATGAAAGAAATAAAATCGATAGCTTCTCAACCTGATGCATGGCAAGCCTCACAATAACACGGTAATCATAAATACTATTTCATTTATTCCATCATCTACATATAATCCAAATGGTTATTTCATGTTAAATTATTACATTGAGATTTTCTCCTTTTTTTTTCTTGGTTAATTTATTTTTATGGGGTCAATCTTTGGGTTTGTACTCCCATAACATCTTTCTTATGTGCTTTGGTGCTCAACCTAAATATGTGTGTATGTGTAATATAAAAAAAATGAAATAAACTTTTACAAATACTTACTTTTATACTAATTTTTTACCCCAAATAACGTAACTTACAAACCAGTGTCATATATTATTCTTTTTTTTTAAATGATACATATGAACCAACCAGCTAAATTTCGTTAAAACCTTTTATATTTATAGTTTTCGATCCTTCCTTTTGTAAATGAGAATTTCAATTTTTGAAGATTAACTCGCTTATCATCATCGTCCTCCTTCTTCTCTTTCTTGTACACCAGAAATTAATGAAATGCCAAAGTAAGCATTGTTACCTGCCCATAATGTCAATGCTAGTAATATATGGTTCATATGATCTCTTGATGTGGAATGTTGTCATTAGCAGAAATCTCTTTCAAATTCACTTTCTTCTTGTTCCTTTTGCAAAAGAGAAACCAAGTAATGACTTCCAATATGAAAGCCACACACCCCAATGAAACAATGACGCCAAAATAAGCATTCTTCCAACTACGGTAAGAGTTTGAAAGGGAGAAGCCTCTAAACATGTTGAAGATGGAGAGAACAATGACTCCATAGCCAATGACGTAGTGGAAGATGTTCCAGAAGATTCTAACCTTGTGATGTTTGTCAGGTCTAAGGAATATAGCAGCCAAGACTTGAAGAGCATGAATTGTTTTGGCTTGTTAGGCTAAGTGGAGTTATTTGACTTAGCCTATGTACCGGCAATGTCTTGGATTTTGGGTTGTGACATTAAATTGTCATTTTAACCTTAAAACAAAAGCTAGTCCTCATTGATCCTCCTTGTCGTCTACAGGGTTTTCAATCTTCCCCTCAATCTCAACTTTCAATTATTCATTAAAAAAAAAAAAATCTCATTCAGCACACCGTCCATACTCTTACACAGTCTCTGGAACAGCTTTGTCATCTTGGACCTCATGAAATAGCTTGCATTAAAGACAATTGTGGAGCAAGTGATGAGCGGCGAGCCTGACGTAAATGTATCATCTGTCCATTGTCTTCCTAAGATTAAGACGAGTGTCAGGGACTCAATTTCAGGGTTCTCCAAGCACCAGTTGAGAGGAAGCGTTTTCTTGGACCGCAAAATATACAGAATGAGGGTTTGTTGTTTTTGTTGTTGTTAAGATTTCAAAGTTGAGATAGAGAGCATGTTTGGTTTGAAAGGGAGGGGATGGAAGGAGAGAGTAGATGGTTATCTTATTTGGTTTGGTTAGTGGGGGAGGAGATGGGACTTTTTAATGATATCTTGTTTGAATTGAAATGGGATGGGGGAGAAATAATGATATTAATTTACCATTCTATCCTAATATGTTTGGTTATATTTTTTATTTGTCTTATATAAATTAATTTACATCTTATCTATTTAATATAATAACATTTTTATTTATAATTAATATAACAATATATATTTTGTTTTAAATTAATTGTATAATAGTATAATTTTTAACTATGATAGGATTTTTTATTGGAAAATACTAAGATCAGGTTCCTTATGTCCATTTAATCAAGCTCTTCAATCATATGTGACCATGTGTCTTATTTTTGAATTATTATCATTTAACTATAAGCTTATAAAAAAAAAAAGGATATACCTCATGCGTGATTGGAGAACTTGATGTAATAGATAGAAGGAAATTAATGTAAGTATGGTCCTTATTTATTTATAATAACATATTTTCATTTTGAATTAATTTCATAATAATACATTTTTAACATATAAACAATATATTCTTGTAAACATATATTATTTTAAATTCAATAAAAATAATATATTTTTCATTATAATAATTTTAAAAAATTATATTCACATATTTTATAATTATAATATTTTTTTATTTATGAAAATGTATTTTTATTTAAAATCAATTTATAATAATATTTTTATTTTTAAAATTATAAGTTTTAAAATTTTATTTCTTTTTAATATTTTTAAAGATAAAAATATATTTTTAATTCAAATTAATTTAATAATAATATTTTTATTTAAATTTGGATGAGCATATATTATAATTATAATAATTTTTTATTCATAAATATATACTTTTTATGTTAAGTTATTTTTGAATAATATGTTTTTAATTATAATAATTTTGGTATAGTAATATATTTTTATTTTATATTAAAATATTTTAATAATAATTTTTTTATTTATCATAGTATTTTTCTTCATGGGCATTATTGGAATATTATATAAATTATAAAGGTGAAGTGATCCAAAATATTGGCTCCCCTTCAAAACCCCCTAATTTGGAGGGTAGCCAAAATAGAGGTGTTAGAGGGAGAGGATGGAAACTTTAGGGTTTCCTCCCCTCCAAAATTTCAAACCAAATGAGGGGAGGGGCTCATTTCAATAATGCCCTCCCTCCAACCGAACAAGCCCTCAGAGAAAGAGTTGCAGACTGCAGGGAAAAAGAAGGAGGATTAAGGGTTTTGCTAATGATATAGTTGACAATTTAATATGTATATAAAAATATAGAGTAAGATACTCTAACCACCCTCCATTTTATTTTAATTACATATACCTCCCATCTATCTTGACAACCCATATAGACCTCAGCTCCCTTAAAATTAAAATATATGTTACATAGACTTTCCTTATATTTTAAGATTCTTTTTCCATCTCACAAACCGTTAGTTGACCGTTAAGTTTGATTTTTGGACTTTTGTTTTACCGAAATGCCCCTCTTTAACATTAGAATTAGTTAAACATAAAGACAAAAAAAAATGTATACCACCTAATTGTAATTCTAATAGATTTTTTAACTTTCTAATATATAAAAAAATTATTAATTTTGAGATTATAAAATTTATTATTTTAATTTTCCACCACATTTATTGAATTTTATTTGTTTTGTAGTTCCTTAATTGACGACAAATATATATCAAACAAATTTTTTATCAAATATGATAAACTATATAGATTTGAGAGATTGTATAAGTTGTTTAAATTTATAATTTTATATTTTTTCTACAAACATTTAAAAAACGTACTCAAATTTTTAAAAGTTTGTGATATTTACAACATGTCAATTAAAGTTTGGGATTTAATACTAAGGGTATATTAGTAAATAAATTTTATTTTTATATAAATCGTAATTAAAAAGATATTGTTAGAATCTTTTTAGAATATTCTTAATGGAGTTAACAATTTGAACTTAATTGTATATTTTCAAAAAAGGGGGAATGCCCGTATAATTAAAGCAAAATAGAAGGGTGGTTAGAGTATTTTACTCAAAAATATATTATTAGTATAAAATTATTAGATTATATAGGGTGCCACATATGATGCCATCTAGGATGTCATGTGTCTTATATTAATATGATGTCATGTATTATTCTTAATACCCTTTTGATCACTAATATAAGACATATAATTTCCTAATTTGATTAGATTAATAAAGTTAGTTATGTTAGTTGATATAACATTTATTTTCCAAAACATCCTTATCATCTTCCTTGATTTTTTCACTCCCCCTTCTCTTTGCTTATTGTTGAGGGAGAAACAATATCGATAAATCATGGAAAGATTGACAAATATGAAAACTATATTTTATATTTAGCATCAACATTAACCCCCAAGTATATCTTACATTAAGGATAGGAGAAAGTGCATTTAAAATTATGTTTTGTTTTTGTTTTCCTCTCTCAATCCTCTCAAATTTTTTTCCATTCATAGGTTTCTTTGTATGTTTGTTCTTTGTGTGCTAAAATTATGTCATATAGAGAACGCGGTAAAGCGCTTAGGCTGATTCTACTCTGAAACAGTATTCGGTGGTGAAAGACAAATCAATAGTAAAATTATTTTTACTGTCTTGGCTGAGGTTGGATGCAGTAGAATAGAAGAAAGAGGATTAGGACTTGAAGAATCTAGATGAATGTAATGACGCTTTAGTAATGAAGAATTAAAGGATTCTTTCGTTGGAAATGATGAATTATGGTATGGTAGATATCCAAATTTCCTAGAGAAGTATTGCTGCTGGATTTAAAGCCGAAGTTGAGAGGAAAAGGAAATAGAAGAAGCAATGTAAAAGTCTGTTTATAAAATTGGGGAAGAAAAGAGAAAAAGTGGAAAAATTTTACTTTTCCAAAACCATGATTTTTTCACTTGTTTGGCTACTATTTCACCAAATCATAGTTTCAAACTCAAAAGTGCCTTTTTCTTTTTCCCTTTACCTAAACAGGCACTAAATATTTTTGGAATATCAATGGTCTCTCTCAGCTGAAGGCTTTTGTTTGGAGTTTAGACCTTAATTAGTACTTGATAAAACTAATGCAAATATTATGTTTCAAACATGTGGCCCTAATTAGGATATTTACACGATGTTTGCGTGATGTGTTGTTGGAGTTCCAATGTAAAGCTTCATGTTTCTGCATTTTGAAGTGGCGTGACAGATCAACAGTTTGACGTATTCAATAAACGTCGTTGGGTCTATCCAATTCATCTAGATGGTTCTCTAGATAATACATTCAATATTTTTGGGAGCAAGGAGAATTAAGGCAACCGGAAGAATGCTGTTTTGGCTGACCTGTGGCATTTTTGGTTGGAATAGAACTCTGGTTTAATCAAAGAAGTTTTTTTAATCACATCTTTTGGAAAAGAATTCTGTTTTTTTTTTTTGTGACTTCCCTTCGGATATTGTCAAGCAATTTCGTTTTATTTTTTGGGTTGGAAGATCTGAGTTAATGTTTGTTTAGATTTTCACATCATGATTTGAGAGGATTCCTTTTCTTTGTTGCTGAATTCGTTGTTAGCTATTTTATTTAAATACTAAACATATTATATTTAAATAGTTGAATTATATTAGGATGTTCCAGAAATTTAGTTTTTATTTAGATAAAATGTAATATCACAAATTTAATGAAGGTTAAAATTTTCTAAAAAGAAAATTTAAATGGGAATTTGATAATAAGTCAAATTATGGAACCTACAAAATTTAAGGAATCTTAAATTAGACAAAGAGAAAAATTAGGGCCTAGTGTGTGTAATTAAGAGGATAAAAATATACCTATATATATCTATATTAAAACACACCAACAGATATTCACATCCTGCATCTTGATTTTTTTTAGTGGAGCACCGAAAGTTGACAGCTCCACTCCTCTTTCATTGTTAGGTAGACACGTTATACACACACTTACACCTACATCCTCATGATTCACATAGCATCAATTATCTCACTTTCTTCAACCATATAACCCCACACTTCATGCACTCCCTCACTCTCCGTTGCTTCAAGTCAGAAAGGAAGAGAGAGCTTTAGGAGAGAGAAAACAGAGTTGAGAAAGGGAGGGAGAGAGACGTGAGTGAAAGAGGTGAACGGAGGAAGAAAACGATCGGAGAAGAGGAAGAAGGAAGTGTTAAACCTTTCATGCATCACCATAAACGTTTTTAGGTGAGTCTTCTCTATATCTTTCCATTGTTATTTCGTTGGTTTGGGGTATTCATGAGGATTTATAGCTGCTAGAATTTGTGTGATTCTGAAAATAAGTTGCTGTCATGGGTGGACGTAAAACAGAGCATGTATATTGACTTTGGGGTGAATTTTGGGGTTCTTTGATTCTGAAATTCGATCATTAACCTCAGGACATATGTGTAGGAGAGTATAGAGTTAAAATTCGTGAGGTTTAGAGTACAAATTCATGTATACATGTTAGTTTTCTCAATTTTGTTTTGCTATCCGAAAAACAGAGTTCATACCTGAAACTTGTAAAATCTTAAACAGAGGCTATAGGTGGAATTTTCGAATGGGTCTTTTTATATAGATATTTTAGGATGTGTAGTTGATGATAGAATCAAGAAAAGTACAATTTGGAATGAAAATGGATGAGGTCTTGATTTTTGAAGTTAGACTGTCAAAACTGACGTTTTTGGGAGTCAGTCAGATTCATGTTGCGTTTTGACTAGGAAAACTTTTGTGAAAAATTATTAAATTTTACAGGAATATATTAGACATTCATAGCTTTCCAATGAGTCCAAGAAACCATTATTTTGATATCTTTAGGGAGAGTTATGATTTTTGAAAGTTAAGTCAGTAACAGTGAACATTCTGGACGTTCAAGCCTCACAGTTATGGTTTTCGAAAATTCTGGGAACAATTAGATAACATCTAGTAGTTTTGGATATTTTTTAGAACACTCCATTTAGATTTTTGTAGAGTTAATTATGAATTTTTGAAGTTGACTGAAAATTTGTCAATTTCTGGAAAATTGTGAAACTGTCTTTTGGCAGTGATTTTGTAGAACCCGAGGTTAAAAATGGATTCCTTGGATGAAAATATGTTAGAATAGCCTGGGTCAAAATTTCTGAAAAAGTATAGTTAGACCGGGTACAGTGGGGCCGGGACCGGGTCCTAGGGGCATTTTGGTAAATTTTCAGTATAGACTAATATAACCACCAAAAATATTATGGGAATCTCTGAAGAGGTACATGAATGGGTTTTAACCTAATTCTTGTACATTTGGAATTTTAGGACCGAATTAATCGCCTGAGCCGTTGGCACATAGTTCGAGGAACTATTCTTGTGTAGCAAAAAGGGACAGAAGGTAGTAACTCTATCTCTCATACACTATGTGAATATTGATATGCTATATGTTGCTATATTCTGTGATATGAACACGTGCCTTGGGCACATTACCTAGCTGTGGTATGGGACTCAGCTGAGGTACACGGACATGTAGGGGATCCAAACAGTCATTTGGCCCTGAGTATTGTGTACACACATGTTATAGTATGAATTTTCATTTACATTATATGGTGCATTACATATTTAATTTTTGCATTTTATATGATGGATCATGTGTTACTACTGAGATTCCTTGGAATCTCACCCTTTTTCATAAATAATAAATGTTCTAGCGAGAACCAGTGGCTCCAAAGGCAAAGTGGAAGACATGGGCAATTAAGATGTGCAGGTCCTAAGATCAGATTTGTTTGGTTATATTAGTTTAATTTTAATATGTTGGATATTTTGGACAAAATTTGTACAATTATCAAACCCTGCGGGGAAGACTCCTGTATGTAAGCTTGCACTTAATATCAGTATGTTTGTGCTATTTCTGTATGCCTGTAGAACTATGCCATTATTACTCTACAAATATCGAAATGTAAACGGGTGTTGACATAAAATATTCTGAAAGTTTTAATTACTAAGATACTAGATAGAAAATTTAACATCATCTAACAAATCGCACCATGTATTTATAAACTACAAATTATAAAAAATAAGACTCATTTTTAATACTATCATGATATCCATGCCAATTTGTTCATAATTGGAAAGGTTATAAATTTTAAATTAATATTGAGATCATGTCAAATTTTTATTAATATATTAAGAGGTTTCAATTTTTTGACACAATCAAGTAACATTTTATTTTTGTGATTTGAGCCTGCACAACTAATTCCCATAAGTAGGAGGATGGAAATAGGATAGACCGAGTTATGCTTTTGCTAAATATGACTAGGCCTGCAATAGAGATCCATAGCTTGGGCCTGAGCCTGTATACAAGCTTTATTTTAGGCCCGGGTCTGAGCCTTTAAAAGGCCTAAAGCCTATTTAAAGGCCTACTTAAAATATTAACATTTAAATAGGCTTAAAACTTATGTTTCCATGTTCATTTACAACTTTCCGAACCTATTTAAAAGTTTAGGATTTTCTCTCATATGCAATATAAGAGTTTAATAAGAAAAAGAACACCTAGTGACAACAATTTATCAAGCAAGTCAGAACCAAAAATTTTATCTGCACGTATTACCTTAAAAATACATATGAAGTATGTATTGATCGTCTACAGCAGAACCCATAATCTTACTTTAATTTCTTTTGTTTTTTATTGAATCTTTTCTCATTACTTTTTCATTTTCTTCTTTCCAGTTTCGAGGTCACCCTTCCAACATCGGTGGAAGATTCATTCATTTTCTTACGCCTAAGTTATATAAAACTCTCCTAAATTTGGGTGAGTTGCGGATAACCTCTCTGGCATTTTAATATTTAAATTTAACACACCCAAGCTTCTATTTTTTTACCACGAACCCCTTGGTGTTTGTTTACTATTATCTTTTTAACGAAATTTGCCACATCATATTGATACGAGGCACGTCGCATACTAGATGACATCATGTGTGGCATCCTATGTAAATCTATTAATTTTACACTAATAATGTATTTTTTCATATAGGGGTTAACGGCAAGGAGAAAACTTACATCCACTTCCTTATACCCAAGTACATCCAGTTCCCCAATAAATAACAGCCATATTTATTTATTTATTTATTTTAAACACATCAGTATTGAATTTAATTGCTTTGAGGTCTACAAGTGATGTGGGGCACATTAGTGAATAGAGTGATGCCAATGGAAAACGCAGTGCAAAATGAAAGTAACCTTATCATAGAGATTAGATAACAATTAAAGGAAATATATTCAAATGCACTAGATCCTAGACAATGGACGAGGAATCCATCAGTCTTCCAAATGCATTCAGTTTTACGTATAATTTGCGTCAAAACCTGTTGGACATGTGGTTTGGCCCCATCGAGTTTGTTGCGCTAAACACCCACAATGTGCAAGATTAAAGATCAAAATGGTTATTTCATGTCCAATTAATACATTGAGATTTTCTCTCTCTTTTTTCTTGGCTAATATATTTTCACGGGGTCAATCTTTGGGTTTGTACTCCCATAACATCTTTCTTATGTACCTTGGCGCTCAACCTCAATATGTGTGTGTATGTAAAATTAAAAATAAATAAATCAAATTTTACAAATACTTACAATTATACTATTTTTTTTACCCCAAATAATGCAACTTACAAACCATTGTCATATATTATTCTTATATTTTAAATGATACATTTGAACCAACCACCTAGATTTAGTTAAAACCTTTTATATTTACATTTTTTGATTCTTCCTTTTGTAAATGAGAATTTCAATTTTTAAAGATTAACTTGCTTTTCATCATCGTCCTCCTCCTTCCCTTTCTTGCCCACCAAAAATTAATGAAATGCCAAAATAAGCATTGTTATCTGTTCTTGCCCACCAAAAATCTGCGTTGACCCATGTCCACTCTCTCATTAAAAGAATGTTCGTAGTGTTTTACGCTAAACATATTGGCATGCTTAATTTGTTATAGTAATACATTTAAATATGATCAATTTTGTCTGCAAACAAATTTGAGAAAAAGAGTACATAATTGATATATCAGACTAGAGAAAATCAAGACGCTACAAGCATGATACTTCAAACTTGTATAATCTTAAAAATGCATTACACAAACAAAACTGCATATACAATAATAATCCAAGTGATATGTCCTAGCTTTAATATATGGTTCATATGATCTCTTGAGGTGGAATGTTGTCATCAGCAGAAATCTCTTTCAAATTCACTGTCTTCTTGTTCCTTTTGCAAGAGAGAAACCAAGTAACGACTTCTAATATGAGAGCCACACACCCCAACGAAACAATGACGCCAAAATAAGCATTCTTCCAACTATGGTAAGAGTTTGAAAAGGAGAAGCCTCTAAACATGTTGAAGATGGAGAGGACGATAATTCCGTAGCCAATGACATAGTGGAAGATGTTCCAGAAGATTCTAGCCTTGTGATGTTTGTCAGGTCTAAGGAATATAGCAGCCAGGACTTGAACAGTTGCAGAGACAAACACAGCGATTCCAATGGAGGCATGAACAAAACCAGAAGGAGACAGAGACGATAGAGATGGGCTTGACAAGAAGATGCCGAAAGCGAAGCCAACAGTGCCAGTAATATAAGCAAGAATCTGACATGCTCTATGCAAATGGAACCATGTTGATCCAGTTGCTTGCATTGTTTTTAAATAACGTCCCATTATTGCTCCCGTTGGCATCAAAATTCCCCACCCAATTCCATTCAATATTCCATGAACCTGCGTACCAAATTAAAAATCAAATCAAGTTGTTATTAATTAAAAGTTAATGATTTTAAGATATTCTAAAAATATTCATGATTTTAGCTATGTCACGTTTTACTATCATGAATGACTTCTTTTATTGATGGCAAGGAATGAATTATTATTTGCAAGAGTTACAAGTTTCGCTTAGTTATTATCTAAAGTTGAGCCTAATTTTTTTTTTTTTTTTTGGGCACAAGAGCCTCATTTATTTTCAGTTACATAAACAAAAAACTATTTATCTTATATGAGCCTACTCCCTTACCTCAGAGAAGATTGGAGTCATAGGGTTAAGTCAAGAGGTTGCAAACTTTCTATCACACATATCGATTAGAACCAATATTTGGGTATTTCTGTTTGAGCCGTACGAGATGAAATTCTCATATATACACAATATTTTTGATAGCCTATTTATCTAAACAATATTGCCACAATATGCAATTGATGTTTTAAGTCCCTCATCAAAATGTTGCATAATAATAATAAAGTCTTTGAATTTCATGACTACATATTGAAAATTTCACGCACATTATTAACAGCCTATTTATCTAAACAATATAATCACAATATCCGATTGATGTGTCGAGTCCTCCAAACCTTTGTATGAAAGTATTACATAATCACCAAACTAATATAAATTAATTATTAAAATATATTTCATATACTATGTCATGAATGAAGAGAATAGAAAGAATATGCTTACTTTTCTTATTAAAATCTTTGAGTCTTGTACAGGGATATCATGATCAGAAACTTTGCCGGTGAGAAAATCTATGCGACCAAAAGATTTCAGGTTCGCTCCAGACAAAGCATGAGCGCGAAGACTATCATCATCAGAAACATGACCTTCTTGCCAAACATGATTTACCAGCTTTGAATTCTCAGGAAGCTGAAAACTGGCGTATAAGATCATCGTGCCGTCCTCAAAACTAGCAGAAACCCCATGAACGTCAAAGCTCAAACTCCCTTCCTCCAACGTCGTGCCGTACGATGTTATCGGAGAGGTGTAAGCCGCCATAGTTCCGTCAGATTTCTGGAAAGCAACAAACGCCTGAGAGCCCATCATGCCTGTGGATGTAGGGTTAATAGCCCAAGCAATCCAGCTTTTATGGTCGGCGTTGTTCTTCTTGAAAGCGACATCGATGGAGTTCGAGGAAGAGCGGTAGGTCCAATGAAGAGAAAAATCAAGAACAGGTAGGTCTTTACAGGCTAAAAAATTTGTAGTATTAGGAAACTTGTATGATTCACAAGCTTGTGGTTGTGGTTGGGGTTGTGAGGTTACAGGGATGGTGAAGATGATTATTGGTGTAAAGAAGAGGGCCAAAAACAGGGAAAGCTTGCGAAAGGAAGCCATGAAAAGAGAGATAGTAGGGAAGAAGTAATAATGGGAGAGAAATGGTGAGTCTAACTCTAGGGCAAGTAGGGTTCTAGGTATGATTTCTCATTCATTGCTAACTCGGTAGTAATTTATAGAGGGTGATTTACCCTGAAAAGAAGTTGAGAATCTTAATGCAAATAGGATAATATTCCGTAAATCGGATGTAATGAGAGATGAGGTAAGAATTGATTTGGCACAATTTAAATTTAGATATGAAAGTATAATAAGTTTTTCATTATGTTTAATTTTTAATTTTGGTTGAAAATTTTTCCGAACATTTAGATTAAAACTCATGCGGTTGAGCGATAACTGATTTTTGTTTTCGAAAAAATATTTAAATAATATCTTTTTATGACGGTTGAATAATATATTTTAGTTTGTAATCTTACTTATGAAAACGAATTTTCAGTTGAAAAGAAAGTTTTATGAATGAATCTCATCCCTGGATTAGTTAATTTATAGAGAGCGGTTTAATTTAATTAATCTCTTTTTCTTTTTGTATGTAAATTCTGGATATATAAGATTTTCACCCAAATTTATAATTTTTTTTAAAAAAATAACTGACTACTAATTGATATTTGGTAAATAAAAGAGTATTAACTGATAATTTCGTGTTCGGCAAAAATGGATAATTCTGTCATTGTAATAGTTGTCTGCATAGTTTTTGATATCTTGATACAAATTGACAAAAAAAACTAATTGCAGTTGACTTTTAAATATCAATCCTTTTATATAATTTAATCTTGATAGACAGCCGTTAAATCATCTCGTTGAATCTTTTGTCCAAAAATATTCCTTTTTAAAATTAATATCTTCTAATGTGTCAAAAACACTAATTCATATATTCTAATAATCTTTTTTTACCTGAATATTCTAATAATCTTTTCAAACCCGCGTGTTGCCAAAACCTTTCTTGAACGACGCATACAGACATGAGAGGACCGACGTTTTTCTTTTCTTTTTTTTTAAATTTTTTTGCCAATGACAGAAATACTTCCTTATCAAATAACTAAAATACCTTACAAGGTTCTGAAAGCATTTCAAGAGAAACGGCAAACTAGTAAAGAACAAAAGAAAATTATAAAAAAATAAAAGTATCATTAGTGATGTTATTCTTCTCTTCTAACTTTTAAATAATAAAATTAATTGAAAAAAATAAGACATGTGATCATGCATGATTGGAGAACTTAATGTGATGAATATAAGAAAATTGATATAAGTATGGTCCTTATTTATTTATAATAAAATATTTTTATTTAAATTAATTTCATAATAATATATTTTTAATATATAATCAGTACAGTTTTTAAACATATATTATTTTAAATTTTACAAAAATAATATATTTTTCATTATAATATTATTTTTAAAAATATATATTAACATATTTTATAATTATAATATTTTTTATTTATGAAAGTCTATTTTTTATTTATGAAAATTTATTTTTTATTTAAATAAATTTCATAATAATATTTTTTATTTGTTAAAATATAATTTTTTAAAATTTTATTTCATCAATGATGGCGTCAGCGACATCAATGATTAGGTAGGTCATTGGTGGAAACATCGTTGATGAGTGGGGTGGTTGATGACAGTCTTGTGTCTATCGTTGTTCATGAAAGTGAAAAGGCCATAAGCTTGAAGAAGGAGGGGTAAAAGTGAATTGTGGGTCAAGAATTGAAAATCTTATATTTTTAAGGGGAGATGAACTGCAAATAAGGGGAAATGGATATTACACATAAGAAAAGATAGATTGCACAAAGGGAAGATAGTTTATCCATAAAAAGATGAATTGTGTAAAACCCCTCTTTAATAAACGTATACGTATAAGTTATTACTTAATTCACTTATATATATTAAGACGATACCAATACATACTATCATCTTGGTTGTACATTCTCATACCTCTGCTCTCTGATAATTCTGATACCATGTTCAGGTACTGATACCCTTATTTTATGTACTAATCTTACCTTTATGTGGACCGATATTGCATTGCAAAATATGTAAGTATTCTGATAAAATAACTAAGGGTTCTGATACACCCTTATACTATCCTTACTATTTACGTCTACAAGCATTCATATACAAACATACTTGCAAGATAATTTAAGGATATTAAAATATCATACATAAATCACATTACCACAGCGCTTGGTCACAAATTTGGGTGCATATATGTAGCTGCTTCGGGCATCCACCCGACATGGTCCGCATGCTCAGGACATAACACACTTGATGGTAAAACACATATAGAGCATTACATAGTATATGAAAGAAAGAGGTACTACCTGAACGCCTTTCCAACAACTTGTCTTTGGTTACCCATCTCTTGGTTGGCCTGGGCAAAAATCGAATCCTATAAGTTAGAATTCATGAACGAACGTGTTATTACTTAAGTCAAATTCCTATCATGTAATATTAGTTATCTTTTAAGACTCTTACATTATGTCAATTAGGTAAAAAAAAAAGGGGCATACACTAGTTTCTAGTTCATGTCTCTACCCCTTGGGATCAAACTTATCACAATTTGTCTTAGATATGACAAATTTGTAGGTTACCCCAATCTAGCATATTTGTCACTCAACTTTGGAAATTCATAACGTAACCTGAAAATTTCCAAATGAGGTGGTTTCAACTCCTATAGAAATCTCTGTAAGTAGGAAGAATACCACCAAATGCTAATTACAAGGGTAAAGGCTCAAGAATCCTCTACCAACCTTAGTGCCATAGAATGCATTCCAGTGTTTGTGCCTCAATTTCAACATATCATATCTTCTATCTACCAAGCCAAATTGTGCATTCTGCATATCATTTTAAAGCTTAGGATGCCTACTAACACTCTGTAAAATATCACAATCATTGGATAAGATTTGGCCACTCAAAAACAACCTATGAGTGACCTAACTCGAACCTGGCAGATTTGAACTTTAACACTTAAAGTTCCATAATTAGAGTTTTCTAACCAATCATCCAAAGATCATATCTAGGAGCTATTCCTACATAATTTTGCTCATATAACCCATTTTCAACCTCAATTTTACCAAAATTTAGCTCTAACCCTGTGAACCAAGGCTGGCTGAAATTGAACCCTATAAGATGTGTTCTTGCAATTTCAACTTCAAGACATGTTATCTATCATCATAAAACCTTATGTCTAACTTCATATTTATCATCATATGGCCATTAAAGCTCTAAATTACTCCCTTGGCTGAAACCCTAGAGGAACTATAACTCCATAAATACTCATCAAGACACTATACTCAAATCGAAGTTTACTCCTACGATTACCTCTATTTGATTCTAAGATCGGTTTTTGATTCCGGCAGTACTTCCACCAACAAGATGACACCAAACACCTCTGAGCAAAAATCTAGAATTGTAGAAACATAGCTCTTGATGAGTAGAAGAAGATTTGTGAAGACTCTATTGGCTGAAAATGCAATCTCGGGCTTGAAATGGGCAAGAACTCTCAAGAACACCTTAGGTTTTCTCCAACTCCTCGCCACTTTCTTTTTCTCTTGAATTTTCTCTAATTTTCCTTTGATTTAGGGTGCTGTACAAAATTAATAGAGCTTGGGAGGGTGCTGGCTTGACCTAATGACATGTGTCAAGTGTTCAGAAATCCAGGGTGCCCGACGATCTTTTTAGAAATTACAGGGTACCTAATGCTTCGGTGTGCCAAATGCTCTTTCTTGAAATTGCAGGGTACCTAGCATACCTCCTTAAAATCCATCCCCCTTCCCCTCTCTCATGCTTGGCCGACCTCATTAGTCAAGGGAGAGGAAGTCTGATGAATTCATCTGGCTTCCAGTGCAGTATTCAGGAAAATCAGGTATGTAGCAGGACCGAAACTGGTGAATTGTACTGTCTATTCAACATATGTCTGATATACAACTGTAGATGTCATTGTATGATTGGTTACCAAGGGAAGAAGTTAAAAGTTACTTTAATAAAGCTACTTTTTTATACGGAGTCACTCAGTTTTGTGACTCGTGTCATTCTTCTACCTGAATGGTGCCATGTGTTCCCTGTGTCTCATGATTTCGCCACATACATGCCTAGGTGTCCTAGACAACTGAAACCAAGCCGGTGTCTCTTTAAAAATGCAGGGTATGTACATGCACCTGCACTGATTTTGCCATGTGGGCACCTACACCGGCAAATTTTGTCCAACTAATTAGTCATATATGTCTATGTTTTCAAGAATGCACCACATATGTGCCTGTGTGGCATAAGATTAAGCCACACACCTCAAAAACTGCCACATGTGAGCCTGTGTGTCTTATGGCACACCAAGTGTACAGAGACACCGATAATTTTCATCCGACTACTGATACACAAGGCAAGTTCTCATTGCGCCACCTTAAAAAACTACTTTATGGATGTGGAACCCAGATAGCACCACATATGCCTTTGGGTGCCACCAAATGGCGCCAAATATGCCTAAGTGCCCATATGCCGGTATCTTATATCTGACTACTTATACACACTGAGCCTCAGGAATCAGGAGACTCGGTCTCAACTCAGAGGCTGAATCATATAGTCCCATGAAACTCATTATATCTTCGGGACTCTTACCAAACTGGGCTTAATAGTCTTCTTGACTCAGATTTATTTTCAAGTTTCTAGACGCAAAATTCAGAATATTACAAATTGCATATAGGATAGATCGTTTGCATATAGGGAAAGGTAGTTTACACAAAATGTAATTGCACATCAAATATTAATTTTGCACATATGGACGATGTGTTGCACATAAGGAAGATGTGATGCACTTAAGAAGATGGATTGCATAAAAGAAATATTGTTTACACATAATGGAAGGTCGTTTGCATTAAAAGAAGATTGTTTGCATTAAAAGAAGATTAGTTGCACATAACATAATTTGCACATCAAACTAATTTTGCAACACAAGGGAATATGAATTGCTCATATGAAAGATGAATTGCACATAAAAGAAGATAGATTGCACATAAAGGAAAGATATATTGTACAAAAGGAATGTTTTCATTAAGGGTAATTTAGGCTTTCTTCCATGACAATTATTTACACTCAAGGACCCCAAACCTTTACAAGACTTTAGGTCCCAATTAACAAATAAATTTTCAAACAGGGATTGCCAATTAACAAATAAATTTTCAAATAGGGATTTATGGACAATTTTTCCAAAAAATTATTAAATGCTGAGATTATAAAATTTATTGTTTTAATTTTTCACCATTTTTGTTGAATTTTATTTGTTTTTAATTTCTTTAATGACTAAAAATATATATATCAAACACATTTTTTCTATTAAATATGATATACTATATAGGTTTGAGAGATTGTACAAGTCATTGTAATTTATAGTTTTATGTTTTTTTCTACAAACATTTAAAAAAAACGTACTTGAATTTTTAAAAGCTTGTGATATTTACAACTTATCAATTAAAATTTTCAATTTAGTACTAAGGGTATATTAGTAAATATATTTTATTTTTATATAAATTTTAAATAAAAATATATTTTTAGAATCTTTTTAGAATATTCTTAACGAAGTTAACAGTTTGAACTTAAGTCTATGTTTTCAAAATAGAGGGAATGTCTGTGTAATTAAGGCAAAACAAAAGGGTGGTTAGAGTATTTTACTCAAAAATATATTATTAGTATAAAATTATTAGATTATATAGGGTGCCACATATGATGCCATCTAGGATGTCATGTATCTTATATTAATATGATGTAGCAAATTCTGTTAAAAGGTAACAGTGAATTAACGACAAGAGGTTCATGGTGAAAATGTAGAAGCTTAGGGGATTAAATTTAAACATTGATGAGGAGGTTATCCATAACCATGGTTCAAAAAATCGGACCGGACCGGCCGGTTCGACCGGTTGAACCGGGAACCGGTCCCTGGTCCGGTCCGGTTTGAGCAAAAACCGGTCAGACCGGTCGAACCGGTCAGAACCGGTCGGACCGGTCAGAACCGGTCAAAACCGGTAAAACCGGTGGTCCGACCGGTTGACCCGGTTTCTTCCTTTTTTTTTTTTTTTAAATTTTTCAAATTTTTATTTTGTGTTTTTTGAGGGTAAAATGGAAAGTTGAAGACTAAAATGAAGAGAAAAATAGATAAAGAAAGAACAAATCTAAAAAAATGAAGAAAATAATGAAAAAAATTAATTAAAAAGATATAATAATTATAGGAAATGAGATATCTTTGTATAAGTATAGGTATTATAACTAATACTAATAGATTTTAAACATTTTTTTTTCTAAAAATCTTTATTTTTATCTATAGAAGTTTAAAAATATATTAATATATATTATCACTAATAAATTATAATATTTTAATATGACCGGTTATGACCGGTTCAACTACCGGTTAGACCCCGGTTGACCCATTAACCCTTGAACCTGTGTTGTGACCGGTTCATTGCCCGGTCCGATTTTTCGTTCCTTGTCCATAACTGACCCAAAATTCAGAGAGTTTTATATAATCTAGCATTTTTTTTTTAACTATTAATGGAATTGAAAGGTCTCCCTACAGCGTATAACATCTTTCTCATGTGCTTTCGTGCTTAGCCTCAATTCATGCACATATGATATAAGAAAAATGGAATAAACATTTACAAATACTAACCAATATAATAAATTTTCATGAACAAACCAATGTCATGTATTATTCTTAATTTGATTAGATTAAGAAAGTTAGTTAAGTTAGTTTATATGACATTTATTTTTCAAAACACCCTAGTCATGTTTCTTGATTTTTTCACTCCACCTCCTCTTTGATTATTATTAAGGGAGCAACAATATGGATAAATCAGAGAAAGATTGTCAAATATTAAAACTATATTTTATATTTAGCATCAATGTTAACCCCTAAGTATATCTTATATTAAGGACAGGAGAGAGTGCATTTAAAATTATGTTTTATTTTTGTTTTCCTCTCTCAATCCTGTCAAATTTTTTGCCATTTATAGGTTTCTTTGTCTGTTTGTTCTATATGTTACATAGAGAACGCGGTAAAGCACTTAGGCTAATTCTACTCTGAAACAATATTTGGTGGTGAAAGACAACTCAATAGTAAAATTATTTTTACTGTCTTGGCTGAAGTTGGATGCAGTAGAATAGAAGAAAGAGGATCAGGACTTGAAGAATCAAGATGAATGGAATGACGCTTTAGTAATGAAGAATTAAAGGATTTTTTTCGTTGGAAATCATCAATTATGGCATGGTAGATATCACTACAAAAAAACAAAATATTACCCACGGAAATTACCCACAGAATTCCATCTCTGAAATCAAATTACCCACAGATTAGGGACAGAAACGGAATTACCGACGGATCACCTACGGAATTTTTTCCGTCTCTAAAAAATCCATGGCAAATTGATTTACTGACGGAATTTTTATTCCTTCAGAAATTACCGACGGATTACCCACGGAAAAAATTTTGTCAGTAATTACCGATGGAAATTACCGACGGAAAATTTTCCGTCGGTAATTACCCACGGAATTTACCCACAGAAAAATTCCGTGGGTAATTAACCACGGAAAACATTCCGTCGGTGATTACCCATGGAAAATTTTTCATGGGTAATCCGTCGGTAATTTAATATTCTTTTTTTAAAAATATCCACGTGGCAACCTTAAAAGAGGCCACGTGGACATCACCGAAAGTCCCCCACCGCCCGTCCCCGCATCTAGCCCTGCCACCCCCAAGCAAGGGCCACATGTCCCTCTAACGTTGCGCGCACGTGTCTCTGTAAGATAATTGTTGCATTTTGTGACAAAGGTGGGATTCGAACCTTGGACCTTTGTATGTGTTCTGATGCCTTTGCCAGTTGAGCTGCTTTAACCTTGCGTTATTTATTCACGTAATAATATATATAATGTAATAATTAAAAAATAAATATAATATTAAGATAAATATATATATAATTTTCATTTTTTATAATATAAAATATAAAATTTTTTAATTTCTAATTTCGTTTAAATATTTAATATTAATATAAATATATATAAGGAAAAACCCCTATAAAATACCTTTGAAATAGGGAAATCCCTAATCAATACTTTGAAATCAAAAAATCCAGATCAGTCTCGCGTCAGTACGGAGGAACAGTGCGGGCGGTGCCAAAAGACGATTTTACCCTTCAGCCCTCATTCTCGCCACTTCAAAAATAACAACACGCGGTACTTAATTAAATAGGATATTTGATGGTTTTTGTTTAAAAGTTGGAATGGTACTGAAATTTTTTTAAGGATTAAAGTGCACCCAATACCCTGAAGTATTTTTCTGAGGGCACTTAGTGTCCTAAAGTTTTTTAGTGCAATTTCAACCCAGAACTAATTTATGTGGTGCAATTTTATCCAACCCTTACAGAAATTTAACTTTGACTGTTAAAATGCTAATTAGGCAAACCTTTGACTAGAAAATTTAACCAAGATGAGCTTGTCGCCGTCGAGGAAACGTTGCGCCTCTCTCTTGATAGCCCTATTTTGTTGCCCTATCAAGCTTAGCTCATTGCCATGGCCATCATAAATTTTGTTCTTCTGCAAATTTTGGGAGCTCCAAGCTAAAGAAAACCTTTGATGCCATGAGAAGGTAGGAATATAATGTTGAATTGGGGTTGGGTGTTTGAGTATTTAGGATATCCTTGTTTAAATTTGCGAACTATTATGATTGACCTCGTTAAGTGCAAAGCATTTGTTGTGGTTGTGGTTCCAATGTATTTAGGTAGGGTTTTAGAGTTTGTGCTTTGTTTTTTGATTGAGTATGATCTGTTTCCGCATTATAAGTAGGAAGGAATCAACATGAGGTGAAAGTTTTGTTGTTACAACACTTTGTGTGCAAAGAAAAATATATGTTGTTAATTGGTGCTGCAATAGTTTTTAATATGGGTAATGAACTTGTTAATGAGAACTATAGGTCATATGTTGTTTTAATCATTTTAATTGCGGATTCATTGTGTTTGGGTAAGGTTTCAAATGTTTTCTATGTTTTTGGATAAATTGTTCTCTGTTTATGTAGTAAAAGTGGGAATGAATGAACATGGGACGAAAGTTTTGTGGTTGGAACTGCTGGTGTAAGATATCAGAATGTGTTGTTAATAGGGGCAGTAATAGTTGTTAATATATATAGTAAACTTGTTAATGACAACTATTTTGTGTAGGTTGACAATGGTAATGGCTAGTGTAGCTGTGAAGAATCTACTATGTTTCCTTCATATGGAAGGATGATTTGTAATTAGTGATTCCAATGGCATGTCCCTCATCATCAATGGTGCTATTGGTTTAATTGGCTCCCACTGCTCCTTGGCCCTCAAAAAGCGATACGACAGAGTTGTTGGGCTCGATAACTTTAATAGCTACTACGATCTCTCCCTTAAGTGCACTAGATAGACGCTTCTTTCCAAATTCCAAGCACTAAATCTTTATTGTCAAAGGCAACATCAACAACGGGCTCTTGTTGTCGAAACTCTTTGACGCATATTACTGGATTTGTCAACCTTCTGGAAACTGCCAAAGCTGCAAATCCCCAACCCGCCATTGTGTGGGCGTCTTCGAGCTCCGTCTATGGTCTCAACACCAAAAACTCGTTCTCTGAATTACATCGAACCGATCAGCTGGTAGAGAGGTGGATGAAAGCCAAAAAAACAGAGAAATGGCCAGATTATTCTGAGTTGAGACAAAGGGAGAAGAAGATGAAGGCGGAAGCAACTCAAGGGCAAGGAGTCTTTTTGTCATGATTTTATAATCCAAGATTCCTCTACTGTACTGACATAGGATTTTGTAAATTGAAATTACTAATTTATCCTAATCTAATTTTCAGAGTATTTTTCTGGAATTTTTACTTATATTTATGATACTTCGAAAATAATGAATATATATACACACGCACAGATATTGCAATGTATTTACTTTTTCCTTCCTCTCCATCCCGTCCTTCTCCATCTTTCTTGATCGCATTCGCGCCGCTGAAGCAAAACAAATAGTCAAATGAAATACAACAATACTTGTCAAATGTCTTCACAAGGATTCGATCATCTCCGCCCGCACCACCACCACGACCTCTGCCCGCACTACCATCACTTCCACGGCGTACTTTCTTATTGCATATTCCACAACCATTACTTCCATTGTCACCATCATCGTCAAGGATCCACGGCGTACTTTCTTATTGCATATTCCACAACCATTACTTCCATTGTCACCATCACCGTCAATATGCTGAAGTTGAGAGGAAAAGGAAACAGAAGAAGTAATGTAAAAGTCTATCTATAGTTAAAAAGGTCTAAAAGTTATGAATTAGGGAAATCTGTGAAGACAGCTTAGTCCAGATATGTTGACTGGTCTTTATTTGACTTTCTTGACTGGTGAGCACGACTCTGTCTCTGTTCCGTAATGTAATGGTTCCATTGGATCATAGTAGAAAGTTTGGAGGATTAAACTCATAGGAATATGAAGATGGTCAGGATCGTATGTATGATAAGGACCTTGACAGCACAGGGATATTCATTAATGACAAGCCAGAGAGATATTGGTGGCCATCATAAAATGCAAAAGAAATAAAAGGTTAGTCAGTAATTTTCGTGATCCCTTTTCGAGTACCTTTTTACTATCTTGCACTGCTTTGGATTCCTATAGAGGATTATGCAGGATCTCTTGTGACACATAAGTCAGTCAGGAAGTTTTCTGGGAAATATGGGCAGGACATGGTCATGGGTGTGATAGAGACTTGAGTTGTTTCATGCCCACTGCTCTCTCCATTTTTATATTTTGCCAAATAGGAGGAATTGGAGTTTGCGTACTCTGGATTATATACTTTCAATTTCGTCATTTATGATTTGAAATCCAGATTCCCAAAGTTTTCCTATGTCTAAATCTTTTTGGAATATCAATGCTCTCTCTCAGCTGAAGGCTTTTGTTTGGAGTTTGGACCTTAGTACTTGATAAAACTAATGCAAATATTACGTTTAAAACATGTGGCCCTAATTAGGATATTTACATGATGTTTGCGTGATGTGTTGTTGGAGTTCCAATGTAAACCTTCATGTTTCTGCATTTTGAAGTGGCATGACAGATCGACAGTTTGACATATTCAATAAACGTTGGGTCTGTCCAATTGATCTAGATAGTTCTCTAGATAATACGTTCAATGTTTTTGGGAGCAAGGAGAATTAAGGCAACCGGAAGAATACTGTTTTGGCTGACCTGTGGCATTTTTGGTTGGAATAGAACTCTAGTTTAATCAAAGAAATTTTTTTAATCACATCTTTGGAAAAGAATTCTCTTTTTTTTTTTATTATCACTTGCCTTCAGATTTTGTCAAGCAATTTCGTTTTATTTTTTGGGTTGGGAGTGGGGGGTCTCCTTATTCATGGATCAACAGTACAGAGAATTAGAAAGATCTACGTTAATGTTAATTTAGTTTTTCACATCATGATTTGAGAGGATTCCTTTTCTTTGTTGCTGAATTGGTGAAAAATTCTTATAAAAATTAGACCAACCCCGGAGGAAAAATTGCTTCACAATGCCATAACTATGCCAAGGTTGTTCCACTCAACAGTGGAAATAGCCGAAGCCTGACATTCTTGCACATGAATCATGGGTCTGCTAGTCATTTTAGTAGTTTCTGTGCGACACATGCACCCATCGAAGGCGCAGTGGAATATGACCGCACGTGGGACCTTAACAGCCGTGTTAAATAGCAGCAGCCTCAAGCGAAGATCAAAGACACATTTCAGTGAATTAGTTGTGTTCTTGAAGCTGCTAGCTCTAGCTTTTGATCTAGCTGGTGTTCTTAACTCAAGAAGCCATCTGTTTCTTTTCTTTCTCCCTCTGAGTGATATATAGTACTACAACATGACCGAGAAACCAATCTTCTTCTTGAGCTTTCTTCTCTTTGTTCTGTTGCAGGATCAAGGAAACTGATCAACATTCACCCTTATCCCTAGCTATTCCTTGAAAAGCCAAAAACTTCCATCCTATGTCTTTAGACCCGAAACACGTATAAGATTAATGAGGGTGATGCCTTTCGTCCTACAACTCCAGGTCATAGCCCTGCTGCGGGACATGGCGCACGACCTGGTGCAAGGGCATGAACATTTGTCTATGGTATATATTGAAGAGATATATAGTCCGACATTTTGGTATTGGAATGTGTGCGTTTTACTTTTCTGTCTAGTACTGTTGCTGATGAAATAGAGCTTTGGTTTTGATTTTTGAATGTCATTTTGGTATTTGCTTTTGGAATGTATCAAAATGAATGTCTCTTCATAATGTGTTGTGGTTTTCTTGTATTACTACTTCTGCTGTGCACTGTTGTGTTTTTGTTAATCTTTATGTAAAGCTGATGTTGTCGCAATATAATTATCCTTCTTTTTCGTGCTATATGTGTATCTTTTCTGAATATTTTAACTATATATATCTCTTTCGTGACATTCTAGGGGTTCATGAACAGTTTTCCTTAAAAAAACAATAAACATTGAAATTGAACTGATATCTTTGCGCTAAAACTTAATTTTTAAGAGAATGAGAATAATAACGACTGAAGAACTGTTGATTACTTGGTTAGAGAGGCTTTCAACGTATTAAGTGGAGGCTCATGGATAACAGTATTAAAATCTTTGGAAAAAAACGCTTTCTGCTGATATATTATTGCATTTTGGATTATGTGTATGGTTAGCTAACTCCTTAATGCTGACGGTGCTTCGTTTCAAGCTCTCTTCTTTTAATTATTTTCTCGTTTTAATTCTAACTCCATGAAAGAAATAAAATCGATAGCTTCTCAACCTGATGCATGGCAAGCCTCACAATAACACGGTAATCATAAATACTATTTCATTTATTCCATCATCTACATATAATCCAAATGGTTATTTCATGTTAAATTATTACATTGAGATTTTCTCCTTTTTTTTTCTTGGTTAATTTATTTTTATGGGGTCAATCTTTGGGTTTGTACTCCCATAACATCTTTCTTATGTGCTTTGGTGCTCAACCTAAATATGTGTGTATGTGTAATATAAAAAAAATGAAATAAACTTTTACAAATACTTACTTTTATACTAATTTTTTACCCCAAATAACGTAACTTACAAACCAGTGTCATATATTATTCTTTTTTTTTAAATGATACATATGAACCAACCAGCTAAATTTCGTTAAAACCTTTTATATTTATAGTTTTCGATCCTTCCTTTTGTAAATGAGAATTTCAATTTTTGAAGATTAACTCGCTTATCATCATCGTCCTCCTTCTTCTCTTTCTTGTACACCAGAAATTAATGAAATGCCAAAGTAAGCATTGTTACCTGCCCATAATGTCAATGCTAGTAATATATGGTTCATATGATCTCTTGATGTGGAATGTTGTCATTAGCAGAAATCTCTTTCAAATTCACTTTCTTCTTGTTCCTTTTGCAAAAGAGAAACCAAGTAATGACTTCCAATATGAAAGCCACACACCCCAATGAAACAATGACGCCAAAATAAGCATTCTTCCAACTACGGTAAGAGTTTGAAAGGGAGAAGCCTCTAAACATGTTGAAGATGGAGAGAACAATGACTCCATAGCCAATGACGTAGTGGAAGATGTTCCAGAAGATTCTAACCTTGTGATGTTTGTCAGGTCTAAGGAATATAGCAGCCAAGACTTGAAGAGCATGAATTGTTTTGGCTTGTTAGGCTAAGTGGAGTTATTTGACTTAGCCTATGTACCGGCAATGTCTTGGATTTTGGGTTGTGACATTAAATTGTCATTTTAACCTTAAAACAAAAGCTAGTCCTCATTGATCCTCCTTGTCGTCTACAGGGTTTTCAATCTTCCCCTCAATCTCAACTTTCAATTATTCATTAAAAAAAAAAAAATCTCATTCAGCACACCGTCCATACTCTTACACAGTCTCTGGAATAGCTTTGTCATCTTGGACCTCATGAAATAGCTTGCATTAAAGACAATTGTGGAGCAAGTGATGAGCGGCGAGCCTGACGTAAATGTATCATCTGTCCATTGTCTTCCTAAGATTAAGACGAGTGTCAGGGACTCAATTTCAGGGTTCTCCAAGCACCAGTTGAGAGGAAGCGTTTTCTTGGACCGCAAAATATACAGAATGAGGGTTTGTTGTTTTTGTTGTTGTTAAGATTTCAAAGTTGAGATAGAGAGCATGTTTGGTTTGAAAGGGAGGGGATGGAAGGAGAGAGTAGATGGTTATCTTATTTGGTTTGGTTAGTGGGGGAGGAGATGGGACTTTTTAATGATATCTTGTTTGAATTGAAATGGGATGGGGGAGAAATAATGATATTAATTTACCATTCTATCCTAATATGTTTGGTTATATTTTTTATTTGTCTTATATAAATTAATTTACATCTTATCTATTTAATATAATAACATTTTTATTTATAATTAATATAACAATATATATTTTGTTTTAAATTAATTGTATAATAGTATAATTTTTAACTATGATAGGATTTTTTATTGGAAAATACTAAGATCAGGTTCCTTATGTCCATTTAATCAAGCTCTTCAATCATATGTGACCATGTGTCTTATTTTTGAATTATTATCATTTAACTATAAGCTTATAAAAAAAAAAAGGATATACCTCATGCGTGATTGGAGAACTTGATGTAATAGATAGAAGGAAATTAATGTAAGTATGGTCCTTATTTATTTATAATAACATATTTTCATTTTGAATTAATTTCATAATAATACATTTTTAACATATAAACAATATATTCTTGTAAACATATATTATTTTAAATTCAATAAAAATAATATATTTTTCATTATAATAATTTTAAAAAATTATATTCACATATTTTATAATTATAATATTTTTTTATTTATGAAAATGTATTTTTATTTAAAATCAATTTATAATAATATTTTTATTTTTAAAATTATAAGTTTTAAAATTTTATTTCTTTTTAATATTTTTAAAGATAAAAATATATTTTTAATTCAAATTAATTTAATAATAATATTTTTATTTAAATTTGGATGAGCATATATTATAATTATAATAATTTTTTATTCATAAATATATACTTTTTATGTTAAGTTATTTTTGAATAATATGTTTTTAATTATAATAATTTTGGTATAGTAATATATTTTTATTTTATATTAAAATATTTTAATAATAATTTTTTTATTTATCATAGTATTTTTCTTCATGGGCATTATTGGAATATTATATAAATTATAAAGGTGAAGTGATCCAAAATATTGGCTCCCCTTCAAAACCCCCTAATTTGGAGGGTAGCCAAAATAGAGGTGTTAGAGGGAGAGGATGGAAACTTTAGGGTTTCCTCCCCTCCAAAATTTCAAACCAAATGAGGGGAGGGGCTCATTTCAATAATGCCCTCCCTCCAACCGAACAAGCCCTCAGAGAAAGAGTTGCAGACTGCAGGGAAAAAGAAGGAGGATTAAGGGTTTTGCTAATGATATAGTTGACAATTTAATATGTATATAAAAATATAGAGTAAGATACTCTAACCACCCTCCATTTTATTTTAATTACATATACCTCCCATCTATCTTGACAACCCATATAGACCTCAGCTCCCTTAAAATTAAAATATATGTTACATAGACTTTCCTTATATTTTAAGATTCTTTTTCCATCTCACAAACCGTTAGTTGACCGTTAAGTTTGATTTTTGGACTTTTGTTTTACCGAAATGCCCCTCTTTAACATTAGAATTAGTTAAACATAAAGACAAAAAAAAATGTATACCACCTAATTGTAATTCTAATAGATTTTTTAACTTTCTAATATATAAAAAAATTATTAATTTTGAGATTATAAAATTTATTATTTTAATTTTCCACCACATTTATTGAATTTTATTTGTTTTGTAGTTCCTTAATTGACGACAAATATATATCAAACAAATTTTTTATCAAATATGATAAACTATATAGATTTGAGAGATTGTATAAGTTGTTTAAATTTATAATTTTATATTTTTTCTACAAACATTTAAAAAACGTACTCAAATTTTTAAAAGTTTGTGATATTTACAACATGTCAATTAAAGTTTGGGATTTAATACTAAGGGTATATTAGTAAATAAATTTTATTTTTATATAAATCGTAATTAAAAAGATATTGTTAGAATCTTTTTAGAATATTCTTAATGGAGTTAACAATTTGAACTTAATTGTATATTTTCAAAAAAGGGGGAATGCCCGTATAATTAAAGCAAAATAGAAGGGTGGTTAGAGTATTTTACTCAAAAATATATTATTAGTATAAAATTATTAGATTATATAGGGTGCCACATATGATGCCATCTAGGATGTCATGTGTCTTATATTAATATGATGTCATGTATTATTCTTAATACCCTTTTGATCACTAATATAAGACATATAATTTCCTAATTTGATTAGATTAATAAAGTTAGTTATGTTAGTTGATATAACATTTATTTTCCAAAACATCCTTATCATCTTCCTTGATTTTTTCACTCCCCCTTCTCTTTGCTTATTGTTGAGGGAGAAACAATATCGATAAATCATGGAAAGATTGACAAATATGAAAACTATATTTTATATTTAGCATCAACATTAACCCCCAAGTATATCTTACATTAAGGATAGGAGAAAGTGCATTTAAAATTATGTTTTGTTTTTGTTTTCCTCTCTCAATCCTCTCAAATTTTTTTCCATTCATAGGTTTCTTTGTATGTTTGTTCTTTGTGTGCTAAAATTATGTCATATAGAGAACGCGGTAAAGCGCTTAGGCTGATTCTACTCTGAAACAGTATTCGGTGGTGAAAGACAAATCAATAGTAAAATTATTTTTACTGTCTTGGCTGAGGTTGGATGCAGTAGAATAGAAGAAAGAGGATTAGGACTTGAAGAATCTAGATGAATGTAATGACGCTTTAGTAATGAAGAATTAAAGGATTCTTTCGTTGGAAATGATGAATTATGGTATGGTAGATATCCAAATTTCCTAGAGAAGTATTGCTGCTGGATTTAAAGCCGAAGTTGAGAGGAAAAGGAAATAGAAGAAGCAATGTAAAAGTCTGTTTATAAAATTGGGGAAGAAAAGAGAAAAAGTGGAAAAATTTTACTTTTCCAAAACCATGATTTTTTCACTTGTTTGGCTACTATTTCACCAAATCATAGTTTCAAACTCAAAAGTGCCTTTTTCTTTTTCCCTTTACCTAAACAGGCACTAAATATTTTTGGAATATCAATGGTCTCTCTCAGCTGAAGGCTTTTGTTTGGAGTTTAGACCTTAATTAGTACTTGATAAAACTAATGCAAATATTATGTTTCAAACATGTGGCCCTAATTAGGATATTTACACGATGTTTGCGTGATGTGTTGTTGGAGTTCCAATGTAAAGCTTCATGTTTCTGCATTTTGAAGTGGCGTGACAGATCAACAGTTTGACGTATTCAATAAACGTCGTTGGGTCTATCCAATTCATCTAGATGGTTCTCTAGATAATACATTCAATATTTTTGGGAGCAAGGAGAATTAAGGCAACCGGAAGAATGCTGTTTTGGCTGACCTGTGGCATTTTTGGTTGGAATAGAACTCTGGTTTAATCAAAGAAGTTTTTTTAATCACATCTTTTGGAAAAGAATTCTGTTTTTTTTTTTTGTGACTTCCCTTCGGATATTGTCAAGCAATTTCGTTTTATTTTTTGGGTTGGAAGATCTGAGTTAATGTTTGTTTAGATTTTCACATCATGATTTGAGAGGATTCCTTTTCTTTGTTGCTGAATTCGTTGTTAGCTATTTTATTTAAATACTAAACATATTATATTTAAATAGTTGAATTATATTAGGATGTTCCAGAAATTTAGTTTTTATTTAGATAAAATGTAATATCACAAATTTAATGAAGGTTAAAATTTTCTAAAAAGAAAATTTAAATGGGAATTTGATAATAAGTCAAATTATGGAACCTACAAAATTTAAGGAATCTTAAATTAGACAAAGAGAAAAATTAGGGCCTAGTGTGTGTAATTAAGAGGATAAAAATATACCTATATATATCTATATTAAAACACACCAACAGATATTCACATCCTGCATCTTGATTTTTTTTAGTGGAGCACCGAAAGTTGACAGCTCCACTCCTCTTTCATTGTTAGGTAGACACGTTATACACACACTTACACCTACATCCTCATGATTCACATAGCATCAATTATCTCACTTTCTTCAACCATATAACCCCACACTTCATGCACTCCCTCACTCTCCGTTGCTTCAAGTCAGAAAGGAAGAGAGAGCTTTAGGAGAGAGAAAACAGAGTTGAGAAAGGGAGGGAGAGAGACGTGAGTGAAAGAGGTGAACGGAGGAAGAAAACGATCGGAGAAGAGGAAGAAGGAAGTGTTAAACCTTTCATGCATCACCATAAACGTTTTTAGGTGAGTCTTCTCTATATCTTTCCATTGTTATTTCGTTGGTTTGGGGTATTCATGAGGATTTATAGCTGCTAGAATTTGTGTGATTCTGAAAATAAGTTGCTGTCATGGGTGGACGTAAAACAGAGCATGTATATTGACTTTGGGGTGAATTTTGGGGTTCTTTGATTCTGAAATTCGATCATTAACCTCAGGACATATGTGTAGGAGAGTATAGAGTTAAAATTCGTGAGGTTTAGAGTACAAATTCATGTATACATGTTAGTTTTCTCAATTTTGTTTTGCTATCCGAAAAACAGAGTTCATACCTGAAACTTGTAAAATCTTAAACAGAGGCTATAGGTGGAATTTTCGAATGGGTCTTTTTATATAGATATTTTAGGATGTGTAGTTGATGATAGAATCAAGAAAAGTACAATTTGGAATGAAAATGGATGAGGTCTTGATTTTTGAAGTTAGACTGTCAAAACTGACGTTTTTGGGAGTCAGTCAGATTCATGTTGCGTTTTGACTAGGAAAACTTTTGTGAAAAATTATTAAATTTTACAGGAATATATTAGACATTCATAGCTTTCCAATGAGTCCAAGAAACCATTATTTTGATATCTTTAGGGAGAGTTATGATTTTTGAAAGTTAAGTCAGTAACAGTGAACATTCTGGACGTTCAAGCCTCACAGTTATGGTTTTCGAAAATTCTGGGAACAATTAGATAACATCTAGTAGTTTTGGATATTTTTTAGAACACTCCATTTAGATTTTTGTAGAGTTAATTATGAATTTTTGAAGTTGACTGAAAATTTGTCAATTTCTGGAAAATTGTGAAACTGTCTTTTGGCAGTGATTTTGTAGAACCCGAGGTTAAAAATGGATTCCTTGGATGAAAATATGTTAGAATAGCCTGGGTCAAAATTTCTGAAAAAGTATAGTTAGACCGGGTACAGTGGGGCCGGGACCGGGTCCTAGGGGCATTTTGGTAAATTTTCAGTATAGACTAATATAACCACCAAAAATATTATGGGAATCTCTGAAGAGGTACATGAATGGGTTTTAACCTAATTCTTGTACATTTGGAATTTTAGGACCGAATTAATCGCCTGAGCCGTTGGCACATAGTTCGAGGAACTATTCTTGTGTAGCAAAAAGGGACAGAAGGTAGTAACTCTATCTCTCATACACTATGTGAATATTGATATGCTATATGTTGCTATATTCTGTGATATGAACACGTGCCTTGGGCACATTACCTAGCTGTGGTATGGGACTCAGCTGAGGTACACGGACATGTAGGGGATCCAAACAGTCATTTGGCCCTGAGTATTGTGTACACACATGTTATAGTATGAATTTTCATTTACATTATATGGTGCATTACATATTTAATTTTTGCATTTTATATGATGGATCATGTGTTACTACTGAGATTCCTTGGAATCTCACCCTTTTTCATAAATAATAAATGTTCTAGCGAGAACCAGTGGCTCCAAAGGCAAAGTGGAAGACATGGGCAATTAAGATGTGCAGGTCCTAAGATCAGATTTGTTTGGTTATATTAGTTTAATTTTAATATGTTGGATATTTTGGACAAAATTTGTACAATTATCAAACCCTGCGGGGAAGACTCCTGTATGTAAGCTTGCACTTAATATCAGTATGTTTGTGCTATTTCTGTATGCCTGTAGAACTATGCCATTATTACTCTACAAATATCGAAATGTAAACGGGTGTTGACATAAAATATTCTGAAAGTTTTAATTACTAAGATACTAGATAGAAAATTTAACATCATCTAACAAATCGCACCATGTATTTATAAACTACAAATTATAAAAAATAAGACTCATTTTTAATACTATCATGATATCCATGCCAATTTGTTCATAATTGGAAAGGTTATAAATTTTAAATTAATATTGAGATCATGTCAAATTTTTATTAATATATTAAGAGGTTTCAATTTTTTGACACAATCAAGTAACATTTTATTTTTGTGATTTGAGCCTGCACAACTAATTCCCATAAGTAGGAGGATGGAAATAGGATAGACCGAGTTATGCTTTTGCTAAATATGACTAGGCCTGCAATAGAGATCCATAGCTTGGGCCTGAGCCTGTATACAAGCTTTATTTTAGGCCCGGGTCTGAGCCTTTAAAAGGCCTAAAGCCTATTTAAAGGCCTACTTAAAATATTAACATTTAAATAGGCTTAAAACTTATGTTTCCATGTTCATTTACAACTTTCCGAACCTATTTAAAAGTTTAGGATTTTCTCTCATATGCAATATAAGAGTTTAATAAGAAAAAGAACACCTAGTGACAACAATTTATCAAGCAAGTCAGAACCAAAAATTTTATCTGCACGTATTACCTTAAAAATACATATGAAGTATGTATTGATCGTCTACAGCAGAACCCATAATCTTACTTTAATTTCTTTTGTTTTTTATTGAATCTTTTCTCATTACTTTTTCATTTTCTTCTTTCCAGTTTCGAGGTCACCCTTCCAACATCGGTGGAAGATTCATTCATTTTCTTACGCCTAAGTTATATAAAACTCTCCTAAATTTGGGTGAGTTGCGGATAACCTCTCTGGCATTTTAATATTTAAATTTAACACACCCAAGCTTCTATTTTTTTACCACGAACCCCTTGGTGTTTGTTTACTATTATCTTTTTAACGAAATTTGCCACATCATATTGATACGAGGCACGTCGCATACTAGATGACATCATGTGTGGCATCCTATGTAAATCTATTAATTTTACACTAATAATGTATTTTTTCATATAGGGGTTAACGGCAAGGAGAAAACTTACATCCACTTCCTTATACCCAAGTACATCCAGTTCCCCAATAAATAACAGCCATATTTATTTATTTATTTATTTTAAACACATCAGTATTGAATTTAATTGCTTTGAGGTCTACAAGTGATGTGGGGCACATTAGTGAATAGAGTGATGCCAATGGAAAACGCAGTGCAAAATGAAAGTAACCTTATCATAGAGATTAGATAACAATTAAAGGAAATATATTCAAATGCACTAGATCCTAGACAATGGACGAGGAATCCATCAGTCTTCCAAATGCATTCAGTTTTACGTATAATTTGCGTCAAAACCTGTTGGACATGTGGTTTGGCCCCATCGAGTTTGTTGCGCTAAACACCCACAATGTGCAAGATTAAAGATCAAAATGGTTATTTCATGTCCAATTAATACATTGAGATTTTCTCTCTCTTTTTTCTTGGCTAATATATTTTCACGGGGTCAATCTTTGGGTTTGTACTCCCATAACATCTTTCTTATGTACCTTGGCGCTCAACCTCAATATGTGTGTGTATGTAAAATTAAAAATAAATAAATCAAATTTTACAAATACTTACAATTATACTATTTTTTTTACCCCAAATAATGCAACTTACAAACCATTGTCATATATTATTCTTATATTTTAAATGATACATTTGAACCAACCACCTAGATTTAGTTAAAACCTTTTATATTTACATTTTTTGATTCTTCCTTTTGTAAATGAGAATTTCAATTTTTAAAGATTAACTTGCTTTTCATCATCGTCCTCCTCCTTCCCTTTCTTGCCCACCAAAAATTAATGAAATGCCAAAATAAGCATTGTTATCTGTTCTTGCCCACCAAAAATCTGCGTTGACCCATGTCCACTCTCTCATTAAAAGAATGTTCGTAGTGTTTTACGCTAAACATATTGGCATGCTTAATTTGTTATAGTAATACATTTAAATATGATCAATTTTGTCTGCAAACAAATTTGAGAAAAAGAGTACATAATTGATATATCAGACTAGAGAAAATCAAGACGCTACAAGCATGATACTTCAAACTTGTATAATCTTAAAAATGCATTACACAAACAAAACTGCATATACAATAATAATCCAAGTGATATGTCCTAGCTTTAATATATGGTTCATATGATCTCTTGAGGTGGAATGTTGTCATCAGCAGAAATCTCTTTCAAATTCACTGTCTTCTTGTTCCTTTTGCAAGAGAGAAACCAAGTAACGACTTCTAATATGAGAGCCACACACCCCAACGAAACAATGACGCCAAAATAAGCATTCTTCCAACTATGGTAAGAGTTTGAAAAGGAGAAGCCTCTAAACATGTTGAAGATGGAGAGGACGATAATTCCGTAGCCAATGACATAGTGGAAGATGTTCCAGAAGATTCTAGCCTTGTGATGTTTGTCAGGTCTAAGGAATATAGCAGCCAGGACTTGAACAGTTGCAGAGACAAACACAGCGATTCCAATGGAGGCATGAACAAAACCAGAAGGAGACAGAGACGATAGAGATGGGCTTGACAAGAAGATGCCGAAAGCGAAGCCAACAGTGCCAGTAATATAAGCAAGAATCTGACATGCTCTATGCAAATGGAACCATGTTGATCCAGTTGCTTGCATTGTTTTTAAATAACGTCCCATTATTGCTCCCGTTGGCATCAAAATTCCCCACCCAATTCCATTCAATATTCCATGAACCTGCGTACCAAATTAAAAATCAAATCAAGTTGTTATTAATTAAAAGTTAATGATTTTAAGATATTCTAAAAATATTCATGATTTTAGCTATGTCACGTTTTACTATCATGAATGACTTCTTTTATTGATGGCAAGGAATGAATTATTATTTGCAAGAGTTACAAGTTTCGCTTAGTTATTATCTAAAGTTGAGCCTAATTTTTTTTTTTTTTTTGGGCACAAGAGCCTCATTTATTTTCAGTTACATAAACAAAAAACTATTTATCTTATATGAGCCTACTCCCTTACCTCAGAGAAGATTGGAGTCATAGGGTTAAGTCAAGAGGTTGCAAACTTTCTATCACACATATCGATTAGAACCAATATTTGGGTATTTCTGTTTGAGCCGTACGAGATGAAATTCTCATATATACACAATATTTTTGATAGCCTATTTATCTAAACAATATTGCCACAATATGCAATTGATGTTTTAAGTCCCTCATCAAAATGTTGCATAATAATAATAAAGTCTTTGAATTTCATGACTACATATTGAAAATTTCACGCACATTATTAACAGCCTATTTATCTAAACAATATAATCACAATATCCGATTGATGTGTCGAGTCCTCCAAACCTTTGTATGAAAGTATTACATAATCACCAAACTAATATAAATTAATTATTAAAATATATTTCATATACTATGTCATGAATGAAGAGAATAGAAAGAATATGCTTACTTTTCTTATTAAAATCTTTGAGTCTTGTACAGGGATATCATGATCAGAAACTTTGCCGGTGAGAAAATCTATGCGACCAAAAGATTTCAGGTTCGCTCCAGACAAAGCATGAGCGCGAAGACTATCATCATCAGAAACATGACCTTCTTGCCAAACATGATTTACCAGCTTTGAATTCTCAGGAAGCTGAAAACTGGCGTATAAGATCATCGTGCCGTCCTCAAAACTAGCAGAAACCCCATGAACGTCAAAGCTCAAACTCCCTTCCTCCAACGTCGTGCCGTACGATGTTATCGGAGAGGTGTAAGCCGCCATAGTTCCGTCAGATTTCTGGAAAGCAACAAACGCTTGAGAGCCCATCATGCCTGTGGATGTAGGGTTAATAGCCCAAGCAATCCAGCTTTTATGGTCGGCGTTGTTCTTCTTGAAAGCGACATCGATGGAGTTCGAGGAAGAGCGGTAGGTCCAATGAAGAGAAAAATCAAGAACAGGTAGGTCTTTACAGGCTAAAAAATTTGTAGTATTAGGAAACTTGTATGATTCACAAGCTTGTGGTTGTGGTTGGGGTTGTGAGGTTACAGGGATGGTGAAGATGATTATTGGTGTAAAGAAGAGGGCCAAAAACAGGGAAAGCTTGCGAAAGGAAGCCATGAAAAGAGAGATAGTAGGGAAGAAGTAATAATGGGAGAGAAATGGTGAGTCTAACTCTAGGGCAAGTAGGGTTCTAGGTATGATTTCTCATTCATTGCTAACTCGGTAGTAATTTATAGAGGGTGATTTACCCTGAAAAGAAGTTGAGAATCTTAATGCAAATAGGATAATATTCCGTAAATCGGATGTAATGAGAGATGAGGTAAGAATTGATTTGGCACAATTTAAATTTAGATATGAAAGTATAATAAGTTTTTCATTATGTTTAATTTTTAATTTTGGTTGAAAATTTTTCCGAACATTTAGATTAAAACTCATGCGGTTGAGCGATAACTGATTTTTGTTTTCGAAAAAATATTTAAATAATATCTTTTTATGACGGTTGAATAATATATTTTAGTTTGTAATCTTACTTATGAAAACGAATTTTCAGTTGAAAAGAAAGTTTTATGAATGAATCTCATCCCTGGATTAGTTAATTTATAGAGAGCGGTTTAATTTAATTAATCTCTTTTTCTTTTTGTATGTAAATTCTGGATATATAAGATTTTCACCCAAATTTATAATTTTTTTAAAAAAAATAACTGACTACTAATTGATATTTGGTAAATAAAAGAGTATTAACTGATAATTTCGTGTTCGGCAAAAATGGATAATTCTGTCATTGTAATAGTTGTCTGCATAGTTTTTGATATCTTGATACAAATTGACAAAAAAAACTAATTGCAGTTGACTTTTAAATATCAATCCTTTTATATAATTTAATCTTGATAGACAGCCGTTAAATCATCTCGTTGAATCTTTTGTCCAAAAATATTCCTTTTTAAAATTAATATCTTCTAATGTGTCAAAAACACTAATTCATATATTCTAATAATCTTTTTTTACCTGAATATTCTAATAATCTTTTCAAACCCGCGTGTTGCCAAAACCTTTCTTGAACGACGCATACAGACATGAGAGGACCGACGTTTTTCTTTTCTTTTTTTTTAAATTTTTTTGCCAATGACAGAAATACTTCCTTATCAAATAACTAAAATACCTTACAAGGTTCTGAAAGCATTTCAAGAGAAACGGCAAACTAGTAAAGAACAAAAGAAAATTATAAAAAAATAAAAGTATCATTAGTGATGTTATTCTTCTCTTCTAACTTTTAAATAATAAAATTAATTGAAAAAAATAAGACATGTGATCATGCATGATTGGAGAACTTAATGTGATGAATATAAGAAAATTGATATAAGTATGGTCCTTATTTATTTATAATAAAATATTTTTATTTAAATTAATTTCATAATAATATATTTTTAATATATAATCAGTACAGTTTTTAAACATATATTATTTTAAATTTTACAAAAATAATATATTTTTCATTATAATATTATTTTTAAAAATATATATTAACATATTTTATAATTATAATATTTTTTATTTATGAAAGTCTATTTTTTATTTATGAAAATTTATTTTTTATTTAAATAAATTTCATAATAATATTTTTTATTTGTTAAAATATAATTTTTTAAAATTTTATTTCATCAATGATGGCGTCAGCGACATCAATGATTAGGTAGGTCATTGGTGGAAACATCGTTGATGAGTGGGGTGGTTGATGACAGTCTTGTGTCTATCGTTGTTCATGAAAGTGAAAAGGCCATAAGCTTGAAGAAGGAGGGGTAAAAGTGAATTGTGGGTCAAGAATTGAAAATCTTATATTTTTAAGGGGAGATGAACTGCAAATAAGGGAAAATGGATATTACACATAAGAAAAGATAGATTGCACAAAGGGAAGATAGTTTATCCATAAAAAGATGAATTGTGTAAAACCCCTCTTTAATAAACGTATACGTATAAGTTATTACTTAATTCACTTATATATATTAAGACGATACCAATACATACTATCATCTTGGTTGTACATTCTCATACCTCTGCTCTCTGATAATTCTGATACCATGTTCAGGTACTGATACCCTTATTTTATGTACTAATCTTACCTTTATGTGGACCGATATTGCATTGCAAAATATGTAAGTATTCTGATAAAATAACTAAGGGTTCTGATACACCCTTATACTATCCTTACTATTTACGTCTACAAGCATTCATATACAAACATACTTGCAAGATAATTTAAGGATATTAAAATATCATACATAAATCACATTACCACAGCGCTTGGTCACAAATTTGGGTGCATATATGTAGCTGCTTCGGGCATCCACCCGACATGGTCCGCATGCTCAGGACATAACACACTTGATGGTAAAACACATATAGAGCATTACATAGTATATGAAAGAAAGAGGTACTACCTGAACGCCTTTCCAACAACTTGTCTTTGGTTACCCATCTCTTGGTTGGCCTGGGCAAAAATCGAATCCTATAAGTTAGAATTCATGAACGAACGTGTTATTACTTAAGTCAAATTCCTATCATGTAATATTAGTTATCTTTTAAGACTCTTACATTATGTCAATTAGGTAAAAAAAAAAGGGGCATACACTAGTTTCTAGTTCATGTCTCTACCCCTTGGGATCAAACTTATCACAATTTGTCTTAGATATGACAAATTTGTAGGTTACCCCAATCTAGCATATTTGTCACTCAACTTTGGAAATTCATAACGTAACCTGAAAATTTCCAAATGAGGTGGTTTCAACTCCTATAGAAATCTCTGTAAGTAGGAAGAATACCACCAAATGCTAATTACAAGGGTAAAGGCTCAAGAATCCTCTACCAACCTTAGTGCCATAGAATGCATTCCAGTGTTTGTGCCTCAATTTCAACATATCATATCTTCTATCTACCAAGCCAAATTGTGCATTCTGCATATCATTTTAAAGCTTAGGATGCCTACTAACACTCTGTAAAATATCACAATCATTGGATAAGATTTGGCCACTCAAAAACAACCTATGAGTGACCTAACTCGAACCTGGCAGATTTGAACTTTAACACTTAAAGTTCCATAATTAGAGTTTTCTAACCAATCATCCAAAGATCATATCTAGGAGCTATTCCTACATAATTTTGCTCATATAACCCATTTTCAACCTCAATTTTACCAAAATTTAGCTCTAACCCTGTGAACCAAGGCTGGCTGAAATTGAACCCTATAAGATGTGTTCTTGCAATTTCAACTTCAAGACATGTTATCTATCATCATAAAACCTTATGTCTAACTTCATATTTATCATCATATGGCCATTAAAGCTCTAAATTACTCCCTTGGCTGAAACCCTAGAGGAACTATAACTCCATAAATACTCATCAAGACACTATACTCAAATCGAAGTTTACTCCTACGATTACCTCTATTTGATTCTAAGATCGGTTTTTGATTCCGGCAGTACTTCCACCAACAAGATGACACCAAACACCTCTGAGCAAAAATCTAGAATTGTAGAAACATAGCTCTTGATGAGTAGAAGAAGATTTGTGAAGACTCTATTGGCTGAAAATGCAATCTCGGGCTTGAAATGGGCAAGAACTCTCAAGAACACCTTAGGTTTTCTCCAACTCCTCGCCACTTTCTTTTTCTCTTGAATTTTCTCTAATTTTCCTTTGATTTAGGGTGCTGTACAAAATTAATAGAGCTTGGGAGGGTGCTGGCTTGACCTAATGACATGTGTCAAGTGTTCAGAAATCCAGGGTGCCCGACGATCTTTTTAGAAATTACAGGGTACCTAATGCTTCGGTGTGCCAAATGCTCTTTCTTGAAATTGCAGGGTACCTAGCATACCTCCTTAAAATCCATCCCCCTTCCCCTCTCTCATGCTTGGCCGACCTCATTAGTCAAGGGAGAGGAAGTCTGATGAATTCATCTGGCTTCCAGTGCAGTATTCAGGAAAATCAGGTATGTAGCAGGACCGAAACTGGTGAATTGTACTGTCTATTCAACATATGTCTGATATACAACTGTAGATGTCATTGTATGATTGGTTACCAAGGGAAGAAGTTAAAAGTTACTTTAATAAAGCTACTTTTTTATACGGAGTCACTCAGTTTTGTGACTCGTGTCATTCTTCTACCTGAATGGTGCCATGTGTTCCCTGTGTCTCATGATTTCGCCACATACATGCCTAGGTGTCCTAGACAACTGAAACCAAGCCGGTGTCTCTTTAAAAATGCAGGGTATGTACATGCACCTGCACTGATTTTGCCATGTGGGCACCTACACCGGCAAATTTTGTCCAACTAATTAGTCATATATGTCTATGTTTTCAAGAATGCACCACATATGTGCCTGTGTGGCATAAGATTAAGCCACACACCTCAAAAACTGCCACATGTGAGCCTGTGTGTCTTATGGCACACCAAGTGTACAGAGACACCGATAATTTTCATCCGACTACTGATACACAAGGCAAGTTCTCATTGCGCCACCTTAAAAAACTACTTTATGGATGTGGAACCCAGATAGCACCACATATGCCTTTGGGTGCCACCAAATGGCGCCAAATATGCCTAAGTGCCCATATGCCGGTATCTTATATCTGACTACTTATACACACTGAGCCTCAGGAATCAGGAGACTCGGTCTCAACTCAGAGGCTGAATCATATAGTCCCATGAAACTCATTATATCTTCGGGACTCTTACCAAACTGGGCTTAATAGTCTTCTTGACTCAGATTTATTTTCAAGTTTCTAGACGCAAAATTCAGAATATTACAAATTGCATATAGGATAGATCGTTTGCATATAGGGAAAGGTAGTTTACACAAAATGTAATTGCACATCAAATATTAATTTTGCACATATGGACGATGTGTTGCACATAAGGAAGATGTGATGCACTTAAGAAGATGGATTGCATAAAAGAAATATTGTTTACACATAATGGAAGGTCGTTTGCATTAAAAGAAGATTGTTTGCATTAAAAGAAGATTAGTTGCACATAACATAATTTGCACATCAAACTAATTTTGCAACACAAGGGAATATGAATTGCTCATATGAAAGATGAATTGCACATAAAAGAAGATAGATTGCACATAAAGGAAAGATATATTGTACAAAAGGAATGTTTTCATTAAGGGTAATTTAGGCTTTCTTCCATGACAATTATTTACACTCAAGGACCCCAAACCTTTACAAGACTTTAGGTCCCAATTAACAAATAAATTTTCAAACAGGGATTGCCAATTAACAAATAAATTTTCAAATAGGGATTTATGGACAATTTTTCCAAAAAATTATTAAATGCTGAGATTATAAAATTTATTGTTTTAATTTTTCACCATTTTTGTTGAATTTTATTTGTTTTTAATTTCTTTAATGACTAAAAATATATATATCAAACACATTTTTTCTATTAAATATGATATACTATATAGGTTTGAGAGATTGTACAAGTCATTGTAATTTATAGTTTTATGTTTTTTTCTACAAACATTTAAAAAAAACGTACTTGAATTTTTAAAAGCTTGTGATATTTACAACTTATCAATTAAAATTTTCAATTTAGTACTAAGGGTATATTAGTAAATATATTTTATTTTTATATAAATTTTAAATAAAAATATATTTTTAGAATCTTTTTAGAATATTCTTAACGAAGTTAACAGTTTGAACTTAAGTCTATGTTTTCAAAATAGAGGGAATGTCTGTGTAATTAAGGCAAAACAAAAGGGTGGTTAGAGTATTTTACTCAAAAATATATTATTAGTATAAAATTATTAGATTATATAGGGTGCCACATATGATGCCATCTAGGATGTCATGTATCTTATATTAATATGATGTAGCAAATTCTGTTAAAAGGTAACAGTGAATTAACGACAAGAGGTTCATGGTGAAAATGTAGAAGCTTAGGGGATTAAATTTAAACATTGATGAGGAGGTTATCCATAACCATGGTTCAAAAAATCGGACCGGACCGGCCGGTTCGACCGGTTGAACCGGGAACCGGTCCCTGGTCCGGTCCGGTTTGAGCAAAAACCGGTCAGACCGGTCGAACCGGTCAGAACCGGTCGGACCGGTCAGAACCGGTCAAAACCGGTAAAACCGGTGGTCCGACCGGTTGACCCGGTTTCTTCCTTTTTTTTTTTTTAAATTTTTCAAATTTTTATTTTGTGTTTTTTGAGGGTAAAATGGAAAGTTGAAGACTAAAATGAAGAGAAAAATAGATAAAGAAAGAACAAATCTAAAAAAATGAAGAAAATAATGAAAAAAATTAATTAAAAAGATATAATAATTATAGGAAATGAGATATCTTTGTATAAGTATAGGTATTATAACTAATACTAATAGATTTTAAACATTTTTTTTTCTAAAAATCTTTATTTTTATCTATAGAAGTTTAAAAATATATTAATATATATTATCACTAATAAATTATAATATTTTAATATGACCGGTTATGACCGGTTCAACTACCGGTTAGACCCCGGTTGACCCATTAACCCTTGAACCTGTGTTGTGACCGGTTCATTGCCCGGTCCGATTTTTCGTTCCTTGTCCATAACTGACCCAAAATTCAGAGAGTTTTATATAATCTAGCATTTTTTTTTTAACTATTAATGGAATTGAAAGGGTCTCCCTACAGCGTATAACATCTTTCTCATGTGCTTTCGTGCTTAGCCTCAATTCATGCACATATGATATAAGAAAAATGGAATAAACATTTACAAATACTAACCAATATAATAAATTTTCATGAACAAACCAATGTCATGTATTATTCTTAATTTGATTAGATTAAGAAAGTTAGTTAAGTTAGTTTATATGACATTTATTTTTCAAAACACCCTAGTCATGTTTCTTGATTTTTTCACTCCACCTCCTCTTTGATTATTATTAAGGGAGCAACAATATGGATAAATCAGAGAAAGATTGTCAAATATTAAAACTATATTTTATATTTAGCATCAATGTTAACCCCTAAGTATATCTTATATTAAGGACAGGAGAGAGTGCATTTAAAATTATGTTTTATTTTTGTTTTCCTCTCTCAATCCTGTCAAATTTTTTGCCATTTATAGGTTTCTTTGTCTGTTTGTTCTATATGTTACATAGAGAACGCGGTAAAGCACTTAGGCTAATTCTACTCTGAAACAATATTTGGTGGTGAAAGACAACTCAATAGTAAAATTATTTTTACTGTCTTGGCTGAAGTTGGATGCAGTAGAATAGAAGAAAGAGGATCAGGACTTGAAGAATCAAGATGAATGGAATGACGCTTTAGTAATGAAGAATTAAAGGATTTTTTTCGTTGGAAATCATCAATTATGGCATGGTAGATATCACTACAAAAAAACAAAATATTACCCACGGAAATTACCCACAGAATTCCATCTCTGAAATCAAATTACCCACAGATTAGGGACAGAAACGGAATTACCGACGGATCACCTACGGAATTTTTTCCGTCTCTAAAAAATCCATGGCAAATTGATTTACTGACGGAATTTTTATTCCTTCAGAAATTACCGACGGATTACCCACGGAAAAAATTTTGTCAGTAATTACCGATGGAAATTACCGACGGAAAATTTTCCGTCGGTAATTACCCACGGAATTTACCCACAGAAAAATTCCGTGGGTAATTAACCACGGAAAACATTCCGTCGGTGATTACCCATGGAAAATTTTTCATGGGTAATCCGTCGGTAATTTAATATTCTTTTTTTAAAAATATCCACGTGGCAACCTTAAAAGAGGCCACGTGGACATCACCGAAAGTCCCCCACCGCCCGTCCCCGCATCTAGCCCTGCCACCCCCAAGCAAGGGCCACATGTCCCTCTAACGTTGCGCGCACGTGTCTCTGTAAGATAATTGTTGCATTTTGTGACAAAGGTGGGATTCGAACCTTGGACCTTTGTATGTGTTCTGATGCCTTTGCCAGTTGAGCTGCTTTAACCTTGCGTTATTTATTCACGTAATAATATATATAATGTAATAATTAAAAAATAAATATAATATTAAGATAAATATATATATAATTTTCATTTTTTATAATATAAAATATAAAATTTTTTAATTTCTAATTTCGTTTAAATATTTAATATTAATATAAATATATATAAGGAAAAACCCCTATAAAATACCTTTGAAATAGGGAAATCCCTAATCAATACTTTGAAATCAAAAAATCCAGATCAGTCTCGCGTCAGTACGGAGGAACAGTGCGGGCGGTGCCAAAAGACGATTTTACCCTTCAGCCCTCATTCTCGCCACTTCAAAAATAACAACACGCGGTACTTAATTAAATAGGATATTTGATGGTTTTTGTTTAAAAGTTGGAATGGTACTGAAATTTTTTTAAGGATTAAAGTGCACCCAATACCCTGAAGTATTTTTCTGAGGGCACTTAGTGTCCTAAAGTTTTTTAGTGCAATTTCAACCCAGAACTAATTTATGTGGTGCAATTTTATCCAACCCTTACAGAAATTTAACTTTGACTGTTAAAATGCTAATTAGGCAAACCTTTGACTAGAAAATTTAACCAAGATGAGCTTGTCGCAGTCGAGGAAACGTTGCGCCTCTCTCTTGATAGCCCTATTTTGTTGCCCTATCAAGCTTAGCTCATTGCCATGGCCATCATAAATTTTGTTCTTCTGCAAATTTTGGGAGCTCCAAGCTAAAGAAAACCTTTGATGCCATGAGAAGGTAGGAATATAATGTTGAATTGGGGTTGGGTGTTTGAGTATTTAGGATATCCTTGTTTAAATTTGCGAACTATTATGATTGACCTCGTTAAGTGCAAAGCATTTGTTGTGGTTGTGGTTCCAATGTATTTAGGTAGGGTTTTAGAGTTTGTGCTTTGTTTTTTGATTGAGTATGATCTGTTTCCGCATTATAAGTAGGAAGGAATCAACATGAGGTGAAAGTTTTGTTGTTACAACACTTTGTGTGCAAAGAAAAATATATGTTGTTAATTGGTGCTGCAATAGTTTTTAATATGGGTAATGAACTTGTTAATGAGAACTATAGGTCATATGTTGTTTTAATCATTTTAATTGCGGATTCATTGTGTTTGGGTAAGGTTTCAAATGTTTTCTATGTTTTTGGATAAATTGTTCTCTGTTTATGTAGTAAAAGTGGGAATGAATGAACATGGGACGAAAGTTTTGTGGTTGGAACTGCTGGTGTAAGATATCAGAATGTGTTGTTAATAGGGGCAGTAATAGTTGTTAATATATATAGTAAACTTGTTAATGACAACTATTTTGTGTAGGTTGACAATGGTAATGGCTAGTGTAGCTGTGAAGAATCTACTATGTTTCCTTCATATGGAAGGATGATTTGTAATTAGTGATTCCAATGGCATGTCCCTCATCATCAATGGTGCTATTGGTTTAATTGGCTCCCACTGCTCCTTGGCCCTCAAAAAGCGATACGACAGAGTTGTTGGGCTCGATAACTTTAATAGCTACTACGATCTCTCCCTTAAGTGCACTAGATAGACGCTTCTTTCCAAATTCCAAGCACTAAATCTTTATTGTCAAAGGCAACATCAACAACGGGCTCTTGTTGTCGAAACTCTTTGACGCATATTACTGGATTTGTCAACCTTCTGGAAACTGCCAAAGCTGCAAATCCCCAACCCGCCATTGTGTGGGCGTCTTCGAGCTCCGTCTATGGTCTCAACACCAAAAACTCGTTCTCTGAATTACATCGAACCGATCAGCTGGTGGAGAGGTGGATGAAAGCCAAAAAAACAGAGAAATGGCCAGATTATTCTGAGTTGAGACAAAGGGAGAAGAAGATGAAGGCGGAAGCAACTCAAGGGCAAGGAGTCTTTTTGTCATGATTTTATAATCCCAGATTCCTCTACTGTACTGACATAGGATTTTGTAAATTGAAATTACTAATTTATCCTAATCTAATTTTCAGAGTATTTTTCTGGAATTTTTACTTATATTTATGATACTTCGAAAATAATGAATATATATACACACGCACAGATATTGCAATGTATTTACTTTTTCCTTCCTCTCCGTCCCGTCCTTCTCCATCTTTCTTGATCGCATTCGCGCCGCTGAAGCAAAACAAATAGTCAAATGAAATACAACAATACTTGTCAAATGTCTTCACAAGGATTCGATCATCTCCGCCCGCACCACCACCACGACCTCTGCCCGCACTACCATCACTGCCACGGCGTACTTTCTTATTGCATATTCCACAACCATTACTTCCATTGTCACCACCACCGTCAAGGATCCACGGCGTACTTTCTTATTGCATATTCCACAACCATTACTTCCATTGTCACCATCACCGTCAATATGCTGAAGTTGAGAGGAAAAGGAAACAGAAGAAGTAATGTAAAAGTCTATCTATAGTTAAAAAGGTCTAAAAGTTATGAATTAGGGAAATCTGTGAAGACAGCTTAGTCCAGATATGTTGACTGGTCTTTATTTGACTTTCTTGACTGGTGAGCACGACTCTGTCTCTGTTCCGTAATGTAATGGTTCCATTGGATCATAGTAGAAAGTTTGGAGGATTAAACTCATAGGAATATGAAGATGGTCAGGATCGTACGTATGATAAGGACCTTGACAGCACAGGGATATTCATTAATGACAAGCCAGAGAGATATTGGTGGCCATCATAAAATGCAAAAGAAATAAAAGGTTAGTCAGTAATTTTCGTGATCCCTTTTCGAGTACCTTTTTACTATCTTGCACTGCTTTGGATTCCTATAGAGGATTATGCAGGATCTCTTGTGACACATAAGTCAGTCAGGAAGTTTTCTGGGAAATATGGGCAGGACATGGTCATGGGTGTGATAGAGACTTGAGTTGTTTCATGCCCACTGCTCTCTCCATTTTTATATTTTGCCAAATAGGAGGAATTGGAGTTTGCGTACTCTGGATTATATACTTTCAATTTCGTCATTTATGATTTGAAATCCAGATTCCCAAAGTTTTCCTATGTCTAAATCTTTTTGGAATATCAATGCTCTCTCTCAGCTGAAGGCTTTTGTTTGGAGTTTGGACCTTAGTACTTGATAAAACTAATGCAAATATTACGTTTAAAACATGTGGCCCTAATTAGGATATTTACATGATGTTTGCGTGATGTGTTGTTGGAGTTCCAATGTAAACCTTCATGTTTCTGCATTTTGAAGTGGCATGACAGATCGACAGTTTGACATATTCAATAAACGTTGGGTCTGTCCAATTGATCTAGATAGTTCTCTAGATAATACGTTCAATGTTTTTGGGAGCAAGGAGAATTAAGGCAACCGGAAGAATACTGTTTTGGCTGACCTGTGGCATTTTTGGTTGGAATAGAACTCTAGTTTAATCAAAGAAATTTTTTTAATCACATCTTTGGAAAAGAATTCTCTTTTTTTTTTTTATTATCACTTGCCTTCAGATTTTGTCAAGCAATTTCGTTTTATTTTTTGGGTTGGGAGTGGGGGGTCTCCTTATTCATGGATCAACAGTACAGAGAATTAGAAAGATCTACGTTAATGTTAATTTAGTTTTTCACATCATGATTTGAGAGGATTCCTTTTCTTTGTTGCTGAATTGGTGAAAAATTCTTATAAAAATTAGACCAACCCCGGAGGAAAAATTGCTTCACAATGCCATAACTATGCCAAGGTTGTTCCACTCAACAGTGGAAATAGCCGAAGCCTGACATTCTTGCACATGAATCATGGGTCTGCTAGTCATTTTAGTAGTTTCTGTGCGACACATGCACCCATCGAAGGCGCAGTGGAATATGACCGCACGTGGGACCTTAACAGCCGTGTTAAATAGCAGCAGCCTCAAGCGAAGATCAAAGACACATTTCAGTGAATTAGTTGTGTTCTTGAAGCTGCTAGCTCTAGCTTTTGATCTAGCTGGTGTTCTTAACTCAAGAAGCCATCTGTTTCTTTTCTTTCTCCCTCTGAGTGATATATAGTACTACAACATGACCGAGAAACCAATCTTCTTCTTGAGCTTTCTTCTCTTTGTTCTGTTGCAGGATCAAGGAAACTGATCAACATTCACCCTTATCCCTAGCTATTCCTTGAAAAGCCAAAAACTTCCATCCTATGTCTTTAGACCCGAAACACGTATAAGATTAATGAGGGTGATGCCTTTCGTCCTACAACTCCAGGTCATAGCCCTGCTGCGGGACATGGCGCACGACCTGGTGCAAGGGCATGAACATTTGTCTATGGTATATATTGAAGAGATATATAGTCCGACATTTTGGTATTGGAATGTGTGCGTTTTACTTTTCTGTCTAGTACTGTTGCTGATGAAATAGAGCTTTGGTTTTGATTTTTGAATGTCATTTTGGTATTTGCTTTTGGAATGTATCAAAATGAATGTCTCTTCATAATGTGTTGTGGTTTTCTTGTATTACTACTTCTGCTGTGCACTGTTGTGTTTTTGTTAATCTTTATGTAAAGCTGATGTTGTCGCAATATAATTATCCTTCTTTTTCGTGCTATATGTGTATCTTTTCTGAATATTTTAACTATATATATCTCTTTCGTGACATTCTAGGGGTTCATGAACAGTTTTCCTTAAAAAAACAATAAACATTGAAATTGAACTGATATCTTTGCGCTAAAACTTAATTTTTAAGAGAATGAGAATAATAACGACTGAAGAACTGTTGATTACTTGGTTAGAGAGGCTTTCAACGTATTAAGTGGAGGCTCATGGATAACAGTATTAAAATCTTTGGAAAAAAACGCTTTCTGCTGATATATTATTGCATTTTGGATTATGTGTATGGTTAGCTAACTCCTTAATGCTGACGGTGCTTCGTTTCAAGCTCTCTTCTTTTAATTATTTTCTCGTTTTAATTCTAACTCCATGAAAGAAATAAAATCGATAGCTTCTCAACCTGATGCATGGCAAGCCTCACAATAACACGGTAATCATAAATACTATTTCATTTATTCCATCATCTACATATAATCCAAATGGTTATTTCATGTTAAATTATTACATTGAGATTTTCTCCTTTTTTTTTCTTGGTTAATTTATTTTTATGGGGTCAATCTTTGGGTTTGTACTCCCATAACATCTTTCTTATGTGCTTTGGTGCTCAACCTAAATATGTGTGTATGTGTAATATAAAAAAAATGAAATAAACTTTTACAAATACTTACTTTTATACTAATTTTTTACCCCAAATAACGTAACTTACAAACCAGTGTCATATATTATTCTTTTTTTTTAAATGATACATATGAACCAACCAGCTAAATTTCGTTAAAACCTTTTATATTTATAGTTTTCGATCCTTCCTTTTGTAAATGAGAATTTCAATTTTTGAAGATTAACTCGCTTATCATCATCGTCCTCCTTCTTCTCTTTCTTGTACACCAGAAATTAATGAAATGCCAAAGTAAGCATTGTTACCTGCCCATAATGTCAATGCTAGTAATATATGGTTCATATGATCTCTTGATGTGGAATGTTGTCATTAGCAGAAATCTCTTTCAAATTCACTTTCTTCTTGTTCCTTTTGCAAAAGAGAAACCAAGTAATGACTTCCAATATGAAAGCCACACACCCCAATGAAACAATGACGCCAAAATAAGCATTCTTCCAACTACGGTAAGAGTTTGAAAGGGAGAAGCCTCTAAACATGTTGAAGATGGAGAGAACAATGACTCCATAGCCAATGACGTAGTGGAAGATGTTCCAGAAGATTCTAACCTTGTGATGTTTGTCAGGTCTAAGGAATATAGCAGCCAAGACTTGAAGAGCATGAATTGTTTTGGCTTGTTAGGCTAAGTGGAGTTATTTGACTTAGCCTATGTACCGGCAATGTCTTGGATTTTGGGTTGTGACATTAAATTGTCATTTTAACCTTAAAAAAAATGCTAGTCCTCATTGATCCTCCTTGTCGTCTACAGGGTTTTCAATCTTCCCCTCAATCTCAACTTTCAATTATTCATTAAAAAAAAAAAAAATCTCATTCAGCACACCGTCCATACTCTTACACAGTCTCTGGAATAGCTTTGTCATCTTGGACCTCATGAAATAGCTTGCATTAAAGACAATTGTGGAGCAAGTGATGAGCGGCGAGCCTGACGTAAATGTATCATCTGTCCATTGTCTTCCTAAGATTAAGACGAGTGTCAGGGACTCAATTTCAGGGTTCTCCAAGCACCAGTTGAGAGGAAGCGTTTTCTTGGACCGCAAAATATACAGAATGAGGGTTTGTTGTTTTTGTTGTTGTTAAGATTTCAAAGTTGAGATAGAGAGCATGTTTGGTTTGAAAGGGAGGGGATGGAAGGAGAGAGTAGATGGTTATCTTATTTGGTTTGGTTAGTGGGGGAGGAGATGGGACTTTTTAATGATATCTTGTTTGAATTGAAATGGGATGGGGGAGAAATAATGATATTAATTTACCATTCTATCCTAATATGTTTGGTTATATTTTTTATTTGTCTTATATAAATTAATTTACATCTTATCTATTTAATATAATAACATTTTTATTTATAATTAATATAACAATATATATTTTGTTTTAAATTAATTGTATAATAGTATAATTTTTAACTATGATAGGATTTTTTATTGGAAAATACTAAGATCAGGTTCCTTATGTCCATTTAATCAAGCTCTTCAATCATATGTGACCATGTGTCTTATTTTTGAATTATTATCATTTAACTATAAGCTTATAAAAAAAAAAAGGATATACCTCATGCGTGATTGGAGAACTTGATGTAATAGATAGAAGGAAATTAATGTAAGTATGGTCCTTATTTATTTATAATAACATATTTTCATTTTGAATTAATTTCATAATAATACATTTTTAACATATAAACAATATATTCTTGTAAACATATATTATTTTAAATTCAATAAAAATAATATATTTTTCATTATAATAATTTTAAAAAATTATATTCACATATTTTATAATTATAATATTTTTTTATTTATGAAAATGTATTTTTATTTAAAATCAATTTATAATAATATTTTTATTTTTAAAATTATAAGTTTTAAAATTTTATTTCTTTTTAATATTTTTAAAGATAAAAATATATTTTTAATTCAAATTAATTTAATAATAATATTTTTATTTAAATTTGGATGAGCATATATTATAATTATAATAATTTTTTATTCATAAATATATACTTTTTATGTTAAGTTATTTTTGAATAATATGTTTTTAATTATAATAATTTTGGTATAGTAATATATTTTTATTTTATATTAAAATATTTTAATAATAATTTTTTTATTTATCATAGTATTTTTCTTCATGGGCATTATTGGAATATTATATAAATTATAAAGGTGAAGTGATCCAAAATATTGGCTCCCCTTCAAAACCCCCTAATTTGGAGGGTAGCCAAAATAGAGGTGTTAGAGGGAGAGGATGGAAACTTTAGGGTTTCCTCCCCTCCAAAATTTCAAACCAAATGAGGGGAGGGGCTCATTTCAATAATGCCCTCCCTCCAACCGAACAAGCCCTCAGAGAAAGAGTTGCAGACTGCAGGGAAAAAGAAGGAGGATTAAGGGTTTTGCTAATGATATAGTTGACAATTTAATATGTATATAAAAATATAGAGTAAGATACTCTAACCACCCTCCATTTTATTTTAATTACATATACCTCCCATCTATCTTGACAACCCATATAGACCTCAGCTCCCTTAAAATTAAAATATATGTTACATAGACTTTCCTTATATTTTAAGATTCTTTTTCCATCTCACAAACCGTTAGTTGACCGTTAAGTTTGATTTTTGGACTTTTGTTTTACCGAAATGCCCCTCTTTAACATTAGAATTAGTTAAACATAAAGACAAAAAAAAATGTATACCACCTAATTGTAATTCTAATAGATTTTTTAACTTTCTAATATATAAAAAAATTATTAATTTTGAGATTATAAAATTTATTATTTTAATTTTCCACCACATTTATTGAATTTTATTTGTTTTGTAGTTCCTTAATTGACGACAAATATATATCAAACAAATTTTTTATCAAATATGATAAACTATATAGATTTGAGAGATTGTATAAGTTGTTTAAATTTATAATTTTATATTTTTTCTACAAACATTTAAAAAACGTACTCAAATTTTTAAAAGTTTGTGATATTTACAACATGTCAATTAAAGTTTGGGATTTAATACTAAGGGTATATTAGTAAATAAATTTTATTTTTATATAAATCGTAATTAAAAAGATATTGTTAGAATCTTTTTAGAATATTCTTAATGGAGTTAACAATTTGAACTTAATTGTATATTTTCAAAAAAGGGGGAATGCCCGTATAATTAAAGCAAAATAGAAGGGTGGTTAGAGTATTTTACTCAAAAATATATTATTAGTATAAAATTATTAGATTATATAGGGTGCCACATATGATGCCATCTAGGATGTCATGTGTCTTATATTAATATGATGTCATGTATTATTCTTAATACTCTTTTGATCACTAATATAAGACATATAATTTCCTAATTTGATTAGATTAATAAAGTTAGTTATGTTAGTTGATATAACATTTATTTTCCAAAACATCCTTATCATCTTCCTTGATTTTTTCACTCCCCCTTCTCTTTGCTTATTGTTGAGGGAGAAACAATATCGATAAATCATGGAAAGATTGACAAATATGAAAACTATATTTTATATTTAGCATCAACATTAACCCCCAAGTATATCTTACATTAAGGATAGGAGAAAGTGCATTTAAAATTATGTTTTGTTTTTGTTTTCCTCTCTCAATCCTCTCAAATTTTTTTCCATTTATAGGTTTCTTTGTATGTTTGTTCTTTGTGTGCTAAAATTATGTCATATAGAGAACGCGGTAAAGCGCTTAGGCTGATTCTACTCTGAAACAGTATTCGGTGGTGAAAGACAAATCAATAGTAAAATTATTTTTACTGTCTTGGCTGAGGTTGGATGCAGTAGAATAGAAGAAAGAGGATTAGGACTTGAAGAATCTAGATGAATGTAATGACGCTTTAGTAATGAAGAATTAAAGGATTCTTTCGTTGGAAATGATGAATTATGGTATGGTAGATATCCAAATTTCCTAGAGAAGTATTGCTGCTGGATTTAAAGCCGAAGTTGAGAGGAAAAGGAAATAGAAGAAGCAATGTAAAAGTCTGTTTATAAAATTGGGGAAGAAAAGAGAAAAAGTGGAAAAATTTTACTTTTCCAAAACCATGATTTTTTCACTTGTTTGGCTACTCTTTCACCAAATCATAGTTTCAAACTCAAAAGTGCCTTTTTCTTTTTCCCTTTACCTAAACAGGCACTAAATATTTTTGGAATATCAATGGTCTCTCTCAGCTGAAGGCTTTTGTTTGGAGTTTAGACCTTAATTAGTACTTGATAAAACTAATGCAAATATTATGTTTCAAACATGTGGCCCTAATTAGGATATTTACACGATGTTTGCGTGATGTGTTGTTGGAGTTCCAATGTAAAGCTTCATGTTTCTGCATTTTGAAGTGGCGTGACAGATCAACAGTTTGACGTATTCAATAAACGTCGTTGGGTCTATCCAATTCATCTAGATGGTTCTCTAGATAATACATTCAATATTTTTGGGAGCAAGGAGAATTAAGGCAACCGGAAGAATGCTGTTTTGGCTGACCTGTGGCATTTTTGGTTGGAATAGAACTCTGGTTTAATCAAAGAAGTTTTTTTAATCACATCTTTTGGAAAAGAATTCTGTTTTTTTTTTTGTGACTTCCCTTCGGATATTGTCAAGCAATTTCGTTTTATTTTTTGGGTTGGAAGATCTGAGTTAATGTTTGTTTAGATTTTCACATCATGATTTGAGAGGATTCCTTTTCTTTGTTGCTGAATTCGTTGTTAGCTATTTTATTTAAATATTAAACATATTATATTTAAATAGTTGAATTATATTAGGATGTTCCAGAAATTTAGTTTTTATTTAGATAAAATGTAATATCACAAATTTAATGAAGGTTAAAATTTTCTAAAAAGAAAATTTAAATGGGAATTTGATAATAAGTCAAATTATGGAACCTACAAAATTTAAGGAATCTTAAATTAGACAAAGAGAAAAATTAGGGCCTAGTGTGTGTAATTAAGAGGATAAAAATATACCTATATATATCTATATTAAAACACACCAACAGATATTCACATCCTGCATCTTGATTTTTTTTAGTGGAGCACCGAAAGTTGACAGCTCCACTCCTCTTTCATTGTTAGGTAGACACGTTATACACACACTTACACCTACATCCTCATGATTCACATAGCATCAATTATCTCACTTTCTTCAACCATATAACCCCACACTTCATGCACTCCCTCACTCTCCGTTGCTTCAAGTCAGAAAGGAAGAGAGAGCTTTAGGAGAGAGAAAACAGAGTTGAGAAAGGGAGGGAGAGAGACGTGAGTGAAAGAGGTGAACGGAGGAAGAAAACGATCGGAGAAGAGGAAGAAGGAAGTGTTAAACCTTTCATGCATCACCATAAACGTTTTTAGGTGAGTCTTCTCTATATCTTTCCATTGTTATTTCGTTGGTTTGGGGTATTCATGAGGATTTATAGCTGCTAGAATTTGTGTGATTCTGAAAATAAGTTGCTGTCATGGGTGGACGTAAAACAGAGCATGTATATTGACTTTGGGGTGAATTTTGGGGTTCTTTGATTCTGAAATTCGATCATTAACCTCAGGACATATGTGTAGGAGAGTATAGAGTTAAAATTCGTGAGGTTTAGAGTACAAATTCATGTATACATGTTAGTTTTCTCAATTTTGTTTTGCTATCCGAAAAACAGAGTTCATACCTGAAACTTGTAAAATCTTAAACAGAGGCTATAGGTGGAATTTTCGAATGGGTCTTTTTATATAGATATTTTAGGATGTGTAGTTGATGATAGAATCAAGAAAAGTACAATTTGGAATGAAAATGGATGAGGTCTTGATTTTTGAAGTTAGACTGTCAAAACTGACGTTTTTGGGAGTCAGTCAGATTCATGTTGCGTTTTGACTAGGAAAACTTTTGTGAAAAATTATTAAATTTTACAGGAATATATTAGACATTCATAGCTTTCCAATGAGTCCAAGAAACCATTATTTTGATATCTTTAGGGAGAGTTATGATTTTTGAAAGTTAAGTCAGTAACAGTGAACATTCTGGACGTTCAAGCCTCACAGTTATGGTTTTCGAAAATTCTGGGAACAATTAGATAACATCTAGTAGTTTTGGATATTTTTTAGAACACTCCATTTAGATTTTTGTAGAGTTAATTATGAATTTTTGAAGTTGACTGAAAATTTGTCAATTTCTGGAAAATTGTGAAACTGTCTTTTGGCAGTGATTTTGTAGAACCCGAGGTTAAAAATGGATTCCTTGGATGAAAATATGTTAGAATAGCCTGGGTCAAAATTTCTGAAAAAGTATAGTTAGACCGGGTACAGTGGGGCCGGGACCGGGTCCTAGGGGCATTTTGGTAAATTTTCAGTATAGACTAATATAACCACCAAAAATATTATGGGAATCTCTGAAGAGGTACATGAATGGGTTTTAACCTAATTCTTGTACATTTGGAATTTTAGGACCGAATTAATCGCCTGAGCCGTTGGCACATAGTTCGAGGAACTATTCTTGTGTAGCAAAAAGGGACAGAAGGTAGTAACTCTATCTCTCATACACTATGTGAATATTGATATGCTATATGTTGCTATATTCTGTGATATGAACACGTGCCTTGGGCACATTACCTAGCTGTGGTATGGGACTCAGCTGAGGTACACGGACATGTAGGGGATCCAAACAGTCATTTGGCCCTGAGTATTGTGTACACACATGTTATAGTATGAATTTTCATTTACATTATATGGTGCATTACATATTTAATTTTTGCATTTTATATGATGGATCATGTGTTACTACTGAGATTCCTTGGAATCTCACCCTTTTTCATAAATAATAAATGTTCTAGCGAGAACCAGTGGCTCCAAAGGCAAAGTGGAAGACATGGGCAATTAAGATGTGCAGGTCCTAAGATCAGATTTGTTTGGTTATATTAGTTTAATTTTAATATGTTGGATATTTTGGACAAAATTTGTACAATTATCAAACCCTGCGGGGAAGACTCCTGTATGTAAGCTTGCACTTAATATCAGTATGTTTGTGCTATTTCTGTATGCCTGTAGAACTATGCCATTATTACTCTACAAATATCGAAATGTAAACGGGTGTTGACATAAAATATTCTGAAAGTTTTAATTACTAAGATACTAGATAGAAAATTTAACATCATCTAACAAATCGCACCATGTATTTATAAACTACAAATTATAAAAAATAAGACTCATTTTTAATACTATCATGATATCCATGCCAATTTGTTCATAATTGGAAAGGTTATAAATTTTAAATTAATATTGAGATCATGTCAAATTTTTATTAATATATTAAGAGGTTTCAATTTTTTGACACAATCAAGTAACATTTTATTTTTGTGATTTGAGCCTGCACAACTAATTCCCATAAGTAGGAGGATGGAAATAGGATAGACCGAGTTATGCTTTTGCTAAATATGACTAGGCCTGCAATAGAGATCCATAGCTTGGGCCTGAGCCTGTATACAAGCTTTATTTTAGGCCCGGGTCTGAGCCTTTAAAAGGCCTAAAGCCTATTTAAAGGCCTACTTAAAATATTAACATTTAAATAGGCTTAAAACTTATGTTTCCATGTTCATTTACAACTTTCCGAACCTATTTAAAAGTTTAGGATTTTCTCTCATATGCAATATAAGAGTTTAATAAGAAAAAGAACACCTAGTGACAACAATTTATCAAGCAAGTCAGAACCAAAAATTTTATCTGCACGTATTACCTTAAAAATACATATGAAGTATGTATTGATCGTCTACATGAACAGCAGAACCCATAATCTTACTTTAATTTCTTTTGTTTTTTATTGAATCTTTTCTCATTACTTTTTCATTTTCTTCTTTCCAGTTTCGAGGTCACCCTTCCAACATCGATGGAAGATTCATTCATTTTCTTACGCCTAAGTTATATAAAACTCTCCTAAATTTGGGTGAGTTGCGGATAACCTCTCTGGCATTTTAATATTTAAATTTAACACACCCAAGCTTCTATTTTTTTACCACGAACCCCTTGGTGTTTGTTTACTATTATCTTTTTAACGAAATTTGCCACATCATATTGATACGAGGCACGTCGCATACTAGATGACATCATGTGTGGCATCCTATGTAAATCTATTAATTTTACACTAATAATGTATTTTTTCATATAGGGGTTAACGGCAAGGAGAAAACTTACATCCACTTCCTTATACCCAAGTACATCCAGTTCCCCAATAAATAACAGCCATATTTATTTATTTATTTATTTTAAACACATCAGTATTGAATTTAATTGCTTTGAGGTCTACAAGTGATGTGGGGCACATTAGTGAATAGAGTGATGCCAATGGAAAACGCAGTGCAAAATGAAAGTAACCTTATCATAGAGATTAGATAACAATTAAAGGAAATATATTCAAATGCACTAGATCCTAGACAATGGACGAGGAATCCATCAGTCTTCCAAATGCATTCAGTTTTACGTATAATTTGCGTCAAAACCTGTTGGACATGTGGTTTGGCCCCATCGAGTTTGTTGCGCTAAACACCCACAATGTGCAAGATTAAAGATCAAAATGGTTATTTCATGTCCAATTAATACATTGAGATTTTCTCTCTCTTTTTTCTTGGCTAATATATTTTTACGGGGTCAATCTTTGGGTTTGTACTCCCATAACATCTTTCTTATGTACCTTGGCGCTCAACCTCAATATGTGTGTGTATGTAAAATTAAAAATAAATAAATCAAATTTTACAAATACTTACAATTATACTATTTTTTTTACCCCAAATAATGCAACTTACAAACCATTGTCATATATTATTCTTATATTTTAAATGATACATTTGAACCAACCACCTAGATTTAGTTAAAACCTTTTATATTTACATTTTTTGATTCTTCCTTTTGTAAATGAGAATTTCAATTTTTAAAGATTAACTTGCTTTTCATCATCGTCCTCCTCCTTCCCTTTCTTGCCCACCAAAAATTAATGAAATGCCAAAATAAGCATTGTTATCTGTTCTTGCCCACCAAAAATCTGCGTTGACCCATGTCCACTCTCTCATTAAAAGAATGTTCGTAGTGTTTTACGCTAAACATATTGGCATGCTTAATTTGTTATAGTAATACATTTAAATATGATCAATTTTGTCTGCAAACAAATTTGAGAAAAAGAGTACATAATTGATATATCAGACTAGAGAAAATCAAGACGCTACAAGCATGATACTTCAAACTTGTATAATCTTAAAAATGCATTACACAAACAAAACTGCATATACAATAATAATCCAAGTGATATGTCCTAGCTTTAATATATGGTTCATATGATCTCTTGAGGTGGAATGTTGTCATCAGCAGAAATCTCTTTCAAATTCACTGTCTTCTTGTTCCTTTTGCAAGAGAGAAACCAAGTAACGACTTCTAATATGAGAGCCACACACCCCAACGAAACAATGACGCCAAAATAAGCATTCTTCCAACTATGGTAAGAGTTTGAAAAGGAGAAGCCTCTAAACATGTTGAAGATGGAGAGGACGATAATTCCGTAGCCAATGACATAGTGGAAGATGTTCCAGAAGATTCTAGCCTTGTGATGTTTGTCAGGTCTAAGGAATATAGCAGCCAGGACTTGAACAGTTGCAGAGACAAACACAGCGATTCCAATGGAGGCATGAACAAAACCAGAAGGAGACAGAGACGATAGAGATGGGCTTGACAAGAAGATGCCGAAAGCGAAGCCAACAGTGCCAGTAATATAAGCAAGAATCTGACATGCTCTATGCAAATGGAACCATGTTGATCCAGTTGCTTGCATTGTTTTTAAATAACGTCCCATTATTGCTCCCGTTGGCATCAAAATTCCCCACCCAATTCCATTCAATATTCCATGAACCTGCGTACCAAATTAAAAATCAAATCAAGTTGTTATTAATTAAAAGTTAATGATTTTAAGATATTCTAAAAATATTCAAGATTTTAGCTATGTCACGTTTTACTATCATGAATGACTTCTTTTATTGATGGCAAGGAATGAATTATTATTTGCAAGAGTTACAAGTTTCGCTTAGTTATTATCTAAAGTTGAGCCTAATTTTTTTTTTTTTTTTTTTGGGCACAAGAGCCTCATTTATTTTCAGTTACATAAACAAAAAACTATTTATCTTATATGAGCCTACTCCCTTACCTCAGAGAAGATTGGAGTCATAGGGTTAAGTCAAGAGGTTGCAAACTTTCTATCACACATATCGATTAGAACCAATATTTGGGTATTTCTGTTTGAGCCGTACGAGATGAAATTCTCATATATACACAATATTTTTGATAGCCTATTTATCTAAACAATATTGCCACAATATGCAATTGATGTTTTAAGTCCCTCATCAAAATGTTGCATAATAATAATAAAGTCTTTGAATTTCATGACTACATATTGAAAATTTCACGCACATTATTAACAGCCTATTTATCTAAACAATATAATCACAATATCCGATTGATGTGTCGAGTCCTCCAAACCTTTGTATGAAAGTATTACATAATCACCAAACTAATATAAATTAATTATGAAAATATATTTCATATACTATGTCATGAATGAAGAGAATAGAAAGAATATGCTTACTTTTCTTATTAAAATCTTTGAGTCTTGTACAGGGATATCATGATCAGAAACTTTGCCGGTGAGAAAATCTATGCGACCAAAAGATTTCAGGTTCGCTCCAGACAAAGCATGAGCGCGAAGACTATCATCATCAGAAACATGACCTTCTTGCCAAACATGATTTACCAGCTTTGAATTCTCAGGAAGCTGAAAACTGGCGTATAAGATCATCGTGCCGTCCTCAAAACTAGCAGAAACCCCATGAACGTCAAAGCTCAAACTCCCTTCCTCCAACGTCGTGCCGTACGATGTTATCGGAGAGGTGTAAGCCGCCATAGTTCCGTCAGATTTCTGGAAAGCAACAAACGCCTGAGAGCCCATCATGCCTGTGGATGTAGGGTTAATAGCCCAAGCGATCCAGCTTTTATGGTCGGCGTTGTTCTTCTTGAAAGCGACATCGATGGAGTTCGAGGAAGAGCGGTAGGTCCAATGAAGAGAAAAATCAAGAACAGGTAGGTCTTTACAGGCTAAAAAATTTGTAGTATTAGGAAACTTGTATGATTCACAAGCTTGTGGTTGTGGTTGGGGTTGTGAGGTTACAGGGATGGTGAAGATGATTATTGGTGTAAAGAAGAGGGCCAAAAACAGGGAAAGCTTGCGAAAGGAAGCCATGAAAAGAGAGATAGTAGGGAAGAAGTAATAATGGGAGAGAAATGGTGAGTCTAACTCTAGGGCAAGTAGGGTTCTAGGTATGATTTCTCATTCATTGCTAACTCCGTAGTAATTTATAGAGGGTGATTTACCCTGAAAAGAAGTTGAGAATCTTAATGCAAATAGGATAATATTCCGTAAATCGGATGTAATGAGAGATGAGGTAAGAATTGATTTGGCACAATTTAAATTTAGATATGAAAGTATAATAAGTTTTTCATTATGTTTAATTTTTAATTTTGGTTGAAAATTTTTCCGAACATTTAGATTAAAACTCATGCGGTTGAGCGATAACTGATTTTTGTTTTCGAAAAAATATTTAAATAATATCTTTTTATGACGGTTGAATAATATATTTTAGTTTGTAATCTTACTTATGAAAACGAATTTTCAGTTGAAAAGAAAGTTTTATGAATGAATCTCATCCCTGGATTAGTTAATTTATAGAGAGCGGTTTAATTTAATTAATCTCTTTTTCTTTTTGTATGTAAATTCTGGATATATAAGATTTTCACCCAAATTTATAATTTTTTTTAAAAAAATAACTGACTACTAATTGATATTTGGTAAATAAAAGAGTATTAACTGATAATTTCGTGTTCGGCAAAAATGGATAATTCTGTCATTGTAATAGTTGTCTGCATAGTTTTTGATATCTTGATACAAATTGACAAAAAAAACTAATTGCAGTTGACTTTTAAATATCAATCCTTTTATATAATTTAATCTTGATAGACAGCCGTTAAATCATCTCGTTGAATCTTTTGTCCAAAAATATTCCTTTTTAAAATTAATATCTTCTAATGTGTCAAAAACACTAATTCATATATTCTAATAATCTTTTTTTACCTGAATATTCTAATAATCTTTTCAAACCCGCGTGTTGCCAAAACCTTTCTTGAACGACGCATACAGACATGAGAGGACCGACGTTTTTCTTTTCTTTTTTTTAAATTTTTTTGCCAATGACAGAAATACTTCCTTATCAAATAACTAAAATACCTTACAAGGTTCTGAAAGCATTTCAAGAGAAACGGCAAACTAGTAAAGAACAAAAGAAAATTATAAAAAAATAAAAGTATCATTAGTGATGTTATTCTTCTCTTCTAACTTTTAAATAATAAAATTAATTGAAAAAAATAAGACATGTGATCATGCATGATTGGAGAACTTAATGTGATGAATATAAGAAAATTGATATAAGTATGGTCCTTATTTATTTATAATAAAATATTTTTATTTAAATTAATTTCATAATAATATATTTTTAATATATAATCAGTACAGTTTTTAAACATATATTATTTTAAATTTTACAAAAATAATATATTTTTCATTATAATATTATTTTTAAAAATATATATTAACATATTTTATAATTATAATATTTTTTATTTATGAAAGTCTATTTTTTATTTATGAAAATTTATTTTTTATTTAAATAAATTTCATAATAATATTTTTTATTTGTTAAAATATAATTTTTTAAAATTTTATTTCATCAATGATGGCGTCAGCGACATCAATGATTAGGTAGGTCATTGGTGGAAACATCGTTGATGAGTGGGGTGGTTGATGACAGTCTTGTGTCTATCGTTGTTCATGAAAGTGAAAAGGCCATAAGCTTGAAGAAGGAGGGGTAAAAGTGAATTGTGGGTCAAGAATTGAAAATCTTATATTTTTAAGGGGAGATGAACTGCAAATAAGGGAAAATGGATATTACACATAAGAAAAGATAGATTGCACAAAGGGAAGATAGTTTATCCATAAAAAGATGAATTGTGTAAAACCCCTCTTTAATAAACGTATACGTATAAGTTATTACTTAATTCACTTATATATATTAAGACGATACCAATACATACTATCATCTTGGTTGTACATTCTCATACCTCTGCTCTCTGATAATTCTGATACCATGTTCAGGTACTGATACCCTTATTTTATGTACTAATCTTACCTTTATGTGGACCGATATTGCATTGCAAAATATGTAAGTATTCTGATAAAATAACTAAGGGTTCTGATACACCCTTATACTATCCTTACTATTTACGTCTACAAGCATTCATATACAAACATACTTGCAAGATAATTTAAGGATATTAAAATATCATACATAAATCACATTACCACAGCGCTTGGTCACAAATTTGGGTGCATATATGTAGCTGCTTCGGGCATCAACCCGACATGGTCCGCATGCTCAGGACATAACACACTTGATGGTAAAACACATATAGAGCATTACATAGTATATGAAAGAAAGAGGTACTACCTGAACGCCTTTCCAACAACTTGTCTTTGGTTACCCATCTCTTGGTTGGCCTGGGCAAAAATCGAATCCTATAAGTTAGAATTCATGAACGAACGTGTTATTACTTAAGTCAAATTCCTATCATGTAATATTAGTTATCTTTTAAGACTCTTACATTATGTCAATTAGGTAAAAAAAAAAAGGGGTATACACTAGTTTCTAGTTCATGTCTCTACCCCTTGGGATCAAACTTATCACAATTTGTCTTAGATATGACAAATTTGTAGGTTACCCCAATCTAGCATATTTGTCACTCAACTTTGGAAATTCATAACGTAACCTGAAAATTTCCAAATGAGGTGGTTTCAACTCCTATAGAAATCTCTGTAAGTAGGAAGAATACCACCAAATGCTAATTACAAGGGTAAAGGCTCAAGAATCCTCTACCAACCTTAGTGCCATAGAATGCATTCCAGTGTTTGTGCCTCAATTTCAACATATCATATCTTCTATCTACCAAGCCAAATTGTGCATTCTGCATATCATTTTAAAGCTTAGGATGCCTACTAACACTCTGTAAAATATCACAATCATTGGATAAGATTTGGCCACTCAAAAACAACCTATGAGTGACCTAACTCGAACCTGGCAGATTTGAACTTTAACACTTAAAGTTCCATAATTAGAGTTTTCTAACCAATCATCCAAAGATCATATCTAGGAGCTATTCCTACATAATTTTGCTCATATAACCCATTTTCAACCTCAATTTTACCAAAATTTAGCTCTAACCCTGTGAACCAAGGCTGGCTGAAATTGAACCCTATAAGATGTGTTCTTGCAATTTCAACTTCAAGACATGTTATCTATCATCATAAAACCTTATGTCTAACTTCATATTTATCATCATATGGCCATTAAAGCTCTAAATTACTCCCTTGGCTGAAACCCTAGAGGAACTATAACTCCATAAATACTCATCAAGACACTATACTCAAATCGAAGTTTACTCCTACGATTACCTCTATTTGATTCTAAGATCGGTTTTTGATTCCGGCAGTACTTCCACCAACAAGATGACACCAAACACCTCTGAGCAAAAATCTAGAATTGTAGAAACATAGCTCTTGATGAGTAGAAGAAGATTTGTGAAGACTCTATTGGCTGAAAATGCAATCTCGGGCTTGAAATGGGCAAGAACTCTCAAGAACACCTTAGGTTTTCTCCAACTCCTCGCCACTTTCTTTTTCTCTTGAATTTTCTCTAATTTTCCTTTGATTTAGGGTGCTGTACAAAATTAATAGAGCTTGGGAGGGTGCTGGCTTGACCTAATGACATGTGTCAAGTGTTCAGAAATCCAGGGTGCCCGACGATCTTTTTAGAAATTACAGGGTACCTAATGCTTCGGTGTGCCAAATGCTCTTTCTTGAAATTGCAGGGTACCTAGCATACCTCCTTAAAATCCATCCCCCTTCCCCTCTCTCATGCTTGGCCGACCTCATTAGTCAAGGGAGAGGAAGTCTGATGAATTCATCTGGCTTCCAGTGCAGTATTCAGGAAAATCAGGTATGTAGCAGGACCGAAACTGGTGAATTGTACTGTCTATTCAACATATGTCTGATATACAACTGTAGATGTCATTGTATGATTGGTTACCAAGGGAAGAAGTTAAAAGTTACTTTAATAAAGCTACTTTTTTATACGGAGTCACTCAGTTTTGTGACTCGTGTCATTCTTCTACCTGAATGGTGCCATGTGTTCCCTGTGTCTCATGATTTCGCCACATACATGCCTAGGTGTCCTAGACAACTGAAACCAAGCCGGTGTCTCTTTAAAAATGCAGGGTATGTACATGCACCTGCACTGATTTTGCCATGTGGGCACCTACACCGGCAAATTTTGTCCAACTAATTAGTCATATATGTCTATGTTTTCAAGAATGCACCACATATGTGCCTGTGTGGCATAAGATTAAGCCACACACCTCAAAAACTGCCACATGTGAGCCTGTGTGTCTTATGGCACACCAAGTGTACAGAGACACCGATAATTTTCATCCGACTACTGATACACAAGGCAAGTTCTCATTGCGCCACCTTAAAAAACTACTTTATGGATGTGGAACCCAGATAGCACCACATATGCCTTTGGGTGCCACCAAATGGCGCCAAATATGCCTAAGTGCCCATATGCCGGTATCTTATATCTGACTACTTATACACACTGAGCCTCAGGAATCAGGAGACTCGGTCTCAACTCAGAGGCTGAATCATATAGTCCCATGAAACTCATTATATCTTCGGGACTCTTACCAAACTGGGCTTAATAGTCTTCTTGACTCAGATTTATTTTCAAGTTTCTAGACGCAAAATTCAGAATATTACAAATTGCATATAGGATAGATCGTTTGCATATAGGGAAAGGTAGTTTACACAAAATGTAATTGAACATCAAATATTAATTTTGCACATATGGACGATGTGTTGCACATAAGGAAGATGTGATGCACTTAAGAAGATGGATTGCATAAAAGAAATATTGTTTACACATAATGGAAGGTCGTTTGCATTAAAAGAAGATTGTTTGCATTAAAAGAAGATTAGTTGCACATAACATAATTTGCACATCAAACTAATTTTGCAACACAAGGGAATATGAATTGCTCATATGAAAGATGAATTGCACATAAAAGAAGATAGATTGCACATAAAGGAAAGATATATTGTACAAAAGGAATGTTTTCATTAAGGGTAATTTAGGCTTTCTTCCATGACAATTATTTACACTCAAGGACCCCAAACCTTTACAAGACTTTAGGTCCCAATTAACAAATAAATTTTCAAACAGGGATTGCCAATTAACAAATAAATTTTCAAATAGGGATTTATGGACAATTTTTCCAAAAAATTATTAAATGCTGAGATTATAAAATTTATTGTTTTAATTTTTCACCATTTTTGTTGAATTTTATTTGTTTTTAATTTCTTTAATGACTAAAAATATATATATCAAACACATTTTTTCTATTAAATATGATATACTATATAGGTTTGAAAGATTGTACAAGTCATTGTAATTTATAGTTTTATGTTTTTTTCTACAAACATTTAAAAAAAACGTACTTGAATTTTTAAAAGCTTGTGATATTTACAACTTATCAATTAAAATTTTCAATTTAGTACTAAGGGTATATTAGTAAATATATTTTATTTTTATATAAATTTTAAATAAAAATATATTTTTAGAATCTTTTTAGAATATTCTTAACGAAGTTAACAGTTTGAACTTAAGTCTATGTTTTCAAAATAGAGGGAATGTCTGTGTAATTAAGGCAAAACAAAAGGGTGGTTAGAGTATTTTACTCAAAAATATATTATTAGTATAAAATTATTAGATTATATAGGGTGCCACATATGATGCCATCTAGGATGTCATGTATCTTATATTAATATGATGTAGCAAATTCTGTTAAAAGGTAACAGTGAATTAACGACAAGAGGTTCATGGTGAAAATGTAGAAGCTTAGGGGATTAAATTTAAACATTGATGAGGAGGTTATCCATAACCATGGTTCAAAAAATCGGACCGGACCGGCCGGTTCGACCGGTTGAACCGGGAACCGGTCCCTGGTCCGGTCCGGTTTGAGCAAAAACCGGTCAGACCGGTCGAACCGGTCAGAACCGGTCGGACCGGTCAGAACCGGTCAAAACCGGTAAAACCGGTGGTCCGACCGGTTGACCCGGTTTCTTCCTTTTTTTTTTTTTTTAAATTTTTCAAATTTTTATTTTGTGTTTTTTGAGGGTAAAATGGAAAGTTGAAGACTAAAATGAAGAGAAAAATAGATAAAGAAAGAACAAATCTAAAAAAATGAAGAAAATAATGAAAAAAATTAATTAAAAAGATATAATAATTATAGGAAATGAGATATCTTTGTATAAGTATAGGTATTATAACTAATACTAATAGATTTTAAACATTTTTTTTTCTAAAAATCTTTATTTTTATCTATAGAAGTTTAAAAATATATTAATATATATTATCACTAATAAATTATAATATTTTAATATGACCGGTTATGACCGGTTCAACTACCGGTTAGACCCCGGTTGACCCATTAACCCTTGAACCTGTGTTGTGACCGGTTCATTGCCCGGTCCGGTTTTTCGTTCCTTGTCCATAACTGACCCAAAATTCAGAGAGTTTTATATAATCTAGCATTTTTTTTTTTAACTATTAATGGAATTGAAAGGGTCTCCCTACAGCGTATAACATCTTTCTCATGTGCTTTCGTGCTTAGCCTCAATTCATGCACATATGATATAAGAAAAATGGAATAAACATTTACAAATACTAACCAATATAATAAATTTTCATGAACAAACCAATGTCATGTATTATTCTTAATTTGATTAGATTAAGAAAGTTAGTTAAGTTAGTTTATATGACATTTATTTTTCAAAACACCCTAGTCATGTTTCTTGATTTTTTCACTCCACCTCCTCTTTGATTATTATTAAGGGAGCAACAATATGGATAAATCAGAGAAAGATTGTCAAATATTAAAACTATATTTTATATTTAGCATCAATGTTAACCCCTAAGTATATCTTATATTAAGGACAGGAGAGAGTGCATTTAAAATTATGTTTTATTTTTGTTTTCCTCTCTCAATCCTGTCAAATTTTTTGCCATTTATAGGTTTCTTTGTCTGTTTGTTCTATATGTTACATAGAGAACGCGGTAAAGCACTTAGGCTAATTCTACTCTGAAACAATATTTGGTGGTGAAAGACAACTCAATAGTAAAATTATTTTTACTGTCTTGGCTGAAGTTGGATGCAGTAGAATAGAAGAAAGAGGATCAGGACTTGAAGAATCAAGATGAATGGAATGACGCTTTAGTAATGAAGAATTAAAGGATTTTTTTCGTTGGAAATCATCAATTATGGCATGGTAGATATCACTACAAAAAAATTACCCACGGAAATTACCCACAGAATTCCATCTCTGAAATCAAATTACCCACAGATTAGGGACAGAAACGGAATTACTGACGGATCACCTACGGAATTTTTTCCGTCTCTAAAAAATCCATGGCAAATTGATTTACTGACGGAATTTTTATTCCTTCAGAAATTACCGACGGATTACCCACGGGAAAAATTTTGTCAGTAATTACCGATGGAAATTACCGACGGAAAATTTTCCGTCGGTAATTACCCACGGAATTTACCCACAGAAAAATTCCGTGGGTAATTAACCACGGAAAACATTCCGTCGGTGATTACCCATGGAAAATTTTCCATGGGTAATCCGTCGGTAATTTAATATTCTTTTTTTAAAAATATCCACGTGGCAACCTTAAAAGAGGCCACGTGGACATCACCGAAAGTCCCCCACCGCCCGTCCCCGCATCTAGCCCTGCCACCCCCAAGCAAGGGCCACATGTCCCTCTAACGTTGCGCGCACGTGTCTCTGTAAGATAATTGTTGCATTTTGTGACAAAGGTGAGATTCGAACCTTGGACCTTTGTATGTGTTCTGATGCCTTTGCCAGTTGAGCTGCTTTAACCTTGCGTTATTTATTCACGTAATAATATATATAATGTAATAATTAAAAAATAAATATAATATTAAGATAAATATATATATAATTTTCATTTTTTATAATATAAAATATAAAATTTTTTAATTTCTAATTTCGTTTAAATATTTAATATTAATATAAATATATATAAGGAAAAACCCCTATAAAATACCTTTGAAATAGGGAAATCCCTAATCAATACTTTGAAATCAAAAAATCCAGATCAGTCTCGCGTCAGTACGGAGGAACAGTGTGGGCGGTGCCAAAAGACGATTTTACCCTTCAGCCCTCATTCTCGCCACTTCAAAAATAACAACACGCGGTACTTAATTAAATAGGATATTTGATGGTTTTTGTTTAAAAGTTGGAATGGTACTGAAATTTTTTTAAGGATTAAAGTGCACCCAATACCCTGAAGTATTTTTCTGAGGGCACTTAGTGTCCTAAAGTTTTTTAGTGCAATTTCAACCCAGAACTAATTTATGTGGTACAATTTTATCCAACCCTTACAGAAATTTAACTTTGACTGTTAAAATGCTAATTAGGCAAACCTTTGACTAGAAAATTTAACCAAGATGAGCTTGTCGCAGTCGAGGAAACGTTGCGCCTCTCTCTTGATAGCCCTATTTTGTTGCCCTATCAAGCTTAGCTCATTGCCATGGCCATCATAAATTTTGTTCTTCTGCAAATTTTGGGAGCTCCAAGCTAAAGAAAACCTTTGATGCCATGAGAAGGTAGGAATATAATGTTGAATTGGGGTTGGGTGTTTGAGTATTTAGGATATCCTTGTTTAAATTTGCGAACTATTATGATTGACCTCGTTAAGTGCAAAGCATTTGTTGTGGTTGTGGTTCCAATGTATTTAGGTAGGGTTTTAGAGTTTGTGCTTTGTTTTTTGATTGAGTATGATCTGTTTCCGCATTATAAGTAGGAAGGAATCAACATGAGGTGAAAGTTTTGTTGTTACAACACTTTGTGTGCAAAGAAAAATATATGTTGTTAATTGGTGCTGCAATAGTTTTTAATATGGGTAATGAACTTGTTAATGAGAACTATAGGTCATATGTTGTTTTAATCATTTTAATTGCGGATTCATTGTGTTTGGGTAAGGTTTCAAATGTTTTCTATGTTTTTGGATAAATTGTTCTCTGTTTATGTAGTAAAAGTGGGAATGAATGAACATGGGACGAAAGTTTTGTGGTTGGAACTGCTGGTGTAAGATATCAGAATGTGTTGTTAATAGGAGCAGTAATAGTTGCTAATATATATAGTAAACTTGTTAATGACAACTATTTTGTGTAGGTTGACAATGGTAATGGCTAGTGTAGCTGTGAAGAATCTACTATGTTTCCTTCATATGGAAGGATGATTTGTAATTAGTGATTCCAATGGCATGTCCCTCATCATCAATGGTGCTATTGGTTTAATTGGCTCCCACTGCTCCTTGGCCCTCAAAAAGCGATACGACAGAGTTGTTGGGCTCGATAACTTTAATAGCTACTACGATCTCTCCCTTAAGTGCACTAGATAGACGCTTCTTTCCAAATTCCAAGCACTAAATCTTTATTGTCAAAGGCAACATCAACAACGGGCTCTTGTTGTCGAAACTCTTTGACGCATATTACTGGATTTGTCAACCTTCTGGAAACTGCCAAAGCTGCAAATCCCCAACCCGCCATTGTGTGGGCGTCTTCGAGCTCCGTCTATGGTCTCAACACCAAAAACTCGTTCTCTGAATTACATCGAACCGATCAGCTGGTAGAGAGGTGGATGAAAGCCAAAAAAACAGAGAAATGGCCAGATTATTCTGAGTTGAGACAAAGGGAGAAGAAGATGAAGGCGGAAGCAACTCAAGGGCAAGGAGTCTTTTTGTCATGATTTTATAATCCCAGATTCCTCTACTGTACTGACATAGGATTTTGTAAATTGAAATTACTAATTTATCCTAATCTAATTTTCAGAGTATTTTTCTGGAATTTTTACTTATATTTATGATACTTCGAAAATAATGAATATATACACACACGCACAGATATTGCAATGTATTTACTTTTTCCTTCCTCTCCGTCCCGTCCTTCTCCATCTTTCTTGATCGCATTCGCGCCGCTGAAGCAAAACAAATAGTCAAATGAAATACAACAATACTTGTCAAATGTCTTCACAAGGATTCGATCATCTCCGCCCGCACCACCACCACGACCTCTGCCCGCACTACCATCACTGCCACGGCGTACTTTCTTATTGCATATTCCACAACCATTACTTCCATTGTCACCACCACCGTCAAGGATCCACGGCGTACTTTCTTATTGCATATTCCACAACCATTACTTCCATTGTCACCATCACCGTCAATATGCTGAAGTTGAGAGGAAAAGGAAACAGAAGAAGTAATGTAAAAGTCTATCTATAGTTAAAAAGGTCTAAAAGTTATGAATTAGGGAAATCTGTGAAGACAGCTTAGTCCAGATATGTTGACTGGTCTTTATTTGACTTTCTTGACTGGTGAGCACGACTCTGTCTCTGTTCCGTAATGTAATGGTTCCATTGGATCATAGTAGAAAGTTTGGAGGATTAAACTCATAGGAATATGAAGATGGTCAGGATCGTACGTATGATAAGGACCTTGACAGCACAGGGATATTCATTAATGACAAGCCAGAGAGATATTGGTGGCCATCATAAAATGCAAAAGAAATAAAAGGTTAGTCAGTAATTTTCGTGATCCCTTTTCGAGTACCTTTTTACTATCTTGCACTGCTTTGGATTCCTATAGAGGATTATGCAGGATCTCTTGTGACACATAAGTCAGTCAGGAAGTTTTCTGGGAAATATGGGCAGGACATGGTCATGGGTGTGATAGAGACTTGAGTTGTTTCATGCCCACTGCTCTCTCCATTTTTATATTTTGCCAAATAGGAGGAATTGGAGTTTGCGTACTCTGGATTATATACTTTCAATTTCGTCATTATGATTTGAAATCCAGATTCCCAAAGTTTTCCTATGTCTAAATCTTTTTGGAATATCAATGCTCTCTCTCAGCTGAAGGCTTTTGTTTGGAGTTTGGACCTTAGTACTTGATAAAACTAATGCAAATATTACGTTTAAAACATGTGGCCCTAATTAGGATATTTACATGATGTTTGCGTGATGTGTTGTTGGAGTTCCAATGTAAACCTTCATGTTTCTGCATTTTGAAGTGGCATGACAGATCGACAGTTTGACATATTCAATAAACGTTGGGTCTGTCCAATTGATCTAGATAGTTCTCTAGATAATACGTTCAATGTTTTTGGGAGCAAGGAGAATTAAGGCAACCGGAAGAATACTGTTTTGGCTGACCTGTGGCATTTTTGGTTGGAATAGAACTCTAGTTTAATCAAAGAAATTTTTTTAATCACATCTTTGGAAAAGAATTCTCTTTTTTTTTTTTATTATCACTTGCCTTCAGATTTTGTCAAGCAATTTCGTTTTATTTTTTGGGTTGGGAGTGGGGGGTCTCCTTATTCATGGATCAACAGTACAGAGAATTAGAAAGATCTACGTTAATGTTAATTTAGTTTTTCACATCATGATTTGAGAGGATTCCTTTTCTTTGTTGCTGAATTGGTGAAAAATTCTTATAAAAATTAGACCAACCCCGGAGGAAAAATTGCTTCACAATGCCATAACTATGCCAAGGTTGTTCCACTCAACAGTGGAAATAGCCGAAGCCTGACATTCTTGCACATGAATCATGGGTCTGCTAGTCATTTTAGTAGTTTCTGTGCGACACATGCACCCATCGAAGGCGCAGTGGAATATGACCGCACGTGGGACCTTAACAGCCGTGTTAAATAGCAGCAGCCTCAAGCGAAGATCAAAGACACATTTCAGTGAATTAGTTGTGTTCTTGAAGCTGCTAGCTCTAGCTTTTGATCTAGCTGGTGTTCTTAACTCAAGAAGCCATCTGTTTCTTTTCTTTCTCCCTCTGAGTGATATATAGTACTACAACATGACCGAGAAACCAATCTTCTTCTTGAGCTTTCTTCTCTTTGTTCTGTTGCAGGATCAAGGAAACTGATCAACATTCACCCTTATCCCTAGCTATTCCTTGAAAAGCCAAAAACTTCCATCCTATGTCTTTAGACCCGAAACACGTATAAGATTAATGAGGGTGATGCCTTTCGTCCTACAACTCCAGGTCATAGCCCTGCTGCGGGACATGGCGCACGACCTGGTGCAAGGGCATGAACATTTGTCTATGGTATATATTGAAGAGATATATAGTCCGACATTTTGGTATTGGAATGTGTGCGTTTTACTTTTCTGTCTAGTACTGTTGCTGATGAAATAGAGCTTTGGTTTTGATTTTTGAATGTCATTTTGGTATTTGCTTTTGGAATGTATCAAAATGAATGTCTCTTCATAATGTGTTGTGGTTTTCTTGTATTACTACTTCTGCTGTGCACTGTTGTGTTTTTGTTAATCTTTATGTAAAGCTGATGTTGTCGCAATATAATTATCCTTCTTTTTCGTGCTATATGTGTATCTTTTCTGAATATTTTAACTATATATATCTCTTTCGTGACATTCTAGGGGTTCATGAACAGTTTTCCTTAAAAAAACAATAAACATTGAAATTGAACTGATATCTTTGCGCTAAAACTTAATTTTTAAGAGAATGAGAATAATAACGACTGAAGAACTGTTGATTACTTGGTTAGAGAGGCTTTCAACGTATTAAGTGGAGGCTCATGGATAACAGTATTAAAATCTTTGGAAAAAAACGCTTTCTGCTGATATATTATTGCATTTTGGATTATGTGTATGGTTAGCTAACTCCTTAATGCTGACGGTGCTTCGTTTCAAGCTCTCTTCTTTTAATTATTTTCTCGTTTTAATTCTAACTCCATGAAAGAAATAAAATCGATAGCTTCTCAACCTGATGCATGGCAAGCCTCACAATAACACGGTAATCATAAATACTATTTCATTTATTCCATCATCTACATATAATCCAAATGGTTATTTCATGTTAAATTATTACATTGAGATTTTCTCCTTTTTTTTTCTTGGTTAATTTATTTTTATGGGGTCAATCTTTGGGTTTGTACTCCCATAACATCTTTCTTATGTGCTTTGGTGCTCAACCTAAATATGTGTGTATGTGTAATATAAAAAAAATGAAATAAACTTTTACAAATACTTACTTTTATACTAATTTTTTACCCCAAATAACGTAACTTACAAACCAGTGTCATATATTATTCTTTTTTTTAAATGATACATATGAACCAACCAGCTAAATTTCGTTAAAACCTTTTATATTTATAGTTTTCGATCCTTCCTTTTGTAAATGAGAATTTCAATTTTTGAAGATTAACTCGCTTATCATCATCGTCCTCCTTCTTCTCTTTCTTGTACACCAGAAATTAATGAAATGCCAAAGTAAGCATTGTTACCTGCCCATAATGTCAATGCTAGTAATATATGGTTCATATGATCTCTTGATGTGGAATGTTGTCATTAGCAGAAATCTCTTTCAAATTCACTTTCTTCTTGTTCCTTTTGCAAAAGAGAAACCAAGTAATGACTTCCAATATGAAAGCCACACACCCCAATGAAACAATGACGCCAAAATAAGCATTCTTCCAACTACGGTAAGAGTTTGAAAGGGAGAAGCCTCTAAACATGTTGAAGATGGAGAGAACAATGACTCCATAGCCAATGACGTAGTGGAAGATGTTCCAGAAGATTCTAACCTTGTGATGTTTGTCAGGTCTAAGGAATATAGCAGCCAAGACTTGAAGAGCATGAATTGTTTTGGCTTGTTAGGCTAAGTGGAGTTATTTGACTTAGCCTATGTACCGGCAATGTCTTGGATTTTGGGTTGTGACATTAAATTGTCATTTTAACCTTAAAAAAAATGCTAGTCCTCATTGATCCTCCTTGTCGTCTACAGGGTTTTCAATCTTCCCCTCAATCTCAACTTTCAATTATTCATTAAAAAAAAAAAAAATCTCATTCAGCACACCGTCCATACTCTTACACAGTCTCTGGAATAGCTTTGTCATCTTGGACCTCATGAAATAGCTTGCATTAAAGACAATTGTGGAGCAAGTGATGAGCGGCGAGCCTGACGTAAATGTATCATCTGTCCATTGTCTTCCTAAGATTAAGACGAGTGTCAGGGACTCAATTTCAGGGTTCTCCAAGCACCAGTTGAGAGGAAGCGTTTTCTTGGACCGCAAAATATACAGAATGAGGGTTTGTTGTTTTTGTTGTTGTTAAGATTTCAAAGTTGAGATAGAGAGCATGTTTGGTTTGAAAGGGAGGGGATGGAAGGAGAGAGTAGATGGTTATCTTATTTGGTTTGGTTAGTGGGGGAGGAGATGGGACTTTTTAATGATATCTTGTTTGAATTGAAATGGGATGGGGGAGAAATAATGATATTAATTTACCATTCTATCCTAATATGTTTGGTTATATTTTTTATTTGTCTTATATAAATTAATTTACATCTTATCTATTTAATATAATAACATTTTTATTTATAATTAATATAACAATATATATTTTGTTTTAAATTAATTGTATAATAGTATAATTTTTAACTATGATAGGATTTTTTATTGGAAAATACTAAGATCAGGTTCCTTATGTCCATTTAATCAAGCTCTTCAATCATATGTGACCATGTGTCTTATTTTTGAATTATTATCATTTAACTATAAGCTTATAAAAAAAAAAAGGATATACCTCATGCGTGATTGGAGAACTTGATGTAATAGATAGAAGGAAATTAATGTAAGTATGGTCCTTATTTATTTATAATAACATATTTTCATTTTGAATTAATTTCATAATAATACATTTTTAACATATAAACAATATATTCTTGTAAACATATATTATTTTAAATTCAATAAAAATAATATATTTTTCATTATAATAATTTTAAAAAATTATATTCACATATTTTATAATTATAATATTTTTTTATTTATGAAAATGTATTTTTATTTAAAATCAATTTATAATAATATTTTTATTTTTAAAATTATAAGTTTTAAAATTTTATTTCTTTTTAATATTTTTAAAGATAAAAATATATTTTTAATTCAAATTAATTTAATAATAATATTTTTATTTAAATTTGGATGAGCATATATTATAATTATAATAATTTTTTATTCATAAATATATACTTTTTATGTTAAGTTATTTTTGAATAATATGTTTTTAATTATAATAATTTTGGTATAGTAATATATTTTTATTTTATATTAAAATATTTTAATAATAATTTTTTTATTTATCATAGTATTTTTCTTCATGGGCATTATTGGAATATTATATAAATTATAAAGGTGAAGTGATCCAAAATATTGGCTCCCCTTCAAAACCCCCTAATTTGGAGGGTAGCCAAAATAGAGGTGTTAGAGGGAGAGGATGGAAACTTTAGGGTTTCCTCCCCTCCAAAATTTCAAACCAAATGAGGGGAGGGGCTCATTTCAATAATGCCCTCCCTCCAACCGAACAAGCCCTCAGAGAAAGAGTTGCAGACTGCAGGGAAAAAGAAGGAGGATTAAGGGTTTTGCTAATGATATAGTTGACAATTTAATATGTATATAAAAATATAGAGTAAGATACTCTAACCACCCTCCATTTTATTTTAATTACATATACCTCCCATCTATCTTGACAACCCATATAGACCTCAGCTCCCTTAAAATTAAAATATATGTTACATAGACTTTCCTTATATTTTAAGATTCTTTTTCCATCTCACAAACCGTTAGTTGACCGTTAAGTTTGATTTTTGGACTTTTGTTTTACCGAAATGCCCCTCTTTAACATTAGAATTAGTTAAACATAAAGACAAAAAAAAATGTATACCACCTAATTGTAATTCTAATAGATTTTTTAACTTTCTAATATATAAAAAAATTATTAATTTTGAGATTATAAAATTTATTATTTTAATTTTCCACCACATTTATTGAATTTTATTTGTTTTGTAGTTCCTTAATTGACGACAAATATATATCAAACAAATTTTTTATCAAATATGATAAACTATATAGATTTGAGAGATTGTATAAGTTGTTTAAATTTATAATTTTATATTTTTTCTACAAACATTTAAAAAACGTACTCAAATTTTTAAAAGTTTGTGATATTTACAACATGTCAATTAAAGTTTGGGATTTAATACTAAGGGTATATTAGTAAATAAATTTTATTTTTATATAAATCGTAATTAAAAAGATATTGTTAGAATCTTTTTAGAATATTCTTAATGGAGTTAACAATTTGAACTTAATTGTATATTTTCAAAAAAGGGGGAATGCCCGTATAATTAAAGCAAAATAGAAGGGTGGTTAGAGTATTTTACTCAAAAATATATTATTAGTATAAAATTATTAGATTATATAGGGTGCCACATATGATGCCATCTAGGATGTCATGTGTCTTATATTAATATGATGTCATGTATTATTCTTAATACTCTTTTGATCACTAATATAAGACATATAATTTCCTAATTTGATTAGATTAATAAAGTTAGTTATGTTAGTTGATATAACATTTATTTTCCAAAACATCCTTATCATCTTCCTTGATTTTTTCACTCCCCCTTCTCTTTGCTTATTGTTGAGGGAGAAACAATATCGATAAATCATGGAAAGATTGACAAATATGAAAACTATATTTTATATTTAGCATCAACATTAACCCCCAAGTATATCTTACATTAAGGATAGGAGAAAGTGCATTTAAAATTATGTTTTGTTTTTGTTTTCCTCTCTCAATCCTCTCAAATTTTTTTCCATTTATAGGTTTCTTTGTATGTTTGTTCTTTGTGTGCTAAAATTATGTCATATAGAGAACGCGGTAAAGCGCTTAGGCTGATTCTACTCTGAAACAGTATTCGGTGGTGAAAGACAAATCAATAGTAAAATTATTTTTACTGTCTTGGCTGAGGTTGGATGCAGTAGAATAGAAGAAAGAGGATTAGGACTTGAAGAATCTAGATGAATGTAATGACGCTTTAGTAATGAAGAATTAAAGGATTCTTTCGTTGGAAATGATGAATTATGGTATGGTAGATATCCAAATTTCCTAGAGAAGTATTGCTGCTGGATTTAAAGCCGAAGTTGAGAGGAAAAGGAAATAGAAGAAGCAATGTAAAAGTCTGTTTATAAAATTGGGGAAGAAAAGAGAAAAAGTGGAAAAATTTTACTTTTCCAAAACCATGATTTTTTCACTTGTTTGGCTACTATTTCACCAAATCATAGTTTCAAACTCAAAAGTGCCTTTTTCTTTTTCCCTTTACCTAAACAGGCACTAAATATTTTTGGAATATCAATGGTCTCTCTCAGCTGAAGGCTTTTGTTTGGAGTTTAGACCTTAATTAGTACTTGATAAAACTAATGCAAATATTATGTTTCAAACATGTGGCCCTAATTAGGATATTTACACGATGTTTGCGTGATGTGTTGTTGGAGTTCCAATGTAAAGCTTCATGTTTCTGCATTTTGAAGTGGCGTGACAGATCAACAGTTTGACGTATTCAATAAACGTCGTTGGGTCTATCCAATTCATCTAGATGGTTCTCTAGATAATACATTCAATATTTTTGGGAGCAAGGAGAATTAAGGCAACCGGAAGAATGCTGTTTTGGCTGACCTGTGGCATTTTTGGTTGGAATAGAACTCTGGTTTAATCAAAGAAGTTTTTTTAATCACATCTTTTGGAAAAGAATTCTGTTTTTTTTTTTGTGACTTCCCTTCGGATATTGTCAAGCAATTTCGTTTTATTTTTTGGGTTGGAAGATCTGAGTTAATGTTTGTTTAGATTTTCACATCATGATTTGAGAGGATTCCTTTTCTTTGTTGCTGAATTCGTTGTTAGCTATTTTATTTAAATACTAAACATATTATATTTAAATAGTTGAATTATATTAGGATGTTCCAGAAATTTAGTTTTTATTTAGATAAAATGTAATATCACAAATTTAATGAAGGTTAAAATTTTCTAAAAAGAAAATTTAAATGGGAATTTGATAATAAGTCAAATTATGGAACCTACAAAATTTAAGGAATCTTAAATTAGACAAAGAGAAAAATTAGGGCCTAGTGTGTGTAATTAAGAGGATAAAAATATACCTATATATATCTATATTAAAACACACCAACAGATATTCACATCCTGCATCTTGATTTTTTTTAGTGGAGCACCGAAAGTTGACAGCTCCACTCCTCTTTCATTGTTAGGTAGACACGTTATACACACACTTACACCTACATCCTCATGATTCACATAGCATCAATTATCTCACTTTCTTCAACCATATAACCCCACACTTCATGCACTCCCTCACTCTCCGTTGCTTCAAGTCAGAAAGGAAGAGAGAGCTTTAGGAGAGAGAAAACAGAGTTGAGAAAGGGAGGGAGAGAGACGTGAGTGAAAGAGGTGAACGGAGGAAGAAAACGATCGGAGAAGAGGAAGAAGGAAGTGTTAAACCTTTCATGCATCACCATAAACGTTTTTAGGTGAGTCTTCTCTATATCTTTCCATTGTTATTTCGTTGGTTTGGGGTATTCATGAGGATTTATAGCTGCTAGAATTTGTGTGATTCTGAAAATAAGTTGCTGTCATGGGTGGACGTAAAACAGAGCATGTATATTGACTTTGGGGTGAATTTTGGGGTTCTTTGATTCTGAAATTCGATCATTAACCTCAGGACATATGTGTAGGAGAGTATAGAGTTAAAATTCGTGAGGTTTAGAGTACAAATTCATGTATACATGTTAGTTTTCTCAATTTTGTTTTGCTATCCGAAAAACAGAGTTCATACCTGAAACTTGTAAAATCTTAAACAGAGGCTATAGGTGGAATTTTCGAATGGGTCTTTTTATATAGATATTTTAGGATGTGTAGTTGATGATAGAATCAAGAAAAGTACAATTTGGAATGAAAATGGATGAGGTCTTGATTTTTGAAGTTAGACTGTCAAAACTGACGTTTTTGGGAGTCAGTCAGATTCATGTTGCGTTTTGACTAGGAAAACTTTTGTGAAAAATTATTAAATTTTACAGGAATATATTAGACATTCATAGCTTTCCAATGAGTCCAAGAAACCATTATTTTGATATCTTTAGGGAGAGTTATGATTTTTGAAAGTTAAGTCAGTAACAGTGAACATTCTGGACGTTCAAGCCTCACAGTTATGGTTTTCGAAAATTCTGGGAACAATTAGATAACATCTAGTAGTTTTGGATATTTTTTAGAACACTCCATTTAGATTTTTGTAGAGTTAATTATGAATTTTTGAAGTTGACTGAAAATTTGTCAATTTCTGGAAAATTGTGAAACTGTCTTTTGGCAGTGATTTTGTAGAACCCGAGGTTAAAAATGGATTCCTTGGATGAAAATATGTTAGAATAGCCTGGGTCAAAATTTCTGAAAAAGTATAGTTAGACCGGGTACAGTGGGGCCGGGACCGGGTCCTAGGGGCATTTTGGTAAATTTTCAGTATAGACTAATATAACCACCAAAAATATTATGGGAATCTCTGAAGAGGTACATGAATGGGTTTTAACCTAATTCTTGTACATTTGGAATTTTAGGACCGAATTAATCGCCTGAGCCGTTGGCACATAGTTCGAGGAACTATTCTTGTGTAGCAAAAAGGGACAGAAGGTAGTAACTCTATCTCTCATACACTATGTGAATATTGATATGCTATATGTTGCTATATTCTGTGATATGAACACGTGCCTTGGGCACATTACCTAGCTGTGGTATGGGACTCAGCTGAGGTACACGGACATGTAGGGGATCCAAACAGTCATTTGGCCCTGAGTATTGTGTACACACATGTTATAGTATGAATTTTCATTTACATTATATGGTGCATTACATATTTAATTTTTGCATTTTATATGATGGATCATGTGTTACTACTGAGATTCCTTGGAATCTCACCCTTTTTCATAAATAATAAATGTTCTAGCGAGAACCAGTGGCTCCAAAGGCAAAGTGGAAGACATGGGCAATTAAGATGTGCAGGTCCTAAGATCAGATTTGTTTGGTTATATTAGTTTAATTTTAATATGTTGGATATTTTGGACAAAATTTGTACAATTATCAAACCCTGCGGGGAAGACTCCTGTATGTAAGCTTGCACTTAATATCAGTATGTTTGTGCTATTTCTGTATGCCTGTAGAACTATGCCATTATTACTCTACAAATATCGAAATGTAAACGGGTGTTGACATAAAATATTCTGAAAGTTTTAATTACTAAGATACTAGATAGAAAATTTAACATCATCTAACAAATCGCACCATGTATTTATAAACTACAAATTATAAAAAATAAGACTCATTTTTAATACTATCATGATATCCATGCCAATTTGTTCATAATTGGAAAGGTTATAAATTTTAAATTAATATTGAGATCATGTCAAATTTTTATTAATATATTAAGAGGTTTCAATTTTTTGACACAATCAAGTAACATTTTATTTTTGTGATTTGAGCCTGCACAACTAATTCCCATAAGTAGGAGGATGGAAATAGGATAGACCGAGTTATGCTTTTGCTAAATATGACTAGGCCTGCAATAGAGATCCATAGCTTGGGCCTGAGCCTGTATACAAGCTTTATTTTAGGCCCGGGTCTGAGCCTTTAAAAGGCCTAAAGCCTATTTAAAGGCCTACTTAAAATATTAACATTTAAATAGGCTTAAAACTTATGTTTCCATGTTCATTTACAACTTTCCGAACCTATTTAAAAGTTTAGGATTTTCTCTCATATGCAATATAAGAGTTTAATAAGAAAAAGAACACCTAGTGACAACAATTTATCAAGCAAGTCAGAACCAAAAATTTTATCTGCACGTATTACCTTAAAAATACATATGAAGTATGTATTGATCGTCTACAGCAGAACCCATAATCTTACTTTAATTTCTTTTGTTTTTTATTGAATCTTTTCTCATTACTTTTTCATTTTCTTCTTTCCAGTTTCGAGGTCACCCTTCCAACATCGGTGGAAGATTCATTCATTTTCTTACACCTAAGTTATATAAAACTCTCCTAAATTTGGGTGAGTTGCGGATAACCTCTCTGGCATTTTAATATTTAAATTTAACACACCCAAGCTTCTATTTTTTTACCACGAACCCCTTGGTGTTTGTTTACTATTATCTTTTTAACGAAATTTGCCACATCATATTGATACGAGGCACGTCGCATACTAGATGACATCATGTGTGGCATCCTATGTAAATCTATTAATTTTACACTAATAATGTATTTTTTCATATAGGGGTTAACGGCAAGGAGAAAACTTACATCCACTTCCTTATACCCAAGTACATCCAGTTCCCCAATAAATAACAGCCATATTTATTTATTTATTTATTTTAAACACATCAGTATTGAATTTAATTGCTTTGAGGTCTACAAGTGATGTGGGGCACATTAGTGAATAGAGTGATGCCAATGGAAAACGCAGTGCAAAATGAAAGTAACCTTATCATAGAGATTAGATAACAATTAAAGGAAATATATTCAAATGCACTAGATCCTAGACAATGGACGAGGAATCCATCAGTCTTCCAAATGCATTCAGTTTTACGTATAATTTGCGTCAAAACCTGTTGGACATGTGGTTTGGCCCCATCGAGTTTGTTGCGCTAAACACCCACAATGTGCAAGATTAAAGATCAAAATGGTTATTTCATGTCCAATTAATACATTGAGATTTTCTCTCTCTTTTTTCTTGGCTAATATATTTTTACGGGGTCAATCTTTGGGTTTGTACTCCCATAACATCTTTCTTATGTACCTTGGCGCTCAACCTCAATATGTGTGTGTATGTAAAATTAAAAATAAATAAATCAAATTTTACAAATACTTACAATTATACTATTTTTTTTACCCCAAATAATGCAACTTACAAACCATTGTCATATATTATTCTTATATTTTAAATGATACATTTGAACCAACCACCTAGATTTAGTTAAAACCTTTTATATTTACATTTTTTGATTCTTCCTTTTGTAAATGAGAATTTCAATTTTTAAAGATTAACTTGCTTTTCATCATCGTCCTCCTCCTTCCCTTTCTTGCCCACCAAAAATTAATGAAATGCCAAAATAAGCATTGTTATCTGTTCTTGCCCACCAAAAATCTGCGTTGACCCATGTCCACTCTCTCATTAAAAGAATGTTCGTAGTGTTTTACGCTAAACATATTGGCATGCTTAATTTGTTATAGTAATACATTTAAATATGATCAATTTTGTCTGCAAACAAATTTGAGAAAAAGAGTACATAATTGATATATCAGACTAGAGAAAATCAAGACGCTACAAGCATGATACTTCAAACTTGTATAATCTTAAAAATGCATTACACAAACAAAACTGCATATACAATAATAATCCAAGTGATATGTCCTAGCTTTAATATATGGTTCATATGATCTCTTGAGGTGGAATGTTGTCATCAGCAGAAATCTCTTTCAAATTCACTGTCTTCTTGTTCCTTTTGCAAGAGAGAAACCAAGTAACGACTTCTAATATGAGAGCCACACACCCCAACGAAACAATGACGCCAAAATAAGCATTCTTCCAACTATGGTAAGAGTTTGAAAAGGAGAAGCCTCTAAACATGTTGAAGATGGAGAGGACGATAATTCCGTAGCCAATGACATAGTGGAAGATGTTCCAGAAGATTCTAGCCTTGTGATGTTTGTCAGGTCTAAGGAATATAGCAGCCAGGACTTGAACAGTTGCAGAGACAAACACAGCGATTCCAATGGAGGCATGAACAAAACCAGAAGGAGACAGAGACGATAGAGATGGGCTTGACAAGAAGATGCCGAAAGCGAAGCCAACAGTGCCAGTAATATAAGCAAGAATCTGACATGCTCTATGCAAATGGAACCATGTTGATCCAGTTGCTTGCATTGTTTTTAAATAACGTCCCATTATTGCTCCCGTTGGCATCAAAATTCCCCACCCAATTCCATTCAATATTCCATGAACCTGCGTACCAAATTAAAAATCAAATCAAGTTGTTATTAATTAAAAGTTAATGATTTTAAGATATTCTAAAAATATTCAAGATTTTAGCTATGTCACGTTTTACTATCATGAATGACTTCTTTTATTGATGGCAAGGAATGAATTATTATTTGCAAGAGTTACAAGTTTCGCTTAGTTATTATCTAAAGTTGAGCCTAATTTTTTTTTTTTTTTTTTGGGCACAAGAGCCTCATTTATTTTCAGTTACATAAACAAAAAACTATTTATCTTATATGAGCCTACTCCCTTACCTCAGAGAAGATTGGAGTCATAGGGTTAAGTCAAGAGGTTGCAAACTTTCTATCACACATATCGATTAGAACCAATATTTGGGTATTTCTGTTTGAGCCGTACGAGATGAAATTCTCATATATACACAATATTTTTGATAGCCTATTTATCTAAACAATATTGCCACAATATGCAATTGATGTTTTAAGTCCCTCATCAAAATGTTGCATAATAATAATAAAGTCTTTGAATTTCATGACTACATATTGAAAATTTCACGCACATTATTAACAGCCTATTTATCTAAACAATATAATCACAATATCCGATTGATGTGTCGAGTCCTCCAAACCTTTGTATGAAAGTATTACATAATCACCAAACTAATATAAATTAATTATGAAAATATATTTCATATACTATGTCATGAATGAAGAGAATAGAAAGAATATGCTTACTTTTCTTATTAAAATCTTTGAGTCTTGTACAGGGATATCATGATCAGAAACTTTGCCGGTGAGAAAATCTATGCGACCAAAAGATTTCAGGTTCGCTCCAGACAAAGCATGAGCGCGAAGACTATCATCATCAGAAACATGACCTTCTTGCCAAACATGATTTACCAGCTTTGAATTCTCAGGAAGCTGAAAACTGGCGTATAAGATCATCGTGCCGTCCTCAAAACTAGCAGAAACCCCATGAACGTCAAAGCTCAAACTCCCTTCCTCCAACGTCGTGCCGTACGATGTTATCGGAGAGGTGTAAGCCGCCATAGTTCCGTCAGATTTCTGGAAAGCAACAAACGCCTGAGAGCCCATCATGCCTGTGGATGTAGGGTTAATAGCCCAAGCGATCCAGCTTTTATGGTCGGCGTTGTTCTTCTTGAAAGCGACATCGATGGAGTTCGAGGAAGAGCGGTAGGTCCAATGAAGAGAAAAATCAAGAACAGGTAGGTCTTTACAGGCTAAAAAATTTGTAGTATTAGGAAACTTGTATGATTCACAAGCTTGTGGTTGTGGTTGGGGTTGTGAGGTTACAGGGATGGTGAAGATGATTATTGGTGTAAAGAAGAGGGCCAAAAACAGGGAAAGCTTGCGAAAGGAAGCCATGAAAAGAGAGATAGTAGGGAAGAAGTAATAATGGGAGAGAAATGGTGAGTCTAACTCTAGGGCAAGTAGGGTTCTAGGTATGATTTCTCATTCATTGCTAACTCCGTAGTAATTTATAGAGGGTGATTTACCCTGAAAAGAAGTTGAGAATCTTAATGCAAATAGGATAATATTCCGTAAATCGGATGTAATGAGAGATGAGGTAAGAATTGATTTGGCACAATTTAAATTTAGATATGAAAGTATAATAAGTTTTTCATTATGTTTAATTTTTAATTTTGGTTGAAAATTTTTCCGAACATTTAGATTAAAACTCATGCGGTTGAGCGATAACTGATTTTTGTTTTCGAAAAAATATTTAAATAATATCTTTTTATGACGGTTGAATAATATATTTTAGTTTGTAATCTTACTTATGAAAACGAATTTTCAGTTGAAAAGAAAGTTTTATGAATGAATCTCATCCCTGGATTAGTTAATTTATAGAGAGCGGTTTAATTTAATTAATCTCTTTTTCTTTTTGTATGTAAATTCTGGATATATAAGATTTTCACCCAAATTTATAATTTTTTTTAAAAAAATAACTGACTACTAATTGATATTTGGTAAATAAAAGAGTATTAACTGATAATTTCGTGTTCGGCAAAAATGGATAATTCTGTCATTGTAATAGTTGTCTGCATAGTTTTTGATATCTTGATACAAATTGACAAAAAAAACTAATTGCAGTTGACTTTTAAATATCAATCCTTTTATATAATTTAATCTTGATAGACAGCCGTTAAATCATCTCGTTGAATCTTTTGTCCAAAAATATTCCTTTTTAAAATTAATATCTTCTAATGTGTCAAAAACACTAATTCATATATTCTAATAATCTTTTTTTACCTGAATATTCTAATAATCTTTTCAAACCCGCGTGTTGCCAAAACCTTTCTTGAACGACGCATACAGACATGAGAGGACCGACGTTTTTCTTTTCTTTTTTTTTAAATTTTTTTGCCAATGACAGAAATACTTCCTTATCAAATAACTAAAATACCTTACAAGGTTCTGAAAGCATTTCAAGAGAAACGGCAAACTAGTAAAGAACAAAAGAAAATTATAAAAAAATAAAAGTATCATTAGTGATGTTATTCTTCTCTTCTAACTTTTAAATAATAAAATTAATTGAAAAAAATAAGACATGTGATCATGCATGATTGGAGAACTTAATGTGATGAATATAAGAAAATTGATATAAGTATGGTCCTTATTTATTTATAATAAAATATTTTTATTTAAATTAATTTCATAATAATATATTTTTAATATATAATCAGTACAGTTTTTAAACATATATTATTTTAAATTTTACAAAAATAATATATTTTTCATTATAATATTATTTTTAAAAATATATATTAACATATTTTATAATTATAATATTTTTTATTTATGAAAGTCTATTTTTTATTTATGAAAATTTATTTTTTATTTAAATAAATTTCATAATAATATTTTTTATTTGTTAAAATATAATTTTTTAAAATTTTATTTCATCAATGATGGCGTCAGCGACATCAATGATTAGGTAGGTCATTGGTGGAAACATCGTTGATGAGTGGGGTGGTTGATGACAGTCTTGTGTCTATCGTTGTTCATGAAAGTGAAAAGGCCATAAGCTTGAAGAAGGAGGGGTAAAAGTGAATTGTGGGTCAAGAATTGAAAATCTTATATTTTTAAGGGGAGATGAACTGCAAATAAGGGAAAATGGATATTACACATAAGAAAAAATAGATTGCACAAAGGGAAGATAGTTTATCCATAAAAAGATGAATTGTGTAAAACCCCTCTTTAATAAACGTATACGTATAAGTTATTACTTAATTCACTTATATATATTAAGACGATACCAATACATACTATCATCTTGGTTGTACATTCTCATACCTCTGCTCTCTGATAATTCTGATACCATGTTCAGGTACTGATACCCTTATTTTATGTACTAATCTTACCTTTATGTGGACCGATATTGCATTGCAAAATATGTAAGTATTCTGATAAAATAACTAAGGGTTTTGATACACCCTTATAGTATCCTTACTATTTACGTCTACAAGCATTCATATACAAACATACTTGCAAGATAATTTAAGGCTATTAAAATATCATACATAAATCACATTACCACAGCGCTTGGTCACAAATTTGGGTGCATATATGTAGCTGCTTCGGGCATCCACCCGACATGGTCCGCATGCTCAGGACATAACACACTTGATGGTAAAACACATATAGAGCATTACATAGTATATGAAAGAAAGAGGTACTACCTGAACGCCTTTCCAACAACTTGTCTTTGGTTACCCATCTCTTGGTTGGCCTGGGCAAAAATCGAATCCTATAAGTTAGAATTCATGAACGAACGTGTTATTACTTAAGTCAAATTCCTATCATGTAATATTAGTTATCTTTTAAGACTCTTACATTATGTCAATTAGGTAAAAAAAAAGGGGTATACACTAGTTTCTAGTTCATGTCTCTACCCCTTGGGATCAAACTTATCACAATTTGTCTTAGATATGACAAATTTGTAGGTTACCCCAATCTAGCATATTTGTCACTCAACTTTGGAAATTCATAACGTAACCTGAAAATTTCCAAATGAGGTGGTTTCAACTCCTATAGAAATCTCTGTAAGTAGGAAGAATACCACCAAATGCTAATTACAAGGGTAAAGGCTCAAGAATCCTCTACCAACCTTAGTGCCATAGAATGCATTCCAGTGTTTGTGCCTCAATTTCAACATATCATATCTTCTATCTACCAAGCCAAATTGTGCATTCTGCATATCATTTTAAAGCTTAGGATGCCTACTAACACTCTGTAAAATATCACAATCATTGGATAAGATTTGGCCACTCAAAAACAACCTATGAGTGACCTAACTCGAACCTGGCAGATTTGAACTTTAACACTTAAAGTTCCATAATTAGAGTTTTCTAACCAATCATCCAAAGATCATATCTAGGAGCTATTCCTACATAATTTTGCTCATATAACCCATTTTCAACCTCAATTTTACCAAAATTTAGCTCTAACCCTGTGAACCAAGGCTGGCTGAAATTGAACCCTATAAGATGTGTTCTTGCAATTTCAACTTCAAGACATGTTATCTATCATCATAAAACCTTATGTCTAACTTCATATTTATCATCATATGGCCATTAAAGCTCTAAATTACTCCCTTGGCTGAAACCCTAGAGGAACTATAACTCCATAAATACTCATCAAGACACTATACTCAAATCGAAGTTTACTCCTACGATTACCTCTATTTGATTCTAAGATCGGTTTTTAATTCCGGCAGTACTTCCACCAACAAGATGACACCAAACACCTCTGAGCAAAAATCTAGAATTGTAGAAACATAGCTCTTGATGAGTAGAAGAAGATTTGTGAAGACTCTATTGGCTGAAAATGCAATCTCAGGCTTGAAATGGGCAAGAACTCTCAAGAACACCTTAGGTTTTCTCCAACTCCTCGCCACTTTCTTTTTCTCTTGAATTTTCTCTAATTTTCCTTTGATTTAGGGTGCTGTACAAAATTAATAGAGCTTGGGAGGGTGCTGGCTTGACCTAATGACATGTGTCAAGTGTTCAGAAATCCAGGGTGCCCGACGATCTTTTTAGAAATTACAGGGTACCTAATGCTTCGGTGTGCCAAATGCTCTTTCTTGAAATTGCAGGGTACCTAGCATACCTCCTTAAAATCCATCCCCCTTCCCCTCTCTCATGCTTGGCCGACCTCATTAGTCAAGGGAGAGGAAGTCTGATGAATTCATCTGGCTTCCAGTGCAGTATTCAGGAAAATCAGGTATGTAGCAGGACCGAAACTGGTGAATTGTACTGTCTATTCAACATATGTCTGATATACAACTGTAGATGTCATTGTATGATTGGTTACCAAGGGAAGAAGTAAAAAGTTACTTTAATAAAGCTACTTTTTTATACGGAGTCACTCAGTTTTGCGACTCGTGTCATTCTTCTACCTGAATGGTGCCATGTGTTCCCTGTGTCTCATGATTTCGCCACATACATGCCTAGGTGTCCTAGACAACTGAAACCAAGCCGGTGTCTCTTTAAAAATGCAGGGTATGTACATGCACCTGCACTGATTTTGCCATGTGGGCACCTACACCGGCAAATTTTGTCCAACTAATTAGTCATATATGTCTATGTTTTCAAGAATGCACCACATATGTGCCTGTGTGGCATAAGATTAAGCCACACACCTCAAAAACTGCCACATGTGAGCCTGTGTGTCTTATGGCACACCAAGTGTACAGAGACACCGATAATTTTCATCCGACTACTGATACACAAGGCAAGTTCTCATTGCGCCACCTTAAAAAACTACTTTATGGATGTGGAACCCAGATAGCACCACATATGCCTTTGGGTGCCACCAAATGGCGCCAAATATGCCTAAGTGCCCATATGCCGGTATCTTATATCTGACTACTTATACACACTGAGTCTCAGGAATCAGGAGACTCGGTCTCAACTCAGAGGCTGAATCATATAGTCCCATGAAACTCATTATATCTTCAGGACTCTTACCAAACTGGGCTTAATAGTCTTCTTGACTCAGATTTATTTTCAAGTTTCTAGACCCAAAATTCAGAATATTACAAATTGCATATAGGATAGATCGTTTGCATATAGGGAAAGGTAGTTTACACAAAATGTAATTGCACATCAAATATTAATTTTGCACATATGGACGATGTGTTGCACATAAGGAAGATGTGATGCACTTAAGAAGATGGATTGCATAAAAGAAATATTGTTTACACATAATGGAAGGTCGTTTGCATTAAAAGAAGATTGTTTGCATTAAAAGAAGATTAGTTGCACATAACATAATTTGCACATCAAACTAATTTTGCAACACAAGGGAATATGAATTGCTCATATGAAAGATGAATTGCACATAAAAGAAGATAGATTGCACATAAAGGAAAGATATATTGTACAAAAGGAATGTTTTCATTAAGGGTAATTTAGGCTTTCTTCCATGACAATTATTTACACTCAAGGACCCCAAACCTTTACAAGACTTTAGGTCCCAATTAACAAATAAATTTTCAAACAGGGATTGCCAATTAACAAATAAATTTTCAAATAGGGATTTATGGACAATTTTTCCAAAAAATTATTAAATGCTGAGATTATAAAATTTATTGTTTTAATTTTTCACCATTTTTGTTGAATTTTATTTGTTTTTAATTTCTTTAATGACTAAAAATATATATATCAAACACATTTTTTCTATTAAATATGATATACTATATAGGTTTGAGAGATTGTACAAGTCATTGTAATTTATAGTTTTATATTTTTTTTCTACAAACATTTAAAAAAAACGTACTTGAATTTTTAAAAGCTTGTGATATTTACAACTTATCAATTAAAATTTTCAATTTAGTACTAAGGGTATATTAGTAAATATATTTTATTTTTATATAAATTTTAAATAAAAATATATTTTTAGAATCTTTTTAGAATATTCTTAACGAAGTTAACAGTTTGAACTTAAGTCTATGTTTTCAAAATAGAGGGAATGTCTGTGTAATTAAGGCAAAACAAAAGGGTGGTTAGAGTATTTTACTCAAAAATATATTATTAGTATAAAATTATTAGATTATATAGGGTGCCACATATGATGCCATCTAGGATGTCATGTATCTTATATTAATATGATGTAGCAAATTCTGTTAAAAGGTAACAGTGAATTAACGACAAGAGGTTCATGGTGAAAATGTAGAAGCTTAGGGGATTAAATTTAAACATTGATGAGGAGGTTATCCATAACTGACCCAAAATTCAGAGAGTTTTATATAATCTAGCATTTTTTTTTTAACTATTAATGGAATTGAAAGGGTCTCCCTACAGCGTATAACATCTTTCTCATGTGCTTTCGTGCTTAGCCTCAATTCATGCACATATGATATAAGAAAAATGGAATAAACATTTACAAATACTAACCAATATAATAAATTTTCATGAACAAACCAATGTCATGTATTATTCTTAATTTGATTAGATTAAGAAAGTTAGTTAAGTTAGTTTATATGACATTTATTTTTCAAAACACCCTAGTCATGTTTCTTGATTTTTTCACTCCACCTCCTCTTTGATTATTATTAAGGGAGCAACAATATGGATAAATCAGAGAAAGATTGTCAAATATTAAAACTATATTTTATATTTAGCATCAATGTTAACCCCTAAGTATATCTTATATTAAGGACAGGAGAGAGCGCATTTAAAATTATGTTTTATTTTTGTTTTCCTCTCTTAATCCTGTCAAATTTTTTGCCATTTATAGGTTTCTTTGTCTGTTTGTTCTATATGTTACATAGAGAACGCGGTAAAGCACTTAGGCTAATTCTACTCTGAAACAATATTTGGTGGTGAAAGACAACTCAATAGTAAAATTATTTTTACTGTCTTGGCTGAAGTTGGATGCAGTAGAATAGAAGAAAGAGGATCAGGACTTGAAGAATCAAGATGAATGGAATGACGCTTTAGTAATGAAGAATTAAAGGATTTTTTTCGTTGGAAATCATCAATTATGGCATGGTAGATATCACTACAAAAAAACAGAATATTACCCACGGAAATTCCATCTCTGAAATCAAATTACCCACAGATTAGGGACGGAAACGGAATTACCGACGGATCACCTACGGAATTTTTTCCGTCTCTAAAAAATCCATGGCAAATTGATTTACTGACGGAATTTTTATTCCTTCAGAAATTACCGACGGATTACCCACGGAAAAAATTTTGTCAGTAATTACCGATGGAAATTACCGACGGAAAATTTTCCGTCGGTAATTACCCACGGAATTTACCCACAGAAAAATTCCGTGGGTAATTAACCACGGAAAACATTCCATCGGTGATTACCCATGGAAAATTTTCCATGGGTAATCCGTCGGTAATTTAATATTCTTTTTTTAAAAATATCCACGTGGCAACCTTAAAAGAGGCCACGTGGACATCACCGAAAGTCCCCCACCGCCCGTCCCCGCATCTAGCCCTGCCACCCCCAAGCAAGGGCCACATGTCCCTCTAACGTTGCGCGCACGTGTCTCTGTAAGATAATTGTTGCATTTTGTGACAAAGGTGGGATTCGAACCTTGGACCTTTGTATGTGTTCTGATGCCTTTGCCAGTTGAGCTGCTTTAACCTTGCGTTATTTATTCACATAATAATATATATAATGTAATAATTAAAAAATAAATATAATATTAAGATAAATATATATATAATTTTCATTTTTTATAATATAAAATATAAAATTTTTTAATTTCTAATTTCGTTTAAATATTTAATATTAATATAAATATATATAAGGAAAAACCGCTATAAAATACCTTTGAAATAGGGAAATCCCTAATCAATACTTTGAAATCAAAAAATCCAGATCAGTCTCGCGTCAGTGCGGAGGAACAGTACGGGCGGTGCCAAAAGACGATTTTACCCTTCAGCCCTCAGTCTCGCCACTTCAAAAATAACAACACGCGGTACTTAATTAAAAACTCCGGATTCTTGATTAATAACTCCAGTTCTATTTTTTTACTTTCACAATAACAACACCGGTCTTGTTATTAGCAACTTCAGATTCTTGATTAACAACTCCACTTTATTCTTCCACATATTCGCATCTCAAAAATAGTGTTGTTAATGTAAAATACGATGTTGTTAATAAGAAAGAGGTGTTGTTATTGGCCCTGAAACTTAAATTATGAAGTTGTGAAACAAGAAATGGGAGTTGTTAATGTAGAATATGGTATTGTTAATAACAACACCGGTGTTGTTATTGGGAAAGTAAAAAGATGAAATGGAGTTGTTAATCAAGAATACGGAGTTGTTAATTAAGAGGGCGTGTTAATAAAAGAAGAGGTGTTGTTATTGGCCTTGAAACTTAAATGAAGAAGTTGTGAAACAAGAATACAGAGTTGTTAATCAAGAATCCGGAGTTATTAATTTAGAACCGCGTGTTGTTATTTTTGAAGTGGCGAGAATAAGGGCTGTAGGGCAAAATCGTCTTTTGGCGCCGCCCACACTGTTCATCCGTACTGACGCGAGACTAATCCGGATTTTTAGATTTCAGAGTACTGATTAGGGATTTCCCTATTTCAAATGTATTTTATAGGGATTTTCCCTATATATAATATTACATATATATTTAAAAATAATTATATATTTCCTTTTCTATAATATAAATTTAAAATTTTTTAAATTCTTATTTCATTTAAATATTTAATATTAATATATATATAATATTAAATATATATTAATATATACTTATATATTTTGTTTTTATGATATAAATTTTAAAATTTTAAAATTTTTATTTCATTTAAAATTTGAATTATTAATATTATATATATTTAATATATTATATTAAATATTAATTTTATGATATTTAAATTTTTATTTGTTATAGATTATTTTTATTTTTATTATTTTATATAAATTATTTAAATATAATAAAAAAATTATTAGTTTTACCGACGGATTACCCACAGAATTCCGTCGGTAATTTCTCCTTAAAATTATCCACGGAATTCCGTAGGTAAGGCGTGGGTAAATAGGGATGGAAAAAATTCCATGGGTAATCCGTCAGTATTTACCGACGGAATGTTTTCCGTCGGTAATTAGAGACGCCTTACCCACGGAATTCCGTCGATAATTTCTCATTCAAATTACCCACAGAATTCTATGGGTAAGGCGTGGGTAATTACCGACAGAAAAATTTCCGTGGGTAATCCGTCAGATTTACCGACGGAATTTTTTCCGTCAGTAATAAGAGACGGATTACCCATGGAATTCCATCGGTAATTTCTCATTCAAATTACCTATGAAATTTCGTGGGTAATTACCAACGGTAAAAATTCCGAGGGTAATCATACTGACGGAATTTTTCCGTCTGTAATTCCGTCGGTAATAATGTAACCCCCTCACGGTAATTACATCCGGATTTTGAAGTTTAAGTGAAATAGAGACCAATAAAATCAAATAAACAATTTATAATCCCTCAACTCGGGATGAGGTATTTCAAAATCAATTCAAAACATATTAATTCTGGGTCTCACATTCACATGCGGATATAACTACCCGAGAAATCAAATTACATAAGAAATATCAGAGTGCGGAAACTAAAATCCCGGCAAACCCTGGGTTCATCTATATATATATATCATGGGTTGCGAGTTCCCAAAAATGGGGATTACATATCCAAAATATTCATTTACATTTCATATACACTTAGTAATCCCAAAACCAAAATAAGGATAACCAACATCCAAATATAAAATGTCCCTAAGCCCTAACCACTCCTGGTTGGTCGCTTCCCTTTCAAGCCACTCGCCCTGTCTGAAAAGGTTAGTCATATGGAAAGAGTGAGATTCTAAGGAATCCTAGTAGCAACAAGACACTCATACAATATATAAACATAGAGCATGCATGTTTATCATGTTCAGCAACTTCACAATGATCTCTGGCTTGTGCCACATACGACAGCACTCACGGCTGTAATCACAATGCACTACGCCCACTTTCGTGGTGAACACTATGCCAGCTTTCGCTGTATTCACTATGCACAACGCCCGCTTTCGCGGTGAACACTATGTAGCAGCAACACGAAGCACAAAGCACCACCAAGCATCTCAAAGCACAATGTATCACAAGAACTCCACAAGGTATCTCAATGCACAGGGTATCATAAAGCAATAGCAGCAACATCCACACAATGAATGACAAGCAAACATACAATACATTTACACAAAGTATAAGAGAGGAGTCGCTACCTGTATCATTCCTGACAATCTTTGGCACAGTGGGCTCACGCGTTCGGCAGATATCAAATCCTATACCAAATTAGGGACAATTGATCAATCTCTTTTTCAATTACTTAATCCCATAATACACTAAGTTGGTTATCATTTAGGACTCCTAAGAGGCCACAAATGTCTCTAATGAAAGCCCTAAAAGGTTGGGAAACAATAGGTTGAAGGTCACATTTCGAAAACACTAAGTGCTGGAACACAGGCTTGGGCCGCGGCCCACCCATCCTTGGGCTGCGGCCCAAATATGGTCAGAAGGTCTTGGGCTGCGGCCCACCACTCTTGGGCCGCGGCCCAGAAATTTCCTGACACTGGGCTGAACTTCGAAAAACCATAACTAATTCTAGAAAAATCAAAACGAAGTGATTCCAAAGCCAAATGAAAGGTATATGAGTCCTCTTTCAAGGAAAAATATAGCCTCTCACTGGAAATCACTACACAAATACAGAATCACCAAACACTACACACTACTCCAAAACAGAGTTCTGTTTTCATCCCAAACGTTGGACAACCATATCTCACAGAATTCTAAACTAAATGACACAAAATATATGTCCATTTTGAAGCTTAGGATGTGAACTTTAAGACTGGAAAGTTTCATAATTTTCTAATACCATTTGGTCATTCAAAACACTCATAAAAACTTACTGCACAAAACAGAGCTCGACTGGACAACTTTCCAACTTTTCCCCAAGTGATTTTAATGAACCCAAAATCAATAACAAAGCTCATTCCCACACAAAATCACTCAAGGAACACAATGGTGACTTCAAAATGACCAAATTCACAACCCAATTTCATGCCCTGTTTTTGCCCAATGCACAAAATCAATATAGAGTTCTCAAACTTCACCTCCAAGCTTCAATTCAATACCATTCATTCAAAACACTTAACAAGGCACTAATTCCATGTCAACAACAATTCAAACACCACAAGACCCTAATTTTCGAAAATGGGTCCAAAATTCCAGAAATTCCAAGTTAAATCATTTGGCACAAAACTTATATAGAAAGGTTTCTTAAACTCACCTTAACAACTTTCTCAAAGGGAGTTCTTGATTCACCCAAGTCCAGAATTTCGTGTGGCCACAAACCACCACCAATGGACAAGCTACAACCATAGAAATGTTGCTCTTAACTCAAGGATCAACTTTAATGAAGGGAGTTTGAGCAAAGGAAGGCCTTTACTTACCCAAAAATCCAAGCTTTCTTCTTCTCTTTCCCAAGCTTGCGCCAGAAAAATGGAGGAAGGAGAGAGAAAAATAGTGAGATGGAAGGGATGATGATGAAATGTGATTTTCCTCCCCTTGTGCACACACTTTACCGATGGAGAGAGAGAGAAAAGAGAGGAAAGTAGTATTTTGTCCTCTAGTGCCTCATCCAAAGGCCTCCACTATGCCACATGTCACTATCTCATCCACTTCCACTATGAGCTCACATAGACACAATGTATAGGATTCCGACCCATCAATAATGAATCTCAACCATTGATTTCAAATACCACACACATTCATCTCAAATTTACATCATATTACTTCCAAAATATTTATTTACACAAATTACAATTAAATCTCAATGCCATTAGCCATTAATCATAAATTGGGATATTACAAATAACATGTTTTTTTTGTAGTGTATCCAAATTTCCTAGAGAAAGTGCTGCATCTAAGCTGCGATCTACTGCGATTCCAATCACAGGGTCAGTAAATTTAGTTGAGAGTTTGATTATACTTTACTTCTCTTTCTCTAGTTGCAATGGAATTCAAAATAAAGATGGGATTTCAAATGCCTAGAAATTGTTTAAGTGCTAACTCTGTTGTTTCGTTGAAATCCACCTCAAGAGGATTTCCCAAACTTATTCAGTCGATAAAAACAAATATTAATAGTAGCAAATTGTTAGAACTACAAATTTACCGCGGGCAGTTTCCAAATTCATTCACTGGATTGAAAATTAAAATTTGTGCATCCAGATTTTAACACACATCGATCTCTTATGGACAAGTCTCTGTCATCATGTTGATAGATAGAATTATGCTGTATAAACATCCCGAACCTTATCTCTCTTGTTAATTTGTTTATGTTTTATGTCCTTTTAATCTTCCCTCTCTCTCTCCTTTTCTTTTCTATTACCCCAGGTTGCATGAACTATCTTTAGACGATGATTCCAGCCAAAAATAACCACTCAGGTAAATTCTTCGCTAATATTTTGTTTTAAGATGTAGGGGTGGTCTTGATATTTTGTGAGTTTCTTCTGGTTCTATGTTTTGCTAAATCGGTAAACCCCTTTTCTGAAGTTTTCAGTGAATATATATGCAAATATTTGCACGTCATGACTAGTATCTTGTAGAGTTACTTGTAAATTAAATGACTCATTTCACAAGTTATCTTATCTTTATGAGTCTGTTTGTCAGTAAATCCATTGATTATTTGTGCAATCCTTCTTTCTTAACTTACTTCAGTGTCTAGTATTGGAAAAAGCTACTAAAATTTAGTACTTGTATTCAACAACAAGAAGTTTTATCCCATTAAATGGAGTTGATTACATAGATCGCACGATGCCAATTTTTCTTGCTAGTAGGCAATTTAGTATTGCTAAAGAAAAATGAGCTAGAATCAAGTTGGATTCCTTTGTTTTGGATATTTCAATTGACACCCCTTTTCCATATTGGTAGCATTCACTTTCTCTAATATGTTTGTGAACTACCATTTTCTAAAAGAATGAAGTTGAGATAGTATGGGGACGAAGGTATGAAGGGGAGGGGAGGATGATGATAATCCTGATGTGGCATAACAGGTGGACTAATACGTTGCATTACTATCCTATGTAGTTGAGCCACCTCAATACAAGTGGAGCAATTAACTGTTGACTGTCTCACTCCATTAAATTGGGGCAAAATTGCTCTAGATTTGATACTTTCAGGGCAAAATCCCCCCAAAAAACTTCTGAGACAAAATGGCCCCTAAGTGAATATTTCTAGAACAAATATGGCCTTTAACCCATCTTTTTTTGAACAAGAAGTTCCTCTTGCTACGGGTAAATGAATCATGTACCAATATTTCTCTCTCTCATATGATGCATGCACGGTATTCTTTTCATTATTTCACACAATTTCTGTCCCTTTTTCAAAGAATCTATCCCATACTAGCCATACATTTTGAGCAATCCCACCTATTTTTCAATTAGCTCCTATTATAGTTGTCGCCACTTTGACTATTAAACTCTACAAGAATATAGCTTCCACCCTTTTTTGGTGAGAGTTGTGCCATTGCTTTCCTTTTTATAAAATTGCTTCAAACATGCTTGGATAAAAGGTTCAGTTGTATCCCACGCAGCCTTGATCTTTAGGGATTCACATCTCGTATTAATTTTGATTAGCTTGTTGGTCAAGTTAATTGTGTCAAAAGGTGAGGTTTATTATTTGCGTAGGAACAGCCTTTATTTCTTAAAATAGTTGAAAATATTACACTATAAGTAAAAATTATATTCTTATTTTTTATAAAAAAGTAATAAATAAAAGTCAGTTGACCGAGGGTTGTATGTGTTAAATATTTTATTTTTTAAAAATATATTATATTTAAATACTTGAATTATACTAGGTAAAGGTGCAGCTAGCACCCCGATCTATTTTTGAAGGTACAATTTGTAATCCCCTCCGTAATTATATCCAAAATACGCGATTAAAATGAAATAGAGACCAATAATAATCAAATAACATTTACTAACCCATCACATGATGGGGTTTTCAAAAATACCTTTCGAAATCATTTATAAACTTGGTCTCATATTCACAATCACACTCCACTCTCATCCCCTTTCTCCGCCAGGAAGACACACAGTCTTTACCCGAACCGTTGTTAGCTACTCAGGGACTATTGACGTGGCAGTGCACACACATAGCCATTCAGGCTCACAATAGCAGATCCATAATCACACCCTACCCTTATCCCCTTTCTCCGTCGGGAAGACACACAGTCTAACCCGAACCGTTGCTAGCTACTCAGGGACTATTGGCGTAGCGGTGCTCACACATAGCCTTCCGGCTTCCACATTACACTCCACCCTCATCCCCTTTCTCCGCCGGGAAGACACACAGTCTTTACCCGAACTGTTGTTAGCTACTCAGGGACTATTGGCGTGGCAGTGCATATACAAAGCCTCGCGGCTCACAAATAGTCAATCCCCCGTAACTACCGCCCCAGCGGAACGGTCCTCTGCCATAGGAATCACCCCATGCGGCCGCAGGTGAAAGACTCACAATGCACAATTGCAACAAGCTGGAACCAGGCATTTTAATAGTTCCACCCACCACAAATTCTTTTCACCAAACTAGGATCCTTCAAGACCCCTTTTTCATAAAATAATCTGGACTTCGAAGTTTTACCTCCCGGAGCCATGGTTAACACATCATTCTCACGGTAACCTCGAGCTTCTGCTCAACACAATTCTCAAACATATCACATTCTCATGCTTCCGCTGCACACTCTGAGGTCAATCTCCTCACTGTGCTTTAACAATGTCAAGCTGATTTAACAGAAGTCCCATAGGAATCTCCTACTACAACTGACAACATTCACAATTTATGCCAGATCTTGGCCCCATTCAACTTGAATCATTCAAAGCCACAACCAGCACTTCGTTGAGATCCCATACTCCCAACGTTCCCAGAGTTCTATTCTACGATTCAACGTCATGGCGAATGCACACTAAGGTTCGTCGTCACGGCAGCTGCACACTAGGGTTTGTCATCACGGCGGCTGTCACAATTTTTTTTATATTGTCACACCCCTTCAGAGTGCCCACCCCCCTGGTCAACTACGTACCAGGGCTCCGCTGGCCGGCCCTTACACTAAGCCTGGCAGGCAGCTGGGTTACTCACATTTCACCCAGGACTCACATATTCCCCGTATCACCACCGCCCCGAAGGCACGGTCCTCCCACTGTGTGCCATACACACCCCCAGTGGGCCGCAGGTAATAAAAACACAAATAGCCGTTCCGATCAGACGTCGCCTTTCTCCGCCGGGAAGACACACAGTCTTTACCCGAACTGTTGTTAGCTACTCAGGGACTATTGGCGTGGCAGTGCATATACAAAGCCTCGCGGCTCACAAATAGTCAATCCCCCGTAACTACCGCCCCAGCGGAACGGTCCTCTGCCATAGGAATCACCCCATGCGGCCGCAGGTGAAAGACTCACAATGCACAATTGCAACAAGCTGGAACCAGGCATTTTAATAGTTCCACCCACCACAAATTCTTTTCACCAAACTAGGATCCTTCAAGACCCCTTTTTCATAAAATAATCTGGACTTCGAAGTTTTACCTCCCGGAGCCATGGTTAACACATCATTCTCACGGTAACCTCGAGCTTCTGCTCAACACAATTCTCAAACATATCACATTCTCATGCTTCCGCTGCACACTCTGAGGTCAATCTCCTCACTGTGCTTTAACAATGTCAAGCTGATTTAACAGAAGTCCCATAGGAATCTCCTACTACAACTGACAACATTCACAATTTATGCCAGATCTTGGCCCCATTCAACTTGAATCATTCAAAGCCACAACCAGCACTTCGTTGAGATCCCATACTCCCAACGTTCCCAGAGTTCTATTCTACGATTCAACGTCATGGCGAATGCACACTAAGGTTCGTCGTCACGGCAGCTGCACACTAGGGTTTGTCATCACGGCGGCTGTCACAATTTTTTTTATATTGTCACACCCCTTCAGAGTGCCCACCCCCCTGGTCAACTACGTACCAGGGCTCCGCTGGCCGGCCCTTACACTAAGCCTGGCAGGCAGCTGGGTTACTCACATTTCACCCAGGACTCACATATTCCCCGTATCACCACCGCCCCGAAGGCACGGTCCTCCCACTGTGTGCCATACACACCCCCAGTGGGCCGCAGGTAATAAAAACACAAATAGCCGTTCCGATCAGACGTCGCCGTAGGTAGCCCTCTCCGATCAGAACTCCCCGTAGGTTGCCTTCTCCACTTCGAATCCTCGTAGATAACTTTTTTTTCCTGCGCTAGATTAACAACCAGAACCCTTAGGGTACCTGATACACATTTCAATTTAAGTCTAGTACCATACTCTGACATCACAGACCATCAAGGTCAAATCCAATTCCTAAGAATCAGCTCAACTATTAAGCCTGATCCTTGGATCACAACTCAATTCTCAACCTTAGTTGAACCAAAAATCACTTCCCTAATTTCCACGGAGCATCACAACTCCAACACAAATCCAAATATCATGCCAGCCTAGGGCACACCGGTCCCCTAGGTCTTAAGGCCTTTACACCCACAAGCTCTGTATGACGTCACTACATGTAACATCATACCACCTAGGGTTTCTCACCCCAACATCTAGGCTCATCCCGAGACCTAGACCTGTAATTTCACATACCTGGAAATCATTTCATCCATTCTCAAATTAGATGATGGGTCTGATTACCTCCACCTCTGAATCTACACATCTATTGCTCAGGTAAACCATTATATCTTTCGATTCCACAATGATTCACCACTCCCCGATAATCAAATAATGTATACACAGTCCACAGATCACATATATTTGCAAACAGTAAGGGCCTTAATGTGTATACCACAACAAATAAAGTCATCTCCTATGACTTAAGGTAGCAACTACTGCCATTATCCTAGCAAATTCCCATGTTTGCCAGGAACTGCAGCTCTGATACCAAAATGTAACCCCCTGCCGTAATTATATCCGAAATACGCAATAAAGTGAAATAGAGACCAATAAGAACAAAACTACATTTTACAAACCCATCTACCAGACGGGGTTTTCACAAATGCCTTTCGAAATCATTCATAACCTGGTCTCACATTCACATTCCGAATACAATTACTACACGAAGATAAATCACATTCAATATATATCAGAGTGCACAACTTAATCATCCCGGCAATCCCGGGTACATACCTTCGCTAAAGATACACAAGGTACAATTGCACATTACAATTCTTCAAATGGGGATTACACAATCTCATCTCGGAGGAGTCCTAGCCGCTCCCTCCACGAGCCACTTGCCCTGTCTAAATTATTGGTAGGGGAGAGTGAGATTCAACAGAATCTCAGTAGGAAACAGATACCATAATGCATGCATGATAGATGCTATGTGTATGACATGTTAGCTTTATCTAGATGCATACCCCATAATGATATTTCTGCATACTCAATGTTTCATGTAACAAAACTATGGCCACAGCAAAACAGAAACAGAGCTTCATTTATTCAAATATGCTCTACACAATCAAATAAAGCAATCACATACATCACTACACAAGCAAAGATATCAAATACATGCAAGTAAGGTAAGTCCCCTACCTCCAGTCTTTTCTCCTCGATTTGCGTGCCATCAACTCGGGGCTTTACATTCGATCCTACAATGTCAAATGTACCATTTAGACACTTCCATAGTGTTTCTGGGGGGGTATATGAGGCTATATTGAAAATTTACTAAAATGCCCCCGGGGACCCGGCCCGGCCCCACCGTACCCGGTCCGACTGTACTTTTTCTGAAATTTTGACATGGGCTACTCTGACATATTTTCGCCCAAGGAATCCATTTCCGGACTCATAATTATCAAATTCAATGTCAATTACAAAATTACCCTTGACAGCCCCACTTTAAGGGTTTCAGGGGCGTTTTCGTAATTATGCTTTTTCAGCCTTTTCCGGAAAAGTGCCCAACTGTAACCCCACCTAATTTTCCCTCCTGAACTCAATGGAATCATCAAATCATTGAAAATCCAACTCTAAGACCCATCTATAGCCCAGACCGAAATATATGGGTTTTCTAGGGAAAATCAGGGTTTTTCGGTTTCAGCTCCGTAAACACGTTCCTTTCTACTCCTAACCACTTTATTGACTATTCCATTAGGTTACAACTACCATTTAGTATCAATTTGGGCAGCATAACCCCTAGGGAAACCCATTTTCCATTTTTACAACCAATAGCAATCCGGCGAAATTTCACCGATTAAATTGCCCACAGCAGCCAGAATAGTCAATATACAAGAGTTTGGAAGTTACCTCAAGCTCCCAATAGCTTTTCCTTGACTTGAATGAAACCCTAGCTGTTTTAACACCAAAGAAAGAGCTTCCAAACCTTAAAGAACATAAAGGAGTAGCTTAGGATCGGAGTTATACGCGTTAGGAGCTAGATCATCGGAGAAATCGGCTTACCTTGCGAGTTCTCTTCTCCTTTTCTCCCAAAACCCTCTCAACCCTTTTTCTTTATTTCTGTTGCAGAATGGCGTCGGTTTGGAGGAAGGAAGATGAAGAAAAGGTGCTTTAATATTAGGATGATGTCATGTTTTATTATGCTGATGTCATAATTCCCAAAATTGGCATTTTCGGATTTTCTGGCAGATTTTCTGCCCAATCTTTGAAAAATCATAACTAATTCTAGAAAAATCGAAATGAGGTGATCCCAAAGCCAAATGAAAGGTATTTAAGTCCTCTTCATTGGAAAAATATGATCCATTACTAGAAATCACCACAAGATTCCAGAATTACACAAATTTCATCACTGCCCCAAAACAGAGTCCATTTTCGACCTCAAACTTTGGACAGTCATATCTCCCAGTTCCCAAAACGAAATGGCACAAATTATATGTCCATTTTGAAGCTTGGGATGTGAAATTTAAGACTGAAAAGTTTCATAATTTTATGACATCATTTGCCTAGTAAAAACGCCCACACGAGAAGACTGCCCAGACAGAATTCACACTGGACAGCATTTCCAGTTTTGCAACCAATGTGTCCAATTCAATTTAAATCAATTCCAATGATTAAATACCATAACATGACACCATTTCCATCACAATGCCCCATTCAATTCTTCCCTTTATTCTAAGTCAATTTGGATGTTAATCCACAATTGAACTCAAATACAGGGTTTCGGCGCTGCTCATAACACACACGAATCATATTCGAGTGTCAAATCACATCCTATTCTCCAAAAGGGTTATTTATCACTAACCACATCCACTTTTGGAGTCATTAACCCTTGATCGCAATTTGGGATCCTGCTAAACCAGGGCTTAGCAGTCCACTAATCTCAGGCTTATTCTCTAAGCTCAAGTCTCAGAATTCGGGGTGTTACACAATCAACACCCTAAAGGTGCAGCTAGCACCCCAATCTATTTTTGAAGGTGCAATTAACACCCTAAAGATTAAAGAATTTAAGCGTGCAATCAGCATCCTAATATATTTTTGAAGGTGCCATTAGCACCCTAATATATTAAAAATGGAGCAATTGCACCCCTTCACTAACAGAATATTAACTTAAGGTTTGGGGTTTATCCTTCCCATCATAGTTCCCCTATCATTGTGATAAAAATATTTGGCTTTAGTCTTGTCGAATCCCGAGACCCAAATAAAAGAAGAAGTCAAGTTGAAATCAGAGATTACTTTTATTCATAGTAAATTATCAGTTTCAATCACAGATGCAAGAATATATTAAATTGTATTAAATTCCCCAAGTGAAGGGGTGTAATTGCTCTATTTTTAATACATTAGGATACTAATTGCACCTCCAAAAATAGTTTAGGGTGCTATACTTTAGGCTGATAATTGCACCTCCAAAAATAGTTTAGGATGCTGATTGCACTGTTAAATACTTTAGGATGCTAATTGCACCTCCTAAAATAGATTCGGGTGCTGGATACACCTTTACTCTAAGATATTCTAAAAGTTTAGATTCAATCTTGACAGATGATTGGAGGCACTATTTTGTTTGAATCACTGCTCTTGAAGTTATCGGGTTAGTTATCATAATTGTTGATTGAAAACAAATATTCTTGCTATATCCATTTGTTGTTTTTGGGCAGATTTAACATAATGCTTAATCACCTTATAACTTATCATGCAAATTGATTTTTCTGTCAAAACTAAACAAAAATTATAAAACGTTCAGTATAACTAAATGGCACATGGTTGAGTTTCTCAATATAATATAAAAATTTAGTCAAATTCTCTAGGGTATGATCTGGGGGAGAGATAAAGAGAAAAATACACTTTCTACGCGTAACCAGAACTCAAAGCTATAAAAATTTGTAGAAGTTGGCTTCATATATGTAAGCTTTACCGTTACAAGGTCAAAAAATATAAGTAAGCATACTTCATATAAGCAGGCTTAACAATTCAATTCATTGCACAAATAAGATTGTATCCTCCGCTACCAATGTATAAACATCTATGAACTTGAACCCGAAAACAATTAAAACAACCATGAAGAATGTTCTAGAAAACCTTGATGGAAACGGGTACTATTGTTGAACCAATCATTGCGGCGACACAGCGGGCACATATAACTTGTATGAAACCACTCAACAATACATTTTCTATGATAAATATGGTCACATGACATTGCTACAACATGTTCATTATCTTTAAAAGATTCTAGACAAATAACACACTGTTCTTGTTTTGTCTTCTCATCCCATTTCAGTTTCTTGAGCAGTTGATTAGCGTCTTTCTTTATTTGAGTTTTCTTTACGTAGTATTGTGTTACCAATTGTGCCACTACCTGGTCTACAGCATCATACTGTTTGATGTCGACAGAATGGATTGTCACCGATGGGCGGTGGTTGCGGTTGCGGTTGTGATGGAGAATAAAGTAGAAGAAAAAAGCAAAAGGGGTCATGAGCATTGCTAATTTCCACATCTTGAAACTATATCAAAGGCCAAGCAAAAACTGAAAGGTATGTATGTCTCTCAGGAACAGACTCCCTTTGAGGTTGATTATATAGCCCTAAAAAATTGTAATTATCTTAAATTTTAATTCATATAGATTTGAGGATAATGATACGTTGAAATTTAAATCATATTATTTATGTATGGGATATTTATCAAAGTTTTAGCGGTTAAATAAATTATTAACGGATATCTAAATATTAAGATAAAAAAATCTTTGAGTTTTGAATCCATCCATTTAATTATATATTAGATATGTGGAATTATATTAGATATGCTAATAGATATTCAAACACCAAGAAAAAAAAAGGTGTTAAAATAGAATTTTTTTTTAAAAAAAACGTATGTTCAGTTATGTCAACTTTCCAAACTTTTCTCGTGGAATATAGGATAAAACATTATTAGAATAGTTTTAAATATTAAAAAAATTTAGAATTATCTTATTAGGATTATTTGGCTAAGGATAATAGGATATTTGGAAGTTTTTGTTTAAAAGTTGGAATGGTACTGAAATTTTTTTAAGGATTAAAGTGCGCCCAGTACCTTGGAGTATTTTGCTGAGGGCACTTAGTGTCCTAAAGTTTTTTAGTGCTATTTCAACCCTAAACTAATTTATCTGGTGCAATTTTAACCAACCCTTACAGAAATTTAACTTTGACTGTTAAAATGCTAATTAGGCAAACCTTTGACTAGAAAATTTAACCAAGATGAGCTTGTCGCCGTCGAGGAAACGTTGCGCCTCTCTCTTGATAGCCCTATTTTGTCGCCCTATCATGCTTAGCTCGTCGCCATGGCCATCATAAATTTTGCTCTTCTGCAAATTTTGGGAGCTCCAAGCTAAAGAAAACCTTTGATGCCATGAGAAGGTAGGAATATAATGTTGGATTGGGTTTGGGTGTTTGAGTATTTAGGATATCCTTGTTTAAATTTTGTGAACTATTACGATTGACCTCATTAAGTGCAAAGCATTTGTTGTGGTTGTGATTCCAATGTATTTGGGTAGGGTTTTAGAGTTTGTGCTTTGTTTTTTGATTGAGTATGATCTAGTTCCGCATCATAAGTAGGAAGGCATCAACATGAGGTGAAAGTTTTGTGGTTACAACACCTGGTGTGCAAAGAAAATATATGTTGTTAATAGGGGTAGCAATAGTTTTTAATATGGGTAATGAACTTGTTAATGAGAACTATAGGTCATATGTTGTTTTAATCATTTTAATTGTGGATTCATTGTGGTTGGGTAAGGTCTCAAATGTTTTCTATGTTTTTGGATAAATTGTTCTCTGTTTATGTAGTAAAAGTGGGAATGAATGAACATGGGATGAAAATTTTGTGGTTGGAATTGCTGGTGTATGAAATCAGAATGTGTTGTTAATATATATAGTAAATTTGTTAATGACAACTATATTGTGTAGGTTGACAGTGGTAATGGCTAGTGCATCTATGAATAATCTACAATGCTTCTTTCATATAGAGGAATGATTTGTAATTAGTGATTCCAGTGGCATGTCCCTCATCATCAATGGTGCTACTGGTTTAATTGGCTCCCACTACTCCTTGGCCCTCAAAAAGCGCTGCAACAGAGTTGTTGGCCTCGATAACTTTAACAGCTACTACGATCTCTCCCTTAAGCGCGCTAGATAGACGCTTCTTTCCAAATTCCAAGCACTAAATCTTAATTGTCAAAGGCAACATCAACAACGTACGGGCTCTTGTTGTCGAAACTCTTTGACGCACATTGCTGGATTTATCAACCTCCTAGAAACCGCCAAAGTTGTGAATCCCCAACCCACGATTGTGTGGGCGTCTTCGAGCTCCGTCTATGGTCTCAACACCAAAAACTCGTTCTCTGAACTACATCGGACCATCAGCCGGTAGAGAGGTGGATGAAAGCCAAAAAAAAAAAACAAAGAAATAGCCAGATTATTCTGAGTTGAGGGAAAGGGAGAAGAAGATGAAGGCGGAAGCAACTCAAGGGCAAGGAGTCTTTTTGTCATGATTTTATAATCCCAAATTCCTCTACTGCACTGATATAGGATTTTGTAAATTGGAATTTGTAATATCCCAAATTTAATGAAGGTTAAAATTTTCTAAAAAGAAAATTTAAATGGGAATTTGATAATAAGTCAAATTATGGAACCCTACAAAATTTAAGGAATCTTAAATTAGACAAAGGGAAAAATTAGAGCCTAGTGTGTGTAATTAATAGGATAAAAATATACCTATATATGTATATTAAAAGCTGCCAACACACACAAAAGCTGCCGACACACACCCACTAACATTAATCATTCCATCTTCTTTTGTTTGCACACCCTTTTTACCGATGCACACCACATTTGGCATTCTATAAGAGTATACCATCAGCCACTACCTTGCACTCATCATTAAAAATTGCTTGAGCCACTCACAAACACACACACACACATTCACGTACAAGCACTCACCACACTTTTATCCGGCAATATGATTCACATTTGCACCCACTCAGCCATTTAATTAGATATTCCCTCAACTCTTCATTCGACCAAGTAGCTGGTCAAAGAGAGAGCTTTAGAAGAGAGAAAACAGAGTTGAGAAAGGGAGAGAGAGAGACGTGAGTGAAAGAGGTGAACGGAGGAAGAAAACGATCGGAGAAGAGGAAGAAGGAAGTGTTAAACCTTTCATGCATCACCATAAACGTTTTTAGGTGAGTCTTATCTATCTCTTTCAATTGTTATTTCGTTGGTTTGGGGTATTCATGAGGATTTATAGCTGCTGGAAGTTGTGTGATTCTGAAAATAAGTTGCTGTCATGGGTGGACGTAAAACAGAGCATGTATATTGATTTTGGGGTTCTTTGATTCTGAAATTCGATCATTAACCTCAGGACATATGTGTAGGAGAGTATAGAGTTAAAATTCGTGAGGTTTAGAGTACAAATTCATGTATACATGTTAGTTTTCTCAATTCTGTTTTGTTGTCCGAAAAACAGAGTTCATACCTGAAACTTGTAAAATCTTAAACAGAGGCTATAGGTGGAATTTTCGAATGGGTCTTTTTATATAGATATTTTAGGATGTGTAGTTGATGATAGAATCAAGAAAAGTACAATTTGGAATGAAAATGGATGAGTTATTGATTTTTGAAGTTAGACTGTCAAAACTGACGTTTTTGGGAGTCAGTCAGATTTATGTTGCGTTTTGACTAGGAAAACCTTAGTGAATAATTATGAAATTTTACAGTAATATATTAGACATTCATAGCTTTCCAATGACTCCAAGAAATAATTATTTTGATATCTTTATCGAGAGTTATGATTTTTGAAAGTTAAGTCAGTAACAGAGATCATTCTGGACGTTCAAGCCTGACAGTTATGGTTTTCGAAAATTCTGGGAACGATTAGATAACATCTAGTAGTTTTTGATATTTTTTCATGAAACTAAACTTAAATAGCTTTCCATAGAATTTTAGAACACTCCATTTCGATTTTTGTAGAGTTAGTTATGAATTTTTGAAGTTTAGTTGCTGTCAGATTATATTTCTGAAAGTTAGATTGGTTGTGGCGAAATTTTGGAAAACTAAACTTTAACAGAAAATTATGAAACTTTCCAGATTTAAGGAAGACATTTAGACCTTTAAATTGATGGGTAGAACATAATTTTTGGACTAGTAGATTAAAAGATATGGATTTTTGAAGTTAAGCTCTGTTTCTGAATTTCCATCTGGAACAGTAATAGTTGGCCGAATTTCTGAGTAATATAAGTAGTCAGTAATCATATTTGGATATTTTTCCATGAATGTACATTTAAAGACCTTCATTTAGGCTTTGGAATCAGTCAATTTGGAATTTTCTACAATAAGTTATGAATTTTCAAAGTTGACTGAAAATATGTCAGTTTATGGAAAATTGTGAAACTGTCGTTTGGCAGTGATTTTGTAAAAACCGAGGTTAAAAATGGATTCCTTGTATGAAAATATGTTAGAATAGCTTGGGTCAAAATTTCTGAAAAAGTATAGTCAGACCGGGTACAGTGGAGCCGGGACCGGGTCCCAGGGGCATTTTGGTAAATTTTCAGTATAGACTAATATAACCACCAAAAATATTATGGGAATCTCTGAAGGGGTATATGAATGGGTTTTAACCTAATTCTTGTACATTTGGAATTTTAGGACTGAATTAATTGCCTGAGCCGTTGGCACATAGTTCAAGGAACTATTCGTGTGTAGCAAAAAGGGACAGAAGGTAGTAACTCTATCTCTCATACACTATGTGAATGTTGATATGCTATATGTTGCTATATTCTGTGATATGAACACGTGCCTTGGGCACATTACCTAGCTGTGGTATGGGACTCAGCTGAGGTACACGGACATGTAGGGGATCCAAACAGTCATTTGGCCTTGAGTATTGTGTACACACATGTTATAGTATGAATTTTTCATTTACATTATATGGTGCATTACATATTTAATTTTCGCATTTTATATGATGGATTATGTGTTACTACTGAGATTCCTTGGAATCTCACCCTTTTTCATAAATAATAAATGTTCCAGCGGGAACCAGTGGCTCCAAAGGCAAAGTGGAAGACATGGGCAATTAAGATGTGCAGGTCCTAAGATCAGAGTTATATGGTTATATTAGTTTAATTTTAATATGTTGGATATTTTGGACAAAATTTGTAAAATTATCAAACCCTGCGGGGAAGACTCCTGTATGTAAGCTTGAACTTAATATCAGTATGTTTGTGCTATTTCTGTATGCCTGTGGAATTATGCCATTATTACTCTACGAATATCGAAATGTAAATGGGTGTTGACATTTTTGGTATCAGAGAATGCGGTTCTGGCATTATCAGAATAGTATACTGATATATGACTATGTGAAACTGTATAGTGAAACTTAAAGATGGTGATACTAAGAGGTGGACAAAGAGGTAGAGGCCAAGGTCGAGGAAGTGGCAGAACTGGGGGTCAGCATGGTAACGATGAAGAAAACCCGAGGGCCAGACCAGATCCATTTCAGCAGCAAATTCTTGATATGTTAGCACAACAGCAAGCTACTATGGATGGAATTAGAGAAGTGCTGCAGGAAGTACAACAAAGGCAAGACCGTCTGGAGGATCGCATGGACGCATACATGAGGGGTAATGGTGAAGAAGTACTAGTAGAACCTCAACCAGAGGATATACCACCAGAGCCGGAAGTAGACATTCAAACCTGGCTGAGCAGGTTCAGTAAACAACAGCCACCTATGTTCCGAGGAAAGTTTGATCCACAATTGGCTGAAGAATGGTTGGCACGTCTGGATAAAATTTTTGACATGTTGCAATGCCCAGATGAGATGAAAGCTCGGCTAGCCATTTACAAGTTGGAAGGCGATGCTGATCGTTGGTGGAAGGGCATAGATCTCATCTTGAGGGGAAGGAATATTCCTATCACATGGGAATTATTCCAGGAAAAGTTCAACGAGAAATACTTTCCCCCAACTGTCAGAAGAGAAAAAGAAAAAGAATTTATGTGTATTAAACAAGAAGACCAGGAGAGCTTTGACGATTATTTAGCCCGGTACATTCGACTGTCACGATACTCGTCATACCATAAACTGCACGATAATGAAGAATGGAATGCAGATATGATGATTGAAGGCTTAAGACACGAATTCAAAGAAAAATTGATTTCTCAACATTTTACCGAATTCAGCAAAGCAGCGGAAGAATGCCGCTACATCGAGAAACGTTTGTCGAGTTTGGCTATTAGAAACAGTAACAAGGGTGTTTATGGCAGTGGCGGTTCATCACAGAAGCGAAAAGATCAAGGTGGACTTTCTAGGGGTGGTAACAAAAGGCCTAATCAGACTGGAGGCCGTGGGAACCAGGGATTCTCTGGAAACAGAACATGTTGGCATTGCCGTAAACCTTTCCATCCAAGCAAAACTTGCAGTGGAGCCCCATTGAATACAGATCCTAACATACCTCCTACTTGTTTTATATGCGGTAAACCGGGGCATATTTCTAGAGATTGTCCACAGAAGCGTCATTTGGATGAGGCAAGGCCTAAGGTTTCAAGCAGGGTCTACACGTTGACTCAAGATGAAGCTAAGAAGTCTTCAGAGCTGATTCAAGGTACAATTTCTCTTAATGGCAATCTAGTGCATGTTATGTATGATTCGGGCGCTAGCCACTCATTTATTGCATATGACTGTGTGAGGCGGTTAAGTTTGAATATGCATCAATTTCCGTATGATTTGATTGTATCGACGCCCATGGGTACTAAGATTGTCACAGCTGATGTGTGTCTAAATTGTGTGGTAAATGCCGAGGGTCATGAATCAACTATAGATCTAATTTGTTTGCCCCTACAAGGGTTAGAGGTGATTATTGGGATTGACTGGCTGACAGCGAATGGTGTATTGCTGGATTGTAAAGAGAAGAGGGTTATATACCCTAATTCTCAATTTCAAGCCAGTATAGTAACCAACCTTAACTTTCTTTCGGTTGCTGAAGCCGAGAGATATTTACAAAAAGGTTGTCAAGGATACATGGTATTCTTCTCTATACAATCAGAGGCCGGAGTACCTTTAGAAAGTATCACTGTAGCGAACGAGTTTCCTGATGTGTTTCCGGAGGATATCGGTGGATTACCTCCAGATAGGGAAGTGGAATTTTCTATTGATCTTAAGCCTGGAGCAGGTCCAATATCTAAAGCCCCATACCGAATGGCTCCAAGCGAAATGGCAGAGCTGAAAAAGCAGATTGAAGAGCTACTTGAAAAAGGATTCATTCGACCTAGTGTTTCACCATGGGGTGCTCCAGTGCTCTTTGTCAAAAAGAAAGACGAAAGCCTACGTCTCTGTATAGATTACCGAGAATTAAATAAGGTGACCGTCAAGAACAAATATCCACTCCCTAGAATCGATGATCTGCTCGATCAATTGTCTGGTTCTTGTGTATTCTCAAAGATCGATATGCGATCGGGATACCACCAATTGAAAGTCAAAGCAGAGGATGTGTCAAAAACTGCTTTTAGAACCAGATATGGTCATTATGAGTTTCTTGTGATGCCATTTGGGCTGACCAATGCACCTGCCGTGTTCATGGATTACATGAATCGAATCTTTCGTCCGTATCTGGACCAGTTCGTAGTAGTCTTCATTGATGATATTCTAGTATACTCGCGGAGTACAGTCGAACATGAGCAGCATCTGAGAATTGTGTTGAACATATTGCGGGATAGGCAACTCTACGCTAAGTTGAGCAAGTGTGAATTCTGGCTTTCAGAGGTAAAGTTTCTGGGCCACGTAGTCTCTCAACAAGGGGTTTCTGTTGATCATAGCAAAGTGGAAGCAGTATTAAACTGGAAGAGGCCAGAGACTGTATTTGAAATACGCAGTTTTCTGGGTCTTGCCGGGTATTACAGAAGGTTTATACAGAATTTCTCCAGAATAGCTTTGCCTTTGACAAAGTTGACACGGAAAACTCAACGTTTTGTGTGGGATGACAATTGTGAAAAGAGCTTCCTTGAATTGAAGCAGAGGTTAACATCAGCCCCAATACTGACGATCCCAGATCCACAGTTTATGTATATTGTGTATACAGATGCCAGTGGGCATGGATTGGGATGTGTGTTGATGCAGCATGGCCAAGTGGTGGCATATGCATCTCGTCAGCTGAAACCTCACGAACTGAACTATCCCACTCACGATCTTGAGTTGGCGGCAATTGTATTTGCTCTAAAAATCTGGAGACACTATCTCTATGGTGCGACTGTAGAATTATACTGCGACCACAAGAGTTTGAAATACCTGTATGATCAAAAAGAGCTCAATATGAGACAGCGCAGGTGGATGGAATTGTTAAAAGATTACAATCTTGAAATCAAATATCATCCTGGAAAGGCCAATGTTGTTGCTGACGCATTGAGTCGTAAATCAATGCAGGTGGCAGCCATGATGATCTATGAGTAGAAACTGATTGAGGATTTTAGAGATCTAAATCTGTCTAGTCAGATTCTGTTAGGCAGTACTGTTAGCCAAGTATACAATGATCTGAGGGCAGCGATTGAAGAAGCCCAACTGTATGATGAGGATGCACTATTTATCAGAGGTATGATTGATAAGGGCAAAACTCACGATTATGACTTGTCACCCAGTGGACTAGTCAGGTACAAGAAGCGAATTTATGTTCCACCACAACCGGAACTGAAACGACAAATCCTGGAAGAGGCACATAAGAGCAGGTATACTCTACATCCAGGGGCTACAAAGATGTACCATGACATGAAGGCTCAATACTATTGGCCAGGAATGAAAAGGGAGGTGACTGAGTTCGTCGCTCGTTGTCTGACGTGTCAAAAAGTGAAAGTTGAACATCAACGACCATCAGGACTTCTACAAAACCCGGAGATTCCTGAGTGGAAGTGGGAAAGCATTACCATGGATTTCGTGACCGGGTTACCTAAGGTTAGAAATCATGATGCAATTTGGGTGATAGTTGATAGATTTACAAAAACAGCCCACTTCCTACCTATCAGCATCCACTATTCCCCTGACAAATTGGCGGAGATTTACATCAAGGAGATTGTAAGATTACATGGTACTCCAAAGAACATCATTTCAGATCGTGATCCTCGATTTACTTCCAAGTTTTGGAAGGCAGTTCACGAGGCTTTGGGTACTAAATTGAGATTCAGCACAGCATATCATCCTCGAACAGATGGGCAGACAGAGCGAACAATACAGACGCTTGAGGATATGTTGAGAGCATGCACTCTTGATTTTAAAGGTAGTTGGGACAAATTCCTTCCATTGGCAGAGTTTGCCTACAACAACAGCTATCATTCGAGCATACAAATGGCTCCATATGAGGCACTCTATGGGAGGAAGTGTCAATCGCCAATATGCTGGACTGAGTTGTCAGAGAGGGAATTGTTTGGGCCAGATCTTGTTGATCAGACAACGGAGCAGATAAAGTTGATTAAGCAAAGGTTGCTAGCTGCTCAAAGTCGACAGAAAAGTTATGCAGATAAGAGGCGAAAATCTCTAGAATTTGAAGTCGGTAACCATGTGTTTATGAAAGTTTCACCATTTACAGGTATTGGCAGAGCACTAAGAGTAAAGAAGTTGCAACCGAGGTACATTGGACCATTTGAGATCTTGGCGAGGATTGGGCCAGTAGCGTACCGCATTGCTTTGCCACCGAATCTGAGCAGGTTGCACGATGTTTTTCATGTTTCCCAATTAAAAAAATATCAACCGGATCCAGAGCATGTAATTGAATATGAAGACGTGGAAATGCGGGATGATTTGACTTATGAAGTCACACCTGATCGAATCATCGATTGGCAGGAGAAGAAACTCAGAAGCAAGAGCATCTCATTTGTAAAAGTTGTATGGAAAGGGTTATCTCCTAGAGAGGCCACATGGGAAACAGACGCTGATATGAGAAAGTATTACCCAGAGTTTATGGCTATGAATTTGTAACAAATTTCGGGGACGAAATTTATTTTACGGGGGAAGAAATGTAATATCCCAAATTTAATGAAGGTTAAAATTTTCTAAAAAGAAAATTTAAATGGGAATTTGATAATAAGTCAAATTATGGAACCTACAAAATTTAAGGAATCTTAAATTAGACAAAGGGAAAAATTAGAGCCTAGTGTGTGTAATTAATAGGATAAAAATATACCTATATATGTATATTAAAAGCTGCCAACACACACAAAAGCTGCCGACACACACCCACTAACATTAATCATTCCATCTTCTTTTGTTTGCACACCCTTTTTACCGATGCACACCTACATTTGGCATTCTATAAGAGTATACCATCAGCCACTACCTTTCACTCATCATTAAAAATTGCTTGAGCCACTCACAAACACACACACACACATTCACGTACAAGCACTCACCACACTTTTATCCGGCAATATGATTCACATTTGCACCCACTCAGCCATTTAATTAGATATTCCCTCAACTCTTCATTCGACCAAGTAGCTGGTCAAAGAGAGAGCTTTAGAAGAGAGAAAACAGAGTTGAGAAAGGGAGAGAGAGAGACGTGAGTGAAAGAGGTGAACGGAGGAAGAAAACGATCGGAGAAGAGGAAGAAGGAAGTGTTAAACCTTTCATGCATCACCATAAACGTTTTTAGGTGAGTCTTATCTATCTCTTTCAATTGTTATTTCGTTGGTTTGGGGTATTCATGAGGATTTATAGCTGCTGGAAGTTGTGTGATTCTGAAAATAAGTTGCTGTCATGGGTGGACGTAAAACAGAGCATGTATATTGATTTTGGGGTTCTTTGATTCTGAAATTCGATCATTAACCTCAGGACATATGTGTAGGAGAGTATAGAGTTAAAATTCGTGAAGTTTAGAGTACAAATTCATGTATACATGTTAGTTTTCTCAATTCTGTTTTGTTGTCCGAAAAACAGAGTTCATACCTGAAACTTGTAAAATCTTAAACAGAGGCTATAGGTGGAATTTTCGAATGGGTCTTTTTATATAGATATTTTAGGATGTGTAGTTGATGATAGAATCAAGAAAAGTACAATTTGGAATGAAAATGGATGAGTTATTGATTTTTGAAGTTAGACTGTCAAAACTGACGTTTTTGGGAGTCAGTCAGATTTATGTTGCGTTTTGACTAGGAAAACCTTAGTGAATAATTATGAAATTTTACAGTAATATATTAGACATTCATAGCTTTCCAATGACTCCAAGAAATAATTATTTTGATATCTTTATCGAGAGTTATGATTTTTGAAAGTTAAGTCAGTAACAGAGATCATTCTGGACGTTCAAGCCTGACAGTTATGGTTTTCGAAAATTCTGGGAACGATTAGATAACATCTAGTAGTTTTTGATATTTTTTCATGAAACTAAACTTAAATAGCTTTCCATAGAATTTTAGAACACTCCATTTCGATTTTTGTAGAGTTAGTTATGAATTTTTGAAGTTTAGTTGCTGTCAGATTATATTTCTGAAAGTTAGATTGGTTGTGGCGAAATTTTGGAAAACTAAACTTTAACAGAAAATTATGAAACTTTCCAGATTTAAGGAAGACATTTAGACCTTTAAATTGATGGGTAGAACATAATTTTTGGACTAGTAGATTAAAAGATATGGATTTTTGAAGTTAAGCTCTGTTTCTGAATTTCCATCTGGAACAGTAATAGTTGGCCGAATTTCTGAGTAATATAAGTAGTCAGTAATCATATTTGGATATTTTTCCATGAATGTAAATTTAAAGACCTTCATTTAGGCTTTGGAATCAGTCAATGTTGAATTTTCTACAATAAGTTATGAATTTTCAAAGTTGACTGAAAATATGTCAGTTTATGGAAAATTGTGAAACTGTCGTTTGGCAGTGATTTTGTAAAAACCGAGGTTAAAAATGGATTCCTTGTATGAAAATATGTTAGAATAGCCTGGGTCAAAATTTCTGAAAAAGTATAGTCAGACCGGGTACAGTGGAGCCGGGACCGGGTCCCAGGGGCATTTTGGTAAATTTTCAGTATAGACTAATATAACCACCAAAAATATTATGGGAATCTCTGAAGGGGTACATGAATGGGTTTTAACCTAATTCTTGTACATTTGGAATTTTAGGACTGAATTAATCGCCTGAGCCGTTGGCACATAGTTCAAGGAACTATTCGTGTGTAGCAAAAAGGGACAGAAGGTAGTAACTCTATCTCTCATACACTATGTGAATGTTGATATGCTATATGTTGCTATATTCTGTGATATGAACACGTGCCTTGGGCACATTACCTAGCTGTGGTATGGGACTCAGCTGAGGTACACGGACATGTAGGGGATCCAAACAGTCATTTGGCCCTGAGTATTGTGTACACACATGTTATAGTATGAATTTTTCATTTACATTATATGGTGCATTACATATTTAATTTTCGCATTTTATATGATGGATTATGTGTTACTACTGAGATTCCTTGGAATCTCACCCTTTTTCATAAATAATAAATGTTCCAGCGGGAACCAGTGGCTCCAAAGGCAAAGTGGAAGACATGGGCAATTAAGATGTGCAGGTCCTAAGATCAGAGTTATATGGTTATATTAGTTTAATTTTAATATGTTGGATATTTTGGACAAAATTTGTAAAATTATCAAACCCTGCGGGGAAGACTCATGTATGTAAGCTTGAACTTAATATCAGTATGTTTGTGCTATTTCTGTATGCCTGTGGAACTATGCCATTATTACTCTACGAATATCGAAATGTAAACGGGTGTTGACAGAATTACTAATTTATCCTTTTCTAGTTTTCAGAGTATTTTTCTAGAATTTTCACTTATATTTATGATACTTCGAAAATAATGAATATATATACACACGCACAAATATTGCAATTTATTTACTTTTTCCTTCCTCTATGTCCCTTCCTTCTCCATCTTTCTTGATCTCATTCGCGCCGCTGAAGCAAAACAAATAGTCAAATGAAATACAACAATACTTGTCAAATGTCTTCACAAGGATTCGATCATCTCCACCCACACCACCACCACGACCTCCGCTCACACCACCATCACTGCCACTGCGTACTTTCTTGTTGCATATTCCACAACCATTACTTCCATTGTCACCGTCAGCATCAAGGATCCAATATTGTAACTCCTCTTCCTCCTCAAAATCCAGATTATTTTGTCTCCTTTCCCAGTCGGAAACAATTCAAACATGGTGGCTGCGGAGTATGAAGTAGTGGATCGTGATGCCGCTCAGTAAGATAGTTTTATCTTTGTTTTTCTCTCTCAATCCTCTCAAATTTTTCGCCATTTATATGTTTCTTTGTCTGTTTGTTCTTTTGTAATTAATTTAGTTTATGTTATATAGAGAACACGGTTGAGCGCTTAGGCTAATTCTACTTTGAAACAACATTCGGTGGTGAAGGACAACTCGGTGGGGAAATGTGTTTGCTGTCTTGGTAGAAGTTAGACGCAGTAGAATAAAAGAAAGAGGATTAGGACTTGACGAACCTAGTTGAATGGAATGAATGTCAACACCCGTTTACATTTCGATATTCGAAGAGTAATAATGGCATAGTTCCACAGGCATACAGAAATAGCACAAACATACTGATATTAAGTTCAAGCTTAGATACAGGAGTCTTCCCCGCAGGGTTTGATAATTTTACAAATTTTGTCCAAAATATCCAACATATTAAAATTAAACTAATATAACCAAATGACTCTGATCTTAGGACCTGCACATCTTAATTGCCCATGTCTTCCGCTTTGCCTTTGGAGCCACTGGTTCCCGCTGGAACATTTATTATTTATGAAAAAGGGTGAGATTCCAAGGAATCTCAGTAGTAACACATAATCCATCATATAAAATGCGAAAATTAAATATGTAATGCACCATATAATGTAAATGAAAAATTCATACTATAACATGTGTGTACACAATTACTCAGGGCCAAATGACTGTTTGAATCCCCTACATGTCCGTGTACCTCAGCTGAGTCCCATACCACAGCTAGGTAATGTGCCCAAGGCACGTGTTCATATCACAGAATATAGCAACATATAGCATATCAACATTCACATAGTGTATGAGAGATAGAGTTACTACCTTTGTCCCTTTTTGCTACACACGAATAGTTCCTTGAACTATGTGCCAATGGCTCAGGCGATTAATTCAGTCCTAAAATTCCAAATGTACAAGAATTAGGTTAAAACCCATTCATGTACCCCTTCAGAGATTCCCATAATATTTTTGGTGGTTATATTAGTCTATACTGAAAATTTACCAAAATGCCCCTGGGACCCGGTCCCGGCTCCACTGTACCCGGTCCGACTATACTTTTTCAGAAATTTTGACCCAGGCTCTTCTAACATATTTTCATCCAAGGAATCCATTTTTAACCTCAGTTTTTACAAAATCACTGCCAAACAACAGTTTCACAATTTTCCAGAAATTGACATATTTTCAGTCAACTTTGAAAATTCACAACTAATTGTAGAAAATTCCAAATTGACTGATTCCAAAGCCTAAATGAAGGTCTTTAAATGTACTTTCATGGAAAAATATCCAAATATGCTTACTGACTACATATATTACTCAGAAATTCGGCCAACTATTACTGTTCCAGATGGAAATTCAGAAACAGAGCTTAACTTCAAAAATCCATATCTTTTAATCTATTAGTCCAAAAATTATGTTCTACCCATCCATTTAAAGGTATAAATGTCTTCCTTAAATCTGGAAAGTTTCATAATTTTCTGTTAAAGTTTAGTTTTCCAAAATTTCGCCACAACCAATCTAACTTTCAGAAATATAATCTGTCAGCAACTAAACTTCAAAAATTCATAACTAACTCTACAAAAATCGAAATGGAGTGTTCTAAAATTCTATGGAAAGCTATTTAAGTGTAGTTTCATGAAAAAATATCAAAAACTACTAGATATTATCTAATCGTTCCCAGAATTTTCGAAAACCATAACTGTCAGGCTTGAACGTCCAGAATGATCTCTGTTACTGACTTAACTTTCAAAAATCATAACTCTCGCTAAAGATATCAAAATAATTATTTCTTGGAGTCATTGGAAAGCTATGAATGTCTAATATATTACTGTAAAATTTCATAATTATTCACTAAGTTTTTCCTAGTCAAAACGCAACATAACTCTGACTGACTCCCAAAAACGTCAGTTTTGACAGTCTAACTTCAAAAATCAAGAACTCATCCATTTTCATTCCAAATTGTACTTTTCTTAATTCTATCATCAACTACACATCCTAAACTATCTATATAAAAAGACCCATTCGAAAATTCCACCTATAGCCTCTGTTTAAGATTTTACAAGTTTCAGGTATGTACTCTGTTTTTCGGACAGCAAAACAGAATTGAGAAAACTAGCATGTATACATGAATTTGTACTCTAAATCTCACGAATTTTAACTCTATACTCTCCTACACATATTTCCTGAGGTTAATTGGGAAACATGAAAAACATCGTGCAACCTGCTCAGATTCGGTGGCAAAGCAATGCGGTACGCTACTGGCCCAATCCTCGCCAAAATCTCAAATGGTCCAATATACCTCGGTTGCAACTTCTTTACTCTTAGTGCTCTGCCAATACCTGTAAATGGTGAAACTTTCATAAACACATGGTCACCGACTTCAAATTCTAGAGATTTTCGCCTCTTATCTGCATAACTTTTCTGTCGGCTCTGAGTAGCTAGCAACCTTTGCTTAATCAACTTTATCTGCTCCGTTGTCTGATCAACAAGATCTGGCCCAAACAATTCCCTCTCTGACAACTCAGTCCAGCATATTGGTGATTGACACTTCCTCCCATAGAGTGCCTCATATGGAGCCATTTGTATGCTCGAATGATAGCTGTTGTTGTAGGCAAACTCTGCCAATGGAAGGAATTTGTCCCAACTACCTTTAAAATCAAGAGTGCATGCTCTCAACATATCCTCAAGGGTCTGTATTGTTCGCTCTGTCTGCCCATCTGTTTGTGGATGATATGCTGTGCTGAATCTCAATTTAGTACCCAAAGCCTCGTGAACTGCCTTCCAAAACTTGGAAGTAAATCGAGGATCACGATCTGAAATGATGTTCTTTGGAGTACCATGTAATCTTACAATCTCCTTGATGTAAATCTCCGCCAATTTGTCAGGGGAATAGTGGATGCTGATAGGTAGGAAGTGGGCTGTTTTTTGTAAATCTATCAACTATCACCCAAATTGCATCATGATTTCTAACCTTAGGTAACCCCGTCACGAAATCCATGGTAATGCTTTCCCACTTCCACTCAGGAATCTCTGGGTTTTGTAGAAGTCCTGATGGTCGTTGATGTTCAACTTTCACTTTTTGACATGTCAGACAACGAGCGACGAACTCAGTCACCTCCCTTTTCATTCCTGGCCAATAGTATTGAGCCTTCATGTCATGGTACATCTTTGTAGCTCCTGGATGTAGAGTATACCTGCTCTTATGTGCCTCTTCCAGGATTTGTCGTTTCAGTTCCGGTTGTGGTAGAACATAAATTCGCTTCTTGTACCTGACTAGTCCACTGGGTGACAAGTCATAATCCTGAGTTTTGCCCTTATCAATCATACCTCTGATAAATAGTGCATCCTCATCATACAGTTGGGCTTCTTCAATCGCTGCCCTCAGATCATTGTATACTTGGCTAACAGTACTGCCTAACAGAATCTGACTAGACAAATTTAGATCTCTAAAATCCTCAATCAGTTTCTGCTCATAGATCATCATGGCTGCCACCTGCATTGTTTTACGACTCAATGCGTCAGCAACAACATTTGCCTTTCCAGGATGATATTTGATTTCAAGATTGTAATCTTTTAACAATTCCATCCACCTGCGCTGTCTCATATTGAGCTCTTTTTGATCATACAAATATTTCAAACTCTTGTGGTCGCAGTATAATTCTACAGTCGCACCATAGAGATAGTGTCTCCAGATTTTTAGAGCAAATACAATTGCCGCCAACTCAAGATCATGAGTGGGATAGTTCAGTTCGTGAGGTTTCAGCTGACGAGATGCATATGCCACCACTTGGCCATGCTGCATCAACACACATCCCAATCCATGCCCACTGGCATCTGTATACACAATATACATAAACTGTGGATCTGGGATTGTCAGTACTGGGGCTGATGTTAACCTCTGCTTCAATTCAAGGAAGCTCTTTTCACAATTGTCATCCCACACAAAACGTTGAGTTTTCCGCGTCAACTTTGTCAAAGGCAAAGCTATTCTGGAGAAATTCTGTATAAACCTTCTGTAATACCCGGCAAGACCCAGAAAACTGCGTATTTCAAATACAGTCTCTGGCCTCTTCCAGTTTAATACTGCTTCCACTTTGCTAGGATCAACAGAAACCCCTTGTTGAGAGACTACGTGGCCCAGAAACTTTACCTCTGAAAGCCAGAATTCACACTTGCTCAGCTTAGCATAGAGTTGCCTATCCCGCAATATGTTCAACACAGTTCTCAGATGCTGCTCATGTTCGACTGTACTCCGCGAGTATACTAGAATATAATCAATGAAGACTACTACGAACTGGTCCAGATACGGACGAAAGATTCGATTCATGTAATCCATGAACACGGCAGGTGCATTGGTCAGCCCAAATGGCATCACAAGAAACTCGTAATGACCATATCTGGTTCTAAAAGCAGTCTTTGACACATCCTCTGCTCTGACTTTCAATTGGTGGTATCCCGATCGCAAATCGATCTTTGAGAATACACAGGAACAAGACAATTGATCGAGCAGATCATCGATTCTAGGGAGTGGATATTTGTTCTTGACGGTCACCTTATTTAATTCCCGATAATCTATACAGAGACGTAGGCTTCCGTCTTTCTTTTTGACAAAGAGTACTGGAGCACCCCATGGTGAAACACTAGGCCGAATGAATCCTTTTTCAAGTAGCTCTTCAATCTGCTTTTTCAGCTCTGCCATTTCGCTTGGAGCCATTCGGTATGGGGCTTTAGATATTGGACCTGCTCCAGGCTTAAGATCAATAGAAAATTCCACTTCCCTATCTGGAGGTAATCCACCGATATCCTCCGGAAACACATCAGGAAACTCGTTCGCTACAGTGATACTTTCTAAAGGTACTCCGGCCTCTGATTGTATAGAGAAGAATACCATGTATCCTTGACAACCTTTTTGTAAATATCTCTCGGCTTCAGCGGCCGAAAGAATGTTAAGGTTGGTTACTATGCTGGCTTGAAATTGAGAATTAGGGTATATAACCCTCTTCTCTTTACAATCCAGCAATACACCATTCGCTGTCAGCCAGTCAATCCCAATAATCACCTCTAACCCTTGTAGGGGCAAACAAATTAGATCTATAGTTGATTCATGACCCTCGGCATTTACCATACAATTTAGACACACATCAGCTGTGACAATCTTAGTACCCATGGGCGTCGATACAATCAAATCATACGGAAATTGATGCATATTCAAACTTAACCGCCTCACACAGTCATATGCAATAAATGAGTGGCTAGCGCCCGAATCATACATAACATGCACTAGATTGCCATTAAGAGAAATTGTACCTTGAATCAGCTCTGAAGACTTCTTAGCTTCATCTTGAGTCAACGTGTAGACCCTACTTGAAACCTTAGGCCTTGCCTCATCCAAATGACGCTTCTGTGGACAATCTCTAGAAATATGCCCCGGCTTACCGCATATAAAACAAGTAGGAGGTCTGTTAGGATCTGTATTCAATGGGGCTCCACTGCAAGTTTTGCCTGGATGGAAAGGTTTACGGCAATGCCAACATGTTCTGTTTCCAGAGAATCCCTGGTTCCCACGGCCTCCAGTCTGATTAGGCCTTTTGTTACCACCCCTAGAAGGTCCACCTTGATCTTTTCGCTTCTGTGATAAACCGCCACTGCCATAAACACCCTTGTTACTGTCTCTAATAGCCAAACTCGACATACGTTTCTCAATGTAGCGGCATTCTTCCGCTGCTTTGCTGAATTCGGTAAAATGTTGAGAAATCAATTTCTCTTTGAATTCGTGTCTTAACCCTTCAATCATCATATCTGCATTCCATTCTTCATTATCATGCAGTTTATGGTATGACGAGTATCGTGACAGTCGAATGTACCGGGCTAAATAATCGTCAAAGCTCTCCTGGTCTTGTTGTTTAATACACAGAAATTCTTTTTCTTTTTCTCTTCTGATAGTTGGGGGAAAGTATTTCTCGTTGAACTTTTCCTGGAATAATTCCCATGTGATAGGAATATTCCTTCCCCTCAAGATGAGATCTATGCCCTTCCACCAACGATCAGCATCGCCTTCCAACTTGTAAATGGCTAGCCGAGCTTTCATCTCGTCTGGGCATTGCAACATGTCAAAAATTTTATCCAGACGTGCCAACCATTCTTCAGCCAATTGTGGATCAAACTTTCCTCAGAACATAGGTGGCTGTTGTTTACTGAACCTGCTCAGCCAGGTTTGAATGTCTACTTCCGGCTCTGGTGGTATATCCTCTGGTTGAGGTTCTACTAGTACTTCTTCACCATTACCCCTCATGTATGCGTCCATGCGATCCTCCAGACGGTCTTGCCTTTGTTGTACTTCCTGCAGCACTTCTCTAATTCCATCCATAGTAGCTTGCTGTTGTGCTAACATATCAAGAATTTGCTGCTGAAATGGATCTGGTCTGGCCCTCGGGTTTTCTTCATCGTTACCATGCTGACCCCCAGTTCTGCCACTTCCTCGACCTTGGCCTCTACCTCTTTGTCCACCTCTTAGTATCACCATCTTTAAGTTTCACTATACAGTTTCACATAGTCATATATCAGTATACTATTCTGATAATGCCAGAACCGCATTCTCTGATACCAAAAATGTCAACACCCGTTTACATTTCGATATTCGTAGAGTAATAATGGCATAATTCCACAGGCATACAGAAATAGCACAAACATACTGATATTAAGTTCAAGCTTAGATACAGGAGTCTTCCCCGCAGGGTTTGATAATTTTACAAATTTTGTCCAAAATATCCAATATATTAAAATTAAACTAATATAACCAAATGACTCTGATCTTAGGACCTGCACATCTTAATTGCCCATGTCTTCCGCTTTGCCTTTGGAGCCACTGGTTCCCGCTGGAACATTTATTATTTATGAAAAAGGGTGAGATTCCAAGGAATCTCAGTAGTAACACATAATCCATCATATAAAATGCGAAAATTAAATATGTAATGCACCATATAATGTAAATGAAAAATTCATACTATAACATGTGTGTACACAATTACTCAGGGCCAAATGACTGTTTGGATCCCCTACATGTCCGTGTACCTCAGCTGAGTCCCATACCACAGCTAGGTAATGTGCCCAAGGCACGTGTTCATATCACAGAATATAGCAACATATAGCATATCAACATTCACATAGTGTATGAGAGATAGAGTTACTACCTTTGTCCCTTTTTGCTACACACGAATAGTTCCTTGAACTATGTGCCAACGGCTCAGGCGATTAATTCAGTCCTAAAATTCCAAATGTACAAGAATTAGGTTAAAACCCATTCATGTACCCCTTCAGAGATTCCCATAATATTTTTGGTGGTTATATTAGTCTATACTGAAAATTTACCAAAATGCCCCTGGGACCCGGTCCCGGCTCCACTGTACCCGGTCCGACTATACTTTTTCAGAAATTTTGACCCAGGCTCTTCTAACATATTTTCATCCAAGGAATCCATTTTTAACCTCAGTTTTTACAAAATCACTGCCAAACAACAGTTTCACAATTTTCCAGAAATTGACATATTTTCAGTCAACTTTGAAAATTCACAACTAATTGTAGAAAATTCCAAATTGACTGATTCCAAAGCCTAAATGAAGGTCTTTAAATGTACTTTCATGGAAAAATATCCAAATATGCTTACTGACTACATATATTACTCAGAAATTCGGCCAACTATTACTGTTCCAGATGGAAATTCAGAAACAGAGCTTAACTTCAAAAATCCATATCTTTTAATCTATTAGTCCAAAAATTATGTTCTACCCATCCATTTAAAGGTATAAATGTCTTCCTTAAATCTGGAAAGTTTCATAATTTTCTGTTAAAGTTTAGTTTTCCAAAATTTCGCCACAACCAATCTAACTTTCAGAAATATAATCTGTCAGCAACTAAACTTCAAAAATTCATAACTAACTCTACAAAAATCGAAATGGAGTGTTCTAAAATTCTATGGAAAGCTATTTAAGTGTAGTTTCATGAAAAAATATCAAAAACTACTAGATATTATCTAATCGTTCCCAGAATTTTCGAAAACCATAACTGTCAGGCTTGAACGTCCAGAATGATCTCTGTTACTGACTTAACTTTCAAAAATCATAACTCTCGCTAAAGATATCAAAATAATTATTTCTTGGAGTCATTGGAAAGCTATGAATGTCTAATATATTACTGTAAAATTTCATAATTATTCACTAAGTTTTTCCTAGTCAAAACGCAACATAACTCTGACTGACTCCCAAAAACGTCAGTTTTGACAGTCTAACTTCAAAAATCAAGAACTCATCCATTTTCATTCCAAATTGTACTTTTCTTAATTCTATCATCAACTACACATCCTAAACTATCTATATAAAAAGACCCATTCGAAAATTCCACCTATAGCCTCTGTTTAAGATTTTACAAGTTTCAGGTATGTACTCTGTTTTTCGGACAGCAAAACAGAATTGAGAAAACTAGCATGTATACATGAATTTGTACTCTAAATCTCACGAATTTTAACTCTATACTCTCCTACACATATTTCCTGAGGTTAATGATCGAATTTCAGAATCAAAGAACACCAAAATTCACCCCAAAATCAATATACATGCTCTGTTTTACGTCCACCCATGTCAGCAACTCATTTTCAGAATCACAAAACTTCTAGTAGCTATAAATCCTCATGAATTCCCCAAACCAACGAAATAACAATTGAAAGAGATAGATAAGACTCACCTAAAAACGTTTATGGTGATGCATGAAAGATTTAACACTTCCTTCTTCCTCTTCTCCGATGGTTTTCCTCTTCCACTCACGTCTCTCACTCTCCCTTTCTCAACTCTGTTTTCTCTCTTCTAAAGTTCTCTCTTACCAGCTTCTTGATCGAATGAAGAGCTGAGGGAATATCTAATTAAATGGCTGAGTGGGTGCCAATGTGAATCATAATGCCGGATAAAAGAGTGGTGAGTGCTTGTACGTGAATGTGTGTGTGTGTTTGTGAGTGGCTCAAGCAATTTTTAATGATGAGTGCAAGGTAGTGGCTGATGGTATACTCTTATATAATGTCAAGTGTGGTGTGCATTCGGTGAAAAGGATGTGCAAACAAAATAAGATGGAATGATTAATGTTTGTGGGTGTGTGTCGGCAGTTTTAGATATAAATATATAGGTATATTTTTATCCTATTAATTACACACACTAGGCCCTAATTTTTCCCTTTGTCTAATTTAAGATTCCTTAAATTTTGTAGGTTCCATAATTTGACTTATTATCAAATTCCCATTTAAAATTTATTTTTAGAAAATTTTAACCTTCATTAAATTTGGGATATTACAATGAAGCTTTGACATTTAAGAATTTAAGGAATTTTACGTTGGAAATGATGAGTTATGGCAGGCAGATGTCTAAGTTTCTTAGCGAAGTAATGATACTTCTTGGTTTAAAGCCGAAGTTGAGAGGAAAAGAAAACAGAAGAAGTAATGTAAAAGTCTGTCTATAATTAAAAAGGTAAAAGTTACAAATTTGGGAAATCTGTGAAGACAGATTAGTCGAGATATGTTGACTGGTCTTTATTTGACTTTCTTGACTGGTGAGCACGACTTTGTCTCTGTTCCGTAATGTAATGGTTCCATTGGATCATAGTAGAAAGTTTGGAGGAATAAACTCAATGGAATATGAAGATGGTCAGGATCGTACGTAGATAATACGTTCAATATTTTTGGGAGCAAGGAGAAATAAGGCAACCGGAAGAATGCTGTTTTGGCTTACCTGTGGCATTTTTGGTTGGAATAGAACTCTGGTTTAATCAAAGAAGTTTTTTTAATCACATCTTTTGGAAAAGAATTCTGTTTTTTTTTTTTTGGGACTTCCCTTCGGATATTGTCAAGCAATTTCGTTTTATTTTTTGGGTTGGAAGATCTGAGTTAATGTTTGTTTAGTTTTTCACATCATGATTTGAGAGGATTCCTTTTCTTTGTTGCTGAATTGGTTGTTAGCTATTTTATTTAAATATTAAATATATTATATTTAAATAGTTGAATTATATTAGGATGTTCCAGCAATTTAGTTTTTATTTAGATAAAATATTCTGAAATTTTTAATTACTAAGATACTAGATAGAAAATTTAACATCATCTAACAAATCGCACCATCTATTTATAAACTACAAATTATAAAAAATAAGACTCATTTTTAATACTATCATGATATCCACGTCAATTTGTTCATAATTGGAAAGGTTATAAATTTTAAATTAATATTGAGATCATATCAAATTTTTATTAATATATTAAGAGGTTTCAATTTTTGACACAATCAAGTAACATTTTATTTTTGTGATTTGAGCCTGCACAACTAGTTCCCATAAGTAGGAGGATGGAAATAGGATACACCGAGTTATGCTTTTACTAAATATGACTGGGCCTGAGCCTGTATACAGGCTTTATTTTAGGCCCAAGTCTGATCCTTTAAAAGGCCTAAAACCATTTTAAAGGCCAACTTAAAATATAAACATTTAAATAGGCTTAAAACTTATGTTTCCATGTTCATTTACAACCCTCTGAACCTACTTTAAAGTTTAGGATTTTTTCTCATATGCAATATAAGAGTTTAGTAAGAAAAAGAACACCTAGTGACAACAATTTAACAAGCAAGTCAGAACCAAAAATTTTATCTGCACGTATTTCCTTAAAAATACATCTGAAGTATGTATTGATCCTCTAGAGCAGAACCCATAATCTTACTTTAATTTCTTTTGTTTTTTATTGAATCTTTTCTCATTACTTTTTCACTTTCTTCTTTCCAGTTTCGGGGTCACCCTTCCAACATCGGTGGAAGATTCATTCATTTTCTTAAGGCTAAGTTATATAAAACTCTCCTAAATTTGGGTCAGTTGCGGATAATCTCTCTGGCATTTTAATATTTAAATTTAACACACCCAAACTTCTATTTTTTTACCACGAACCCCTTGGTGTTTGTTTACCATTATCTTTTTAACGAAATTTGTCACATCATATTGATACGAGGCACGTCACATACTAGATGACATCATATGTGGCATCCTATGTAAATCTATTAATTTTATACTAATGATGTATTTTTTTTCATATAGGGTTTAACAGCAAGGAGAAAACTTACATCCACTTCCTTATACCCAAGTACATCCAGTTCCCCAATAAATAACAGACATATTTTTTTTTTTTTTAAACACATCAGTATTGAATTTCATTTCTTTGAGGTCTACAAGTGTTCTGGGGCACATTAGTGAATAGAGTGATGCCAATGGAAAACGCAGTGCAAAATGAAAGTAACCTTATCATAGAGATTAAATAACAATTAAAGGAAATATATTCAAATGCACTAGATCCTACACAATGGATGAGGAATCCATTAGTCTTCCAAATGCATTCAGTTTTACGTATAATTTGCGTCAAAACCTGTTGGACATGTGGTTTGGCCCCATCGAGTTTGTTGCGCTAAACACCCACAATGTGCAAGATTAAAGATCAAAATGGTTATTTCATGTCCAATTAATACATTGAGATTTTCTCTCTCTTTTTTCTTGGCTAATTTATTTTTACGGGGTCAATCTTTGGGTTTGTACTCCCATAACATCTTTCTTATGTCCCTTGGGGCTCAACCTCAATAAGTGTGTATATGTAAAATTAAAAATAAATAAATAAAATTTTACAAATACTTACAATTATACTATTTTTTTTACCCCAAATAATGTAACTTACAAACCATTTTCATATATTATTCTTATATTTTAAATGATACATTTCAACCAACCACCTAGATTTAGTTAAAACCTTTTATATTTACATTTTTAGATTCTTCCTTTTGTAAATGAGAATTTCAATTTTTAAAGATTAACTTGCTTTTCATCATCGTCCTCCTCCTTCCCTTTCTTGCCCACCAAAAATTAATGAAATGCCAAAGCAAGCATTGTTACCTGTTCCATGATGTCAATCTGCGTTGACCCATGTCCACTCTCTCATTAAAAGAATGTTCGTAGTGTTTTACGCTAAACATATTGGCATGCTTAATTTGTTATAGTAATACATTTAAATATGATCAATTTGGTCTGCAAACAAATTTGAGAAAAAGAGTACATAATTGATATATCAGACTAGAGAAAATCAAGAAGCTACAAGCATGATACTTCAAACTTGTATAATCTTAAAAATGCATTACACAAACAAAACTGCATATACAATTATAATCCAAGTGATATGTCCTAGCTTTTAATATATGGTTCATATGATCTCTTGAGGTGGAACGTTGTCATCAGCAGAAATCTCTTCCAGATTCACTGTCTTCTTGTTCCTTTTGCAAAAGAAAAACCAAGTAACGACTTCTAATATGAGAGCCACACACCCCAATGAAACATTGACGCCAAAATAAGCATTCTTCCAACTATGGTAAGAGTTTGAAAAGGAGAAGCCTCTAAACATGTTGAAGATGGAGAGGACGATAATTCCGTAGCCAATGACATAGTGGAAGATGTTCCAGAAGATTCTAGCCTTGTGATGTTTGTCAGGTCTAAGGAATATAGCAGCCAGGACTTGAACAGTTGCAGAGACAAACACAGCGATTCCAATGGAGGCATGAACAAAACCAGAAGGAGACAGAGACGATAGAGATGGGCTTGACAAGAAGATGCCGAAAGCGAAGCCAACAGTGCCAGTAATATAAGCAAGAATCTGACATGCTCTATGCAAATGGAACCATGTTGATCTAGTTGCTTGCATTGTTTTTAAATAACGTCCCATTATTGCTCCCGTTGGCATCAAAATTCCCCACCCAATTCCATTCAATATTCCATGAACCTGCGTACCAAATTAAAAATCAAATCAAGTTGTTATTAATTAAAAGTTAATGATATTAAGATATTCTAAAAATATTCATGATTTTAGCTATGTCACGTTTTACTATCATGAATGACTTCTTTTATTGATGGCAAGGAATGAATTATTATTTGCAAGAGTTACAAGTTTCGCTTAGTTATTATCTAAAGTTGAGCCTACTTTTTTTTTTTTTTTGGGCACAAGAGCCTCATTTACTTTCAGTTACATAAACAAAAAACTATTTATCTCATATGAGCCTACTCCCTTACCTCAGAGAAGATTGGAGTCATAGGGTTAAGTCAAGAGGTTGCAAACTTTCTATCACACATATCCATTAGAACTAATATTTGGGTATTTATGTTTGAGCCGTACGAGATGAAATTCTCATATATACACACAATATTTTTGATAGCATATTTATCTAAACAATATAGCCACAATATGCAATTGATGTTTTAAGTCCCTCATCCAAATGTTGCATAATAATAATAAAGTCTTTGAATTTCATGACTACATGTTCAAAATTTCACGCACATTATTAACAGCCTATTTATCTAAACAATATAATCACAATATCCGATTGATGTGTCGAGTCCTCCGAACCTTTGTATGAAAATATTACATAATCACTAAACTAATATAAATTAATTATGAAAATATATTTCATATACTATGTCATGAATGAAGAGAATAGAACGAATATGCTTACTTTTCTTATTAAAATCTTTGAGTCTTGTACAGGGATATCATGATCAGAAACTTTTCCGGTGAGAAAGTCTGTGACCAAAAGATTTGAGGTTTGCTCCAGACAAAGCATGAGCGTGAAGACTATCATCATCAGAAACATGACCTTCTTGCCAAACATGATTTACCAGCTTTGAATTCTCAGGAAGCTGAAAACTGGCATATAAGATCATCGTGCCGTCCTCAAAACTAGTAGAAACTCCATGAACCTCAAAGCTCAAACTCCCTTCCTCCAACGTCGTGCCGTACGATGTTATCGGAGAGGTGTAAGCCGCCATAGTTCCGTCAGATTTCTGGAAAGCAACAAACGCCTGAGAGCCCATCATGCCTGTGGATGTAGGGTTAATAGCCCAAGCGATCCAGCTTTTATGGTCGGCGTTGTTCTTCTTGAAAGCGACATCGATGGAGTTCGAGGAAGAGTGGTAGGTCCAATAAAGAGAAGAATCAAGAACAGGTAGGTCTTTACAGGCTAAAATTTTATAGCATTAGGAAACTTGTATGATTCACAAGCTTGTGGTTGTGGTTGGGATTGTGAGGTTACAGGGATGGTGAAGATGATTATTGGTGTAAAGAAGAGGGCCAAAAACAGGGAAAGCTTGCGAAAGGAAGCCATGAAAAGAGAGATAGTAGGGAAGAAGTAATAATGGGAGAGAAATGGTGAGTCTAACTCTAGGGCAAGTAGGGTTCTAGGTATGATTTCTCGTTCATTGCTAACTAGGTAGTAATTTATAGAGGGTGATTTACCGAGAAAAGAAGTAATGAGAGATGAGGTAAGAATTGATTTGGCACAATTTAAACTCATGCGGTTGAGCGATAACTGATTTTTGTTTTCGCAAAAATATTTAAATAATATCTTTTTATGACGGTTGAATAATATATTTTAGTTTGTGATCTTACTTATGAAAACGAATTTTCTGTTGAAAAGAAAGTTTTATGAATGAATCTCATCCCTGGATTAGTTAATTTATAGAGAGCGGTTTAATTTAATTAATCTCTTTTTCTTTTTGTATGTGAATTCTGGATATATAAGATTTTCACCCAAATTTATAATTTTTTTTTAAATAACTGACTGCTAATTGATATTTGGTAAATAAAAGAGTATTAACTGATAATTTCGTGATCGGCAAAAATGGATAATTCTGTCATTGTAATAGTTGTCTGCATAGTTTTTGATATCTTGATACAAATTGACAAAAAAACTAATTGCAGTTGACTTTTAAATATCAATCCTTTTATATAATTTAATCTTGATAGACAGCCGTTAAATCATCTCATTGAATCTTTTTTCGAAAAATATTCCTTTTTAAAATTAATATCTTCTAATGTGTCAAAAACACTAATTCATATATTCTAATAATCTTTTTTTACCTGAATATTCTAATAATCTTTTCAAACCCGCATGTTGCCAAAACCTTTCTTGAACGACGCGTACAGATATGAGGGGACCGATGTTTTTCTCTTTTTTGTTTTTAAATTTTTTTGCCAATAACAGAAATACTTCCTTATCAAATAACCAAACTAAAATACCTCACAAGGTTCTGAAAGCATTTCAAGAGAAACGGCAAACTAGTAAAGAACAAAAGAAAATTATAAAAAAAAAAAAAGAGTATCATTAGTGATGTTATTCTTCTCTTCTAACTTTCAAATAACAAAATTAAAAGAAAAAAATAAGACTCATGGTCATGCATGATTGGAGAACTTAATGTAATGAATATAAGAAAATTGATATAAGTATGGTCCTTATTTATTTATAATAAAATATTTTTATTTTAAATTAATTTCATAATAATATATTTTTAATATATAATCAGTTCATTTTTTAAACATATATTATTTTAAATTTTTCAAAAATAATATATTTTTCATTATAATATTGTTTTTAAAAATTTATATTAACATATTTTATAATTATAATATTTTTTATTTATGAAAATCTATTTTTTATTTATGAAAATTTATTTTTTATTTAAATAAATTTTACAATAATATTTTTATTTGTTAAAATATAATTTTTTTAATTTTATTTCATCAATGATGGCGTCAGCGACATCAATGATTAGTGAGGTCATTGTTGGCAACAACGTTGATGAGTGGGGTGGTTGATGACAGTCATTTGTCTATCATTGTTCATGAAAGTGAAAAGGCCACAAGCTTGAAGAAGGAGGGGTAAAAGTGAATTGTGGGTCAAGAATTGAAAATCTTATATTTTTAAGGGGAGATGAACTGCACATAAGGGAAAATGGATTATACATAAGAAAACATACATTGCACAAAGGGAAGATAGTTTGCCCATAGAAAGATGAATTGTGTAAAACCCCTCTTTAATAAACGTATAAGTATAAGTTATTACTTAATTCACTTATATATATTAATATGATACCAATACCGATACTATCATCTTGGTTGTACATTCTGATACCTCCGCTCTCTGATAATTCTGATACCATGTTCGGGTACTGATACCCTTATTTTATGTACTAATCTTATCTTTATGTGGACCGATATTGCATTGCAAAATATGTAAGTATTCTGATAAAATAACTAAGGGTTCTGATACACCCTTATACTATCCTTACTATTTACGTCTACAAGCATTAATTCATATACAAACATACTTGTATGATAATTTAAGGCTATTAAAATATCATACATAAATCACATTACCACAGCGCTTGGTCACAAATTTGGGTGCATATATGTAGCTGCTTCGGGCATCCACTCGACATGGTTCGCATGCTTAGGACATAACACACTTGATGGTAAAACACACATATAGAGCATTACATAGTATATGAAAGAAAGAGGTACTACCCGAACGCCTTTCCAACAACTTGTCTTTGGTTACCCGTCTCTTGGTTGGCCTGGGCAAAAATCGAATTAGGTAAACAAATGGGGTATACACTAGTTTCTAGTTCATGTCTCTACCCCTTGGGATCAAACTTATCATAATTTGTCTTAGATATCACAAATTTCTAGGTTACCCCAATCTAGCAGATTTGTCACTCAACTTTGGAAATTCATAACGTAACCTGAAAAATTCCAAATGAGGTGGTTTCAACTCCTATAGAAATCTCTGTAAGTCCTCTTCCAAGGAAAAATACCACCCAATGCTAATTACAAGGGTAAAGGCTCAAGAATCCTCTACCAACCTTACTGCCATAGAATGCATTCCAGTGTTTGTGCCTCAATTTCAACATATCATATCTTCTATCTACCAAGCCAAATTGTGCAATCTGCATATCATTTTAAAGCTTAGGATGCCTACTAACACTCTGTAAAATATCACAATCATTAGATAAGATTTGGCCACTCAAAAACAACCTATGAGTGACCTAACTCGAACCTGGCAGATTTGAACTTTAACACTTAAAGTTCCATAATTAGAGTTTTCTAACCAATCATCCAAAGATCATATCTAGGAGCTATTCCTACATAATTTTGCTCATATAACCCATTTTCAACCTCAATTTTACCAAAATTTAGCTCTAACCCTATGAACCAAGGCTGGCTGAAATTGAACCCTATAAGATGTGTTCTTGCAATTTCAACTTAAAGACATGTTATCTATCATCATAAAACCTTAAGTCTAACTTCATATTTATCATCATATGGCCATTAAAGCTCTAAATTACTCCCTTGGCTGAAACCCTAGAGGAACTATAACTCCATAAATACTCATCAAGACACTATACTCAAATCGAAGCTTACTCCTACAATTACCTCTATTTGATTCTATGATCGGTTTTTGATTCTGGCAGTACTTCCACCAACAAGATGACACCAAAAACCTCTCAGCAGAAATCTAGAATTGTGGAAACATAGCTCTTGATGAGTAGAAGAACATTTGTGAAGACTCTATTGGCTGAAAATGCGATCTCGGGCTTGAAATCAGCAAGAACTCTCAAGAACACTTTAGGTTTTCTCCAACTCCTCGCCTCTTTCTTTTTCTCTTGAATTTTCTCTATTTTTCCCTTGATTTAGGGTGCTGCACGAAATTAATAGAGCTTGGGAGGGTGTTGGCTTGACCTAATGACATGTGTCAAGTGTTCAGAAATCCAGGGTGCCCGATGCTCTTTTTAGAAATTACAGGGTACCTAATGCTCCGGTGTACCAAATGCTCTTTCTTGAAATTGCAGGGTCCCTAGCATACCTCCTTAAAATCCATCCCCCCTTCCCCTCTCTCATGCTTGGCCAACCCCATTGGTTAGGGGAGAGGAAGTCTGATGAATTCATCTGGCTTCCAGTGCAGTATTCGGGAAAATCGGGTATGTAGCAGGACCGAAACTGGTGAATTGTACTGTCTATTCAACATATGTATGATATACAACTGTAGATGTCATTGTATGATTGGTTAACCAAGGGAAGAAGTTAAAAGTTACTTTAATAAAGCTACTTTTTTATACGAAGTCACTCAGTTTTGCGACACGTGCCATTCTTCTACCTGAATGGTGCCATGTGTCAACACCCGTTTACATTTCGATATTCGTAGAGTAATAATGGCATAGTTCCACAGGCATACAGAAATAGCACAAACATACTGATATTAGGTACAAGCTTTCATACAGGAGTCTTCCCCGCAGGGCTTGATAATATGTACAAATTTTGTCCAAAATATCCAACATATTAATATTAAACTAATATAACTAAATAACTCTAATCTTAGAACCTGCACATCTTAATTGCCCATGTCTTCTACTTTGCCTTTGGAGCCACTGATTCCCGCTAGAACATTTATTATTTATGAAAAAAAGGTGAGATTCCAAGGAATCTTAGTAGTAACACATGATTCATCATATAAAATGCGAAAATTAAATATTTAATGCACTATATAATATAAATGAAAATTCATACTATAATATGTGTGTACACAATACTCAGGGCCAAGTGACTGTTTGAATTCCTTACATGTCTGTGTACCTCAGCTGAATCACATACCACAGCTAGGTAATGTGCCCCAGGCACGTGTTCATATCACATAATATAGCAACATATAGCATATCAACATTCACATAGTGTATGAGAGATAGAGTTACTACCTTATACCCCTTTTTGCTACACAAGAATAGTTCCTCGAACTATATGCCAACGGCTCAGACGATTAATTCGGTTCTAAAATTCCAAATGTACAAGAATTAGATTAAAACTCATTCATGTACCTCTTCAGAGACTCCCATAATATTTTTGGTGGTTATATTAGTCTATACTGAAAATTTACCAAAATGCCCTTGGGACCCGATCCCGGCCCCACTGTACCCGGTCCAACTATACTTTTCAGAAATTTTGACCCAGGCTATTCTACAAGGAATCCATGTTTAGCCTTGGTTTTTACAAAATCACTACCAAACAACATTTTCACAAATTTCCAGAAACTGATAGATTTTCAATCAACTTTGAAAAATTATAACTAATTCCAGAAAATTCCAAATTGACTATTTCAAAGTCTAAATGAAGCTCTTTAAATGTAATTTCATGGAAAAATATCCAAATATGATTTCTGATTACATATATTACCCAAAAATTTGGCCAACTATTACTGTTCCAGATTGCATTCTAGAAACAGAGCTCAACTTCCGAAAATCATAACTAATTCTACAAAAACCGAAATGGAGTGTTCTAAAATTCTATGGAAATCTCTTTAAGTTTAGTTTCATGGAAAAATACCCAAACTACTAGATGTTATCTAATTTTTCCCGGAATTTTCGAACATCAAAACTGCCAGATTTGAACGTCCAGAATGACCCCTGTTTCTGACTTAATTTTGTAAAATCATAACTCTCTCCACATATATCGAAATAATGGATTCTTGGACTCCTTGGAAAGCTATGAATGTGTACTACATTCCTATAAATGTTCATAATTTTTTACTATTATTTGAATGGTCAAAACTCAACATGAAGCTGACTCACTCCCAAAAACATAAGTTTTGACAGTCTGAATTCAAGAATCAAGAACTCATCCATTTTCACTTCAAATTGTACTTTCTTGATTCTATAATCAACTACACATCCTAAAATATCTATACAAAAAGACCCATTCGAAAAATCCATCTATAGACTCTGTTTAAGATTTTACAAGTTTCAGGTATGTATTCTGTTTTTCGGACAACAAAATAGAGGTAAAGAAAACTTACATATTCTCATGCTTATGTACTCTAATCCTCCAGAAATTTGACCTTAAGAACTTCTAGCATCAAGCCATGTTTAACAACAGCAAAACCAAAGCAAAGAAGTTCAAAAATTCGTGCCAAAATCAATATACATGCTCTGTTTTACGTTCACCCATTACAACAACTTATTTTCAGAATCACACAACTTCTAGCAACTATAAATCCTCATGAACAGCCCAAACCAACGAATTAACAATGGAAAGAGATAAAGGAAACTCACCTAAACAATATTCCAAGCTTGCCTATTGTAATATCCCAAATTTAATGAAGGTTAAAATTTTCTAAAAAGAAAATTTAAATGAGAATTTGATAATAAGTCAAATTATGGAACCTACAAAATTTAAGGAATCTTAAATTAGACAAAGGGAAAAATTAGGGCCTAGTGTGTGTAATTAATAGGATAAAAATATACCTATATATATCTATATTAAAACACACGAACAGATATTCACACCTACATCCGCATGTTTCACCTAACCACAATTAGGTAGCACGTTACACACACACTTACACCTACATGATTCACCTAACCACAATTATCTCACCTTCTTCAACCATATAACCCATACTTCATGCACTCCCTCTCTCTCCGTTGCTGCAAGTCAGAAAAAAAAAAGAGAGAGCTTTAGAAGAGAGAAAACAGAGTTGAGAAAGGGAGAGAGAGAGACGTGAGTGAAAGAGGAAAACGATCGGAGAAGAGGAAGAAGGAAGTGTTAAACCTTTCATGCATCACCATAAACGTTTTTAGGTGAGTCTTATCTATCTCTTTCAATTGTTATTTCGTTGGTTTGGGGTATTCATGAGGATTTATAGCTGCTAGAAGTTGTGTGATTCTGAAAATAAGTTGCTGTCATTGGTGGACGTAAAACAGAGCATGTATATTGATTTTGGGGTGAATTTTGGTGTTCTTTGATTCTGAAATTCAATCATTAACCTCAGGACATATGTGTAGGAGAGTATAGAGTTAAAATTTGTGAGGTTTAGAGTACAAATTCATGTATACATGCTAGTTTTCTCAATTCTGTTTTGCTGTCCGAAAAACAGAGTACATACCTGAAATTTGTAAAATCTTAAACAGAGGCTATAGATGAAATTTTCGAATGGGTCTTTTTATATAGATATTTTATGATGTGTAGTTGATGATAGAATCAATAAAAGTACAATTTGGAATGAAAATGGATGAGTTCTTGATTTTTGAAGTTAGACTGTCAAAACTGACGTTTTTGGGAGCCAGTCAGATTTATGTTGCGTTTTGACTAGGAAAAACTTAGTGAATAATTATGAAATTTTACAGTAATATATTAGACATTCATAGCTTTCCAATGACTCAAAGAAATAATTATTTTGATATCGTTAGCGAGAGTTATGATTTTTGAAAGTTAAGTTAGTAACAGAGATCATTCTGGACGTTCAAGCCTGACAGTTATGGTTTTCGAAAATTCTGGGAACGATTAGATAACATCTAGTAGTTTTGGATATTTTTTCATGAAACTACACTTAAATATCTTTCCATAGAATTTTAGAACACTCCATTTCGATTTTTGTAGAGTTAGTTATCAATTTTTGAAGTTTAGTTGCTGACAGATTATATTTCTGAAAGTTAGATTGGTTGTGGCGAAATTTTGGAAAACTAAACTTTAACAAAAAATTATGAAACTTTCCAGATTTAAGGAAGACATTTATACCTTTAAATGGATGGGTAGAACATAATTTTTGGACTAATAGATTAAAAGATATGGATTTTTGAAGTTAAGCTCTGTTTCTGAATTTCCATCTGGAACAGTAATAGTTGGCCGAATTTCTGAGTAATATATGTAGTTAGTAATCATATTTGTTTATTTTTCCATGAAATGAAATTTAAAGACCTTCATTTAGGCTTTGGAATCAGTCAATTTGGAATTTTCTACAATTAGTTATGAATTTTCAAAGTTGACTGAAAATATGTCAGTTTATGAGGAAAAAAAAATTGTGAAACTGTCGTTTAGCAGTGATTTTGTAAAAACCGAGGTTAAAAATAGATTCCTTGGATGAAAATATGTTAGAATAGCCTGGGTCAAAATTTCTGAAAAAGTATAGTCAGACCGGGTACAGTGGAGCCGGGACCGGGTCCCAGGGGCATTTTGGTAAATTTTCAGTATAGACTAATATAACCACCAAAAATATTATGGGAATCTCTGAAGGGGTACATGAATAGGTTTTAACCTAATTCTTGTACATTTGGAATTTTAGGACCGAATTAATCGCCTGAGCCGTTGGCACATAGTTCGAGGAACTATTCTTGTGTAGCAAAAAGGGACAAAAGGTAGTAACTCTATCTCTCATACACTATGTGAATGTTGATATGCTATATGTTGCTATATTCTGTGATATGAACACGTGCCTGGGGCACATTACCTAGCTGTGGTATGGGACTCAGCTGAGGTACACGGACATGTAGGGGATCCAAACAGTCATTTGGCCCTGAGTATTGCGTACACACATGTTATAGTATGAATTTTCATTTACATTATATGGTGCATTACATATTTAATTTTCGCATTTTATATGATGGATTATGTGTTACTACTGAGATTCCTTGGAATCTCACCCTTTTTCATAAATAATAAATGTTCCAGCGGGAACCAGTGGCTCCAAAGGCAAAGTGGAAGACATGGGCAATTAAGATGTGCAGGTCCTAAGATCAGAGTTATTTGGTTATATTAGTTTAATTTTAATATGTTGGATATTTTGGACAAAATTTGTAAAATTATCAAATCCTGCGGGGAAGACTCTTGTATGTAAGCTTGAACTTAATATCAGTATGTTTGTACTATTTCTGTATGCCTGTGGAACTATGCCATTATTACTCTACGAATATCGAAATGTAAACGGGTGTTGACACCTATGGTGATTTACTTCTTCCTTTTCTCCAAAAATCACTCTTGGTATCTCACCTGCGTTTCTCTCTTCACTCAATTCTCTCTCTCTCTCACTCTTTCTATTTCTTTCTTTTGCTTTGGCTGAATTGATTAAATGAGGGAGTAAGAGAATGCTTTGATTAATATGTGTGTGACTGAGAGTGAATTAAGGTGTCGGCCAATTCAAATCAAAAGGAGTGTGGACAATTGATTGCAAGTGTGTATTATCTTTGCACTATGCACATGTGAAGCTAAATATAAGTGTGTTGGCCATATGAAATTGGAAATATGTGAAATGTGTGTATTGTCGTGTGTTTGAGAGATTGGGACGGTATTGTGGGGTCCATATGTCTAAAAGGAAAGAAGAATGAATGATTAATATTAGTGTGTGAATAAGTCATGCGGTAAGTGTGTCGGCAAGAGTGTGTGTTGATATATATAGGTATAATTTTATCCTATTAGTCACATACATTAGACCCTAATTTTTCCCTTTTGTCTAATTTAAGATTCCTTAAATTTCGTAAGTTCCATAATTTGACTTATTATCAAATTCCCATTTAAATTTTCTTTTTAGAAAATTTAAACCTTCATTAAATTTGGGATATTACACCATGTGTTCCCTGTGCCTCATGATTTTGCCATATACATGCCTGGGTGTCCCAAACAACTGAAACCAAGCCGGTGTCACTTCAAAAATGCAGGGCATGTACATGCACCTGCACTGATTTTGCCATGGGTGCACCTACACCAGCAAATTTTGTCCAACTAATTAGTCATATATGTCTATGTTTTCAAGAATGCACCACATATGTGCCTGTGTGTGGCATAAGATTGAGCCACATACCTCAAAAACTACCACATGTGAGCCTGTGTGTCTTATGGCATACCAAGTGTATAGAGACACCAATACCTTTCATCCGACTACCGATACACAAGGCAAGTTCTCATTGCGCCACCTTAAAAACTACTTTATGGATGTGGAACCCAGATAGCACCACATATGACTCTGGGTGCCACCAAATGGCGACAAATATGCCTAAGTATCCATACGCTGGTATCTTATATCTGACTACTTATACACACTGAGCCTCATGGAATCAGGAGACTCGGTCTCAACTCAGAGGCTGAATCATATAGTCCCATGAAACTCATTCTATCTTTGGGACTCTTGCCAAACTGGGCTTAGTAGTCTTCTTGACTCAGGTTTATTTTCAAATTTCTAGACCCAAAATTCAAAATATTACAAATTGCATATAGGATAGATCGTTTGCATATAAGGAAAGGTAGTTTACACAAAATGTAATTGCACATCAAAAATTAATTTTGCACATATGGACAATGTGTTGCACATAAGGAAGATGTGATGCACTTAAGAAGATGGATTGCATAAAAGAAATATTGTTTGCACATAATGGAAGATCATTTGCATTAAAAGAAAATTGTTTGCACATAACATAATTTGCACATCAAACTAATTTTGCAACACAAGGGAATATGAATTGCACATAAGAAAGATGAATTGACATAAAAGAAGATAGATTGCACATAAAGGAAAGATATATTGTACAAAAGGAATGTTTTCATTAAGGGTAATTTTGGCTTTCTTCTATCACAATTATTTACACTCAAGGACCCCAAACCCTTACAAGACTTTAGGTCCCAATTAACAAATAAATTTTCAAATAGGGATTTATGGACAATTTTTCCAAAACTTTATTAAATTTTGAGATCATAAAATTTATTATTTTAATTTTTCAACATATTTGTTGAATTTTATTTGTTTTTAATTTCTTTAATGACTAAAAATATATATCAAACACATTTTTTCTATTAAATATGATATACTATATAGGTTTGAGAGACTGTATCAGTCATTGAAATTTATAATTTTATATTTTTTCTACAAACATTTAGAAAAACGTACTTGAATTTTTAAAAGTTTGTGATATTTACAACTTATCAATTAAAATTTGCAATTTAGTACTAAGGGTATATTAGTAAATACATTTTATTTTTATATAAATTTTAAATAAAAAGATATTTTTAGAATCTTTTTAGAATACTCTTAACGGAGTTAACAGTTTGGACTTAAGTCTATGTTTTCAAAATAAAGGGAATGTCGGTGTAATTAAGGCAAAACAAAAGGGTGGTTAGAGTATTTTACTCAAAAATATATTATTAATATAAAATTATTAGATTATATAGGGTGCCACATATGATGCCATCTAGGATGTCATGTATCTTATATTAATATGATGTAGCAAATTCCGTTAAAAGGTAACAGTGAATTAATGACAAGAGGTTCATGGTGAAAATGTAGAAGCTTAGGGGATTAAATTTAAACATTGGTGAGGAGGTTATCCATAACTGACCCAAAATTCAGAGAGTTTTATATAATTTAGCCTTTTCTTAACTATTAATGGAATTGAAAGGGTCTCCCTACAGCGTATAACATCTTTCTCATGTGCTTTCGTGCTTAGCCTCAATTCATGCGCATATGATATAAGAAAAATGGAATAAAAATTTACAAATACTAACCAATATAATAAATTTTCACGAACAAACCAGTGTCATGTATTATTCTTAATTTGATTAGATTGAGAAAGTTAGTTAAGTTAGTTTGTATGATATTTATTTTTCAAAACACCCTAGTCATGTTTTTTGATTTTTTCACTCCCCCTCCTCTTTGATTATTATTGAGGGGGCAACAATATGGATAAATCAGAGAAAGATTGTCAAATATTAAAACTATATTTTATATTTAGCATCAATGTTAACCCCTAAGTATATCTTACATTAAGGACAGGAGAGAGTGCATTTAAAATTATGTTTTATTTTTGTTTTCCTCTCTCAATCCTGTCAAAGTTTTCACCATTTATAGGTTTCTTTGTCTGTTTGTTCTGTGTGCTAAAATTATGTTATATAGAGAACGCGGTAAAGCGCTTAGGCTAATTCTACTCTGAAACAATATTCGGTGGTGAAAGACAACTCAATAGTAAAATTATTTTTACTGTCTTTGCTGAAGTTGGATGCAGTAGAATAGAAGAAAGAGGATCAGGACTTGAAGAATCAAGATGAATGGAATGAAGGTTTAGTAATGAAGAATTAATAAAGGATTTTTTCGTTGGAAATGATCAATTATGGCATGGTAGATATCCAAATTTCCTAGAGAAAGTGTTGCATCTAAGCTGCGATTCCAATCACATGGTCGGTAAATTTAGTTGAGAGTTTGATTATACTTTACTTCTCTTTCTCTAGTTGCAATGGAATTCAAAATAAAGATGGGATTTCAAATGCCTAGAAATATAGTTTAAGTGCTAACTCTGTTGTTTCGTAGAAATCCACCTCAAGAGGATTTCCCAAACTTATTCAGTCGATAAAAACAAAAATTAATAGCAGTAAATTGTTAGAACTACAAATTTACCGCGGGCAGTTTCCAAATTCATTCACTGGATTGAAAATTAAAATTTGTGCATCCAGATTTTGACACACATCGATCTCTTATGGACAAGTCTCTGTCATCATGTTGATCGATAGAATTATGCTGTATAAACATCCCGAACCTTATCTCTCTTGTTAATTTGTTTCTGTTTTATGTACTTTTAATCTTCCCTCTCTCTCTCCTTTTCTTTTCTATTACCCCAGGTTGCATGAACTATCTTTAGACGATGATTCCAGCCAAAAATAACCACTCAGGTAAATTCTTCGCTAATATTTTGTTTTCAGATGTAAGGGGTGGTCTTGATATTTTGTGAGTTTCTTCTGGTTCTATGTTTTGCTAAATCGGTAAACCCCTTTTCTGAAGTTTTCAGTGAATATATATGCAGATATTTGCACGTGATGACCAGTATCTTGTAGAGTTACTTGTAAATTAAATAACTCATTTCACAAGTTATCTTATCTTCATGAGTCTGTTTGTCAGTAAATCCATTGATTAGTTGTGCAATCCTTCTTTCTTAACTTACTTCAGTGTCTAGTATTCGAAAAAGCTACTAAAATTTAGTACTTGTATTCAACAACAACAAGTCTTATCCCATTAAGTGGGGTTGATTACATAGATCCCACGACGTCAATTCTTCTTGTTAGTGGGCAATTTAGTATTGCTAATGAAAAATGAGCTAGAATCAAGTTGGATTCCTTTGTTTTTGGATATTTCAATTGAATCCTCTTTTCCATATTGGTAGCATTCACTTTCTCTAATATGTTTGTGAACTACCATTTTCTAAAAGAATGAAGTTGAGATAGTATGGGGACGAAGGTATGAAGGGGAGGGGAGGATGATGATAATGCTGATATGGCATAACAGGTGGACTAATATGTTGCATTACTATCCTATGTGGTTGAGCCACCTCAATACAAGTGGAGCAATTAACTGTTGACTGTCTAACTCTATTAAATTGGGGCAAAATTGCTTTAGATTTGATACTTTCAGGGCAAAATCGCCCCCCAAAAAACTTCTGAGACAAAATGGCATCTAAGTGAATATTTCTAGAACAAAAATGGCCTTTAACCCATCATTTTTTAAACAAAAAGTACCTCTTGCTACGGGTAAATGAATCATGTACCAATATTTTTCTCTCTCATATGATGCATGCACGGTATTCTTTTCATTATTTCACACAATTTCTGTCCCTTTTTCAAAGAATCTATCCCATAGTAGCCATACATTTTGATCAATCCCACCTATTTTTCAATTAGCTCCTATTATAGCTTCCACCCTACAAGAATATAGCTTCCACCCTTTTTTGGTGAGAGTTTTGCCATTGTTTTCCTTTTTATAAAATTGCTTCAAACATGCTTGGATAAAAGGTTCAGTTGTATCCCACGCAGCCTTGATCTTTAGGGATTCACATCTCGTATTAATTTTGATTAGCTTATTGATTATGTTAATTGTGTCAAAAGATGAGGTTTATTATTTGCGTAGGAACAGCCTTTATTTCTTAAAATAGTTGAAAATATTACACTATAAGTAAAAATTATATTCTTATTTGTTATTAAAAAGTAATAAAATAAAAGTCAGTTGACCGAGGGTTGTATGTGTTAAATATTTTATTTTTTTAAAATATTTTATATTTAAATACTCGAATAATACTAGGATGTTCTAAAAATTTAATATTTTATCTAAATAAAATATTAGGTAAAGGTGCAGCTAGCACCCCGATCTATTTTTGAAGGTGCAATCAATATTCTAAAGTATTTAAGCGTGCAATCAACATCCCAATATATTTTTGAAGGTGCAATCAGCACCCTAATATATTAAAAATGGAGCAATTGCACCCCTTCACTGATATTAACTCAAGGTTTGGGATTTATCTTTCCCATCATAGTTCCCCTATCATTGTGATGAAAGTATTTGGCTTTGGTCTTGTTGAATCTTGAGACCCAAATAAAAGAAAAAGTCAAATTGAAATCAGAGACGACTTTTATTCATAGTAAATTATCAGTTTCAATCACAGATGCAAGAATATATTAAATTGTATTAAATTCCACAAGTAAAAGGGGTGTAATTGCTCCATTTTTAATATATTATGATACTAATTACACATCCAAAAATAGTTCAAGGTGCTATACTTCTGGGTGATAATTGTATCTCCAAAAATAGTTTAGGATGCTGATTGCACTCTTAAATACTTTAGGATGCTAATTGCACCTCCTAAAATAGATTCAGGTGCTGGATACACCTTTACTCTAAGATATTCTAAAAGTTTAGATTCAATCTTGACAGATGATTGGAGGCACTATTTTGTTTGAATCACTGCTCTTGAAGTTATCGGGTTAGTTATCATAATTGTTGATTGAAAACAAATATTCTTGCTATATTCTTTTTTTTTTTTTTTGGGCAGATTTAACATAATCCTTAATCACCTTATAACTTATTATGTGTCAAAACTAAACAAAAATTATAAAACGTTCAGTATAACTAAATGGCACATGGTTGAGTTTCTCAATATAATATAAAAATTTAGTCAAATTCTCTAGGGTATGATCGGGGGGAGAGATAAAGAGAAAAATACACTTTCTACGCATAACCAGAACTCAAAGGTATAAAAATTTGTAGAAGTTGGCTTCATATATGTAAGCTTTACCGTTACAAGGTCAAAAAATATAAGTAAGCATACTTCATATAAGCAGGCTTAACAATTCAATTCATTGCACAAATAAGATTGTATCCTCCGCTACCAATGTATAAACATCCATGAACTCGAACCCAAAACCTCTTAAAACATCCATGAAGAATGTTCTAGAAAACCTTGATGGAAACGGGTACCATTGTTGAACCAATCATTGCGGCGACACAGTGGGCACATATAACTTGTATGAAACCACTCAACAATACATTTTCTATGATAAATATGATCACATGACATTGCTACAACATGTTCATTATCTTTAAAAGATTCTAGACAAATAACACACTGTACTTGTTTTGTCTTCTCATCCCATTTCAGTTGAGCAATTGATTAGCGTCTTGCTTTATTTGAGTTTTCTTTGCATAGTATTGTGTTACCAATTGTGCCACTACCTGGTCTACAGCATCGTACTGTTCGATGTTGACAGAATGGATCGTCGCAGATGGCGGTTGCGGTTGCGATGGAGAATAAAGTAGAAGAAAAAAGCGAAAGGGGTCATGAGCATTGCTAATTTCCACATCTTGAAACTATATCAAAGGCCAAGCTAAAACTAGAAGGTATGTATGTCTCTCAGGAACAGACTCCCTTTGAGGTTGATTATATAGCCCTAAAAAATTGTAATTATCTTAAATTTTAATTCATATAGATTTGAGGATAATGATACGTTGAAATTTAAATCATATTATTTATGTATGGGATATTTATCAAAGTTTTAGTGGTTAAATAAATTATTAACGGATATCTAAATATTAAGATAAAAAAATCTTTGAGTTTTGAATCCATCCATTTAATTATATATTAGATATGTGGAATTATATTAGATATGCTAATAGATATTCAAACACCAAGAAAAAAAAAAAGGCGTTAAAATAGAATTTTTTTTTTAAAAAAAACGTATGTTCAGTTATGTCAACTTTCCAAACTTTTCTCGTGGAATATAGGATAAAACATTATTAGAATAGTTTTAAATATTAAAAACATTTAGAATTATCTTATTAGGATTATTTGGCTAAGGAAAATAGGATATTTGATGGTTTTTGTTTAAAAGTTGGAATGGTACTGAAATTTTTTTAAGGATTAAAGTGCACCCAATACCCTGAAGTATTTTTCTGAGGGCACTTAAGTGTCCTAAAGTTTTTTAGTGCAATTTCAACCCTGAACTAATTTATGTGGTGCAATTTTATCCAACCCTTACAGAAATTTAACTCTAACTGTTAAAATGCTAATTAGGCAAACCTTTGACTAGAAAATTTAACCAAGATGAGCTTGTTGCCGTCGAGGAAATGTTGCGCCTCTCTCTTGATAGCCCTATTTTGTTGCCCTATCAAGCTTAGCTCACTGCCATGGCCATCATAAATTTTGTTCTTCTGCAAATTTTGGGAGCTCCAAGCTAAAGAAAACTTTGATGCCATGAGAAGGTAGGAATATAATGTTGAATTGGGGTTGGGTGTTTGAGTATTTAGGATATCCTTGTTTAAATTTGCGAACTATTATGATTGACCTCGTTAAGTGCAAAGCATTTGTTGTGGTTGTGGTTCCAATGTATTTAGGTAGGGTTGATTTAACCATAATTTTATATATTTTTAATTAATTAAATAGGGACTCTTAATGTATTTTCCAGGGCATTATCGCATGATTAAGCACTTATTTTAATTAGAGGCATTTGTATTGAATTAATTGTAATAAAAGGATAAAATTGCCATAATTATTAAATATTTATACATATGATCTCTTGAACTTTTAATACTACCTTATGCTTAATTTTTGCATTGCAGGTGCTTTGGGTCACAATTGGTGATTTTTGGAGTCTGAATACAAGGAAAATTATAGAAAAGGACCAGAGCAAATTACAGAAAAGTACCCATCAGCTTTTTCATGAGGAAAATTTATTGGAGAAAATTACAAAACAATACCCAAGCCACAAATTCAACATTCAAACCGACAGAAAAATAAAATCTGGCAGGTTTTGTCATGTGCACTTCTGGAAGACATAGAAATTATATGCACGCGCATATCACGGAAAGATTTGTGTTGCAGCTTGCTTTCAGACTGTACCTAACATGGTTGGTGAAGGGAAATGGACAGTGTCAATCTCACTATATATACCCCCATCTTCACCACCATGAGAGCATCCCGACTGCAACTGCAGCTCTTCCTTCTTCAAATTTTCCGCTTCCATTTTCTTTTGCCGAGGTACTATAGAACGGGGAGTTGAAGTAAGAACGAGGTCACCACTTACACCACTGACCTCTTCCCTTCATCACCACCATTCACCTTTACCAGCCTCTGCACCTTCCTTACCACCACGTTCTTCATTTTCATCACCACACCATCATCTTGTTCACAGTCCAGCAGCTCCTTCATCCCAACCACCATCACTTTCGGTCTTCTCCACCAAAAGCCATCAAAAACTACAAGTGCAGCACCCTCATCTCCTCTCTGTGATATTTTAGAAAGTTTTGCATTTTCCGGCGAACTATTCCAGTTTTCCGGCCCCTACTTCCGGCGAAGCTTGATTTTTTGTGAAACATTTTCTCCTCCGTTGTGTCTTATTTTCTTCCTACCATCGTCCTTTCATCATGCAAATACCGCATCATCATTTTCCATCGGTTTTTCTGTGACTCTCGTGTTGTTTCCAATTTTCCGGCGAAGTTCTGCAATTTACGGCCCCCACTTCCAGCGAACTATTCTAGTTTTCCGACCCCCACTTCCGGCAAACCTCACCTCTGGCAGTCTGTACCCCTTGTTTCTCATTGCTGCCATTATTCTATCTTGTAAAGCATCATCAACTTAGTTGCAACCGAGAAAGAGAGATGAGAACGCGAAGCAGAAACGCGAAACTGTGCTTCATATATCAATATATACGCTGACATCACCAATATGCATGCTGACATCATCAATGGCATATCTTTGTTCATGCATGCACGTGGAAACTGAATCAGGGGAGTTTTGTTTTTATTTTTCCTATTCCAATATTTTGTTTGAATAATGTGTGATTAAATTTGTGTTGTGGGATTTATATATAGACTTTTCCTATAATTTAAATTAATTTGAGTGGTGTGTTTATTTATATATTTAATTAAATTTTATTTTTATTTATTTATTTATTTTTTTTTTTTAACAAGAAAAACCCAAAAATCAATTTTCCCTTGTTTTATTGAATTTGCTTTTGCATGACATTTAGTATTACCTAGGATTCAATTAAAGGCTCCTTGAGAAAAGAGAGACGACCCGAGTATTGCATTATACTGCAATTCTTGGATTAAAAATCTTGTATTTGACCCCAAGACGCAAAGATACGGTCAAATCAATGGCGCCGTTGCCGGGGAGTCATTTTTGACTCCATGGTTAACTAAGTGTTAATTGAGAAATTGAATTGGGGTTGCCTGTGTGAGCTTCTTGTTTTTTACAATAGTTTCATACCATTTCCATATTTTTCATAAAAAAAAAATTCTGTCTGTTTTATTTTTTTCCCACAAATAGGTGCATTTAGATCCTTACCACTACATTCATACTCATCATTGCATTTTCACTCTATTTCGTTAAGTTCATTCTGTGTCTTGCATTTAGCTGTGTTGAGTGGTTTGAATTTAATTAGTAGTTTAATTCAAAAAAAAAATTTCATTCCCTTTTAGTGGCTTCATTGTGAATAACTTGTTTTTATTGTAATTCTCGTTCATTAGTGATATGATTTTGGCATTTAAATATTTACATAAACTTGCATTTTTTTCTTTGTAGTTTTTCCCCCTTAAAATTTGTGTGCAAAATAGTTTTGGTATTTCATTAATCCATTGTTTTCTTAATTATTTTTTTGTATGTCCGATCAATCTGAAAAGACATTAGATCATTCTTCTAATTTTGAATTGTTCATTGACTTAAGTGATTGTGCTTCTCAAGGTACCACTATGGCAAATAATGGTGAAGGACAAAGGAGAAGAACTATTAGGGATGTGACAAGATCAGACGTCACTATTGATCCTTTTAGTGCCGCATGCCCTAACCTTAATGTCAATTTCGAGCTTAAGGGACCTTTTCTTGCTTCACTACCTCGTTTTCATGGACTTGAGAAGGAAAATCCTTACAACCATCTCAATGCATTACACATGGCTTGCTCAAATATGAAGCCTGTCGGTGCTCGCCTAGAAGATGTACAACTGAAGGTGTTTTACTTCACCTTGGAAGGGAAGGCGAAAGAGTGGTATATGATGCTACCAAGGCAGGTTAATGACGCTCTTCATTCATGGGGAAATCTGAAAAAAGCCTTCTTGGAAAAATACTTTCCCGCTGTAAGGATTGCTGAGCTCAAGAAGGAGATTTACTCTATCAAACAAGACCCCTCAGAGTCTTTTTATGAGTATTGGAGCCGCTTTCAGGAGCTTTTGGCTAAGTGCCCACACCATCAAATCAGCAATGAGCAATTAATCCAATACTTTCATGATGGTCTTTTACCTAATGAAAAGGGTATTCTAGATGCTTCAGCTGGGGGTTCCTTAGAAGATTGCACTGCAAAGGAAGCATGGGCTCAAAACACTCAACAATATAATGTAAGAGAGATTAGAAGTGTCTGTGATATCGGATCTAACCAAAGGATGATCGCACTTGAGTCTAAAATGGATACACTTACTTCGCAGCTTTCTCTCATCACCACTGAACTTCAACATCTGAGTACCCAACAAGCAACTCATTTTCCTACTTCACAAGCTCTTGTTGCACCCAGTTGCGATAATTGTAGTTCAGTGATGAACATTACAAGTCTATGCCCTAATCCTCATGAGGAAGTCAATGCTATGTATCAAGGAAGGCCTAATCAACAAAGATGGGACTCTAACACCACCACCTACAATGAAAACAGAAGACCTAATCCTAATTTTGGTTGGAGGAATCAAGAAGGTTCATCTTATCAAGTCCAACCATATGGGTCAAATCGTGGACAAATGGTGCCTATTCAAGAGTCCAAAGGCGATGAAACCAATCAATTACTGAAGAGCTTGGCTGCTCGAATTGCTAGCATTGATAACCAGATGATGGAAGAAAAAGCTTTGAATCAAGGTCAATTCTCCTCTATCAACGCATCTCTACAAAAGCTACACAATGACAGGGCAAGTGACAGTACTCAAATGGCTCATATGTACAAGAAGTTTGAAGAGTTGGAGTTGAAAAACAACACAGTTCAATCTCATTTAACCCAATTCTCCAATTCTTTGAGTGATGTGTATGCTAAGACTGGTGGGTCTATTCCTTCAAACACCGTCATCAATCCTAAGTCCCTAAATGCTATTGAACTGAGAAGTGGTAAAAAGGTACACTTTCCTGAAGAGATCGACAATGAAGTAGATGAGGAGATAGAAGTTGAAAGTCCACCTTTGAGCCTAATGAAGTTTCCAAATCCTGAAAGCTCCAAAGAGAAGGCTATTCTTGAAAGAAAGAAGGACAAAACAGTTGAACAACCTCAAGTGGAACAACAACCACTTCTGAGAGAGGTTGGATCCAAGGAAAGAAGAACTTTTGAGGAAGGTAAGACAAGCAAGCATGGCACCTTATCCAATGCTAATGGTAAAGAGGTAAAAATTTCTCAACTCCCTTTCCCTAAAGCTTACTTTCAAGGCAAGAAAATGCATGATGAACAAACTGAGAAAGAAATGTATGACTTGTTTAGTAAGCTACATATCAATGTTCCTTTCTTCCAATTGGTCAAGTCTATGCCCAGTTATTGCAAATGCCTTAAAGACCTTTGTACAAATAAGAGGAAATTCAAGCCTAATGAGAGAGTTCAAGTTAGCTCTAATGTGTCTGCCCTATTCAAACCTCAAATCCCTGATAAATGCAAGGATCCTGGCTCATTCACTATACCTTGTACCATAGGTAATGTAAATGTGGCCCAAGCCTTGTTAGACTTAGGTGCAGCCATTAATGTCATGCCTAGTTCCATTTTTAAGTCTCTTGGAGTCAAGGAACTTAAGAGAACTACTGTGGTTCTCCAACTAGCTGATAAAAGCATTAGGCAACCGCAAGGTATCATTGAAGATTTACTTGTCAAAGTCAAGGATTTAGTTTTTCCAGCTGATTTCTATGTGTTAGACATGTCTCAAGAACCTAGTGAATCCACCCTTATCTTAGGGAGACCCTTTATGATGACAGCCAGTACCTTGATAGACATGAAACATGGTTCAATTACTATGGAAGTGGGTAACCATAAGCTAAGTTTCAATATGTATGAAGCTATGAAACACCCTTTTGAAGATTGCTCTTTATTAGGTGTGAATTTGATTGACTTAGCATTTGATGATATGGTTAATGAATGTGAGCTTAACTTGCACACTGATAATTGTGATCTTAATTGTGGCATTGCATTGGATTCATGTGATAATAAAATCTCTCCTCCTTCTTCTGTTGATAATTTTGATTCACAGGGGAGTGATATTTCTAACCTTAACTCATCAATGGTTGATTGTTGGTTATCTTCCCTAAGTGATTTTTCTCTTACTTTTCTTGATTCATGGGAACGTAACTCATTTGATAATTCATGCTTTAGTGATGATGCTTGTGAGGAAGGTATTCTTGCTAATGTTTTAGGTCATAAACCAGCTGAAGAGTCTGAATGTGAGGTTGGTAATCAAGACATGGACACTTTGCATGAGATAGCCCTTACGCCAATCAAGACCTCCTCTTGTGTGACTCATTTTGATGCTAAACGCAATATGGTTAAAGGGCCACTTCTTAACTCATCATCTAAGCCTCGAACAAAGATTACTCCTCATACCCTACGATTTTTGAATGAACTAATCACTTCTTGTGAAGTAGGTATGAAGGAAGCTGCTTTCCCCAAGCCTGTTGCTGCTGTAGACCAACTGAATATTGGTTCAACACTTGGGAAGACCAATGCTCAATTGGTAGAATCTACGGAGCCTAGCACAAGTCATGCATCTCATAAGTCTGAAAAAGGGAGTATTTTCGCTACCCTTAATCTTCCTACACTAATTCCCTCTATTGTTCAACCTCCTGAATTAGAGCTTAAACCTCTCCCCCCCTAATTTGAAATATGCTTTCCTTGCTGGTAATGGGAAATTGCCTGTGATTATTTCAAATTCTTTGTCTGTGAGTGAGGAGGAGAGACTGCTTGATGTTTTAAGTAAAAATCGAAAAGCTCTAGGTTGGACTTTAGCTGACATTCCTGGAATCAATCCTGCTATTTGTACCCATCGGATCCTCTTGCATGAGGAATCCAAACCTCTTAGGCAGCCTCAACGGCGACTCAACCCCCTGATTCTAGATGTGGTCAAGAAAGAAGTGACAAAATTATTGAGTGCGGGTATCATCTACCCAATTTCTGATAGTGAATGGGTTAGTCCAATACAGGTTGTACCTAAGAAGAGTGGGATCACTGTGATAAAAAATGAAAATAATGAATTGATACCTACCAGGGTGCAAAATGCTTGGCGAGTATGCATAGATTACAGAAAATTGAATGAAGCCTCTAGGAAAGATCATTTTCCCTTGCCTTTTATTGATCAGATGCTTGAAAGGTTGGCAAGTAAGAGTCACTATTGTTTTTTAGATGGTTATTCAGGATATTTTCAGATCCCAGTGGCTCCGGAAGATCAAGAAAAGACCACCTTTACTTGTCCATTTGGAACCTATGCGTATAGGAGAATGCCGTTCGGATTGTGCAATGCACCTGGCACTTTCCAACGTTGTATGATGTCACTGTTCAGTGATTTCCTAGAAAATTGTATGGAAGTTTTTATGGACGATTTTACAGTGTATGGAAATTCATTTGATACTTGTTTAAATAGTTTGGACAAGGTTCTTGCTAGATGCATTGAGAAAAATTTAATTTTGAATTATGAGAAGTGCCATTTCATGGTTGATCATGGAATAGTACTTGGTCACTTGATATCTAGCAAGGGCATTGAAGTTGATAGAGCTAAAATTGAGGTAATTTCCTCCTTGCCCTACCCTACTAATGTTAAAACGCTTCGTTCTATCTTAGGGTATGTGGGTTTTTACCGACGATTCATAAAAGATTTCAGCAAGATAGCTCTACCATTATCCAAATTATTGCAAAAGAATGTTGATTTCATCTTTGATGATTTATGTAAACAAGCATTTGATGAATTAAAATCACACTTGATTTCGCCCCCTATTCTGAGTGCACCAGATTGGACCTTACCCTTTGAACTAGCATGCGATGCCTCCAATTCTGCTGTGGGGGTCATGCTAGGGCAAAAGCATAACAAGTTGTTCCATGTGATTGCTTACGCATCCAAAACCCTGGACAGTGCACAAAGGAATTATACTACCACTGAAAAATAACTGTTTGATGTGATATTTGCATTAGATAAGTTCAGACAATATTTAATCAATTCCAAAGTGGTTGTGTATACAGATCATGCAGCTGTGAAGTTTCTCTTCACCAAGCCTCAGTCCAAGGCAAGCCTTATTAGATGGATGTTACTGCTACAAGAGTTCGATATTAGCATTAAGGATAGGCCTGGAACTACAAACCTTGTAGCGGATCACTTGAGTAGACTACCGGATGGCACAAGGGGAGTACTTGACTCTGATCTTGTTTGTGATAACTTTCCTGATGCATCCCTAATGTCTATATCTGTTTATGTTCCTTGGTTTGCTAGTCTTGTCAACTATATTGTGACCGGTCTTATCCCTGAGCATATGTCTTCCTTTCAGGCTCAGAAACTTAGACGAGAAGCTGAACACTACATTTGGGATGAGCCCTATTTGTGGAGACTATGCAATGATCAAGTTATTAGGAGATGTGTTCCAGAGACTGAAACTAAGGACATACTGTCCGCTTGCCACTCTATGATTTGTGGTGGACACTTTAGTGCCAAGAAGACATCTAGGAAAGTATTAGATGCTGGGTTTTACTGGCCCACCCTTTTCAAGGATTCATACTCATATTGTAAGGCATGTGATAAATGCCAAAGATTTGGAGGGCTAGGAAAACGGCACGAGATGCCACAACAACCTATGCTTTTTTGTGAGATATTTGATGTATGGGGTATAGACTTTATGGGCCCTTTTCCACCCTCATCATGCTATAGCTATATCTTGTTAGCTGTGGATTACCTCTCTAGATGGGTCGAAGCTATTCCTACTAGGAAGGATGATGCCCAAACGGTTTCCAAGTTTCTTAAGTCTTATATCTTTTGTAGATTTGGAGTTTCGCGGGCTATAGTAAGTGATAGAGGAACCCACTTTTGCAATAAGGTTATTGATAACTTACTTGCTAAGCTTGGGGTGACTCACAAAACTTCTACCCCTTACCATCCACAAACAAATGGGCAAGCAGAAGTATCCAACCGAGAGATCAAACAGATTCTAGAAAAGATAGTCAAGCCTTCAAGGAAGAATTGGAGCTTAAGGTTGGAGGAAGCACTATGGGCCTATAGAACTGCTTTTAAGACACCAATAGGAATGTCTCCTTACCGACTTATCCATGGAAAGGCTTGTCATATTCCGGTGGAATTGGAGCACAAAACCTATTGGGCTGTGAAAATGTGCAACATGGATATAGAAGAGACAGGCTGGGAAAGGAAATTGCAACTACAAGAACTTGAAGAAATGCGACTAGATGCTTATGAGAGCTCTCGCATTTACAAAGAGAAGACCAAGTTGCTGCATGATAAGAAGATCTTGAGAAAAGATTTCAAAGTAGGTGACCGTGTGCTGTTGTACAAGGCCCAATTCAAGTTGTTAAGTGGGAAGCTTAAAGATAAATGGTATGGGCCTTTCACCGTCACCAAAGTGCATTCATTTGGCATGGTAGAGCTACTTGATGAGACTACTGAAAAAGAGTTCCAAGTCAATGGACACCTGCTCAAGCTCTACTGTGATTCAACATTAAAGCCTACTTGAGGCCAGGTTGCTTCTTCTCCTTTCACTATCTTTTGCTTTCAATGATCTTTCATCAGTTATTATGTATGCTTTATTGATTGCTTGAGATAAGTGTGGGGGGAGGGCATTCCAGTAGAAGTAGTGTAGTTTAAAAAAAAAAATATTTTTGTGTGTTTTGTTTTTTTTTTCTTTTGTTCTTCCTTTGTGTGTGCACTTAATTACCATTGTTCCTTGACTTTCAACCTGCTTTACACATTGAGGACAATGTGTTGATTAAGTGTGGGGGAGGGAAATACATTTTGAATCCCAATGGTTGATTTTAAATGTGAAAATGCCTTAAACTAGAAAATTTTTCGAAACTTTTTCAAGAATGACTTGCTTTGAAGCATGACATAAATGGTAAAGGGTCGCATTTACCATTTTGGACATGTAATTTGCAAGAAATTGTTTTTTGAGCTTCCATGAGATCTAGTTTTGGCAAATTTTTTTAAAAAAAAACCATATTTTGTTTTCAAGTGAATGGGAAAAGAAATGAAACCACAATTGGATTCTTGTTTACTCCTTGTTTTAAAAAAAAAAAGTTTTTGTATCATTAGTGTGTTTAATATTTGAGCATGATTATAATTGATTGCAATGTTTTGATTAATTGTGTTTGTAAGGTTAGCACTAGAAGTTAAGTGGATGTTTTGTGGTTAGTTTCCTATGCAATTAATTATGTTAGAAGAAGCATTAGACAAAAACCTTGTTGGAAGATTATTTGGACCTTAAATTCTTTCCATGTGTGCATGTTCACTTATTTTTCATCTTCTAGAACTTGTTTTAACTCTTCTTCAAAACGGCATTTGCATTAGTGTGATGAAAATGAAAGAGGCATTCATTTTAAAACCATTCACCAAAACACAAACCCTTATTTATCACCTTTTTGTTACCCATTTTTTAGCCATTCCTATGTTGTATGCAAGTCATTTATTCATAGTGTTCATGGTATTCTGAAATCAAAGTAAATTGCCAATAGACAATTGAGCAATTTGAAATGCAAAAAAAAAAAAAAAAAAAAAAAAAGTAGTTAAAAAAAAAAGAGAAGAAGGTGAATAAAAGGCATTTGTTCGTGAATTAATAAAAGAATTGGCAATAGTTATTAAAGTTAATTAGTTACTATGAACTTGTTCAATAATTTTGACTTGCATATCAACTATTTATTTTCTTCATTCCATTCAGCCTTCATCCATCATTACAACCCTTTGAAGTCCTCTTGATTTATTACATTAATTGCTATTAGTAGTGGAGATGTTAGAGTTGTTACAAGCCTATGGTAAGTTGTTCATTGAGTGAACTAGAGTGAAATTATCCCAATGAGGTGAGATGAGTGAAACAATAATACCCTGAGAGTCTCTTGTGCTTCATCTAATATTTTGTGTAGTTGACTAATTTCTTTGCATCAATTAACAATAACTAATGTTGACTTGAAGAATGTGATTAATTGATCTATTGCTTTCTAATTATGAAATTGCTCACCTTTTAATGTGTCAATAATTTGAATTTGAAGTCTTGTACTCAATTTTCTTTGTTCAGGAGTACAAAGGTATAAGTGTGGGGGAATTGATTTAACCATAATTTTATATATTTTTAATTAATTAAATAGGGACTCTTAATGTATTTTCCAGGGCATTATCGCATGATTAAGCACTTATTTTAATTAGAGGCATTTGTATTGAATTAATTGTAATAAAAGGGTAAAATTGCCATAATTATTAAATATTTATACATATGATCTCTTGAACTTTTAATACTACCTTATGCTTAATTTTTGCATTGCAGGTGCTTTGGGTCACAATTGGTGATTTTTGGAGTCTGAATACAAGGAAAATTATAGAAAAGGACCAGAGCAAATTACAGAAAAGTACCCATCAGCTTTTTCATGAGGAAAATTTATTGGAGAAAATTACAAAACAATACCCAAGCCACAAATTCAACATTCAAACCGACAGAAAAATAAAATCTGGCAGGTTTTGTCATGTGCACTTCTGGAAGACATAGAAATTATATGCACGCGCATATCACGGAAAGATTTGTGTTGCAGCTTGCTTTCAGACTGTACCTAACATGGTTGGTGAAGGGAAATGGACAGTGTCAATCTCACTATATATACCCCCATCTTCACCACTATGAGAGCATCCCGACTGCAACTGCAGCTCTTCCTTCTTCAAATTTTCCGCTTCCATTTTCTTTTGCCGAGGTACTATAGAACGGGGAGTTGAAGTAAGAACGAGGTCACCACTTACACCACTGACCTCTTCCCTTCATCACCACCATTCACCTTTACCAGCCTCTGCACCTTCCTTACCACCACGTTCTTCATTTTCATCACCACACCATCATCTTGTTCACAGTCCAGCAGCTCCTTCATCCCAACCACCATCACTTTCGGTCTTCTCCACCAAAAGCCATCAAAAACTACAAGTGCAGCACCCTCATCTCCTCTCTGTGATATTTTAGAAAGTTTTGCATTTTCCGGCGAACTATTCCAGTTTTCCGGCCCCTACTTCCGGCGAAGCTTGATTTTTTGTGAAACATTTTCTCCTCCGTTGTGTCTTATTTTCTTCCTACCATCGTCCTTTCATCATGCAAATACCGCATCATCATTTTCCATCGGTTTTTCTGTGACTCTCGTGTTGTTTCCAATTTTCCGGCGAAGTTCTGCAATTTACGGCCCCCACTTCCAGCGAACTATTCTAGTTTTCCGACCCCCACTTCCGGCAAACCTCACCTCTGGCAGTCTGTACCCCTTGTTTCTCATTGCTGCCATTATTCTATCTTGTAAAGCATCATCAACTTAGTTGCAACCGAGAAAGAGAGATGAGAACGCGAAGCAGAAACGCGAAACTGTGCTTCATATATCAATATATACGCTGACATCACCAATATGCATGCTGACATCATCAATGGCATATCTTTGTTCATGCATGCACGTGGAAACTGAATCAGGGGAGTTTTGTTTTTATTTTTCCTATTCCAATATTTTGTTTGAATAATGTGTGATTAAATTTGTGTTGTGGGATTTATATATAGACTTTTCCTATAATTTAAATTAATTTGAGTGGTGTGTTTATTTATATATTTAATTAAATTTTATTTTTATTTATTTATTTATTTTTTTTTTTTAACAAGAAAAACCCAAAAATCAATTTTCCCTTGTTTTATTGAATTTGCTTTTGCATGACATTTAGTATTACCTAGGATTCAATTAAAGGCTCCTTGAGAAAAGAGAGACGACCCGAGTATTGCATTATACTGCAATTCTTGGATTAAAAATCTTGTATTTGACCCCAAGACGCAAAGATACGGTCAAATCAATGGCGCCGTTGCCGGGGAGTCATTTTTGACTCCATGGTTAACTAAGTGTTAATTGAGAAATTGAATTGGGGTTGCCTGTGTGAGCTTCTTGTTTTTTACAATAGTTTCATACCATTTCCATATTTTTCATAAAAAAAAAATTCTGTCTGTTTTATTTTTTTCCCACAAATAGGTGCATTTAGATCCTTACCACTACATTCATACTCATCATTGCATTTTCACTCTATTTCGTTAAGTTCATTCTGTGTCTTGCATTTAGCTGTGTTGAGTGGTTTGAATTTAATTAGTAGTTTAATTCAAAAAAAAAATTTCATTCCCTTTTAGTGGCTTCATTGTGAATAACTTGTTTTTATTGTAATTCTCGTTCATTAGTGATATGATTTTGGCATTTAAATATTTACATAAACTTGCATTTTTTTCTTTGTAGTTTTTCCCCCTTAAAATTTGTGTGCAAAATAGTTTTGGTATTTCATTAATCCATTGTTTTCTTAATTATTTTTTTGTATGTCCGATCAATCTGAAAAGACATTAGATCATTCTTCTAATTTTGAATTGTTCATTGACTTAAGTGATTGTGCTTCTCAAGGTACCACTATGGCAAATAATGGTGAAGGACAAAGGAGAAGAACTATTAGGGATGTGACAAGATCAGACGTCACTATTGATCCTTTTAGTGCCGCATGCCCTAACCTTAATGTCAATTTCGAGCTTAAGGGACCTTTTCTTGCTTCACTACCTCGTTTTCATGGACTTGAGAAGGAAAATCCTTACAACCATCTCAATGCATTACACATGGCTTGCTCAAATATGAAGCCTGTCAGTGCTCGCCTAGAAGATGTACAACTGAAGGTGTTTTACTTCACCTTGGAAGGGAAGGCGAAAGAGTGGTATATGATGCTACCAAGGCAGGTTAATGACGCTCTTCATTCATGGGGAAATCTGAAAAAAGCCTTCTTGGAAAAATACTTTCCCGCTGTAAGGATTGCTGAGCTCAAGAAGGAGATTTACTCTATCAAACAAGACCCCTCAGAGTCTTTTTATGAGTATTGGAGCCGCTTTCAGGAGCTTTTGGCTAAGTGCCCACACCATCAAATCAGCAATGAGCAATTAATCCAATACTTTCATGATGGTCTTTTACCTAATGAAAAGGGTATTCTAGATGCTTCAGCTGGGGGTTCCTTAGAAGATTGCACTGCAAAGGAAGCATGGGCTCAAAACACTCAACAATATAATGTAAGAGAGATTAGAAGTGTCTGTGATATCGGATCTAACCAAAGGATGATCGCACTTGAGTCTAAAATGGATACACTTACTTCGCAGCTTTCTCTCATCACCACTGAACTTCAACATCTGAGTACCCAACAAGCAACTCATTTTCCTACTTCACAAGCTCTTGTTGCACCCAGTTGCGATAATTGTAGTTCAGTGATGAACATTACAAGTCTATGCCCTAATCCTCATGAGGAAGTCAATGCTATGTATCAAGGAAGGCCTAATCAACAAAGATGGGACTCTAACACCACCACCTACAATGAAAACAGAAGACCTAATCCTAATTTTGGTTGGAGGAATCAAGAAGGTTCATCTTATCAAGTCCAACCATATGGGTCAAATCGTGGACAAATGGTGCCTATTCAAGAGTCCAAAGGCGATGAAACCAATCAATTACTGAAGAGCTTGGCTGCTCGAATTGCTAGCATTGATAACCAGATGATGGAAGAAAAAGCTTTGAATCAAGGTCAATTCTCCTCTATCAACGCATCTCTACAAAAGCTACACAATGACAGGGCAAGTGACAGTACTCAAATGGCTCATATGTACAAGAAGTTTGAAGAGTTGGAGTTGAAAAACAACACAGTTCAATCTCATTTAACCCAATTCTCCAATTCTTTGAGTGATGTGTATGCTAAGACTGGTGGGTCTATTCCTTCAAACACCGTCATCAATCCTAAGTCCCTAAATGCTATTGAACTGAGAAGTGGTAAAAAGGTACACTTTCCTGAAGAGATCGACAATGAAGTAGATGAGGAGATAGAAGTTGAAAGTCCACCTTTGAGCCTAATGAAGTTTCCAAATCCTGAAAGCTCCAAAGAGAAGGCTATTCTTGAAAGAAAGAAGGACAAAACAGTTGAACAACCTCAAGTGGAACAACAACCACTTCTGAGAGAGGTTGGATCCAAGGAAAGAAGAACTTTTGAGGAAGGTAAGACAAGCAAGCATGGCACCTTATCCAATGCTAATGGTAAAGAGGTAAAAATTTCTCAACTCCCTTTCCCTAAAGCTTACTTTCAAGGCAAGAAAATGCATGATGAACAAACTGAGAAAGAAATGTATGACTTGTTTAGTAAGCTACATATCAATGTTCCTTTCTTCCAATTGGTCAAGTCTATGCCCAGTTATTGCAAATGCCTTAAAGACCTTTGTACAAATAAGAGGAAATTCAAGCCTAATGAGAGAGTTCAAGTTAGCTCTAATGTGTCTGCCCTATTCAAACCTCAAATCCCTGATAAATGCAAGGATCCTGGCTCATTCACTATACCTTGTACCATAGGTAATGTAAATGTGGCCCAAGCCTTGTTAGACTTAGGTGCAGCCATTAATGTCATGCCTAGTTCCATTTTTAAGTCTCTTGGAGTCAAGGAACTTAAGAGAACTACTGTGGTTCTCCAACTAGCTGATAAAAGCATTAGGCAACCGCAAGGTATCATTGAAGATTTACTTGTCAAAGTCAAGGATTTAGTTTTTCCAGCTGATTTCTGTGTTAGACATGTCTCAAGAACCTAGTGAATCCACCCTTATCTTAGGGAGACCCTTTATGATGACAGCCAGTACCTTGATAGACATGAAACATGGTTCAATTACTATGGAAGTGGGTAACCATAAGCTAAGTTTCAATATGTATGAAGCTATGAAACACCCTTTTGAAGATTGCTCTTTATTAGGTGTGAATTTGATTGACTTAGCATTTGATGATATGGTTAATGAATGTGAGCTTAACTTGCACACTGATAATTGTGATCTTAATTGTGGCATTGCATTGGATTCATGTGATAATAAAATCTCTCCTCCTTCTTCTGTTGATAATTTTGATTCACAGGGGAGTGATATTTCTAACCTTAACTCATCAATGGTTGATTGTTGGTTATCTTCCCTAAGTGATTTTTCTCTTACTTTTCTTGATTCATGGGAACGTAACTCATTTGATAATTCATGCTTTAGTGATGATGCTTGTGAGGAAGGTATTCTTGCTAATGTTTTAGGTCATAAACCAGCTGAAGAGTCTGAATGTGAGGTTGGTAATCAAGACATGGACACTTTGCATGAGATAGCCCTTACGCCAATCAAGACCTCCTCTTGTGTGACTCATTTTGATGCTAAACGCAATATGGTTAAAGGGCCACTTCTTAACTCATCATCTAAGCCTCGAACAAAGATTACTCCTCATACCCTACGATTTTTGAATGAACTAATCACTTCTTGTGAAGTAGGTATGAAGGAAGCTGCTTTCCCCAAGCCTGTTGCTGCTGTAGACCAACTGAATATTGGTTCAACACTTGGGAAGACCAATGCTCAATTGGTAGAATCTACGGAGCCTAGCACAAGTCATGCATCTCATAAGTCTGAAAAAGGGAGTATTTTCGCTACCCTTAATCTTCCTACACTAATTCCCTCTATTGTTCAACCTCCTGAATTAGAGCTTAAACCTCTCCCCCCCTAATTTGAAATATGCTTTCCTTGCTGGTAATGGGAAATTGCCTGTGATTATTTCAAATTCTTTGTCTGTGAGTGAGGAGGAGAGACTGCTTGATGTTTTAAGTAAAAATCGAAAAGCTCTAGGTTGGACTTTAGCTGACATTCCTGGAATCAATCCTGCTATTTGTACCCATCGGATCCTCTTGCATGAGGAATCCAAACCTCTTAGGCAGCCTCAACGGCGACTCAACCCCCTGATTCTAGATGTGGTCAAGAAAGAAGTGACAAAATTATTGAGTGCGGGTATCATCTACCCAATTTCTGATAGTGAATGGGTTAGTCCAATACAGGTTGTACCTAAGAAGAGTGGGATCACTGTGATAAAAAATGAAAATAATGAATTGATACCTACCAGGGTGCAAAATGCTTGGCGAGTATGCATAGATTACAGAAAATTGAATGAAGCCTCTAGGAAAGATCATTTTCCCTTGCCTTTTATTGATCAGATGCTTGAAAGGTTGGCAAGTAAGAGTCACTATTGTTTTTTAGATGGTTATTCAGGATATTTTCAGATCCCAGTGGCTCCGGAAGATCAAGAAAAGACCACCTTTACTTGTCCATTTGGAACCTATGCGTATAGGAGAATGCCGTTCGGATTGTGCAATGCACCTGGCACTTTCCAACGTTGTATGATGTCACTGTTCAGTGATTTCCTAGAAAATTGTATGGAAGTTTTTATGGACGATTTTACAGTGTATGGAAATTCATTTGATACTTGTTTAAATAGTTTGGACAAGGTTCTTGCTAGATGCATTGAGAAAAATTTAATTTTGAATTATGAGAAGTGCCATTTCATGGTTGATCATGGAATAGTACTTGGTCACTTGATATCTAGCAAGGGCATTGAAGTTGATAGAGCTAAAATTGAGGTAATTTCCTCCTTGCCCTACCCTACTAATGTTAAAACGCTTCGTTCTATCTTAGGGTATGTGGGTTTTTACCGACGATTCATAAAAGATTTCAGCAAGATAGCTCTACCATTATCCAAATTATTGCAAAAGAATGTTGATTTCATCTTTGATGATTTATGTAAACAAGCATTTGATGAATTAAAATCACACTTGATTTCGCCCCCTATTCTGAGTGCACCAGATTGGACCTTACCCTTTGAACTAGCATGCGATGCCTCCAATTCTGCTGTGGGGGTCATGCTAGGGCAAAAGCATAACAAGTTGTTCCATGTGATTGCTTACGCATCCAAAACCCTGGACAGTGCACAAAGGAATTATACTACCACTGAAAAATAACTGTTTGATGTGATATTTGCATTAGATAAGTTCAGACAATATTTAATCAATTCCAAAGTGGTTGTGTATACAGATCATGCAGCTGTGAAGTTTCTCTTCACCAAGCCTCAGTCCAAGGCAAGCCTTATTAGATGGATGTTACTGCTACAAGAGTTCGATATTAGCATTAAGGATAGGCCTGGAACTACAAACCTTGTAGCGGATCACTTGAGTAGACTACCGGATGGCACAAGGGGAGTACTTGACTCTGATCTTGTTTGTGATAACTTTCCTGATGCATCCCTAATGTCTATATCTGTTTATGTTCCTTGGTTTGCTAGTCTTGTCAACTATATTGTGACCGGTCTTATCCCTGAGCATATGTCTTCCTTTCAGGCTCAGAAACTTAGACGAGAAGCTGAACACTACATTTGGGATGAGCCCTATTTGTGGAGACTATGCAATGATCAAGTTATTAGGAGATGTGTTCCAGAGACTGAAACTAAGGACATACTGTCCGCTTGCCACTCTATGATTTGTGGTGGACACTTTAGTGCCAAGAAGACATCTAGGAAAGTATTAGATGCTGGGTTTTACTGGCCCACCCTTTTCAAGGATTCATACTCATATTGTAAGGCATGTGATAAATGCCAAAGATTTGGAGGGCTAGGAAAACGGCACGAGATGCCACAACAACCTATGCTTTTTTGTGAGATATTTGATGTATGGGGTATAGACTTTATGGGCCCTTTTCCACCCTCATCATGCTATAGCTATATCTTGTTAGCTGTGGATTACCTCTCTAGATGGGTCGAAGCTATTCCTACTAGGAAGGATGATGCCCAAACGGTTTCCAAGTTTCTTAAGTCTTATATCTTTTGTAGATTTGGAGTTTCGCGGGCTATAGTAAGTGATAGAGGAACCCACTTTTGCAATAAGGTTATTGATAACTTACTTGCTAAGCTTGGGGTGACTCACAAAACTTCTACCCCTTACCATCCACAAACAAATGGGCAAGCAGAAGTATCCAACCGAGAGATCAAACAGATTCTAGAAAAGATAGTCAAGCCTTCAAGGAAGAATTGGAGCTTAAGGTTGGAGGAAGCACTATGGGCCTATAGAACTGCTTTTAAGACACCAATAGGAATGTCTCCTTACCGACTTATCCATGGAAAGGCTTGTCATATTCCGGTGGAATTGGAGCACAAAACCTATTGGGCTGTGAAAATGTGCAACATGGATATAGAAGAGACAGGCTGGGAAAGGAAATTGCAACTACAAGAACTTGAAGAAATGCGACTAGATGCTTATGAGAGCTCTCGCATTTACAAAGAGAAGACCAAGTTGCTGCATGATAAGAAGATCTTGAGAAAAGATTTCAAAGTAGGTGACCGTGTGCTGTTGTACAAGGCCCAATTCAAGTTGTTAAGTGGGAAGCTTAAAGATAAATGGTATGGGCCTTTCACCGTCACCAAAGTGCATTCATTTGGCATGGTAGAGCTACTTGATGAGACTACTGAAAAAGAGTTCCAAGTCAATGGACACCTGCTCAAGCTCTACTGTGATTCAACATTAAAGCCTACTTGAGGCCAGGTTGCTTCTTCTCCTTTCACTATCTTTTGCTTTCAATGATCTTTCATCAGTTATTATGTATGCTTTATTGATTGCTTGAGATAAGTGTGGGGGGAGGGCATTCCAGTAGAAGTAGTGTAGTTTAAAAAAAAAAATATTTTTGTGTGTTTTGTTTTTTTTTTCTTTTGTTCTTCCTTTGTGTGTGCACTTAATTACCATTGTTCCTTGACTTTCAACCTGCTTTACACATTGAGGACAATGTGTTGATTAAGTGTGGGGGAGGGAAATACATTTTGAATCCCAATGGTTGATTTTAAATGTGAAAATGCCTTAAACTAGAAAATTTTTCGAAACTTTTTCAAGAATGACTTGCTTTGAAGCATGACATAAATGGTAAAGGGTCGCATTTACCATTTTGGACATGTAATTTGCAAGAAATTGTTTTTTGAGCTTCCATGAGATCTAGTTTTGGCAAATTTTTTTAAAAAAAAACCATATTTTGTTTTCAAGTGAATGGGAAAAGAAATGAAACCACAATTGGATTCTTGTTTACTCCTTGTTTTAAAAAAAAAAAGTTTTTGTATCATTAGTGTGTTTAATATTTGAGCATGATTATAATTGATTGCAATGTTTTGATTAATTGTGTTTGTAAGGTTAGCACTAGAAGTTAAGTGGATGTTTTGTGGTTAGTTTCCTATGCAATTAATTATGTTAGAAGAAGCATTAGACAAAAACCTTGTTGGAAGATTATTTGGACCTTAAATTCTTTCCATGTGTGCATGTTCACTTATTTTTCATCTTCTAGAACTTGTTTTAACTCTTCTTCAAAACGGCATTTGCATTAGTGTGATGAAAATGAAAGAGGCATTCATTTTAAAACCATTCACCAAAACACAAACCCTTATTTATCACCTTTTTGTTACCCATTTTTTAGCCATTCCTATGTTGTATGCAAGTCATTTATTCATAGTGTTCATGGTATTCTGAAATCAAAGTAAATTGCCAATAGACAATTGAGCAATTTGAAATGCAAAAAAAAAAAAAAAAAAAAAAAAGTAGTTAAAAAAAAAAGAGAAGAAGGTGAATAAAAGGCATTTGTTCGTGAATTAATAAAAGAATTGGCAATAGTTATTAAAGTTAATTAGTTACTATGAACTTGTTCAATAATTTTGACTTGCATATCAACTATTTATTTTCTTCATTCCATTCAGCCTTCATCCATCATTACAACCCTTTGAAGTCCTCTTGATTTATTACATTAATTGCTATTAGTAGTGGAGATGTTAGAGTTGTTACAAGCCTATGGTAAGTTGTTCATTGAGTGAACTAGAGTGAAATTATCCCAATGAGGTGAGATGAGTGAAACAATAATACCCTGAGAGTCTCTTGTGCTTCATCTAATATTTTGTGTAGTTGACTAATTTCTTTGCATCAATTAACAATAACTAATGTTGACTTGAAGAATGTGATTAATTGATCTATTGCTTTCTAATTATGAAATTGCTCACCTTTTAATGTGTCAATAATTTGAATTTGAAGTCTTGTACTCAATTTTCTTTGTTCAGGAGTACAAAGGTATAAGTGTGGGGGAATTGATTTAACCATAATTTTATATATTTTTAATTAATTAAATAGGGACTCTTAATGTATTTTCCAGGGCATTATCGCATGATTAAGCACTTATTTTAATTAGAGGCATTTGTATTGAATTAATTGTAATAAAAGGGTAAAATTGCCATAATTATTAAATATTTATACATATGATCTCTTGAACTTTTAATACTACCTTATGCTTAATTTTTGCATTGCAGGTGCTTTGGGTCACAATTGGTGATTTTTGGAGTCTGAATACAAGGAAAATTATAGAAAAGGACCAGAGCAAATTACAGAAAAGTACCCATCAGCTTTTTCATAAGGAAAATTTATTGGAGAAAATTACAAAACAATACCCAAGCCACAAATTCAACATTCAAACCGACAGAAAAATAAAATCTGGCAGGTTTTGTCATGTGCACTTCTGGAAGACGTAGAAATTATATGCACGCGCATATCACGGAAAGATTTGTGTTGCAGCTTGCTTTCAGACTGTACCTAACATGGTTGGTGAAGGGAAATGGACAGTGTCAATCTCACTATATATACCCCCATCTTCACCACCATGAGAGCATCCCGACTGCAACTGCAGCTCTTCCTTCTTCAAATTTTCCGCTTCCATTTTCTTTTGCCGAGGTACTATAGAACGGGGAGTTGAAGTAAGAACGAGGTCACCACTTACACCACTGACCTCTTCCCTTCATCACCACCATTCACCTTTACCAGCCTCTGCACCTTCCTTACCACCACGTTCTTCATTTTCATCACCACACCATCATCTTGTTCACAGTCCAGCAGCTCCTTCATCCCAACCACCATCACTTTCGGTCTTCTCCACCAAAAGCCATCAAAAACTACAAGTGCAGCACCCTCATCTCCTCTCTGTGATATTTTAGAAAGTTTTGCATTTTCCGGCGAACTATTCCAGTTTTCCGGCCCCTACTTCCGGCGAAGCTTGATTTTTTGTGAAACATTTTCTCCTCCGTTGTGTCTTATTTTCTTCCTACCATCGTCCTTTCATCATGCAAATACCGCATCATCATTTTCCATCGGTTTTTCTGTGACTCTCGTGTTGTTTCCAATTTTCTGGCGAAGTTCTGCAATTTACGGCCCCCACTTCCGGCGAACTATTCTAGTTTTCCGACCCCCACTTCCGGCAAACCTCACCTCTGGCAGTCTGTACCCCTTGTTTCTCATTGCTGCCATTATTCTATCTTGTAAAGCATCATCAACTTAGTTGCAACCGAGAAAGAGAACTGAGAACGCGAAGCAGAAAAGCGAAACTGTGCTTCATATATCAATATATACGCTGACATCACCAATATGCATGCTGACATCATCAATGGCATATCTTTGTTCATGCATGCACGTGGAAACTGAATCAGGGGAGTTTTGTTTTTATTTTTCCTATTCCAATATTTTGTTTGAATAATGTGTGATTAAATTTGTGTTGTGGGATTTATATATAGACTTTTCCTATAATTTAAATTAATTTGAGTGGTGTGTTTATTTATATATTTAATTAAATTTTATTTTTATTTTTTATTTTTTTTTTTTAACAAGAAAAACCCAAAAATCAATTTTCCCTTGTTTTATTGAATTTGCTTTTGCATGACATTTAGTATTACCTAGGATTCAATTAAAGGCTCCTTGAGAAAAGAGAGACGACCCGAGTATTGCATTATACTGCAATTCTTGGATTAAAAATCTTGTATTTGACCCCAAGACGCAAAGATACGGTCAAATCTCAGAGTTTGTGCTTTGTTTTTTGATTGAGTATGATCTGTTTCCGCATTATAAGTAGGAAGGAATCAACATGAGGTGAAAGTTTTGTTGTTACAACACTTTGTGTGTGAAGAAAAATATATGTTGTTAATTGGTGCTGCAATAGTTTTTAATATAGGTAATGAACTTGTTAATGAGAACTATAGGTCATATGTTGTTTTAATCATTTTAATTGTGGATTCATTGTGTTTGGGTAAGGTTTCAAATGTTTTCTATGTTTTTGGATAAATTGTTCTCTGTTTATGTAGTAAAAGTGGGAATGAATGAACATGGGACGAAAGTTTTGTGGTTGGAACTGCTGGTGTAAGATATCAGAATGTGTTGTTAATAGGGGCAGTAATAGTTGTTAATATATATAGTAAACTTGTTAATGACAACTATTTTGTGTATGTTGACAATGGTAATGGCTAGTGTAGCTGTGAAGAATCTACTATGTTTCCTTCATATAGAAGGATGATTTGTAATTAGTGATTCCAATGGCATGTCCCTCATCATCAATGGTGCTATTGGTTTAATTGGCTCCCACTGCTCCTTGGCCCTCAAAAAGCGATACGACAGAGTTGTTGGGCTCGATAACTTTAATAGCTACTACGATCTCTCCCTTAAGTGCACTAGATAGACGCTTCTTTCCAAATTCCAAGCACTAAATCTTTATTGTCAAAGGCAACATCAACAACGGGCTCTTGTTGTCGAAACTCTTTGACGCATATTACTGGATTTGTCAACCTTCTGGAAACTGCCAAAGCTGTAAATCCCCAACCCACCATTGTGTGGGCGTCTTCGAGCTCCGTCTATGGTCTCAACACCAAAAACTCGTTCTCTGAATTACATCGAACCGATCAGCTGGTAGAGAGGTGGATGAAAGCCAAAAAAAATAGAGAAATGGCCAGATTATTCTGAGTTGAGACAAAGGGAGAAGAAGATGAAGGCGGAAGCAACTCAAGGGCAAGGAGTCTTTTTGTCATGATTTTATAATCCCAGATTCCTCTACTGTACTGACATAGGATTTTGTAAATTGAAATTACTAATTTATCCTAATCTAATTTTCAGAGTATTTTTCTGGAATTTTTACTTATATTTATGATACTTCGAAAATAATGAATATATATACACACGCACAGATATTGCAATTTATTTACTTTTTCCTTCCTCTCCGTCCCTTCCTTCTCCATCTTTCTTGATCGCATTCGTGCCGCTGAAGCAAAACAAATAGTCAAATGAAATACAACAATACTTGTCAAATGTCTTCACAAGGATTCGATCATCTCCGCCTGCACCACCACCACGACCTCTGCCCGTACTACCATCACTGCCACGGCGTACTTTCTTATTGCATATTCCACAACCATTACTTCCATTGTCACCATCACCGTCAAGGATCCAATATTGTAACTCCTCTTCCTCCTCAAAATCCAGAGTATTTTGTCTCCTTTCCCATCGGAAACAATTCTAACATGGTGGCTGTGGAGTATGAAGTAGTGGATCGTGATGCCGCTCAGTAAGATAGTTTTATCTTTGTTTTCCTCTCTCAATCCTCTCAAATTTTTCGCCATTTATATGTTTCTTTGTCTGTTTGTTCTTTTGTAATTAATTTAGTTTATGTTATATAGAGAACACGGTTGAGCGCTTAGGCTAATTCTACTTTGAAACAACATTCGGTGGTGAAGGACAACTCGGTGGGAAAATGTGTTTGCTGTCTTGGTAAAAGAAAGAGGATTAGGACTTGACAAACCTAGTTGAATGGAATGAAGCTTTGACATTTAAGAATTTAAGGAATTTTACGTTGGAAATGATGAGTTATGGCACGCAGATGTCTAAGTTTCTTAGCGAAGTAATGATACTTCTTGGTTTAAAGCTGAAGTTGAGAGGAAAAGGAAACAGAAGAAGTAATGTAAAAGTCTATCTATAGTTAAAAAGGTCTAAAAGTTACGAATTAGGGAAATCTGTGAAGACAGCTTAGTCCATATATGTTGACTGGTCTTTATTTGACTTTCTTGACTGGTGAGCACGACTCTGTCTCTGTTCCGTAATGTAATGGTTCCATTGGATCATAGTAGAAAGTTTGGAGGATTAAACTCATAGGAATATGAAGATGGTCAGGATCGTACGTATGATAAGGACCTTGACAGCACAGGGATATTCATTAATGACAAGCCAGAGAGATATTGGTGGCCATCATAAAATGCAAAAGAAATAAAAGGTTAGTCAGTAATTTTCGTGATCCCTTTTCGAGTACCTTTTTACTATCTTGCACTGCTTTGGATTCCTATAGAGGATTATGCAGGATCTCTTGTGACACATAAGTCAGTCAGGAAGTTTTCTGGGAAATATGGGCAGGACGTGGTTATGGGTGTGATAGAGACTTGAGTTGTTTCATGCCCACTGCTCTCTCCATTTTTATATTTTGCCAAATAGGAGGAATTGGAGTTTGCGTACTCAGGATTATATACTTTCAATTTCGTCATTTATGATTTGAAATCCAGATTCCCAAAGTTTTCCTATGTCAAAATCTTTTTGGAATATCAATGCTCTCTCTCAGCTGAAGGCTTTTGTTTGGAGTTTGGACCTTAGTACTTGATAAAACTAATGCAAATATTATGTTTAAAATATGTGGCCCTAATTAGGATATTTACATGATGTTTGCGTGATGTGTTGTTGGAGTTCCAATGTAAACCTTCATGTTTCTGCATTTTGAAGTGGCATGACAGATCGACAGTTTGACATATTCAATAAACGTTGGGTCTATCCAATTGATCTAGATAGTTCTCTAGATAATACGTTCAATATTTTTGGGAGCAAGGAGAATTAAGGCAACTGGAAGAATACTGTTTTGGCTGACTTGTGGGAATAGAACTCTAGTTTAATCAAAGAAATTTTTTTAATCACATCTTTTGGAAAAGAATTCTTTTTTTTTTTATTATTATCACTTGCCTTCAGATTTTGTCAAGCAATTTCGTTTTATTTTTTGGGTTGGGAGTGGGGGGTCTCCTTATTCATGGATTAACAGTACAGAGAATTAGAAAGATCTACGTTAATGTTAATTTAGTTTTTCACATCATGATTTGAGAGGATTCCTTTTCTTTGTTGTTGAATTGGTGAAAAATTCTTATAAAACTTAGACCAACCCCGGAGGAAAAATTGCTTCACAATGCCATAACTATGCCAAGGTTGTTCCACTCAACAGTGGAAATAGCCGAAGCCTAACATTCTTGCACATGAATCATGGGTCTGCTAGTCATTTTAGGAGTTTCTGTGCGACACATGCACCCATCGAAGGCGCAGTGGAATATGACTGCACGTGGGACCTTAACAGCCGTGTTAAATAGCAGCAGCCTCAAGCGAAGATCAAAGACACATTTCAGTGAATTAGTTGTGTTCTTGAAGCATCTAGCTCTAGGTTTTGATCTAGCTGGTGTTCTTAACTCAAGAAGCCATCTGTTTCTTTTCTTTCTCCCTCTGAGTGATATATAGTACTACAACATGACCGAGAAACCAATCTTCTTCTTGAGCTTTCTTCTCTTTGTTCTGTTGCAGGATCAAGGAAACTGATCAACATTCACCCTTATCCCTAGCTATTCCTTGAAAAGCCAAAAACTTCCATCCTATGTCTTTAGACCCGAAACACGTATAAGATTAATGAGGGTGATGCCTTTCGTCCTACAACTCCAGGTCATAGCCCTGCTGTGGGACATGGCGCACGACCTGGTGCAAGGGCATGAACATTTGTCTATGGTATATATTGAAGAGATATATAGTCCGACATTTTGGTATTGGAATGTGTGCGTTTTACTTTTCTGTCTAGTACTGTTGCTGATGAAATAGAGCTTTGGTTTTGATTTTTGAATGTCATTTTGGTATTTGCTTTTGGAATGTATCAAAATGAATGTCTCTTCATAATGTGTTGTGGTTTTCTTGTATTACTACTTCTGCTGTGCACTGTTGTGTTTTTGTTAATCTTTATGTAAAGCTGATGTTGTCGCAATATAATTATCCTTCTTTTTCGTGCTATATGTGTATCTTTTCTGAATATTTTAACTATATATATCTCTTTCGTGACATTCTAGGGGTTCATGAACAGTTTTCCTTAAAAAAACAATAAACATTGAAATTGAACTGATATCTTTGCGTTAAAACTTAATTTTTAAGAGAATGAGAATAATAACGACTGAAGAACTGTTGATTACTTGGTTATAGAGGCTTTCAACGTATTAAGTGGAGGCTCATGGATAACAGTATTAAAATCTTTGGAAAAAAAACGCTTTCTGCTGATATATTATTGCATTTTGGATTATGTGTATGGTTAGCTAACTCCTTAATGCTGACGGTGCTTCGTTTCAAGCTCTCTTCTTTTAATTATTTTCTCGTTTTAATTCTAACTCCATGAAAGAAATAAAATCGATAGCTTCTCAACCTGATGCATGGCAAGCCTCACAATAACAACAGTTATCATGAATACTATTTCATTCATTCCATCATCTACATATACTTGCATCCATTTATACAGGATAGAGGCGTACATTTAATTTCCAAAGTACCTCTATCTCGATTTTCCTAAGTAAACTCTACTAATTTCCCCATTGTCCTCTAACTCTAATTACATAATTACCCTTGATCATCACGCTAACATAAGCTAACTTTGATTGTTGTTGGTTGTTATGCAGGATCGAACAAGAGTTGGAGCATCTGGATCTAGAGGAGGAAGAGGATGAGGAGCCAATTTTTGTTCTAACTGACGAATGGAGGGATTTCTTTGCAAAATCTGAAGCTCGAAGGCAACGAGGTGGGTAATAACTTAATATTTCCCACGGATTAATTTGTCTGCATTTATGATTAAAATCGAAAACATTGCATTTTCCATATGTGAAACATTGTGTGCCTGTGTGTACTTTATTCTCCATCCTGAACTTATTTGGCCGGTCCAAAATGGAGCATATCTTCAAGGCACTTGAAATGTCTGGTTCTTTAATTTGACCATTAGGATAACAGACTCAGGAACTAACTAATGATGGAATGAATGGAATAGTATTTGCGAAGTAAGTATGTAAAAAGAATTTTGTATTGTAAATCACAAAACGGATTTTGTAAGATGTTCCTAAACAACCCCTGTACGGTGATGATTCTTCCATGGCTGATCAAGAAACTTTATATGTGTGTATGTGTAATATAAAAAAAATGAAATAAACTTTTACAAATACTTAATTTTATACTAATTTTTTACCCAAAATAACGTAACTTACAAACCAGTGTCATATATTATTCTTTTTTTTTTTAAATGATACATTTGAACCAACCATCTAAATTTCGTTAAAACCTTTTATATTTATAGTTTTCGATCATTCCTTTTGTAAATGAGAATTTCAATTTTTGAAGATTAACTCACTTATGATCATCGTCCTCCTTCTTATCGTTCTTGTACACCAGAAATTAATGAAATGCCAAAGTAAGCATTGTTACCTATTCCATAACGTCAATCTGCGTTAGCCCATATCTACTCTTTCATTAAAAGAATGTTCACAGTGTTTTATGCTAAACATACTGGCATGCTTAATTTGTTATAGTAATATAATGAAATATGATCAATTTTGGCTGCAAACAAATTTGAGAAAAGAGTACATATAATTGATAATGGTATCTAAGACTTGAGAACATCAAGAAGTTACAAGCATGATACTTCAAACTTGTATAATCTTAAAAATGCATTACAAAACTGTATATACAATTATAATCCAAGTGATATATCCTAGCTAGTAATATATGGTTCATATGATCTCTTGAGGTGGAATGTTGTCATTAGCAGAAATCTCTTTCAAATTCACTTTCTTCTTGTTCCTTTTGCAAAAGAGAAACCAAGTAATGACTTCCAATATGAAAGCCACACACCCCAAAGAAACAATGATGCCAAAATAAGCATTCTTCCAACTACGGTAAGAGTTTGAAAGGGAGAAGCCTCTAAACATGTTGAAGATGGAGAGAACAATGACTCCGTAGCCAATGACGTAGTGGAAGATGTTCCAGAAGATTCTGGCCTTGTGATGTTTGTCAGGTCTAAGGAATATAGCAGCCAAGACTTGAAGAGCATGAATTGTTTTGGCTTTTTAGGCTAAGTGGAGTTATTTGACTTAGCCTATGTACCGGCAATGTCTTGGATTTTGGGTTGTGACATTAAATTGTCATTTTAATAGCTTTGTCATCTTGGACCTCATGAAATAGCTTGCATTAAAGACAATTGTGGAGCAAGTGATGAGCGGCGAGCCTGACGTAAATGTATCATCTGTCCATTGTCTTCCTAAGATTAAGACGAGTGTCAGGGACTCAATTTCAGGGTTCTCCAAGCACCAGTTGAGAGGAAGCGTTTTCTTGGACCGCAAAATATACATAATTTTTTAAATTTGGATGAGCATATATTATAATTATAATAATTTTTTATTCATAAATATATACTTTTTATGTTAAGTTATTTTTGAATAATATGTTTTTAATTATAATAATTTTGGTATAATAATATATTTTTATTTTATATTAAAATATTTTAATAATAATTTTTTTATTTATCATAGTATTTTTCTTCATGGGCATTAGAATATTATATAAATTATAAAGGTGAAGTGATCCAAAATTTTGGCTCCCCTTCAAAACCCCCTAATTTGGAGGGTAGCCAAAATAGAGGTGTTAGAGGGAGAGGATGAAAACTTTAGGGTTTCCTCCCCTCCAAAATTTCAAACCAAATGAGGGGAGGGGCTCGTTTCAATAATGCCCTCCCTCCAACCAAACAAGCCCTCAGAGAAAGAGTTGCAGACTGAGGGAAAAAGAAGGATTAAGGTTTTTGCTAATGATATAGTTAACAATTTAATATGTATATAAAAATATAGAGTAAGATACTCTAACCACCCTCCATTTTATTTTAATTAAATATACCTCCCATCTATCTTGACAACCCATATAGACCTCAGCTCCCTTAAAATTAAAATATATGTTACATAGACTTTCCTTATATTTTAAGATTCTTTTTCCATCTCACAAACCGTTAGTTGACCGTTAAGTTTGATTTTTGGACTTTTGTTTTACCGAAATGCCCCTCTTTAACATTAGAATTAGTTAAACATAAAGACAAAACAAAATGTATACCACCTAATTGTAATTCTAATAGATTTTTTAACTTTCTAATATATAAAAAAATTATTAATTTTGAGATTATAAAATTTATTATTTTAATTTTTCACCACATTTATTGAATTTTATTTGTTTTGTAGTTCCTTAATTGACGAAAAATATATATCAAACAAATTTTTTATCAAATATGATAAACTATATAGATTTGAGAGATTGTATAAGTTGTTTAAATTTATAATTTTATATTTTTTCTACAAACATTTAAAAAACGTACTCAAATTTTTAAAAGTTTGTGATATTTACATGTCAATTAAAGTTTGGGATTTAATACTAAGGGTATATTAGTAAATAAATTTTATTTTTATATAAATCGTAATTAAAAAGATATTTTTAGAATCTTTTTAGAATATTCTTAATGGAGTTAACAATTTGAACTTAATTGTATATTTTCAAAAAAGGGGGAATGCCCGTATAATTAAAGCAAAATAGAAGGGTGGTTAGAGTATTTTACTCAAAAATATATTATTAGTATAAAATTATTAGATTATATAGGGTGCCACATATGATGCCATCTAGGATGTCATGTGTCTTATATTAATATGATGTCATGTATTATTCTTAATACTCTTTTGATCACTAATATAAGACATATTTTCCTAATTTGATTAGATTAATAAAGTTAGTTATGTTAGTTGATATAACATTTATTTTCCAAAACATCCTTATCATCTTCCTTGATTTTTTCACTGCCCCTTCTCTTTGCTTATTGTTGAGGGAGAAACAATATCGATAAATCAGGGAAAGATTGACAAATATGAAAACTATATTTTATATTTAGCATCAACATTAACCCCCAAGTATATCTTACATTAAGGATAGGAGAAAGTGCATTTAAAATTATGTTTTGTTTTTGTTTTCCTCTCTCAATCCTCTCAAATTTTTTGCCATTTATAGGTTTCTTTGTATGTTTGTTCTTTGTGTGCTAAAATTATGTCATATAGAGAACGCGGTAAAGCGATTAGACTGATTCTACTCTGAAACAGTATTCGGTGGTGAAAGACAAATCAATAGTAAAATTATTTTTACTGTCTTGGCTGAGGTTGGATGCAGTAGAATAGAAGAAAGAGGATTAGGACTCGAAGAATCTAGATGAATGTAATGACGCTTTAGTAATGAAGAATTAAAGGATTCTTTCGTTGGAAATGATGAATTATGGCATGGTAGATATCCAAATTTCCTAGAGAAGTATTGCTGCTGGATTTAAAGCCGAAGTTGAGAGGAAAAGGAAATAGAAGAAGCAATGTAAAAGTCTGTTTATAAAAATGGGGAAGAAAAGAGAAAAAGTGGAAAAATTTTACTTTTCCAAAACCATGATTTTGACTTTTGAGCTCTAAGACCATGGTTTGAGATAAAAAAAAGTTAATTCTCCCATATTTTTTCACTTGTTTGGCTACTCTTTCACCAAATCATAGTTTCAAACTCAAAAGTGCCTTTTTCTTGTTCCCTTTACATAAACAGGCACTAAATATTTTTGGAATATCAATGGTCTCTCTCAGCTGAAGGCTTTTGTTTGGAGTTTAGACCTTAATTAGTACTTGATAAAACTAATGCAAATATAATGTTTCAAACATGTGGCCCTAATTAGGATATTTACACGATGTTTGCGTGATGTGTTGTTGGAGTTCCAATGTAAAGCTTCATGTTTCTGCATTTTGAAGTGGCGTGACAAATCAACAGTTTGACATATTCAATAAACGTCGTTGGGTCTATCCAATTGATCTAGATGGTTCTCTAGATAATACATTCAATATTTTTGGGAGCAAGGAGAATTAAGGCAACCGGAAGAATGCTGTTTTGGCTGACCTGTGGCATTTTTGGTTGGAATAGAACTCTGGTTTAATCAAAGAAGTTTTTTTAATCACATCTTTTGGAAAAGAATTCTGTTTTTTTTTTTGTGACTTCCCTTCGGATATTGTCAAGCAATTTCGTTTTATTTTTTGGGTTGGAAGATCTGAGTTAATGTTTGTTTAGATTTTCACATCATGATTTGAGAGGATTCCATTTCTTTGTTGCTGAATTGGTTGTTAGCTATTTTATTTAAATATTAAACATATTATATTTAAATAGTTGAATTATATTAGGATGTTCCAGAAATTTAGTTTTTATTTAGATAAAATGTAATATCCCAAATTTAATGAAGGTTAAAATTTTCTAAAAAGAAAATTTAAATGGGAATTTGATAATAAGTCAAATTATGGAACCTACAAAATTTAAGGAATCTTAAATTAGACAAAGGGAAAAATTAGGGCCTAGTGTGTGTAATTAATAGGATAAAAATATACCTATATATATCTATATTAAAACACACCGACAGATATTCACATCCTGCATCTTGATTTTTTTTAGTGGAGCAATGAAAGTTAACAGCTCCACTCCTCTTTCATTGTTAGGTAGACACATTATACACACACACTTACACCTACATCCTCATGATTCACATAGCATCAATTATCTCACTTTCTTCAACCATAAAACCCCACACTTCATGCACTCCCTCACTCTCCGTTGCTTCAAGTCAGAAAGGAAGAGAGAGCTTTAGGAGAGAGAAAACAGAGTTGAGAAAGGGAGGGAGAGAGACGTGAGTGAAAGAGGTGAACGGAGGAAGAAAACGATCGGAGAAGAGGAAGAAGGAAGTGTTAAACCTTTCATGCATCACCATAAACGTTTTTAGGTGAGTCTTCTCTATGTCTTTCCATTGTTATTTAGTTGGTTTGGGGTATTCATGAGGATTTATAGCTGCTAGAAGTTGTGTGATTCTGAAAATAAGTTGCTGTCATGGGTGGACGTAAAACAGAGCATGTATATTGACTTTGGGGTGAATTTTGGGGTTCTTTGATTTTGAAATTCAATCATTAACCTTAGGACATATGTGTAGGAGAGTATAGTGTTAAAATTCGTCAGGTTTAGAGTACAAATTCATGTATACATGTTAGTTTTCTCAATTCTGTTTTGCTGTCCGAAAAACAGAGTTCATACCTGAAAATTGTAAAATCTTAAACAGAGGCTATAGGTGGAATTTTCAAATGGGTCCTTTTATATAGATAGTTTAGGATGTGTAGTTGATGATAGAATCAAGAAAAGTACAATTTGGAATGAAAATGGATGAGTTCTTGATTTTTGAAGTTAGACTGTCAAAACTGACGTTTTTGGGAGTCAGTCAGATTCATGTTGCGTTTTGACTAGGAAAACCTTAGTGAAAAATTATTAAATTTTACAGGAATATATTAGACATTCATAGATTTCCAATGAGTCCAAGAAACCATTATTTTGATATCTTTAGGGAGAGTTATGATTTTTGAAAGTTAAGTCAGTAACAGTGAACATTCTGGACGTTCAAGCCTCACAGTTATGGTTTTCGAAAATTCTGGGAACAATTAGATAACATCTAGTAGTTTTGGATACTTGTTCATGAAACTACACTTAAATAGCTTTCCACATAATTTTAGAACACTACATTTAGATTTTTGTAGAGTTAATTATGAATTTTTGAAGTTGACTGAAAATTTGTCAATTTCTGGAAAATTGTGAAACTGTCGTTTGGCAGTGATTTTGTAAAACCCGAGGTTAAAAATGGATTCTTTGGATGAAAATATGTTAGAATAGCCTGGGTCAAAATTTCTGAAAAAGTATAGTTAGACCGAGTACAGTGGGGCCGGGACCGGGTCCCAGGGGCATTTTGGTAAATTTTCAGTATAGACTAATATAACCACCAAAAATATTATGGGAATCTCTGAAGAGGTACATGAATGGGTTTTAACCTAATTCTTGTACATTTGGAATTTTAGGACCGAATTAATCGCCTGAGCCGTTGGCACATAGTTCGAGGAACTATTCTTGTGTAGCAAAAAGGGACAGAAGGTAGTAACTCTATCTCTCATACACTATGTGAATATTGATATGGTATATGTTGCTATATTCTGTGATATGAACACGTGCCTTGGGCACATTACCTAGCTGTGGTATGGGACTCAGCTGAGGTACACGGACATGCAGGGGATCCAAACAGTCATTTGGCCCTGTGTATTGTGTACACACATGTTATAGTATGAATTTTCATTTACATTATATGGTGCATTACATATTTAATTTTTTCATTTTATATGATGGATCATGTGTTACTACTGAGATTCCTTGGAATCTCACCCTTTTTCATAAATAATAAATGTTCCAGCGGGAACCAGTGGCTCCAAAGGCAAAGTGGAAGACATGGGCAATTACGATGTGCAGGTCCTAAGATCAGAGTTATTTGGTTATATTAGTTTAATTTTAATATGTTGGATATTTTGGACAAAATTTGTACAATTATCAAACCCTGCGGGGAAGACTCCTGTATGTAAGCTTGCACTTAATATCAGTATGTTTGTGCTATTTCTGTATGCCTGTGGAACTATGCCATTATTACTCTACAAATATCGAAATGTAAACGGGTATTGACATTTTTGGTATTAGAGCATGCGGTTCTGGTATTATCAGAATAGTATACTGATATATGACTATGTGAAATTGTATAGTGAAACTTAAAGATGGTGATACTAAGAGGTGGACTAAGAGGTAGAGGCCAAGGTTGAGGAAGTGGCAGAACTGGGGGTCAGCATGGTAACTATGAAGAAAACCCGAGGGCCAGACCAGATCCATTTCAGCAGCAAATTCTTGATATGTTAGCACAGCAGCAAGCTACTATGGATGGAATTAGAGAAGTACTGCAGGAAGTACAACAAAGGCAAGACCGTCTGGAGGATCGCATGGACGAATACATGAGGGGTAATGGTGAAGAAGTACTAGTAGAACCTCAACCAGAGGATATACCACCAAAGCCGGAAGTAGACATTCAAACCTGGTTGAGCAGGTTCAGTAAACAACAGCCACCTATGTTCCGAGGAAAGTTTGATCCACAATTGGCTGAAGAATGGTTGGCACATCTAGATAAAATTTTTGACATGTTGCAATGCCCAGACGAGATGAAAGCTCGGCTAGCCATTTACAAGTTGGAAGGCGATACTGATCGTTGGTGGAAGGGCATAGATCTCATCTTGAGGGGAAGGAATATTCCTATTACATGGGAATTATTCCAGGAAAAGTTCAACGAGAAATACTTTCCCCCAACTGTCAGAAGAGAAAAAGAAAAAGAGTTTCTGTGTATTAAACAACAAGACCAGGAGAGCTTTGACGATTATTTAGCCCAGTACATTCGACTGTCACGATACTCGTCATACCATAAACTGCACGATAATGAAGAATGGAATGCAGATATGATGATTGAAGGGTTAAGACCTGAATTCAAAGAAAAATTGATTTCTCAACATTTTACCGAATTCAGCAAAGCAGCGGAAGAATGCCGCTACATCGAGAAACGTATGTCGAGTTTGGCTATTGGAGACAGTAACAAGGGTGTTTATGGCAGTGGCGGTTCATCACAGAAGCGAAAAGATCAAGGTGGACCTTCTAGGGGTGGTAACAAAAGGCCTAATCAGACTGGAGGCCGTGGGAACCAGGGATTCTCTGGAAGCAGAACATGTTGGCATTGCCATAAACCTTTCCATCCCGGTAAAACTTGCAGTGGAGTCCCATTGAATACAGATCCTAACAGACCTCCTACTTGTTTTATATGCGGTAAGCCAGGGCATATTTCTAGAGATTGTCCACAGAAACGTCAGCCGGATGAGACAAGGCCTAAGGTTTCAAGCAGGGTCTACACGTTGACTCAAGATGAAGCTAAGAAGTCTTCAGAGCTGATTCAAGGTACGATTTCTCTTAATGGCAATCTAGTGCATGTTATGTATGATTCGGGCGCTAGCCACTCATTTATTGCATATGACTGTGTGAGGTGGTTAAGTTTGAATATACATCAATTTCCGTATGATTTGATTGTATCGACGCCTATGGGTACTAAGATTGTCACAGCAGATGTGTGTCTAAATTGTGGGTAAATGCCGAGGGTCATGAATAGACCATAGATCTAATTTGTTTGCCACTACAAGGGTTAGAGGTGATTATGGGGATTGACTGGTTGACAGCGAATGGTGTATTGCTGGATTGTAAAGAGAAGAGGGTTATATACCCTAATTCGCAATTTCAAGCCAGCATAGTAACCAACCTTAACTTTCTTTCGGCTGTTGAAGCCGAGAGATATTTACAAAAAGGTTGTCAAGGATACATGGTATTCTTCTCTATACAATCAGAGGCCGGAATACCTTTAGAAAGTATCATTGTAGTGAACGAGTTTCCTGATGTGTTTCCGGAGGATATCGGTGGATTACCTCCAGATAGGGAATTGGAATTTTCTATTGATCTTAAGCCTGGAGCAGGTCCAATATCTAAAGCCCCATACCGAATGGCTCCAAACGAAATGACAGAGCTGAAAAAGCAGATTGAAGAGCTACTTGAAAAAGGATTCATTCGGCCTAGTGTTTTACCATGGGGTGCTCCAGTGCTCTTTCTCAAAAAGAAAGATGGAAGCCTACGTCTCTGTATAGATTACCGGGAATTAAATAAGGTGACCGTCAAGAACAAATATCCACTCCCTAGAATCGATGATCTGCTCGATCAATTGTCTGGTTCCTGTGTATTCTCAAAGATTGATTTGCGATCGGGATACCACCAATTGAAAGTCAAAGCAGAGGATGTGTCAAAAACTGCTTTTAGAACCAGATATGGCCATTACGAGTTTCTTGTGATGCCATTTGGGCTGACCAATGCACCTGCCGTGTTCATGGATTACATGAATCGAATCTTTCGTCCGTATCTGGACCAGTTCGTGGTAGTCTTCATTGATGATATTCTAGTATACTTGCGGAGTACAGTCGAACATCAGCAGCATCTGAGAACTGTGTTGAACATATTGCGAGATAGGCAACTCTACGCTAAGCTGAGCAAGTGTGAATTCTGGCTTTCAGAGGTAAAGTTTATGGGCCACGTAGTCTCTCAACAAGGGGTTTCTGTTGATCCTAGCAAAGTGGAAGCAGTATTAAACTGGAAGAGGCCAAAGACTGTATTTGAAATACGTAGTTTTCTAGGTCTCGCCTGGTATTACAGAAGGTTTATACAGAATTTCTCCAGAATAGCTTTGCCTTTGACAAAGTTGACGCGGAAAACTCAACATTTTGTGTGGGACGATAATTGTGAAAAGAGCTTCATTGAATTGAAGCAGAGGTTAACATCAGCCCCAGTACTGACGATCCCAGATCCACAGTTTATGTATGTTGTGTATACAGATGCCAGTGGGCATGGATTGGGATGTGTGTTGATGCAGCATGGCCAAGTGGTGGCATATGTATCTCATCAGCTGAAACCTCATGAACTGAACTATCCCACTCACGATCTTGAGTTGGCGGCAATTGTATTTGCTCTGAAAATCTAGAGACACTATCTCTATGGTGCGACCGTAGAATTGTACTGCGACCACAAGAGTTTGAAATACCTGTATGATCAAAAAGAGCTTAATATGAGACAGCGCAGGTGGATGGAATTATTAAAAGATTACAATCTTGAAATCAAATATCATCCTGGAAAGGCCAATGTTGTTGCTGACGCATTGAGTCGTAAATCAATACAGGTGGCAGCCATGATGATCTATGAGCAGAAACTGATTGAGGATTTTAGACATCTAAATCTGTCTAGTCAGATTCTGTTAGGCAGTAGTGTTAGCCAAGTATACAATGATTTGAGGGCAGCGATTGAAGAAGCCCAACTGCATGATGAGGATGCACTATCTATCAGAGGTATGATTGATAAGGGCAAAACTCAGGATTATGACTTGTCACCCAGTGGACTAGTCAGGTACAAGAAGCAAATTTATGTTCCACCACAATCGGAATTGAAACGACAAATCCTGGAACAGGCACATAAGAGCAGGTATACTCTACATCCAGGGGCTACAAAGATGTACCATAACATGAAGGCTCAATACTATTGGCCAGGAATGAAAAGGGAGGTGACTGAGTTCGTCGCTCGTTGTTTAACTTGTCAAAAAGTGAAAGTTGAACATCAACGACCATCAGGACTTCTACAAAACCCGGAGATTCCTGAGTGGAAGTGGGAAAGCATTACCATGGATTTCGTGACGGGGTTACCTAAGGTTAGAAATCACGATGCAATTTGGGTGATAGTTGATAGATTTACAAAAACAGCCCACTTCCTACCTATCAGCATCCACTATTCCCCTGACAAACTAGCAGAGATTTACATCAAGGAGATTGTGAGATTACATGGTACTCCAAAGAACATCATTTCATATCGTGATCCTCGATTTACTTCCAAGTTTTGGAAGGCAGTTCACGAGGCTTTGGGTACTAAATTGAGATTCAACACAGCATATCATCCTCAAACAGATGGGCGGACAGAGCAAACAATACAGACGCTTGAGGATATGCTGAGAGCATGCACTCTTGATTTTAAAGGTAGTTGGGACAAATTCCTTCCTTTGGCAGAGTTTGCCTTCAACAACAGCTATCATTCGAGCATCCAAATGGCTCCATATGAGGCACTCTATAGGAGGAAGTGTCAATCGCCAATATGCTGGACTGAGTTGTCAGAGAGGGAATTGTTTGGGCCAGATCTTGTTGATCAGACCACGGAGCAGATAAAGTTGATTAAGTAAAGGTTGCTAGCTGCTCAGAGCCGACAGAAAAGTTATGCAGATAAGAGGCGAAAACCTCTAGAATTTGAAGTCGGTGACCATGTGTTTATGAAAGTTTCACCAGTTACAGGTATTGGCAGAGCACTAAGAGTAAAGAAGTTGCAACCGAGGTACATTGGACCATTTGAGATCTTGGCGAGGATTGGGCCAGTAGCGTACCGCATTGCTTTGCCACCGAATCTGAGCAGGTTGCATGATGTTTTTCATGTTTCCCAATTAAAAAAGTATCAACCGGATCCAGAGCATGTAATTGAATATGAAGACGTGGAAATGCGGGACGATTTGACTTATGAAGTCACACCTGACCGAATCATCGATTGGCAGGAGAAGAAGCTCAGAAGCAAGAGCATCTCGTTTGTAAAAGTTGTATGGAAAGGGTTATCTCCTAGAGAGGCCACATGGGAAACAGACGCAGATATGAGAAAGTATTACCCAGAGTTTATGGCTATGTATTTGTAACAAATTTCGGGGATGAAATTTATTTTACGGGGGAAGAAATGTAATATCCCAAATTTAATGAAGGTTAAAATTTTCTAAAAAGAAAATTTAAATGGGAATTTGATAATAAGTCAAATTATGGAACCTACAAAATTTAAGGAATTTTAAATTAAACAAAGGAAAAAATTAGGGCCTAGTGTGTGTAATTAATAGGATAAAAATATACCTATATATATCTATATTAAAACACACCGACAGATATTCACATCCTGCATCTTGATTTTTTTTAGTGGAGCACCGAAAGTTGACAGCTCCACTCCTCTTTCATTGTTAGGTAGACACGTTATACACACACACTTACACCTACATCCTCATGATTCACATAGCATCAATTATCTCACTTTCTTCAACCATATAACCCCACACTTCATGCACTCCCTCACTCTCCGTTGCTTCAAGTCAGAAAGGAAGAGAGAGCTTTAGGAGAGAGAAAACAGAGTTGAGAAAGGGAGGGAGAGAGACGTGAGTGAAAGAGGTGAACGGAGGAAGAAAACGATCGGAGAAGAGGAAGAAGGAAGTGTTAAACCTTTCATGCATCACCATAAACGTTTTTAGGTGAGTCTTCTCTATCTCTTTCCATTGTTATTTCGTTGGTTTGGGGTATTCATGAGGATTTATAGCTGCTAGAAGTTGCGTGATTCTGAAAATAAGTTGCTGTCATGGGTGGACGTAAAATAGAGCATGTATATTGACTTTGGGGTGAATTTTGGGGTTCTTTGATTCTGAAATTCGATCATTAACCTCAGGACATATGTGTAGGAGAGTATAGAGTTAAAATTCGTGAGGTTTAGAGTACAAATTCATGTATACATGTTAGTTTTCTCAATTCTGTTTTGCTGTCCGAAAAACAGAGTTCATACCTGAAACTTGTAAAATCTTAAACAGAGGCTATAGGTGGAATTTTCGAATGGGTCCTTTTATATAGATAGTGTAGGATGTGTAGTTGATGATAGAATCAAGAAAAGTACAATTTGGAATGAAAATGGATGAGTTCTTGATTTTTGAAGTTAGACAGTCAAAACTGACGTTTTTGGGAGTCAGTCAGATTCATGTTGCGTTTTGACTAGGAAAACCTTAGTGAAAAATTATTAAATTTTACAGGAATATATTAGACATTAATAGCTTTCCAATGAGTCCAAGAAACCATTATTTTGATATCTTTAGGGAGAGTTATGATTTTTGAAAGTTAAGTCAGTAACAGTGAACATTCTGGACGTTCAAGCCTCACAGTTATGGTTTTCGAAAATTCTGGGAACAATTCGATAACATCTAGTAGTTTTGGATATTTTTTCATGAAACTACACTTAAATAGCTTTCCATAGAATTTTAGAACACTCCATTTAGATTTTTGTAGAGTTAATTATGAATTTTTGAAGTTGACTGAAAATTTGTCAATTTCTGGAAAATTGTGAAACTGTCGTTTGGCAGTGATTTTGTAAAACCCGAGGTTAAAAATGGATTCCTTGGATGAAAATATGTTAGAATAGCCTGGGTCAAAATTTCTGAAAAAGTATAGTTAGACCGGGTACAGTGGGGCCAGGACCGGGTCCCAGGGGCATTTTGGTAAATTTTTAGTATAGACTAATATAACCACCAAAAATATTATGGGAATCTCTGAAGAGGTACATGAATGGGTTTTAACCTAATTCTTGTACATTTGGAATTTTAGGAAGGAATTAATCGCCTGAGCTGTTGGCACAGAAGGTAGTAACTCTATCTCTCATACACTATGTGAATATTGATATGCTATATGTTGCTATATTCTGTGATATGAACATGTGCCTTGGGCACATTACCTAGCTGTGGTATGGGACTCAGCTGAGGTACACGGACATGTAGGGGATCCAAACAGTCATTTGGCCCTGTGTATTGTGTACACACATGTTATAGTATGAATTTTCATTTACATTATATGGTGCATTACATATTTAATTTTTTTCATTTTATATGATGGATCATGTGTTACTACTGAGATTCCTTGGAATCTCACCCTTTTTCATAAATAATAAATGTTCCAGCGGGAACCAGTGACTCCAAAGGCAAAGTGGAAGACATGGGCAATTACGATGTGCAGGTCCTAAGATCAGAGTTATTTGGTTATATTAGTTTAATTTTAATATGTTGGATATTTTGGACAAAATTTGTACAATTATCAAACCCTGCGGGGAAGACTCCTGTATGTAAGCTTGCACTTAATATCAGTATGTTTGTACTATTTCTGTATGCCTGTGGAACTATGCCATTATTACTCTATAAATATCGAAATGTAAACGGGTGTTGACATAAAATATTCTGAAAGTTTTAATTACTAAGATACTAGATAGAAAATTTAACATCATCTAACAAATCGCACCATCTATTTATAAACTACAAATTATAAAAAATAAGACTCATTTTTAATACTATCATGATATCCATGTCAATTTGTTCATAATTGGAAAGGTTATAAATTTTAAATTAATATTGAGATCATATCAAATTTTTATTAATATATTAAGAGGTTTCAATTTTTTGACACAATCAAGTAACATTTTATTTTTGTGATTTGAGCCTGCACAACTAATTCCCATAAGTAGGAGGATGGAAATAGGATAGACCGAGTTATGCTTTTGCTAAATATGACTAGGCCTGCAATAGAGATCCATAGCTTGGGCCTGAGCCTGTATACACGCTTTATTTTAGGCCCGGGTCTGAGCCTTTAAAAGGCCTAAAGCCTATTTAAAGGCCTACTTAAAATATAAACATTTAAATATGCTTAAAACTTATGTTTCCATGTTCATTTACAACCTTCCGAACCTATTTAAAAGTTTAGGATTTTCTCTCATATGCAATATAAGAGTTTAGTCAGAAAAAGAACACCTAGTGACAACAATTTATCAAGCAAGTCAGAACCAAAAATTTTATCTGCACGTATTACCTTAAAAATACATATGAAGTATGTATTGATCGTCTACATGAACAGCAGAACCCATAATCTTACTTTAATTTCTTTTGTTTTTTATTGAATCTTTTCTCATTACTTTTTCATTTTCTTCTTTCCAGTTTCGAGGTCACCCTTCCAACATCGATGGAAGATTCATTCATTTTCTTACGGCTAAGTTATATAAAACTCTCCTAAATTTGGGTGAGTTGCGGATAACCTCTCTGGCATTTTAATATTTAAATTTAACACACCCAAGCTTCTATTTTTTTACCACGAACCCCTTGGTGTTTGTTTACTATTATCTTTTTAACGAAATTTGCCACATCATATTGATACGAGGCACGTCGCATACTAGATGACATCATGTGTGGCATCCTATGTAAATCTATTAATTTTACACTAATAATGTATTTTTTCATATAGGGGTTAACGGCAAGGAGAAAACTTACATCCACTTCCTTATACCCAAGTACATCCAGTTCCCCAATAAATAACAGCCATATTTATTTATTTATTTATTTTTATACACATCAGTATTGAATTTAATTGCTTTGAGGTCTACAAGTGTTGTGGGGCACATTAGTGAATAGAGTGATGCCAATGGAAAACGCAGTGCAAAATGAAAGTAACCTTATCATAGAGATTAGATAACAATTAAAGGAAATATATTCAAATGCACTAGATCCTAGACAATGGACGAGGAATCCTTCAGTCTTCCAAATGCATTCAGTTTTACGTATAATTTGCGTCAAAACCTGTTGGACATGTGGTTTGGCCCCATCGAGTTTGTTGCGCTAAACACCCACAATGTGCAAGATTAAAGATCAAAATGGTTATTTCATGTCCAATTAATACATTGAGATTTTCTCTCTCTTTTTTCTTGGCTAATTTATTTTTACGGGGTCAATCTTTGGGTTTGTACTCCCATAACATCTTTCTTATGTACCTTGGCGCTCAACCTCAATATGTGTGTGTATGTAAAATTAAAAATAAATAAATCAAATTTTACAAATACTTACAATTATACTATTTTTTTTACCCCAAATAATGTAACTTACAAACCATTGTCATATATTATTCTTATATTTTAAATGATACATTTGAACCAACCACCTAGATTTAGTTAAAACCTTTTATATTTACATTTTTTTATTCTTCCTTTTGTAAATGAGAATTTCAATTTTTAAAGATTAACTTGCTTTTCATCATCGTCCTCCTTCTTCCCTTTCTTGCCCACCAAAAATTAATGAAATGCCAAAGTAAGCATTGTTATCTGTTCTTGCCCACCAAAAATCTGCGTTGACGCATGTCCACTCTCTCATTAAAAGAATGTTCGTAGTGTTTTACGCTAAACATATTGGCATGCTTAATTTGTTATAGTAATACATTTAAATATGATCAATTTTGTCTGCAAACAAATTTGAGAAAAAGAGTACATAATTGATATATCAGACTAGAGAAAATCAAGAAGCTACAAGCATGATACTTCAAACTTGTATAATCTTAAAAATGCATTACACAAACAAAACTGCATATACAATAATAATCCAAGTGATATGTCCTAGCTTTTAATATATGGTTCATATGATCTCTTGAGGTGGAATGTTGTCATCAGCAGAAATCTCTTTCAAATTCACTGTCTTCTTGTTCCTTTTGCAAGAGAGAAACCAAGTAACGACTTCTAATATGAGAGCCACACACCCCAACGAAACAATGACGCCAAAATAAGCATTCTTCCAACTATGGTAAGAGTTTGGAAAGGAGAAGCCTCTAAACATATTGAAGATGGAGAGGACGATAATTCCGTAGCCAATGACATAGTGGAAGATGTTCCAGAAGATTCTAGCCTTGTGATGTTTGTCAGGTCTAAGGAATATAGCAGCCAGGACTTGAACAGTTGCAGAGACAAACACAGCGATTCCAATGGAGGCATGAACAAAACCAGAAGGAGACAGAGACGATAGAGATGGGCTTGACAAGAAGATGCCGAAAGCGAAGCCAACAGTGCCAGTAATATAAGCAAGAATCTGACATGCTCTATGCAAATGGAACCATGTTGATCTAGTTGCTTGCATTGTTTTTAAATAACGTCCCATTATTGCTCCCGTTGGCATCAAAATTCCCCACCCAATTCCATTCAATATTCCATGAACCTGCGTACCAAATTAAAAATCAAATCAAGTTGTTATTAATTAAAAGTTAATGATTTTAAGGTATTCTAAAAATATTCATGATTTTAGCTATGTCACGTTTTACTATCATGAATGACTTCTTTTATTGATGGCAAGGAATGAATTATTATTTGCAAGAGTTACAAGTTTCGCTTAGTTATTATCTAAAGTTGAGCCTACTTTCTTTTTTTTTTTTGGGCACAAGAGCCTCATTTATTTTCAGTTACATAAACAAAAAACTATTTATCTTATATGAGCCTACTCCCTTACCTCAGAGAAGATTGGAGTCATAGGGTTAAGTTAAGAGGTTGCAAACTTTCTATGACACATATCCATTAGAACCAATATTTGGGTATTTCTGTTTGAGCCGTACGAGATGAAATTCTCATATATACACACAATATTTTTGATAGCCTATTTATCTAAACAATATTGCCACAATATGCAATTGATGTTTTAAGTCCCTCATCAAAATGTTGCATAATAATAATAAAGTCTTTGAATTTCATGACTACATATTGAAAATTTCACGCACATTATTAACAGCCTATTTATCTAAACAATATAATCACAATATCCGATTGATGTGTCGAGTCCTCCGAACCTTTGTATGAAAGTATTACATAATCACCAAACTAATATAAATTAATTATGAAAATATATTTCATATACTATGTCATGAATGAAGAGAATAGAAAGAATATGCTTACTTTTCTTATTAAAATCTTTGAGTCTTGTACAGGGATATCATGATCAGAAACTTTGCCGGTGAGAAAATCTATGCGACCAAAAGATTTCAGGTTCGCTCCAGACAAAGCATGAGCGCGAAGACTATCATCATCAGAAACATGACCTTCTTGCCAAACATGATTTACCAGCTTTGAATTCTCAGGAAGCTGAAAACTGGCGTATAAGATCATCGTGCCGTCCTCAAAACTAGCAGAAACCCCATGAACGTCAAAGCTCAAACTCCCTTCCTCCAACGTCGTGCCGTACGATGTTATCGGAGAGGTGTAAGCCGCCATAGTTCCGTCAGATTTCTGGAAAGCAACAAACGCCTGAGAGCCCATCATGCCTGTGGATGTAGGGTTAATAGCCCAAGCTATCCAGCTTTTATGGCCGGCGTTGTTCTTCTTGAAAGCGACATCGATGGAGTTCGAGGAAGAGCGGTAGGTCCAATGAAGAGAAGAATCAAGAACAGGTAGGTCTTTACAGGCTAAAAAATTTGTAGTATTAGGAAACTTGTATGATTCACAAGCTTGTGGTTGTGGTTGGGGTTGTGAGGTTACAGGGATGGCGAAGATGATTATTGGTGTAAAGAAGAGGGCCAAAAACAGGGAAAGCTTGCGAAAGGAAGCCATGAAAAGAGAGATAGTAGGGAAGAAGTAATAATGGGAGAGAAATGGTGAGTCTAACTCTAGGGCAAGTAGGGTTCTAGGTATGATTTCTCATTCATTGCTAACTCGGTAGTAATTTATAGAGGGTGATTTACCCTGAAAAGAAGTTGAGAATCTTAATGCAAATAGGATAATATTCCGTAAATCGGATGTAACGAGAGATGAGGTAAGAATTGATTTGGCACAATTTAAATTTAGATATAAAAGTATAATAAGTTTTTCATTATGTTTAATTTTTAATTTTGATTGAAAATTTTTCCGAACATTTAGATTAAAACTCATGCGGTTGAGCGATAACTGATTTTTGTTTTCGCAAAAATATTTAAATAATATCTTTTTATGACGGTTGAATAATATATTTTAGTTTGTAATCTTACTTATGAAAACGAATTTTCAGTTGAAAAGAAAGTTTTATGAATGAATCTCATCCCTGGATTAGTTAATTTATAGAGAGCGGTTTAATTTAATTAATCTCTTTTTCTTTTTGTATGTAAATTCTGGATATATAAGATTTTCACCCAAATTTATATTTTTTTTAAAAAAAAATAACTGACTACTAATTGATATTTGGTAAATAAAAGAGTATTAACTGATAATTTCGTGTTCGGCAAAAATGGATAATTCTGTCATTGTAATAGTTGTCTGCATAGTTTTTGATATCATGATACAAATTGACAAAAAAAACTAATTGCAGTTGACTTTTAAATATCAATCCTTTTATATAATTTAATCCTGATAGACCGCCGTTAAATAATCTCATTGAATCTTTTTTCGAAAAATATTCCTTTTTAAAATTAATATCTTCTAATGTGTCAAAAACACTAATTCATATATTCTAATAATCTTTTCAAACCCGCGTGTAGCCAAAAACTTTCTTGAACGACGCATACAGACATGAGGGGACCGATGTTTTTCTTTTTTTTGTTTTTAAATTATTTTGCCAATGACAGAAATATATACTCCCTTATCAAATAACTAAAATACCTTACAAGGTTCTGAAAGCATTCCAAGAGAAACGGCAAACTAGTAAAGAACAAAAGAAAATTATAAAAAAAAAAAAAAAAAAAGAGTATCATTCACTTCTACAAAAAACCAAATCTGTGGCGCTTATAATTGCATTAGCTGTGGCGCTTGCGAAATGCCACCTATCTTAACGCTACTAAAAAAAGCTGTGGCGCTTGGAAGCGCCACAACTATTTAAATTTTTTTTTTTTTTAAATAGCCTCCTGTGGCGCCTGACCAACCAGGCGCCACAGGAGGCATCCCTCCTGTGGCGCCTGGCTGACCAGGCGCCACAGAAGGCCTTTTTTTTTTTTTTTTTGCGTTTTCTTTTTCTTTTCTTTCCTGTGGCCCTTTTTTTTTGCTTCCTGATTGTGAAGCTTTATTTTATAATGAGTTGCTTTCATGTTTATCATCTCTCAAATTTTCAATCTTTCTATTTTATATTTCAACCTATTATATATATATATATATATATATAATTTTCACATTTAAAATTCAAGTTCCCCAACAATAATTTTCTTACACAACAATATATTTATTGTCATTTCCTCAACAATAATGTTCTTACATTAATACTCTCCAAAGCTAACATAAAAAATATCACAATACAAGAACTTGATATGTGAACACAGTACATCAACAACTGATTAAGTAAATTAAAAGATTACTAAAAAAATTTAAACAAAGCAAGCTAGAATGAAACAATCTTCTTCTTACGTTGGTGACGCTAGCTTGAGTGACGAGGATGAGCAAATGTGAGCTGTGGAGTGGAGTAGGGATCAACTGTAGTGGGGTTCAAAAGAGGAAGAGAGACAGAGAGTATGAAGAAAAGGGAACAACTAGGAACAAAAGTGGGGACAGACGAAACAAAATGGAAAAAGGGACAAGAGAATTTAATGAAGAAGACGAGTGTGTGTTTTTGTTGTGCAAGAGAAAGTGATATCTTTTACGGGGGAGAGGCGTCAACATGAGCTAAGGAAGAGGGAATAAAAAGGAAAAAGGGAGGGAAAAGATAAAAAGTAAAGTTAAAGAAGGGAAATCTGATTGGCGGGAGAGTTGAAAAAATTCATTATTCAGGCAATTGTGGCACTTCTTTAAAGAAGTGCCACAGCTGCCCCTTTTTTTCTATTTAATTTTTTTTTTAGGACCCAATTGTGGCGCCTGGCAAGGCAGGCGCCACCTTTGGGTGTAACCAGCTGTGGCGCCTGGTCCACCAGGCGCCACAGCTGGCCAATTGTGGCGCCTGCCTTGCCAGGCGCCACAATTGTCCACAGCTGGTCCTAAAAATAAAAAAAAATTAAAAAAAAAAAAGGGCAGCTGTGGCACTTCTTTAAAGAAGTGCCACAAAATATGCGCCACCTTTCAATCTTTTTGTAGTAATGATTAGTGATGTTATTCTTCTCTTCTAACTTTCAAATAATAAAATTAAATGAAAAAAATAAGACACATGGTCATGCATGATTTAAGAACTTAATGTAATGAATATAAGAAAAATGATATAAGTATGGTCCTTATTTATTTATAATAAAATATTTTTATTTTAAATTAATTTCATAATAATATATTTTTAATATATAATCAGTACATTTTTTAAACATATATTATTTTAAATTTTACAAAAATAATATATTTTTCATTATAATATTATTTTTAAAAATATATATTAACATATTTTATAATTATAATATTTTTTATTTATGAAAATCTATTTTTTATTTATTAAAATTTATTTTTTATTTAAATAAATTTTATAATAATATTTTTTATTTGTTAAAATATAATTTTTTTAAATTTTATTTCATCAATGATGGCGTCAGCGACATCAATGATTAGGGAGGTCATTGGTGGCAACAACGTTGATGAGTGGGGTGGTTGATGACAGTCATGTGTGTATCATTGTTCATGAAAGTGAAAAGGCCATAAGCTTGAAGAAGGGGGGTAAAAGTGAATTGTGGGTCAAGAATTGAAAATCTTATATTTTTAAGGGGAGATGAACTGCACATAAGGGAAAATGGATTACACATAAGAAAAGATAGATTGCATAAACGGAAGATAGTTTGCCCATAGAAAGATGAATTGTGTAAAACCCCTCTTTAATAAACGTATACGTATAAGTTATTGCTTAATTCACATATATATATATATATATATATATTAATATGATACCAATACTGATACTATCATCTTGGTTGTACATTTTGATACCTCCGCTCTCTGATAATTCTAATACCATGTTCGGGTACTGATACCCTTATTTTATGTACTGATCTTACCTTTATGTGGACCGATATTGCATTGCAAAATATGTAACTATTCTGATAAAATAACTAAGGGTTCTGATACACCCTTATACTGTCCTGACTATTTACGTCTACAAGCATTCATATACAAACATACTTGCATGATAATTTAAGGCTATTAAAATATCATACATAAATCACATTACCACAGCGCTTGGTCACAAATTTGGGTGCATAATGTAGCTGCTTCGGGCATCCACCCGACATGGTCCGCATGCTCAGGACATAACACACTTGATGGTAAAACACACATATAGAGCATTACATAGTATATGAAAGAAAGAGGTACTACCTGAACGCCTTTCCAACAACTTGTCTTTGGTTACCCGTCTCTTGGTTGGCCTAGGCAAAAATCGAATCCTATAAGTTAGAGTTCATGAACGAATGTGCTATTACTTAAGTCAAATTCTTATCCTGTAATATTAGTTATCTTTTAAGACTCTCACATTATGTCAATTAGGTAAAAAATGGGGTATACACTAGTTTCTAGTTCATGTCTCTACCCCTTGGGATCAAATCACAATTTGTCATAGATATCACAAATTTGTAGGTTACCCCAATCTAGCAGATTTGTCACTCAACTTTGGAAATTCTTAACGTAACCTGAAAAATTCCAAATGAGGTGGTTTCAACTCCTATAGAAATCTCTGTAAGTCCTCTTCCAAGGAAAAATACAACCAAATGCTAATTACAAGGGTAAAGGCTCAAGAATCCTCTACCAACCTTACTGCCATAGAATGCATTAATTCCAGTGTTTGTGCATCAATTTCAACATATCATATCTTCTATCTACCAAGCCAAATTGTGCATTCTGCATATCATTTTAAAGCTTAGGATGCCTACTAACACTCTGTAAAATATCACAATCATTGGATAAGATTTGGCCACTCAAAAAAAACCTATGAGTGACCTAACTCGAACCTGGCAGATTTGAACTTTAACACTTAAAGTTCCATAATTAGGGTTTTCTAACCAATCATCCAAAGATCATATCCAAGAGCTATTCCTACATAATTTTACCCATAGAACCCATTTTCAACCTCAATTTTACCAAAATTTAGCTCTAACCCTATGAACCAAGGCTGGCTGAAATTGAACCCTAATTGGTATAAGATGTGTTCTTGCAATTTCAACTTCAAGACATGTTATCTATCATCATAAAACCTTGTCTAACATCATATTTATCATCATATGGCCATCAAAGCTCTAAATTACTCCCTTGGCTGAAACCCTAGAGGAACTATAACTCCATAAATACTCATCAAGAGACTATACTCAAATCGAAGTTTACTCCTACGATTACCTCTATTTGATTCTACGATCGGTTTTTTATTCCGACAGTACTTCCACCAATAAGATGACACCAAACACCTCTGAGCAGAAATCTAGAATTGTAGAAACATAGCTCTTGATGAGTAGAAGAAGATTTGTGAAGATTCTATTGGCTGAAAATGCGATCTCGGGCTTGAAATGGGCAAGAACTCTCAAGAACACCTTAGGTTTTCTCCAACTCCTCGCCTCTTTCTTTTTCTCTTGAATTTTCTCTATTTTTCCTTTGATTTAGGGTGCTGCACGAGATTAATAGAGCTTGGGAGGGTGCTGGCTTGACCTAATGACATGTGTCAAGTGTTCAGAAATCCAGGGTGCCCGACACTCTTTTTAGAAATTACAGGGTACCTAATGCTCCGGTGTGCCAAATGCTCTTTCTTGAAATTGCAGGGTATCTAGCATACCTCCTTAAAATCCGTCCCCCTTCCCCTCTCTCATGCTTGGCTGACCTCATTGGTCAAGGGAGATGAAGTCTGATGAATTCATCTGGCTTCCAGTACAGTATTCGAGAAAATCGGGTATGTAGCAGGACTGAAACTGGTGAATTGTACTGTCTATTCAACATATGTCTGATATACAACTGTAGATGTCATTGTATGATTGGTTACCAAGGGAAGAATTTAAAAGTTACTTAAATAAAGAAACTTTTTTATACAGAGTCACTCAGTTTTGCGACTCGTGTCATTCTTCTACCTGAATGGTGCCATGTGTTCCCTGTGTCTCATAATTTCGCCACATACATGCCTGGGTGTCCCAGACAACTGAAACCAAGCCAGTGTCTCTTCAAAAATGCAGGGTATATACATGCACCTGCACTGATTTTGCCATGTGCGCACCTACGCCGGCAAATTTTGTCCAACTAATTAGTCACATATGTCTATGTTTTCAAGAATGCACCACATATGTGCCTGTGTGGCATAAGATTGAGCCACATACCTCAAAAACTGCCACATGTGAGCCTGTGTGTCTTATGGCACACCAAGTGTACAGAGACACCGATAACTTTCATCCGACTACCGATACACAAGGCAAGTTCTCATTGCGCCACCTTAAAAACTACTTTATGGATGTGGAACCCAGATAGCACCACATATGCCTTTGGGTGCCACCAAATGGCACCAAATATGCCTAAGTGACCATATGCCGGTATCTTATATCTGACTACTTATACACACTGAGCCTCATGGAATCAGGAGACTCGGTCTCAACTCAGAGGCTGAATCATATAGTCCCATGAAACTCATTCTATCTTTGGGACTCTTATCAAACTGGGCTTAGTAGTCTTCTTGACTAGATTTATTTTCAAGTTTCTAGACCCAAAATTCAGAATATTACAAATTGCATATAAGATAGATCGTTTGCATATAGAGAAAGGTAGTTTACACAAAATGTAATTGCACATCAAAATTTAATTTTGCACATATGGACGATGTGTTGCACATAAGGAAGATGTGATGCACTTAAGAAGATGGATTGTTTAAAAGAAATATTGTTTGCACATAATGGAAGTCGTTTGCATTAAAAGAATATTGTTTGCATTAAAAGAAGATTATTTGCACATAACATAAGTTGCACATCAAACTAATTTTGCAATACAAGGGAATATGAATTGCTCATAAGAAAGATGAATTGCACATAAAAGAAGATAGATTGCACATAAAGGAAAGATATATTGTACAAAAGGAATGTTTTCATTAAAGGTAATTTTGGCTTTCTTCTATCACAATTATTTACACTCAAGGATGCCAAACCTTTACAAGACTTTAGGTCCCAATTAACAAATAAATTTTCAAATAGGGATTAAAGGACAATTTTTCCAAAAAATTATTAAATGTTGAGATTATAAAATTTATTATTTTAATTTTTCACCATATTTGTTGAATTTTATTTTTTTTTAATTTCTTTAATGACTAAAAATATATATCAAACACATTTTTTTCTATTAAATATGATATACTATATAGGTTTGAGAGATTGTACAAGTCATTGTAATTTATAATTTTATATTTTTTTCTACAAACATTTAAAAAAACATACTTCAATTTTTAAAAGTTTGTAATATTTACAACTTATCAATTAAAATTTTCAATTTAGTACTAAGGGTATATTAGTAAATATATTTTATTTTTATATAAATTTTAAATAAAAATATATTTTTAGAATCTTTTTAGAATATTCTTAACGAAGTTAACAGTTTGGACTTAAGTCTATGTTTTCAAAATAGAGGAAATGTCTGTGTAATTAAGGAAAAACAAAAGGGTGGTTAGAGTATTTTACTCAAAAACATATTATTAGTATAAAATTATTAGATTATATAAGGTGCCACATATGATGCCATCTAGGATGTCATGTATCTTATATTAATATGATGTAGCAAATTCCGTTAAAAGGTAACAGTGAATTAACGACAAGAGGTTCATGGTGAAAATGTAGAAGCTTAGGGGATTAAATTTAAACATTGATGAGGAGGTTATCCATAACTGACCCAAAATTCAGAGAGTTTTATATAATCTAGCATTTTTTTAACTATTAATGGAATTGAAAGGGTCTCCCTACAGCGTATAACATCTTTCTCATGTGCTTTCGTGCTTAGCCTCAATTCATGCACATATGATATAAGAAAAATGGAATAAACATTTACAAATACTAACCAATATAACAAATTTTCACGAACAAACGAGTGTCATGTATTATTCTTAATTTAATTAGATTAAGAAAGTTAGTTAAGTTAGTTTATATGACATTTATTTTTCAAAACACCCTAGTCATTTCTTGATTTTTTCACTCCACCTCCTCTTTGATTATTATTGAGGGAGCAACAATATGGATAAATCAGAGAAAGATTGTCAAATATTAAAACTATATTTTATATTTAGCATCAATGTTAACCCCTAAGTATATCTTACATTAAGGACAGGAGAGAGTGCATTTAAAATTATGTTTTATTTTTGTTTTCCTCTCTCAATCCTGTCAAAATTTTCGCCATTTATAGGTTTCTTTGTCTGTTTGTTCTGTGTGCTAAAATTATGTTATATAGAGAACGCGGTAAAGCGCTTAGGCTAATTCTACTCTGAAACTAATATTCGTTGGTGAAAGTCAATTCAATAGTAAAATTATTTTTACTGTCTTGGCTGAAGTTGGATGCAGTAGCTAGAATAGAAGAAAGAGGATCAGGACTTCAAGAATCAAGATGAATGGAATGACGCTTTAGTAATGAAGAATTAAAGAATTTTTTCGTTGGAAATCATCAATTATGGCATGGTAGATATCCAAATTTCCTAGAGAAAGTGTTGCATCTAAGCAGCGATCTATTGCAATTCCAATCACAGGGTCGGTAAATTTAGTTGAGAGTTTGATTATACTTTACTTCTCTTTCTCTAGTTGCAATGGAATTCAAAATAAAGATGGGATTTCAAATGCCTAGAAATTGTTTAAGTGCCAACTCTGTTGTTTCGTAGAAATCCACCTCAAGAGGATTTCCCAAACTTATTCAGTCGATAAAAACAAATATTAATAGTAGCAAATTATTAGAACTACAAATTTACCGCGGGCAGTTTCCAAATTCATTCACTGGATTGAAAATTAAAATTTGTGCATCCAGATTTTAACACACATCGATCTCTTATGGACAAGTCTCTGTCATCATGTTGATAGATAGAATTATGCTGTATAAACATCCCGAACCTTATCTCTCTTGTTAATTTGTTTCTGTTTTATGTCCTTTTAATCTTCCCTCTCTCTCTCCTTTTCTTTTCTATTACCCCAGGTTGCATGAACTATCTTTAGACGATGATTCCAGCCAAAAATAACCACTCAGGTAAATTCGTCGCTAATATTTTGTTTTAAGATGTAGGGATGGTCTTGATATTTTGTGAGTTTCTTCTGGTTCTATGTTTTGCTAAATCGGTAAACCCCTTTTCTGAAGTTTTCAGTGAATATATATGCAAAGATTTGCACGTCATGTCCAGTATCTTGTAGAGTTACTTGTAAATTAAACGACACATTTCACAAGTTATCTTATCTTTATGAGCCTGTTTGTCAGTAAATCCATTGATTATTTGTGCAATCCTTCTTTCTTAACTTACTTCAGTGTCTAGTATTGGGAAAAGCTACTAAAATTTAGTACTTGTATTCAACAACAACAACAACAACAAGTCTTATCCCATTAAATGGGGTTGATTACAGAAATAGCACGACGCCAATTCTTCTTGCTAGTAGGCAATTTAGTATTGCTAATGAAAAATGAGCTAGAATCAAGTTGGATTCCTTTGTTTTGAATATTTCAATTGACACCCCTTTTCCATATTGGTAGCATTCACTTTCTCTAATATGTTTGTGAACTACCATTTTCTAAAAGAATGAAGTTGAGGATGATGATAATCCTGATGTGGCATAACAGTTGGACTAATATGTTGCATTACTTTCCTATGTAGTTGAGCCACCTCAATACAAGTGGAGCAATTAACTGTTGACTATCTAACTCTATTAAATTGGGGCAAAATTGCTCTAGATTTGATACTTTCAGGGCAAAATCGTCTCAAAAAACTTCTGAGACAAAATAGCCCCTAAGTGAATATTTCTAGAACAAATATGGCCTTTAACCCATCTTTTTTTGAACAAGAAGTACCTCTTGCTACGGGTAAATGAATCATGTACCAATATATCTCTCTCTCATATGATGCATGCACGGTATTCTTTTCATTATTTCACACAATTTCTGTCCCTTTTTCAAAGAATCTATCCCATATACTAGCCATACATTTTGAGCAATCCCACCTATTTTTCAATTAGCTCCTATTATAGTTGTCGCCACTTTGACTATTAAACTCTACAAGAATATAGCTTCCACCCTTTTTTGGTGAGAGTTGTGCCATTGCTTTCCTTTTTATAGAATTGCTTCAAACATGCTTGGATAAAAGGTTCAGTTGTATCCCACGCAGCCTTGATCTTTAGGGATTCACATCTCGTATTAATTTTGATTAGCTTGTTGGTCATGTTAATTGTGTCAAAAGATGAGGTTTATTATTTGCGTAGGAACAGCCTTTATTTCTTAAAATAGTTGAAAATATTACACTATAAGTAAAAATTATATTCTTATTTGTTATAAAAAAGTAATAAAATAAAAGTCAGTTGACCGAGGGTTGTATGTGTTAAATATTTTATTTTTTAAAAATATATTATATTTAAATACTTGAATTATACTAGGATGTTCTAAAAATTTAATATTTTATCTAAATAAAATATTAGGTAAAGGTGCAGCTAGCACCCCGATCTATTTTTGAAGGTGCAATCAACACCCTAAAGAATTTAAGCATGCAATCAACATCCTAATATATTTTTGAAGGTGCCATCAGCACCCTAATATATTAAAAATGGAGCAATTGCACCCCCTCACTAACAGAATATTAACTTAAGATTTGGGGTTTATCTTTCCCATCATAGTTCCCCTATCATTGTGATGAAAATATTTGGCTTTAGTCTTATTGAATCCCAAGACCCAAATAAAAGAAGAAGTCAAGTTGAAATCAGAGATGACTTTTATTTATAGTAAATTATCAGTTTCAATCACAGATGCAAGAATATATTAAATTATATTAAATTCCCCAAGTGAATGGGTGTAATTGCTCCATTTTTAATACATTAGGATACTAATTGCACCTCCAAAAATAATTTAGGGTGCTATACTTTAGGGTGATAATTGCACCTCCAAAAATAGTTTAGGATGTTGATTGCACTCTTAAATACTTTAGGATGCTAATTGTACCTCCAAAAATATATTCAGGTGCTGGATGCACCTTTACCCTAAGATATTCTGAAAGTTTAGATTCAATCTTGACAGATGATTGGAGACACTATTTTGTTTGAATCACTGCTCTTGAAGTTATCGGGTTAGTTATCATAATTGTTGATTGAAAACAAATATTCTTGCTATATCCATTTGTTTTTTTTTTGGGCAGATTTAACATAATGCTTAATCACCTTATAACTTATCATGCAAATTGATTTTTCTGTCAAAACTAAACAAAAATTATAAAACGTTCAGTATAACTGAATGGCACATGGTTGAGTTTCTCAATATAATATAAAAATTTAGTCAAATTCTCTAGGGTATGATCTGGGGGAGAGATAAAGAGAAAAATACACTTTCTACGCATAACCAGAACTCAAAGCTATAAAAATTTGTAGAAGTTGGCTTCATATGTAAGCTTTACCGTTACGAGGTCAAAAAATATAAGTAAGCATACTTCATATAAGCAGGCTTAACAATTCAATTCATTGCACAAATAAGATTGTATCCTCCGCTACCAATGTATAAACATCCATGAACTTGAACCCGAAAACTCTTAAAACATCCATGAAGAATGTTCTAGAAAACCTTGATGGAAACGGGTACCATTGTTGAACCAATCATTGCGGCGACACAGCGGGCACATATAACTTGTATGAAACCACTCAAGAATACATTTTCTATGATAAATATGGTCACATGACATTGCCACAACATGTTCATTATCTTTAAAAGATTCTAGAAAAATAACACACTGTTCTTGTTTTGTCTTCTCATCCCATTTCAGTTTCTTGACCAGTTGATTAGCGTCTTGCTTTATTTGAGTTTTCTTTACATAGTATTGTGTTACCCATTGTGCCACTACCTGGTCTACAGCATCATACTGTTCGAAGTTGACAGAATGGATCGTCACCGATGGGCGGTGGTTGCGGTTTGCGGTTTGCGGTTGCGATGGAGAATAAATATGTGAGAGGAGTTTTATCTCGACTTAAGTAATAAGCAGTTATTACCCAAAATAAGCTATCCCAAACTCCCCTAAGATTCTCAACTTCTTTTCTTGGTAAATCACCCTCTATAAATTTCTAGCTAGCTAGTGACAAATGAGAAATCATACCTAAAACCCAACTTCTCCTCGTACTAGACTCACCATTTCTCTCTCATTATTACTTCTTCCCTACTATCTTTCCTTTTATGGCTTCCTTTTGCAAGCTTTCCCAATTTTTGACACTCTTATTTACACTAATCATCATCTCTATTATCCCTGTGACCTTTACAACCCCAACCCCAACCACAACCACAAGCTTGGGAATCATACTAGTTTCCTAATACTACAATTTTCTTAGCTTGTAACAACCTAGTCATTCTTGATTCTTCCCTTCATTAGACCTACCACTCCTCCTTGAACTCCATCGATATCGCTTTCAAGAAGAACAATGCCAACTATAAAAGGTGGATCACTTGGGCTATTAACCCTACATCCACAGGCATGATGGGCTCTCAGGCATTTGTTGCTTTCTAGAAATCTGACGGAACTATGGCAGTTTACACCTCTCCAATAACATAGTACGGCGCGACATTGAAAGAAAGGAGTTAGAAACTTAGAATATCTTAAAATTGTTAACTTTTAATTGATTAATAACAGTTTGCTTGGATTTTGAATTTGGTGCACAGGCTCATGGAATATTGAATGGAATAGGGTGGGGAATTATGATGCCAACAGGAGCAATAATGGGACGTTATTTAAAAACATTGGAAGCCACTGGATCAACATGGTTCCATTTACACAGAGCATGTCAGATTCTTGCTTGTATCATTGGCACTGTTGGCTTCGCTCTCGGCATCTTCTTGTCAAGCCCATCTCTATTGTCTCTGTCTCCTTCTGGTTTTGTTCATGCCTCCATTGGAATAGTTGTGTTTGTCTCTGCAACTGTTCAAATCGTGGCTGCTATATTCCTTAGACCTGACAAACATCACAAGGTCAGAATCTTCTGGAAAATCTTCCACTACGTCATTGGCTATGGAGTCATCGTCCTCTCCATCTTCAACATGTTTAGAGGCTTCTCCTTTTCAAACTCTTACCATAGTTGGAAGAATGCTTATTTTGGCACCATCGTTTCGTTGGGTTGTATGGCTCTCATACTAGAAGCCATTACTTGGTTCTTCTTCTGCAAAAGAAGGAACAATAAGACGATGAATTTGAAGGAGACATCTGCTAATGACAACATTCCACCTTAAGAGATTATATGAACCAAATATTCCTAGATCGGACATATCACTTAAATTATAATTATATATACAGGTTTGTGTAATGCATTTTTAAGATTATCGAAGTTTGAACTATCATATATACTTGTATCATACTTTTAAATATTTAAAAATATTATAATTATATTTTATTTTATATTTCTAATTTAATTAAAGAAATATAAATTACATATTTTATAGTCTTTTTATAAGAAACAAATATTTAAATATTTTATATTTTCTAGTGTTCACCACAAATTATCATAATCTAAAAGTTATGTCACAGTTTATTAATTTAACATGAAATAACCATTTTGATCTATAATATTCCACATCCATTGTCTAAGGATTTACTACATTTGAATATATTTCCCTTCATCGTTATCTAATCTCCAAGAATTTAGTGCATTTAAAGGCTTCACCCTAATTTTTTTAAAGCGCACATAATTTGTCATACCTCAAAAACAATGAATATATATATACACAAACATAGATATTGCATTTTATTCAGGGTTAAGGGGCAATTTTATCCTAGGCAGTTTTTTGATGGGTAATTTTGTCCCAGAAATATTAGAAAGGGAGTAATTTTACTCCGGCCGTTACCCCAATTAATTTTGAGTGTTAGTTAACCAAATATGTTAAGCTGATGTTCCTTTTTTTTAAAGTTAAATTTAAAATTTTTGGAGCAATTTTGCACTTTAACAAAAATGATGTAAATGATATGTGGATTATTCGTTCAACATATTTAGTTAATTAATTGTCAAAATTAAATGGGATAATAACCAAAAAAAAATTCTAAAGTAAAATTACCCTTTAAAAAAATTCTCGAGATAAAATTAACCTTGTGTTTGGTTTGAGGGGAGGGGAGAAGAGGAGGTTCAAATTATCTTTTTAGGTTGAAGATATTTAAGTTTTGGACGGGAACCCAAAATTTAAAAGAATAAAAGAATAGATTTTAGGTTTCTTTTATCTAAAATTATAATTTACCAACCATCTCCTCCCCTCGATCCCCAGCCCTACCCTCCCCTCCCCTCAAAGCAAACACACCTTAAGACTTTGTTTGGTTCAACGAAGGTTAGGTTAAGTAAGGTTTACTTAAGTTAGGTTAGAAGACGTTATAATTAGGGGTGAGCATGGTGCCCAGTAGCCCGGTGCGCCCACCCTGGCCCTGCAAAAAATTACCCAGCCCAGCCCTAAAAAAGTGACCCGAAAAAATTTTGGGCAGCTTTGGGCGGGCTAATAACCGGGCAGGGCCGGGCATCGGGCAAGGGGTGCTGCCCTGCCCATTTGGCCCTGCCCTGAAAATTATTTTCATTTATTTAAAATATAAAATTTCGTATCAATTAAATATTATTTCATATATATATTTTTATTTAAAATATATATTGTCTATTGTATAATACTCTTCTGATCCTATCTTTTTTGCCCTAACCACTAAACACTATTTACAAGTAGATTTATTCCTTTCTTCTTTACTTTGTGCTATATTAAATTATACTTGCTTTTTTATTTTCTTTCCATATGCTTCATCATTTGATCAACTTTTGGGACATTGAATTAATGTAAACTACTTTGACTTCATGGCTTTAATTAAATCATTTTTTTTCTTATTTATAATGGATTATGGATGTTGTTTAATTTTTAAAGTATGGATATTTGCTAAGACATATGGTATTTTTTAAATTTCAAGACTCTAAGTTGTAGACTTATTTTAAAATATCTCAAGATGTGAAATCATCGAATGTATTTGAAGTTTATATTACTTAGAGCGAAGTTAAGACACATATGGTATTAGTAACTACAGGAATGTTTATGAAATTCATAAGGAATTACTTTTTTCATAAGTGGACAAGATAAGGCGTTATCATTTGGGCAGGGAAGTCCACCCTGCCCAGCCCACCCTTGCCCAACCCAAAATAGTTAGGGCTTTTAGCGGGCAGGGCCGGGCATCGGGCTGCAAAATGCAGCCCGTTCATCCCTTGGGCAGGGCATCGGGCAGGGGTCTCACCCTGCCCAGCCCTGCCCACGCCCACCCCTGGTTATAATGTTGTTTGGTTCAACGAAAGTTAGGTTAAGTGAGGTTTATTTAAGTTAAGTTAGGTTAAAGGAGGTTAAAATGCCCTTCTACATATTTTCCTTCTTCTTTTATAATGTATTTATTAATAATAATTATTTATATAAAATTATTATTTATGAAATAATTATTCGTGTAAGCATATAAATAATTATTTATAAAATTATTATTATTTGGAAAGTCCGTTGAATCAGGAGGTCAAGTTTTAAAGGGGAGGGTAGTGTTGGAATTTTAAAAAATTGTCATGGGCAATTTAGTCAAGACAAATATTCTCTCACATAAGAAAAACCCCAATTTTGGAGCGTTCACAATCTAGGTTAGGTTACCACTAGAAGACAAAAAAATATCCAACACCTAACCTAACCTTCTTCCAACTAAACATCACTTTTTTACCTGAATATACCCCAACCTAACCTAACTCCAATCAAACAAAACCAATCCCACCCCAACTTAACCTCCAACTAAACAAAGCTTAAGTGAAAACTTCCAGCTTTTATCCTTTTATTTACTTTTTCTTCCTCTCCGTACCTTTCCTTTTCCATCTTTCTTCATCGCATTCGCGCTCCATCTTTCTTCATCGCATTAGCGCGAATAACAGATAGTCATATGCAATACAGCAATATTTGTCAAATGTCTTCACCAGGATTCGATCATCTCCGTCGGCACCACCACCACCACCACCACCACCATCACCATCACCACCTCCGCCCACACCACCATCACTGCCACGGCGTACTTTCTTATTGCGCATTCCATAACCATTACTTCCACTGTCACTGTCACTGTCACGGTCAAGGATCCAATACTGTAACTCCTCTTCCTCGTCCTCAAAATCCAGAGTCTTTGGTCTCCTTTACCGTCGGAAACAATTCAACCAGGGTGGCTGCTGAGCATAAAGCAGTCGATGGTGATGCCGCTCAGTAAGATAGTTTTATCTTTGTTTTCCTCTTTTAATCCTCTTAAATTTTTTGCCATAGCATGTTTCTTTGTCTGTTTTGTGTAATAAATTAGTTTGTTTTATACAGAGAACGCGGTAAAGCACTTAGGCTGATTCTACTCTGAAAAAACATTCGGTGGTGAAAGACAACTCAATAGTAAAATGTTTTTACTGTCTTGGTAGAAATTTGATGCAGTAGAATAGAAGAAAGAGGATTAGGGCTTGAAGAAGCTAGATGAATGGAATGAAGCCTTTGACATTTGAGAATTAAAGGAATTTTACGTTGGAAATTATGAATTATGGCATGACAGATGTCTAAGTTTCCTGGCGAAGTAATGATACTTCTGGATTTAAATCTGAAGTTGAGAGGAAAAAGAAATAGAAGTAGGAATGTAAAAGTCTGTATATAATAAGGTCTAAAAGTTACAAATTAGGGAAAACTGTGCAGACACCTTAGTCGGGCTTTGTTGACTGGTCATTATACGACTTTCTTGACTGGTGAGCACTACTCTGCTCCGTAGTGTAATGGTTCCATTAAATCCTAGTAGAAAATTTGGAGGATTAAACTCATAGGAATATGAAAATGGTCAGGATCGTATGATAAGGACCTTGACAGCACAGGGATATTCATTAATGACAACTCACAGATATTGGTGGCCATGATAAAGTGCAAAAGAAATAAAAGGATAGTCAGTAATGTTCGAGATCCCTTTTCTAGGACCCTTTTTACTATCTTGTACTGGTTTAGATTCCTATGGAGAGGATTACGCAGGATCTCTTGTGACACATAATTTAAGTCAATCAGGAAGTTGGCTGGGAAATATGAGGAGGATACGGCCTTGGATATGATAGAGACCTGTGTTATTTGATGTCCACAGCCCTCTCCATTTTTATATTTTGCCAAATAGATGGAATTGAATTTGCATACCTTTGGATTACATGTTTTTAATTCCTTCATTTCTGATTTGAAATACAGATTCCCTAAGTTTTCCTATGTCTAAATCTTTTTTTGGAATATCAATGCTCTCTCTTAGGTGAAGGCTGGAGTTTGGACCTTAGTACCTTATAAGACTAATACAAATATATGTTTCAAACATGTGGCCCTAATTAGGTCATTAACATGATGTTTGCGTGATGTGTTATTGGAGTTCCAATGTAAACTTTCATGTTTTTGCATTTTCAAATGGCATGACCGATTTGTAGTGGGCAGTTTGACATCTTCAATAAGCATCGGGTCTGTCCAATTGATCTAGATTGTTCTCTAGATAATAAGTTCATTATTTTTGGGAGCAAGGAGAATTAAAGCATATGGAAGAATGCTGTTTTGGCAGATCTGTGGCGTTTATGGTTGGAATGGAACTCAAGTTATCAAAAAAGTTTTTGGAAAAGAATTGTTTTTTTACTTCCCTTCAGGTTTTAATAAGCAATTGCGTTTGTTTTGTTGGTAGGGGGTCCCCTTGTTGAGTCATGGATGTGACAGGGGATTAGAGGATCTGAGTGAATGCTTGTTTAGTTTTTGCATCATGATTTGAGAGGATTCCTTTTCTTTGTTACTGAACTGGTTTTATTCTTGTGAAAGGTTCTTATAAAAATTAGGCCAACCCCAGAAGGGAAACAAAAACTTCAGATTGACATAACTCTTGCAAGGTTGTTCTACTCAACAGTAGAAATAGCTGATTCTGGCATACTTGCACATGAATTATGAGTCTGTTAGTTGTTTCTAAGAGATTATGTGCGACACTGGCATCCGTTTAGGATGATTAGGAAACTTACTCTGTGAGTACTGCTTCCATGAGACAGAGGGATCCTGAAACCTGAGATGGCTCCCTTGAGCTCCCAGATCTCATTCCATGGCATTCCCAGCTCGCCTTTGAGCTCCCTGAACATTGCTCTGGAAAAGCAATGTGGCTTTGGTTGGTGTGTGATTGAACCAATGGGGATAGGAAATAAAGAAGGAAGGAGAAGATTGATATAGGAAGAAGAAGAGGAATTCCTTGGATTATCATATAGTTAGAATCTAACTAATAAACTAAAGCCTTGGAGAATCTCCATATGATCTTTTTTGTTTTTTTTTTCTTTCCGCCAACTCCATCTGATCTGAATAATACTTCCATTCCTCGTAACTTCATATAATAACTGCCACATAAACATATAACCGCATGTAAGGACTGCCAACACATCAAGGAGGTCAAAAGTAACTCCCTATAGTCCCTCTTTAGCACTATCCTACCCTATTTTTGTCACGCTTTGCAGTTTATACTCTAGGCCATTTCTTCCTTCACCTGTGGTTAATAATAGGTGGATTCTTATCGGTGTGTAGCCACGGTAGGTCTCAATGGTAACTTTCAATTCTCAAAACTTGCTTACAAAATCAACCCTGTACCCACGTATAGGCAATGTGGCCTATCCACGTTCATTACCCCTTGCATGCATATCGAAGTTAATTACTCTGTGCTGAAACTTAATTTAAAGAAAATGAGAATAATAACGACTGAAGAACTGTAGATTGCTTAGTTATAGAGGCTTTCAACCAATTAAGTGGAGGCTCACGGATAGCATTATTAAAATCTATGAAAGATCGTTTTCTACTGATGTTCTATTTCATTTTGGATGATGTATATAGTTAGCCTAAAATATCTCACTTCATAATGCTGATGATGCCTCGTTTAAAGCTCTCTTGTTGTTGATATTTTCTCGTTATAATTCTGACTCCATGAAAGAAATAAAATCATTAGCTTCTCAACATGATGCATGGTAAGCCTCACAATAACACAGTAATCACGAATACTATTTCATTCATTCCATCATCTGTATATACTTTCATCTATTTATACTCATAGAGGTGTACATTCAAAATACCCTTATCTGGATTTTCTTAATTTCTCTCAACTAATTCCCTTATTATCCTCTAACTCTAGTTACATAATTACCTCCAGATCATCACGTTAACACAAGCTAACTTTGAATGCTGTTGGTTGGTTTGCAGGATTTCACAAGAGCAGGAGCATCTGGAACTGGATGAGGAAGAGGATGAAGAGCCAATTTTTGTTCTAACTGATGAATGGAGGGATTTCTTTGCAAAATCTGAAGCTCGAAGGCAACAAGGTAGCTAATAACATAATATTTCCCATGGACTCATTTGTCTGAATTTATGAAAAACCCTACAACCTTGCATTTTTCATAAGTAAAACAATTGTGTGCCTGTGTGTACTTTATTCTCCCATCCTGAACTTAATTGGCTGGTCCAAAATAGAGCATGTCGTCAAGGCACTTGAAATGTCTGGTTCTTTAATTTGTTGATTAGGATAACAGAGTCAGGAACTAATCAATCAGTGAACTATTATGTATCTGCCATCTAATGTTTTATAAAAATATCTTGCAGAGAAGCTGCTCCGAAAGAAGGGAAAGAAATAAATATAGGAGGAGATGGAAATATTTTGACCAAGTAGAGAGAGAAACATTTGTTAGAGTGGGTGTTTGGATTAGTTTATCTTGAGTGATTTTGCATGGTATGGGTTAAATATATGAGAAGTTTTGTATTGTAAAGAGCCAAAGTGATTTTGTGAGGTGTTCCTAAACAACCCCACAGTAACAATTCTTTCACGGCTGATCAAGAAACTTTACAAGAATGATTGATAATCATTGATCAAGATCCTGCTGCTGATTATGTGATTTTTTGGGTCAGTCAGAGGAGGATAAAGTATTACTTCATAGAGTTGTTTGAAAAGGTATGCTGTTAGATTTTTCTGTGATTTTAAGATGAATCCTCAGACTACTGGTCGTAGTTTGTCATATGTTTGTTAGATATGATCATTTTATAAATCGCCATTGACCAGTTTATTAAAGTAATATAATATTGAATTTCTTTGCTTTATTGATAAGGAATGCGAAATGTCTTGAAAACTAGATTAGTTATTGAAGGTAATATATTCAACCTTTTAGCAACGTCTTAAAAGCTATATTAGTTATTAAACTTGTGAAGAGTTCATAGTTTACTGATCTAATTGTAGGTCTTTTGGACAATGATCCAATTATAGCTTTATGGCATTGATAAACGTGTACTTCATATTATCTAAAATTTTAATATTGAGCCAAATGTTTTAGATAAATTTCAGATCATATGTAGCATTAATGGTATTGTTATCGAGTGCTCTTTTAAATGTAGGATTTGCTCAATAACGTACTTAATACCTGAAATTTTGATAAATATATTATTTTGATTAATAACGTACTTAATACAAGAGATACTAACAGTGTTCTTTTAGTTGGCAAAAAGTGTTTTTAGCAATTTTAATTCAAACATTAAAATTAAAATGTCTATAATAAGCACAGTTTATAAAATGAACTAAAATTCAAATTTAATTGGGAGAATCTAACTAAATTTAGCTGAAATATCAAAATTCAAATTTAGGCTTACATTTTTAATAAATTCTTAACAAGGCTAGAAGGTTACATTAGGGATTTATGAATATTGTTAAAAGATTGTAATGCCTTTTTATAGTTAAAAGGAAAATTGAAGACACATTTGACCAAACTTCAAATTCATAAGTACATTTTTAATATTTTCCTAATCATTTTGATGATTTAAACGACAGTTTAATCTAGTAATTCAAAAAACCACAGTTCAATCCTTTCATTTCAATTTGTTTATTTAAAAGACAATTTAATCCTTTTATTTCGTTTGTTTTTGAAAACTAAATCGTTTTTCTACCCCCTAAGAACATTTTGTAGGCTTATATGTTGAAGGTAAAGCAGAATTTCTGAATTTTTCCAGATAGCTTAACATAGAAGGTCGCAGATTAAGCAATATTCTTTATATATAACAGAGAAAAAGAATCCAAACATTAATAAAGATGTGACAGATAGTAATTGGAAGCACAATTGACATTAAAAATTTGACTAGATGGCATGTCGCTTGCGTACTGGGAAAACATATAGCATTTGTTTTTTTTTTGGGTACTGAGAAAATATATACTCCTAGTAACTGACATGGAGTTCAAAACAAGTACTTGGCATTGCATTTTACTTTCCAAAAGGATTGAAATGTCGTTTAAATAAAAAACAAAAAGACAAAATGAAAGGATAACTTATCGTTTAAATAAACAAAATGATTAGAAATTTGTTAATAAAAATATAGACCTGAATTTGAAATTTAATCAAAAGTGTCTTCAGTTTTTCCTTTAAACTATAGAAGGGTATACTAATCGTTTAACAATATTCATAAATTCCTAATGAGCCTCTCAACTTCCTTGATAATTTGTTAAGAATGTAAACCTAAATTTAGATTTGAATATTTTAACTGGAATTCTCTCAATTTAAAAATAAAGATAATAATGAGAGGCAGTTATGAAAGATAGAGAAATAATGGGGAAGATGATTACACAATATTTTATAAAGTAATAATGGGGGAGGTAGATACAAAATATTAAGTAAATATTTAATTTAATATTTTGATTATTTTCTTTGAGATCTTTAAATGTTAACCATTCATAAATCATAAAATAGTGTCCTCATTCCTTAAATGCAATGTAATACATAGGATGCCACATCTAACTCTCCAATAAAAATTACAAATGAAAGTCACATCACTGATATTCTATCTCAGGCTTTCAACAAGTTAAAAGCCAACCCAGTAATCCATGCCCTCACATTTCATCATTTTGGGCTCATTAGTGGCCATATTTCAAAGAATGTTCTAAAGCTGAACACGCCCTTGAAAGTTCACTAACACGAGTTTTTATGTAAAGGACACTGCGAAAGAACTGTGCATTGTGGTCAATAAGCTCTGAGATCAAATTTCCTTCCCCATGATTCATCATTATTACTTATTAACTTCACTGCAGAAGAGAGCTTTTAAGACCTGGAGCCTAGCTTGTTAAGAGCAGCATTGATCCTCTCATCTGTGAATATTCGATTGCCTTCATAGAAATCCAGAATCTCCATTGATATATTTTTTACCTGTCAAAAACATTTTACAGCACAGTCAAATAGGCGCCAAGTATAGCTCCGGTAAATTAATTCAGCAACACAATAAAGGAGCTATCAGATGATGAGACATTATTCAAGCCATATCTCATTCCAACCACTGAACTAGGATCACAACAGGTTCCTCTACTTTTCTTTTCTTTTTTTTTTTGGAGAGGAAGGGTTGGGGGTGTTTTGTTGTTTGGGAAACTTGGTCAAAAGTAACTGTTTTGTTGGTCAAAACAACCTAAACCCAAGTATGTATGGGTACTCTGTGTCTATGAAAACATAGCAAGTCCTCATCACTAATAAAATTTTCAAACACATACTTTTAACCAATTTTCCCCTTTTTTTCTGGTTCAGCAAAAGTTTAGGTATCAGGCTATCATCTTTCAAGTCTTCAAGAAAAAGTTTGCACAAGACGTGATCAAGACCTTATCATGAGAATCCAAAGAGAAAGAAAAATTAGAACTGAGAAAGTGCAGACATGTAAATCCAATGAGATACTCACTACATTCATATCGACACGAAGCTCTTCAAACCAAGCAGTGGTGTCTTTCTCCCTGAGCACACTAGCAATGTATATGCATGCTAAAGCAATCAGATGTGGAGGATGCACAAGAATCAGGTCCATCTTGTAGGTGTCATTTATTAGTCCCCTGCGGGCATCAATAACTTATGTTCATGATATGGTATATTAATATAAATGAAGCAGTAACAATCACAAGATTGTGCTTTTCTAGGGAAAAGAAAAATTATCCGTCAACATGAAAAATATACAAAAGAAAACATTAGCTCAAGCAATCGGCATGGCTGACAATTATGATAATAGACAAATGCCAATAGCATCGGCAAGATGTATACAGAGATATGTATTCAAAGAGAAGCATTGTTTCTCTTTTTTGGTGTACAATCCAAAGAGAAGGTTTAAACACAAACCTATAGAGATGGTACCAAAAATAAGTATATGCTTTTTCCGGGGAAATTTTAATGCCAGTGACTTTGACGTTTTCTTCTTTGTAGAAAATGCACACAATCTAATGTAAAAGCATAGTAACCGAAGAAAGCATACAAGGGGAAAGGCAAAAACAAAGGTAAAATTATCAAAATGAAGAAAGGAAAGGAAAAGGCTGGTCATAAGCTACTTCAATCATTTCAACAACAATGAATTCTCACCATGTTAATTGAGTCAAGGTGATCTCATTCAACCCAGCGTCCTGGAGAAACCTGGAGAAAAATCACAACAACAATAGTGATAAACAAACACCAAATGGAACTGCAAGAGATTATGAAGAATATAGGACCCGATTCTGCAATCAATTTCATTAAATTTAGGATCTATGTTAATTAAACAACTGATTATTGATATTTATTCAGCTTATCGGTATTTATTCATCTTGCGTATTTTTTAGGGGAAAGTTTGAAAGATCAAGCAAACCCCAAGTCAAGCAAGTGATGAAGGCAATAATATAATTCCAATAAAGAAGGTAAAGGATGCGGTCTCAGATGTGGCTTATTCACGAATAGGAACATGTGCATCTATTACATATCAGAGTATAATCAGAATGACATACTAATCACATGAAACAAACATCTAAGGTAAAAGCTCTTGAAGAGATCCATATAGCAGTTACAATCCAGATGGGATTTCAATTCCCCGTTTACACAGTGTACTAGTGTTTAATTCTTCTGATCTGCTGGGAGGAAGGAAAAGAAAGAATGAAAAGTTTCCCAGAGATTTTCTGACCTCACATCTTCTATAAGGTCCTGGACTTAAAGAAGAAATAATTGCTGTAAAATCACTTTGATGACGAAGCTGATATGAATTGGGTAAAAGAAATCCAGAGCCCCATTGTGCTAACAGAAACTACAAGGGTATGAGAACTCAAACTTGGAAATCAGAAGAGCAAGTGGCATCAACAATATTCTAGGTCAGCATGAATACTAGAGCCATCTTACCCAGCACTTAGTTGCAGACAATTCAATCAGGGACATCAATGAAATGCTCTTCTAGATCTAACTAGCTCATGATTGGGCTTCTAGAATTTGAATTTCAACCAAAAGACCAAATATGTCATTGAATCATCTGACTACTAAATTTCAAAGGATTTAATGTAAAAAATAATAAAACACGCAGAGGCTGTAAGTGCAAAAGGCTCAAATTTGAAGGGTTACTTGCAAATTCTACCATAATTTGAAGAGGTGTTTTGCAAAATAAACAACTATGCTGGTCAATTACTTACTGAGACAAGGAACGATAAGGGTGGAAAACAACCAAGTAATAGTTAAGCGCCTCTAAAATCTTCATTTCCATTTCAAGTATGTCCTTGATGTCAAATCTGTACTTGTCATCAGAATCTTCAAAAACAATTATGTTGTTATATCAGCACAATTTGTATTTTTAATGACAAAGAGAAGTTTCAAGATAAAAATAAACCCATTTTTCATTTGGGGGGGCCTATAAAGTAAGTGCTCACATGATTTTTTATGGTAAAATACAAGCAACCTAGCCTGCACTGTGCTTTCTTCTGCTTTTGATGCAAGGTACAAGCAGGTTGGGGCCACCAGTCGAGGATCATACTCAGCCATACTCTTTCTGAAAGTGCACATGCAATTAGGACATTATACTATTGATGGGCTTGAATGAAAAATATAAAATAAAGCAACCCAAAAAGCCAGACAAGGCACAAAGACATTGAAAACTTTTAAATCAAAAAATCAATTAAAAAGTAGGAGATGGAAACAACTAATTAGGAAACATAAATTCAGGAAAAAGGAATGTGATGACAAGGAACCATAGAAAGATAAGTATGTTTCCAAAAATGACTAGAAACATATCAATAGAAAAGAGAGCATGAACTGGTGCTCTGGTTTCCAACCACTGGAACCGTGTTAGTGCCTTGCCTTCTAGACCAAAGGCCACATATAATTTCTCTTCCTCCTCAATACCATCATCCTAAGAATAACTCTCAGCCTTAAACAACCACCGAATATGGTTAGCACCAAATGTCTTTACCTAACCATCTAATCAGTTACATTTTGAGCCTCCTACACAAGATGAGTCAGCTGCACCGGATTCAACACCTGCCACCTCACCATCAGCCATGGTCCATCTCTTATTACTTATAACATACACTTATAACATAGAACCTCTCAAAATTGGGCTCTAATATGATATGTTTATTGTAATAATTGATAAGGGTAGTTAATTAGTGGCTTACCAAGTCTATAAGGTCAATAATTAGTTAGTAAGGGTAGATTAGTAATTGGGTTAATAAGTAGGAGGTGGCTCACTAATTCAATAAGGCCTACAGGGGCAGGATTCTAAGCAATGCAGTGCCTATATAAGGACTGATATACTAATGTGAGAACCTGCTGTTGATTGACAGATTGAGTAATAGACTGAATTGTCCTCTGTGTTCAATCCAATTCAAAATAACTTTAGCACCTATGGAGCCATCCCACCACATCATAACGTTGAAAACAAGGGAACTCCAATTTGGTAAGCTGAGTCGGTGGAAGATAGTCGTCATCCCCTCTTCTTGGTTGATGATACTCCAAATGATCTGTATTCCGACGCCAGTGATTTTCTGGAGTCATTGCCATGGTTAGCCGACCCACGATCAAAGGAAAGGGAAGCTATTTGATCGGCCAAGGCTTGAACCGCCGCAGGTACACAAGATAAGTCTTGAAGTTGCCCTTCCATGGCCTGAAAACGTGCTTTGGAGGAATCTTGCATAGTAGCGTCTAAGTTCTTGGATGCGTTAGACGACTTGGAGCGAGTATTCGCCATTCAAGAATCACTGTCAGGGCCAAGGAGCACAATGACTCTGATACCACTATTACGGAAGTGTAGAGGAAAAGAAGAGAGTAAGAGGGAGAAAGGAGAGAAGGAGAAGTCAGTAGGAGAGAGAGAACACAAAGAGGACAATTTAGTCTATTACTCAATCAACAAGTTCTCACATTAGTATACCAGTCCTTATATAGGCACTGCATTGCTTAGAATCCCGACCCTGTAGGCCTTATTGAATTAGTGAGCCACCTCCTGCTTATTAACCCAGTTACTAATCTACCCTTACCAACTAATTAGTGACCTTATAGACTTAGTAAGCCACTAATTAACTAACCTTATCAATTATTACAATAACCATATCATAATATTTGCAAACCCAATGTCCTTCCTCCAAATGATTATTTGTATCTTTGCACGTATCTTTCCTCAAAAATCACCCTTTCTTTCTTCCTACCTCTCTTCTTTAGAAGAAAATAAATGAACAGAATGAATCATGGAATCATAGGTTGAAGTTTGAGATCAATCTCAATTTGCAGGATTGACTTGTGTCTTTGACTATTGAATATTTGTTTAACCTTTTAGTTTAATTGTTTTCTGCTGTCCCGAGTAATTTGGGATTTGATTATGTTAGTGTTCTATTTATTACTTTTGGAAAATAATTAGGTCAAGATTTTTATATCCATTATGACAAGTCCTCTAATTACATGTCACCATGTCTCATTTTTGGAAATGTTAACTGACATAAAAAAATAGGATACATGGTCATGCGTGATTGGAGAACTTTACATAATGGATATAAAGAACTTAATGTAAATATGGTCTTTTACTTTTCCATTCCTTCGTAGATTAGATTAGTATTCTATTCTTTTTCAATCTCTCCTACAGTCTAGCATGTATCATTGTATGATAAAATAGACATTAAGGAGTGAGAAGCATTCTCATATCTCCTCAATTATCACAATAACTTTGAGATGGTAGCACAAGTATGGACAAAGACATCAATGAAATGAAATTAAAATAACGCTGCTAATTGAATTTTTATCTTCAGAACTTAATGATGTTATAAATGTGCATATCAAATTCTAAGAACAATAAATGCTGCATAAAAAAGAGACTGACCAAAGCAAAACAACCAATAAACAAACAACATAAGATGCAATGTTTTAATCATCTCACAAGGACCTCTGCCCCTCAAGTCTGAATACCTGGTGTAAACACGCCTCATGTATGTAACTGCAGTAGCAACAACCCTGAAAGATTGGTCAACATATTAATGATTGCAGTGACATTGTGCACAGAAAAGACAAATGATATTACTAAAGATTCAGTGGAAAAATACTCTCAATTTTATCAAAATCCAGAATATAGTAGAAAAATCGTTTCAAATCATTCTAACTGACAAGGGTTGCCACTTAAGTTTGACATGACCGTAAATTCAAGGAATGGATTTAAAAATTCTTCTGAGATGATCAATCATAGAAGGTCAGAGTTTCTACCTCTCTGAACCACTATTTCACAAGGGTATCATAATTGCTTTTTAAATTTGATGACCCTCACATTTAAATTGATCTAAGATAGGGAAATATATGAAGTTCCTAATCTTTTCCAAACCCAATGCTAAATACAACCTTTTACTCCCTTTACCGCATATGAAATGACTTACAAGCAAAAAAAGGCAGTTATTTCTTTACGAATTAACAGGGCCAAAATAATATACTGATTTATCACAACTATAATCATTGTCAAGCCACCCAATAGGGTGGAATATTCAATATTTATTGTGTTTACATCCCTCTTTAATTCTTGTTCAGTTACTCCACTCATGTATTACCATCCTTTTTCAAGGGGTTTCAACACTCAAACACGACCTACTTTGAAATGGAATGAAAGTATATGACGAGGAAAAAAATAAATAGGAGAAATAGGAAAGAAACATGGGGCAAAAAGAGAGAAGAAACATAAGTTTAGCCATTCATCACATCAAGGCCTCTTCTTCATAATAGAATCTCCCGTTGAAATGGAATAAAACTAAAACCATTCCGCCACAATATAAATATTTACATAGAAGTCTATACCATTTTACTATTGATGATATAAAGCTGGAATTAAAAAATATCACAAGAGACAGGAAATAAGAAAAGAAAGAAAGAAAAACAAGAGCCATATCTGACAATAGAACAGTATAGACAACTTTTATACGTTAGTCTTATTGAAACAAATGAGCAATGTTACTTTGCTGCAAGTTTGATTGACGAAAGATCGCATCAACCCAAACAAGGGAAAAAGGGAACTATTGATTACTTGTGAAATCTTGTCTTTTATGACTATTGCCAGTAGGAAGTCAAACTCTATCCACGTCATATGTTTCCATGCGGAACACCACCATATTCTTTGATATTTTTGTATTGAAAGAACTCATGAGATTAACAGGGATTAGATCAAAACAACCAGTCACCTTCCATCCCTAAAATTTTCAATGATAAATTAAGTCTTGAGTCTTGAACCAATACCCCACAGCAACAAGCTTGATTCACATAAAGGTTATCAGATGCATGACATTCAAGTATTGAACTTCCTGATAACATCCATAAAGCAGTGAAGACATTGGCAAAGCTCCACTAGATCAGCATACAAATGGTCTTGGCCATGAAGTGACAAGTTGCACAAATTCAAGCATTTAAGGTAACAAACACAAGAATTAAGAGCAAGAAAAAAAAAATCCAGCACTGAAGATCTTTTTACATAAAGAGAAATAAAGTAAATAATGTTCAAACTATTCTCAATGAGATTATTTAGGCAAACTGTGACAACTTAAGTGGGAAGAAAAGGTACAGATTAGGTAATTCAGTTCTCACCTCTGCCTAACTTTAACATTTTGAGCCAATTTTGAGATATCTGCCCAGAGGAAAAAAGATGCAGAAATTCATTAGAAATAAACAATGACAGATCAAGCTTGCCTATTGCAGAAATATTCGCTACACAACAACACAAGCAAATAAAATAGTGTCTTGAAATTCATTCTACCTCCTTTTCATAATATATTTTGACTAAGCAACAGGAGAGAAAATAGAGGAGTTCAGAGTTTTCAAATAATAACTTACTAACTTAGTTTCTATTTTTTAGTAAGGTTTTGAACGTTGGGAATACCAAAGATGAAGAAACTGCCCAACAACAGAAAAATGAAAGAAACTCCATAGAAGAGTGACTTGACATTAGGGAAAAGTGATAAATACAAAAGTTTCCATCAGAAGTAGAAATCAATCCATTACACACAAACCCCAAGCTGTCAACAGCCCAAAAAACAGCTAACTAAGTGCCAACTGTGAACTCAGCATCAGTCACAATATAGCAAGTAAAATAGCGATAGTGAAATATAAAAAATTCAAAGAAAAGCTGAAATTCTGCTAGAACAAAAAGATAATCAAATTGCGCATGAACCTCTGCCATTAGAGGAACAAGGAAAGAGAGGATAGGGGAAGCTTACAATTAGCCATGTGCATCTTTATGAGCTTAAAATCCTCGAGTGTGATCCCCTTTTCCTTGTCCAATGGGTTTACCATATCCACATCTTCTTGCTCTACAAGCTGCTTACTGCAAGATGCATAGTCACAAAAACCCATTAATTACATGGCCTAAGAGAAGAGGAAGGGCGAGCGAACAAGAAAAAGATAGAAAACATACTAATGATAATGATAATGGGAATGAAAGAGAAATATAATGAAACATACTAATGAGAGGATGTCCAAAAATTGGTGGCCATTTCTTCTTCCACAGAAATTATAGAAACAGCAAGAGCAGCGAAATCTAACACTGATCCAAACCACGCTCACAAGAAAGAGAGAAAGGGCGCAGCGCAATTAAACCGTTGTCCTCTTAACCAAGAGGAAGGAAAGCTGCCAGAAGACAGAATCGATCAATCAAGCTCACCTCACGGCGGTTACTTTTTTTCGACTTGTTAGATTGGAAAAGGCTACAGACAAAACGAAACAGAAAAATAGGCGAAATTGAGAAATTGATCTATATATACGTGTATCTCTGAAAGTAGAATAATTTGTCAAAATATTTCTACGGCCACCTGAGTACCTAACTACGTCGGAAAATTGGGGAAATCAACATCAGCCGGCTGGATATCAATTATCTGCAGTCGCAAAGAGAACGAGAACAAAATATTTAAACATTAACCGATGTTCCAGTTCCCACAAACCCTTATATTTCTATCGGTGTAGGATCGACGTCGAATACCGATAGAATAAAAATGAAATCTAAGGCCCTGCTTGGTACGAAGTCTTCAATTTTAAGGGAGGGTAGCTGAGAGACGGATTTGGATTGGAATGTGCTTAAAGCTTTTTAATTATGTTTGGTATGAAGTAATATTGGGAAGGACAGCTTAAAATAATTTTATTTCATAATTACGTATAAATTATAGAAAGATTATAATATTCTTAAATGTAAATTAAAAAAATATTAAAACAATATATTTTTGTTTCTTCAACTGTAGCTTCTTCACCGATCATCCTCTCCATCTCTTCTTCCTAGTGGTTCTTGCCTACTGTTCACTGCCCGACTTGCGGTGGCAACGTTCCTCCACCAGCGTAATCGACAACGAATCTCCACATTTGTGGTTGAAATTTTTTGATTGCCGATCATCCTCTCCATCACTTCTTCCTAGTGGCTCTATTTCGCCATTTTTTTAATTATCTTTTTTAACATCTAAAAAAAATAAGGGAGAATTGCCCAAAAATACCTTAGAGGCAAATTAATTGCTGATTGCTACCATGGAAGATCTGTTGCACATAGCGAAAAATATTTTGCACGCAACGGAAGATTGTTTGCACATTTATATGGAAGATTTTTGCATATACGGAAGATGGTTTGCACAAAACAAAAGATCGCTTGCACACGTGAAAGATCGCTTGCACGCTTAGTAGCAATCAGCAATTAATTTGCCTCCAAGGTATTTTTGGGCAATTCTCCCAAAAACAATCTTATCCTATATTTAAGATGGAGGTAGTAAAAAGAAAAGTTACGTACTGTTTAAGATGGAGGTAGCAAAAAGAAAAGTTTCGTACTGTTTAAGATGGAGGTAGTAAAAAGAAAGGGGAAATGCCAGCTAGGTCCCAAGGTACAGAAAAAATGCCAAAAAACTCCCTTTGAAAAGTCAATGGTCAGAAAAGTCCCTAGGGACTTTTCCGACATGAATTCCCAATGGCCAATTACAAAAATAACCCCCACTAAAATAACAAAAGAAAACACACAAAGGAGGAGGAAGGACGCACGTTTTTGTGATCAAGCCATAAAGGAGAAGGAGAAAAATGCACAGACAAAGGGCGTAGGCGGTGCAACATTGAAGGGATACAAAGTGTCGTTAATTTGCTTGGGAATCTCATCTTCTTCATCACCCATGTACGGGTAGCAAGGTACTGAAGCGAACTAAAATTTTTTTTTTTTTGTGTGAAAATTAGTTAGATTGAGATTGAAGGGTTGGTTAAAGATTGAATCTTGGGCTCAAAAATGAAGTAATTGGTAGGTGATAGACAAGAAATGCTAAGAATTTGGTAGACAAATGAGCTTGATCATTGAAGTTGGGGTTTCATCTTAGGTGGGTTGTGTTTATGTTAGAGTGCTCTGTTTTTGTGGCATGGTAACAGAGGAGCTGTTGTATTTAAAGTGAGAATGATGAATGTAATTGGTATTCTTTGCTGGAAAAACGCTAAATGAACACAAAAAATTATTGTAAATTTGTGCATATGAAGTTGTAAATATTGCTGTGGAAGTTGTTAATACGTACCGAACCTGTGCTCTGTTTTTGGGGAAGCAAACAGAGACTTGGCCTTATTTTTAGTGTGTTTGGTGTTATTAGAAAAAGCACATGTGCAGGAAAAAACGTGTAGTTAACGTGTTGTAAATTTGTGCATATGCAGTTGTAAATATTGCTGTGGAAGTTGTTAATATGAAGTTTGTCCCTGTGCTTTGTTTTTGGGGAAGCAAACAGAGGTGTGAGTGTGGTTTGTGTTATTAGAAAATGCTGATATGATGAAAAAAAAAGTGTTGTTAACGTGTTGTAAATTTGTGCATATGTAGTTGTAAATATTGCTATAGAAGTTGTTAATACGAAGTTTGTCCCTGTGCTCTGTTTTTAGGGAAGCAAACAGAGGTGTGAGTGTGGTTTGTGTTATTAGAAAATGCTGATATGGTGAAAAAAAAGTGTTGTTAACGTGTTGTAAATTTGTGCATATGTAGTTGTAAATATTACTGTGGAAGTTGTTCATACGAAGTTTGTCTCTATGCTATGTTTTTGGGGAAGCAAACAGAGGTGTGAGTGTGGTTTGTGTTATTAGAAAATGCTGATATGATGAAAAAAAAAGTATTGTTAACGTGTTGTAAATTTGTGCAGATATAGTTGTAAATATTGCTGTAGAAGTTGTTAATACGTACAGAACCTGTGCTCTATTGTTGAGGAAGCAAACAGAGGGAATGCTCTATTTTTGGGGAAGCAAATAGAGATGTGCTATCCATTCTCACTGGCAACTAACAAATAAAGAGGAAGAAAGATATGTAACATTTGAGATGTTATTTTGTAGTATAGGCTAGTTGTTGTGTACATTGACAACACATTATGCATATGTTCACAACATGTTTTTTGGTAGTTTAATCAAGTTGTTTGACAGGTGAAAAGGCCAACGTGTTTTTTCTGTTTTTATGGTTTACCAGTGGATATGCAGGTTTTCACAATAGTTGATGTCATTTTAACAACTGTTTGATGTTTTTATGTTTTTACAAAGGTCATTGGATGCGTGCTTGTCCCACCAACACTCAAAATCTCAAATAGCGTTTACAACATATTCAGTTACTTTTACAACATGTACACAACGTGGTATGCTGTCATTGTTCACAACGTGGTATGTTGTATTTACAACATCATAAGTTATATTAACAACGTATTCAGTTACATTTACAGCATGTAAAAGGAATGTGTGCTTGTGCAATGTTTACAACACATGCTGTTACGTTTACAACACGTCAAGTTATTTTTACAAGTCTTTAAGCTAATTTTACAACTATTTTCACCAGTGACACCAGGGCAGTAGCTTGTGCAAGAAGCTACAATATACATACCACTTTTTTGGCACTTTTCTCATCGTTTACAACATGTTATGCTATATATACAACATCATAAGTCATATTAACAACGTATTAAGTTACGTTTACAACATGTAAGAAAAAAAGTATGCTTGTACAATGTTTACAACATATTTTGCTATGTTTACAACACTTAAAGTCATTTTAACAAGTCTTTAAGCTATGTTTACAACTATTTCCAGCTGTTGCACCAGGGCAGTAACTTGTGCAAGAAGCTACAACATACACACCACTTTTTTGGCACTTCTCATTGTTTACAACATACACAACACTTTGGTGGCACTTCTGTGATTGTTGACAATATGTTATGCTATATTTACGCATATGTTGTGTCTTCCTTTATGCATCTTGTTCTTACTAAACCACCAACATATTGCATTTCATCTTCTCCACCATTTAAAAAATCCCCCCACATAAAAGAAACAAAACATATTCTTCCTCGAACAACTTTCAATCTTTTATGACAATCTGCAACACAAACTTCGTATTAACAACTTCCAAAGCAATATTTACAACTTCATATGCACATATTAACAACACGTTAACTATACGTTTTATTCCTACACATGTGATTTTTCAAATAACACAAAACACACTAAAAACAAGGTCAAACCTCTGTTTGCTTCCCCAAAAATAGAGCACAGGCTCGGTATGTATTAACAACTTCCAAAGCAATATTTACAACTTCATATGCACATATTAACAACACGTTAACTACACGTTTTATTCCTACACATATGCTTTTTCTAATAACACCAAACACACTAAAACTAAGGCCAAATCTCTGTTTTCTTCCCCAAAAACAAAGCACAGGTTCCATATGTATTAACAAGTTCCAAAGCAATATTTACAACTTCATATGCACATATTAACAACACGTTAACTACACGTTTTATTCCTACACATGTACTTTTTCTAATAACACCAAACACACTAAAAACAAGGTCAAACCTCTGTTTGCTTCCCCAAAAATAGAACACAGGCTCGGTACGTATTAACAACTTCTAAAGTAATATTTACAACTTCATATGCACATATTAACAACACGTTTTATTCATACACATGTGCTTTTTCTAATAACACCAAGCACACTAAAAACAAGGCCAAACCTCTATTTGCTTTACCAAAAACATAGCATAGGTTTGGTATGTATTAACAACTTCCACAGCAATATTTACAACTGTATCTGCACAAATTTACAACACGTTAACTACACGTTTTTTTCCTGCACATGTACTTTTTCTAATAACACCAAACACACTAAAAACAAGGCCAATCCTCTGTTTGCTTCCTCAAAAACAGAGCATAGGTTCGGTCATATTAACAATTTCCATAGCAATATTTACAACTTCATATACACAAATTTACAACAATTTTTTTGTGTTCATTTCAGCGTTTTTCCAACAAAGAATACCAATTACATTCACCATTCTCACTTTAAATACAACAGCTCCTCTGTTACCATGCCACAAAAACAAAGCACTATAACATAAACACAACCCACCCAAGGTGAAACCCCAACTTCAATGATCAAGCTCATTTGTCTACCAAATTCTTAGCATTTCTTGTTTACCACCTACTAATTACTCCATTTTTTAGCCCAAGATCCAACCTTTAACTAACCCCTCAATCTCAATCTAACTAATTTTCACACAGAAAAAAAAAATTTCAGTTTGCTTCTGTACCTTGCTACCCGTACATGGACGATGAAGAAGACGAGATTCCCAAGCACATTAACGACACTTTGTATCCCTTCAATGTTGCACCTCCTACACTCTTCGTCCGTGCATTTTTCTCCTTCTCCTTAATGGCTTAATCACAAAAATGTGCATCCCTCCTCCTCCTCTGTGCGTTTTCTTTTGTTATTTCAGTGGGGGTTATTTTTGTAATTGGCTATTGGGAATTCATGTCGGAAAAGTCCCTAGGGACTTTTCTGACCATTGACTTTTCAAAGAGAGTTTTTTGGCATTTTTTCTGTACCTTGGGACCTAGCTGACATTTTCCCAAAAAGAAAAGTTCCGTACTAATTTACTCCACCCAATAGCTAGCTAACAAGGAATGAAAGTGGATGAGGGGAAAAATCAGAAAAGGAAAATAGGACAATAATCGGGAAAAGTGGATGAGTGGAAAAATCAGTAATGGAAAATAATAGGGAAAATTATACCGTTAGTCCTCTAATTTCACACAAAATGTTAATTGGATCTCTTAACTTTAAAAAAAATATTTTTTTTACTCTTGATGATTTTTTTTTAATAATATTTTTTATTTTAAAAATTAAACTTCATATGATAGTATTTGACAATGTTTTGTGACATGTTAAAGTTTCAATATCATTGTCAATATATTCACTAACGACAATTAGAAATGACTAACATAACTTTTTTTTAAAGTTAAGAGACTAATTTAGAGCTTTACATGATTAGGTTAAAGGATTGAAAATATAGTTTTGTCAAGATAATATTATGTGGAAATGCATTTGGCTAGGTTAGCTAAGAACACAAAATAAATAATTGATGTAAAAATTGCTGGAGAAAAGCTCCATTTGAAAATTGTATTAAAAGATAGACTTGATATTTTTTATACACAAAAAGATCCATGCTTTACAAAATTTTATATATAGAAAGTACTCTAATTCAAGTTTTTCTAGCCAATAAAATTTTCAAGTAAAAACTTTTTGCAGACTTTTCCTTAATTTTTTTTATACATTTTCCTTTTCCTTAATTAATTCTAATAATTCAAATCCAATAAATTAAAATAAATGATCTGATAGCCCAAAAAATTGTCTTTCCTATCTTTCTCCCAATAAAATGATAAATAGGTGTAATATAAAATATAAAATAATTGGATAATAAATAGATAGTTAAATGGATAATTATGAGGCTTATTTTTGTAAACATGTTAAGTATTCATTAAATTCTGGCAAAAAAAAAAAGGATTCATTAAAGTTTGTAAAATAATTGAATAGGCAAAAGTATATATTTAGTACTCCAATTTTATATAAAATTTTGGTTTCATTCTTTATTTTTAAAAGTATCTTTTCAGTCATATCACCTAATATTGTTAGTCTCAAATCATATTTTTTTTAATAATCTTTGTTATTTTGAAAATATATATATCTTCTCCTTATGGAAACCTTAATCACCTCCTCTATTAGGGTTTTGTTTTCTCTACCACTATGGTGGGTTGTTCTTCCCCTTCTTGTGGGGGTTTCTCTTCTCGCTCCTGTGGCATGGTGTTCAAATGTCTCTCCTTGGTGGCTGTCGAGTGAGAGAGTCTTCCCCATTTACGGTTGGATGTGGGATTAGGTGGGTGGGTCGCGCGAAGGGCATTATTTAGGAGCATGGCGATCAACGTCGAAATGGTGAAGCAGGGGTGAGTGGCGATCTGGGCCACCTTCAACAAGAAGATTTTCGGAGGTAACATATTTGGCGACACTAGTCTCGAACACGGTGGTCACTATGATTTCAGTATGGTGGAGGATTTGAGGCGGGTGCCTCCTTGGTTAGTGAGGATTATGCTTGCGAGTGGTGAAATACAAGCCCACCTTCAGTAGAAGCCACCAGAAGAGAGGATACCGGTGGCAATAGAACATATGGGAGCGGTAAAGCACAGAGCGACTGTGATGAGGATGGTTGTAAGGGAAGTTGATAATACTTCCTCTAGTGCTCTGAAGAAAAATACTGGCAGGACAAAAAAGGCTAAGACTATGGTCCCTACAAATAATAATGGGAATGGAAGGGTAAAAAAGATCATGTTTTCGCAATCTCCCAAAAGTCTTGCTTTCTATTTAGGCATGTGATTTTCTCCTTGAGATTTTGATGGTCTCAAGGAAATTAATTAGGAATCACCTTTGTGAGTGAATTCCCAGAGAAGCAAATTTAGCTCCATTTTCGGTTGTCAAAGCTTTTGTGGTTAAGTCTTACTTGTATAATTAGGTAGAGCGACCTCCACTTCAGTTGCAGATTTGTGATGGAAAGACATCTAGGAAATGCTGGTTGATCTAGTTTACATATGTATTAGTTGTTATTTTCCATCTTGTGCTATTTCAATTCGTTGGTCTTACTTTTCATTTTCTAGCTTCTTGTGTTTTTTAAATTCATAGAATTTAATTTGCATTTTCTTGTTTTGTTCTTAGTAGGCTTACTTCTATCTACTTTCTTGATAGTGCGTAATAATGGCAGAACGCCATAGTTAACCCATTAATGTTAGAACTCTTTTGTTGATAATTTTTAATGGAATATTCTCAGCTTGCACTAACGATAGTGAAGTTTTTCGGGGTTTACCATTGAACTCAATTTTGGCACGAACCATCCATTCAATAATAATAATTTGTAGGGAAAATTCCAGAAAACTACAAACAAAATTAGAAAGGGACAGAAAGATTAGGTGAAAATAACAAATCCCAAATCAGTGAGGCATGAAGAATTTGGGATATGAAATGTTAACAAAATGACCTAAACACCCTCCTAAAAAGGGGAACTAAAGACACGAGCAGGCATATTAGATCAAAGAGTGACGAAGAGTCAGAGAGAAAGGAAGAGACACGAGGCAAAATGGAAAGGAGAAGACACGAGCTCGGGCTGAGGGAAAAGAGGAGACACGAGTGCGGGTTGAGGGAAACAAGGAGACACGAGCTTGGGCTGACATTAGGGTGGGGGACGTTGGGTGGCGCAGTGAAGCGAGACGAAGGTCAGACGGGTGTGGGGTGTGGGAAGGCGGAGCGGCACGACGAGACAAAGGTCCAGCGAGTTTGGGGTTTAGGAAGGCGGAGTGGCGCGTCAAGACCAAGGCCTGGCGAGTGTGGGGTATGGGAAGGTGGGGCGAAGCAGCGTGGAGCGGCACGGCGAGACTAAACTCCGACAAGGGTGGGGTGCGGGAAGGTAGGGTGGAGCCCCTCTGCAGTTCGTTATTTTCTCACTTATTATTGCTTTTGCTCCCATGCGACTGTGCTATGATTTTGGCATTTCTAGTGTTTGTTATTTTAACTGTACTTTATTGTTTGGGTGCTATAAGTAGATTATCACCATACCTCTCTTGCAAAGCTACCCTTTCATAGCATTGTTTTTTGGCTTCACACTGAATCTATTGATAATGAGTGCTACTGTCCTTAAGCTTTGTCTCTGTGTAAGTACATTTGTTTTTCTAATCTTACAAAGCAAAGTAGTAATAATGGGGTGTTGAGTCTAGGTAGAATAGCTGAAATGGATTATTTTTTTAAGTATATTCATTCTGTTAAATGTGACTAGTAGCAATTCTGTGTTGTTGTCCCTATAGTTCAATCATTAGAGTAAATTAGTGTTTGTTTGCCTCCTTTTTTAAATAATCACTTTTTGTGTTTTACAAGACAAAATACTCTCACTTATTTAAGCCTACAACCAATGTAAATGGTGAAAACATAAAACTCCATATCCTTCATGCATTATGAGCTTGCCTGATTGTAATGTTTTTTGTTTTTGGCTGGACCCAACAAACCATTATTACTGGAATGTTGCTTCTTCAAAACAAGGCAGTGGTAATTGTTTTTTCTTTCCATTTTTTTAAAGTTATTTTTTCTTTTCAAGTTTAGAGATTATCAATATTGCGTTGAGCTAATATTTGCTTGGTTAATTGACTCGCACTAGTAGATTTTTATATTTTACATGTTTATATGTTGATTTTTTTTTATTAATAGTGAGAGGGATATTGTTAATAAAGAAGTTGATGTTGTTAATAGTGAGAGAGATGTTGTTTTCAGGCATAACAAAGAACTTAAAAATTTTGATTGAAAACTGTACGCTTTGCAGTTATTCCTGTAGTGACAGAAATATAAATTAGATCGATGCCCTTGAGGTTTGAATGTGTTTATGAATATGACTAATTTGATTGAGTGTAACATTATAGAGGTTTGTATTCTCATGCATAGAGAGTTGATTGGATTGTATAATTGGATACATGTTTGGTTTAGGGTCTATTTTGTTAAGGCCCCTGTACTTGGATGTTGAAAGTTGTGTTGCAACAGAACATGGTAGTTAAAAAAGGGCAGGAGGGGGGAAGGAGAAAGGCAAAACGTTGGTGGAGAAGGCCATGAGATTGTTGAAGAAGGGCATAAGGTTATGGGAGGAGGGCAGAATTTAGATGAACAAGGGAACAAGAAGGTGGGAAAAGGGGAGACAGCTAAAGGATTGAATAATGGCTTGGTGTTGTTTAAAATAAAGTTTTTCAAGAAATTGAAGAGAAAAAAGTTGATAAATGTGTTCTACCCTTCGATGATATGTACAAGCATGGAGGGCATTGAGTGACCAAGAGAGAAAGGAATATTGTAAGAAGGCAAAATATACTCAGAATAAAAAGAAATCAAGAATGGAGAATAAGAGTACGAAGAGGAAAATACCTTTTATCACACGTTCCTCAATTCGGCAGTTCAAGCAATTGGCTGACTTCATAAGCAAAGACACAAGTATGAAGGATAGGGTTGAGAGATTAGGTTTCAGCAAGTTGCTTGAGGTTGGAGGTTGCAATCAGTTACCGAAAGATCTTATTGCATCAATGCTCCACTCATATGATCCACCAACTCACCAATTCTGAATTAGAGGCAAGACAAGGAAAATTTCGGCGATTGATCTGTAGCATTTACTTGGTGTCCCAAACGAAGGTGAACTTGTTTGTGCTATTGTGGATGATGATGACCCAGTGTACATACAGCTGAAGAGTGAGTAATCAAGACGCCTGTATAGCAAGATTTTTTAGGTCATTATGGAGGGGAGAGAAAATGATAATTTCGAGTTCTTGTCAATGTTGTACATACTTGAAACGTTTCTATCTCCCACTACAAGCCCAAAGGTCAGTTATCGATTACTGAAGGTGATGAGTGTGACCATAGGGGCTTTCAGAAATTTGATTGGGCGACCTTCATAATTCAAAAGTTGTGGAAAGAGATGGAAGACTATGTTAGAGATGTTAGGAAGAAGAAGACTAGCAACACGAATGTCGGTGGATGCGTGTACTTATTATTGGTATGTATTTATATTTATTTTTCAATTTATATGCTTCAATTGCAATTGCTGTAGCTAATAATATGTGATTGAATGGGCAGGTATATTTCAGTGAGCACTTTGCAATGGTGACAACTCAGAGATACCAATATGGCAATACTATTAAGTATTGGACCGAGGGGAGATTAAAAGAAATGGTTAAATTAGATAGGGAAAGAAATATAGGCATTCTATTTGGAGGAACGGCATCCCAAACATATGTGCAGCCAGAGGACAACATAGGAATTGACCATTTAGACCAGGTATGTGTTTCTAACTTCCTGTAGTTGTACATTACAAACGACTTCATAAAGTTGATATTTCATTTGTCGCGATTAGGACTTGAAGGATATGTATAGAAGATTGATGAGGTTCATTGCTGAGGAGTTGATAAAAGTCCAAGTGAAGAGAGGGGGCAGCAAAAGATTGAAGGATAGAAAGATCACAAGAAGAAAATGGACCCTCGTGCACATGATGATGATGATAACGTTGTTTCTACTGAAGGAGAAGAAAATGATGAGGAGGAAGAGAAGGCCTCAGAAAATGATATTGGTGATTCTCCCATTAACGTATCAGATAGTGGAGGAAAAGGAGGGGATATTATTGAGGAGGGAAAAGTTGGCATGGGTCAAGTATTGCGCAAATCATGTAGGGTTAGAAAAGAGAAAAAAATCGAATCCCCCTATGTTATGCCTAAGGAAATTAAGCGGAAAAAGAAGGAAGTGGGTGATAAGGATAGGTTTTTCAATGTAATTTCCTAGCTCCCTCCAAGCATAAGTGGAGATATGTGAGTGATCGATGTTTGTCTTATCTGTCATTTGTATTTTAGAGCAATTGAATAATGTTTTATGACATTTGTTTTGTTGTTGCCTTGTTATTGAATGTAATGATAGCGAAATGGTGACCATGTTTGACGAGTATGTCACTCGAAAAGAGCTATATTCTTTGGGTGGAATTCATAAGGTGAACAATCGGGTAAGTAAGACCAAATCTAGATGATATGCTGTATGTTGTTGAGTAAATACCTAAGGTTTGATTATGTCATTGTGGACTGCAGGTGGTATCGCTTGTTTGCAAGATTTTGATGGCAGATATAAAGGAACAAGGAGTTGTTAATAGGCACATTTTTTATGCCGACTTTATGGTCAGTATATTATGATTTAAGTAGGGCTTGTGTTTTTTTTATTGGTACTAATATATATATTTTGTAGACGCTCGTTGTTGACAAAGGTAAGAATTAGAGATTGTCAGATTACAAGGGTCAATTACTGCCAGAGCGAATGGGCTATAATATAGCGGATTGTGATTTGCTTGTTGGCCCTGTACTTGTGCGTGAGCATTGGTTTTGTGTTGCCTTAGAGCCAAAAACCATGAATTTCTTTGTTCTAGACTCTATGCAACCGACAGTTGACCCGACGAAAAAAATAAAGAAAAATAGCATATTTGAAAATCACCAAGTCTATGCAGTGGAGACATGTGTACTGTGATTTATCACTGACTGTTTCCTTTCATTTAATATGTAATGATCACAACTCTACTGATGTTATTATTTTTTTCCGATTCAGTGGGACAGGTTTCATAATATAGTTCAATTTGTTAGTCACAATCGGCATGGCAAGAATCCAAAGGGTGATATCATTTGGACGCCTATACCGTAGCAAAATAATCTATAAGCTTACCTTATTTGTTGTGTATAACACTTTGACTTTTTCCACTTGTGTTTCCAAGGAAGTGACTGTTGTTTGCAATTGTAGGAAAGACTGTGGTGTCCACATGTTGATTTGGTTATTTCAATGGAGTCCAAATGTGATACTTGATTACAAAAATGTATGTACTTTTGCAGAAATGATTCCCAACTTTTCTGCATGCACTTTACTTTTCATGAAAATGTTCTCAACTTTTCATGCGTACTTATTTTTTATAGGATCAAGTTACACATTACAGGAAGGATATTTTATGGTGGCTGGTAAATCATCCTCAAAATTCATCTCGAGTTGATGCTCTTAGTCTGTTGTCAAAGCCACCGACTAAACGACAACGGTCGACAACGTAGACTTTAGTGATATTGTCTGCCACAATAGGAACATGTTGGCAACCTCCTTTTTGTTATGGCCAACGTTATTTTGTGAAAAGCATGCTAGTTGTGTGCATATGTTGTGCCTTTTTTGTCGCCCAGTTTGGATGCTACTTTGCCGCTATTGAAAGTGCAATTTGATGATGTGTCGTATGTTTGTTCATTTTTGGAGTTGACTGTCTCACCTTATGTACATTTTTTATTAACACCAGCAATCCGTACATTAACAACGCAAACCTCTAAAATAACACCACATGTTGCATTTACAACTCTGCATGCTATTAATATCATTACATTCGCTATTAACGACTAGGCTTCGTCCATTAGCAGCTTCAAATGAACATGTCAAGATGGCGTCATGTAGATGGGAAAACACAACTTGTAGCTGCGTAATAATATCATTACATTCGCTATTAACGACTAGGCAACATCTATTAACATCTTCAAATGAACAAGTTAGGACGGCGTCATGTAGATGGGAAAACACAACATGTATCTATGTTCTAACATTATTACATTCGCTATTAACAACTAGGCCTCGTCCATTAACATCTTCGAATAAACAAGTTAGGAGGTCGTCATGTAGATGGGAAAACACAACATGTATGCACGTAATAACATCATTAGCTTCGTTGTTAATGACTAGGCCTCGTCATCCAATATCAGCTTGGGTTTGGATTTTTGCATGTCTTTCTAGTGTGATCGGCTTCATGGCAACTTGCACAGTGGTATATCTTCTTGTTTTGGAATTGTGATTCATGCCTTTTGGTTCTTGGCCTACCTGAAGGTCGGCTGGTCCTTGGGGGCATCAAAAAAGTTTGACTTGCAAAATTTTCCAACATATAGTTGTTTGTGTCAGGTTTGTCGATTGTCACAATTAAAGCCATGCTACGGCTATAAATCTTTTGTTGGGATGTGATTTTGTAGCATTCTTTAACGCACTCATACATATTGGCATGGACATGCTTTATGGTTGTACAAGCATGTGCACAAGAGATCCCCGACATTTGCCACACTTCATAACTATAAAGACGTAAACAAAATCAACACTTAAGGATCCATATTTGGTATGAACATAAAGGCTACCCCTGTAATATCCCAATTTTTGATTATGGGTTAATCATGATTATTATGGATAATTATGAATTTAATTGGGATTATTATGTATTTTATGACAATATTAATTAATGTCATAATTAGTGGAAATTGGAAATATTAGTGCATATGTGTGGTATTTAAGATCAAGGGTGGTGATTCCTTGACCGTGGGTCGGAATCCTATGTGTTGTGATGTGGTGAGCTCATTGTGGGAATGCATGAGATGCTGACAAGTGGCAATATGGGAGTGGTTGGATGAGGTCACAAGGGAAAAAAGTCCACTTTTTGCCTTCCTCTTCTCCATTTCTTTCTCTCTCTCGTGCTCTCTCTCTTTCCTCTCTTCTTCCTCCATTTTTTCTGGCGCAAGCTTGGGAAAGAGAAAAGGAAAGCTTGATCTTTGAGTAGGTAAATGACCTCTATTGCTCAAACTCCCTTCATTAAAGTTGATCCTTGAGTAATGGGCTTCATTTTGGTGTGTGTAGTTTGGTCATTTGGTTGTGATTTGTGCCACACAAAAATTGATTGTTGGAGAATCAAGAACTCTCTTTGGAGAAGTTGCTAAGGTGAGTGAAACTAACCTATCTATCTAAGTTTCATACCATTTGAAGTAGTTAATAATTCTGGGAATTTTGGCTTGAATCCGAAAATTTGATGCCACTGTTCATTTGGTATGTTTTTGGTATGAGAATGGTGTTTTGGAATGAGTATGTGATAGATAGATTGATTAGAAGTTGAAATGTGAAGTTTGGTTAAGATTGGTATCTTGTTGAATTGATTGGCCAAAACCCAAAGCATGATAATGGAATAGGATTTTGGTGATTTTGACATTACCATTGGATTCCTTGAGTGATTTTGTGTGGGAATAAGCTTGGTGATTGATTTTGGATTCATTTGAATCACTTGGGAAAAGTTGGAAAGTTGTCTTGTTTGAGCTCTGTTTTTCGCAGTCTGTTTGGGCGAGCGTTTTGAGTGACCAAATGGTATTGGAAAATTCTGAAACTTTTCAATCTTAAAGTTCACATCCCAAGCTTCAAAATGGACATATATTTTGTGTCATTTCGTTGAGTATTCTGTGAGTTATGGTTGTCCAAAGTTTGGGATTGAACAGAACTCTGTTTTGGAGTAGTGGTTAGTTTTTGGTGATTCCCAGTGAAGGGCTGTATTTTTCCTTGAAAGAGGACTCAAATACCTTTCATTTGGCTTTGGAATCACCTCGTTTCGATTTTTCTAGAATTAGTTATGGTTTTCCGAAGTGCAGCCCAGAGTCAGGAAATCTCTGGGCCGCGGCCCAAGCCTTTCTGACCTGTTTTGGGCCGCGGCCCATGAGTGGCGGGCCGCAGCCCAAGACCTTCTGACCATGCTTGGGCCGCAGCCCAAGGAATGGTGGGCCGCGGCCCACCCCTGTTTTTCAGCGCTTTAAGTTATCGAAAGGGGGTCTTTAACCTATTGTTTCCCAACCTTTTAGGGCTTTTATTAGAGGCATTTGGGGCCTCTTAAGAGTCAATTATGATAACCAAAACTAAGTTTTTCAAGTTAATTAAGTCTTGGAATAGAATATAACTCTTCGTCCCTAATTATGAATATAGGATTTGACATTTGCCTTCCTCGGGAGAGACCGGCGCTAGGACACGCACGGAAGGATCAAGGTAGTGACTCTTCTCTCACATATTGTATGATGTCTTGGCATGCATAACTTGTCGTTGAACTTGTGAAATGTGTGCCATGGTCCATTACGGCGTGAGCACTTCAATGTGAGCCGTATAGGGAGTGACAGTGGTCATCTCTAGGTCGGCCGTTGAACTGCCGTCGTAATCGACATGGTTATTGTGAATCCGACCCGTGGGGCGGCGTTTGTGAAACCAGCCGTGGGCTGTGTGTGTGTGTATTTTGCCTATGTGGCTTGTGATTATGATATGCTTTATATGGATCCCAGCTGTGGTGAATTATATTGTGTTGATTGTGGTGATGCAATACAGCGTGAGCAATTCAGCGTGAGCAATCGTAAGGGATGACATGTGTCATACTAACCATTGCCGTTGTAACTGCTGTTGTAGTTGCTTGTTGTGAATAATGATTGGCTTACATGCATTATTATTGTACATTATATGATTGATTTGTTACTACGGGGATTCTTTAGAATCTCACTCTCCCAAAATTAAACCTTTTAGACAGGGCTGAAGGATCGAGAGGCAAGCGGGCGACGAAGAGTAGTTAGAGCTCCTGTTTAGGAGTGTATTTTGGAATTAATGGTTATCATTGTAGATTTTGGAGTTGTATATCTATTGGATGTTTTGGGAAACAATTGTGTAAAATGGGATTGGTAGTATAGTTTTGTGTAATCCCCAAGTTAAGGGTATTGAATTGTGGCTTTGTGCCTTTGTAAATCCCTTATCTAATGAATGGAACCCGAGTGAGTCGGGAATTTATTTGCACTCTGATATTTGTAAATGGAATCCACCGGTTCAGGCCAGTATTATTTTGTATTGAGAACTTGAGACCAGTGTGAATAAGTTTTGAAAAATGTTTTTGCAAATCCGATTTTTGGGCAAAAGATTGTCTTAATAAGTCCCATTTCGAAATATGGTCTCTAAGTACAACTTGATTTTGAGTTTAAGAACTAAATCTCGACCTAAGGTGGGAAGAGGGTTACAACCCCTACCATAATTTTCAGGGGACATATGTTCGGCATGAGCAATATTTTGCTTCAGTATAGACTCTATGTTGGGGCCTATCCCATTTTTTCACTTACTCATTGTCATACTAGATGCATACATCTTCTTGGCAACCTTCTCATGATGGTCATGGATAAGTTAGGCAACGTTGTGTTTCCTCTCCTTCACCATCCATACGTTAAATGATTCAGCAATGTTAATAGTTATCTTATCCCATCTTCGGAAGGGGAACTTGATCAATGACCATTTATCAATATCCCCTTGCTGATTCAGCTACTCATACATCTCTGGATAGGAATTTTGCATGTAATCCATTGTCTTATTGAAATTAGCATCTAACCTTGCATATGCAATATTATCGAGCAACCGTAATGCATCTTCCTTTGAACACCTACTAGTCTTCCTCTTGCTTCTATTTACTTTCAGCAATTCAGAACTAAAATTCTCCTTCACATACCTATAACAATAAGCATGCCTTCCCCCCCCCCCCCAACAATTGTCCTCACCGCCCCTTTAATTGTATTGTGACGGTCAGACACGATTGTTAATTCAATTGATCCAACTATTTCTTTTATCTTGTGTAAAAACCATGACCAATCCTCTAATGTCTCCCCCTTCACAATAGCGATTGCAAAGGGCAACATTTCATTATCCGCATCATATGCAAAAGCTGAAAGCATTGTTCCCTTGTATGGTCCAGACAAGTGGGTGCTATCAATGTATAGCACATGTCTAGCACCAATCATGAATCCCTCAATACAGCAACCATATGCAATAAATACTCGCTCAAATATATTATTCACGCTTACTTCCCATTCAACAACAGTTCTCTCATCTGATTCCTTCAAAGGTCACAAATCCAAGGTATCAACATATACGAATCTTACGGTCTTCCTTATATGTCTTCCATGGCTTTTTCCTATGCCCGATATGCTTGCTTGTACGTAAGAGTTACACCATATTTTATTTGCAACATCTTCCTTATTTCATTTGGACGTTTGTCAATGTGATTTCTCACCTCATCAACTATAATTGACAATGTCAAGTTAGATCTTCCACCATGACTAACCTAAAGATTGTCTTGGACACTATGAAAATGTTCATCTCTGAATGTCGTTACCCGTAGAAATGGCCTCGTCTTACCGATAGCATTTGCTGTTACCCTCCAAAAACATCCAAAAATCTTACATTTAACTGAAATGTTGTCCTTACTATTTCTCACATATTCAAACTCAAACTTGTGTGCTATACTGTACTTATACAGTGCCTTCTTAAAAGCATCTGCATATGCAAAACTCTGCATCACTTCTGAAAGTAATCCCCTCCATTTTGTACAATTCAACTCCGACATTGGTATAGGTGCACTCTCTACTCCACAGGGCAGCCTATTATATCCTCCACCAATTTTAGCCGTCAAACAAGCAGCAACACTTTCATAACTGACTGGTTCATAATCATTTTCCACAGTCCTTAGACACTGAGTGGATCTTTATTGTGACAGTCCCAGTAGATCTTCAACCCTGTAGTGAACAACAACTGTAGTTCATTAATAACCAACAAGAGATTCATAAATAACAACTATAAAACCTAAAAAATTTTACACTTACATGTCTGCCTCAACTGATATATCTGACACATTATCATTCTCTTTTTATGCTATATACATATGCCCACTCCTTTTATTATAGTCATACAAGTTCTTAACTTCACCATCATCATTTAAATCTATTAGTGTCTTCTCATCAAAGCTCACTGTATATTTCATCTCACACATGTTACAATCAATCCCAAGCCATGATGATACCATCAACCTCAAATCTTTCAGTATTATCAGCTGTTTTAGCCACTTCACCTTCACATTACCTCCAATATATTGAATTTTACCTTCATCATTACACATTAATTTGCCTCCAACATGAAAAAAAAAACAAAATAGTTCCTTCAAAGATGATAAACCTTCATTACATGTCATTTTGCATGCTTACCTGAAAAACAAAAAAATTAAAGTTACACCACTCTTTATAATCTCACTCCAGTAAGCTTGTCTGGACAAAAATTTATTATTACACCAACTAACTTCCTTACCATCACCCACCACCTATAATTGACAACAATACTATATGTTTTAACATCTCCATCCTCACTGTTAACAACACCCACAAATCATTACCCTGCATCTCCTATTAACAACAACATAATGTTCTTTAACATCTCGATATTCACTGTTAACAACACCAACAAATCATCACCCTGCATCTCCTATTAACAACAATATAATGTACTTTTACATCTCCATATTCACAAATAACAACACTCTGCCCATGTCTTCACTCTGCCTCTTATTAACACCCAGCCAATAGGTCTTTACATCTCCATTCTCACTAATAACACTACTCTCCCCCAACCTTACTATCCACTGCCAACCCACCTTTCCCCTAATTCAACACCCATCCCGTAAGCAATCACAGTGAATAAAAAAGCACGAGCTTCATCAATCACTCAACAAAACGCAATCGAATCAATTGCACAACCATCAACATTGTCCCATTACCTTAAAGCCACTACCTTTTCTGTCAGATCATCTAACACCCCCTTACCCATAATGCGTCGACTCCGATTTTGTAAATCGCAACCACAAACCACATATATAATTTTCCATTAACATTCAAGAAACACAGCGCAATGATCATTTCTCTCTCAAATTTACTTACCCGTGGCTTACCTCTGGTTTCCGTAGCTTTTCCTCCTATTTCGTCACTTTTTGGTGCCACAAATCTGCACACTGGTTAACTGTTGTCTTTTTCCTTTTGGCTGTCAATTAGGAGGGTATTTAGGTCATTTTCTTAACATTTCATATACCATATTCCTCATGCCTCACTGATTTGGGATTTGTTATTTTCACCTAACCTTTCTGTCCTTTTCTAATTTTGTTTGTAGTTTTCTGGAATGTTCCCTAATTTGTAACCTCCCTTATTTATTTTCATCCCCAAAACTCCCCAATTCAAAGCCCTACCCCCAACTTTTGGATCCATTTAATAATAATGTAACCTCCTATTTATTTATGTTCATCACTAAAACTTCACCAATTTAGATTCCTTCTCCGTCCTTTCCTTCCTCCTTCTTTGGATAATTGGCCATTTAGTGATAATTAATTAAAATTATTAATCATTATTATATATATTGTAAGCAATTCCATATAAGTGGTCTCATTTGAGGATATGTCCACAACCAAGAACCCTCCCTACTCATTTAATTATTTACAGTTCATTTTTCTTGCCTGCATGATCCCTCCAAAATAGTACAATGTAGGATCGGTAAGCACAGCAAAAGAATTTGAAAAATTTTCACCGATCCTAATCGAGGATCTATCAACGGCATTTAAACCAAGTTGGAAGGATTCATACCTTTTTGATGATTCAGAATTTTCACGATCTCTAGAAGCCAACACGTCAGGTCCGCTCCCTCTACCGGTATCCATACGAATGCTCTCCAACCGAGACTGCGTGCTAGCGCCTATAATGTCTCCAAGGGTTTAACTTGCGGCTCTCAATTCTGATGTACCCTGAGTCTATTAGCTCTATCAAGTTTATAACCCATGAGGGTTATTTTCAAATTTCAAAATTAATCATCATTAATTTTGAAATTAATTAACAATTAATTATCTTGATAAGCTAATTAAATAAATTCAGTTTAAATTAAATCTGTTCAACAGTTTTAATTTAACCTATTTATTTAATCTAAATTAAGAGCCATTAGATTTAATTTATGATAAATTAAATCTGAGATACTATATCTCTATCATGTTAGTTATTAAATTTAATATATCTTAATAAATTAAATTTAAAACCAACACAATATAATAATATCATATAATATATATATACATATATATATATATATAATATATTTCGAAAAAATATATATATATATCTATATAATATTATTAATAAATTTTATATTATATATATATATATATAATTCATCCACCCTAAATCAAACATTATCTCGTGTTGGGTCATTCTTGTGTGCGATCCTGTAGGCCATATGAAGTTGGCAATGGGCCAATAACTACACTAACCCAAAAGTCGCAAGCGGCCTCTAGCAAGACATTACGACTACCTAATTCATATGAGGATCGTTATCACGATGCAACCTGTCATACAACCATGTCACGTCCCTTTTGTCACACGATATATCGATCAAGGATAAGGCATGGAAAATGTCATCCTCTTGTTCCTGACCATTACTTTCTCGATTCCTGAGTAGCCTGATAACAGAGACAGAAACTCCTTTCATCATAGTATGGCCATACATTTCTCAGACTCACTCATCGAGGGGCCCAATAATATCTCTCTACTAATGTGAGGGACAAATTCCATCTTGATCATTCATATTCCTCTACATGAAAAACCACCAAGCCCGATCGTAGCCTTTATCATCACCCGGTCAAAAGTGACTTTTGACTAGTTCAAAGCTTAGCAACTCTCATGTAGGAATCCATGATGACCTCAGGTCTAGGGGCATTGTGACGTGGTTATACATGAGAAAAGCTTATAACTTGATCCATGTAGCTTTCTTATAGTGGGTCGGTCCAGCACCTTGTACTCTTACAAGTGCCTAAGACTTTGATTTGTATCTCCATATCTTATCAAAGTCATACTGGTCTTGTTTCATCTCTGCTCCCGCATAGATGACCGACTAGGGACATTTTAGGACAATCTTTATGAATTATCCAAGGATACAATTATCACAGTTAACATGCAAATAATATGATAACAGAATGGAGAAATTTCATTAAAATAATAATGTTTAAAGTACAATGATTGGCCCTTAGGGCACAATTTCCAACATCCTCCCACTTGCCCTAGGTGCAATCATTAATTTGCCTAATTCCCATTGCCCTAACATGACGCTCATGCTTTGCCTGTGCAAGTGGCTTAGTAAGAGGATCAGCAACATTACCTTCTCCTGCTACTTTGCATATCTTTATATTACCTCTATCATTGATTTCTCTATTAAGATGAAATCGCTTGAGTATGTGTTTGGTCCTTAGATGTGACCTAGGCTCCTTGGCCTGTGCAATAGCACCGCTATTGTCACATAACAAATCTATTGGATTTGAGATGGTATGCACCACCCTTAGTTTAGTAATGAACTTTCTGATCCAAACGGCTTCTTTAGCTGTATCTGATGCTGCTATATACTCAGCTTCTGTTGCAGAATATGCTATAGTGCTTTGCTTGGAGCTCTTCCAGCTTACTGCTCCACCATTCAGGAGGAATACATATCCAGATTGCGATTTAAGGTCGTCTTGGTCAGTTTGGAAACTTGCATCTGTGTAACCGGTTACACAGGGCTCATCATCCAATCCACCATAGACCAAAAATAAGTCCTTAGTCCTTCTTAAGTACTTTAGGATATTCTTAACGGCAGTCTAATGACCCTCACCAGTATCTTGTTGTTATCTGCTGGTCATACTTAAGGCAAACGAGACATCCGATCGAGTACATAACATGGCATACATGATGGATCCAATGGCCGAGGCATATGGAACCTTACTCATGCGATCTCGCTGATCAGGTGTACTAGGACACAGATCCTTGCTAAGATGGATGCCATGAGACATAGGCATGTAACCCCTTTTTGAATCATGCATATTGAACCTATGCAGTATCTTATCTATGTATGTGCTCTGACTTAGGCCTATTAGTCTTTTAGATCTATCCCTATAGATCCTAATCCCTAGGATATAGGTGGCTTCACCTAAGTCTTTCATCGAAAAGGACTTTCCTAACCAAGACTTGACACTCTGCAAGGTAGGAATATCATTCCTAATGAGTAGGATGTCATCTACATAAAGCACTAGAAATACAACTATGCTCCCACTAACCTTCTTGTAAACACAAGGTTCATCGATGTTTTGAATGAATCCAAACTCTTTGACTACTTCATCAAAACGATGATTCCAGCTCTGAGATGCTTGCTTCAATCCATAAATGGATCTTTGAAGCTTGCAAATTTTACCAGTCCTCTGGACGTACAAAACCTTCAGGTTGTGTCATGTACACATCCTCAAGCAGCTTTCCATTAAGAAAGGCTGTTTTGACATCCATCTGCCATATTTCATAGTCATAATATGCTGCAATGGCAAGAAGGATTCTGATTGATTTGGCCATTGTAACTGGGGAAAAGGTTTCATCATAGTCTACACCATGAGTTTGAGTGAATCCTTTTGCAACCAGTCGTGCCTTGAAGACATTTACATTGCCATCCATGTCAGTTTTCTCCTTGAAAACCCATTTGTACCCAATGGTTTTTACACCTTCAGGTGGATCGACTAAGGTCCATACCTGATTGTCGTACATGGATTGCATTTCAGACTTCATGGCATTTAGCCATTTCTCAGAGTTTGGTCCCATTGTGGCTTCTCGATAGGTGGTGGGCTCATTTTGCTCAATGAGCAACACATCACAACCTTCAGTAATCAGAAATCCATATCTCTGAGGCTGATGCCGTGTCCTATCAGATCTTCGTGGACCTTGTGTTACTTGAGGAGGCTCAGCAACTTGTTGTGAGTCTTCTCTAATTTCCATATGTGGTTCTGTACCATCATGTGGATCTCGAATTTCTTCGAGATGTACGTTGATCCCACTGGTTGTTTAAGAGACAAACTCTCTTTCTAGAAACTTGCCATTTTGAATAACAAACGCTTTGTTTTCGGTGGGATTGTAGACATAGTATCCTTTCGTTTCTTTAGGATACCCTACGAAAAGGCACTTTATGGATCTGGGCACTAATTTATCATAGGCTTGTTGCTTAACATATACCTCACATCCCCAGATCTTAAGAAAAGATAAACTTGGTTTCTTTCCAGTTCATATCTCATATGGTGTCTTTTCAATTGCCTTAGATGGAACACGATTTAGTGTGAATGCAGCTGTCTCTAGAGCATGTCCCCAAAAGGACGGTGGAAGATCTGTTTGACTCATAATAAATCGAACCATATCTAATAGTGTTCGATTCCTCTGTTCAGAAATGCCATTCCATTGTGGTGTTCCTGGAGGAGTCAATTGTGAGATTATCCCACAACTCCTAAGATGGTCAGTGAATTCTTGGCTCAAATATTCACCACCTCGATCAGATCTAAGTGCTTTAATTGTTTTACCAAGTTGGTTTTGTACTTCATTTTGGAATATTTTGAACATTTCAAAAGATTCAGATTTATGTTTCATTAGATAGATATAGACATATCTACTAAAGTCATCTATAAATGTAATGAAGTAGACATAACCTCCTCTGGCAGCTATATTTAATGGTCTACATACATCTGTATGTATGAGGCCCAATAATTCAGTAGCCCTCTCACTGTGCCCAGTGAAAGGTGCCTTAGTCATCTTTCCTAATAAGCAAGATTTGCATGTATCATATGATTCAAAATCAAATGAGTTTAGAAATCCATCTTGATGGAGTTTAGAAATGCGTTTCTCATTTATGTGGCCTAGACGACAATGCCATAGGTAGGTCGGATTCAAATCGTTTGATTTTATCCTCTTAGTAGTTACGTTACAGATATTCCCATTATTAGGATGTTCCAAATTTAATATATAATGACCAACATGCAAATCACCATCAGCATAGAAAATGTCATTACGATAAATAGAACATTTACCATTCCTAGTAATGGAAGTATAACCTTCCTTATCCAAATAAGAAAGAGAAACAATGTTACTACTCAAAGCAGGAACATAATAGCAATTGTTCAAAACTAACAAAAGCCCACTGGGCAGAACTAATTCATAAGTGCCTACAGCTAAAACAGCAACTCTTGCTCTGTTTCCAACTCGTAGGTCCACCTCGCCCTTCTTCAGCTTTCTACTGTCCTTTAGACCTTGCACATTTGTACAAATGTGAGAACCACATGCAGTATCTAATACCCATGTAGAGGAAGTAGAAAAATGAATGTCTATAACATAAATACCTGAAGCGATAGCCCCGCTATCCTTCTTGTCCTTTTTCAGATCTTCCAGGTAGAGTTTGCAATTCCTCTTCCAATGACCGGGTTCATTGCAGAAGTAGCAGACTCCTTCCTTTGGAGGCTTTGCCTTCCTGGGTGCAGGCTTGGTTTCGGGCTTGTTTGACTCTTTGGTCTTACCACCTGAGCCATTACCCTTCCATTTGCCCTTCCCTATCTTTTTCATACCCTTTCCTTTTTGAACCATTAAAATTGTGCTAGGCTTTTTCTTAATGCTTTGCTCAGCAGTTTTGAGCATCCCATGCAGCTCAGAAATTGATTTCTCCATGTTGTTCATGTTGTAGTTCATAACAAACTGGTCATAACTCTCCGGGAGTGAGTTGAGGATCAAGTCCGTAGCTAACTCCTGGCTCATAGGAAATCCAAGCCTCTCAAGGTGATCAATATAGCCTTTCATCTTTAACACATGAGTACTAACTGATGCACCTTCAGCCATTTTGTAGGAATGTAAGGCCTTTGTGATCTCATACCTTTCTTTCCTTGCCTGTTGCTGGAACATTTCCTTGAGATGTACTATCATCTCATGAGCCTCCATGAGTTCTAGATCTTTTTGGAGCTCTGGAACCATAGTGGCAAGCATCAGGCAACCTACATCCACAGAGTCATCCTTATGCTTTGTGTAAGCATCTCTCTGAGCTCTTGGAGCATTAGCTGCAGGCTCCTCAGGAATAGGTTGATCTAGGACATAAGCCTTTCTTTCCTGCTTGAGAACAATTCTCAAGTTCCTGAACCAGTCAAGAAAGTTTGTCCTATTGAGTTTGTCCTTCTCAAGGACCGATCGCAATGATAGTGTAGCAGTATTACTAGTCGATATGATTCTACAATTAAAATATGCAAAGTTATTTAGTAATCTCCCACTAAATTAACAACCATCAATATAATAATTAGTGGGCTAAGATCCATATTTGGCTTAAACTTAAGTCCGCTTTGGCAAGACGCTTAAATTCAAGTTATTTAGGTAGGTAACCTATTTACCAATTACATCACATGTAACTCTTAGATCTTTATGGGATTTAATCATCATATGATCTAGCATGTTTAACCCCATCTAATGCCTTGAGATTCAAAACTGTTTTGTTAATCTCAATTAAGTCAAAACAATAATGAATATTATGAGCATCACAATTACTCAAGCTTGTCTCATCAAGATAACTCAAGTGCATCCACTTTGGTGGTTTCCACAATTGAGCGATCTAGGTTTTGACAAGTATTCATTAATTGACGGCATTATGACTTAAGATTTAATTTAGAGGGGTTAATTAATTAGTTTTGTTTATATGGATGCAATCGTGGTCGTATCTCATACAGATAAATACATATAAACGTAAAAGTAATCATGCAATGATCTTATCAAATGCATAATTTAAACGTGACACAACATGGCTTACCTAACCTAAAATCCTCCCAAGCCAATAAGAGGACTTCTCTAAAAAAAAGAGAAATACATTGAGAGAAACCTCGTTTAAACATTCGAGGGGAGTGAGATGAGAAGAGAATGTACATCAAGAGTATTTAGAGAAAGGTACGGCACGCAGGCCGTATTTAAATATTACAACCTTTGTAAAATTCTAAAGCCATGTTGTTCACCATACCCAAACAAGGATAAATAATAAACCACAACAAGAATTCATACAATATGAAAAGCAATAAATGTCATGATCAGATTATATTGTGCTACGCAGAGGTGGTCACGGCGGTCCCGCTAGCCGGTTAGCAGGCGGGGTCAAGGGGGCCACCCGTGCGGGGTTGCAAGGGGTAGCGCCCTTGAAGCTTTTGAAAAAGGCACATTCCTTTTAAAATAAATATTTGAAAATTTTAAATTTTTAAATTTCGGACCCAATTTTTCAAAACAAAAAACAACAATGGCCCAGAACGCTTCTGATCCAATTTGTCTTCCCCATAGTTCAGATCCCTATTACCCGTATAGATATCCGAACCTAGACCCAATTTGATTGCCGCCAACTACGATCTCAGGTACCCTACCCAATTTCATGCTTGTTCAAAACGAAAATCACATACATGTTTCAAGATATACATGTTCGGAATCGATTTCACGCTTGTTCCAAAACGAGAATCACATACATATTCGGGTGTTTCTTATAAACATACGTACACATCCCATATATATCACATGTATAAGAATCATAAACTCAATTTAAACGCATAATTGATCTGGCTCTGATGCCACTGTAGGATCGGTAAGCACAGCGGAAGAATTTGAAAAATTTTCACCAATCCTAATCGAGGATCTATAAACGGCGTTTAAACCAAGTTGGAAGGATTCATACCTTTTTGATGATTCAGAGTTTTCACGATCTCTAGGAGCCAACACGTCAGGTCCGCTCCCTCTACCGGTATCAACACGAATGCTCTCCAACTGAGACTGCGTGCTAGCGCCTATAATGTCTCCAAGGGTTTAACTTGCGGCTCTCAATTCTGATGTACCCTAAGTCTATCAGCTCTATCAAGTTTATAACCCATGAGGGTTATTTTCAAATTTCAAAATTAATCATCATTAATTTCGAAATTAATTAACAATTAATTATCTTGATGAGCTAATTAAATAAATTCAGTTTAAATTAAATCTGTTCAACAGTTTTAATTTAACCTATTTATTTAATCTAAATAAAGAGCCATCAGATTTAATTTATCTTCATAAATTAAATCTGAGATACTATATCTCTATCATGTTAGTTATTAAATTTAATATATCTTAATAAATTAAATTTAAAACCAACACAATATAATAATATCATATAATATATATATACATACATATATATATATATAATATTTCAAAAATATATATATATCTATATAATATTATTAATGAATTTTATATTATATATATATATATAATTCATCCACCCTAAATCAAACATTATCTCGTGTTGGGCCATTCTTATGTGCGACCCTGTAGGCCCATATGAAGTTGGCAGTGGGCCAATAACTACACTAACCCAAAAGTCGCAAGCGGCCTCTAGCAAGACATTACGACTACCCAATTCATATGAGGATCGTTATCACGATGCAACCTGTCATACAACCATGTCACGTCCCTTTTGTCACACGATATATCGACCAAGGATAAGGCATGGAAAATGTCATCCTCTTGTTCCTGACCATTACTTTCTCGATTCCTGAGTAGCCTGATAACAGAGACAGAAACTCCTTTCATCATAGTATGGCCATACATTTCTCAGACTCACTCATCGAGGGGCCCAGTAATATCTCTCTACTAATGTGAGGGACAAATTCCATCTTGATCATTCATATTCCTCTACATGAAAAACCACCAAACCCGATCGTAGCCTTTATCATCACCCGGTCAAAAGTGACTTTTGACTAGTTCAAAGCTTAGCAACTCTCATGTAGGAATCCATGATGACCTCAGGTCTAAGGGCATTGTGACGTGGTTATACATGAGAAAAGCTTATGACTCGATCCATGTAGCTTTCTCATAGTGGGTCTGTCCAGCACCTTGTACTCTTACAAGTGCCTAAGACTTTGATTCGTATCTCCATATCTTATCAAAGTCATACTGGTCTTGTTTCATCTCTGCTCCCGCATAGATGACCGACCAGGGACATTTTAGGACAATCTTTATGAATTATCCAAGGATACAATTATCACAGTTAACATGCAAATAATATGATAACAGAATGGAGAAATTTCATTAAAATAATAATGTTTAAAGTACAATGATTGGCCCTTAGGGCACAATTTCCAACAAATATGACTACTATTGTTCATGCTCATTTTAGTGAAATCAACAACCAAAAGGGCACTTGGATTATTATCGCATGTGTTCTTACAAAGTTAGTTTCCTGTAAGAATGCCCTGCCATATGTTCTTTGGAAGGTTGACATGATTTTAGTGGACGAGCAGGTACATATGTAGTGCTTTTCCACCATTCCTTTTTGTGCTTTTCCCACTATTATTGATGGTGACTTATGAAATACTTGTAGGGCACCAAGTTTGAGGGTTTGTAATGCAATAGAAATTGTCGGCGCATTGCATGAAAAAGATCAAGGGGGAGAAGTCTACCATGTTGAAATTTTTGTGGTGCTGGTCAATAACGACATATTTGGAAGCATAATCCTTAAGGAAGTATTCAACTGTATTCCCCTAAAAAAAACATTCCTAATACACCGCAAAAAATGAAGAACTAATTGGTAAGAAGCATTCACAATTCACGTTTTTTGTACCAATAGAAAATTGGATGTTGTGCTTCTCACTTTCGAACTTTAAGTTGTTTACTGATTTCATATAAAAATATGTGATAGGATTTCTTCAAACTTTTGGGGACATGGAGGACCAGAAAACAAACTCTAATACTTACAAAAGATTGAACCTCACACTTGCTGATGAAGAGTATAACTTCTCCCACGTCATGTCCGTGCCTTATTGCATTTATTGAGGACTTAATTACAAGTCAACTATCTTTATTTTTCTCAAAGATGGTTTTTATATTCCCATGTTTTACGTTTTCCCTCGCACAAATCTATTTCAAAACCATGATGCTTCTACGAATGTAACTTGTGCAATGAATAGTAAGGTTGCAATCAACGTGGTATTATTTGAATATTAATGTGATATCTCTAATGGTGGGATAACACACTTGAGTTTACAGTCATTAATATACGAGTGTCAAAAAAACCTAGATTGCTCACCTAAGGTTTCATCACTAATGATGGCCCTTAACCCAATTGTTATCGTTATGCCTCACAGCCAATTAGAAAAAGACCTGACAATTGTCATCTGTCTTGACTTTCTTTTACAGCTCTCTTTCATCAGGATTTGTGAGTTCTCTCTCTCATTAAATCTTAGCAATAGCGATAGGTAATTCTTATAAGTCCTCCACCATTGATATAGGAAAATTCATGTACTACAATTTATGATTTATTTTGTATTCCAGAATTTTGTTCTACATGTGGTATCAGAGTCATGCTCTCTAATCCTCTACCTTCTACTCTTTGATTGAAGATGATCTAAGTATAGAATTGGATTAAGTTTATAGTAGTAATTACATGGGTTCCATCTCTCAGAAATTGAATTTATTTACTATTTGCAATTCATTATTAATAATTTGTTTATTATAATAAATTGCTTATGTGCTCATTGAACTAATGAGATGAGAGGATTATGCTTTTCTTCTCCAAGGAACCATCAACGACCTCAATTGTTGAGGGATCCAAATTCATGAGTCTCTCAGAATGATTCAATTGCAATTTAAATTGTTTTGATCCATTATCTGTGATTTGGGTTTAACAAACTGACGTGTGTATTTAATAGTTTTGATCTGGGGTTTTTCTACTTCTTGATTTCATTCTCGAATATGCATCACTGTTGATCATTCTGGGATATGAGTTTTTCAAAATCTCATTTTTTATTTATATTATATATAGTTTTAGTCCATCTTTTCAATAATCATTTTCAATTAAATGTTTCAATTTTGGGTTAAGGGACATAAGAAGAATTCTCTAGTTCTTTGACGAACATTGTCGCCTTCCTTCATCATAAATTCGAAGGACCCAAGAAACATGATTTTTCAGTTCGTGTTTCGAATTCGAATTAAGCGTTCCTGTTTTGTAATTATTTGTGAAATTATTGTTCAGATTTTGCCTTATTACTGCTTCATTGTAATTATCGGTGGTTTTCGAGATCTCTATCACTGTCGGAGCCATTGGTGTTCTTTGATTCTTCGGTTTTGATTTCATGATTATATCGACATTATAGCTTGAGATCATGTTTGTGCTTGTTTTTCAAGATCACCGTTGTCGAGATCGCCTCCCTTTTGAACTCAGGATCGCCGGAGAAGCTACAAGGAATCATGGGCATCGGCGTTTCATGCTTCGTACAAGAAGCCTCTCGGCCCTCTCCCCAATTAGTCGAAACGGCGTCATTTTACTTGGCCTAGTGAAATGCTCGTTTCACTAATTTGGGTGGGGCCAGATATGGTTGGACTCTATTCTGGGCCTGCGAGTTTCTTTTACATATTTTACGTAATTTGTTTACTTTATCCAAGCTATGGGTCGTAGTATTGTATGAAATTTTGGGTTTCTATCAATTTTTTTTGGGTTAAGGTGCAAATTACCAATGAGGTTTTGTCCGAAGAAAGTCTGACACAAATATCTTTTAGAAAGGGCAAAAATATCAATGAACAATTAAAAAGAGGCATCCACCACAAAAATCGTTAATCCGTATTAACGGCATTAAATTATAAGACAAGAAAACTCCTAACGGCGTTAGTATGGATTTAATGGTTTTTGTGGTGAATGCCCCTTTTTAATTGTTCATTAGTATTTTTGCCCCTTCTTAATTGTTCATTGGTATTTTTGCCCCTTCTAAAAGATATTTATGCCAGACGCTCATCGGACAAAACTTTATTGATAAATTTGGACCTTAACCCATTTTTTTTAATTCATCCTGGGCGAGACTATTGATTGGACCTTATGTTTTTCAGCTTCAATTAATTAATGCATTTGGGCCAAGGAAAATCATGGGTTTATTCCTATCTTATTTTATTTAGCTTGTGCATCTGGCGTTAAAAATTGAAGCCTGCATCATTTATTTTTATTCTTTTTTTGGACAAAATTTATTTTTATTCTTTTGAGAGTGATGCATTTTGAACCTTTTGTAGCATAATTAATTTCTGTACTGAAATCTTAAAGAGCATTTCGGTACGGGCCTCACATAATGGATCTTTTGGATTTATGATCATGTATTATGGGCCTTGTATGCTATTTCTTTAATAGCGACCTTTTTGTAATTCCCTCGGCATTAAAGTTGTTAATTGCTATGTCCAGAAATGATTTTGGGTTAAATAAACACTTTGCTCACTATTAACCGAGTTTACTTCTGTGTTATGCATAATTTTGATTATGTCATATTAAATTGTTTAAATTAATGAAAGATTTAATTTTGGCAACTTTCACATTCTGGAAAATTTGTGAAATTATTTTCTTATGAGTTATTTAGCTGTCTAAATATTTGGAAAGTTAACTTTAGACAATTATATAACTATTCAAATTTTGTAAAATCTAATTTAAGTTGAAATATGCCAAAATTAATTCTTTAAACAATTTTTGGATACATAAACAATGGGAGGGCCTTAATTAATTAATTAATCCCGCTATTGCATATATTAGATTATTTTAGATGCACAAAATAGTGAGAGAATGTATTTTTGTTGATTATTTAGTCTCATTTTGTTGATTAAATTGATCAATTAAATAAATTCTAATTAAAGATTTGTGCATATTTTGAATTTAAATGCATAAAGTTGATATGTATGATTAGTATGCATCTTGGGGAGTAGCCACAGCATCCTCCGTTGCAAGTGTAAATAATCACTTATGTATTTTAAAATAGGGTTAATGTGCAAATTTACCAACGAAGTTTTGTCCAAGAAGTGTCTAGCACAAATATGATTTAAAAGGGGCAAAAATATCAATGAACAATTAAAAAGGGGGCATCCAGCACAAAACCGTTCAATTTGATCTAACATCGTTAGAAGTTTTCTTCTCTTATAATTTAACGTCATTAGGTCAAATTTAACAGTTTTGTGCTAGATGCCCCTTTTTTAATTGTTTATTGGTATTTTTGCCTCATTTAAAATATATTTGTGCCAGACGCTCTTTAAACAAGACTTCGTTGGTAAATTTGCACCTTAACCCTTTAAAATATCAACTCTATTCAATAGGTAATATTAATTTAATCAAAGTGGGAGGATTGTATTTAGTCACTTATGTTAATTAAATTGATTGGTTAGGTTCTCCATTAAGCTGTGCATATACAAAATTTAAGTGCACATAAATGATATTTGTGCTTAATTTGTGTGTTAGAGCGGTAGCTACAGCTCTCTCTTACAACATTATAAATAATCACATATGGATTTTAAATATCAATCTTTTGAAAGTGAGTAAATACTATTTTATTCACATAAATGATTTAGTTGATTAAATTAATTAAGATCCTCGTTGACATTGTGCATATATATGGAATTTAAATTGTATATATTTGATATTGATGATTAGCATATATATATTTCATTTAAAAAATAGCTACAGCATTCTTATATACATATTGTATGCATAGGTAATCATATAGGTTTTACGATATCAATTATGATTATATGTATAATTTATATACACAATAGTGTGATGTCTTTGTGATGCACATGTAGGATTAAGGAGTAGCTACAACATCCTTACTTGGTACATGCACTATATTTTGTTCTAACAAATAAAATACATCACACAAAGATTTAAAGGCATCAATTGTAATTAAATGTGTGGTTATAATTAATCTTTACCCATGTATAGATAATTATAATCATAGTTTTAATTATGGTGGAATAGAATAGCACTATATTTTCTAAGTAGCCCACATGTGTTAGGAAATGTAACTGCATTCTAGTTTCATCAATTCCAAATAAATTCATGATATGCTAATATCTTAGCCAACAGGTAAACTTTAATGATACAAATTTATAATTGTATGATTTATATTGATAAACATATGCCTATATGCGATGGTTGCTTACCTCTTATAGTAATTTTTTAAGCATGATTTAATTTTATTTTGACTTTGCAGCATGATGTTATCTGTTCAACTATTTAGTTTAATACAATTTATTAGAGACAATTAAGCCTATAAGGAGAACTTCTACCATTAGGATAAAACTGATGTTAAAAAAAGTTCTACCATTTATAATGCTAGCATGAGAAATGAGATAATATTATTGTCTCAATAAATTAATATCAATTAAAAGCTGGTTATTATAAGTACATAAAAAATGGAACAAACTCAATGGTTGTTTATAGGCTGAAGGACAAATTTACAAATTCTCATAAATATTATTGCATTGTTTTGTTGACTATTAAGGGATTCTCCATAGTAGGGTAAGTTGTCTGCATTAATCTTAGTGGAATAGATTCTTAGCTTATTATCTCATGAGCCATTACTCCTTTTCATGAATACATGCATGGACATTAAGTATTCATTGGAAGTGTATATATATAAGTTTTGCTCATAATTAAAAAGAATGAGATTTTAAATGAGGACTATCAAGCTACCAATCCAAAGATCATAACATAATAGACATATAAAACTTAATTTGTCCATAAATAGATGCTTGATTGGAGGCAACAAAGGATATACAATTGCCATTGGTTATGTTCTAACAGTTGAAATAGTTCATCATGCTTTCTATTGACTCTTCAAATATGTGAACACCTTTTGCTTTATAATTAAGTAGTGTCATTTGACATTTTTAGAATATATAAGGCAAAAGTGGGTAATATAATCTAGTAAATAGATTAATATAGTAAAGTCAATTAGAAGAAATGGATGACATGATGAATACATGATTGGAGGCTTAATAGAAGAAATGGATGACATGATGGATACACGATCTTTTTATATTAGATAATGCTAGGCTAATAGATATATATCTATTCTATTAACAAACTATCTATTTAACCCCTAAACTTCAAGTCTATTACGATTTTATCTAAGTTCTACACTAAAATTAGCTTTCGCAAGCATAATTCAATTGAATCTAACAATCTAAGTGGTAGCCAATTACCCAGAAGCATTAAGCACGAAATAAAATCAGCATATAAATTTCATTAATAAATAAAAGAAATAAAAAAAAGGTCTTAATCCATCTAATAGTTCAAAGCAATCCTAGAATAAGAAATTTAGCTACTCATAGTCATAACCAAAACCAAATTAAACCAATAATAATCTACAACAAAATAAGATTTAACTGAAAGGAAAGAGAAGAAATTAATAAAACCAAAATATTGATCGTCAGATCTCTTCTAAACTTCAATTCCTTGGCTTCAATTGCTCCTAATTCTCCACAGCGTCCTCTGATCCAGTGGCACCGCTGGTCTTCAAATTAGTCACCTCGACAATCCTCTCACCCTCCCGTGAAGATGATGACTCCTTCCATCAATACCCGAACGTGTGTTCTGCTCTTCCTTTTCCAAAGAAGCTGAACCCTTATATATAGGTTAGGTTCCTAATTGGGAAAATCCCATATAAAGCTACTTAAAATAGGAAAATTTTAAATTAGGTTAGTAAATTCAACAAATCCTTAATTAAGTCATTAACCCAATTTAGAATGTTAAAATATGAATAAAATAACTTTAATGCCCTCTTCTTTCTTCTTTCCCCTCTTAAAAGAGTTTTATAAATTGCTATATGACTTTATTGCTTTATATATATCAACATTAATATATAATCAAACAAAATATAATTTTTCTAAATCAGATTTTTATGCTCTAAAAGGATAATAAAAAATAATTCAAGCAAAAAAAAAGGAACCATGATACATACCAACTAAAAATCATTTAACTGACATTAAAACTCAATTAAGAAAATTGATTTTTTTAAACCAAAAATCTTTCAATTGATATTAAAAATAAAAAATAAAAAATAAAATTTGAGTTTTCTTAAAAAAATAGTGTAGTTATATTTATCAAGTGAGACAAAGAAAAAGGAAAGGATAATACTTATTAACTTCAGTTTGTAAAAATTAATTGAAATAAAAAGTACTTTTACTAAAAGTAATCTAAACAAACTCTAAATAATTTTTCCTAATGCATAAATGTGAATTTCTTAAAAATAATTTCGCTAATATTTCACTTTTTTAATATGAATTATTCATTTCTATTAGAAAGGTGAGAAACTTTGATATACTTCTAAGGATATTTTAGATAAAAATATTAAATGCACTTAAAATTTCATAAAATACTTATTGAAATATAGAACTTTCCAAGAAAAAATTTATATATGAAATAAATATAGTAAAATTTATAATTAATATATTTATTTAGAAAATAATTTTTTATTGTGACATATATTCTTCTTCTCTTTTTTTTTGAAAAATTTGTTCGTGTTAATAAAATGAACTCCTTGCTTAAAAATACTATAAGCTTTTATTCTTACGATGATAATCAATATATTTAAACTATAGATGAATCATATTTTGTTTTATTAAATATTAATGTTGATATATATATATATATATATATATGTATGTATGTATATAAACATAAGCCATAAAGTAATGAAACTCTTTAAAGATGAGAGAGGAGAGGACATTAAAGTCATTTTACCCACATTTTAAAATCCTAAATTAGGTTGATGACTCATTTAAAGATTTATTAAATTTACCAACCTGATTTAGAATTGTCTTATTTTAAATAGCTTTATATGGGATTTTCCCTTCCTAATTCCTCATTCCATAAAGTACAATATCCCTCTAGTAAAATAAAATCAAACAAAAAGATAAAAAAATAGATAATGATAATAATAAATAATGATAATGATAATAAATGATGATGATGATGATGATGATTGAAATATCTTTTCCTTTTTAACTTAAATTATTATTTTTATTATTAAAATCATTATTTTTATCTTTAATATCAAAATCATTATTTTTATCCTAAACTTTGGTATTTATAATGAATTCCCTCTAAACCAATATTTGATCAAAATCTGACTAAAATCCCTTTGATTTATTATATATGACTCTCAAATATATTAAAACATGTCTTAAAATTATCTAAAAATAAGGAGTCATCAAAGACAGTAATTTAGCCTATATATTTTCCTCTTAAGGAATGCACTCAAGACAACTACACATCTTAAATGATATTTCAACAAATTTACATTTAAACCTTTTTAAAATCTGAAATTTGAAAGTTTAGTATATATAGAATTGTTTTATAAATGAAAAAGTGTTGAAGGAAAATATTCCAAAAAGATTAAGATTGCATATTTTGGTGAAGATGCAGTGAGGTCTTGGGAATTCTAATGAGTTGTTCACTTCAATTCAGAAAATGTGTAGTATTTTAAAATGACAAATTATTAGGTAATGACACAATTAGTGGGAGCGATCAAACTCATTCAGGATGATCACACATAACGGATTGTAACCTCTAATCATGATGGAACATTAGTTTCACATGATACTTTTCTTCTTGAGGTAAATGTGAAAAGCAATTAAGTTCTAAAATGTTTAATTGGTCATGTTTGAAAAAAGAAGTACCAACACTAATAACTCTATCAATTATTAGGAAGAGTGTCCCAAAACAAACAAGGGATACTTCAAATTAATAGATGGTGCTCTTATTATACAACTTTAATCTATCAACAGATTGGGTTAAGAATAATGACAATTCAAATTTGGCAATTGCTACCAACTATATCATCTATTTCAAGTAATCTGACTAGAACATAAACATTGAGTGTGACCCTAAATTCCAAATAAGGCATTAATTCATGATAGATATATGAGACCTTTAAGCAGACAATAACATATAGATATTTGTAAAGTTGTTGGTATGCAACATTGAGCAATACAAAGAAAGTTGTTAAGTTATCCATCAAGAAGGAATTGGGTATTTCCTCTTATGTTGATGTATAGATCCTTCCATATCTTCATGATGTTTAATGCCTATTTGAAATGGAATATCATTGGCATCTTTCCATTATAAATATGGGGAGAGATATATGTGAATTAAAAGAAAAGGGTCACATAAACTATGGGGAGAATTTAGCTAGTAAAATTAAGAAATTGTCCTCACAAGCATGCCTCACATTAGTGATAAATAAGGTGTTATGATGCAATCACGTACATGATAAGATTGAAAGTATCATAGTCTTGTTTATATCACTAGATTAGTAAGAGTTGAGTCATCTATATTATACAAAATGATGATTCACTCTTTGCTAGTGAATTTTGACTTGAGGAGTTATTATAACTAAATCATCATTATCCAGATTTGTGACATAAAGAGACTATTCTCAAAATACTTAAGAATGTCATAAGTAACCTACGATCACAAGTATTTGAACTTTCAAGCATACATGGTAGTTTGTAAATAACATCTATTATGAAAATATAATTAGACTCGCCACATGTCTCTAATATATATTATAGTATTTCTTCTAATTTAATTTTCTAGGTGCATGCTTGCTTAAATGTGTTGGAACCAGCCGACACCCAAGAGGGAGGGTGAATTGGATGTAAGATAAATCTTAAGAACTTTAAAAATCTTTTCATATCTTAGTGAAAGTAGTAAGTATCAAAGTAATGAATCATAAATAAAAAAATTAGATATTTAAATAATTTATGCTAGAAATATAAGAGCTTAGGGAAGAGAATATGCAAACTATGATTTATTATAGTTTAGTCTAATCACCTTGACCTTCGTCTAGTTTTTAGGTTTCTCCTGAGATTTTCAATCCATTATCTTCTTGTTTAATCCGGGCACAAAAGAAGCCTCTATAATCCCACAAGTTTAACCGAGCATTTGATAAGTCTTTTACAAATCTCTCACCAAGTTACTCCCCCTTATACACCGTAAGGATACAACCGAGTTACTCCCCCTTGCACACCGTAAGAATACAACCTTGATGATGAAAAATTACAATCAATCTTCTCTCTCAGAAGTGAATAAGATGAACACTAAATAAATAATCTCTTTCTCTAAGGTAAATGATATCTAAGCTAAATAAATAGAGAGTATTTGGCTTAGAGTAGATGATTCATGATCTTAGCATTTTTGGCGTTGTTGCTATCTCCTTTTACGCTTTTAATGCTCTTCTATTTATAGTTGATGAAGATAGATAACTGTTGTAAGCCTCTGTTCGTTAGAGTCTCGTTGCTTCTTTTGACCACTCTTCGTATTTGAAAAATTGGCTGTTATGTTCGGTGGACGCTCCACTCCCATAAAGTAGCTTTTCTTCTCTTCACATGATCTTCTCATTGTTTTCCTGGAGAAATACATTAATCACTAATACAATGAAGTGTTAGAGTGATTAAGAGTGAGAGGAATAAGTTATACATTCATTCCATTGATTTTCAGAAGCTACGGAATGTTGTCTAACACATCAGTTTAGTAATCACTCGAGTGATCAAGGGCCATCACTGGAGTGATTCCTTCCAAACCTTGGCAGAAAGCATCGCTCGAGTGATCTCAAGTCATCACTTGAGTGGTCACTCAAGTAATTTGCTCATTCTGTATCCAAATATGCCAAATAACCTATCATCAGAAAAGATCTCACAATCTACATTCTAATGCAAAAAGAATCAGCTCCAAACTCATTATATTATGAAAGTTATGATCCAAATAGTGACTACTGCACTAGATAGTATCTGAATTCATGAGAGTCAACTTCTAGAAGGCATACCGCTTCAAATATAACTCCAAATATGACACATGACCTATTCATAAAAATCTCTTTAGGTCTAGTTTCAAACGTCATAGGTTTCAACTTAATCGGATGTGTAGTTTGAGAGTTATGTCCAAAATACCGAATCTATTTTGAAATATAGTGGCGATTTGTGTGCCATCATCCAAAACTCATATCTCTTTCATATGAACTCGTTTGAGCTTGATCTTGGTGTCTATGTGACAAATTGGAAGTCTAGTTTCATATGAAACAAGTTTCAGCTCAATCGGACGTGTGGTTTACAGATATGTCCAAAATACTGAATCTCTATCATGCTAAACAAAAACAGAGCACAACAGAGTGCTCATTACTCGAGTAATTAGGGCCATCACTCAAGTGATGCCTTCCAAAACATGGCAGAGAGTTATTACTTAAGTGATCACCTTGTAGAAGTTCTATAACTTCCATATTTGTTATCTTAGCTTCGAATTGACCTATTCTAACCTTCATTTGATCATGGAAACCTCTAATTTCATATCTAAGAGCTTGAATCTTGATATTCCCTTTAGATCTTGCAAGTTCTTCTTCCTTCAATCTCTTTCTTTGCTATCTTCAATCTTCCTCTTTCGTTGCTTGACTAATCGACAAGATATTTCACATTAAATATTGTAGTTAGTTAATGTAGGAGATAAGTATATAATGCAAACTTTTTGCTATTAATATTTAGCACATATATTTGACATCATCAAAACTAATCATATCTAACAGCATGCGCGCACAAACATGCAATGTCATTGTAAGGGAACTTTAGGAGGATTATCAAGCATATTCTTACTTGAATAATAATAGAAAAGCTGCAGGTCATTAAGTATATTACAAAATATACTTTATCTTCCATGCTCTATATATAGGAGAATGATTAGCATTGCTTAGTTTAGTATGATGTGTTAACTATAAAATATTTAACATTATGATACATTGTTACATTTACTAAACAAGTTGTATCATAGAGGAGTACAAGATTGCTAATTAGTCACTGATTGCTTAGTTCCATCATGAATTGCTTGATCTAATCATTCTTGGAGGAAAGTTACAAAATTGCCAGTTAAAGAATTTTACATTGTGGGGTTTTAAATTAATTTAAACCCATTAAGGGTGTTGTGTGACTATAAAGTCAATAGGTCATAAACCATAAAGTATAAATCCTTAAATGAAGTGCATGCATTTAGAGAAATTAAAGGATCAAATACCTTATTTGTGAGATAGATCATATTGAGTGATCTAGATGAAGTATTGTCAAATGATGAAATTCAAGTTAGAGTTTGTTGTCTCATATGATATCTAGTTATTGATATTGACAAACATTCAAGTAGGAATCGAATAAACATTTAAGATTTATTCAATAAGTTTTAACCCATTAAGTAAGGGTGCTACTAATAATACATGGAAGATAATACTTGACTTAAGAGGCCTTATCGCCATGATTCTTATAGTATAGCCTTAATTAATTTAGGCAAGGAAAATGACATGTAGTTACGGGCTAAGTGGGAAAATGTAAGATATTTTATTAATATAGTCTAATTATTATTATTTATTATTAATTAGGTAATTAATTAAAATATCCTGAGTGCGGCTCGTAAGTCAGATCCAGGTCCAATTCAAGATTAAGGTTATTGGCTATTAATGTGATATCTCTGATGGTAGTATAACACACTTAAGTTTACGGTTGATTAATATACGACTATTAGAAAAACCTAGACTACTTACCTAAGTTTCCCTAATTGGCGATAGCCCTTAATCCAGTTGCTGTCGTTATGCCTTATAACTAGTCAGAAAGAAACCTAACAAATGTCTTTTGTCTTTACTTTCTTTTGTAGCTCTCTTTCATCAGGATTTGTGAGTTCTGTTTCTTATCAACGTTTATCAATGGAGAGAGAATGGTGAGAGGTAATTCTTATTAGTCTTTTGTTATTGTTGTAGGAAAATTCATGTACTATAGTATATGATTTATTTTGTATTCCATGAATTTTGTCCTACAGTGAAGTCAATGACACCTAGGACAACAATGTTGGTATCTCAACATTGAAAAAGAATTGCATTTTAGGGCAAACCAGTATGGTAACTAGTCCTAACTCAGGGGCACAAATGTTCAACCCATGAAGGTGGTAAAAGAGTTGTATTATATTGTGTGTCGCTTTCACTTTTATGATATATTTTGAATTGTAATAAGAAGATGATTTGAAATGTAAATAGAGTTCAAGATAATTCGGATGACGACAACACCACAATGGAAGATGCATCATAGAGTACCAAAGACATTTCTAATTCTAGGAATCTATATGAAGGTGACCCCATTTATGAGTGCCAATATTGCTGCGCACTATTATGGTACAACGAGAAGATAAAGAGGTGTGGTGCTATTGAATACCCTCTTTTCTCAAATCTATTGTGGTCATGGAAAGGTTATTGTTCAATACTTTAAACCACCCCCACCTGAACTAGGAAAACTCTTCTTTGACAAGGAGGATGGCCAGCCCAAAAAGTTCTAAACAAACCTAAGAGAATATAACAGCATGTTCTACTTCACATCAATGGGAAGAAAGATTGACCACACAATTAATCAAAATGACAGAGGACCATATTCATTCAAAATGTGTGGCTAGAATTGTGAATTCTTGGGTAGGGAGGTACTCTAGTTACTCTGAACTGTACATACATGACACAGAGAACATAATATCTATCCGAGTAGTTGTTGTCATATTATTGTAATTATAATATATAATATATATTACCATTCTTTTATGACATTCTTTAATTCTTGCACCCATTTATTGAGACCACTGCTCCTTATTGGGGACTTCTAGATAGTAACAACATTGATGCCAAAATAGTTAGCATGACCAAAACATGTCTTGACCGAAGCAACAATATGGTTAAGAAATATAGGATGGCTGTAGAGAATATAAAATGAGACAAGCTTGCAAAAATTAGGATTTGCCTTATTAGGATCCTCCCATCAAATGCTCAACAAAGCAAACTCGTCAAATTCACTTGAAGAGTTTTTAGGATAAGAATTGATTTCAGACAATCCAACCAAGTTAGTTAAATGATTCTTCTCCCTTATTCTCTAACTACTTGAACTCTATTCACAATTTTGAAAAACACAACAAAGAAACAACTCACAAAATTCTTTTCCAGTATTGGCTACTTATTTTGTGCCTTCTTTCCCAAGTGATCTAATATCTATTGAAAAACATGATGTTTTAATCAATAAGGCTCTTTTAACACAATGAGGGACTAATATAGAGTTGGTTTAGCGGTGTAAGGCTCCATTAAGTTCTCTTTGGGTCTCGAGTTCTAGTCCTAAAAGAAACACTTGTGTTGGGAGGAGAAACCATGTATCTCGAACTAGATACCGGTAATAATATAAAAAAAACACATTGTGAGTTTAACTATTGAAAACGAATCTAGGACATATCATCGTGTAGGATACATTGGCCCATGCAACGCACGGGGAATAATCCTTGTTAAACTTAATATGTCATCATTTGAGAATGTTTTGTTAACATTTTTAAACATTTAAAATTTCAATATTAGCATTTTTTTTATAGAACCATGCTTACATCAAATCCTAATATCCATTATGTCAAATTCTCCAATCATACATAATCATATGCCTTTTTTTTTTTTTTCATGTGGCTTTATAGTTAAATGATAATATTTCAAAATATGATACATGACTATTTATGATTGGAGAACTTGACATAATAGATACAAGAAACTTGACATAAGCATTTTCCTTTTCTATAATTAAACTCAGGGGACAAAAATAAAATTTTATATAAAACTAAAAAATAACTTAAGAAGCACTTTTGCGCATTGTTGTGTTTTGGTCATGAAAAGTGACTTTTTGAATTAAAAAGTAAAAACCTAATCGAGGCTTATAGGAACCAAAAAGAAGAAAAAAACTAGAAAAATTGCAAGTCTATCTATTATTACAAGTTTGAAGCGTTAAAAAGCTTTACACAAACCCAACCAAAAAGGAATGGAGGAAAGAAAAGAAGAGAAAATAAACATTGCTAGGCATGTATAGTACACCACAGTACACAACATGTATATATACATACAAGACGTACGTACAGTATAGTTTAGTGTAAGTAAAACTCTCTATTTGAAACTTACCTTGAAAGCTCGGGTTCAATAATGCAAACGGCATATTAGCTAAGAAGTGTTTGAGAATAAGTGATATTGATGAGGCGAAAGTCTTGGAGTTAGAACAACTTCCAAAGGAGTAGCCTTAGGCAAAGTAAAGCTAGTGCCTTCTCTCATGTCCACTGCTTCATCATCCTCCACCTCCAACTCAAACCCTTGAAGCAAACGAGCAAGAGTCAACAAACTCACCTGCATGCCAAATGTTGAACCGGGACAAGCCCTTCGGCCAGATCCGAAGGGAAGGTACGAAAAATGGCGACCTTCATTATCAGCAACAATTTCTCCACCGTCATCCTCAGCCGTCATGAACCTCTCGGGCACGAACCTCTCAGGTTGTGACCAAATGGTTGGGTCTCTATGGAGTTTCCAAACGTTGGCCAACACTCTAGTGCCTTTTGGGATGTAATAGCCACAAATATAACAGTCTTGTGATGCTTCATGGGGCACTAAGAGAGGACCTGCTGGGTATAGTCTTAGGGTTTCTTTGAGAATGGCTTGAAGGTAAGTTAGGTTTTTGGTATCTGAAGTTTGGACCCATCTTTGATTGCCTACTTGAAGATCGATCTCCTCTTGGGCACGCTTTAAGACGTGTTTGTTGTTCAATAATAAGGCTAGCATCCATGTCATGTTGATGGAGGTTGTGTCTGCCCCAGCTAAGATCAGACTCTACGGACATATATTCAAATGGTATTTATTTACATTTATAAATAAGAAGTACATATGCATTAATACTTATGGGCTACAATTGGTTTATCTTTATTATTTGAAGGCATATGATGATTTTTGTAAGTAGGATATGCATTAATAATAATAACAATAAAAATATGGGAAAATTACCAGGCGGTTATATGTAAATATACTAATCACCACAAAGTTTTATAACAAGTAAGCAATGTGTGAATGACAAGATCTGACATAGGAGATAACAACAACTCATGGTATATATATGGACAACTCAGGAAATTTTTATTAATTAGATTGAGTATGCCGGAATGCATAATAATTTTTCCTAAAGCTTTAATTTGTCGTGGACAGGATAATATAATATTTGTTAAAAGGATAATGTTGTTCGATAGGTGCGGGTGGATTAATTTAAACTAAATTAGTGTAAATAAATTATTATAAAAGTTGGCAAAAAGTTAATTATTATAAACAAAATATATTTTTATCGACTAGTGTGTGGATGCGGATGATATGGCTACTATTATAATATTAACTTTTAGATTACTAAAAAGCAATCCACTCTGCCGGCCAAAAAGCAAAAAGCAATCCCCTCCACTTTTCTTCATGTTTGACTGGTCCTCTTGGATTTCTTTCCTCAATTATATATATTGTCTATCATGAATATATTCTTATAGTTTTATTTATAAGAGTATGATAATTAAATTATGTAATTTAAAAAATTAGATAAAAATAATAAATATGTCTAAAATAAATATTTTTTTTTAAGTATGACATTATTTATGAGTGGTAAGTAAGAGAGAGAAATAGAGTACATATATATATCATCATCTTTTTAATTAATGCAATATATATAATTAATGAGGGGACAAAAATAAAAAAAATTATTAAATGTTCAGACAATTTTTGTCAAGCTCTTATAAAGAATAAGACAATTCAAATTTTGAGTTTTTATAAAAAATACTTGAGGGAATACTACTCTAATATTATTATAGGGTAGAGAGAAAAATATTTCATATAAATATACAATTTTATCCTTCAGTTGATTTTGTTCTCATGTAGTATGAAGAGAGAAAAATTATAGGTAGAGAGAAAAAATTTTTTATCCTATTTATAAGATAGAGAGAGAAATTTTTCATATAAACATATAATTTTACCTTCAGTTTATTATTATATAGTATTGAATTTATTTTCATGAGTTATAATGTATTTTTAAATATGGGTAAAGTTAAAAAATTGTTATGTTTTATGGCAAAATTAATGAAATTTAAAGTTTTTCTTAGTATATGTGAAATATGTTGGAAGTAGCTAATAAATATGACCAGAGGAGAACATAACTACTCTTATAAAGAGAGAAGCAAACTTTTTGTCCTATTTATACGGGAGAGAGAGAACTTTTCATATGAATATACAATTTTATCATTAATTTATTATTGTATTGACTTTACTCTCATGTATATAATGCATATTAAAATGGGATAAAGTTAGAAAGTTATTGAATTTTATGATAGAGTTAATAAAGTTTACGGGTTTTTTTGGCTTGTATGAAAAACATTGAAAGTGCCTTATAAATAAGACATGAGGAGTATAGTAGCATCTATTCTTTTTAATTATAGGATATATTAATTTTTAATAACTTAAGATATATTAAAAATTTTAATTAAACAAACAAATTAAGCATCCGACAACCTCCTTCATTTTTAGCTTTTAGTAAAAAAAAAAAATTATATAAAATACACACTATTTTCTCATTTTGTAATTATTAAATCAACAACATTGATTTTTTTTTTTTGCCAACTACAACATTGAAATTTAATAATTTCCAAACTGCATAAAAAATCTTTTTAAGTCATGAATAAATAATATGATGACCTTCACACTGCTGTCCATGAATTTATTAATGAGGCATGCATGTATGAATATTACACTGCAAACAATTATCCAAAATTTGGAAGACTTATCCACCTAAAAAAATTAAATTTATAAACCTTTTATAAAACCACATTAAATTAATTCTATGAGAGTCATCTGAATCAACAAGTTTCAAATTTTTTTAAGAAATTATAATTATAGTTTTTAAAAAATAGTTTATAATTCTTTTATTTCCCGCATAATTCTAAACTCATGCTAATTTTAAAGCCGAAGGAGAAAAAAAACAAACATACCAAGATATTTGCCTTGATGATGGTGTCGCGTGTATGGCCCAATTCAGAGTCGTCTTCTTCAATTACAGAAAGCATGAAGTCAATGAAATCCTGCTTCTCACTCGACTCCTTCTCCTTCACACGATGCTCTTCAACCCAACTCGACGCCAGAGAATCCAAATCACTCGCAATCTTCTTCATCGATCTCAGAACTTTCCCTTCCCATGGAAACCATCCCAGAAACGGAATCAAATCCGAAGGAACAAATTCCCCAGAAATATGCATAAAATCCTTTATCAGCTTCACAACCCTACGAGCCTCTTCATCATCTACATCCTGCAATTTCCCAAAATAACTCTTCCCTGCAATCATCCTCGTGATTATGTTCACCGTCAATCGCTCCAACCACTCGCTAATCACAACCTTACGCTTATTGTTTTCTCCGATGTACGAGTACAAATCGCCGATAAAATCGTCAATGTCAGATTCGTACACATACCTCAGCGATTCCACTCTCCGAGCTGAGAGGAGCTCGAGCATGACGAGTTTCCTCATTTTTCGCCAGTACGGGCCGTCCGGCGCGAACCCGAAGCCGGCGAAGTTGTAGCCGAGGTAGACGCCGTGGCTGGATTTTGGGCGATAGGCTAGGGTTTTGTCGTTGGTGGTGAAGCAATCTTTCATGGCGTCTTGGCTGCTAACAACGAGTGCAGGGAAGGCTCCGAGGCGGATTGTGAAGATGGGACCGTACTTGTCGGCGAAAGAAGCTAAGGTGTGGACGAGAGGGGCCTGAGCTCCGAGAAGATGAAGGTGACCTAAAATGGGTAAGGCTCCTGAAGGTTCTGGTGCTAATAGCTTATTGCCTTTGGCTGTTTGATTTGGTGAGTTTTTCTGAGCTCTGATCCATACAAATAAGGACAAAAGTAGGATTGAAATTATTGCTGTTAGTGTTGGGAAAGAGAGAAGAAGATCCTTTATCATGGCTTCTCTCATGTTTTTGAAGAAGCAGCTTTGAGAAGATGATAGCCTTTGGTGTTTGGAGAAGAAGATGAGTGACTTATTATGATAGCTTTCATGTCTTAGATGAGAAACAGTGCAGGTAGACTATTCTTCAAAGTCTACTCAATAATGATAATATTAAATAAGTAAAAAATGTTTATAACATAAATAGACGACTTCGGCCATTACATTACAAATAGAGCCGGGAAAACGGGCCGAGCCCGTCGGGCCGGCCCTTTTAGGCCCTGGCCCTTTAAGGGCCGGGCTTGTAAATTGTAGCCTCAAAAGGAAGTCGGGCCTAAAAGGGCTGGCCCTGTAGGGCCTCGGGCTTAAAAGGGCCGGCCCTGGAGGGCCTCGGGCCGGCCCTTTAGGCCCGTTTATTTTTTATTTTGTTTACTTGGAAAGGAACCATGTTACATTTTTGAATTACCTTATTGAATTTATATGTCACTCTGTCCTCATATTGTATAGAGTATGATTTTTGAGTATATTGTTTTTCTAATTGAATCATATTGTGATTTTTGAGTATGATTTTTGAGTATATTGCCTGCCTATTTAGACTAAAATCATATTATATACTATTCTGCCTGATAGAGTATGATTTTTTATGAAGGTTATGATTATTTGGCTACTTGAACCTACTGCTTAAAGTGAAACACAATCAAATGTCTTTGAAATTGATGATACTAGCGAAGAAGGTGAAAATGATAGTCGTCATACTCATGTTGTTTAGTGGTTAGAGTATTTAGCTTCTTACCTTCTTATACTTTGACCTTTGTGTGAGTTATCTATAGACATGATTTTACCTTTGATTATACATTAGTAACTGTGTTTGTTTGTTGCAAGAGACGTGTTATTTAAACCTTAATGTTGACAACATTTATGTATTAAATTAGAACTTTAATCGTTGTTATTTACTAATTATATCTCTCTCAGGAAAATACGCAGAAAAAATAGTTAAATATTGTGAAAAGAATTTCCCGGCCCTGCGGGCCGGCCCTGGCCCTGATGCTCTCGGGCCGGGCCTTGAAAAATTGTAATTTTCTTGACCCCGAGCCCTTTAGGGCCGGCCCTGTTAGGCCCTGGCCCGTCAAGGGCCGGCCCTGTAGGGCCGGGCCGGCCCTGATTCCCAGCTCTAATTACAAATACTCCCTCCTGTAATTTATATAAGGTAAAGTTATTTTTTTTTATTTTAAGAAAGTTAAATAAATTTCTTAATCATATAATTTATTATGTATCTTTAGATTATATATGAGTTTATTAATCAAACTAATTAGTTTAGAGAAAAAAATATAAATATAAATATGCTAAATTAATTTAATTAGTTTTCTTAATTCCTAAAAAAAGAATTAACTTTATCTTATATTTAGGACCAAAATATTAAATAATTCCGTGTTCATACGAAATTGGGGGGGGGGGGTGATTATACAAATGAAGGACATGTAGAAATAGATGGAGAGGAAGAAAACGACGGAGAGCTGAAAAGGCCATATGGGGCCTCACAAGTGAGAATGACAGAGCAGAATGCTTAGTTGGATTTGCAAGTTTTAACTTCCAACTGCTTTAAGAAACGAGAGTATGATGAATATCTGCTGTATCTATATAAGGAGCAATTCTTCAATTTTTCATATCTAGGCTTACTTAAGCAGATCTAGTATTTTCTTCTTCTTTTTTCTTTTTTTCTTTTTTGCCGAAAGATATATTTCATTGAAATATTAAAGATACCCACATCTCCACGAAGGGATACAAAATAAACAAGGCACAACACCTAGGCCCAAATACAGCACATAAAGATTCAAATTAAAACAAGACACCTAGAAAGGCTTAAGCCCAAACACTAAAACACTAAGCCTGGAGCAACATCACCAACACAACCTTAACCCTAGATCAGATATAGAGAGTTTCGCCACTTGAAAAGTAAAGAGGTACTGACTATAATGCTGAAAATAAGGGATGTGGGTTCAAAAAACCACTCTTTCAGTCTCATCCCTATTGATTTCCTATCTGTTACTGCTAAGAGAGCAGAGACCCAATTTCCACACAGCCGCCACTGTGTAGAAAGGAGAAGTCGCAACAACCGCATCGACAGAGCAACCCTAGTTAATTTTGACCAACACCACTAACCACCCCTAGCCCTAAGCCACCAGATCTATAAGGACTACCCGAAACCAAGGCCATCCAACCCAGATAAAAGAAGAGACAAGATACCATGCCAGATATATGGTGAGAAAGAGAGAACCCTTCAGTGTCGAAAGAAACCACAAATCACCATCAAGCCTTTGACTTCCCAGCTGCACCATGGCCATTAATCAGATCTTCTGCACCGATCTAACTCCTCTTCACTGAGACTACATCCCATAGATCATGGCACCAACGAATAGACTCAAAGGACCAAAAAATTGAAACTCCCAACAAACCCATCCCCTAGCCAGACGACCTCTTCGCCAGTGAGTGTCACGCCCTTATTTTAATTTCACCTTTACCAGAGTATTTGGGGAAAACAATATGCAGTTCGGTGGGCAACACAGGAATAGCATAAAAATACTGATAAAAAGTGCTCGATTACAGAAATTTCCTATAGGGGTTTATATATAATAATTACCATCAATGTAGCCTTACAGGGCTACCAGGGTGTCTGAACCCGTCCAAGTGAAACGGAGACATCTTCCCATCTTAGTTCCACTACCGTAATCCCCTCGTACGGTTCTTTTCTTTATTTTCAGCGTATATTCTATCTCCTCCCATCTAAATTATTGATAGGGGAGGGTGAGATTCGAGAGAATATCAGTAGGAAACAGATACCAATATGCATGCATGATAGATGCTATGTGTATGACATGTTAAATTTAACTAGATGCATGCCCCATAATGACATTTCTACATGCTCAATGTTTCATATAACAAAACTATGGCTACAGCAAAACAGAAACAGAGCTTCATTTATTCAAATATGCTCTACACAATCAAGTAAAGCAATCACATACATCACTACACAAGCAAAGATATCAAATACATGCAAGAGAGGTAAGTTCCCTACTTTAACCCTTTTCTGCCTCAAAACGCGTGCCCCGATTTACGTGCAAACAGCTTGGGACTCCATATTCGATCTTACAATGTCAAATGTACTATTTAGACATTTCTATAGTGTTTCTAGGGGTTATATGATTCTATCTTGATAAATTACTAAAATACCCCCGGGGACCCGGCCATACCCGGTCCGACTATACTTTTCCTGAAATTCTAACCTAAGTTATTCTGACATATTTTTGCCCAAGAAATCCATTTCCTGACTCAGAATCACCAAATTCACTGCCAAAAGATAAAATTGCCCTTGGCAGCCCTTATTTCAGGGTTTCAGGGGCGTTTTCGTAATTATGCTTTTTCGGGCTTTTCCAAAAAAGTAAGCAACTGTAACCCCACCTAATTTTCACTCCTGAACTCAATGGAACCATCAAATCATTGAAAATCTAACTCTAAGACCCATTTACAGCCCTGACCGAATTATATGGGTTTTCCAGGGAAAACCGAGATTTTGTGATTTCGGCTCCTTAAACGTGTTCCTTTCTACTCCTAACCACTTTATTGACTATTCCATTAGTTTAAAACTATCATTTAGTACCAATTTGGCCAGCATAACCCATAGGCCAATTAAATTTCCAAATTTCAAATCAACGGCAATCCGGGAAAATTTTACAGATTAAATTGCCCACAGCAGCTAGAATAGTTAATATACGAAGATTTGGAAGTTACCTCAAGCTCCCACTAGCTTTTCCTCTTCTTGGCTTAAACCCTAACTCCTCCACACCAAAATATGATCTTCACAACCTTCAAGAACAAAGAGGAGTAGCTTAGAATCGAGGTTGTATGCGTTAGGAGCTAAATCGTCAGGGGAATCGGCTTACCTTGCGAGATTTCTTCTCCTTTCTCTCTCTAGAAATCTCACACCCTCTCTCCCTATTTCAGACTTGTGTGCATCTCATATGGCTGAAGGAAGGAGAAGAATGATATTTATTATATGATATTTACTTATTAATTTAATTTCTCAATTTTTGGATTTTTACAAAATTATGGCAGATTTTTGCCTAAACTTTGAAAAATCATAACTAATTCTAGAAAAATAGAATTAGAGTGATTCCAAAGCCTATAGAACCCTTATTGAGTCTAGTTTCAAGGAAAAATATAGACTTTTGCTAACTGGAATAATAAAATTCCTAGAATTTTAATCTTTGCCTGCTGTTCCAGAAACTTCACATCTTTTCTGGGCTGAATTCAAAAATTCATAACTTTTTGTATATAGCTCTAATTGATTCATATGACGTATCAAATTAAAGCTTAGGATGTCTACTTTTACCATGTAAATTTTCATAATTTTTTCTTATCATTTGGTCTTCCAAAAACTCATGATAGGTTCACTGCCTTGCAGCAAATTTCACTAGAAGCATAATCACTCTCTTCAAAATTTACTATTTTATTTTCTTTAATACCCCAAAGATATAAGAAATATTAGAGAATAGATTTGGGACATCTACTAAACTGGGGCGTACCAGTCCACTTAATTGAGACTAATTATCTAGCATCAAATCTCAAAATTTAGGATATTACAGTGAGCACCAAAAAGAGAGGCGTCGGCACCCTCAACCCGAAGCGAGGAAGCTATCATGAACGGCCTCCAAGGTGGAGAGAAAATGCAAGTGTCAAGCAGGATCTAGTAGGGTAGGATATACTGCTTACGTTTGATAATTTTTCTTCTGATTTTATTCCTGCTTGTAACCTAGAAGTTTTCTTTCATTTATATTCTTTAGGTTGCAATTTCTTTGTTCAATCTATATTGATGTAGATCTAGTGGTTGTTTTTAGAATATCATTTTACCTTTTTAAAAAAAATGGAAACCAATTAAATTAATTGCTTTGACAAAGGGGAGGCCAGATTTCACTTTATATGGTTTTTAAGTCTTTGATTACATGTAATTATTAATGATACTCCCTCTATTCTAAATATATGAGTTAGTTGAGTATTTTGGTTTGTTCTTAAATATAATTGTTAATAAACTCAAATGATAAACCACAAGAACCAAATCATGAATCCTTCATTAGATGATTATAAGTACTATTAAGAGCAATACAATAACCAAATGGGGTTGGTCTAGCGGAAGTGACTAGTCCTTCACAACGTGGTGAACCAGATTCGAATTACAGCTGGGAGAGGTGCCTACATTTAGCGCATAATAGTACCTCGAATAGGATTGCCTCTAATAGAAGGATACATATGCTTAACGAGAGAGAGAGAGAGAGAGAGAGAGAGAGAGAGAGAGAGAGAGAGAGAGAGAGAGAGAGAGAGAGAGAGAGAGAGAGAGAGAGAGAGCAATACAACAATGAATTAGCTCACTTGGGTTTTAAAATGATCATCTCACACTTGAGTGTGATTAACAATTAATCCTAACTCTGGGGTTCTTAAAGGAGATTCAAATTATCCTCCTTCTAGATGAGGACTCCACATCTAACACCATTAACTTTTGGACTAAAACTCTTTATATATAGAGCTTTTAGGTTCATCTAGTAACTAGGTGATTAACGATAATCATTCTAACTAATTTAATACTCCAACAGTAATATCTCCTAAGCTCTAAGAAGATAAAGATGACTTTTGGTAAGAAAAGATAATGATGACCTAAAAGATTGCACTACTATAGAAAAAAAAAAAAAGTAGATGTCATGCCTATTATTTTAAAATGGCTTAAGGTGCATCTAGTACTTTAAAATATTTTTTCAGGTGCATTCATTACTTTAAAGTATTTTATAGTGCATCTAACACCATAAAGTATTTTTTTGTGCGTCTAGTAGTATAAACTATTTTTTTGGTGCATCTAACATTCTAAAGTATTTTTTCAAGTGTATTCAACACTCTAAACTATCTAAAATGTTAAGTGTAAAATTACACAAAAAATACCTTGGAGTGATGGACGCCCTTAAAAAAATACTTCTAGATGCTGGGTGTATTATAAAATATTTTAGGACACTGAATGTACTTAGAAAAATAGTTTAGGGTACTGAATGCACCTTAACTCTTTTAGGCCTTGTTTGGTACGAAGCACTGGGGGATAGGGACTGAGAGTGGATTAAGGATTGGGCCAGAATATATCGTTTGGTTTGAAGGATTACGGATAACTAGGAATTGAGAGTACTATGAAAATGGGATTGTTGCAAAGCCACCTCTCCCCTGGTATTGCGTTTTCAATCCTAAGATTACAAATTTTAGAGACATAAATATTCCTATTTATAATATTTTCTTAAAAAAATACTCTCTATCAATTTAATCATAAATTAGAACTCATCACTTTATTCCATTACTCATCTTCGCTCTCTCGGGTTTTGGGGTCTGAAAAGCAGAAAAAAATTTGTTCTTGTTTAAAACACTGATAAAAACTTTCTGTTTAAATAATAAAAAAAAAAAACATAGAAATTCTTCAACGTGATGCACACAGATTGACATTTTGGTTAAACAACATGACCTTTTGAAGCTAACCTTTGCAATCTTTCCGTTTGCAAGATATCCTTCAACATAAAAAGCTTTTTGTTTAAATATCTGACCTTCGCAATCTTTGAATCCAGCTTCTGGTTCAGATCGACATTCTATACCACAACATGACGCACTGGGTATTCCGATCGACATTCTTGCATCTAAGTTGTAGACTAAGTTTGGGATTTAGGACATGCGTATTTGGGTCTTTTCATTATTAGTGGTCATTTATTAAATAAGATTAATAAAATTATTCCCTCCAACTATTACTTCATACCAAACATATTTTTAAAATATCAATCTTAATACCAGTATCAATCCTAATCTATCAAAATTCAGTACCACATATCAAACAGGGCCTTAGCATTTGTAAGGTCTCAAAAACACTAAGTACTTTACTGCTACAAAAACCAAGGTATTAAAACTTGGACCGGGCATTGAACCGATCAGGGTACTGGGTTAAGGGTCAGTGGGTCAGACCGGGGCCAAATTGGGATCAAACCGGTGAGAAATTGAAAATTTTAGACTTGTAGTATGAAATTCTAAAGGAAAAATTTAAAATTTTTTTTTTTTAAAATATGAACCCGGACCGGTTTCCGGGTCAGACCGGCCGATCCGGTCCGAGTTCAATAACCCTGACAAAAACATATGGAAGCGCTGCAGCATATATATATATATATATATATATATATTAATTTACTAGTATAGACGACTTTGACCCATTACATGACAAATATTGTCTAATTGCATGGTGGCAATAAATGGAGGGAAAACGACTGGATATACAAATGAAGGACGGCCAGAAATAGATGGAGGAAGAAGAGGGTAAGAAAATGACAGAAAACTTAAAGAGACATGGGGCCTCACCAGTGAGCATGACTTTGGAAACCAATGAAATTATACTTGCTTTGACAAAGTGGAGGCGAAATCTCACTCTATATGGTCCTTTTTTTTAAGTCTTTCACATCTAGCTATTAATTATTAATACTTCCTCTCATCTCAAATTTAAGAGTTAGTAGAAAATTTTATTTTAATTTATTCTTAAGTATAATACTTGAACCCATTTCATCGTCCAACTTTGTAATCTCTTTTACTATGTACTATTCTTATTGTTTGCTGATATTATGTTGAAATTTTTAAGGACGTGTGAAAAGAGAAGTCTCACATTGCTAAAGTTAAATGAAACCTTAATGTATTATTTTTAAGATATGAATTTGGGTAAGTAAAAAGGTTAAGAAGATGAGTCTTCAAAACTAATTGTTTAAAGTTTTTTAATTCCACATATTAAAGAACAATTTTCATTAATAAGAATAGTTTATAATACAATAATTAAAAAGATATCTTGAGAAAGTCAATTCATTTTTATAAGTAGCTCACTACTTGGTGCTTATAAATTTTATAAGAGTTAATTTCTGAAACCTGAAAAAAAATATAAATAAAATGCTAAGCTGGGGTTAATGCTTTTTTAGGGCTAATATCATTGTTAGTCTTTACCATTAGATCAAATTTTAGTTTTAATTTCTATAGTTTTAAATAGTTGATTTTGTCCCTATAATTTTATAAGGATTTAGTGTGAATATAGTGATCAAAATCAAAATTTATTAAATGTATATGGACCAATCACTAAACTCAAATTTTTTTTAAACTATAAACATTAAAACTATCGATTTAAAATAATGTGCACCAAAAATAAAATTAGATCAAACTATAAAAACTAATAAAGGTATTAGCCCTGTTTTTTTGTCACAATTCACGCACATATTATACCCATCATGGGTCAAAACTTATAACCTTGTACTTAAGAAAAAGAGATCACGGTCACTGGGTTATGAGGCCCAATGTCATTATGGATTTGTGGTTATCGCACATGGTTCATCCCTGCTGTTTGGATCAAAATTGAATTGTTTTGTACTAAAAACAAATTGAATTGTTTTAATTTAATATTTTATAAAGTGTTTTCTTCACTTTTTTATTCAGATGAAATAACCCCATCCTTTTTTTAGACTAAAGATATTTTTCATCCATTGGCTATGGTAATAATGATTGATTTCCTATTTTCAAAATGAGCATTTCCTTTCCCGTGAGTTACGCGGAGAGCAGTATTTCCAACATACATTCTATATTATGAAAGAAATTGATATTACACATGTTTTAACATCTGTTGACAATTTACACTACTTGAATATTATTATATCACAATCAAACCCAATTACTTTACACATTTACCAACTTATGAAAAACACATTTAATTGGACAACAAAAACAAATCAAGTATTCAAGTTCTAAAAAATCTCCTTTTAAACTATATTTGTTGTAGAGCTCTAAGCATCATGTCCATTATTAGGCAAGTATATCTTTAACACATCCATGCTTCTAACTCTAGAGTGTGTAACATATAATTGATCATGTGTGAATACTCATTCAATATGAGATACTTCTCAAGACCCAGGGAATGCAACAATTCATCCACTGAAGTACCAGCCTGTAAGCAAGAACAAAAGTAATAGTTAGGATATGCAAATTACATGGAGTTCTAGAGATTTGGAAAATGAGAGGAAGCAAACATTTGACAAAAATGATAAACTCATGCAAGTTACGTAAAGATCATACTTTGTGGACAAAAAATAATATCCTCATTCCCTACCTATCTCTTATCACACTACTATTCCTCTATTTCAACACCAGCATCTCCAATTCAACTCTCAAACCCACGTCTTTTTTATTTAAAAATAAATCTCTGAGTAATAGAAATATTATGTATTGAATATGCATAGAGAAGTGTGAATCGTTATTGAATAGCCTTGAAAGGAACATTATAAAAAGGGTAAGTTATAGGAAATGAGATAGGGAGGCTGTACTTTAATTTGTATCTTGACAATATGCAAAAATTCATATAATGGGAGTCAAACTTTTGGTGGAATTTTTGATTGTTTTCACAGTAAAAAGATAGAATAACTCCGAAAAGTTTTATGCATATGAATTGTCCATGCACACAATGATTATCGAACTTAATGTGATTAGTATACGTTTATACTTTATGAGGCTATCAAAATGAAAACAGCATACAAAAGCTATTAGCAAGAGTAAATTAAAGAAGGCCTTACCAATATAAATTCCTAGCATCTTGCAGAAGAGTGTCACCACCTGAGATCACCCATTAAAAACCAACTATCCACCAAAGGAATGAAACCATGGTATTCACTGATTCACATTGTTTCGTGACACCCTCAGGAAAAAAAAGCAGCTCAATATTGCTTATTTGTTGATTGATAATATTTTCTTCTCTGCCTAAAACTCGGTTAGCAAACATTAAATTTGTCTTAGGAACCCACTAAAGATTCCATAAATTTGGTTAGCAATCCGCCAATGAACATGACCATTTAAAAATAGGGGATTATACTACTTAGGAACCCCCTATTTTTTTGGGGATTGATGATGTGAGATGAAGATACAAAATTCAGAGAAGACACACCACAACAGAGTTAATTAATAAAGTTTCCCAGGAAAAACAGAGTGGATTGCTGATGTGGGCAATAAAATTGAGGGTAGAAGACAGTATATCATATCAGAACAAAATGTTTAAAATAACTTCAAAGTAACTATTGATATGATGATAATTTAGTATGTCAAGAGAGACTATTTTAATGGACAAAACAAATAGAACTGCACCTGTGACTCCTTGTAGAATGCTTTATGCCAATAGTGACAATCAAGAGTAAAGATTACGTGACGAAATTTACAAACTTGAAGCACAGTCTGTCTGGGTATTAGCTAAAGATTTATTATATGAAAATGTGCCATATGCTTTTCGGTTGGGGCAAAAAGTGAAACACACAATATTTGGCTATCCAATGGCGATATGTAGAATGGATGGGATAAAAAATTTTATATGTTGAAAGTGGCCAAAGTTTAAAGCTTCTTTCATTATTTTGTTTTGTCCAATAGCTTTATTTTTTTATAAAACAAAACATCCTTTATTTTTTCCTTTATCTTATTAAATATTTTAATAGGATAAAAAATCAATGTATAAATTCTGTATAAGAGGCCGGAAAAAATCATTTCCAGAGGTGAAAGACGGTTATTTTTGGACCAAACTCAAAATTTGAAAATTTGGGGCACTTTTCTGTAATTTTCGTCAAATCCCCTCCAAGTTATGGCAAAATTCCACCAATATAATATTAACATCAGATTTCTCCAAATTATGTATAAGAGGCTAGAAAAAATCAGTTCTAGAGGTTTAAGACGGTGATTTTCAGATTTTTGGACCAAACTAGAAATTTTGATATTCAGGGTACTTTTACGTAATTTCCGCTGTATGTTCTTCACTGAAGTAACGGCTAATATTACATAAAAGTACCCTTAATTCTGTCAACATTCCCTCTAGCCACATACATAATTTCATTTTCTTTTTTAATCCTTGTGCATCTTAACTTTTTGATTTCAAACGGTGATTTTCCCTTTTGGATCTAACTGGAAATTTCAAGATTCGGGGTACTTTTATGTAAGTTTCTCTGTAAATTCTTCACAGAAAGTAAAGGCTAATATTACATAAAAATACCATTATTTCTGTCAACATTCCCTTTAGCCACATGAAGAATTTCATTTTCGTTTTAATCCTTGTGCATCTTAACTTTTTGATTTAAAAGGTGATTTTCCCTTTTTGGACCTAACTGGAAATTGCAAGATTCGGGGTACTTTTATGTAATTTTCGCTGTATGTTCTTCACTGAAAGTAATAGCTAATATTACATTAAAATACCCTTATTTCTGTCAACATTCCCTCTAGCCACATGGAGAATTTCATTTTCTTTTTTAATCCTTGTGCATCTTAACTTTTTGATTTAAAACGGTGATTTCGGTTTTTTGGGCCTAACTGGAAATTTAGAGATTCGGGGTAATTTTATGTAATTTCTGCTGTATGTTCTTCACTGAAAGTAATGGCTAATATTACATAAAAATACCCTTATTTCTTTCAACATTCCCTTCAGCCACATGCAGAATTTCATTTTCTTCTTTAACTTTTTGATACCTAGCTATAATTTTCCCAAAATGAACTTATAATTCAAATCAAAATCTGGTAATTTTTTTTATTAAAAATTCAAAATTTAAAAAGTAATCACAATATCATAACAAAGATATCTTTTAGGTTTTATCTTTACACAATAGATTTGTAATTCAATTTAATTATAATAAATGTCATTTAGCCAAAAATTAATATTAAAATCCTTAAATAAGAAATTAAATATATAATTTTCCTAAAATGAACTTACAATTCAAATCAAAATCTTATAATATTTTTATTCAAAATAAAAAAAGTAATCACAATTCACTTTCATGATGTTATAAATCAAACAAATTAGTTTATAAAAAAAATAAATATGAGAGATAAAATGTAAATTGATCTTATATTTAGGATCAAAATTCACTTTCATACTAGGTTCTACATGTTAAAATTGATGAAGTAGTTAGAATTTATAAAAAGAAAAAGAAGGGAGAGGGAATGAGGAGGAAAAAGAAAAGAATCAGACTCTCTTATCATTAAATAATTTTATTACATTTTGAAAAAAGAAAAAGAGGGGAAAGGGAATGAGGAGGAAAGAGAAAAGAATCAATCTCACTCATGATTTAATAATTTTATTAGTGATAGTGATAGTCCTTAGGTTTTTTTTTTTTTTTTTGCCAACAAGGATATAATATTACTACTGAATAAGGTACATTTACAGCAGAAGAAATATTCAGTGCTGAATAGCCCTTCAGCTAGGGTCCAAATCAAAAACTAGCATATCCTGTAATACTAACTTTTGCAATACCACCAGGTTTCTAGTAATCCAATCCACTAGACATGACCCATTCAAAGAGGCTTTGGCAACCCAATCGGCTACTCTATTTGCCTCCCTCGAAACCCATAAAAAGGAATGGTTTCTTCTAAGATTCCTTATAGAAAGGATATTTTCCAAAATGATGTCACACTTCCAACTTGGGGAAGGACACTCCTCATTTAGACAGTTAATGAGGTTCTGATTATCAGACTCAAAAATTACATCTTCTAACTGATTCTTAGCTGCATATACTATTGCATCCAATATTGCCAAGCTTTCTCCCATGTAAGCTGAATCTGCTTCTAATATTCGAGCTCCACCATCAAGGATCCATCCATTTGAATCACGTACCACGAAGGACACCGCCACTCTGCCCTCTTGTTGTTCATAGGCACAGTCCGTATTAATCTTGAGTTCATTCCCTACAGGCTTGTGCCATTTCTCCCTTGCTAGCTGATTATTCTTTGGGTTTAACATTGTTGTTTTGCTAACTTCCAACCATCCCCGTGCCTGCCAAAATTCCTGCAACAAAGCATTAGCTTGAGAAAATGTGAAGATTGGATTTACCTCTACCCTTTCATAAATAAATCGGTTTCTGCCTTTCCAAATTTGCCACAAAATCATGACCATTAATGCTTTCTGCCAATCCGAAAGGTGTAAATCCAGAAAATAGTGAAACAGCCATGATCTCAAGTCAAAGTCATTTTCATTCTCAAATTGAAAAGTAAATGCACTTCCAAACCAGGTTTCGTTGTGCCCAGGGACAGAAACAAAACATGTGTTTCAGATTTTCTGATTTCTTTTTGCAGATAAGGCATAGATCTGTTACACAAACTCTTCTTCTGTGTAGATTTTGAAAATTGGGAAGGGCATTTGATATAACTCTCCAAGCAAACAGTTTAACCTTATGAGGAGCTTTCAATTTCCACACTTTTCTCCACACTCTTTGTTGTTGATTGGATGAGGAGCTAGCTTCATTTCTATTATTATTACTCACCAAAACCTGTGCTACTTTGTATCCCTCCTTAACCGAGTATATTCCCTTCCCCCTGTCTACTGCCATTTATCTTCTGTATTTGATAGTGCAATAGAAGTGTTTAGAATAGCCCTAATCTCCAAATCAGACAACTAGCCCTCAATTGGAAGTAAATTCCAAACATAGCCTTGTCTAATTTCAGCTACTTTCAGCTTTCTAAATGCATCATGGGGACATGGAGAAAAAAGTTTTTTACCTGGGATGTTGGCTAGCCAGGGGTCGATTTATACTCTGGTATTTTTCCCATTCCTAACACTTGATAAGATATTTCCTTCCAGTACCTTTCAGCCCTCTAAAATGCTTGGGCAGATCCATGAGGCTCTTCTTCCTTTCTTGGCCTCCAAAAAACCCGATCTTGGGAAGTATTTGGCTTTAAGAATTCTCACCCACATCTGGTTCAGTTCCTGTAATATTCGCCAACCAAGTTTGGCAAGCAAAGCCAGGTTAAACGCTGCAAAATCTTTAAATCCTAAGCCACCTTCCATCTTATGTTTCTTAAGTTTAATTCTAGAAAACCAGTGCATTTTCCTTTTTTCCTTTGTACTTTTCCACCAGAAACTAGAAACCAGAAATAATTTGATATATTCTTTTAAGGACATTTTTTGGGAAAAGAAAATAGGACATAAGATAGATTGGAATTGAGTTTGCTACTGACTTTACCAGTACCTCACGACCTGCTTCTGAGAGAGTTATTCTTCCATCCCTGCATTTTCCGTTTGAGTTTATCAAGAATAAAGCTGAGCATCTGTGATTTTGATCTGCCCCACGTAATCAGTAGACCAAGGTAGTTCCCAGGGATATCTACAGCATGGACCTAAAACACATGGCCAATTTCCTCTCTTGTCAGCTCAGGTGTACTATTGGAGAAAAACAAACAAGATTTATTAGTATTAATCATTTGTCCCGAGGCTTCACAGTAAGCATCCAGGATTTCTTTCATATTTCTGCATTCCTCCACATGTGCTTGTAAAAACAGAATAGAGTTATCCACAAAGAAACTGTGTGTTAGTGTTAGGCATCTTCTTTCTATACGAATGCCTATTTTAAAGCCCTATTTTTCCTCTTTTTCAATTAGTTGGGATAGGACATTGCTTACTATGATAAACAGGTAGGGAGATAGAGGATTTCCTTGACGGAGCCCTCTCGTTGGATTGACCGTAGATATTCTTTTACCTGACATTATAATTGAAAATGATATCGACTCTAGGCACCAATAGATTCTATCCACCCACTCTTGACTAAAACCCATTTTTATCAATACTGCACACAGGAAATCCCATTCAACCCTATCATATGCTTTGTTCATGTCAAGTTTCAGGGCCACTTCTGCAGGGCCATTCTTGTTAGATTTCATATGGTGGAATGCTTCATGAACAATAATAATGTCATCCTGGATCAACTGGCTGGGGACAAAGGCCCTCTCATTTTCTGAAATAATTCTTCCCAACAGAGGTTTCAACCTATTGGAAATTACTTTTGAAAAAAATTTGTATAAAAAGTTACATAGGCTAATTGGCCGGTAATCCTTACCGTCTTCGGGCAATCCACTTTAGGAATCATCACTAAGTCTATTTGGTTAATTTCATTGAGTGGAAAGCCTAATTGAAAATAAGAACGGACAAGAGAACATACCTGATTGCCAACAATATCCCAAGCTCTTTGATAAAAGTGTCCTGTGAATCCATCGGGGCCTGGAGCTTTGGATCCTCCTAATTCAAAAGCAGCTTGCCTAACTTCACCGTCTGCAATTTCATCCATCAGGTGCATGTTATCCTCCTGTGTAATAACTCCATCTATACAATTCAGAATATCTTCAAATTCACACCTTGGTGTACTTGTGAATAACTTCCCATAAAACTCAGAGAAACATTGCCCAATCTGGTTTGTGTGTTCCAGCCATTCATTTTGCTTAGTCTTTAGTCTAACCACCTTGTTTCTGCACCTTCTACGCACAGTGGTCATGTGGAAGTAATGAGAATTCTGGTCCCCACATTTCAACCATTGTATTCGGGATTTCTGTGCCTAATACATCTCTTCCTGTGCCCATAGCTCATTCATTCTTCTTTTAAGATAAGCTATTTCCCGAGCCACTTCCTCATTCCACTCTTCATTCAAACACCTCTACACTTATGCCATCAATTTATTAATCAGTATAACACTATTACCATATTCTTTTTTACTCCATACTGCAAGAACTTGACTCAAATGTGCAAGGTTAGCCGCCAGCTCTGCCATTGAGGCACTTCCTTCTTCCCCCTTCATTTTACCCTTAATGATCTCTATTAAATCCGGATGTGACAGCCATCTCATATCAAATTTGAATAGCTTTGGCGATTGCCCCTCCTTGTGCAAAAATTCCATCCATAGCGGGCTATAGTCGGACCCCACTGGTTCTAACACATGGCACTGCCCATTGGTAAATTGTTCTCTCCATTTGCAATTAATTACCGCTCGGTCTAATCTTTCTTAAATAAAGCCCTCGCCTTCCCTATTATTCCTCTAAGTAAATCCGCATCCTTTTGCCTCCAACTCCATCATGTCACATTCAATCATAAAGTTCCTAAACCTTTGTAGGTCCCGTTGAGGTCGGTCCCTCCCTCCCTCCTTATCTGAACTGTAAAGAGTTTCATTAAAGTCACCTATGACAATCCAAGAGGTGTTCGAATCAGGACATAAATTCTCAATATTACCCCACTAAGTTAGCTTTTGGTGGTAGTATACCTGGGCCTATACACAAAAGTCATCATGCCAAAATTAAAACCATCAATACACACAGAGTCAACATGAATTATAAATCTGCTGATTACTCCAACCTGTAACTGTACCCCCTCTCGCCACCATAAGACAAGACCCCCTGATCAGCCAATCAGCTCATAGTAAACCCCATGGTCATACCTCAATTTTCGCCTAAGTTTCTCACTACTTTCTTTTTTCATTTTTGTTTCAGACAAGAAGATTAAATCTGGTTTTAGCCTTCTGCATTGGAACCTCAAATTTCTGACTGTCACGGTGGTTACCAATCCCTGACAGTTCCACACTAAGCAGCTCATGGCGCTTGGGTAGCTGCAGTCGGCCAGCCACCACTCCCTTTAATTACCATTCCAGAATTCTCACCCCTGAACAGAGCCCTTTTGGTCTTGCTTTTTTTGTATTTAAGTGTGCGTACTTGTGCCATATTTCGCCCATTAACAATAGTGAATTGCTCTTCAACTTCTAGTTAAACTACATCAGCTGTCTCCATCTCGACGCTTTACTCGGACTGAAACTGGCCAAAGCTCAACTAAGACTCTTTGTCTGACCCATATAGCCTGCTTAACTCTTCCTCCGCTTTTCCACGAAGACCCGCAAACCCAGGGGAGTCCCATTCGTGACCCTTTTGTCTCTTTGCTGCCGGTGACTCCCATTCTAGATCTGCTCCTCTCTTTAGATTTACCCGTTCCACTTGGTTTACTAAGTCTCCCACTATATCCTCGTTATCTTGAATAATGATGGCTTGGTTGTCTTCTGGTAGACTAGCAATTTCGACCGCATATTCACTCTCATTATGTCTTTGGCTCTTTTCCAGGTATGGCCCACCCCCTTCCTCATGTAATTTTGGGGCCAGTTGTTGTGCTTTAGTCTCGGGTCCTTTTCCTTCCTTATGTAGGACCAGGGCCAAGTCTTTATTTGAAATGTTGGACCCATTTTAAGTTCCGATCAAAACAGTATGATGCCAATTAACTTGGTGCTCCACTTTGCCCATAAAGTCAACTTCTATCTGATCCTCCGTACCACAAGAGCCACTCGATATTTCCAATCCTTTACCTCCCTCCTCATAGTTAACTGCTACACTGCCTGTTGGAAATTGTGCCATAAGGGCCAATCATTGTACTTTGAACATTATTATTTTAATGAAATTTCTCCATTCTGTTATCATATTATTTACATGTTAACTGTGATAATTGTATCCTTGGATAATTTATAAAGATTGTCCTAAAATGTCCCTGGTTGGTCATCTATGCGGGAGAAGAGATGAAACAAGATCAGTATGACTTTGATAAGATATGGAGATACGAATCAAAGTCTTAGGCACTTGTAAGAGTACAAGGTGCTGGACCAACCCACTATAAGAAAGCTACATGGATCAAGTCATAAGCTTTTCTCATGTATAACCACGTCACAATGCCCTTAGACCTGAGGTCATCATGGGTTCTTACATGAGAGTTGCTAAGCTTTGAACTAGTCAAAAGTCACTTTTGACCGAGTGATGATAAAGGCTACGATCGGGCTTGGTGGTTTTTCATGCAGAGGAATATGAATGATCAAGATGGAATTTGTCCCTCATATTAGTAGAGAGATATTACTGGGCCCCTCGATGAGTGAGTCTGAGAAATATATGGCCATACTATGATGAAAGGAGTTTCTATCTCTGTTATCAGGCTACTCATGAATCGAGAAAGTAATGATCAGGAACAAGAGGATGACATTATCCATGCCTTATCCTTGATCGATATGTCGTGTGACAAAAGGGACGTGACATGGTTGTATGACAGGTTGCATCGTGATAACGATCCTCATATGAATTGGGTAGTCGTAATGTCTTGCTAGAGGCCGCTTGCGACTTTGGGTTAGTATAGTTATTGGCTCACTGCCAACTTTATATGGGCCTATAGGGTCGCACACAAGAATGGCCCAACACGAGATAATGTTTAATTTAGGGTAGACGAATTATATATATATATATATATATATAATATAAAATTCATTAATAATATTACATAGATATATATATTTTCGAAATATATATCTTATATATATATATATATATATATGTATATATATATTATATGATATTATTATATTGTGTTAGTTTTAAATTTAATTTATTAAGATATATTAAATTTAATAACTAACATGATAGAGATATAGTATCTCAGATTTAATTTATGAAGATAAATTAAATCCAATGGCTCTTTATTTGGATTAAATAAATAGGTTAAATTAAAACTGTTGGATAGTTTTAATTTAAACTGAATTTATTTAATTAGCTCATCAAAATAATTAGTTGTTAATTAATTTTGACATTAATGATGATTAATTTTAAAATTTGAAAATAGCCTTCATAGGTTATAAACTTGATAGAGCAGATATATTCATATGCACATGAGAATTGAGAGCCGCAAGTGAAATCCTAGGAGACATTAGAGTCGCTAGCACGCAGTCTCGGTTGGAGAGTATTCGTGTGGATACCGGTAGAGGGAACGGACCTGACGTGTTGGCTCCTAGAGATCGTGAAAACTCTGAATCATCAAAAGGTATGAATCTTTCCAACTTAGTTTAAACGCCGTTGATAGATTCTCGATTAGGATCGGTGAAAATTTTTAAAATTCTTCCGCTGTGCCTACCGATCCTAACACTGCCCTCCTCAATTCCCATACCCTCCATCTCACCAACTTCCCATAACTGTATGGATCGTGTTTTGTTCCAAATTGAAGCAGTAGCAGTGTCCCCCTAAACGTACACTTAAAATCAAAGTCTCATTTCCATGACTTTTTTTTAACTTTCAGTGGGCAATGATTTATGTTGTTTTTTTAAAAAGAAAATAGAGTGGAGCTCTACGAAATCATCATCATCATCCCACCATATTCTGCTTCCTTCATCATCATTATCTCAACAACCATCTTCTCCCTTTTTCCTCCTTTATAAATCATCATATCATCATCCGAACAACATCTTCATTTGTCCTTCATTACTTCTTCCTCCATTCTTCTTTGGTCGCCAGTGACTTTCCTCTCTCCAACCACTATCTCCGGCGACCCACCTCTACCAACACTTCGGTCTTCTTTCTCCCTACCATCGCAGAGCACCGCTCCTCCTTTCTCCTCTCCACCAAATGCTTACCACCACCGCTCTCAGTTTCAGAGTTGGGCACTGCATGCTGAGAAGTAAGAACTTCCTTCTCACTTCGTCCTTTTCACCAGTGCCGTCAACAAACACTGTCATCTCTACCTCCGTCGAGTCACCATCATCCCTCTTTCACAGCCACAAAGCATCTTCTTCATCACCATCGGAGTTCGCTATACCAGATCATCACTGTCCAGATCGAATCAAAAGTAGCGTTGGAGCATTTTTTTCTGCGAGTGTTAAGTTCTCCGGCCCCCATTTTCGGTGAGTTCTTGAATATTCCGGCGAATTTCAAAGAGGGACCTTAAGGTAGGAATACCTGCTTTAGAAAAAATAAGGAACTACGTTAAGCCCCACAGAATACAGTGTACTTGATCCCTTGCCCTGTAAACACATAAAGAATAGACCTTGAGACAATAAAATCCATTTAACAAATCAACAACATTGATTGAGAATAGTTTAAATAACAAAACCCCTTCTGCATGTCTCCAGTGTTAGGACCATCTCCTTCTCATATAAACCCATATTTGTCACTAGCTGAACTGAAGGTGCATACCTGATAAAGCAACAAACATATACAGGAAAAATTACATAAGTGAAATCTGTGCAGTTTATTTCTCACTCTTCGTTGTTAAAGGAGGAAAAGGGAAATGTAAATTAAATAAGAAGACCGAGAACAAAAACTTTTCTACTTGCCTTCTCTCATTTTTGCTCATCGATGTACACCAAAATTTGAGGTCAATGTGGGCGGAACGATTTGCCATCGGAGGCTGCATGTCTTATTTAATTGCAACAGACCTATCAAAGAAGCCAGAGAAGAAGGGATTAAAAGAGGTTGAGGCAAACTTCAATAGAGGTGAAAGAATGGAGTGAGGAGGTAATAGTGGTGTGGATGAGGACGTTTGTGATGGGCATATGTGATTATAAACCAAAGACATCCTATGTTGACAATGGGATTTTTGAAAGTTTGAATTCATCAGTTTGAAATGCTTTGGGTGGGAGGTTTGAGATAGAATTTGAAATTTCGAACGACCTCTTCCTTTTGATGTGGAGTTTTGTCCTTTTGCAAAAGGTAGAGTGAGGCATCGGGTAGAAGCCAAGAGGAATGAATTAATTATTGAAGAAAATACGTCAACCGTCCATTTGTTATGAACAATGTTTTGCAATGAGTGATGCCGCCCATTTCTTGTAAACAGTGTTTGGTGGAAGAGTATTGTATGATATATTGATATTTTTTTATTTTTTAAAAAAAACTTGTTTGATGATTAGTTTTTAATAAAATGTTTTAGAGGGAAAAATTGAAATCTATTTAAAAAAAGAAAATAACTTTTATATGTTTTTTTTGTTTTTATTCAGTAAATTTTTTTTTTGGACCTGGATTTATTTAGTAAAATTGTTTTCTAACAATTTTTTGTTTTCTATGCATTCAGTCACTTTAATACTTGAGCTTTTGCCTCTCAAACTCGTCAGAACTTAGCCTTTTGGTTTTAGTCTTCTTAGATATGATTTTTTAGAGCGATCATTCAAACATTTTTTTCCTTCTTCCAAAAACTTGTTTTGAAAAACAACTTTATAAAACTATTCTAACTATTCCTTAATGCCCAATATTCCTTAACTTACATGAATTGTAAGCCAAATGAAAGAATGAGTTGCGTGTGGGCCCCCATAATGCAAAAGCCACGGATAAGTAATACTCCCTCTAGTATTTAATATAAGATATATTGACTTAATTTGATTATATTTATAAAGTTAGTTAAGTTAATTAATATATGCATTTTTTAAAACACATTGGTCATCTTTCTTAATTTCCTTCTTTCCTCTCCTCATTGATTATTATTGATGGAGCATCAAGGGGATCAAAATAAGAAAATATTGATAAATATGATAAAAATGTTTTATATTTAGAAACAAGATCAACTATCCACAAATATCCTATATTGGATGTGTTTGAAATCACGTTAGAAGACCCAAACATGCATCCCAACCGCCAAAAAGCCACTTTTTGGCTTTTTATGAATGTTTGTATCAACTTTTTCTTCAATTAGACTTTTGAAGAAAAAGTTGCTTTAAGCTATAAACTAAAATTTCATGTTTTTGGCTTTTCCATCATGGAGAAAGAAGTTCTGTCATGAAGAAAGAAGAAATTAAATATCTTATGAAGATAAGAAACTGGATGCCACCTTCTTTTATTAAAATAACATTCTAATCCTTATTATAAGTCCACTGGTCCTAGTTATATAAGTCTTCTTAAAGGTTAATAATGATTGTTTTCCAATTTTATCCTTATTTATTAAAGTATCCAAAAAATAAATAATAAAATTTAAGGGAAATTGAGAAAACTCTCCCATTAGAAATTTAATTGGTGTTAATAACTTGAAAAATTTATATATACGAAAAATGATAGTACTTTGATTAAGGTCTTTCTCATCAATTAAATTTTTAAAGAGGGAATTTTCCCAAAAATTTAAGTAATTTAGCATTTTTAAATTTTTCCCAAAAATATATTAACTATTTTTATTTTTATTAAATTCATATCATTTTCAGTTATTTTACATCCAAACTTAATTTTGCATTAATTATTCAAACGAGTTTTTGACTTTTTCAAAAACTAATCTAAATATATTTCACATTACACAATTGAACTTTGACTCTAACTCATATTTGTAAAAGTCAGATTAAAAAAAAATTACTTCTGTCACCGCTAATCCAAACACTTATTAAGGAGAGAAGGGAGTATAATATTTTCTTGTAATAATGGATATGTTTTTTCACGGGAAATTACTGTATAAATTTTACTTCAGGTTGTCAAAGACCTTATAATTTAGTGGTATAGACACATCATTATGTGAGAAGTAATGGGTTTGATTTAGATTATAACATTTTTAATATGAAAGTTTAGGTGAATCAAATCCCCAGTGACGCTGTGATAAGGAGTGCTTAGATAGTATTCACATGCGCTAATGTATCATCCACAAAGCTCTCTCATTAGTAGTAATAGGTCCAATTTTCATCAATTAGATCAACTCTTATTTGCTAGCCAAAAAAAAAAAAAAAAAGATCAACCATCTTTTTTTCCCCATTTGAGGGTTTTTTAATAAAAATGAGTTTTTTTTTTTTTGGATATTGCCGTCTGGTATCTGATTTGGGTTTATGACTACCCCTCCTAAAACAAGTGTCTCCGCTAAGACTTGAACTTAAGACCTAAAAATATCTACCATATGTTGGTAGATTTTTCTATTAAAAGGCAATTCCGTACAAGTCACCTTCGGGCCTAGCAGACATTTGACCTTGATTTGTTGAGGGACTAGCCTGTTTCCGTATTTATAACTCGTGTTACTGCCATTTGACAGTTGAATTTGAGACTCACGGTTGCAAATGAGATTGGGCTCAGGACAGGAGTTAGATAACCAGGCCCATAAAGTGGTATGTGATTCTCGCCCTCTTGCACATCTCCTTCATCATTCTCCTTGGACTCCTATCTCCTTTTGCGTGGGCTCAGGACAGGAGTTAGATAACCAGGCCCATAAAGTGGTATGTGATTCTCGCCCTCTTGCACATCTCCTTCATCATTCTCCTTGGACTCCTATCTCCTTTTGCGCACTCTATCTGTATGTCCTTCAGTGGTTTCTTGTTTCATTACGACGTGAAAATTGTTATTGGCGCGGGCAACTTTATATACTTCGAATTCATAAAAGCAAATTCGAGTTAAGCTTCTAGGTTTTTGGGTTCTCACAAGGGTTTAGGTTTGTGTTTGCGGGAGTGATAAACAATGGAGCGGAGAGGAAAAAAAATAATTTGATGAATATCTTCCTTCTAAAATTGGAGATTTGGAGGGATTAAAAGAAGGGCAGGAGGAGTGGAGCCAAATTTCTCTGTAGCTAAATTAATCCCTCTAATTTATTTAATTTAAATTTAATCTCAAGATCCTTATTGGAAACAAAAAAATCACGGGTTCTACACTTCCACAGTTCGCCGCTGCGCTCCTTTGTTGCATCAACCTCCCTCTCGCTGTCCGTCCGTCCGTCCGTCTCGCCATCACCGCCAGTCCTTGTCGTGGCCGTTGCCGCTTCAGTTCGGGGATCCGACAATAGGTGAGCTTTCGCTTTATTACTCTTGGGGTTTAGAAATTTCTGCTGATTTGAGGTCGTATTCCTTTCTCAAAACTGGTTTCTGCTGTCGCTAATTGGTTTGATTGAAAACCGACATGGATTCCTTTGGCCTTGAGTGGACATCATAATCTATGTTTGGAGTTTCTGTCCATCTTTTCTCTTTCATGAGTCAAATTAGAACTAAATTTCTGTCATTGCAATGAAATTGTTTTGTTTTATTAAGATGGGGATAATTTCACTTTAGTTTTTTTTTTATCAATGCATGCCGTCACGCCCATGTCAAAAGCAGCTACAGAAGTCATGAAAGTGTGCATCGGTTCTGCTCAAATTCATTAAGTATGAGAAAAGGAAAAAGGGAAATTGGAAGTAGATATTGATCTTATAGCAAGAAGAAATAAATATCATTGTTCAAATAGGACATCTCAGGTTATTTCGTGAGATACCTGTTAGATGTTATGAGGGATTTGGCAGACAGCAAACAAACCCCACAGGAATAATCCCTTTCGCCTGAATATGATGACTTGTGGGCTTTGAATTACGTGGAATGATGCGTTTTGAAAAAATTCTGATATTTGATAGAGAAATGTTAGCATATAGCTTATACACTGTTCGACTGTGAATTGTCAAAGTACACACACAGAGTAAATATTATGTAGTTTACTTTGTTGGCGCATCCCATTGTCTTCTATTGTAACTTGCTTGATGTTATCGATTCCCCTAGTTTGCTTTGCTACCTTCTTTAAATTCCAGACCTGTTGTGCTTGTGGTTGGTGCCTGAATTTTTGTGTTTGAGCAAAATAGTAAAACAAGGAATGAAGAGAAAATATCTTCTTTTGTTGGCGAGTTTATGTTCATGTCAGGTGCATAATTATGGGTTTAACCCTATAAAATCATAAATATACCCGTTCTGATATTGCTGGTTGTACTTTTGCTTTGGAAAAGCCTGAGGAACAGTATGTCGGATTGGGATTTCACCCAAAAAAAAAAACATTAGTGATTGGGAATCGCCGAAGGAGCAATGAATTATAATTAGCTTGGCTGCTGTGGCATTTAAGAGTTAAACATTTCTGTTATGCTGTGTGTATATTCAGGTTCAAGAACTTTGATTTCAGTTGATTCTTATATGCTGTGTGATATGGAAATATAATACGACTATGAATATAATTAGTTAGGTAATTCTGTTAGAGTTAGTTAGTTTTAGACGGTTAGAAGGTAATACCGCTTAAGTGAGAGGGTGGTCATTAAAGGGGGATTAAGGCTATAAATATTTGTAGCCTATTGTAATTTCAGTCTGTCGTTTGATTGTTCCTAATGAATTGCACTATTCAGTATCTTTGTTTCTCTTCTTCTCTCCAATCCTCTGTTTCTTCTCTCTTTTCCCCTCTCTCTCTCTCTCTTCTCTAAATACCATAACACTTTGTGTATATAAGGAAAGTCTGAAATGGTCATTAATTCGCTCTGTATTTACTTAGGGTAAATGTGGCAAGATGATCTGAACTCAAGACTTCTTGAAAGCTTTTGTCTAGATTGTTTGTCGTAGCTAGAAGATTCTTCATTCATGTGCAGAGAACTGATAGTTTTGTTTCAATCCGTAATCTAAGTCTTCTGATAGCCTGATTTGGTGCTTGAGTTAATACCACCATACTGATCATGTGGTAGTGTAGGCATGAACCCAAGAAAGTGCACTAGTTTTCCATTGTGTTTTGTCTTTTTCCTATAGTTTTCTGTTCTCTATTTTTATATTTACAATTAACTTAGTATATTTTGTTGAAGCAAATATCATTACAAAGAATCGTCATGTCATGGAAAAAGAGGACTTGCCTGAGCTATTTTCTCAGTTTAGGAACAATAAAGTAACATTTTTAGGCATCCTTAAAGTATTGGTTAAAGGACGTCAAATATTCATGCAGTAAGTAATGCATAAGCTGCTGCAATTCATGACCTTTCCAATCCAGTGGGCCGCAAAAATTATTTTATTGGACAAACTTGTTTCTGAGGCGTTATTTAGTTGTTTATTCTTACAGCACGACTGAAAAGCATTTTAAAGACTAATGTCAGGTTGAGATAATGCTGGGGAATGCTTATCTGCTTATGTGTTAGAAAAAAAAATGATGGAATTTCATGTTCATGCATTGTAGGAATCAAAAACTCTAAAGGGAAGTTAAATTGATAGAAACGCTGATGGAACGGCAGGGTCGTGATTATGCAGCTGCTTCTCCGGCATATGCTCAACAGCAGCGACAAGCTGTAAATATGCAACAACAGCAACAATATGGATTTCATCCCCAACCTCAACAGTTTCCTTCATCTGTGCATGGCCCTCCTTTTCTACCCCCAGGTCCAGGACATCCTCCTATGCAACAATTCCCCTACCCTCACCCCATGCAGCAGCAGCAACTTCAACAATTACACCCTCATGCTCCTCCCCCACCTCATCTTCTTCTTCAACAGCAGCATCAAGCACCACCGGCTTTCCCTTCTCATTTTCCTCCTCCCCTTGTTCCATCCCACTTTCATGGTCAATACGACTCTGCTCCACCCATAGTTGCTCCTCCTTCTGATCCTGAGCTCCAAAAACGTATTGACAAACTTGTTGAGTATTCTGCTAAAAATGGTCCTGAATTTGAGGCCATGATACGTGAAAAACAACAAGACAATCCTTCCTATAGTTTCCTCTTTGGAGGGGAGGGACATGGTTACTATCGTTACAAGCTTTGGTTGTCAACACGGCCCCCAGGTGGTCCTTTCAATCCACCTTTTCCACCATCTTCCATGCCTGTGATTCATCCTCCACCAAATCCAATGATGAATCCATCTCCTTTAAATGCTCCCCCAATGAATGCTGCTGCAATTAGTTCTTCTGCTTCAATGCTAGGTCCGCCTCAAATGAACCCTCTTCCTTTCCAGCAGTACCACCATCAGCATCCTCAGCCTTTTGGGCATCATGGTCGGACTGATTATGATCAGGCATCCAAGTCTTATAAAGGGATCTCTGGCCCACTTCCATCTGATGTTGCAATGGATCTCAATAATGTTCTCAGTACTCTAAATGGTACTAAAGAATCAATTAAAGGTGCCAAAATTTGGTTCATGCAGAGATCTGCATTTGCACCAGCTCTAGCAGAGGCACTTAGAGACAGAGTTTTTACACTGGATGACATTGAAAGGCAGTTGCATATCATATATCTTGCCAATGACATACTTTTTGACAGGTAAATTACATTATCATCTAACAGTTATGAGAAGTTTTTTGGCCGCCTTTTCAAAAATATAACTTATTTACTGCTTCTTTGTCCTTGAATGACAACTGCTGTGCGCCATTGAGCTTACTAGATAGACAATATATTGCAAAATAATTATCTATGGTCCTATGTAAATCTGTGCGACTTTTGGTGAACCTTGCTTCACAAGACAAACATTTTTGTGATGTTAATGAGTATTTTTGTGGACTAAAATCTTCGAAGTCATTTTCTGATCAAAGTTCCCTCAAGATCAAACAGATGATATTCTCTTATAGAATGGATCTACTTTTACTTAATATTTTGTTTCTTTATTGAAGTGCAGACATAAAGCTTGGTTACCATGTGTCTCTTCCTTTATTTTTCTTCAATATGGTTCATATATTTCTGTACCAGGTGTTACTACTGTCGATCCATCCCGTTTTACAATTAGCAAACAACTTAATTATCCCCAGGGTACAAATTCATTAATGTTCTGACATCAGTTGACTCTAACGTATGCAAATGTAAAAGTTTAAAGGAATTCATTTAATAGATCTTCCAGGATATTTTTAATTACAAAAGAAAAGAAAAGAAAGTTTAATAATATAAGGTGAGAACATTACAAAGATGACAAGAGATCCTTCTAATACAAGAGAAGAACTATCACTCTTTAATTCAAAAGAGCTTTTTAACATGCTGTCCAGCCAAATTTATATGGTCAATAATAAAATATTCTATTTGATTAGCATTTAAATTATATTTATTTTATTAAATCTTGAAAGTTTTACCAAGTGTTTGAAATTTTGAGAACATTTTTGTTAAATCGGTTACCTGTTTGTGAGTTGTGCGATGAATTTTATCTGGGAGGTTGGTTAGTTGCTTCTACATTTATGTGAAACTCTGCAATTCTTGCTTAGCATATGCACACCCAGCAGATGAGGCCAATTAGTTTCGGACCTCAGGCACTTTTTCATTTATTTCTTTTTGGAGAAATATGTGTATTTTGGGTGACAAATCATCTATTATCCAATACTACCAGCTAATCCAGATTTGAGTTGCGTTGACCTTAATTGAGGAGAGGCTCTGATTTTTCCCATTTACAGAACTTGAACACAAGACCTTAAGATTTGTTAAGTTTCTTATTACTCAACCCAACCACCATAAATGGGAAGCAACAATTTTTTCCATGGTATACCTTAAAAGATTTTTGGACTGACAAAATCTCCCCCTTCTCTTGCTTTATTTCATGCTTGTTTTTTGAGTTTGGGCATAACTTGCATGTTATTGTGGATTTTCCTTTGTTTCATCCTTGATTTTTCTGCAAATCTGATTTACAGTTTGAATCGGAGGACAAGCAGTCATGACCTTGACAATGAAGCCCTTGCATTTAAGCCTGTTTTGGGTTCTATGCTTGCAAGGATTTATCATAATCCTCAAAGTAATGAGGAATACCGGAAACGATTGCATCAAATGGTGGAGTTCTGGGCTTCTAAAGAAGTTTATGATCAAGAAACTATATCTTTACTAAAGGGTGAGATGATTGGTGGACCACAAACAAATTCTTTTCCTGGGCCTTCAAAGGATTTATTATCCGCTTCATCAGATTCAGCTGCAGGTAATACTCCTCATTTTAGAAACTTTGCCAATTTTCAAGAGATGCGGTGATAATAATTGATTTTGAAGTTTCTTAAATCAAAGGAATCAATACACTCTCATATTCATATCAGTGAATGCATACAGTATATATAGGCTGGATGCAGAGCAATTATCGGTCAGCCATAATGAGAGAATTAAAATACAATCACAATCTTTCCTATGTAACTTATGGCTAGAATCAGGGATATGATATAGCTAAAATCATGGGATTTGATTTGCTGATTTCCTACACTCCCCTTCAAGTTGGAGAGTATATGTCAATCATTCCCAGCTTGCACCGAAATCTTTCAAATTTAGCCCTGCCAAGTGGTTTTGTCATTACATTTGTAATTTGATTCGTAGATCGTATGTAGGATAGGTTCATGATGCCTGCTTCGACCTTCTCTTTAATAAAGTTCCTGTCTATCTCAACATGTTTTGTTCGATCATGATGCACAGGATTCTTCGTCATTTCAATGCTGGCCTTGTTGTCGCACCAGAGTTGCATGGTTCCTTCATACAGAATTCCCAATTTTGTCAATAGCCTGATAACCCAGAGTCCCTCACATACTCCTTCGTTAACAGCTTTTAGCTCTGCTTCTGCACTACTTGAAACCACAGTTTGTTTCTTGCTTCTCCATGTAACTAAATTTCCCCACACATATGTGCAGTATCCTGATATTGACCTCCTGGTTTCCCTATCTTTTGCATGGTCTGCATCAGTGTAGATTTCAATATTTCTGGCAGTGCCTTTCTTAACGAATATTCCTCTTCTAGGATTAAGTTTCAAATAGCTCAGAATTTTGTACACAGCCACCATGTGCTCTTCCTTAGGTTGGTGCATGAATTGACTTACTATTCTGACTACATAGCTAATGTCTAGATGGGTGTGGATTAAGTATATGAGTTTCTCGACCAGTCTTCTGTATCATTCTTCTGAGTTGACTAGAACACCATTTGGTTTGATCTCCAGGTGACAACCTTCTTCCATAGGTGTGCCTTCAGGTTATGCCCCTAACATACCTGTTTCATATAGTAGATTAAGGGTATACTTTCGTTGGAACATTTTGATGCCATGTTTGGATCTTGCCACTTCTATATGCAAAAAGTATCTTATTTGGCTGAGATCTTTCACTTGGAACTCACGAGACAGGTCCCTCTTAAGCCGGGCAATTGAATCTTCATCATTCCTTGTAATGACCATGTCATCTACATAGACAATCTGGATAGTTATTTTTCCATTATCTCGTTTGATAAATAGTGTGTCATCTACTTGCCCCTGTGTATATCCAAGTTTCTTTACTACTTTGGAGACCTGTTTGAACCATGCTCTCGGGGATTGTTTTAGCCCGTATAAAGACTTGTTAAGTTTGACAGAGCCACTTGGAGCTAGAACTCCATCGGGAACTTCCATGTAGACTTCTTCCTTTAGGTCAACGTTCAGAAATGCGTTCTTGACATCTAACTAGTGTAGTGACCAATCTAAGTTTGCTACAATCGACAACAATACTTGGATTGTATTGAATTTAGCTACTGGAGCAAATGTTTCCCAGTAATCGACCCCATAAGTTTGAGTATACCCTTTTGCAACCAATTTGACTTTGTATTTGTTGATACTTCCATCCGGATTGAACTTTGGGGTGAAGATCCACTTGCATCTTGCTGGTTTCTTTCCTGTGGGACAAGCTATGATTTCCGAAGTTTTACTTTCCTCAAGTGCCTTTAACTCTTATTGTACAATTTGCTTCTAATTAGGATCAGCTATAGCTTATTGGAAGGTAGTTGGAATCGTAAGTTGTGTACTATTCACAACAAAGCTCTGCATCTTTGCAGATAGGCTACCATACGAGACAAACTGTTGAATTGGATACTGAGTACAAAATCTTACCCCTTTTCTCAGTGTAAATGACCATCCCGTCTCTTCAAGATCTAATCCTGGGTCAGAGTCATGGTCATTCCTTTGAGTGGAAGGGATGTTTCTTCTATTATCTCCTTCCTATCTAGTCTCTCCATATGATCTGCCTCCTCTATCCACCCCAGAGTTGATTTCAACTTGTGTTTCCAACTCATTAGGTATAGGTTAAGGTTGGTTGGTTTCATTAGGTGTCAGTTCAAGGTGATTGATGGGAACAGTAAGCTGATCAGGTGGGGATGAGGACAGTGTATCAGGGACAGGCTGATCAGGTGTGGATGAGGACAATGTATCAGGGACTGGTAAGGTGTTGATGAGAAGTGGGTGATGGTTCATGTGGAATTAGCCATTCAATATCTAAGTGCTCCCCCGAATGGGTAATTTGGGATAATAGGCATCCTCCTTATAGAATACGATATCTTTGGAGACAAACAGTTTCTTTGAGGTAGGACAATAGCACCAGTATCTTTTTTGGGTGGAGGAGTAGCCAAGGAATATACACTTCTGGGCACGGGTATCAAATTTGCTTCCATCATGTGTATGGACAAAGACAACAGATCCGAACACTTTCTAGGGTAATGGATTGATGAGAGGACAATTCGGAAATGTGTCAAGGAGCGTTTGGATGGGAGTGGCATATTTTAGGATTTTGGAAGGCATTTGGTTGATGAGATAGGCCAGTTAGGACTGCGTCATGCCAAAACACTGTTGGGAGATTTCGTTCAAAAAGTAACGTTCTGGTTACCTCCAATAGGTGACGGTTCTTTCTTTCAGTGACCCCATTTTATTGAGGTGTGTAAGGACAAGAGGTTTGATGATGGATTCCTTACTGATCAAGAAATTTTTTAAAGGTGCCACTTAGATGTTCTATAGCATTGTCACTTCGCAGGACTTTGATGGAAGTTTGAAATTGGTTTTTCACAAAGGCATAGAAACGTTGAAAAACTCAGGCCACCTCATATTTGTCCTTCATTAAGTAAAGCCACATGATTCTAGTATGATCATCGATGAAAGTGACAAACCATTTTTCATTAGTTAGGGTTTTTGTCCTTGTCGGACCCCAAATGTCACTGTGTATGAGTTGGAAAGGAGCAGAAGGTTTGTATGGCTGTTTTGAGTCGGAGGACCAGGCTTGTTTAGCATTGAATAAACTTGGAAACACGTTTCATAAAATCAAAACTAGGATGTCTTGAGCGACAATGCCATAAAAGTACATCTTTATCTTGGGAACTTAAGCTAACCATTGCTTTACGTGAATTCCAAGTATCTTTATTTTGCAACTCCGATCTTTCTAAGTAGAAAAGCCTATCCCAATCTCTAGAAGTCCCAATCGCCTTTCCCGAGTTTAAATCCTAAAAGAGACAACAATCATCATCAAATACCACTCGGCACATACAACCTTTGGTTAATTTACTCACAGATATCATATTGCAGGTAAGTGCAGGCACGAATAAAACATTGTAAATGCTCAATGATTGATATAGCATGACTATGCCTATGCCTTCAACCTTGGTGTATACACCATTAGCAACTTTGACTCGAAGATTCTTAGGGGCAAAATTTAAGAGTTGCAAATAACGTGCGATTACCCGTCATGTGATATGTGGCTCCTGAATCAACAATCCATGTATTCTCACTAGCCCGTACAACATTAAGAGCTATAATAGAATTACCTAGCTGTACCAGGTTGACACTAGGCATAGAGTGGGACTTGTTCTGTTTGTCTAGTATCTTGCGGAGCATCTACAGTTCCTCCTGACTTAGGGAATCAGCATCTTCAGCTTTTTGCTCAGCTGTAGTGAGGTTGACACTAGGAGTCGGGTGGTGTTTGCTAGTTGATGGCTTGCCATGTAGTTTCTAGCATTCCTCCTTGATATGGCCCTTCTTCTTGCAATAATTGCACCACTTGTTATTCCTTCGTTTGTCTTGTGGTCCTTTTATTGCAAGAGCTGAACTCTCAATTGGACTTGGGCTGCTTCGATTTAAGAGTTTCCTGCTTTCTTCGAACTGTACATGGCTAACGACATCAAATAGGTGTGGTAAGGGTTTTTTCCCCATGATTAGACCTATTATCTCCTCAAAGGAATCGTTGAGTTCAAGGAGAAAATCATATACTCTTCCTTCTTTCACTATCGTCCTGTATAATTGTGCATCCTGGACATTCTTTCATGGATGTACCTCAAATAGGTCTTCTTGTTGTGAGAGTTTCAGCAAGGCATTATAATAGTTCGTCACCGTTATGTTCCCTTGTCTCAAATCTCGAAGTTGCCGTTTCAAGTGGATTAAGGCAGCGGTGTTGTCGAGAGAAGAGTAGGTTCTTCATGCCGCATCCCAGTTCTCTTTTGTAGTATTTGCCAATAGATAGCCTTCACTGATATCCACAGTCATAGAATTGCATAACCAAGTCATAACTTGACTATTTTCAGCAAACCATGCATCAAATTTTGGGTCATTTGGGGTTGGTTGAGGTGCTGCCCCATTAATATAATTTTCCTTTTACTTGCCACGAATATACCTCAGCACGGTTTGGGACCACTAGAGATAGTTTCTTCCATTGAACGTATGGTTAATGGCCATAATCTGACTATCGGAGAATTTTGGTGCCATCACTGTGCTACTGGTAGTGAAGGAGTTTGAGGAAGAAGAGGAATTTTGAACTTCAGAAGTTGTACCGAACATGAGTGCCGTTGGAGTGGCCCCATTTTTTGTTGCATTTCCAGGGATAGGGAGCCGAAAAGGGGAGGAAATTCAAAGGGATTCATGTTTCTGGAGAGAGGGTCATTGGAAACCATCGTGGGTGACAGCGTGTGGGGTTCACGCGCCGGGACAATGGTGGCGCGTGGCAGTCAGATGCCAGCCGTTCTTTTGGGATGCGCCGATGGGCGCTGTCCGACCCCTCCTATGGTGGTAGTGTACCTACACGTGCTGCCAGTGCCCACGCCATGAGTCCTCTGTCTCTCTTGTGTTTTGCTCTCCCCTTGCTGTCTTTCATGTCTACCGGCATTCTCTCTTACTGCGGAACATAACCAGAGGCTTTGGTAACATCTGAAATCAGAGGAATCAATACGCTCTCATATTCATATTAGTGAATGCATACGGTATATATAGGCTGCACGCAGAGCAATTGTCGGTCAGCCATAATGAGAGAATTAAAACACAATCACAATCTTTCCTGTGTAACTTATGGCTAGAATCAGGGATATGATATAGCTAAAATCATGGGATTTGATTTGCTGATTTCCAACAAAGTTCTTGAAAAAAAAAAAAAATGCGACATGAGCAACGCCTCTGCATTAATAATTTGTCTCCACAAGTTTGTTTTCAAGGCAATTCTGTTGTTTCCTTGATTTTACCATCCATAGAAACATAATAGGCTATTTTTCTTTAGTTTTTCCTGAAATATCAAATAAATGTCAAAGCTGCAGAATTGTGATTCACACTCACTGACCATCGGTGATGCCACCAGTATTCAATATGATTTTGCCATTAAATTAGCCATGGCTTTTTAATGAGATGAGTTTGGTGCTCGCATATTCAATCTTGAGATTTGGTTGATTTGAGACTATATTCATGATTCCTTCTCTCCTAATGGCAGGAATGCTGCAGCAGACACCTAACCATATTGTCCCGCAGTGGCCATCCGATAGGCCAGTTTCTGGTTCAGGTGTGCCCGAACAAGATCATCCTGAGAAGCATGCTGCTCTAGGGCAGTCCATGCCACCATCTATGCTACCTAAGCAGTTTCTTCCAAATTCAGCTCCTCCTGGTGCTTTTGCAGGGTCCATGGCCATTCCCTCATCTGTTCAGCCAGCCAATCAACCGCCAGCTGCACATTTGATGTCTCCTTCGCCAGCTGGCGCCGGTGAAAAGATACCGCCATATCCATTGTTCCCACCTGGCCTTATTCCCGGAATGGTGAAAAAGATGCAGATTGGAAGTGGTGTTCCGTATTCTCCTATGAGCCCTTTAGACATCCCAACTGTGATACCACCGTCAACTGTACCACCTTCAGATATTCTGCAAAGAGTATCAAAGTTCTTTAAAGAGATTGGAGAGGCTAATCCTTCTGAGGGCCCAATGAGATCTGATTCAAGAGATGATGAAGATGAGTATGAGAGAGAATATGAGATGGAGCCTCAACTGAGGAAGGGCGGTGCTTGTATCCCTCCACCCCCAAACTTGCAGGTGGATCCGGAGACAGGGACGTATGCTGATGGAAGTGTGGAGAGGATACCGGGATCAAGTGGGTCAGGGCGGCTAGGTCTCGGGGCGACAGCCAACCCCAATGAGGTGACTCAGTATGATGATGTATATACATCCTACAGGAAGCAGAGAAGCACCACTTACCACTCTTCAATGAGTGCAAGAGGAGCAGCTAGATGAAGGGTAATGTAATTGCATTAGACTAGGCATGTTTGTAATTTGGATTCTCTGAAGTTTAAAGTACCCCCATAAACTTGAAGCGAGGGTGACACAAGAAATATCTTAGTTCTTACCGTCTTTCCTTTTACACCCTCATTTTGCCTTGTGTCTCTCTTTGCTTAGACACACTTCATGAACTTATAATTTGAGAAGATCTAGATCAGGCTTATGTAATTTTGTTTTGTTCGTCTTTATTTGAAAGGGTGCTTGTAGAATTTTTGTTTTTGTTAGCCAAGGGCTACTGGTCTTTTCCATGGGTTTCTGCTTTCATATTCAGTACACATGACATGGACAATATGAATCCAGAAGTTACAATCAATACGCACTTTCGTTCTTACTATTTGTATGCTGTTTCACAACCCCAAAAAAAATTAATAATAATTTAGTTCTTCACAACTTAAAATTTCAAAATTTTGTTAATGGGAAAATATAACTTTTCTTCATTATACATTTAGTTCTTGAATTTGGACTCATTATAACTTAGTCATTGTAGTTTATTGAATCAAGAAATTGCAGGAATCAGTGGACTGAGTTATTCCAAGTTCAGAAACTATGGGGATTGATATGTTGTAACTACTGGGGTTAAGTTGTTCTGAATAAAAATTTAAAAATTGAGTCGCAGAAAAGTTTAGGGATAAAAAATTATATTTTCCCTATAAACATATATAGACTAAAATCTGAAGGTAAAGACATTTTTCCATAAAAACTGAACTTTGTTTTAGGGAAAAAGACAAAAAATACATTTAAAATATACCAAAGACAAATAAGAGTGTTGAATTTCAATAATTCCAAATGGACTAATTTGGAATTTTTAAATGTTGGAAAATTACATAATTACCCTTATCTTTTTATTTTTTATTTTTTTAAAATCCTTAAAACCCCTTACTGACCACTGGAGCTTTGATGCCAGTAATTGACGATGGTAACTCGTTACTGGAGCCCCACTACCTTTGGCGTCGACTAGCCGCTAGAGCTCGAGCGCTTGTAACCAGTCATCAGAGCTTTGACAGTCTATTTTTTTTTTTTTTAATTTCTTAAGTAAAAGTAGTCAATATGAAAACTTGAGTAGTTACTCAAGTTTTTATATTGACTACTTCAGTTTTGATATTGATTACTTTGATTGTCTACCAACAAAGTTCTTAATATATTTTTGAGCTTTCAGAATAAGAGTAGTTAATAGTGAATTCAAAATAGTTAATATCGAAATTAGAGTAGTAAAAACTAAATAGGATCCCTTTTGCTAAATAATTTCTAATAACTATTTTTTGTTTTGATATTTACTTTTCTAGTTTCGTTATTAACTACTCTTATTTTGAAAATTCAAAAAATATATTAAGAACTTTGTTGATAGCTAGCCAAAGTAGTCAATATCGAAACTAAAGTAGTTAATATGGAAACTTGAGTAGTTAATAGCAAAATTAAAGTAATTATTAGAAAATATTTAACAAATACCATGTAAAGAGAGATTCAAATTTCCATATTAACTACTTTTGCTTGAGAGATTCAACAAAAAATATATTAGACCGCCAGAGCTCTGGTGACTGGTCGCCTGTGCTGGAGCTCTGATAGCTAGTCGTCGCCAAGGTCACTGATGCTGGAGCTCTGGCACCCAGCAATAATTATTTTAAAAAAAATAAAGAAGTAAGGGTAATTATGTAATTTCTCACATTTTTCAACATTTCAAATTTTCAAATTAGTCTATTTAGAGTTGTAGAAATTCAACACCCTTATTTTTTTTGTATATTTTAAATGTTTTTTTTTTTGTATTTTTTCCTTTGTTTTATTTTATTTCATAAAAAATTTAAAAATAAAAAAGAACAAGAATTTTTTACTAAATTTTAAAATTTATAAAAATATTCGCAGCCTTTATTTATGTATTTGTTGGGTATACGCATTTGACATCCAAATTCCAAAGCAAAAGGCAAGATAAAGCATAAATTATTGTAATACTATTATGTGAGGTGGCAGCTGCAAAATTGAATATTCTTTTGTTTATCATATTTGGTCATTTGCCAAGCTTATAAGGCATATGGGGGATTTTTAGAGGATAAGGATCCATCGAGGATGCTTATATTATATATTATATATTATATATTATATATCACCATCTATGTCTGCCCCACTTAGAAATACTTACTTGTCTTTTTCTCTTTTATTAATATTACATAAAAAAAATATTTTTGTTTGTACACGACACGCTCGTGTATATGTATGTGTAATCATATATATGTGTAGGCACAACTTTCTTTTTTAATTGCATCAAAAGTTACTGGAATATATTTTTTTTCATTTTATAAATAGAAAAGAAACTATGTAATGTAATTAGACAGGGTTCAAATGAGAAATTCAATGTAAAGAGAAATACAATGTGTCTTTTTTTATTAATTAATCTTTTTATTACCTGAATTTTTCCATAATGCAAAAGATGCTCTCACTAACATATGCGCTTTTTTTTTTTTTTTTTTGCCGGCACTAACATATGCGCTTTGATAGATGTCTGGTTTTTTTTAATAGTAAAGAGTACCTAAAACTTAGAATATTGATTTTTACCCACTTTAAAATATTTTTCCACCCACTTTCTCTTATTATTATCATCACAAAAGTCATTTGTGCTTAAACCAATCCAAATAAGTTTTACTTTTATAAAAGTCATTTATACAACTGCCAATTCAAATATAAATTACAATACACAATCTGGCTTTTACCAAAAAGTCAAATTGAAACAAGTCCAATTGACAATCATTGTTCCAAACACACACTAAATCCCTTTTAAATTATAAAATAAATGATAGATCAATCTTTCTTATAATAAAAGATTAAACATAAAATCTTAACAAAAAAAATATTGAATATAAAAAATATTTCGTGTTTACACTTTTCATGAGTCGTAAAAAATATGATATATTTTATGTTCAAATGAATAATATTTGACTGTTTAAATCATTATGGAAAAATGGTATTTTTTTTTTTATACGGCTATGAGGCTATCTAACTCAGTTAGATTCAAACACTGCAGAACCTAATTTGAGATTATTCTTTCAAAGCCATTTTTCTTAAGCATACAGTCTCAAACTTTGACTACCTATTTGGTTCGATTTCATGAAAGAGGACTTTATGTAATCACGATGCAACAGATTAATTATATCGTTTGGTTGGGCTTATATAATATAAAGAGGATTATAAAATTACATCATTTGATGTTATCAATATTATACTGCTAGGACTGATGAATGGTAATACAGATATTCTGAAATCAAGTAAAAAGATACTATGACCATTACAATTTTTTTTTTGAATACAGAAGGCCAAGACAAAACTTGATAGATGACTAGTCTAGATCACTATACATCACAAGAGGAATGTAAGATCAGCCCTCATGTACTCTCAACAACCAGGATGCAGCAGAGGCCATGCCACTAGATCGCCAACTATATATTGAGCATCTCTTGCCAAGTAATCGGCACAGCATACAGTTTCTCAAGATACATAATGAAGCTCAATATCCCAATTTGAAAAAAGTAAAGCACAAACTGCCTCAATCTCCACATGAAGAGGGTTGGCCTCGCCACCGTACTGCATCGCTGACTAATAAGCCTCCATTGAGTTTATATACACATGAATCTTCCGAAAGTTGAACTGCTTACATAGTTGGCGATCTAGTGCCCATTGTAATTTTTTAAATTGATCAAAGTGTCCATCTATAAATGTTGTTAAATATTAAATAATTACTATAATTAGATATTAAAAAATTAATTAATTATATAAAAAATTTTAAAAAAAATCCCCCATGAAAAATTATTCTTTACTCTTAAAAATATTAAAATATCCCATTAAATAATATTTTCATTATTAAATATTAAAAAAATTACTATGAACCCAACTTGCACACTACATAGTATTTTCACCATTAAATATGCAACATTACCATGATTTCAATGTGTATACTACGCAAATTGAAAAAATTATTATGAACCCAACATGTATATTATACATATATGTGTAGTTAGGGGTAATTTTGTCTCTTGTTATATTATTCTCATATTCGATGTAATCTAACCAAATGTTTTTATGCATATGCATTATCTTTCCTTAATAAAAAATCAAACAAATACATATAATTATTATTACATATATTCTATTACATTACCTTAGATTTCGTAAATCAAACGGGTACTAAATGTTCAAATCCCCTTCTATAAAGATCAACACTAGTTGGAATAAAATGATATTTTTTTCATTTTAAATTATGCATGTCATTCAATTTATTGTATTAATAGAAAAAAGTTTACCAATATATAAAATATAGAAACTATGACAAATTATATTATTTATAAAGTTATGTAATACACGAAATTTATGTATAAATTTGTAAAACAAAATTAGATGGTCAAATTTTTAAAAAGCAACGCATTTATTTAAAAATGGAAGCTTAAGATTTTGATTAATATTATTTAGGGTCAAGGTGCAAATTTAGCAACAAACTATTTTTCTATAGGCAACTAACACAATTAACTACTTTTGAGTGCAAAAATAGACATAATCAAATTTTTTTGTAGCATATATAGCAACATGGTTAACTTTCTTTGCACTATGAGCCCTATCAATTTTCTCACATTATTATTTTAATATAATTTTAGAAGGGTAAAGGGAAAAATTCAGCAATAAACTATTTTGCTATAAGCAGTTAACACAGTTATTGTTGGGTCCAAAAATATACATAAAAATTTTTTGTCTTATAAATGCCAATATTTATTTTGTAAATTCCCTTACCATTTTTGTCTTGTAAAGAGATTTAAAACAATCCAGAAAGTTAAAAAAAATTTGGTAATTCATATATTTGTCTTGTAAAAAAAATTTAACTCCATTGATTTTTTTAAATTCATTTATTTGTCTTGTAAATACTTATTTATCTTTTAAATGATCTTATAAAAAAATAAAGTAAGAACATTGTTGTCTTTTCACTGACAAAACTTAATTTTATTTTAATCCAAGGGGTGCAATGAAATTTCAAAATAATTTGGGGGTTAACTGAAATAAAATCACTTCCATGGGGTCTAAGTGATATTTTCCCATTAAAAAGGCATATAGTTCTAAAAATATATTATTATAATAGAGAATGAGAAAATTGATGAGACCCACGTTACAAAAAAATAAAGAAAGTTAACTAAGTTTAATGGTGTTGTTATACATACTATAAAAAAAATTTGACTATATCTACTTTCACACCCAAAAAAAAAAAAAATTATATTGGGTGCCTATAAATAAATAGTTTATTTCTAAATTTACACTTTAACATTATTATTTAGCTTATAGAATACTTCTTTTTTTTTTTCACACAACCTCATAGAATACTCAAGGGTGAGAATCTTACATTCCTTTCTATCTGACAAGGAATTAATATGAAAAAGTTAATCCTTTTCAAAGTCAAATCTCATGGATATTATTTCTAAATCCACAGCCTAAAAGTTATCAATACCATTAAATTAAAATCATGGAAATCCTCTAGATTGTATTAATCTATAAAAATTAGGCAATCATAATATTCATGCACATAAATATACCATTCATTAATTATTAATAATTCCATTTACTATTTTATAAGAAAGTTAAAAAAAAAACTTTGTTTACGTTCAATAAAAAAGGAAAATTTGCCAAAATAAAATCACCTATTGTAAAATTATTACCTAAAGGTTCTCTACTCAAGTCCATGAACAAATACAATTCTTCTTCTATTCTGCGGACATATCTTCGGCTATTACCGTCTTACACACCTCTGGTTAAAGATAAGTTAGTTACATACCGCTAAAAATTTATCTTAGAAGTATTAAATTTATCCTAAAATTTAAATAATATTTAAAATTATCCTTATCAACTACATTAAATTCAAATATTTATTAATTATTACATTTTCACTATTTTTATTAAATATGGGTATATATAAAAAAATAAATTAAATACTCCATAAAAACTTATAAGTGTCTTATAAAAAGAATCAAAAATATTTATTAATTGATGTCTTATAATAAAGATAGAAGTGAATATATATATATATATACACACACATACACATATGTAAAAAGTTTTCATATTTATTATTACCCAAATTTCGTCTCATGCCCATGCCCCCACATGTTTCTCGCGCTAATTGGTCCCTAAAAACGCCAAGAAATTCAATGTCACACCAACTGCATGCGCTTTTGGTGTCTCTCTGCAAAAACGCCTCTCTCTCTCTCTCTCTCTCTTGTACTGAAGAACACAGTGTCTTCGTCTCCAAGCCAAAACCCATATTTGGGTCATCTTAGTGTGTGGGGTTATTCATATTATTGATAATCATTTGATAATAATAATGGGGAGAAAGAGGACTTCGCCGGTGAGCGTTTTGTTTGGGTGGGTGAGGAAGCAATCTGTGAAAGTCAAAATCTTTCTTGGGGTTTTCCTTGCTCTCTGTGCTTTGGTGGCTCTCAAGTTTACGATTAAAGATCACAATTATTTCTTTATTTCCTCCGAAGCCGTTCACCTTGCTGGGATTGTTGTCCTGTTTTACAAGCTTCTCACTCAGAAGACATGCTCTGGTACTCTCTCTCTCTCTCTCTCTCTCTCTCTCTCTCTCTCTCTTAAGGATTAGTTCTTTTCTGCGCAATTTTTTGATCGGTTTGTAACTTTTGTAAACTGATTGTTCAGGAGAAGACTGTAATTGATCGACATGACAAGAATTTCTTCTATGTGTATTGATGAATCACAATTATATGAATTTTTTGTGCAGATATTTGCAGTTAGTTAATTGGTAATAGTAATGTCTGAAGGACATTGGTCAATTTATATGGGATTTGTTTTTTTATGCAAGAAGTAGATGTTGAAGTTTTCCAGTATTTGATAACATCGATTCAATGAATTGCATAAAAAATGAAATTTTCCAGTTATATTCCCTGGTTTTGGTCAATTGTTTTTCATAACAATGCAGGGGTCAATTATAAAGTATTTTAAAGCAAAACTTGATGCCTAATTCTATTTGATTTCTTTCTCTCTTTCTTTTGTTTAATAAAAATTTCAAGAAGCTATGCTGCATGTTTCATGAAAGCTAAACCATCAAATTTCATTATTCGTCATGGATGACGAGTGAGGAACTTGATAGCAGCTAATTTGTAATCACTGTGAGGTACCTACGAAGGAATGTAACCATCAAAATGTGCCAATAACATGTGAGCAACATTCCTACTCTAGAACTTGTCATTGCATAATGCTCACTAGTTGTGGGACTTTTTGGTGATTACATTCCTTCCTTGGGAACTCCTAGTGATTTTCTCTAATTTGTATGTTTCTACTTTCCAGTGAATGTTATAAATTAGAAAATCTTATCAAATTCGTATTGCCTTGTCCAGGACTGTCACTGAAGATGCAGGAGCTCACAGCTCTGTTCTTAACTGTGAGGCTAATTTGCAGCTTCTTGATGGAGAGTGACATCCACACTGTGCTGGATTTTATCTCTCTCTTGTTAACATTACTGGTCATATACTGGATAAGGTTCAAGTTGAAATCATCCTATATCAAGGAGCTCGACAGCTTGCGGCTCTCATTTGTGGTAAATATAGTTTTTGTGTTTCTTCTTTTTAAATTTATGACTAATTTGGTGCTCTAAAGATAACCCCAGTATCAATTGACTTCAGTACTTGAAAGCATTTTTATTGTTCAACATGTGGAATATTTATTCATTGAAAGATTGTATAGGATCGTTTTAGTTTCTCTCAAAGAATGGAATCTGAACAAAATCAGAACTTCTAGTATTGAATATAGGCCTGTTCCAAGTTTGATATATATACTGTGACTTGAAATGCTTGTCACTCAGAGTAAGGTGACTTTTTCTAAGCCTGATACTGCTGCCTTCAGTATCGCTAGCATAGCAGAACTTGTAATACTCTCCCAAGGGAATGTTATAATTTTATGGAAATTTCATTTTGTGCTATACTAAATTCAGTTTCTTGGGTAAACTCTGCCAACATGATTTTTTTTGTTGGCCCAACCACAAGTTCGAACTCGAGAACTCGTTTAAGGGGGTATTGATTCCCTTGCCAATCAATCCAACCACAGTTTGTATATCACTAAATCCTTCTCTTGTAGCTGGGAAACTTACTGCCTAATAGCAATATGGGCTGATTTTACACTTAAGTCTCATCACTATTCAGTACCTTCAATCAAATGTTCCAAAAGGTCTTTTTTTTCTGATTTAAGTTTCTTTTCTTCTCACCACATACTCCCAAAGATTATACATTATCCCCTTTGACTGGTCTGTATTAATTTTTGTGCAACTCACTAAGTCGTGTGAGTGGCCCATTATGATTTCGCTATGTGCCTAGGTGGTGCCTGCAGCAATTCTTGCAGCAGTTGTCCATCCTGCCACAAGATATCATAAAGTGAGTAATATGCTTTGGGCATTTTGTGTGTATCTGGAAGCTGTTTCTGCACTTCCTCAAGTTCGTTTCATGCAGAATGCGAAGGTTAGTTCTTTTTGTCTTTTTTTTTTTGCTAAAATTTTCATGTTTTCTTTTTGAGTGAGACCATTACGCTGGTGTGTTCCCAGATGGTTGAAACATTTACAGGGTATTATGTCTTTGCATTGGGTGTTTCAAGATTCTTGTCTTTGGCCCATTGGATTATTCAGGTGAGACCTTTCTTTTATGGATTGATTTAGGCTAAATTGTGTTGTGTTTAAATAACATAACCTTCAAAACTTGATGTTTAATCTTTTTAAAACTTTCAAAGTTATGCGAATAACGATCCAATTGTTAATTAGCCTATTATTTCAAAAAAGAAAAAAATCAGAGATGAAAGAAAAATATTCTAAAAGCAAATTTACATAATACACTTGTTCATTTAAGGCTTACTTAATATTTTAGCTGAAGCTATGGCCAAAATAGATTGAATCAATTTCATCTGATTTGCAAAATGGAGAGCACCCATTCAGTTTCCATTTTACTGCTTTTCACATGGTGTGCCAAACAAGTCTCAAAGATCTAGGACTGTTTTTTATTCCAAGTAAACCCACCCTGCCAAAGGCCTTATAACCTAGTGGCATAGAAGCTCCCCTGTAAATAGAAGGTCACGGGTCCAATCCCGTTTTGTAAACTTAGGTTGTCGGAGCCTTCCCCTTCATTTTTTTAGAAACATGTGAGAATCGCCTATATATGCTTACATATCTATTTATGATTTGCTCGTTTGTTTCTACGTACCCTTAAGTCTATTCTAGAATCGCTCATATCATTCATAACTAAGATTTTTCTTATTCTCAAACTTTACCCTGAAAAATTCCATTTCTCTGTTTTTTTTTTAAAGTTTGAAGAGTTCTAAACAGGCAGAAAAAAGAAGAAGAAGAATCTCATCTATTTGAAAATATTCTACTCTTATAAGTTGGAATTGAGGAATAATATGAAGAAGTATGCTTGTGAATCTTGTGCAGATCTATGAGACTAGAGGGGCATATTTATTTTTGTTAGGGAGTGGATATTTCTGGTTCTTGGCAGCCTTCCTCTCTGAAACGGTTCAGTCATTCATCTTGGCTGATTTCTGCTACTATTATGTCAAGAGGTAAGTACCATCTCTTTACCTTGGGACCCGTCTAAATAATGCAGCTTCCTTAAGATTTTTTTTTCCTACTGGAATATTAATCTCTTAGTCTTTATAATTTTGACTCGATTGTAACTTAGTCCTTGAACTTTGACTTGATGCAACTTAGTTTTTATAATTTTGACTTGGTTGAAGCTCACTACAACTCCTTATCCCCTATAATTTTAACTATTTAAAACTTTAGTCCATAAATTTCATGAAATATATAATTGTATTTTATAAAATATAGGGGCTAATATTTTAAATGGTTAAAGTTCAGAGACTGAGTTATAGCCGAGTCAAAATTATAGAGACTGAATTGCAATTGAGTCCCAAGTTAAAGTTTTGGAGACTAAACAATTAATTTTCCTTTTTTTTTTTTCCTCCTGATGACAAGCTTTCTGTAGTGTTTACTAATAAATAACGTTGAATTCATGGATTTATTTTGGGCTGCAGCATCATGCAAGGACAGCTTTTGAGGAAGATGCCTGTGTAGTGCAATTATGTCCCATCAGCAACAGTGTAAATGAATGTCCAGTGTTAAAAGAGTTAAAGCATAACAGTGACTTTTTAAGGCTCTGATTGTTTATTTTACCATTTTTATATTTGAGTTTCATATCTCTGAGAGGTCAGAGATGCTCATATGAAACCTCATGCTTTTGAGCTTTAAGGTGTTCAACTTTACAGTGACATCTTTATTTTTATTTTTATTTCATAAATGACATTTTTCTATTTGTTGCAAATGAATGAATGAAGTTCTCAACATAAAATTATTGCTGCGGTAATTTTAAGTGTATTGTTTGAACTTAGTTCATGTGACATGGTGAGAGAAAGAGGGCAAAAGATTGAAAACCTTTCATGAGGGCTCTACGAAACAGAAGTGGGACTTATATCTCTGCCCAATATGTATAAAGATATATTAAAATAAGTTTTATTAATTTTTCAGCCATTAGAAATAGTAAAATAACCATTTTTAATTATTCAAAAAATTTTAGGAAAATTAGGGAGAAGGACGTACTAAAATGATATTTATAAAAAAAAATCTTAAAAATTATAATTATTCAGAAGGGCCTGATATTAAATTTAAAATTTAAAATTATTTGATTACCCGCAACTGAATTCATGGATATTTCTTTTGCTTTTTAATCTTTTCCAATTTTGATTAATAGATAATGGATCTCTCTTACGGCCAAGGATTTTTTCGTAATATCCGATGACATCTTGTGAAAATCAGATTCATGCCTCATCACTACCATGTTCTCTCTTTTCGTCAACAACTTCATATCACTCTGGTTTTATTTATAAGTTCAGTTTTACTATATTAAAACTAGACTTATAAATAAGATCAGAGTGGTACTCTACAATGGCTAGAGAAACTGTAACAAGTTTACAACTGAAACCTGTAATCCACTTGTTCTCACAGTCATGTATGGCTCTTCCACAACTACTCTTACCATCTTATTACATTGATCCATCTACCTCTAATTTGATGAAATCTTTTTGGAGGCTCTTTTGTGCATTGTCTTCCTTTTGCTTGTAAGGGTAGAATCCACAAGTATTAAGATTGCTATCCATACATGCTCTAAAGTAAAGTAATTAAACCCGGACCGATCACTGAATCGGTTAAGGTACTGGGACAAGGGTCAGTATGTCAGACAGGAGTTAAAGCGCAGCTAACCTGAGACTAAATCGGTGAGAAATTGAAGATTTTAAGCTTATTAATATAAAATTCTAAAGAAAAATTTAAAAAATTGATTTTTTTTTTTAAAAGTACAAACCATGTTAGTGACTGAATCGGACTGGTGTACCGACCTATTCGCTAGTTTCCGGGCCGATCCGGAGTACTATGCTCTAAAGAGATTTGATTGAACGTTATGATTATGATTGGGATCTATCAACTCAAAAACTTTACCACATCTTGAGATTTGGATGCCCCAACAAATATATCCAACGTCGCTCCTTAAGTTTTGTTGTATGAATCTGTCCATGTAAGAGCAACCATGAAAATGATTTGATCTTCTCTGGTACAAGGCATTTCCAAATGAGCTTCCACACGTTGTCCTCCTGCCTTTGTATACCTACAATAAGAAAGAGATGTACAAATTTATCAGAAAAGGAGTCATCAGTGGATCCCCAAAAGGAGCCAACTAGTTTTAGTGTTTATTATAATGATGAGCATCAAGAACTAACAACCACTCCAAATTGTTCCGATCTAATTTGTATGGATTATGTTGAATTTTTTAACTTGTACTTTTTGAAAAAATATTTTAATGTGCAGTGAATCTAATATAAATATAAACTCTTAGCTATTAGTTTTTAAAAAATTATTTAGCTAAAATATATATAACTCTCCCGAACTTTTTGTCAGTTGCATATGCTTATCCTAAACTTTAAAAGTTAAACATTAACACCCTCGCCTTTAAGATTTTGATTACCAACTTCTTGCTATTAAAAACCCAGTTAACTTTAACAGACAATGCCATGCCAGACTAAATAAAAACAGATTACGTGCATGTTTGGGAACACTTATTTTTTAAATATAAGTGTTTCTTACACAAGCCGAGATAAAACTCTTCTCACATACTTATCTCGTATACCGTGAATCACGATTTATAAGTACTTATTGTCCAAAAATAAGTTATTCCAAACGAGCACATAATCTTCTTCAACCGTTCTTCCAATTTTCTGCTTTTCACAAATGAGTTAAAACCAAAATTTCTTTTATCCGAAATGATTTTCTTTCCCATGAACCTGGTCGAGGAAGATGAATTGAGCCCCTTGTCGGCAAAGAGAGAAGCTCTCTGTAAATGGCCACTAAAATTGAACTCGTAATCTGGATTATTAGTGGTACCGGGTACATCAGGGGAGATATAATGATATAATGGGGGTGATTTAATTTTGATTTTATTTATTATAATTTCTTGTTGGCAAAAAAATTATTATAATTTCTTAGACTACTTAATTCCACGTCATCAATCAAATATCTTTTTTCATATTTTCTTATTTAGTTTGATATGACACATTCTATTGAAGTTAACTGCGTTTTTAACAACAAGGGTTTGGTAATCAAAATCTTAAAGGTGAGGGTGTTCATGTTAAACTTTTGAAGTTTAGGGTAATCTTGTGCAATTGACATAAGGTTTGGGGAATTATGTGTATTTTAGCCAAATAATTTTTTATTTAAAAATTATCATTTAAAAAATATTAAATCTGGACATTTAAAATTTTATTTGAATTACATAGATTTCACCGTATTGATTAACTCTTAGTGCTCATCATTGTGATGAACAATTAAGTTAAAAAGGTTAAAAACTGATCACTACACTAAGTAAATAAGTATATCACAATTAACTACACCAAAACTGCACTTAGCTTCACACTTGAACCAGAACTTGTATTACACACAAAGCAACCTTTATATATCATTGAGGTAAAAGACGCCACCAAGCTATGTCATGAGGTAAGAGATGGATTAGTCAGGTGAAATAGGCCGGTGTAAGTGTGCACATGGCATTTTTAAGGCACCTATGTGTACCATGCATTTTTGGGAATAAACACCGGTATGTGACACTATGTGGGGCCCACATACATACTTCGACATGGTGTCATGTTTTGTGCCTCGATCTGCATGCCAAGATCTTAAGTAGAATCCCAAGTATACACCGATAAAGCAACTTTAATAGAGTAGCTTTAATAAAGTAAGTAATGATGACTCATAATAACACACCTTTTGTGTTGGCCAAGTACGAAAATGACAAGTATCTCATTATCATTATAAAGTACAAGGCTACTTTTGTGTTGGCCAAATGAGGAGGTGACAAGTGTCTCTCATCATTACACCCACTTTATGCCTTTTGTGTTGGCATCTTCGGAGTGCGCCACCTAGCAGTTGAGTCTAGGAAATCCACCAGTCTTCGGCCAGGTCGCGTGCTTAATATTTCGAACACCGAAACCAGGAGTCCGGTGAAATTGTCAGGCCTCTCCCTTCCCCTGACCATTTATGCGCCACCTAAAAGAGAGAAAATAGAAGACCAATAGCTGCATGACACATGACACTCTTAAGCCTTAATCTTGTGACACTTGGCAAGATGAGATGATATCATTTTGTGAGATTAAATCACAACCAATTAAAGGCCAAATTTTAGGCCAAGTGAGGAAAGAGAAAAAGAAATCTGATTTCTTAACTGAAGAACACAAGAAGAGAGAAGGAGGAGTGAATAGTGATTTCTCCTAACTATCGGAGCCGATTTCGACCTCGAATCACCCGGTAAGCCCTTCAAGAAACTTCTTCTACTCACTATAAGCTTCAATTCTATGGTCTCAGATTTCTCATCTGAGGTGTTTTGTGTCATTTAGTCAGCCGGAGTGCCGCATGAATACCAAATAACTCGCGAAAACGCGTAGAGGTAAGCGTAGCCTTTTTTTTTGAACCGATTGGATTGTTATTTGGATGAGTATTCTTGAGGGTGGGTACTGTTCATGATTTCAGCTAGGGGTATTTTGAGATTTAATCATGTGCTTATGGTTAAAGGATGATTTATGATGATTTTGGAAGTTTATGTTAAAGTTGTCTGAATTTGTTTTCTGGAGGCAGTCAGTTTGTGATGCATTTTTGAATGACCAAATCTTATCTAATGGCCATGAAACTTTTCATATTTGAAGTAGATATTCTAAGTTTTAATTTGATATATAACAATCATTTGGGCTTGTAGATTGTGAAATATAAATTTTTGAAGTTAGGCATTGAATCTGAAATGTTTTGGACCAGTTGTGTTGTTCGATGATTCTGGGAAAATTATCCCTTTAATTAGTAGTGGCTATTATTTTTCCCTTAAATTAGACTTAATAAGGGTCACATAAGACTTTTGAATCACTGTAATTAGATTTTTCTAGATTTAGTTATGATTTTTCAAAGTTAAGTGAAAAATCTGCCAACTTTCTGAAATAGTGCAAAAATGAAAAAGTAATGACATTTAGTAATAAAGTTAGTTTCCAATGGTTAAGTAAAGCTCATAAAGTTAGTGTGGACCCATTAAATAACATTGGGCCTAATGTGTTAACTTTAATGGTTAACTAACCAAGGAGTCTTGGGTTATTAGAATTGGAACAAGTATGAACCCAAAGAATAAAGACAAGTCCTAAAAGCTAAAGTAGTTTATTGGACATTTATTTGTCATAACTCTAATAATATAGCCATTTATCTAGGGTCATGAGATGACAAAGAAGAGTGAATGGAAGCAACTTCAATGGTTGGAAGAAAATCTACAAAAAGGGGATTTGAAAACCAAAGGTAGTAAACTTATTTAACTTGCATGTATTTGATGTGTTTGCTATATATTGATTTGCAATATTACTTTGCTTGATTATGTGAAGCATCTATGAATGAATGAAGCTCTGTCTCTGTCTTTATTGTGGCCATACGTATATTGTACGAAATATTGAGCATACAAAATATCATTATGTGAACATGAGCCTATGTAAGGCAAGCATTTCATGCTCCAGCATTCATCTTGTTTGTATAGTTAGTATGGTTTGCTACTAAAATTCCTCCGAATCTTAATGCCCACCAACCATATAGGTACGGGAACTTAAATGAAGAGAATGTTTGAAGATGAACCAAAAGGAAGAATGATGAATAACAGAAGAAAGTGAGCTGTATTTATTTTACTGCGTATAAATTATTTACAATTGATAAATAATCGAATGAATATGCGTATAATCGAATTAAGCCATAGTCGGGTATATCATTGCATTACGAACAAGTCGAATTTCATAAGCATGGTAATTGAATTAGAAATGAGTAATCGCACGATACAAGCCTATTAGTTAAGAAACCTTCCACGCATAAAAATGAGCAAAGAATCACTCTAATTAAGATAACAAAGAGAATTAAGGAAAGATGAGTTTTAAGAAACGATGACTCAAAGAAATTACGAATCATTTTATGATAGTTTGTGGAAAGTTTGGAAATATTCAGATAAACCTACTCAACTATAAGTTCGAATCCTGTCATGAGGTTGGGAATTGAAACAACTTTACATATGAATATTACTACGTGGTTCAAATTCACTACGGAAGGCCCATCAGAATGATAACGTAACTATGGTGTTATATATGAAATGCCTTTTGTGCATCCAAATAGCATTACCGTGGTCACCATTAACGATGTTGGCCTTGTCTTCGAATTTATCTATCTCATCATCTTCCTCATCTATGCAACTAATAAGGGACAGGTATGCATAAGCCCCTCTTTAATAATTACCTAACAATAACTTCACGCATACATTTATATATGTGAAAATCATGTTTTTAATCTCTTCGTTAATATTTGCTTTTTAAGAAGAAGGTGTTCTTATGGCTTTTGGTGGAGGCAATCTTCTTTTCTGCCATCATTCTAATAACAATGTTGGTGTTGGATGGAACTGTAAAGAGGTCAATGGTGGTGGGCGTTCTATGTGATGTGTTTGACTTCATGATGTATGTCGCTCCTCTCACAATCATGGTAAGCTTCATTTATTATATATTAGATGGTTGTATGCTCATTTGTCTTTTTAAAGACTATATATGTGTGCGCGAGCGCGTGTGCACGTGTGTTTAATACGTGTTACAATATAAGTTAAATAGGCAAAAGTGATAAAAATGAATAGCGTCAAGTACATGCCCTTCTCACTCTCTCTCTCTCTCGCTAACTTCTTAAATGGAGTGTGTTGGACAACATATGCTTTGATTCATCCTTTTGACATTGACGTCTTGGTAATTAAAGTCTACTTCCTTCAACATTATTCTCTATTGTTTCTTGTCAATCGATCTTTGGAAGTTGTGAAATTTCTTGTAGTGGTTACAAATTAGTGATGGACTTGGAGAAATTTTTGGGCTGATCCAACTCATACTATATGCTTGCTACTATTCCCATAATCCAGCACAAGTGGACAACGATGCTTCAAAGCCTAATAATGAGTTTCAACTTTCTGCGGCCAATGCAAGCGCCAACGTTTGATAACATCTCAATATCAAATTATTAATTAAGCTCTTTTATTTTAAGTAGATCACCTTTTTGTATTTGTATATGTACATAAATATTATTGTAAGTCTGTATTATTGAGAAATAAATCATAGTTAATGTTCTACACTATGAGTTTTGAATGGAGCCATCAAACTATATGTAAAGATAATCTTAAAAAAAAAAAAAGAATTAGAGAGACCTTTTCAAAAAAAGAAAGAACTATACATAAAGTCTTAATCTATACAAGTCGGTTAACTACCTTTTATGGAGGGGTGGGGGCAATAAATACACAACATTTTAATTATATAGATAGACACACACACACATACACTTACACATGTATGCATGTAATTGAAACTACCTAATTAATTATTTCGTTGAGAAATATGCATAGGACATACAAATTCACTTGTGCCGCAACAACTTGCAATAAAACCACTTGCACGGTATCTCCTATTATAAATAATAATATATTAAATAGTTTATTTTATCTAATACGGGAAGCTACCATGTGGCGCACGAGGGGGTATTCAACTTGTTACATAGTCAGTCTACTACTAGTGTCCCTCTTTATTTTTCCAAACAAGTGTCTCTCCCATTTTAAATAATAATATGTTAAATAGTTTTATTTATCTAGTACGGAAAGCTACCATGTGACACACGAGTGCGCATTCAGCTTGTCACACAATTAGCCTGCAGCCAGTGCCCCTCATGTCATATAAGCTATATATATATGGTGGAGATTATGAGGACTATTTAATAAGGCTTATGCATATGCAAAGGAGGAGTGGGAAACTAATTAAAGCGGGAACTTAAGTTTGATCCCAATTGACCCCAAGCATACACACATATGTACCATTTCCGTTTTGGCGGTGTTGATATTAAATATGATGACATAGACAAATTCATAAAGGTGTTCCATAAAACACCTAGAATACACAACACTATTGAATGTGAGCACCAAAATGTTATGAGATGCACAAACGGCATCCCACAACACCCAAGGAGCACAATTTAGTATTGTTGCAATATAATGATCCGGCTTGAATTCTTCCACAACAATATGTTTTCATTATTCTTATGAGCTATCAAGATCATAAAGTTTAACGTAATTTTTTAAAATTTATTTCATACCTTATATTATTTCCAACGATTATAATTCCATTCTTTAGGACTAAATGTAATCATCTTAATAAAATGTATTTCATACTTGATATTATTTCTATAATTTTTATCAAATTTTATTTCTATATTTCACTGTATTATTTTCTTTTTAGGTGGGGGCAATGTTTTTAAGACCGGACCGGACGGTCCGGCCGGTTCAACCGTCGACCGGAGTAGGCACCAGCTCGATTTCTCGGTAAGAGCCGTTTTGTGTTTCAAGCCGTTTTGGACCGGAAAACAGCCGCTTTTAGGCTGGAAATCGCTTTCGGGCCGGAAACCGGAACGGCTATACAAGAACCGGACGGCCTGATCTCTCCTCTTCTTTGTCTTCCTTAATGAGTCCACGACGACGACAACAATGACGGAAGAGGAAAAAGAAGATGAAGGAGATAAAGATAATGAAAGAGAGGAGTGATGATGAGCCAAACAAATAAAACATACCAATCATAATTTCTTTCTCTTCTTCCATCTTATTCCCGAGGTTAGGACGACTTGTGATGCTTCTCAGAGAAACAATTGTAGGGTTGATTTTCGCTGTATAGTGAGAAGAAGGAAGGAAGGAAGTGTGGTTTTGTTTTATCACGTCAAGGCTGCAATATCACGTGGGGGCATTGACTAAAGTCTTTTCACCTTTCAATCATATTTTCATTTATTTTATTAATATATTTTTTATTGGTTAAATTTAAAAACAATTCACGTCTCCCCTGACTAGGTGCAAGTTGCAACAATTTCTATATGAGTTATTATTTTATTAACTTTTTCTTATAATTCTTACTTTTAAAGTAATTATCTCATATATTCTTGTTACTATTTAAGTTAATAATTTAATGTATGCATCATATTTTGATGATAAAAAAATGCATGCTTATTATTTAAAAAACATATATATATATATATATATATTTATAGTTATATATAAAAGTTTCTATTATGAATATATTAAAAAATTTTAATGATCTATTCTTATTATTTTTCACGTATTTGTTATATTTATGTTAGTATATATATGTATAAAATATTATTTATAATTTAATTATTTCATATATATATATATATATATTTGTTGGGCAGCATGATAAATACTTCAAATCTGTCTTAGAGTTAGATGTACATGTTTAGAATTGTTTAAAAAAAAAGAACATATCAATTGAGTTATTTTATTTTATACTTAACTTGTCAATTGAGTTATGTTATTTTAATAATTTTATACCAGAAGAACATATCAACATAATCGGATTTGTATAAACCTTAAGTGGTAGATATTTTAAGCACTTATCCTAGTGGGTGACAATTGATGAGGTTTTTAAATGATATTTTGTGACTTTACTAACTTCATATTAATGACTAATTATTGTAATATATATATATATATATATATATATATTATTTTTAAATTTAATTATTACATCACCGATCCGGCTAAACGGCTCAACCGTTCCAACCGGTTGAACTTTGACCCGCTGACCTTTCTGGCTCAACGTCCGGCCGGCCGGCTTTTAAAACATTGGGTGGGGGTTTATAAAAGTTTATGTCAATTTTACATTGAATTATGTTCATCTCTCTAACATGTGAATATAAATGGTTATTTATACTTAAGTATTGAGATTATAACCGCAGAAAATAAAATAAGGATATAAAATATTTTGCAAAAAAAAAATAAGAATATTAGGTAGCATATAAAAATATAAAAATTGAAATAAGTAAACAAAAATACATTCAACATTTATCATTTTAATAAATTCAGTATTCATAAAGCCTAAAAGAAAAAATGTTATTGATTAAAAATGATAAAAATTAAATACATTATTATTTTTTAATTTAATTATTTAGAATTAATTTTTTGACTTTAAATTCAAATCGATTTAAATTATTTCAAATAAATCTTGATTATTTCATGAAACAATGAGAAAATTATAGGATGTGGTGAGAGAGAATATAGGAGGTTTAGGTAGGGGTAACTTAGTATTTTAAAATTTATTTTTTTAAATCCTTCTAAATAATTATTGTTTTTAAGGTTTTCCCTAATAAATATTATTCACATTAGCTCACCTCAAATTTTCTCTTATATAAAAGGAGGGACGGCTTTACGACATATTGTAGGCCACCTTCGTGCGTCCCCTGCTACATAAATTAAATTATTATTATTATTATTATTATTATTATTATTATTATTATTATTATTATTATACCTTTAAATAAACCTAATAAATTCCTAAGATATGTGACCACTCTCCCGAGATATGTCAGCATGATTTATATAATTCCCATCGGTTTTATTTTTAATTTGCCCAATTTTTTAGCTAACAATTTAAATAAATAAATTTTATATAGATAACTATCAATCCATAATTTTTCTTCTTAGGTTTTTTTGACTGACCCTTTAGGCTTATTATATATAACTTCCAATATAATTTTTAAATTTCAAATGAAAAACCGAGAAAAGTCATTTCCACCATGGTTTGATGGCTAGTCTGGCAATTTTCATGATCTAAAGTTGTTTAAATGTGTTGAGTGGGGTACTCCAAATACAAACCTCATATTTATCTTATCTCATGCAATTTTGTTTTGGGGGCCAACTATCTTATATGACTAGGGGCTTCTCCCCGTTCATTGCATAGGTCGATATGCACTGAATGATACTATATAGAGGATAGGAATGTGGAGTAATTTGGTTTTTGTTGTAAACGAAGTAAATGGGTTGTTTTTCTTAGTATTAAACATTTGTGACAACACATATAAGGTATAATATATGTCTAACTTAAAAATGTAAAATGAAAACACAGCACATAGATGCTATGTGTGTTTAAAAAATATGAATTAATATTTTATAAAATTATTATAAAGTCTTTGATCTTCCCCCTCATAAATTAACACATTTAAAGTTTAAAAAAACAAAGGATAGCAAAATCATCTTCTTTGTTTTGAGCCAACCACTAGATTGTCCTGCATTGTGGTGGCTTCACCATACATCCTCTCATGTGCATGTATATTATGTCATGCAACAACCAAAAATTTTTAGGGGAATATAAATTGGATTCGTAAGCTGCTTGTAGTGGCTCTGTGTCAAATCTTGATGCCGTCTCGGTTTGCCATTGCTGGCTAGTCTTTTCCAAAGGCGAGATTTGTGGGCAATGTGCTGCTTCTTTGCCCAACTCGTGTTTTAATGACGCATGGCCTATGGTGATCTGATCACTTTGGGATGTCATATAGGCAACTTTGTGTTGTTGATGATGATACAATGAAGGAATTTAAAGCACCAAATAATCTCTTTGCATTCCTACTGTATAACCATCAAAGCTAGAGTAATTATTAGTGGCCTAACCAATGGATCATGAACATAGGGTGTTTTACTTCAGTTGATTATTTGTGACTTATTTTTAATGGCTTATTATTGCTTCATAATTAATGCACATATTAATATTAGTATATCTTATTGAATTTTTCAATCCCTTTAGCAAATACATTCTCATTTTTCTTAGTGAAAAAGACACATAAACACCATTTAAAATGGTAAAGGATAGAGAGGTATTTCCAATTTCAATAATCCCTATGAGATGCTATGTTTTTTTGAAATTAAAAGCAAATGACAAAAATGACTTCAAACTTTTTTTTAAATAAACACTAACTCCCACACTGTCGGTCACTAGTCGCCGACCCCCACCACCGCCAAAACCCCCCTAATTGCTTTTGGATATAATTAAAATACTCCCTCTGGTCCTTAATATAAATATATTTACCTAATTTGATTAAATTAAGAAAGTTAATTAAGTTAGTTAATATAACATTTATTTTCTAAAATATCATAGTCATCTTCCTTAATTCCCTTCTTCCTTCTCCTCCTTGAGTAATTTGAGGGAGTCTCAATAAGGGTAAATTAGAAAAAGACTTACAAAAATGAAAACTTTATTTTATATTTAAAATAAATATTAACTCCCCAAATATATCTTATATAAAGGACCGGAGGAGTAATATGTAACCCCCCTAATTACTTTCACCCCCAAAACCTCTCCACTTCAAATTCCTAACCCCCACCTTTAGACTAATTTAATGGCAATGAAACCTCTCTTTATCTATTTTCATAAATTAATTTTGTCATTATTATACCAACACGTAATTCCTTATCAGTTGTCTCATTTGTAGATGTGACCACAACCACACTACTACAAAAAACACAATATGTGATGCTTATTTTTAAGAATACTATGGCGCTTAAGAAGCGCCATAGCTTCCAGCGCCATAAAAGCAAGCTATGGCGCTTCTTAAATCTATAAAAGCGTTATAGCTTTTTTTTTTTTTTAATAGCCTCCTATGGCGCTTTATTAGGAAGTGCTATAGGAAGTGCATGACTTCCTATAGCCCTTCCTAATGAAGGGCCATAAGAGGTATTTTTTTTAAAAAAAATAATTTTGCGTGATTGTTTCTTTTTCCTAATGAAACCCTCTGTATTTACTGTGCAGATCTATAGTAATTTACAAATACAATCCACAGCAAAATGAAATAACTCAAAACAAAAAACTAATTCATAAAATCTAGTAAATATATTTAATTACAACAATTGTAATGTACAATGAATTTTAAGTGAATAAACAAGACAAAAATAGGCAAGAAACAACCTACGTACCGAAATATTAGCTAATTGTCTGACCATATATTCACATCATTCCTCAATGATTTCATCCATATATTCACATCATTCATCAATGATTTTATCCACTTGTTGGTTAGTCAACTGGGTAAAACGTTGATATTCATATTACTACATAAAATCAATTAGCTTAGACACTTGTCAATTAAATTTAAAACGTATGGACTTAAGCTTTTGTATATAAAAAAAAACTTACAAGCTAGGGAACTTCTGTAGGAGGCTAACAAGAAGGAAAAAAACACATGGGAAATCAAGCTTTGTATTGCAACGGAAGCTTCTACTTGCCACTGTCAAAGAGAGGAGGGAGTGGGGACAATGGATAAGGAAAGGTTATGGAACAATAGAGTGGGTGTAATATCCCAAAAAAGTGATTAAGGGCTAATGACTTTAAAAGTGGATATAATTATTGTTGAATAAACACTTTTGGAGAATGTGTGATGGGAATTTGGATATTTTAATGATTCCAATGGCTTCCTTGTGAAAATTCATGTGGGGAGAGTGTTTATTGTGAAATTGGAACCATTGGGAACAATCGTGCAAAAGTTGAAAACTTTGTCCATTGAAACTCTGTACAAGGCAGCCAATTTGTATGGACGTTTTAAATAGGCAAATGGTGTCTAAAAATTCTGAAATTTTCCAGTATTAAAGGCCACATGTCAAGCTTCAAAATGAACATATAATTTGTATCATTTTGATTTGTGACCTAAGAGTTTTGGATTTTTGAAGTTTGCCCAGCGAAATTAATTATTTTCTGGAACAGTATGCAAAGATTGAAATTCTGGGAATTTTTTTGTGATTTTCAGTAATGGCCAATATTTTTCCTATGAAGAGGACTTAAATATATTTCATTTGGCTTTGGATACACCTCATTTCTATTTTTCTAGAATTAGTTATGATATTTCAAAGTTAGGGCAGAAAATCTGCCAACAAATCCGAAAATGGAAAATTTGTGATGGTAACTTTGTAATTATGGGATAATTTGTGATCAGCCCATTTTGGCACAAAATTGGGCCCCTGGACGTGCATATGACTGACCAAGAAGAGGAAAGAGTGGTTGGAATTTAATTGGGCTTGTGAATCATTTATATGTACAAAAAGGATTTGTGTACATAAAGTGGACTTTTGGAAATTCCTTAATATGACATAAGCAAGCAATACCATGACATGAGCCTAATGTTATAAAACAATCACAACACCTTTTCCCTTCCATTTCCCGTCGTCTTTTCCAGCAGCACAAACGTGAGAGAGAGCTTGGAGAAAAGAGAGAAAAAGAGGAAGAAATCTCGCAAGGTAAGCCGATTTCTCCGACGATCTAGCTCCTAACGCGTATAACTCCGACTCTAAGCTACTCCTCTTTATTCTTTAAGGTTGTGAAGCTCAAACTTTGGTGTTTCAAAGAGGCTAGGGTTCAGCCAAATTTGGGAAAAGCTAGTGGGAGCTTGAGGTAACTTCCAAACTTTCGTATATTGCTTATTCTGGCTGCTGTGGGCAATTTAATCGGTGAAATTTCGCCGGATTGTCATTGGTTTTAAATTTTGGAAATTGAGTTTCCTAAGGGTTATGCTGCCCAATTTTGGTTCAAATGGTAGTTATAACCTAATGTAATGGTTAATAAAGTGGTTAGGAGTAGAAAGGAACGCGTTTACGGAGCCGAAATCGTAAAACCCCAATTTTTCCTGGAGAACATGTATATTTCGGCCAAGGCTGTAAATGGGTCTTAGAGTTGGATTTTCAATGATTTGATGATTCCATTGGATTCAGTGGGCGAAAATAGGTGGGGTTACAGTTGGGCACTTTTTCAAAAAAGGCCGAGAAAGCATAATTACGGAAACACCCCTAAAACCCTAAAAGTAGGGCTGCCAAGGGCAATTTCGTAATTTAACATTGAATTTGATAATTCTGAGTCCGGAAATGGATTCCTTGGGCGAAAATATGTCAGGATAGCCCATGTCAAAATTTCAAGAAAAGTACAGCCGGACCGGGTGCGGCGGGCCCGAGCCGGGTCCCCGGGGGTATTTTTGTAAATTTTCATTATAGACTCATATAACCCCAAGTAACACTATGGAAGTGTCTAAATAGTGCATTTGGAATTGTAGGATTCGATATTTGCCGCCCTCGTGAGCCAACTACGCCAGCGAACGTCAGAAAGGAACGAGGTAGTGACTTTTCTTTTGTACCATATATGATGCATTGTATGTGTGTTATATCGTTGATTTGTAATGAATTCGTATGCTGCGACATCTGTGGATTTGTGTTAGCACTGTCATTCCAATAGTCCCTGAGTAGTTAATAACGGTTCGGGTTAGGGCGGTGTGCCTTCCCGGCGGAGAAAGGGGATGAGGATGAGGTGTGATATATGTGATTATGTGAGCCGAAAGGCTATTTGTGGAGGTCGACGGGCCATTTGTGAAAGCCGAATAGCTGTATGGGCTATAAGGCTATATGTATGCACTGCCACGCCAATAGTCCCTGAGTAGCTAACAACGGTTCGGGTTAGGCGGTGTGCCTTCCCGGCGGAGAAAGGGGATGAGGGTGGAGTGTGATTTGTGGTGCTGCTGCTGTATGATGATTTGCTTACATGCTGTGTGCTTATGTGTGGTATAAATGTTTTGTTACTACTGGGATTCTCTTGAATCTCATTCTTTCCTTTAACTAACCTTTCAGACAGGGCGAGTGGCTCTAAGGAGAAGCGTACGACCCGGAGCGGTTAGAATCCTGTAGGGACATTTATTTTGGTTATGTTGGTTGTAAAGAATAGTTGAACGTAGTTGTGTAGTCCCCTATATGGAGGTTGTAAACCCTTTTTGTGTATGAATGGAACCCGGGGGTTGCCGGGATTGCTATTAGATATTCTGATATGAATGAATGTGAATTAACTGCACAGGTGATTATATTCGATAATTGAACTTGAGACCGGAATAGGAAAGAAGTTTTGAAAATTTTATAAAGTCCCTACTTCACAGGGAGTTCTAAATGAGTTTTGAACTATTCGACGGTCTCTAAACCAATTTAATTACGTAATATCGAATTATAATTACGCTATTTAAGGCAGGGGGTTACAGTGGGGACTGAAGGGATATAAGATAGTGGACCAATCGAGTTCTGAAAATGGAGAGCTGTAGGGCGCCCAAGAAGACTATAATGGCGGGCTTGTGAAATTTTTTAAAGTACCTTGTATGGCGCCATACAAGGCATATGGATTCCCTTGATTTTTTTAAAACAAAGGGAAGCTTGCTTCCCTTTATTTTTTAAAAAAATTTGAAAAAAATGGCAGATAGGGAAGCATTGCAAGCGCCATTGCTTGCCTTGATTATTTTCAAAACAAAGGGAAGTTTTGGCAATAGATGATTACACATCTGAATCTTCATGAAAAACAAAAGGAAGAAAAGAAATTAGCTTAAAGATAGTGGACACCTTAAGTTTCAAACCCACAATGACATAGTGAAATAAAGTCAACTTTTGTAAACTTAAATATCAACTTCTTTTTTTTGGTGATATTTAACCAAAATGCTATAATAGCCAAGTTTACAAAACTTGGATGCATAATAATAAAGGACAAAAACTCAAATAAGCCTTAGTAATAGCAGATAAAGATGAATATATTACCCAGTATATATCACACCATCTTTTATATTTAATTTATTATGTAATTTTTTTTTAAAAAAATACTTCCTATAACGCATTTAAAAAAAATTATCACTTCTTACGGTGCTTCCTAAGAAAGGGCTATCACACTTCCTATGGCATTTCCTTAAGAAGCTCTATAGGAAGTAAAATTTAGCTTATTAATTACCTCTTTTCTTCCTAAATATAATACATAGATAAAAAATTAGTTAAATTTGGTAAAAGGCGACAAATATATAAAAAAACATTTAACTTTCAAAAAGACCTTTATTTGTATAGAGAGATATTGAATGAGTAGTAAAAAGATTTAATTTTGTGTGAGAGATGATTAATGTAGTGATATAATATATAATTAATGGGGTAAAAATTAAAAAAAATGTGGTTAAAATTTCAGACATTGATCCTTTAAATGTATCTTATGAAAATAACAAGACTACACTAAAACTCTATGTTATGAAAAAGATCGAAGGAGTCGGACATATATTTTAATAGAGTAAGATTTTTCTGATGAAGATAAATTTCTTCATCTACTAATACGTACATGTTTTGACAATTGCTTTCTATAACTAGCCATGAGGCGAGAGTAATATAGTACCTAAAAAAATATTTGCATAGGAAGTGATAGGAGCCTCTTTTTTTAAAAAAATACACTTTCTATGGCTCTTCCTACTTCCTATGGCCCTTCCTTAGGAATCGCTATAGGAAGTGATAGGAGCTTTTTTTTTTTTTTTACGGTGGTTCCTAAGGAAGAGCCATAGGAAGTGTGACTATGACCATTCCTTAGAAAATGTCATAGGAAGTGTTTTTTAAAAAAAAATAATTTTACGTAATAAATTAAATTTGAGCAAGTTAAACAAGTAACAACCAATAAAATTATATTTGTAAGCTTAAAAATTAAAAAACTTATAATGTATAGGAAGTTTAATAAGAGAGAGTTGTAATTCAAGCAAATACCTGAAAAAAAAATACAAGCATACATAAAACTACAAGCTAACATGATAGATTTTAAACTTAAAAAAAACTATAGTACCAATTGTTGAAAGCTTCTACATTAAAAAAAAAAAAGACTTACAATCGGACTTATATTCCCCTACAGACAATAGTAGCATTTATTATGAGGTGAGATTTGGGAATTTAGTATATACATAAAGAAAAGAGTACCACAGTCAATTGGACCATGTATTATTTAATAACCCCTTGTATGGTGCTTGCCTAGGCAATGCCATACAAGGGGTGTAATTTTTTTTTAAAATAACCCCTTGTATGATGCTTTCCCAGGAAATCGCTATACAAGGTATTAAGCAGCTATGACGCTTTTCTAGTCAAGCGCCATAATAGCTGCCACATGTATTTTTTTTAAAAAAAATAGAAGTCTTCTTTAACACTTATTTGAAGAAGTGCACAAGATTAGCGCCGTTAAATCTATATTTTATAGTAGTGCCATTTCTTAGGCTTGGTGTCAGTTGTCTCTTTTTACTATTTATTAATAAGCTTGCTTTTTTACTATTCAAAAGGACCATGTGCCTTGAAATGGACTTCCTAAAATCTTATCAAATCTTTAAATATATAATTATTTTTGGATATTTTATAATTGTTTTAGAAAAATGGACCTAAGAACACGCGCAACAATAACCCAGGTGTCCTTGCTATCATCAATTTGGCAGATAATGTAATCCCTTACCTTGATAACCGTAATTAAGATTCAAAAATGCGTAATTTAAAGGAATTAGAGACCGACGGATACGTTTTTCTCAAATCTCTTTTCTAAAATTCGTTCATCATGGTCTCAGATTCATCTTCCGAATCTAATTACTCTGCGCAGTTCAATCACATTCATACATATCAGAGTGTATAGCCAAATTCTCGGTAACTCCCGGGTTTCATACATGTATAAACTAAGGGTTATAAGTTCCAACTAGGGGATTACATGACCAATATCAACGTAATATCTACATTTCAAAAATAAATAGTAATCCCAAGTCCAAAATAGATAACCAACAATCTAACAACACATCTCTACAAGATCTTAGCCACTCCTGGTGGTTCGTTTCTCCTTGGAGCCACTTGCCCTATCTGAAATGTTAGTCAATGGAAATAATGAGATTCAAAAGAATCTCTGTAGTAACAAATCACTCATACAGTGTATAAACACATAGCATATATGATCATGTTAAGCAGCATCAAATGATATATGGCTCACGCCACATACGACAGCACTCATGGCTGTAAACACTATGCGTTAGCTTTCGCTGCGATCTCAATGCAACAGCTTACGCTGTAATCACTATGCATTAGCTTTTGCTGCAATCTCAAACCATCACAATGTATCACAATGTATGACAAACATACATACAATACTTTACACATAACATAAGAGAAGAGTCACTACCTGGTTCTTTCCGAACGTGCTCTACACAGGTCGTTCACGATCAGGGCAAATGTCGAATCCTACAATTCCAAATGCACCATTTAGACACTTCCATAGTGTTTCTTGGGGTTATGAGTCTATAATGAAAATTTACAAAATTCCGGGGACCCGGCCCGGGCCCGCTGTACCCGTTCCGGTTGCACTTTTTTTGAAATTCTAATCTAGGCTATACTAACATATTTCCACCTAAGGAATCTATTTTCGGACTCAGAATTATCAAATTCAATGTCAAATTACAAATTTACCCTTGGTAGCCCTATTTTAAGGGTTTCAGGGGCGTTTTCGTAATTATGCTTTTTCGGCCTTTTCCGAAAAAGTGACCAACTGTAACCCCACCTAATTTTCGTTCTTGAACTCAATGGAACCATCAAATCATTGAAAATCCAACTCTAAGACCCATTTCTAGAGCTGGCCAAAATTCTCAAGTATTCTGGAGAAAATTGGGGTTTTTCGGTTTCGGCTCTGTAAACGTGTTCCTTTATACTCCTAACCACTTTATTGACTATTCCATTATGTTACAACTACTATTTAGTACCAATTTAGGCAGCATAACAGCCCCACACACCCATTTTTCATTTTTGAAACCAATGACAATCCGGCGAAATTTCACCGATTAAATTGTCCACAATAGCCAGAACAGTCAATATACAAGAGTATGAAAGTTACCTCAAGCCATCACTAGCTTTTCCTTGTCTTGGTTGAAACCATAGCTATTTTAACACCAAAGGAGGAGCTTCCAAACCTTAAAGAACATAAAGGAGTAGCTTAGGATCAGAGTTATACGCGTTAGGAGCTAGATCATCAAAGAAATCGGCTTACCTTGCGAGTTCTCTTCTCCTTTCTCTCTCTAGAAATCTCAAACATTTTTTCTCTTGTTCAGCTGAATAAACTAACGGTTTTGAAGCTTGGAGGAAGAAGATGATATGTTATATTATGCTTATGTCATTATTCCCTTATGATGATGTCATAATTCCAAAATTGACATTTTCGGATTTTCTGGCAGATTTTCTGCCCAAACTTTGAAAATTTATAACTAATTATAGAAAAATCGAAATGAGGTGATTCTAAAGCCAAATGAAAGGTATTTAAGTCTTCTTTATATAAAAAATATGGGCTATGGCCCAAAATTACCACAAAATTCCATAATTATATAAAACTCATCGCTGCCCCAAAACAGAGTTCAGTTTCCATCCCAAACTTTGGACAGTCATATCTCCTAGCTCACAAAACGAGATGTCACAAATTATATGTCCATTTTGAAGCTTGGGATATGAACTTTAAGAATGGAAAGTTTTAGAATTTTTAGACACCATTTGTCCATTCAAAATGTCCATACAAACTGACTGTCATGCACAGAATTACACTTAACAGTTTTTCAAATTTTCAACCAATGTGTCCAATGGCTTCAAAATCAACAATCAAACCTATTCCCACACAATTTTCACAAGAAAATCATTGTAATCACTAAAACCACCAAATTCCCATCACACATTCTTCAAAAGTGTTTATTCAACAATAATCACATCCACTTTTAAAGTCATTAACCCTTAATCACTTTTTAGGATATTACAGATAAGATCTCTCTGAATGCTTGTTATATTTGAAGAATAGAATAGTTGTTTAGCTTGGCTTCAAAATGGGGGGAGTCATGTGAGGCGAGTCATTATTTTACACTCAATCCTTAACTTTAATCATTTTCCTAAGTGTCATTTTCCTCATTGATGAACTGTGAATGGGCTTGCTAACATTTCACTTTTTGTTTAATAAAAAAAGTTTGCCTCCTAATAAGTGGGATGCGAGAGGTTTGGCAATTTTTTAATTGGGCAGATTTTTTCTTCACCATTTCTTATACCCAATCCTCAACTCTAATAATTTTTCCAAATGTTATTCTCCTAATTGATGGAATGTGAAAGGATTTACTAACAATTCTTTTTTAAAATAAAAAAATGTTTGCCTCCTAATAAGTGGAATATAAGCCAGTTTGGCAATTTTTTATTTTCTTAGTTGGGCAGAATTTTTCTTTTAAAATGTTGGTATGTGTGAAGGAATTGTGACACCACAACTATTATTACAATTTACAAATTACAAATTGCATTAATAATATACTATATATGGTTCTAAATATAAGACCCAGTTGACTTTTTAAAAAGATTAAGGAATGTTATTTTTTTCTCCAAACTAATTTTTTTTATTTATAAACTAAGATATAATCTAATGAAACACAGGATATGATATGATTAGATAACTTGTTTAGCTTACTTAATCTCTTTAAAAAAGTCAACAGGGTTTTATATTTAAGATATGAGGGAGTATGTTGGAAAGGTTAGGGGTGGAAACAGGCTAGGCGGCCTGTCAGTAGGCCTAGGGCTTGACCTGTTTCCAGCCTGAACAGGCCTGGCCTGTTAGAATAAAAGACCAGGCCAAGGCCTATTTTATCTAACAGGCCAGGCCTAGGCTTATTAGTAGGCCTTTTAGGCCTATCAGGCCGGCCTGCTAAGCTTTAAAAAAAATTTTGAGGGTGAAATTGTAATTACCCTATGTTGCCGCACCCACTCTGACACCCCCTCATAGTTGCACACACAACACAACTACACAAGTCACAAGCCCTCACAACACACTGACTCCCCCAAAGACCCCCACTACGCATTTGTTCGTCGGCTCATCCGTCCGTCCTCCCTTCTCCAACACCTAAGCCTTCTCCGACGTCGTCCTTTGCCATCCATCCTCTCCTTCTCTGATGCCTAAGCCTTCTCCAACGCCGTCTGATTCGGTTGATTCTCTGATTCAGTTTGGACTAGAGCCTTTTCCGTCCGATTCGGTTATGGCAGAACTCAGGAGCCTTCTTCGTTCAATTTGGTTGATTCTCCGACTCCTAAGCCTTCTCCTTCTCTGACGCCTAAGTCTTCCTAAGGCTTGTCTGATTCGCTTGTTTGGGTGTGGACTAGTGAGTTGATTTTGCTTTCATGTGATTAAACTTTGTTCAGGTTTAAACTCTGATTTATTTTGATTTTGATTTTGATTCTCCGATTTTGATTTCAACGGATTTTTCCAGGATCTATTTTGTACAGATTCTGTATCGTTTAAACTCTATTCAGGATCTGGTGTTCTTGATGTAGCTGCTTTTAAACTTTGTTCTTGGTTCTGTATCATTTTTCCATGATTGATTTTGTGGATTTTATACCAACAGTCAAATATTTTGATTTTTCCATGATCTATTTATACATGTTATGAATCATTTAAACTCTATTCAAGAGCTATTTATTCTTGATGCAGCTGCTTTTAAACTCTGTTTTTGATTCTGTATGGTTTAAAGGATGCTTTTTGATAAGTTGCAAAGGTTTTGAGGTTCCAATTAAATCTACATTAATTTTTAAATATGATATCATCATCTATTTTTGCTGTTTAAATATGTAATTAATTGTTTACATAGGCCTGTTTTCAGCCTGATTAAGCTGTCGGCATATTTGGCTATTTAAAACTTTTTATAAATTCAGGTCTCCTAATAGGCCATAGGCCAGGCCAGACCTGCGTTCATGTAAAGCTTAGGCTTAATAAAAAGCCTTTAACAAACCACAGGCTAGGCTTAGGCCATCTAGTCACATAACAGGCCTGACCTGTTAAGACACAAGCCTGGCTTGTTTCCACCCTAGGAAAGGTCCATAATGTTTACACTATTTTTTTTTCTTTTGGTATTCGGGTTTATATATATATGTTTGTTCCTCGGTTATTTTTTATTCAATTTTTTTTGGTTTTTAATCTATGACTATGTTATGAGATTTCAATAATGGAATGGTCCGTTTGTTTTTTTTTTTGGCAGTAACAATTTCAATATTCATAATAATACATGATGGGAATCATCAGTTTTACTATATTATGGAATTTCAATAATGTGTAGGTCATTTTTATTTGTCGTGAGCATAATAATACATTATGGGAATCATCAGTTTTAAATGCATATCGTATATGATGATACTCCCTCCAGTCCTAATTATAAGACAAAGTTGACTTTTTTGGAAAAATTAAGGAAGTCAATTAAATTACTTTAAAGTGTTTATATTTTTATTATTCTTAGATTATATATTAGTTTATTAGTCAAATTAATTAGTTTGGAGAAAAAAATTAAAATATAAATACTCTAAATTAATTTAATTAGCTTCCTTAATTTCTCTAAAAAAGTCAACTTTGTTTTATAATTAGGACCGGAGGGAGTAGTTAGTTTTAATTTTCGGTAAAATCCATTTCTGGTGGCTCTATTATGGCATTTCAATAATGGGAAATTAAGCCTTTTGTGGGGACGAAAAAATTAAACCTTTTGGGGAGATGAACAAATTAAGACTGTTAATCATAAATAGAAGCAATGCTATTTGTGTAGCAGTAGCCAAGTCATTTCAGCAGGCACCCTTGTTTTTTTTTGAATTGAAATGACAAGAGAAAAGACTCTTGAGGCCACGACTGGCCCTTACAGTAAACCTATGTACAGCAAAGGACTAGTGAGACCAAACCTTAGCTAAGATCAGCTAACATTTGGAGCGAACAAAAATCTGGCGGGTGTTGCAAGAATGACAGATCATTGTTCGAATCTAGGGCCACTTTTGCCAAAAAATCACACATTTAAGGGCTTCCCTGTGACAGTGGTAAATCTCTAAATCCCAATCCCTATAGATTAGATGCCTTACTTCCTCTAACTCGTTTTGTAGGGGATGGTATTGACCGCCTGACTGGAATAACAGTTGAATTGCTTCCGTTGAGTCAGTATATAACTTGACCTTTCTAAGATTCGTGGATTTGCAAGTTTGGAGACTAATTCTAATAGCTTGAATCTCAGAAGCTGTTGAGCCAAAAGTAAATCCTGTGTTATGTTGAAAACCGCAAATCCAAGCTCCTGAGTTATCACGAACCACTCCTCCAACTGCAGAATTTCTGTGCTCATCTACCGCAGCATCCACATCGACCCAAATAAAGCCCATTGGTGGAGCACTCCATCTTACTGTATCTCTGTCTGGGACTCTAAATATCTTGTGTCTGAGCTGACCCTCTTCTATGCCTTCATGAAGAAAGTGTAAACCTCTGTGAAGTAGTTGTTGTGGGAGGTCGCTAGTCCCTTCAAAAGCTCTTCTACATCTGTTCTTCCAATTACCCAGTATAGTGAACCGAAGACTCTCAGCCAAGGCCACTGAGACATCTTACTATCACCCGGTGAGTGTTGCATATTCCAATTGATCCAAACCTGTAAATTTCTAGAGAAAAATGAAGAGTAATAAATGGGGTTAATACAAGAAAGCCACACAGAACTTGCAAATTCACAGTCTCTCAAAGTATGAATTGTTGTTTCCTCACAGTTACACTCAAATGGACACTCAGTGTTTATCCTCATATCCCTCTTAGCACGAATTGAATTCGTAGGGACTCTTTCCTGAAACAATTGCCACATAAAGAATTTGACTTTCTCAGGAATAGGCCATCTCTAGATACGTTGCCAGAATAGATCTGAGGATTCTGAGAGCGACGAATAAATCATAGAATAAGTGGATTTGACGCTGAAATTTCCATCAGAAGATTTCCTCTACCAAAATTTGTCATCACCTGATTGGGAAGGAGGAGAGACTTGCTTGATCTTTTCAATCACCCACCACGGCAAGAACATACCCTATCTATGTAGGTCCCACTCCCCATCTGGCCCGACAAATTGATCAACCACTTCCTCAGGATTTATTAAATTCTGGTTTCTGTCAACACAGTATATGAGTGGTTGATCGAGGTTTCTCCATATCCACCTTAATAGCTACATATCCTTTCTTCTTTCTTATCGTTCTCATTCTGTGGATCGCTTCTTGTGCCAAGATTATGTTGTCACAGCTTTGTCTTCCCCTGATCAAACTGCACTGGGTAGGGTGAATCAGGTAGTCCATCACAGATCTCATCCTGTTTGCAAGAACCTTGCTAAGGATTTTGTAACTCACATTACATAGAGATATGGGCCGAAACTCCTTAATCGAGGCAGGGTTGTCCACCTTAGGAATCAATGTGATGTGAGTCTGGTTTATATCTTTAACCCTGTCAGGATCTCTAAAAATGGAGAAAATAAGATCACAGATCTTCGAACCTACAAACTCACACTGTGTCTGAAAGAAATGTGGTTGTAGTCTGTCAGGTCCAGGCACCTTGAAAGCACCCATCTCAAAAGCTGCATTTTTTATTTCCATCGCAGTCACATCCTTTTGGATATATGAAAGCTGTGAAATCATTCAGAGATAGGAAGTCAACCGGCCAATCCGATACATTTAGCACATCTTGATCAGTCAAGTAAAGTTCTTGAAAGTAGTTAAGAGCTGATTGCTTTAGCTCTTCTTGATCGGTAATCCAGTTACCCTGAGCATTTTGAAGTGTTTCAATTTTACTTTTCTTTCTTCTGATCACAGTAGAAGAATGGAATAAGCTTGTATTTTTATCTCCGTACTTTAGCCACTTGCATCTTGACTTTTGGTACCAAAGAAGTTCTTCTTGATTAACAACCTTGATATACTCCTTCCATAGTTTCGCTTCAAGCTTAAATAGACCAGCATGGGGATGAGTTGTGATTTCTTGATCAACACCCCCAAGCGCTTAATCAGTATCTTCTTCTTTTTGGGAAGACTGCCTATCTCATTTCTATTCCACCAAGAGGCTTTATTCTAAAATTCGTTACAGCCAGAAAACTAGTCATTGTTATGCCATGCAGAACTTACTAAATCAGAGAAACCCTCTTCAAGACACCAAGCAGCTTGATATCTAAAATGATTTATGGGGGAAGAAGCTTGCACATTTCTAGTAGTGACCACCAGGACTCTATGGTCAGATTTGTAACGAAGGTGATGGAAATTTTTGTGATTAGGATGACCCATTTCCTAGGTTAAGTTGCAAAATGCCCAGTCCAGTCTTTCCTTTGTATCATTTCTAGACCAAGTAAATTTATCACCAACCACAGGCAATTCCAGAAAGTCACAGTCATAAACACAATTACAAAAAGGAGATAAGGATCTATCAAGAACAGCAGCACCCCCAACCTTATCTAAAGGATTTAAAAAGGAGTTGAAATCACTTAAGACAAGCCAGGCCTCGATTACTTTACCTGCCAATTCCCGGAGAGCTGACCACAGCTCCTGTCTATAGCTCCATCTGGGGTCCCCATAAGCAAAAGTAACACAGAAGCAGTCTCTAGATTTTTTATCAGTCAAATGGCAATGAAGGAGTTGGGTAGTAGAGAAGAGATACTCTACAAAAACTTCAATGTCATGCCAAAGAACCCATATACCACCTGCATAGCTAGTAGATTCTACCCTCAGCCAGTTGTTGAAACCAGCTTACGCACCACTAAATCTGCTTTATGACCACTGACTCTGGTTTCTAAAAGACTTATAATAGAAATATTATTCTTGGAAACAATATCACGGAGGATACGGGGGAAAGATTTGCTACATGTCCCTTTACAATTCCAACTTGAAATAATCATGGTAATTAAATATTTATATACTCAGGGAAAAATAGTTACTTATCTGGAGGGATGCGGCCTGAAACTAATCTGCTTCTGTTCTTGATTTCCCTTAGATTCTTATTTGGTTTGCCCTGTTCATTGCACCTCACAGTAGGAATTTGTGGTTCCGTGCTGGACGTTGGAGGTAACACTAAAGCAGATGATTTTTGCTTTTGAACTTTGGCCATTTCCACCTGGTTTAGTTCACGTTCACTGGGCAGCAACTGCTTAAAGTCTGAGACGTTGGGTGTTGAGGAAGGCTTGACAGGAATGTCTGGATATATTGCTGTCAGCGACTCAATTTCTGGTTCAACAGAATCTGATTTTTCCTCGCTGAGTAATTTTTTTGAGATCAGATTCTGAGCAATGGTTTCCTTCTCCAATGTCTCTAGAATATTTTTCTGCAGATGATCTGTAGAGTGGTATGATGAGAGGAGAGCTTTGGATTGGGTTGAGGCTATGGAGCCCACCACTATTTGATGAATTCGGGCTCCCACTTGCGCTGGCTTGGACACATTCGGACAATGGGCAGAGGGTGTATTATCCACAACTTTCAAAGAAATTGGGTTATGGGCTTCAGTGTCATCCGGCCCTTTTGGTAGGACTTTCGGTAGGACAGATTTGAGCCCACCACCATCCTTGCCTTTGATCCGATAAACATGCTTCGGGGGGCGTGTAATTGTCACTTGCAATTTGCTTTTTGACTGGTCCCCTGGTATTTTCTCCTTTTGACTATTTCCTCCACCATTTAAACCAATTTGTCTCTTCTCTTTCGCAGTTTCTGGACGCACATAGTCACGTGAACTTGCAATTTGAATTTCACCAAGTTCGCTTGCGTCATCCAAGTCAGCTAATGTTTGAAATCTGGATGATTGATTTCTTCTCCCCATGTCCCTGGCAGAAGTCAACCCATACCTTCCTCCTACTGCGCCGTCTCCAAGATTATCCTTCCTTGGAAAGTGAGATTTCTTCTGTCCTCCTACCAGCATCCACGGACCGAAGGCCTCCTCTTCTACCGGGGAAGCATTTTCCGACAGCATAGCCGGAGTTTCCTTACCAGAAACCGACACTAGTTGCTGGGATTTTGGTTGTTCATTCTCATCATCCTTCGATGAACAAGCATCTTTCTTATGTCTGTACCTCCCGCAGGAGAAGCAGATCAGATCCAGCCCCTCGTATTCAATATTGAAGATAGTGGATGCTAAGATGACTCTTGGGACAAGGCGTTTCTGGAGGTCTAATTCAACACATATTCCCACATATCTTCCCCTTGACACTACGCCTGAGGAGTGATCTCGGCAATTTAGCGTATGTAAGTCAACTTTAATGGTCTTCCCTATCATGTCCCCCAATCTGGAAATGAATTTCTGAGAGTAGTAGATTATAGGGATATTTGGTATTCTAACCCAAGTTGCAATTTTTCCCAGCTTATTGTGGAAAGGATCAAAATACGGAGACCACTTCTGAACCAAAACTACATGTTGCACGATCACCCACGATCCTTCCAAGATAATGCGTTTGTAATGAGCTTCCCAATTTTTAGAATTTGTGAACCGAACAACGTAGTAATTGTTTGGTAGGTCCACCAATTCAAACTCATTAAATTTCCACACCCTACAAAAGCATCTCTTTTAATTTGAGAAGATAGAAATGGGCGCCCAGCACTGTGATTATTAGTTATTTATTCCAGGGCTGGCAAGCTTCATTGAACTCATCTTCCATAATTTCCATGGAAGGATAAATAGACATGAGTTTTTTAGTCTCGTCTGAAGGCTCAGGAATCTTCCACATTTGGTTCTGTAAATCCGATGTTAGTGAATCCTCACTGGAAATGGAGGAATTGTGAGCAATTCCATTGAACTCCAATCTATTAAACCCCATCAATAAGTCTTTATATGAGGAGATTTTCGTATGTGTTGGCGAGTTTGAATGAATCCCCTATTTCTCGCTTTGCACATCAGTTGCAGGGGCTTCTGAAGCCACTAACATGTCGGTTTTTTGACCAACCTCATTCCCAACCATTGTGAATTCTTCTGATGCAATGCATGAAATGGGCTTATCCAGTGATCTATCCGGCGATTTGGGGTAATCTGGCGATCTATCCGACGGTATCTTCAGAGAAATGACATCATCCATTGAAAGTTTCCGGTGGCACGAGTTCCAAGAGAGAGAACTATCCTAACTTTTCAGTGCATTTACTTACTTGCCATCACTGCAGGCACCCTTGTTAACACAGTCTAAAAGGTCTGTTTCCACGAACTTTTTAAAGATATAATAGATAGATCGATAGATTAAGGGCTATAATAATTTTCTATTTAATTATTAAATTAAATCTGTTAAAAGATCTTGAGGCATTAAATGGACGTGAGAAATTTGGAAATTTTTTAATTTAATATTTTAGACTTCTATTCGGAATTATTTTATTAATCCAAATCGCGTGGCCTATGAGCCCGACTTTCATCCTACCACGATATATATTATAATAGATAGCTTTCCAAGTTATGATTCTTATCCTTCTATTATTACTATAATATTAGTGTGAGGCAGATTTTTCAGAGAGTGTCTGGGTAACAATAAAACTGTGGTTTTAGAAGTTTTTTCGGTAAACTGAGATAAAATTTGGTTTACATATTTACCTCGTAAATTATAAAAATTATTCTTCAAAAACTAATTTAAAGACAATTAAAAAGTATGCAGACAAGTCTCTAACTTTAAGGTTTGTTTGATTCAGCGTTTTCTTAAAAAATAAGTCTTTATTACACAAGTCGAGATAAAACTCCTCTCACATACTTACCTCATATACCGTGAATCACGATTTATAAATACTTATTACTTAAAAATAAATTATTCCAAACGAACACTAAACTGAATCTGGTCCTTCTATTATTATTGTTAGGCCGACTTTTTAAAGTAGGTGGACAGTTCTCTAAAACTCTCCCACAAAAAAATACAGGATTAATGTAGAAGCTATCCACTGATGATTATATTTAATCAATTAAGGTTGTGTGTGTAATATTTTCTCCTGTTCTATTTATAAATAACTTTTTCTTTAATTGGATAAAATGAATTTGTAGTTAAAAGTAGGGATGGAAATAGGTCAGGCCTCTAATAGGGGCTTACGGCCTAGCCTACATAAAGTCTAGCCTAGCCTATTTAGTAAATAGGTCAGGCTCAGGCTCAGGCATATTGCTAGGCCTATTTAGATAAACAGGCCAGGCCTATTTTTATAAGGCCTAGCCTACAAGCCTACAGGCCTGGCCTATTTATTTTTTTAAAAAAAATTATACTATTATATAAGTATATATAATATCATCTAAATAATTTTATAAATTTACCAACTTAATCTTAATTCTAAATTTCATATTTCATCGTCATTATACTCAATCCTTGTTTTCGCATAAATCATTCACATCTATATCTCTTCTCTTCAATCGCTCGAGATGGCAATACTAACTCACTTTCTCTCCCCTAATTTGTGCCCTCCACTAAAGCATAAAAATTGTTATGCGTTTATTTTTATGTCAAATGAAATATTATAATCTTAACAATGGGAGTTTGTCCCAATTTACGTGCAAAGAGTAAAATAGGTAAAAGTCTAGTTTTACATGTTATTTGTTATGGTTAGTCGATTTTAAAAAATATATCTCATTAGTCAACAAACGCTTAGTTTTTCTTATTCCTATTTGCTCGGACAAGTGTTGTCACTAGACATTATTTTCATTTCCTTACTAAGCCTTAATATTACGATAAGAATATATATTAGGCTTTTAAGACATAATGTAGGATTGTATATAAGCATGAAGGGTTAGATATGAATTTGGCGGCATAGGCTTTAAAGGCTATTTAAATTCCTACATTTTAAGTAGGCTTTTAAACAGGCTTCAGACCTTGTCAGGCCTTCTGAAGGCCCAAGCTCAGGCCTAAAAAGTAGCCTACATACAGGCTCAGGCTCAGGCCCAGGCTCAGGTTTTGAATCTTTGTTACAGGCCCAGGCCTATTTAGGCAAAGCCTAGCCTAGCCTAGCCTATTTCCACCCCTAGTTAAAAGCAATAAATGTGTAAAAAATGTTATGTTTTTTTTTCATATATGCCCCTATTTATAAAAAGAGTATAGGAGAAAGAATAGATAAAAAAGTATGAGAAATAATAAGTATAAGATATGAGAAATAATGAGCATTTAATAAAGATATAATAGGAAAAAAAAGCTTACATTTTCATACAAAAAATTAAAGTTGTTTATAAAAAAGATTAGTCATACAAAAAAAAATTACTTATAAATAAAACCGAGGGAGTATAACTAGATTTTTTTTTTTTTTATAATATAACTAGATTCAATAAACCTTGTTAGTAATAATATGAGAGAAGAGGTGGAGGGTTCACCCCATCCACAAGCCAAAGCCGCCCAAGGTTTAAAATACAGCCAACCGAATCCAGCTATATTCCTCTGCTCATTGCCCCACCATCTTCCTGTACAGCCTCACACACAACTGACCTTGCCACGTGTCTTTCATGCACCTTAAAGTCCTCAACACACTAGTCTCTCTACTTTCAACCGTAAGGTCTACTTTGTAGGGCCTACCCTCATTTATTCTCTGACGTGGCATCTCTCTCCTCTAGACTCTTTTTTTTTTTTTGATATAGGCGCCCCTCTAGACTCTACCCAAACCCATTCAAACTCGCTCCCACGTGTCCTTTTCCAGTATCTTAGTTCCAACACGCGTTCTCGTGCGAAACACGAAACAGTCAGGCGCTGAAACGTCGTCGTGTCAACATCTCCTCCCTGGTCCCGCTCAAAAAGTTTTCTGGTCCCCACAAAACTTGAGCATGCTTTGCTGTACAGCTCTCTCCTCCATTCACGTGTCTTCCTATGTATCAAATATAGGGACCCAACTCTCATTATAATTTGCCCGCGTGTCGTTTTCTTCTCCCGGCAATGTCGTTCAATGCCCTCGTGATTCGTGGGGATGCTTCTGACGCTAAAGATTCTCCTACCATATCTCCAAACACGTGTCACTTCCTGAGCTCCTCATGCACGCTTGCCACGTGTCATCCTCAAAACTCCCAATCAACCCCTCCTTTACGATTTCTTCACCAACAATTTAAAAAACGGATATTTAATTAGCGAATAATGAGGATTTCGTGGTGTAACCTTGAGTTAACGTTCCCTTCTAATTATACTCAATTGGCTTACGTGTCAGCCGACCGTCCTCACTCGCTTCTCCTCTCCGCCACGTGTCCTTTACCTCTCAAAACCCTCCCTCCTTTTTCTCGCACGAGAAAATCCAGAGTCCAACCTCCATCATCATCTTCTTCTTCTCCTTCAGAGAATTACTGTTCAACTAGCATATGTAGCTCTATTTTAGCGTTTCAGCTTTTGAAAGTTTTATTTTGGCGCAACAATGGTGGAAGTTTCGGAGGTTGGATTGAAGGAGGAAGATGTAGAGCTTGATCTAGTTTTATCCATAGGAGGTAGTTTCGGTAGATCCGAGAAGCAACCCGTTTCAAAACTAAACGGGTTCGAATTGAACCCAAAAGAACAGCAAAAGCAAGCTTGGAATGAGAAACCTGAGTATGTGGCGGTTATGGATCTGCAGAAGAAGCGTGAGATTCAAGCGCTGCGGAGGCTCGAAGCGAGGAAGAAGCGTGAGGAGAAGCAGCAGAACAAGAGAGTCATCAGAGAACCTGAACCCGACTTCCAACAACGACTCTGCAAGAGGGAGAAAACGGATCATCACGACGGTGGATCCGAGTACCCGAACGTGAATCTGAATTTGCTCGGCGGTGAGAAGCAGCTAGGTGCGAGTTGCGTGGCCGTTGGCTCGACGGCGTCGTTTCAGCAATCGTACGCGTACGTTCAGTTGAACAATGGGTACGCGTATCCTTGCGTAGTGCCGTGGACGGTGAAAGAGAGGAATGCGGGTCAGCCTGCGGCGGCCTGCAAGGGTTTCCGGCCGTTTGCGGGAAACGGGTACGGGTCGGACCCGAATGGTGAGAGGGATTGTGGAGATAATAAGAAAGCCAAGTCCGATGGGTCTGCCACCTTGTGCAGTTCATCTGTGGTTTCGGATCACCCGAGTTCTTCTCATGAAGGTGGTTATTTTCGTATTTTATTTAGCTTTTTTTTTTCTCTGTTTATGACATCATGGGTTTTGAATGTGTGACCACGGCTAAATCAGGTTATCTAACCTGGACCGGTCCCGCCGAACCAGACCGGAAACCGACGACCCAGCCTCTAAATCGGTCCGGGTCACATTTTTAATTTTTTTTTAAAAAAATATTTTTTTAAAACAATTTTTCCTTTAGAATTTGATACTATAAGTTTAAAATATTTCATTTCTCACCGGTTTAGCTCCGGTTTGACTCCGATCTGACCCACTTACCCTTGACCAAGTACCCGAACCGCTTCACTCACCGGTCCGGGTTTAAAACATATAAATGCTCAAAATTCAAACAAAACAGAGTCAGGCTGGGAATTGGGATTAAAATGGGGAAGATATTTTTTGAATATATAATATATAATGACTAAAACAGTATGGAGAAATTTGGTTGTTTAGCTCAAGCATAAAGGAGTAGTATAATCTAATTTTTGGTGGATTGAAAAATTAGTATAATTAGCATAATTAATATTTCGTGACAGTGTTGGTGTTTTTAGAATTAAAAATGTTATTTGATGTCATTTTTCTGTGAATTTTTAAAAAAATAAGTTGCTTGCCATTGATTGATTCTGATCATGAATATGCGAAATGAGAAGGATTGCCATAGTATGAAACTGAATTCACTTTTAGAATTGTAGCCAAAATTAGTGCGCGCACGCGTGTGTAGTTGATGATCTAAATTACATTTAGCCACAAGTTATGAGTTCTTAATAATAGTTATATTTCCTTGCTTGTAATATTATGTGATATGATGAGTATGCTTTAGAAATCTTGGTTTCCGGTGAATAAAAAAAGGGAAAAAATAAAGAAACCTTGGCTCCTTTGTGAATGATATATGATGTTAATTTACAGTAATTGAAGAAGGATCAGGGATGGGTGAGGCACCCCCTGATGCGCCCCCATTTTGGGGCCTTCCCAAATATATTTTTTATTATTCTTTGGATCATTAGATTCTATATAAAATTGACGACATTTTGATATTTTATGGGCAAAAAATGGAATTTTTTTTTATTTTTTTTATTTTCTAAAGATATTTTAGAAAAATCATACTTTTTTTTTTCAGTTTAAATACTGAATCTTTAGAAAATCATAAAAAATTGAAAACAATTCCATTTTTACCCATAAAATATCAAAATATTGTCAATTTCGTGTAAAATCTAACGATTATGAAAAATATATTTAGGAAAACCCCCAATATGAGTGCATCACCCACCCTGATCCAATTGAGGACTAATATTTGGTTTGATCATGCCTAATGTGAATTTGTGATAATCTTGTTCAGGTGGAGGCAGTAGTGATAGCCAAAGCCAATCAGTTCAGTCTTTATCAGAACCAAACAATCAGTTGAATAGATCCAAGCAAAACAACATGAGAAGCCCATTACCTGAACAAACTGCCTCATCTCACCTCACCAAATCCGCTCACACCATTGTACAACAAAACACGAAACAGCCCGATCCGAAAACTGAATCTGAATCAGGCAAGAAAGAAGAACCCATGAAGAAGCCCCCGCCGCCGCCGATGCCCTTGTGTTGCGTAAGACCACCAAGGCCTCAGCCTCACCTGCCGCATTTGCTTACTAAGATGCCTTATGTCTCGACGACGGGGAATGGCCCGAATGGGAAGCGAGTGAATGGATTCTTGTACAGATACAACAACTTGGAGGTGAGCATTGTTTGTGTGTGCCATGGAAGCACATTTAGCCCTGCAGGGTTTGTGCAGCATGCTGGGGGCACAACAGACATTTCTCATCCAGAAAGGCACATTACAGTGATTAATCCTCCTGCATTTGGATGATGAAAGAAACAAAACATCCTACAAGATATGACAAAATGAACATATGAAGTGCAATTAATGAGCTTTATCTGGTGGGATTTCTTGTTTAGGTTAGTTTAATTTGGGGGGTTTTCTCTTTTTCCCTTTTTTTTTTTTTTTTTGCTTTTTGGTGTCTTTTTTTTTTATGCTTTTTTGACTGAGTAAATTAGTTCGGGTACAGGTGGATGCAATCCCCAGAAAATGAACTGGGAAGGTTGATGGCTGATTTATTTCACCGGTTCATCTACTAACTGCATTAACAATTGTTCTAATTAACCTGAAAATTTTCGTGTTGTTGTGCAATTAACTCCTCCTCCTCCTCCTTCTAAATTACTTATTAATAATATAAAATGTACAGAAGCTTTTTTTGGGAATTTTGGGTCATATAAGTATATTCTTATTTTAAAACTTTGATGATAAATTTTCTTTCACTCGTTCATGCGGATGATTTTTGTTATCAGGTTACATTGGTATGGGTCTTGCATTTCTATTTTTAGTGCTCTTTTTTCTCTTGAATTTGTTACTTTCTGCGTTTGAAATCTTTCAATGATAATCCAAAAAAAATCTTTCGATGTATCAGTAGCAGGGTTATGTAACCCGGTCCGGTCCGGAAACCGGCGAACCGGCCGGTAAACCGGTCCAGTTCCCGGTCCGGTCCAGGTTACTACTTTAAAAAAAAAAAAATTCTAAATTTTTCTTTTAGAATTTCATACTATAAGTCTAAAATTTTCAATTTCTCATCGGTTTGGTCCTGGTTTAGCTCCGGTTTGACCTACTGACCCTTAACCCAGTACCCAGATCGGTTCAATACTTAGTCCGGGTTTTAATACCTTGATCAGCAGTCATTTTTTCTTTTGGGAAAATCCCTTAAAAACAACTTTAAAATTATGAGAAGACAAAAAGATGTTTCAAATATTCATAATCCTAGAGGGTTGTTTGGCTCAATTTGTCATTTTTCAAATTAAAAGAAAAAAAATCAATTTGCCCTTATAATTTTTTTCATTTAAAAAGAAATTATCTCATTGGTCATCAAAGCTCCGGCAGCCAACCCGGGCCACCGTCGACCACCTAGTCACTGGTGGCCAAGGGCGGGGAGCCAGAGCTTCAAGGGGAATATTTCCAAAGTGGTGGGGAGGGGTTCAAACCCCGACACCACTTTGTTTGCACAAAGTTATGGTGACCATTGGGCCACCGATGCCATTCAATCTAAATAATGCAAACAAAAATATGTATATTAACCTTTGATCTTTAACCTAAGTCCATTTAAAAGTTTAGATAAAGAATTCGCAACTTTCGTTCAAATAAAAAATTCACTTATATAGAGTTTGAAATAGCTTATTTTTAGGCAATAAGTGCTTATTACATAAGTTGAGATAAAACCCATCTCACATACTTACCTTGTATACCGTAAATCACAATTTATAAGCATTTATAAGTTAAAAATAAGCTATCCCAAACGAGTTCAGATAAGGAATTCACAAATTCAGATAAGAAATTACCAAGTTTAGATAAATAATTCGCAATTTTTGTTTAAGTAAAAAATTCACTTACTCTCTTAGGCAATTCACAAGTTTAGATAAGGAATTCACAAATTAAGATCAGAAATTCTCAAGTTCAAATAAGGAATTCGCAATTTTCGTTTTAAGTAAAAAAATTCACTTGCTCTCTCAGGCCATTTTTAAATTCAGATAAGGAATTCATAAATTTAGATAAGAAATTCCTAAGTTTAGATAAGGAATTCGTAACTTTCATTTAAGTAAAAAAATTCACTTACTCTCTCAAATCATTCACAAGTTTAGATAAGAAATTCATAAGTTCAAATAAGGAATTCACAACTTTAAAAAAAAACCCTAAACCCTAAAGTCAAAGGTATGTCAACAAATTAATACAAGGCAAAATTTTGATTTTAATTTTAATCTCTAAAATATTAAAAAAAGGATCAGAGCATTTAATTTGAAAGAGAAATGAGGTGATTTTTTTTCCAAGAAAAGGGCACGAATTATATAAACAGCTAAGCCACAACATTCTTTATTCTAATTTTGTGTGTGTATATTTTTTGGAATTTATCTTGTATGTCTTTTTCAAAATTTATTTGATATATGGAGACAACAAATACAAAGAATCCGGCTATTTATGTGTGTGCTAAAGGAAACAAGTGGGTTAATGGTATAGGCTTTGACTTTAAGAGCTTGTTTGGTATGGGGGGTGGGGAGGGGAGTTGAAGTGAGCGGGGGGAAAAAATTTTTGAGTTGGATTTGAAAAAAATGAGAAAAGTGAAGTATAAAGTTTTTAATTAATTTTTCTTACTATTTTATCTTACATATTCTCTATATTAAAATTTTATAACCCCACATATGCAATTTCCTTAAATCCAACTCATAAAAATTTTTTCTCCCCTCCGAATCCCTCATACCAAACAGACCCTAAACAAATATATATAGAATACTTGTATATATATATATATATATTTTTTTTGCCAGAGAATACTTGTATATATTTAAACAAATATATATAGAATACTTGTATATATTTAAAGGTTTTTTTATATAGAAAAATATAGTGATTATGTTGTTTATATGTGGGAATTGGGATGTCTTAATATTGTGGGGAAAGTTGTGGATAATAGCTGGTGCCAGAAATCAAGTTAGAACACAGGCGTTAGTCATTATCTGAATTTTTGAATTCCTTATCTAAACTTGTAAATGATCTGAAAGAGTAAGTGAATTTTTTACTTAAACGAAAGTTGCGAATTCTTTATCTAAACTTGGGAATTTCTTATCTGAACCTGTGAATTCCTTATCTGAACTTGTGAATGATCTGAGAGAGTAAGTGAATTTTTTACTTAAACGAAAGTTGTGAATTCCTTATCTAAACCTGTGAATTCCTTATCTAAACTTGTGAATAAGTTTGGGTTAAAGATCAAAGGTTAATATATATACTTTTGTTTGCATTATTTAGATTGAATTGCATTAGTGGCTCAATGATCATCATAATTTTGTGCAAAAAAATTGGTGGGGGTTCGAACCCCACCCCTACCACCTTGGTCATCGAAGCTCCAGCTACCAGTGGGGTAATTTCTTTTTAAATAAAAAAATAAGGGCAAATTGGTCTTTTTATTTTAATTTGAAAAAAGATAAATTGAATCTAACACCTCTCTTAGATTATAAATATTTGAAATTCCTTTTTGCCTTTTCATAATTTTAAAGTTCTTTTTAATGGATTTTCTCTCTTTTTTTTTTTGTATATAAAGCCATATCAATTACTTATAGGCACTAAAATTTTCAAATAGATACTTATAATCAATTTTCGCTTTTTTTCTAAGGAAAAATATTTTGGAAATACTATTGCCAGTGCCCAAACAAAACAAAACAAAAAAAGAGGCCCATAAACATGGACAAGAACGCTGATAGGCTTATGACACTCATCAAAATGATGGACACTGAAACTAGTTCCGATAGGATAAACTTTACCAAATTCTTCCACACCTTCTTCATGCCTATTTTAGTTAGCTTTCAAGAAGTACATTTACATAAGTTGAGACAAAACTCCTTTCACAACTTACCTCATACACCATAAATCACGTTGGAAAAGCAGCTTCTACCGTTAACCTAAACAGGTGTTGTCGAAATCCTACAAAACACCGTGTAATCCAAAATCCGAGTCACGTCCAAGAACTCTGTCCTTAAGAGCTATTCCGCGACCACCAGCTGGCTGGAAGCGGCACTCCCCAGGATAAAATGGACTCTTCCTGTAGTCATAGGGCAAACAGAACAGCAAAATATACCAAGGCAACAAGCAGATAGAAAGAATGATAAGAGGAGGAAGAGGGAGCTCGAAGATGTCAGAGCTGGGATGCTTGAACCTTCTGTCAAGCCCTCCTTATATAGGCATGACCTCATAGACATTGGGCAGGGCTTCAGAGACGTTGGGCAGGACTTCAGAGATGTTGGGCAAGATTTAATCTATATGAAGGCCATTAAACCATCAGTTACACAGCAATGAATCCACATGATGAGACAGTTTTTGAACGTTGATGAGCCATGTACGTTTAGCAATTCAGAATGTACGTTTGGCAATTTAAAATCTGATTCATGGCCTTCTGTAACCGAAATACTGGGGTTTCAAAATTTAGATGCCTCAAAACTCGGTTTTTCCGGTTAGCCATTTTCACAAAAATAAATTGTAGATTTTTCCAAAAAACATTTGATAAAAAAGTGCCCAGTCCGCATTTAATTCACGCGCAGGAGGGAAAATCGCCGGATTTCTACTACGTTTGCCTCCTAGTTGCCCTTTATTGTGCGTGCGAGCCCACTCTTCCTCTTAGCCCATTTACTAGCTCAACTTCACAAGGTGTAATATATACACTAGCATTCTCTCTTTCCCAAGCAATATGGGACTTGTTCCATTTGACACACCCATATGTAGCTTATATCTCCAACAATCCCCCACATGTGTCAAAAGGAACGCCTTTAGCTTAGTTTCATACATTGGTATAAGCATTGTATCTAGTGGTCCTTAGGATTATGAACTAGACCTAGACTAATAACACTTAGTACACAGAGATGTCAGTGGTTCTATAGACTATGAACTCACATCTCTTAGGCATATACTAGAGGCATTAGAAGTCAGATTATACCCCCACATTTCGTTGTTAACGCGGTTTTGCACGTTAAGAAGGCCATGCACGTGCCTGGTTCATAACGAATACTCAAGAGATTTTACCACGATCTCATAGGAGCGGCCCCACTCCACATTCGTAGAGGTGATTTTATTAAATGTACTTGCAATGAGCACACCATTCTGTAGAATTATGAAATCATTAAGAGCTTTGCTCATCCTCACCAAAATGCATTCTAGCACATTCTCGGCATCATAGGAAGGGACTAACAATTTACTTTAATGCTAGCAGAACTAACTCACGACTTATTCTTACCCATTGAACCTCCTTCATAGGATCACCAATCACAGAGGTTGGGTTGCCATTGCTGTTAATTTCTTATCGGCTTAAGTCCCATTCCCCTCGATGAATCAAGGATTTGTTTCCTTCCCAGGGATTTTGTAAATGGATCCGCAAGGTTCACAGCTGACCTTACATAATCGATTGAGATTACATTATCTTTGAGCAGCTGCCTTATTATATTATGTCTCAATCGAATATGTCTACTTTTACCATTAAAGGTTTTATTTTTAGCCGTAGCTATCGCAGATTGGCTATCACAATGTAAAGACACTGATGGTGTTGGTTTTTCACCTAGTGGGATATTCGCTAAGAAGTTTTTCAATTACTCAGCCTCAGTACCAGTCAACTCCATAGCAATAAACTCAGAATCCCTTCAGGAACTAGTTAAGATAGTTTATTTGACTGACTTCTATGTTATGGCACCACCACCAAGAGTAAACACATAGGCACTAGTGGATTTGCTCTCCTCTGAATCTGAGATCAAGTTAGCGTCACTGTATCTTTCCAATACAGCGGGAAATCCACTATAATGAATACCATAATTCATGGTACCTCTCAAGTATCTCAATACTCTTACCAAAGCCTTCCAATGCTCATTGCTTGGACAATGAGTATATCTGCTCAATCTACACACAGCATATGCTATGTCTGGTCTGGTATAGTTCATTAAATGCAACAGACTCCCAATAATCTGTGCATATTTAGATTGACCAATTGGTTCTCCTTTATTTTTCTTTAAATGCGCATTAGGATCATAAGGAGTATTCAAAGGAGACTCATCAAATAGTTCAGACTTTCTCAAAATTTTCTCAATGTAATGTTCCTAGGAAAGTATGATACCATTATCATTCCTTATAATCTTTACACCCAAAATCACTTTTGCTTCACCCAAATCTTTCATATCAAAATTAGAAGACAGAAAATGTTTTGTCTCAAGCACAACACTCATGGTAGTACCAAAGATAAGCATGTCATCCACATACAAACAAATAATCACACAATTATTGTTTACAAGTTTTGTATAAACACATCTTTCTACCTCAACAGTAGAGAAACCACCACTTAACAAAACTTGATCCAATTTTTCATGCCATTGTTTAGGCGCTTGTTTTAAACCATACAAGGATTTAACAAGTTTACAAACTTTATTTTCTTGCCCAGGAATAATACACCCTTCAGGTTGCACCATATAAATCTCCTCTTCTAAATCACCATTTAAAAAAGTTGTTTTAACTGAATGAAAAGCTTATGGATAGAAGCTAAGGCAATTAGGATTCTAACAGAAGAAATCCTAGTTACAAGAGAAAATGTGTCAAAATAATCAACATTCTCTTTTTGAGTATACCCTTTTGCTACCAATCTAACTTTGTATTTATCAATAGTTCCATCAGGAAAATTTTTTTTCCTAAAAACCCATTTACAACCAATAGGCTTTGCTCCTAGAGGCAAGTCTACCAAAACCCATGTTTTATTTTGATTTAAAGAATCAATTTTAGCTTTTATTGCTTCTTTCCAAAAAGATTCATCTGGAGAAGAAATAGCTTCATAAAAATTTTTTGGTTTATCTTGTACCAAGTATAAAAATCATCTCCAAAGGATGTTTGTTTTCTTTGTCTTTTACTTCTCCTTAAATCTTCAACCAAAACGTAATTTGAATTTTGTTCAAAAGAAGCAGAGGAATTTTCAATTCTTTTAGGAATATGCTCAACCTTCAAAGGAAATATATTTTCAAAAAACTCTGCATCTTTTGTTTCAACAATTATATTGTGATCTAAAACATCACTTTTTAAAACCAGAAAACGATAAGCAGCACTTTGTTGAGCATATCCAATAAACATACAATCAGAAGTTTTAGATTTCTCTTTTTAACATTTGGTAGTAAAACTTTAGCAAGACACCCCCGCACTTTCAAATATTGGAGATTAGGCAAAAAACCTTTCCATAATTCATAAGGCGTCTTCTTAGTTTTCTTGTGAGGTATTCTATTTTGTAGAAAACAAGCAGACAACAAAGCTTCACTCTACAAGTTATTAGGTGCTGCAGAACTTACTAGTAAAGCATTCATCATTTCTTTTAAAGTTCTATTTTTCCTTTCTGCAACACCGTTAGACTCAGGTGAATAAGGAAGAGTTACTTCATGTATTATACCTTCTTTTTCACAAAAATCGTTTAGTAATAAATATTCCCCTCCTCTATCTGATCTAACTCGTTTAATCCTTCTATTTAATTGGTTTTCTACTTCTGCTTTGTATAAAAGAAATTTGTCAAACAATTCATCTTTATTTCTCAATAAATATACTTTAGTATATCTTGAAAAATCATCGATGAAGGTGATATAATACCTTTTACCTCCTCTGGTTTCAGTTTGTTTTAAATCACCTAAATCAATATGAATCAAGGACAATAACTCAGTTTCTCTTTGTGTAGGAAAATGTGTTCTCTTTTAGTTAACTTAGTTTCTACACAAACCTCACTTTTACTTTGAGAATCATTTTTAGTTTTAGAAATCAGCCCTAGATTTTGTAGCCTCTTAATATAAGATTTATGAACATGTCCTAATCTAGCATGCCACATATCATAGGAATCAATCAAGTAAGCAGAAGAAGATGCATTCTCATTCATTTCAGAAACACTAAGAACAAACAGTCCCTTATTACAATAGTCCTTCCCAATAAGAACATTGTTCTTAGTCATGACAATCTTGTCAAATTCAAAACATACCCTAACCCCAGTTTCCCAAGCAATGCCACAGAGACTAAGTTAGCTCTGACTTCAGATACATATAGCACGTCATTTAGTGCCAATGCCTTTCCAGATGTGAGCTTCAATACCACCCTCCCTTTTCCATGAACCTTAGTGGTTTGGGAGTCAGCTAAATAAACATGGTCTTCCCCTTCTTCAAAGAAGGTAAACATCTCTTAGTTTGCACAGATGTGCTTGGTAGCTCCTAAGTCTACCACCCAATTCTTCACATCAAAGACAAGAAAGGCTTGTGACACCACAGCAACAATGATTTCTTCATTACTATTATCATCTCCTTTAACCAAATTCACATTTGGCTTAAGAGGATTTCCACCCTTTTGGGTGTTATCTCCCTTAGCCCTTTTCTTGCACTGCGCTACATAATGACCTTGTTTTCCACAGACAAAGCAATTGCCTGTCTTTTTATTGGGGTTAGTATCATTGGGCTTGTAGTAAGGTTTCTTATTTTTATTCTTTTTGTTTTTAGAGTCATACCTCTTGTTGTGCTGCTTTTCCTCAACTAAGTTTGCTTTAGCAGCCATCTCTTTGCCCTTTGTAGCTTGTATCGCCTTTCTGTTGGTATATTCAATAATGATATGAGTGATCAGATCATTCAAGGACAACTGTTTCTGTTTGTGTTTTAGTTGTTGCTTGTAGTTATTCCATGATTCTGGCAGCTTTTCGATCAGTACTCTAGCCATGAACTTATCTGGTAAATTGATCTTCTCAGCCTGAAGCTCCTCATTCAACTTATGGTACTCATTGATCTGGAGTTTGATGTCTTTGTCATCTATCATCTCCCACTTGTAAAAGTTTCCTATCACGAACTTCTGCTTTCTAGCATCCTCAGTAGTATACTTGAGGATAAGTGATCCCCATATCTCATTTGCTTCTTTGTAAACATGGTACACATCGAACATATCGTTAGATAAAGTAGTAATAAGAGTATGTCTGCAAACCTTGTTAGCATAGGCCCAAGCATCCTTCTGGGCTTGGTCAGCATTTGGGGATGGTACGATTGTGTAAGTGCATCAGTAACTCTATGCATGTCAAGAATAGTGTAAACACGTTCTTGCCAGCGTCTGAAGTTCTTCCCTTCAAACTATTCGATCTTGGAAATGACTGGAAACTGCCTGGTCATAGGTACTGCCATTGGAATAGGACCAGAACCAGTGTTGTTAGCTTCGAAAGTAGCAGCATTGTTCTCCTAGGCACTAGTTCCTGAACCAGTAGGAGGAATATAAGCTATATTAGCTCTTAAGATTGTTGTCGAAATCCTGCAAAACACCGTGTAATCCGAAATCCGAGTCACGTCCAAGGACGCTGTCCTTAAGAGCTATTCCGCAACCACCGGCTGACTGGAAGCAGAACTCCCCAGGATAAAATAGGCTCTTCCTATAGTCACAGGGTAAACAGAACAGCAAAATATACCAAGGCAATAAGCAGATAGAGAGAATGATAAGAGGAGGAAGAGGGAGATCGAAGTATCAGAGCTGGGATGCCTGAACCTTCTGTTAAGCCCTCCTTATATAGGCATGACCTCAGAGATGTTGTGCAAGACTTCAAAGACGTTAGGCAAGATTTAATCCACATAAAGGCCATTAAACCATCGGTTACATAGTAATGAATCCACATGATGAGGCAGTTTTTGAACATTGAAGAGCCATGTACGTTTAGCCATTTAGATTGTACGTTTGGCAATTTAAAATCTGATTCATGGCCTTCTATAACCAAGATACTGGGGTTTCAAAATTCAGATGCCTCAAAACTAGGTTTTTCCGGTTAGTCATTTTCATAAAAATAAATTGTAGATTTTTCCAAAAAAAATTTGATAAAAAAGTGCCCAGTCCGCATTTAAATCACGTGCTGGGGGGAGAAATCATCGGATTTCCACTACGTTTGCCTCCTGGTGGCCCTTTGTTGTGCGTGCAAGCCCACTCTTTCTCTTGGCCCATTTACTAGCCCAACTTCACAAGGAGTAATATATACACTAGCATTCTCTCTTTTCCAAGCAATGTGGGACTTGTTCCATTTGACACACCCACATGTAGCTTATATCTCCAATAATAGGCACGACATGGGATCACTTTCCTTACATAACCTATGTTCTCAAACCCCTTTATCATATTCTTCAGCCCATACTTCATCTACAGCCCATATTTCCTTTTGGCCCATTTTTAATAAGCTTGGGATCATGACAAAAGATTATCACCAAAATAAAAAACACTTGACAATTTCATCAACATTTTTTTCCTAGCTCTACCAACGACAATTCAATCTAATGTAGCCAAATTGTCAAATCCTCTATCAAAAGATTTATGTACCCTATACTCATACCAAGTAGTGTTATAATGACCCTACCACAAAAAATTCCTAGGAATGAGATTTAAACCAAATAATTCAAGATATTCTACATGCAATTATTGCGCAGGATGTGGTGGTGTTATTAGAGATCACAATGGTTCATGGGTTATGTGATTTAGCTAGAAGTTAGGAATGTGCAACATGTTATTAGCAAAGGAATGGGGTCTTTTCAAAGGTTTGAGGCTAGCCTAACAACTTGGATTTAAAAATGTTCTTATTGAGTTAGACTCAAAGAGTCTTATTGATATATTGAATGGCGTGCAAAACCTAGCGAAATATAGGGCCCGTTTGGTACAGTGGAATTGATTTTGATGGAAATGGAAATGGAAATGGATATAGATATGGATATGGAAATGACATTTAAAAAGATGTTTGGTATGTCATGGAAATGAAGATGGAATCCATTACATTTTTTATTTGGAATATATATTAAAAATATGAAAATGCAAGAAAAAGAAAATTTTGCTCCTAATAGTAAAGTAATAAATAAATTGAATTAACCCCCTATTTACCTAAAACCATCAAAGAAGCTTTTACTGCTTTCACTGTTGAGGCATCAAGGAAATCGGATAAACCAAAGCAAATATTCAGAGGTGAAGTCAATTACTTCTTTGGTGTTTGGCCTCTCGTTGAAGCTGAATTGCATATCGTTCTTGAAGCTGATGTGATTTGAGCATTTGTTCTTCCAATGTTAACTTCATTGCAACTTTTAAACCCCAACCCTAGAATTCTACGGCGACGGCAGGCACCTCTGTTCAGTGTTACAAACTTTGTTCCTCCAGTAGGTTTTTTTGCCTTTACCATAACTTTCAATTTCTTGAAACACTAGGTTTTTTCCCGTTTGTTCTATTAAACAAGTCGAACTTGGTTGCTGGTTGTGTCCTTATATATATAAGATGAAACTTGGTTGTTGGATTTAATGGGGATTGTAATGCTGATTGGATTTTCATGTTGTAGTCAATTATGTTTGGTTCTTTTTTTTTTTGTGTGGATATATTTGGATGACAACTATGCATAGTGAGAAATTGCTTCATAATAGAATTGTTCAGAGTTGATAATTGACATGCCTTAATAATATCTGAAACGTATGGCTAAAGTTGATTTTTTTTCCCAAATGGCTGAACTTGATTCTCTCTCTTTTGCTTGCATCTTTGTTTGCCCCTGAAATTTAATCTATTTATTTAGTTTTGTGTGCTTTGGTTGGTGGCTGTAAGTTAATCTGCACACTTATCTTCAGAATATGGCTAGTAAGAAGTTGCACTTGTGGACTCCTGAGGAAGATGATTTGCTCATTTAGTGCTTGGTAGAGATTCATGAAGAAGGAGCTTTGATGGAACCACTATGGTTGAAGCAAGTAGAGTTAAGGCTGAATGAAATGTTACCTAGACATTAGATAAAGGTTCTTGATATTAAGTCCCGTATGAAAATAATGAAGCGATATTGGCTCAAAATATATGACATGGTATATGGTGCCAATAACCCAAGTTTTGGGTGGGATCCTAATCAAAAGTGTGTAACTATAAAAGTGGAGGTGTGGGATGAATACATCAAGGTAAGAAATCACAAAAATATAACGAGCATTATTGTTATTTTCATATTATTTGTGATATTTTATTTTGGTATATTATAATGACCATTATTATTGTTTATAGACCAACAGGAAAGCTGCAATGGTTTATTCAAAATCTTTTCCCCATTTTGAGGCTCTTACCAAGGTTTTTTTGAGGGATGAAACAAGTACGACCGAATCACAAGTTTATTGTGATGTTGTTGAAAAGTTTGAGGTTTTATATGATGAATTTTTGAAGGTGGATAGGATTAATGACAAGGAGTGCCATGATGCCTATCTAAAATTGTTAAAGATAAAGTGTTGATTGCTGAGTTTATCAAACTTCCATATGATGCTAAAGAAGTTGTTCGACAACTTATTTCATGGATCCTTGTTTTATAGGAAGGTTTTGTAGTTGAAGGTTGTTGTTATTTTCTATTATGGATTTGACCGACAAGAAGACAATTAGGATGCTTGTCTTTGTAACTTATTTCATAGATCCTATGTTTTAGGAAGCTTTTGCATATGAAGGTTGTTGTTATTTTCCATTTTAACTTATTAGTATCTCATGTTGTAAGTTGGAGGCTTTTATTTTAGTTTGTAGCCCTTGGTAGCCTGAAAAAGTCTCATCAGGTTATAATTAGAGCCCTATGTTCTATTCACTATGTAATATTATTAATGAAAGATCTTATCAGCTTTGAGCCTCCTATGTTTATGACTAAGTTGAGCATTTTGAGCTTTTTTCTTTGAAAAATTCACTTTATCTCCCACAAAAAAGCTGAATTAGGAACTCTTGATTCCTCATAGATTTTGCATGTTGAACCAAGACTACCTTCTATTGACAATTTCTTTTTAAGACACCAAATGAAAAACTCGTTACATTTGTTCATTTGATACAAGAACCTCAAGAGAAATGGTCATAATCTACATCATATATTACAGCCCAAAGCATGATGTAATAATAGATCCCACACCTCTGTTGGAAATTGTGCCCTAAGGGCCAATCATTGTACTTTAAACATTATTATTTTGATGAAATTTCTCCATTCTGTTATCATATTATTTGCATGTTAACTGTGATAATTGTATCCTTGGATAATTCATAAAGATTATCCTAAAATGTCCCTGGTCGGTCATCTATGCGGGAGCAGAGATGAAACAAGACCAGTATGACTTTGATAAGATATGGAGATACGAATCAAAGTCTTAGGCACTTGTAAGAGTACAAGGTGCTGGACCGACCCACTATGAGAAAGCTACATGGATCAAGTCATAAGCTTTTCTCATGTATAACCACGTCACAATGCCCTTAGACCTGAGGTCATCATGGATTCCTACATGAGAGTTGCTAAGCTTTGAACTAGTCAAAAGTCACTTTTGACCGGGTGATGATAAAGGCTACGATTGGGCTTGGTGGTTTTTCATGTAGAGGAATATGAATGATCAAGATGGAATTTGTCCCTCACATTAGTAGAGAGATATTACTGGGCCCCTCGATGAGTGAGTCTGAGAAATGTATGGCCATACTATGATGAAAGGAGTTTCTGTCTCTGTTATCAGGCTACTCAGGAATCGAGAAAGTAATGGTCATGAACAAGAGGATGACATTTTCCATGCCTTATCCTTGATCGATATATCGTGTGACAAAAGGGACGTGACATGGTTGTATGACATGTTGCATCGTGATAACGATCCTCATATGAATTGGGTAGTCGTAATGTCTTGCTAGAGGCCGCTTGCAACTTTTGGGTTAGTGTAGTTATTGGCCCACTGCCAACTTCATATGGGCCTACAGGGTCGCACACAAGAATGGCCCAACACGAGATAATGTTTGATTTAGGGTGGATGAATTTTATATTTATATATATATAATATAAAATTCATTAATAATATTATATAGATAGATATATATATATATATATATTTGAAATATATATCTTATATATATATATATATTATATTATATTATTATATTTAATAATATTATATAGATATATATATTTTCGAAATACTATATATATATATATGTATATATATATTATATGATATTATTATATTGTGTTGGTTTTAAATTTAATTTATTAAGATATATTAAATTTAATAACTAACATGATAGAGATATAGTATCTCAGATTTAATTTATGAAGATAAATTAAATCTAATGGCTCTTTATTTAGATTAAATAAATAAGTTAAATTAAAACTGTTGGACAGATTTAATTTAAACTGAATTTATTTAATTAGCTCATCAAGATAATTAATTGTTAATTAATTTCGAAATTAATGATGATTAATTTTGAAATTTGAAAATAACCCTCATGGATTATAAACTTGATAGAGCTGATAGACTTAGGGTACATCAGAATTGAGAGCTGCAAGTTAAACCCTTGGAGACATTAGAGGCGCTAGCACGTAGTCTCGGATGGAGAGCATTCGTGTGGATACCGGTAGAGGGAGCGGACCTGATGTGTTGGCTCCTAGAGATCGTGAAAACTCTGAATCATCAAAAAGGTATGAATCCTTCCAACTTGGTTTAAATGCCGTTGATAGATCCTCGATTAGGATTGGTGAAATTTTTTTTTAAATTCTTCCGCTGTGCTTACCGATCCTACAGTAGCATCAGAGCCAGATCAATTGTGCATTTAAATTGAGTTTATGATTCTTATACATGTGATATATATGGGATGTGTATGTATGTTTATAAGAAACATTCGAATATGTATGTGATTCTCGTTTTGGAACAAGCATGAAATCGATTCCGAACATGTATATCTTGAAACATGTATGTGATTTTTGTTTTGAACAAGCATGAAATTGGGTAGGGTACCTGAGATCGTAGTTGGCGGCAATCAAATTAGGTCTAGGTTCAGATATCTATTCGGGTAATAGGGATCCGAACTATGGGGAAGACAAATTGGATCAGAAGCGTTCTGGGCCATTGTTGTTTTTTGTTTTGAAAAATTGGGACCGAAATTTAAAATTTTAAAATTTTCAAATATTTCTTTTAAAAGGAATGTGCTTTTTTCAACTAGCGGGACCGCCGTGACCACCTCTGCGTAGCACAATATAATCTGATCATGACATTTATTGCTTTTCATATTGTATGAATTCTTGTTGTGGTTTATTATTTATCCTTGTTTGGGTATGGTGAACAACATGGCTTTAGAATTTTACAAAGGTTGTAATATTTAAATACGGCCTGCGTGCCGTGCATTTCTCTAAATACTCTCGATGTACATTCTCTTCTCATCTCACTCCCCTCGAATGTTTAAACGAGGTTTCTCTCAATGTATTTCTCTTTTTTTAGAGAAGTCCTCTCATTGGCTTGGGAGGATTTTAGGTTAGGTAAACCATGTTGTGTCACGTTTAAATTATGCTTTTGATAAGATCATTGCATGATTACTTTTACGTTTATATGTATTTATCTGTATGAGATACGACCACGATTGCATCCATATAAACAAAACTAATTAATTAAGCCCTCTAAATTAAATCTTAAGTCATAATGCCGTCAATTAATGAATACTTGTCAAAACCTAGATCGCTCAATTGTGGAAACCACCAAAGTGGATGCACTTGAGTTATCTTGATGAGACAAGTTTGAGTAATTGTGATGCTCATAATATTCATTATTGTTTTGACTTAATTAAGATTAACAAAACGGTTTTGAATCTCAAGGCATTAGATGGGGTTAAACATGCCGGATCATATGATGATTAAATCCCATAAAGATCTAAGAGTTACATGTGATGTAATTGGTAAATAGGTTACCTACCTAAATAACTTGAATTTAAGCGTCTTGCCAAAGCGGACTTAAGTTTAAGCCAAATATGGATCTTAGCCCACTAATTATTATATTGAGGGTTGTTAATTTAGTGGGAGATTACTAACTAACTTTTCATATTTTAATTGTAGAATCATGTCGACTAGTAAAACTGCTACACTATCATTGTGATCGGTCCTTGAGAAGGACAAACTCAATGGGACAAACTTTCTTGATTGGTTCAGGAACTTGAGAATTGTTCTCAAGCAGGAAAGAAAGGCTTATGTCCTAGATCAACCCATTCCTGAGGAGCCTACAGCTAATGCTCCAAGAGCTCAGAGAGATGCTTACACAAAGCATAAGGATGACTCTGTGGATGTAGGTTGCCTGATGCTTGCCACTATGGTTCCAGAGCTCCAAAGAGATCTGGAACTCATGGAGGCTCATGAGATGATAGTACATCTCAAGGAAATGTTCCAGCAACAGGCAAGGCAAGAAAGGTATGAGACCACAAAGGCCTTACATTCCTGCAAAATGGCTGAAGGTACATCAGTTAGTACTCATGTGTTAAAGATGAAAGGCTATATTGATCACCTTGAGAGGCTTGGATTTCCCATGAGCCAGGAGTTAGCTACGGACTTGATCCTCAACTCACTCCTGGAGAGTTATGACCAGTTTGTTATGAACTACAACATGAACAACATGGAGAAATCAATTTCTGAGCTGCATGGGATGCTCAAAACTGCTGAGCAAAGCATTAAGAAAAAGCCTAGCACAGTTTTAATGGTTTAGAAAAGAAAGGGTATGAAAAAGTAAGGGAAGGGAAAATGGAAGGGTAATGGCTCAGGTGGTAAGACCAAAGAGTCAAACAAGCCCGAAACCAAGCCTGCACCCAGGAAGGCAAAGCCTCCAAAGGAAGGAGTCTACTACTTCTGCAATGAACCCGGTCATTGGAAGAGGAATTGCAAACTCTACCTGGAAGATCTGAAAAAGGACAAGAAGGATAGCGGGGCTATCGCTTCAGGTATTTATATTATAGACATTCATTTTTCTACTTCCTCTATATGGGTATTAGATACTGCATGTGGTTCTCACATTTGTACAAATGTGCAGGGTCTAAAGAACAGTAGAAAGCTGAAGAAGGGCGAGGTGGACCTACGAGTTGGAAACAGAGCAAGAGTTGCTGCTTTAGCTGTAGGCACTTATGAATTAGTTCTGCCCAGTGGGCTTTTGTTAGTTTTAAACAATTGCTATTATATTCCTGCTTTGAGTAGTAACATTGTTTCTCTTTCTTATTTGGATAAGGAAGGTTATACTTCCATTACTAGGAATGGTAAATGTTCTATTTATCATAATGACATTTTCTATGCTGATGGTGATTTGCATGTTGGTCATTATATATTAAATTTGGAACATCCTAATAATGGGAATATCTATAACGTAACTACTAAGAGGATAAAATCAAATGATTTGAATCTGACCTACATATGGCATTGTCGTCTAGGCCACATAAATGAGAAACGCATTTCTAAACTCCATCAAGATGGATTTCTAAACTCATTTGATTTTGAATCATATGATACATGCAAATCTTGCTTATTAGGAAAGATGACTAAGGCACCTTTCACTAGGCACAGTGAGAGGGCTACTGAATTATTGGGCCTCATACATACAGATGTATGTGGACCATTAAATATAGCTGCCAGAGGAGGTTATGTCTACTTCATTACATTTATAGATGACTTTAGTAGATATGGCTATATCTATCTAATGAAACATAAATCTGAATCTTTTGAAATGTTCAAAATATTCCAAAATGAAGTACAAAACCAACTTGGTAAAACAATTAAAGCACTTAGATCTGATCGAAGTAGTAAATATTTGAGCCAAGAATTCACTGACCATCTTAGGAGTTGTGGGATAATCTCACAATTGACTCCTCCAGGAACGCCACAATGGAATGGCGTTTCTGAATGGAGGAATCGAACACTATTAGATATGGTTCGATCTATGATGAGTCAAACAGATCTTCCACCGTCCTTTTGGGGACATGTCCTAGAGACAGCTGCGTTCACACTAAATCGTGTTCCATCTAAGGCAATTGAAAAGACACCATATGAGATATGGACTGGAAAGAAACCAAGTTTATCTTTTCTTAAGCTCTGGGGATGTAAGGTATATGTTAAGCAACAAGCCTCTGATAAATTATGCCCAGATCCATAAAGTGCCTTTTAGTAGGGTATCCTAAAGAAACGAAAGGATACTATGTCTACAATCCCATCGATAACAAAGTGTTTGTTATTCGAAATGGCAAGTTTCTAGAAAGAGAGTTTGTCTCTAAAATAACCAGTGGGAGCGACGTACATCTCGAAGAAATTCGAGATCCACAAGATGGTACAGAACCACAGATGGAAATTAGAGAAGACTCACAACAAGTTGCTGAGCCTCCTCAAGTAACACAAGGTCCACGAAGATCTGATAGGACACTGCATCAGTCTCAGAGATATGGATTTCTGATTACTGAAAGCCGTGATGTGTTGCTCATTGAGCAAAATGAGCCCACTACCTATCGAGAAGCCACAGTGGGACCAAACTCTGAGAAATGGCTAAATGCCATGAAGTCTGAAATGCAATCCATGTACGACAATCAGGTATGGACCTTAGTCGATCCACCTGAAGGTGTAAAAACCATTGGGTGGAAATGGGTTTTCAAGGAGAAAACTGACATGGATGGCAATGTAAATGTCTTCAAGGCACGACTGGTTGCAAAAGGATTCACTCAAACTCATGGTGTAGACTATGATGAAACTTTTTCCCCAGTTGCAATGGCTAAATCAATCAGAATCCTTCTTGCCATTGCAGCATATTATGACTATGAAATATGGCAGATGGATGTCAAAACAGCCTTCCTTAATGGAAAGCTGCTTGAGGATGTGTACATGACACAACCTGAAGGTTTTGTGCGTCCAGAGAACTCTGGTAAAATTTGTAAGCTTCAAAGATCCATTTATGGATTGAAGCAAGCATCTCGGAGCTGGAATCATCGTTTTGATGAGTAGTCAAAGAGTTTGGATTCATTCAAAACATAGATGAACCTTGTGTTTACAAGAAGGTTAGTGGGAGCATAGTTGTATTTCTAGTGCTTTATGTAGATGACATCCTACTCATTGGGAATGATATTCCTACCTTGCAGAGTGTCAAGTCTTGGTTAGGAAAGTCCTTTTCAATGAAAGACTTAGGTGAAGCCACCTATATCCTAGGGATTAGGATCTATAGGGATAGATCCAAAAGACTAATAGGCCTAAGTCAGAGCACATACATAGATAATATACTGCATAGGTTCAATATGCATGATTCAAAAAGGGGTTACATGCCTATGTCTCATGGCATCCATCTTAGCAAGGATCTGTGTCCTAGTACACCTGATCAGCGAGATCGCATGAGTAAGGTTCCATATGCCTCGGCCATTGGATCCATCATGTATGCCATGTTATGTACTCGACTGGATGTCTCGTTTGCCTTAAGTATGACCAGTAGATACCAACAAGATCCTGGTGAGGGTCATTGGACTGCCGTTAAGAATATCCTAAAGTATTTAAGAAGGACTAATGACTTATTTTTGGTCTATGGTAGATTGGATGATGAGCTCTGTGTAACCGGTTACACAGATGCAAGTTTCCAAACTGACCAAGACGACCTTAAATCGTAATCTGGATATGTATTCCTCCTGAATGGTGGAGCAGTAAGCTAGAAGAGCTCCAAGCAAAGCACTATAGCAGATTCTGCAACAGAAGCTGAGTATATAGCAGCATCAGTGCAGCTAAAGAAGCCGTTTGGATCAGAAAGTTCATTACTGAACTAGGGGTGGTGCCTACCATCTCAAATCCAATAGATTTGTTCTGTGACAATAGCGGTGCTATTGCACAGGCCAAGGAACCTAGGTCACATCAAAGGACCAAACACATACTCAGGCAATTTCATCTTATTAGAGAAATCAATAATAGAGGTGATATAAAGATATACAAAGTAGCAGGAGAAGATAATGTTGCTGATCCTCTTACTAAGCCACTTGCACAGGCAAAGCATGAGCGTCATGTTAGGGCAATGGGAATTAGGAAAATTAATGATTGCACCTAAGGCAAGTGGGAGGATGTTGGAAATTGTGCCCTAAGGGCCAATCATTGTACTTTAAACATTATTATTTTGATGAAATTTCTCCATTCTGTTATCATATTATTTGCATGTTAACTGTGATAATTGTATCCTTGGATAATTCATAAAGATTGTCCTAAAATGTCCCTGGTCGGTCATCTATACGGGAGCAGAGATGAAACAAGACCAGTATGACTTTGATAAGATATGGAGATACGAATCAAAGTCTTAGGCACTTGTAAGAGTACAAGGTGCTGGACCGACCCACTATGAGAAAGCTACATGGATCAAGTTATAAGTTTTTCTCATGTATAACCACGTCACAATGCCCTTAGACCTGAGGTCATCATGGATTCCTACATGAGAGTTGCTAAGCTTTGAACTAGTCAAAAGTCACTTTTGACCGGGTGATGATAAAGGCTACGATTGGGCTTGGTGGTTTTTCATGTAGAGGAATATGAATGATCAAGATGGAATTTGTCCCTCACATTAGTAGAGAGATATTACTGGGCCCCTCGATGAGTGAGTCTGAGAAATGTATGGCCATACTATGATGAAAGGAGTTTCTGTCTCTGTTATCAGGCTACTCAGGAATCGAGAAAGTAATGGTCATGAACAAGAGGATGACATTTTCCATGCCTTATCCTTGATCGATATATCGTGTGACAAAAGGGACGTGACATGGTTGTATGACATGTTGCATCGTGATAACGATCCTCATATGAATTGGGTAGTCGTAATGTCTTGCTAGAGGCCGCTTGCAACTTTTGGGTTAGTGTAGTTATTGGCCCACTGCCAACTTCATATGGGCCTACAGGGTCGCACACAAGAATGGCCCAACACGAGATAATGTTTGATTTAGGGTGGATGAATTTTATATTTATATATATATAATATAAAATTCATTAATAATATTATATAGATAGATATATATATATATATTTGAAATATATATCTTATATATATATATATATATTATATTATATTATATTATTATATTTAATAATATTATATAGATATATATATTTTCGAAATACTATATATATATATGTATATATATATTATATGATATTATTATATTGTGTTGGTTTTAAATTTAATTTATTAAGATATATTAAATTTAATAACTAACATGATAGAGATATAGTATCTCAGATTTAATTTATGAAGATAAATTAAATCTAATGGCTCTTTATTTAGATTAAATAAATAGGTTAAATTAAAACTGTTGGACAGATTTAATTTAAACTGAAATTATTTAATTAGCTCATCAAGATAATTAATTGTTAATTAATTTCGAAATTAATGATGATTAATTTTGAAATTTGAAAATAACCCTCATGGATTATAAACTTGATAGAGCTGATAGACTTAGGGTACATCAGAATTGAGAGCTGCAAGTTAAACCCTTGGAGACATTAGAGGCGCTAGCACGCAGTCTCGGTTGGAGAGCATTCGTGTGGATACCGGTAGAGGGAGCGGACCTGACGTGTTGAATCCTAGAGATCGTGAAAACTCTGAATCATAAAAAAGGTATGAATCCTTCCGACTTGGTTTAAACGCCGTTGATAGATCCTCGATTAGGATCGGTGAAATTTTTTTTTTAAATTCTTCCGCTGTGCTTACCGATCCTACAACCTCTACTTCTATTCATGCTAGAATATTATAAACTAGAGGCAACACTTGTCCATAAATCATCCTTCATTAACCTATATATATATATATATACATACAAAATACTAGTTATCCAACTGTGTTCATCATCCACTTCCACATATCAAAATATACAAAAGTAGACGACATATTAACCCCCGCATGTACCAAACATATATGGCAGGGTATTCTCTTAATATCAAAATATACAAAAGTGGCCAACATACATATTAACCACAATATGTACCAAACATAAATGGTAGGGTATTCTCCTGATATCAAAATATACAAAAGTGGCCAACACATTAACTCGGGCATATACCAAAAAATTAATGACATGGCATTCTACTAATATCAAAATACACAAAATTGGTCAACATCAATGCAAGAAGCCTACCAACCATAGAAAATTTTGCCTTATATGGGAGGGTAAGGAACATAACAAGGAGCTCATCATCTTTGCTAATTTTCAATAATGCCGCTTCCAATTCACTGTCAGTCAGTTATACCAACTTGGACAACTCCTCATAAAAGACCTCACATTTTGCATCTAATATAGATGCCCATTCCATCCTTTAAAGGCTTGATCCCAAATTTTCAACTGCAGTTTGAAGCCCTTCACATATTGTTTTCATCATCTTTGCCATAGCCTCTAAAAAATAGTCACCAAGATCATGACTATTCCTTCTCCTCTTCTTATTTCTACTCAGGGAAGCAATAGTGTCTCCAGTTGTGGCAGCAAAAGATAGGACAAATTCAACATCTCCATCAATATCCAGACCATCTTTATTGCCATCAACTTCAACATATGGGTTTTCTTCATTATTATCAACCGAGTCAGCTTGTAAACCAACCAATGTCTCTTGTCTAGTACCTATATCCTTCACAAATATAATGCAAAGTTCATCAAAATGACGAAAAGGTTTCCCACAGAATTGAGTAGCTTTCTTGTTGCTCTATAAAATAACCAAACCACATTGTCAACTCAATTTCAAAATCAAAACATTAATTAAAAGATAAGTTTAATAACATTATCTTACCTTTACATACTCATCCCACACGATATTTTTAGCAGTGACACATTTCTTCTCAGAGTCCCATCCAAATCCCGATGTGTTAATTGTAATATCCCAAATTTTGGAATTAGAGGCTTGAGAATAAGCCTGAATTTAGTAGACTGCTAAGCTCCGGTTAAGCAAGTGTCCCAAGAGGGTATAATGATATTCCCTAATATTTCGTATATCTTTATGGCATTTAAAGGAATAAAATGATAAAAACAAGGCAATTGGTAGTCACACACAACATGAGTATATTTAGAACATAAATTGTAAATATTTGAATTTGCTACCAGTGAGTTTCCCTATGTAGCAGTCTTGTTGTGTGACATTTTTAAATAGGCAAATGATGCTCAATGCCTATGATATTCTCTAGAATAAAAGTAGACTTGTCAAACTTTAATTTGATTGGCCATATAGGTTATTAGAGCTATACACAAAGAGTTATTCATTTTTGAAGTTAGCCTAGTAAAACTAGCCAGTTTTTGTGGTAGCGTCTAAAAACAATAATTTTGGGAATTGTGAGCTTTCAGTTTGCTAGATGCTATATTTTTTTCTTAAAAATAGACTTAATAAGGGTCACACAACCTTTGGAATCACACCAATTGAATCTCTATAAATAAATATATGAATTTTCAAAATTTGATGAAAATTCTGCCCAATTTTTCGACAAGTGAGAAAATGGAAATAAATGTAAGGGTAAAATGGTCATTTGACCAATAAAGCAAATAACCATTTATTTTTCCTTTAATTGGGAGGAATGTTGGTTGAAGTAGGGAGCAAGAAAGGTAAATAACTTGCTTGGCTCACATTAATTCAAGAGGAAAAAATTCTTGGCCAAGTAAAATTTGAGTTGAAAAGTCAAAAGTTGAGCTTGTAATAAATGGTCATCTTGCAATTAATTGTAAGGGAATGGATTGAGGAAATTCAAGAAGCTTATTTGGTTATTTAGAGGCCACATTTACGTCACTTGAAGAGAGGAAGGAGGGAACTCAATTGTGACCAAGTATTACAAGAGGAAGAAAAGGCAAATATATCATGCTAAAAGTAATATAAGAGGAGGCAAAAATAAGAATAATTCAAGAAGCTATTTTCCTCTTATAAGAGGACATCTTTCGTCCAACAAGAGGGAAGGAAAGAGAAATATTGTTTGACCAAATAAAAGATGATAACTATGGTCAATTATCTCATGCTATTCAGTCAAGCAAATTGAGAAAGAGAAAAGAAGATGACAACAATTAAATAGCATGTGTTCATTTGTAATAAAATAATAAATCTTTAAGGAGGTAGATGGGAGATATTTTTAAGAGCATTCTTATCTCTTTCCTTAGCTCATATTCGACCAAAGCTAAGAAAGAAAAAGAAAGAAAGAGCTTTGAAGAACATAGAAGGAGAGAGAGCTCAAGAAAAAAAAAATCCAAGGTAAGTAGGTTGAAATCTTGGTGTTTAAGCCTTCTAGTTCATGCAAGATCACTTCTAACCTCTATATCTTCATGAATATGGCTTGTAGCAAGCAAAATCAAGAGGTTAGAGAGAGAAGTCAGCCATGGTTTAGAGAGAGAAAGAAGGAAAGATCAAGGTGAGCTTAGAAATATGTTTGATCTTTATGAATATTGAACGTTGTTGGTTGTTTGGTGATTTGATTGGCTTGTTTTGCTTTGTTTTGTAAATTTCAGAAGATGAAATCCTAAGGGGAGGTGCTACCCAAATCTTGATTAATCATGTTTAAAAGGTGTTTAAGTAGTTAATCATGTGATTAGAAGTTAAGGGAGAGGTTTAATTGTATGGAAAGTGAAAATCACATTTTCCCTAATATTTATAATTTTCGTCTAGTCACTGTTCACAGAGGGTTAGAATTGGATTTTCTTGTTTTTGGTGATTCCATTGTGTTTAGAATGGAAAATTGTGTAGGAACACAAGTGTTCATAATTTTTGGAAATTTGTATACAAATCTGGAATGTATTGAAATTGCTAGTACATGTTGTTTGATTGCCTCCTGTGACGCAGTGTTGTTTTGCAATGCTTTTTGATCAATCAAACCTAGTCCAAATGTTATGAAACTTTTCAAAATTAAAGTAGACATCTTGAGCTTTAATTTGATAGGTATTATAAGCAATTTGGACCAGTGGATTGAAAGTTATACAATTTTGAAGTTGTGCCCTGTTTCTAGACTTGATTTGGAACAGTGTGAGAATTTATGTTATTTTGTAATTTTATGGTTGTAGATGGTGGGAGTTCATATTTTTTTCTATATAGAGAACTTAAAAAACTTTCTTTAGAATTTTGAACAACTCTATTTTAATTTTTTTAGATTTAGTTATGATTTTTGGAAGTTGAGCCAAGAACAGAGGATTTCTTGTTCGCGGCTTAAAAGTTTCTGACCTCTCTTAGCCGCGGCCAGGGATTTTTGGTTGAAGCCAAGACCCCTATTTCAAATTTTCACATGTTTAATTGGTTTAGTCTTCTTAACCCCATAGGAACTTGTTTGGACTTCCAATGGATACTTAAGTGGCTTAAAAGATAACCAATATGATGTGTTAAGCCTCCATAACTTCTTGGACACTAATATACACTTCCAATGACTCTCTATCATGTCTCTAATGATGTGATTAGGTATCTATGGTCATGAAGTGATAAGGAATTAGTATCTTCAATGGTTGGAGTAAAGGTACAAGAAGAGGACTTAAGACAAGAGGTAGGGAACTTACCTTATTTGCATATAGTTGATATTTCTGCTTGTGTAGTAATGTATGTGATTGTTTTACTTGATTGTGTAGAGTATATTTGACTAAGCTTTGTTTTTGTTTATATTATGGCCCTAGTTATGTTGCATGAAACATTAAGCATGCAGAAATATCATTATGGGGTATGCATTTAGTTAAAGCTAACATGTCATGTATATAGCATCTATCATGTATGCATTATGGTAACTATTTCCTACTGAGATTCTCTCGAATCTCACTCTCCCCTATTAACTATTTAGACAGGTGAACACAAGAGGTGTGCTGGGAATAGAGAAGAATTTTGTATGAGATGAATGTAGTGGTGGAACGAAGAAGACAGGGATATGTCTATAATACTTGTAATGAGTTTAGATACTTTGGTAGCCCTATGGCTATATTGTCTCTGTATATATATAAATATATATATATATATATATGCAAATGAATGATTTAAGTATGAGCAATGAATCACTTTGATTAATTAAATAAAGGTGAGAGTTAATGAGTAGTAATGAAGTTACGAACCACTAAATGGTGCTTTTGCAAGATTTTGAAAATTATTTTGAAAAACCCACTCAACTACAAGTTCGAATTCTATCTTGAGATTAGGAATTTAAAATGATTTTATGAAAGTGGTTCGGACTTATCATGTACAAGCTCATCCAATCGATTACGAGAATACAACCTTATAGTTAGTACCATTGACGCAATATTTACTACTTGCCAATTCAATTTCAAGGTTGTTAGATGTGACTGAATGTTGGGATGAATTTGTAAATCACACCCGGGTATCTTTTCACGCAACATTGTGTGCAAAAGCTTCAGTACCCCCGACTTGAAACCATTTTTAGCAAGCAAACCACCTTCTTCATGAATCCGCAGCAGTGAAGCAACTAGCACATCATCCTCTTCTTGTTTCCAAACCCGAAATTTGTGTTTTGCTTATCCATCCTCTATCATAATCTAAATCAACACACAATAAAACATAATAAAATATATCCATATTTTTGTTACAAATATTTGCAAATATAAAGCCAAAGTTATTACATTGATAATATAACATAATAATGAGTACAATAAAGAACACTCATGTTTCATATTCAAATATTGCAATTATAAGAACAACAAATAACCTAAATGACAATATTTTACTACAAACACTCCATTAAAGTCATCACACTTCTATTAAATTATCCCTAGGCCTTCTAAAATCAACAAACAACTCATTTTCCAAGTTGTCACTAAAGTTACTCCAAGCATTTGACGGCTCAATTGTGGAAATAGGTGGAGCATCTAAATTAGAGCCATTCGTGTTTATTTCCTCAAACTCATTCTCAAGAGGATCCGACCCTTGTTGGCGAATAAAATTATGTAAAAGGCAACATGCTATTACAATTTGATTATGTGTTCAAATAGGATAGAATGAAGGACTTCTCAAGATAGCCCAACGTAGTTCCAACATTCCAAAGCAACGCTCGATGACATTGATGGCCGATGCATACCTCATATTAAAGCATTTGCGAGCATTTACGAGTCTTCTTCCATCTCTCCACTCACTTAAACGGTAACGTTGTCCTTGAAAGGGTGAAAGGAATCCCTCACAATTTGTGTATCCAGCATCAACCAAATAGTATTGTCCTGCATTTAAGTTTGACACTTATTAACAATTGATATTAAAAAATAATACAAGACAAATTATTGAAATTACTAAACCTAGAGGCACTTTTAAGCTTCCATCCTCCTATGAATTGCATCTCTTAAAACCAAGGTTGTGAAACCTGGACCGTACACTGAATCAGTCGAAGTAGTGGTTCAAGGGTTAGTGGGTCAAACCGAAGTCAACTCGGAATCAACCTGGTCATATTAAAATAATAGATTTAATAGATCATATTTTATATTATTATCCATTTTATATTTTATGAAAATTAATTAGTTAAATCATGAATATTTGTGATTAAAAGTTTCATTTAATATTTTTAATGTTCTATACATGTGCTATTGAATATTATTTTAGTTTTAAAAATATTTTTATATTTTAATTAAATATTAAAAATGAAAAATAAAAACCATTAGGCCTAAATAAATTAGCTTTTATTTTATTTCTTCTTAAGTAAATATGTGTAAATAAGAATTGGGGAATAAAAGGGTAGTTTTGTCTTTATCATCCTTTTAACATTAGGTGAGAGTGTTTGAATTTTGAAAGAAGCCTGTAGCCACGCCTTGCCTTTAGTCTATCATTAGTAGGATGTGGAGTGTAACAGTAGCATATATTTCTTTAGAAAAAAATTCCAGTCCTATCTTCTTCAAGTCTGATTCCTTTCTTTGCTTCCACCATCTTCTTCTTAAGGCATGCTTGCATTTTCTTCTTTTTCTTCTTCACACGTACTTCTCGAAGGCAACCACAAGAAAACCATGGCGACTGGATTTGAAAATCAACTCTGGAGACTGGATTTGAAAATCAATTCCAGCAACTAGATTGCTTCTTTTCTTCTTTAACCTCCATCATTTTTGGGTTTTCAACCTCCGTTTCGATCTGCTCCTCCCTTTCTTCTTCAATCTTTGATTTAGATATGCTCTTTCTTTTCTTATTTGGCCTCTGTTCTCGATCTGGTGGTTTCAAAAAATCAACTCAGCCAACTCGCCCAAGTTAGTCCCGAGTTAGCTGAGTCAGTTTCAAGTTGGAAGCAACCCTGAGTTAGGATCTCACCTGGACAGGTTAGTAGCTCGGTTCACCGGTTTTTGAGCCAAAATGGCCAGTCCAGTCCAGGTTTTACAACATTGCTGAAAACTCTCCCATCAGTAGCTGAGCCTTGCCAACCAGTGAATGTAACCCCCCTCTCATAAGGCCAATATTTACGTTCAAAAATACATAATTACGTTGAATTAGAGACCACAGGATAAATTGAGACTTATTGAAAATTTCATTTCCCAAAAGTGGGTCGCAAAAAATTGTCAAAAACCTGTTCGATACGATCTCATATTCACATTTCAAATATATAAATGGTCTGCATAGTTCAATTCCATTCATAATTATCATAGTGCAATAAAATTTCTCGACACACTCAGGTTCTATTAATCAACTAAAGGTTTATGGGGCACAAACGCCTATAATCAGTTTCACATAACAAGAGGATTACACAAATACTATTATATATATACAACTGTTTCCCAACAAAATATTTCATTATACAGCATGATAACCAACTATCTAAAATAAACTCCTAATCCAGAGCTCTAACCGCCCTTCGTCACCTGCTTCTCTTTAGAACAACTTGGTTGTCTAAAAATTGTTTTATGGGAGAGTGAGATTCTAAAAAATCCCCGTAGTAACAATTCACTCATAGTATGCACAACCACAAAGCATGTAAGAAAATCACAACACAACACACAACAATTACAACGGCAGGGGCAGGTGTGACGTTCATCACCCTTACGTCTGCTCACGCTGAAGTGCTCACGCTGTAATGCACAACCACATGTTTCACATCCACATATTTCACCACAGCTGGGTTCCATATAAAATATTTCACAACACATAGCCACACTGGCTTGTTGCTCAAAGTGGGAATTCACAATTCCACATCACAACCATGACAATTACAACAGCAGGGGTAGGTGTGATAAGCATCACCCCCTAGGACTGCTCACACTAAAGTGCTCACACTGTAATGCACTATAGCACATTTCACATCCACATTTTCACAATGGCATCACGCCCATAATTTTCACAACATCAAGGTTTCATGCGATATATTTTACAACAATACAATGATAAGTCATGCATACCAAGCATCATACACAATATGAAAGAAAGGTTACTACCTTGGCTTTCCGTGCTTGCTCAGGCACCGGTCTCTAGCGGGCATGACAAATATCAAATCCTAGTATCATGATTAAGGACGAAGAGTTATTCTTTAGTCCAAAACTCAATTTCCAAAACACTTAAAGTTAGTTATCATTTAAGACCTTTAGGTAGCTACTAGAAGCCTAAACATATGCCTAAAGGGTTAGGAAAGACTATACCAAAAATCACCTTTCAGAAGTGCAAAATACTGATTTTTGGATGTGTGCCCAAGAATCCTTTGGCTGCGGCCAAGAAAAATCATTTTTTTGCTGAACTTCAAAAAATCATAACTAATTCTAGAAAAATCGAAATGGAGTGATCCCAAGCCCTAATTAAAGCTTTTTAAGTCCTCTTTACAGGAAAAATATGGATCAATGATGTATATAACCACAAAAATCCAAAATTCCATAAATGTTCATATTGTTCCAAAATTAAGTCCAATTTCGACACCACACTTTGGAAGTTCATATCTCCCAGCACACATATCGAAATGTCAAACATTAACTATCCATTTTGAAGCTTGGAATATGAAATATTAGACTGGAAAGTTTCAAAAAATGTTGTCACCATTTACCCATTCAAAACGTTCAAGCAAATTGCCTGCCTGCACAGAGTTTTCACTAACCAAAACTTGCAACTTTTAAACCTAAGTTTCCAATAGTTCAAAATTCACATCCAACACTACTCCAACACAATTTTCCACAAGGAACACAATGGCAACCTCAAAATGATCAAAATCACACCCTGTCAACATGTCTTGTTTTGACCAATACACAACAACCAACCATAATTTGCCAAGTTCAACATTCAATTATTCAAACTAATTCTAATGTCCAAAAGACACCACAATATACCATTTCCACACCAAAACCACGTGCAATTCTCACAATCCAATACTACTGAAAAATTAGGGTAAAATACCAAAAATTCAAGACTCACAACTTATGTATCAAAAGGAAGTTTTCACTCACCTCTTTCACTTTCCCAAACTTGTTTCTTGATTCACCAACTTTCAAATTTTCTCAAGCACAAAAATACCTCCACTTGAGAATCTAAAACCATAGGATGAAAGCTCTCAACCCAAGGAACAAGATTATAGAAGGAGGTTTTGGCATTTGAAGTCAAAATCTTACCTTAATCTCAAGCTTTTCCTTCATCTTTCTTCTTCAAAAATGGCGCACAAGAGAGAGCTTGGAGAGAGAGAATGTGTGATGATGAAGATGAAGATGAAAGTCTGATTTTTACCTCCCCTTACCATGCCTAGCCGAATAAAGAGAGGGAGAGGGAAGAGAAAAGATTATAATATTGTTTGTTTGACTTTTCTTCCACCAATCACTCTCTTGTTTGATCCAAATGTGCCACATGTCACTATCCTATGCAATCTCATCCCAATTAATCTTTCACTTAGTTACACTAGCTAACTTCATTAGCTAGTAATTAAGTTCTTCTTTAGTTGCTGACTAATTGGTCGGTATATTTTCCATTATTCCAATTTTGCCCGTGATTATGTTATCCCATTTTCCCATTCCTTTCTCTCATTCATGCGCCATTCTCTCTTATTTTAGCTTGAAAATTACTTTGTCACATAATTATGCTAAAATACAGGCTGTTGGGCATTTTCAATAATTAATTCTAGTCACAATTCACTTCTATTTCACCAAAAACATTTTCCTACATTAAGTTCAGTCTCAATAATCATCATTAGCCCTTAATCGAAATTTGAGGCATTATAATGAAGACATATATGAATTGTGAATTGGGTGAGCAGACACCTAGCATATTAGTAGTTATATCTCCCTTTCTATTTCTATGTCTTCCCTTGTCTACAATAGCCACTTTTACTTTAACTTGTATGCCATAAAGGTCCCTAAACAATTCTAAAAAAAAAGTTTCAATGTTATATAAGTGCACTCAAATGAGTTATAAAAAATCACGAATGTAAATATATAATAAATGAAAATATATATTGAACTACCTCCATTCTTGCCTGTCAAATCCTTCGGAATTGGTTGAGGTTTCTTAAAAAGCTCATTCCTCAAGCACATCATAGCGATCAAAATAGAATTAAAATGCCGACTTATGGTTTTACCAGACCTCTCAAAATAGAATTGTATAACTATTTTTTTGATTATGTGTAAGGATATGGAGAAGCATTGCAACTTGTTCATCAACTAACATATTTTTAGTAGGTTTCAACCCTCCCTTTATATCAATCAAAAGACATAGCTTGTTGAAAGTAATCCTATTCATTCTAAGTTGATTAAAACAAGTTATATCACTATCATAAATCAGATTTTGAAGGTGAACCCTCCTAGCATGGAAATCCAAAGTGTATGGCTTATGACTAATTTGTTATCTACGAAGAGCAATAGCAATACATATGCTCATAAAACATTGGTTCACAACAAATAGAGCATGAAATCACCATAGCAAGATATGCACAATCACTTATCTTCTATCACAATCCATGACTGTGTATATATATAACAAGTATCTAAGAGAGAATTCAAAAGAATTGGTTATCATATTGACAAAAATAAGATTGAGGGACTAAATATGGGAACTATAAAAATGAGGTTAACAAAGTTGTGACAACATATTACAAGTTTCTTCTTAAAAAAGCTATACTTCAAGATATATTGGATGCTGATTCATATAGAGCTATTCATACACATGAGTGAGTTAACTTCATCTACTTAACAAAGTTAACACCTCCAAAAAAAATGTAATGATTTTCATGCATAATTGAAAGCAAAATTTACAGCAAAAGAGATAAAGGAATCATAGATTCATAGTAATATATCCTCAATCACTCCACAAAGGAATCAAAGATTCATTATTCATAGTAATTGATTCAAAAGATACAACACAGTGATACACAAACAATACAGAAAACAAGAGAAAGTAAACTATGTGCCAGTCATAAATTTAGAGCCTGCCTCACTACTATCACACCCCAATTATTCAAACATAGAGAAACATGATAAAACCCATCGCACACATCAATAAAGAATTTCAAAGACAAAAAACCATAAGCAAATTCATGGTAAGCTCTCTCTCTTTCTTTAGTCGAGTATTTTTGCTACGCTTGACCTATACAATATCAGTATCACACTTTGTGACTTGTACACATGGATCATGCTATGAGGAGTATAATGGAATATAAGGGAGTGGAATGATTCATGATATCATTTGGTCAACCCACCGAGATCAACATGTAAACAGACACTGAAACTATAAACATTCCCAAACATACTCCACCAAAATAACTTAAAAAATAACTCAATCTGTAAACATACCCAAACATTTGAACAAAAAATAACTCAAATTGTAAACTATTTTTGAAGTAAAGCAAGAAAGGGAAGCATTTGAAGCAAAGCAAACAGACACTTACTAGATAACAACTAGAATTCAAAGCCAAAATAAAGGGAAGCACCTGAAGCAAAGCAAGAACAACCAGAGAAGACTTGCGATCGAACACTTGCATCGTCGATCACTCTGCTCCGTCGTGTCATCCACCACCCTCTTTCCCATCGAGTTTATGCGCAACGAGCGACCCCTCTCTTCTCCACAGATCAGGTCACAATCTCAACTTTAGGGTTTGATATTAAATTGAGCAAGGGGTGTCAATATTTTTCATGACAGAGGATATTTTAGTCTGAAAATTATGCCCTCTATGGAACCCATCTCATTTCCATGGATCTTGGCCAGGAATTCAAATCAGCCCATTTTGATAGAATTCATTTCAGCATGCAGGCCTAATTCATGCAAATCAAACAAACACTCACTATGTATTTTAATTCCAAATTCATTTCCCCCACACCAATTCCAGCATACCAAATAGGCCCATGATCTTTTACTTCTGCATATTAAAGACATATTAGCTTATGGATTGAATATTACTCCGCTGCATATTTCAAGGGACAACAATCAACTTGTTAATGCTTTAGTCAAGCATGTGATCTCTACCACCCATCTCTTTGACAATGTAGTGCCCATATGTGGGAAAAGTGGCACAATAAATGTAAGAGATTCAACCCCACTCTAGTTTAATCTAAGTGTGTCTTTGAATTAGCTTTTGAAGAATAACTTTTACGATTTACGAGATAAATATGTTAGAAGAATTTTATCTTGCCTTACGGGAAAAAAACTTTTGAAACCACGGTTTCGTGGTTTTCCAAACACTCGCTAAGCCCTCTTTTGTGTTAAAAAAAAGTTTGTTGTAATTTTTAATTTTGATATTATATAAAAATGGAATTTTATTATCCTTTTTTATATTATATAAAAACGGGGTATTATTAATTTATTATCCGTTTAAAATTATAAGGCGCTTCAAATTCCGCTTTGGAATTTCTTGTTAATCGTTCGTACGATCAAAAAGCAGTGCTCTCACACGGTTCCTTTTCACAAGATACCCAATATATAACCCCATCCCTCTTAAACCCTCTCTTTCTCCATCTCTCGTTCCCTCGCACTCCTCAGTACGATCCAGAAGCAAACCCTAGCGAAGAAGGAGCTGAGAAGTCGTGAGAGCCACGCGAGTAAATTCCTCCACTCCTTCACACCCCTCGATCCATTCTCTTTTTGCCTGGTTAGGTTCTAAAACCCTACTGTTTATAACTTCCCGGGTTTCTTCCTTTTTTTTCGGGGACATTTCATTTTTAAACGAGGCTGCTCTGTTTGCGTGAAATGTTACTGTTTGGTTTAGTGTAAATTGGGATTTCGATGGCGTAGCGGGAAATTCTGCGGAAATATATTTACTGTATTTCGTGCAGAATTTTATATTCTCCGGGAGGTGGTAAAGTCTTGTGGCGAACCAATAATTTGAGTTGAAAATGTCTTTTGTTCGCGTATATTAGTATCTATGTCGCAGGAAAATTTTTTTTATTCAACTTAGTTTGTTATGGCTGGGTTACTTGTCCTGTGATCAGGAGTTTTTGCCTTTGAGGCATGATGCGTACCATCTGAAAGTCGTTGCAAATTAGGCTGAACTTATCACATTCTTTAGGCCATTTCTGTTTGCTGAATGAACTTTTTACGGGATGATTTTGTCGGAGGACACATTTTAGTATAATATCATTCGTCTCTTAGTCTAGCATGTTTGGATGATTGTGAAAGCCTTGTTATACGCTTTCAAGTTCCTTCTGGCAAAGAGTAAACTGATTAAGGGAAGCTCTACAATCAATCATCCCCTATGTTAGATTATTATTTTACTGGGCGTTTATTCTGAATTGATACTTAACTTAGTCTTGCACTATCTTAAGATATCTTTTTATTTTTCCCTGTTCTCATTAGAGTCTTTTGATTAAAGGCATGTATATTGTTTCATGGTTGCGCACCTGTTATTCTTTTTTTTGTTCAGGCATCTTCGCTGATGGCATCTTCAGAGCAGCTAGCCCCAGCTCAAAATCATCCTGAAGCTCATATTGTATGTGTATCCTGTTGCTGCTGAGTATAACATATGCTTATTTGTTAATTTTCTGATTGGTTTTATCTGAAACTGCTATATAGGTTGGCAATGCTTTTGTTCAGCAGTACTACCATATGCTGCATGAAAGCCCAGAACTTGTGCATAAGTTTTACCAAGATGTTAGTAAGCTTGGTCGCCCTGGAAAAGATGGTTTAATGAGTATTACAACCACAATGCACGTGAGTTTTTTGTCTCTTTCTCTCTCTATACCTTTATACTTGTATTCATATCTAATCTATGATATTCACTCAGCTCTACGGTCGATGTTTTTTTTTTTTGCACAATTATCTTAGACTCTTGCCACTTTGGTAACCTGGATTTAATTTTGGCTCGATTGGTTACTGCAAAGCAAAGTTAAAATTGGCTATCTTAATGAAAGACAATTTAAAAGAAAAGGGGAGATGGTCATGGAGGGAAACTTCTAATGACCTGATCTATTAATTATTAATTAAATTGATACTATATTGAAAGAATTTATCATTTTTTGCCATTCCTGCTTGCATTCTTTGATGAAGAGTAGAGCTGTTTGGGTCCTAAAAGATGTCCATTTTGGAAACAAGTATAAAACTTCTTGTATTCCTGATCTTAACTTTGGTCTTCCTTAGGAGCTACACTACTTGTTCTCTGGTTAGGTTGTTTCCTTACCAGGATAGAAAGCTAGAATACATACTGCAATTGATCTGTCTTAAGATTGCCATTGGATTTGGATTCATGCCTTCATGGATAGTCTTGTTCCTGGTTACCCTTAAACCATGAAGAATGGGAATGGAAATTTTGGTTCTTTCCTTCCTATTCACTTATTCAGGCTTGTGATCATTTCTGAACCAATGATGTATCTTCTTTTCCACTCATGTGACTTGGATTTCATCATATATGAGTGAAAGTGATGAGGCAATCTAAATTGTTCTTGCAAAATCACATTTTTGAAAAGTGTGATTCAGTGTTTTGTGGGAGAATTACAAAATACACAATCTGGGTTTACCTGCAAATGATGAATTCTTAAATTATATTTGTTATGATGGCTCTTTAACTCAGCTTCCATGTGAACATGATTAACTTCCGAGGGAGCTTTATCTGCCGAAAATTTTTCCAATCCTTGTTAGGGTTAGGGGTTGGTGAGACTTGTTTCTGCCAAGAGGCACCTGTAACTTGGGCTGCTCGACCTTGAGAGGCTGTCCTTTATGTATTAGATGGACGGAGGGTTGCAATGGTTTGCCTGTTTATCTTATGTTAATACAGGGTCCAATGGAGACAAACTCTGCTCTGATATACTTTGCAATTCATATGCTCGTTTGGGATAGTTTATTTTTGGGCAATAGGTGCTTATAATTTGTAATTCACGGTATACGAGATAAGTATGTGAAAGGAGTTTTGTCTCGACTTATGTAATAAGTGTTTATTTCCTAAAAATAAGTCATTCCAAACACACACTATGATCTTCTTTAATCAAAGCTTGAAGACTTGGGTGAAATTGCTGATCTGGTTGCTTGGGCAACATAGGCATTGCTCACAAGGACGTCTTTGTTAGAGCCAAGTTGCCAGGCTGTGCAATATGTATCGAGGGTGTTGCATTTTGTGATACTCTTAGCATCCAAGAAGCATTGGAATCTGTGTAGGCTGCCTATTATGGTGCTCTTTCAATACTTGGATTACTGTAATCTGGTCAAGAGGGGCTTCTCCTTTTGTCTCAGGCGCACCAATATTGCTTAATGAGAAGAGGCTGGTTGAAAAGATCAAAGGGCCTGAACTGAATCATCCTTGTTGATTTATAGATAGGTACTTCCTCATATGAGGTGAATTTAGGCTGTCATCATTGTGACTCTAGAAGTGATTTTAAGATCTATAGGCCTAAGTCACTAAATCACTAATTCTTAGTGACTTTTCTCCATTTCTTCTTTTTGTCCTATGATTCTATGAAGTTTGTTATATTATATTTTATAACTTTTTATCTTGTTTTATCAGTGAAGTCTATTTATGAAATAATAAAGAGGGTGAAATTCATGTGCTTTAACTTATTTCCTTTTATTTTTATGAAGCAGGATATTAATGAGAAAATACTGTCGCTGGATGAGTTCATTGCAGAGATCATATCCGTGGATGCACAAGAATCTTATGGTGGGGGAGTTCTTGTCCTGGTCACTGGGTTTATGGTTGGAAAGGACTGCAAGAGGCAAAGATTTTCACAATGTTTCTTCCTTGCACCTCAAGAAAAAGGGTACTTTGTCTTGAATGATGTGTTCAGATATGTTAATGACAATGAAAACCAACACTCTATTCATGACGTTGAAGCTCCTGCCAGTCCTCCTGATAATGGTATTATAGCGCCTACTTTAAATTAAAAATGTTATTGTCTCGTGGTTGTCTACTTGTGAAATTATTTTTTGTTTGGTAGCAGATTGCTCTTTGCAGCAGACTGATGTTTCTGAGGATATAGTTCTACCAGCTGAGGATGTCAACGGAGAGGAGGCATACAATCCTGAAAATGGGCAAGCTCTGATTGAAGAAGAAGAAGCTCCTGTACCTGAGGTGGTTGATGAGATTCCTGATGATTCACTAGTGGTCGCTGGCTCTACTTCTATAATTGAAGAAGTGCCTAAGAAGTCATATGCCTCTATTGTCAGTAGCTATTCTGAATTACCTTATGATGTTTCCTGACTCATTGTGATATATTCGGAATGTTGCCTTGGAGTTTGTGTTATTGGGAATAAAATAGTTATAAATTGCTGAAACAATTTTCTTTCCTTTGTTAGGATGAATAGTAACTGTTGTTGTTCCTTGTTTTCTTATTTAATAAGTGAATATCTTTCCTCGTAAAGGTCATGAAGGAGAGTGCTGCATCATCTCCTGTGGCAACAACTACTTCTGTGAGATCTGCCCCTAAGAGCGAGGATCAAAATGTGGTTGCTGCACCTCCAGCACCCAGTGTGTCAGAAATGGATGGTTCTCACACTACTGTAGCTGAAGCGGGAAACAATCAAGAAAGTGAAGGTGTGGTGCCCCTTTTATCAGAATGCATTCATTTTCTTCTGAATTGAACTGCTTTAGTTTTTATTCATTGCTGAGATGCATTGACATTGCATTGTTTTTTGTATAGCTGAGGGTTATTCTATTTTTGTAAAAAGTTTGCCACCAAGTGCTACACCTTCTCTTCTGGAGAGCGAGTTCAAGAAGTTTGGTCCTATTAAGCGTGATGGCATCCAAGTTAGAAGCCAAAGGGTATGTCACCCATCCATTTTCTGCTTTGTATTATCAATTTATAACCTAATGTTTTTAGTTATGGATGAATTGAACAGGGATTTTGCTTTGGCTTTGTGGAGTTTGAAGAGGCTAGTGCTGTGCAAAGTGCACTTGAGGTATTCTTGAGATTTAGCTTTGAAATCTTTGGGCTGTTTTTGTTGTGGAGTGAGCTTGTATAGCTGGAATCACTACAACAATTAATATTCAGATTGTCTTCTATGAGTTTTCTTGTGCAAAGTTCTTTTCAGTTATTATACTATCTATCTAAGCAGGAGATACTCTAGATTTCCTTCGCTCTGATTTCCCCCCCTTTTGTTTTGTTTTTGGGTTATTGTAGTCATCAGATTCCAGGTTTCTCTTTTACTTGCATCTATACTAATTTCATTTACTTATATAGTGGTATTAAAAAAATGAATAGATCTGCATGCAGTTGCCTGATGCTAGGCCTATTAGCTTGTAGTCATTTGTTATTTCATGCTAATTTCTACATGTATCGTTACTCTTGATTGGAATGTCAGGCTTCACCAGTTGCCATCGGTGGGCGCAAAGTTTTTGTCGAGGAAAAGAGATCAACTAATCGAGGCAAGTAGTTATTTTATTTTTTTCAAACTGAACTTGGTATGATTATTGGTTAGACTGACAGTAAACAGTTTATACACATGACATGTGAATGAGATTTTTGCTTGTGGGGAGGACCGGATTCTTTATTTGCATTCTATTACATTTTGCTTTAGGATTTCAGCCTATCTAATTATTGGTCAGACCCAGGCCAAGGTTGTGAAATTGCAATTATAAGCAAACTCATGAGCCATGGTTTTTATTTTATTTTGGGTAGAGCCATAAAAGTTAACATTTTTAATAGTTTTCATTGGAGGAGGAAGATGAAGATGGCTGCAGTGATAGCTTGTAAGTTTAGCTCTCAGGCACTCAGTGGAAGGAGGAACAGTAACTAGGAAGTAAGAATATTTTGCCTGTTGGGGGGAGAAGGATGAATGCTCTGTTAAGTGTGTTGATGTTGTTGTTCCCATGACTTGCAGCCAGGGATGAAACAATAACAAGAAGCCATATCTCCTTTTTTTCAGTGAAGTCAGCTACATAAATTGTGTGATGCTGTAGTGCTTTATAAACAACTAACTTGTCAGATGTTTTATTGAGCCATAAGTCTCGTTTGATAACGCAGTAAAAAGATCTATTTGGTTGTCTTTGAACTCAGTAAAATTGGTCCTGTATTCGTGTTTTCCACGTTTGCCTCAAGTTTGACCGATTGTGATTGGTTCTGAGATCTGTATTACCATGACCTAGTTGTCCCTCTTTAGAAACATAAAAAATGAGCATTTTATGGGTTGACTCGGGAATGTGAGAAATAAAATATGGAGTACGTGTTAAGAGGTATCTTCCCTCTCCTCTATCCTTACCTCCCAACTCACATTTATCTTGAGGAAAGGATACCATAGTGTTTCTGAAATTCTGAGTGCATCAGGATGATGCCTCTATATAATTTGGCTGATAAGAAATACGTGCCATCAGTTTTTTTTTTCCTCCTAAACAGTTTTAGAATGCAGTGTTTTCAATAGTAGTTTCCAATTGGTAAGATGGTACCTTCTGCGTTTTGTATTGAACATTTCTTTTCATCAATAGTAGCTTCTCTTTCTATGATTGTTTGTTGAGGTCTAGTTCCTGCCTCTAGTTTGTATTCTTGATTATGGACTGCAAAGTGTTGACTATAAATTCAACTTTTTGCTGCTGATGTCCAGGAAACGGCAGGCCACGATTCTCATCCGGGGGAAGGGGTGTAGGTTACAAAAATGATGGTGGAAGAGGTCGCGGGAACCATGGAAATGGCCGAAACTATGGAAGAGGTGACTTCAACCGGGCTGAATCTGGGTACAGGAATGGCAATCGAGGGGGGTATTCCAACCGTGGAAATAATGGTTATCAGAGAGTTGATCATGTTGGAAACAATGGGGTCCGTGTGAATCGCACCGGTGGGCTGGCCATTAATTCGATGGCTAAAGCTACATCTGTTGCTGCCTCAGCTTGAGCGATTTATATCTGATGAAGCTAGGATTGAAAAGATTATTTTCGTTGAGTACAGTAGTTCCGGTAGAAATCATTGAGGGGAAAAAATTGAATTCTTTTGTGGATGAGTTACCAGTAAAGTCAGTTAGGTCCCTTTTTTTTTCTTTCTTGAGAATTGATGATGATTTTGGGGATCTTTTATTTTCCAATTTCGGCTCAATATAGCATACTTGCGTAGGAAGTTTTGTGCTTCCCTGGTTTTATGGATATTTTGGGGGCATTTTTAAACAAATTTCAAATGAAAACTTCGGAGATGATTTATGTAAAACTTAGTAGTTAGTTGAATTTTGAGCTTCACTTCAGTGCCTTTTAGGTCAACTATTTGGTTTGATTCATGCCAAGTGTTGACTATTGACCGTGCTGCTTGATGCCAACCTGAAAGATTGAATCTTTATGTATTCACACATGAAGAGAGGAGGAGGAACTTAAATACGTTTTTGCGCCCATCTTTTTAATGAAGGGCGACCATTTCTGGAATTTTTCATTGTTGGCTACCCATGCCCATTTTTTACTGATGTGTCGTCTTTCTAGAAACTAAGATACTACTTCTGATACAAACTATGTCTTATATTTAGGACTGGAGGTAGTATCTTATTTTAAAAACACAATCAACAGTGCTTATTGGATGGAGAAATAAACATAAATTTAGTGCCTGTTTAGATTATGATAGAAGCTGCTTTTTTAATATGATTTACAATGGATGAGGTAAGTAGTATGTGAGAGAAGTTTTATCTCAACTTTATAAATGTTTTTTTTGAATGCTAACTCAAATCGGAACTCAAACCTAAAGGCTGCAGAAATAATTCTTAAAATTGGACCCCCATTATGAGTGAAGCAGATTGTTATGATTTCACTAAAGTCGACAATTTGTAAGTCAGTGTTTACAGATCTAATGGCTCTGTACCATACCCCATAAGCAAATGTGCATTTGACCGAACATGATATCTTAGGAAAATCTATTCAAATATTAAGAGGTAATGGGAGTTTAGGTGAAAAGGACAAATGACAATTAGTCGGTATACCAAATTCTTGACCTTAGTTTTGGCCCAAACCAAACTCCTTCAATTACAGATCACCGGTTTATGGTGGGGTTTCACTAAAATTTAATATACTTAGTTCTTTGACAATGCCATTTGTCAGTTTTGCATTTGGGTACATAACCATGTGATTGTGATATTACCATTTGGATTTTCTATCAAATTTTCTTCCCTGTTGACTGTTGAGACTTTCCCTTTGACATTGTATGCTTTGGAGGATCCCTGCTATTTTATTATGTAATATGAAAAAAATTCATTCGATTGTTACTTATCAAAAATAAATTCCATTCATGTATAGTTGGGTAAAAAAGTAAAATAGATTTTATCATGATGATTGGAACAGCTTATTGACATAATTAATTCAGCTAAAAAAATCTTGTGCATTTAAATAAACTCGGCTATACTAAAAAAAAAATCAACTCTGCATTGAATTTGATTGGATGAAACGTCCAAGTCATTCTAAAACAAGCCAACGAGCCACCCACTACTAATGAAATATACAAAGAACCGTCTAGCCATATTTTAATGGAATCTTTCTTATGTTTTCAAAAGTTTAAAGGGTAAATCAGAGATTTGGGGCAACTTAAAGCATTTATCAGACACGATAAAAGGCATTATAAACCATGATTCCCCAGGAAACTGTGAAACGAAACTGAAACTACAGAGAATTACAGTAAGGTCCCAAATAAGAAAATATTTCCCTTAATTTCATTCATAAGTCAAGCCAAATCATTATTCACTAGTAATTGGGACCCACATAATTCTCCCACGAACCCGTACAACATTTCACTCTCAAATCTCAGTTAACACACACACACAATATAAGTGCCTGCTTACTGTCAAGATATAAGCACTGGAAAAAGTGGCTTCCCCAGATTCTTAATAACAATGATTTTATAACATAAATCACCCTATTATCTTCAAATTATCCCGATTGCCTGTATATTTTTTAAGAAACACAGCCATTGCATTCTATTCCATCACAGGAATTAAAATGGCTCTCAGCCATTTCGTACGAGGAATTAATAAATTTTTCTCAGATAAACTAGGAAGTGCATTCAGCAGACAACGAGAACACAATAAAGAATACTCCGAGTATATAGTCATGATCTTATAAGGATCTCGAAGTTCTCACTGAGATAAATGAATAGCTTAAGGTACAATACTTGATTTAGTAACTTGTGTCTTCTAGATCAACATCTTTTAATAAATAACATTATTACATAAACCTTAAGAATAAATAAGAGGGAAACTAAGAATTACTATACTGAAGTATTGTACACTTGGAAAGAAGCAACACTTTTCCTTCAACAGCTAAAAATTATGTCAAACTTATATGAGTATTGGATATCAAAACTAAACAGCAAATAACCGAAGTGGACCAGAGATACAGTGGCGGCAACCGAAGAGCAGAAGCTTCAGAAATTTATATGCCAAAATTGCAAGCTTGGACGAAATCTAAATTGTAGTCAACATACTTTGTCCATAGTGGCTTGAATTGAGTCATTGCAATGTCAAGCCATGGCTTCATATTACCATTGAAGTGCACCACTGCTGCATTATTAATCTCATCCATGCTGATGCTTGGGTTATAGCCAAGTCCCAGAACATGCCATGACTTGTCTAAAGGCTTTGTTGTTGAGTAATATGTAATTAAGCCTGGTGGCAATGTCCCCAGTTTCCACAAGGTTCGATTTTCATTCTGCAACAAAATCAACATATCCAATCAGATATAATAAAGGAAGATGTGAAGCAGTTGCGTAATTTCAAAATATTGCAAATTCAAGGAAGTAACGAGGATGATCAGTAACAAGCTGTCTATGATCTCTTCCAATTTTAATATGCAGTTCCTAACATTGCAACATCAAGTCTAAGCAAACAGAAACCACAATGGTACTTCCAGGATGTTATGGAAGAATCAAGGGAAAAAGACAAAAAAAATACCACTTAAACTTCAAAATCCCAAATTGGTTCTGTTGACAATAAGAGTAATAAGATTGACAAAAAGAGAATAGCAATTAATAACTCAGTTTTTTGGGAAAGCGTGGGATTTTGAAGTTCAAGTGGTATTTATTTGTCTTTTTTCCAAGAATTTCAAAGAGTATTAAATGGTTCTAGTAACATATAAAGAGGGAAAAAAGGTTTAATTGATAAAGCAAATGTCAATAGGAAAGTTTCAAGTCTTACCAGATTCTGCCAGTAATGATACTCTTCCGTGCATTTTTCCCTTCTCCAAGCATCTAAATCAAAGAAGTTCATTCCATAAGCCCAAGCACAGGCCTTTGGGTTAAATCTTGCCTTAATCAAGGGATGTGAAAAATTCATGTACTGTGCATATCTATGGAATGACCCAAAACATGTTTCTACTGCCCCATTCACCTTTCCATCCATATCAATCTTCCATAACCCAGTCAGGTCCTTCTGAACCACTATGTCATCATCCAAAAACAGAATTCTATGCAGCTTAGGATACATTTCAGGCAAGTAGAACCTCAGATGGTTCAGGATTGATAAATATTTTGGATTCCTGAACTTCATGTTGGTTGTGTCCTTTGTTGCATTCTCAAGCTTGTTCTCAAAGTAAAATCTCTGCAGGTTAGCAGATTCTAATTGCCTAAGGACTGGTACATAAGAGGAATTCAAGAATTTGTAGTCCTCAACTGCCTTAACCTCAATGTGTGCTCCATTGTAATCCTTCAACTTAAACATCACTTGCATGGCTCCAAGATTCATCTTGTCAGTTACGACATGAAACACATGCTTCCATGGTTCCTTAGCATTCTTGGTCGCTGAATTGACCACAACAGATGCTGCGACCACATTATCAGAGAATATGGCATAGTGGTAAAGATTTGGATCTTCCAATTCTGGAGCAGGTGGCTTTCCCTCGTCAGAATACTTATCTGGATTTGCAATCCGCTCCTCCATTAACCGCATTGACAAACAATGCAAGCTCTTAGGAATTGATTTGGCAGCAATCAGGCTCGAGAAAGCCCCCTGCTTCTTTGCCTTGGTTAGTTGCTCATTCACAGCAAAAATCGTGTCCTTCAACTTTTGAATCTTGAGCTGATTATCAAAAGACTCCTTGGCCTCACTGATAACCTGACGTGTGACTTTGATACGTTCTTTCACGTCCTTTTCCAACTGCCGAAGCACTGATTCATCAATGGGCGCAGCATCAGAGTTGAAGAGGGCCCGATATTGGGGTTTATTCATAAGATCTGAGAAATTGCGAGAGAGATCAGCAAATATCCTAACGATCTTTGAGCTCTCAAGCTTGAGCTTTCGGGCATAAGATGCATACACCAGAGCCAACGATCGATGATCATCAGCTTGCTTCCGGATCTGGTCCAGGCGAGGCTTGAGGGGATCCGTTTTGAGCGCAAGTACGGATCTCCTAACAGACTCGAACCCGCGTGCTTCAGCATCGTAACCCTAGTTTAAAAGTAACAGGGAAAAAAGAAGAACGACTAATCAGTTTCTGAATTGGCTAGCTTTCACTTCTCACATCTCTTCTTCCAACTTACTCAATAGCTAATCCCTTGCGACTAACATTCCCGTTTAAAATTTCCCCAATGAAAATAAATGCTAGAAACATCAAAGCCACATTAGATCCAGAGCGAGCCTAATGCTCCATAATTGAACCGACAAAACAAGATCGCTAACCAAAACCCCGATTTTACTCTTCAAAAGAGATCAAACAAGAATAAAATAAATCCAGGCAATTACCGGCGTACTCCGAAATCTATTTGTTCGCCAGGAACCTTTTTTCCCATAAAGGAAAGAAAGAAAAACAGGAAAAAAAAGTGGGAAAAAGCCTGAAAGGAGAATTAAGAAAATAGAACCTTACCAACTGAGATTGATCTGGAGAGTAAGAATGGGAAGTGAAGACTAAAGAGAGAGTGAAGAAAAGGCATAGAGCAACGGTAATGGCCGAAGCCAAAACTCTGAAGGAGAAGACGAAGCTGGGGGTGCCTCCTCCAGCGGCGCGCGGGAATCGAGAGGTCGGCATTATCCGATTCAGAGCGATTGATTGATTGATAGATTAACTCGGAAGCACTCAACTCAGTGACAAAGTGCGTGAAACGCGGGAAATTGAGAACGATACTGCTGCGTGTGATCTGCTAGTGGCTTTTGCCACTGCCAGAGGGACGAAAGAAGAAGACAGAGGGAGAGAGAAAGAAAAAGACGCGGTGTGGGGGTCAACCGGGAACCGGACAAGGCGGTGACACATGCCGGGAGGACTATTGAATTGTAGATCTGAATCCACTAGCTGTGATGAAAGAAATTCAGAACAAGTCAGCCTGGTTTATTTTAGGGAACTATTTATTTATACTTTAGATATTTTATTATCTTGATACTATTATTAAATGTATTTATAATAATAAGATTTGATTAAACCAAGCTCTCTGGAAAAAAAAAAAGAAGGGAAAATCACTCTCAAATCTCAAGTAACAGAGATATTCATAGAAAAGTCTCTGAAAAAACTGAAATACTTTTCTAATATTATTTCCCAAAGTAAAATGACACAATTACCCCCCTTGTAATTTAAAACTTTCTACCATTTCTCTCTCTCTCTCTCTCTCTCTCTCTCTCTTTCTCATTCATTCTGTTTTTAGCTCTCAGAGGCTCTCAGATCTAACCTCTGTTTCCAGCTCCCTGTGTGAGATCTTTGCAGAAATGGTGGCGATGGTGAAGGTTGAAGCTTTGAGGTGGTAAAAGATTTGTGGAATGGAATGTAAGATAGAAGGAAGAAGAAGATAGAAGGAAGATTGTGAGATTTTTCTGATGCTCAAGCTTCCGCCATTTTTAAAGAAGGGATGAAGGTAATGATGATAATGAATAGTCTAACCTATCCCCATTTCTGTGAAAACGCTAAAATAGGGGGAAAAATAAATTATTATTATTAATTCGTGCAGTAATGGTTGTTATTTTAACAATTGTAGTTGTTAATACGGAAAATGAGGTTGGGTGTCATAGTACTCTGTTTTTGGGTAAGGTAACAGAGGAAGTGGTATATTTAAAGTGGAAATGATTGATTCTCATAGTGGTAGGGTGCTGTGAAAATGATGATATGGAAAAAAACAAATTGTTGTTAATTCGTGCAGTAGCAATTGTTAATATAATAGTTATAGTTGTTAATACAGAAAATGAGGTTAGGTGTCATAGTGCTATGCTTTTGAGAACGATACTGCTGCGTGTGATCTGCTAGTGGCTTTGCCACTGCCAGAGGGATGAAAGAAGAAGACAGAGGGAGAGAGAAAGAAAAAGACGCGGTGTGGGGGTCAACTGGGAACCGGACAAGGCGGTGACACATGCCGGGAGGACTATTGAATTGTAGATCTGAATCTACTAGCTGTGATGAAAGAAATTCAGAACAAGTCAGCCTGGTTTATTTTAAGGAACTATTTATTTAAACTTTAGATATTTTATTATATTGATACTATTATTAAATGTATTTATAATAATAAGATTTGATTAAACCAAGCTCTCAGGGAAAAAAAAAAAGGAAAGTTACTCTCAAGTCTCAAGTAACAAAGATATTTATAGAAAAGTCCCTGAAAAAACTAAAATATCAGAAAAGTTCCTATGGACTTTTCTGATATTATTTCCCAAAGTAAAATGACACAATTACCCCCTTTGTAATTTAAAACTTTCTACTATTTCTCTCTCTCTCTCTCATTCGTTCTGTTTTCGGCTCTTAGAGGCTCTCAGATCTGACCTCTGTTTCCAGCTCCCTGTGTGAGATCTTTGCAGAAATGGTGGCGATGGTGAAGGTCGAAGCTTTAAGGTGGTGAAAGATTTGTGGAATGGGATGTAAGATAGAAGGAAGAAGAAGATGGAAGGAAGATTGTGAGATTTTTCTGATGTTCAAGCTTCCGCCATTTTTAAAGAAGGGATGAAGGTAATGATAATGATGAATAGTCTACCCTATCCCCATTTCTGTGAAAATGTTGAAATAGAAAAAAAAATTGTTATTAATTCGGGCAGTAATGGTTATTATTGTAACAGTTGTAGTTGTTAATACAGAAAATAAGGTTGGGTGTCATAGTACTCTGTTTTTGGGTAAGGTGACAGAGGAAGTGATATATTTAAAGTGGAAATGATTGATTCTCATAGTGGTAGGGTGCTGTGAAAATGATGATATGGAAAAAAAACAAATTGTTGTTAATTCGTGCAGTAGCAATTGTTAATATAACAGTTGTAGTTGTTAATACAGAAAATGATATTGGGTGTCATAGTGATATGCTTTTGGGGAACATAACAGAGGGAGTGGTATGTTTGAAATGGTATGTTTGAAAAAGCTGATATGGAAAAAAAAATTGTTGTTAATTCGTGCAGTAGCAGTTGTTAATATAGAAAATGAGGTTGGGTGTCAAATTTTGCAGCATGATTTGTAATAAAATAGGCATAAAAATTAGTTAAAATCTGGGTTACTTCTGTGACGGTGGAAAGGTGTGCAATTTATAAAGTCATGGAAGACTTACAATTCGCTTGTGCATGTGACTAATACACTTGATACAATAGGACAAGAAGTTGTTAACCACTTGATCAATTATGACCAATTCAGCTGTTGTGAGTGGCCTAATGGAAACTACTGATGCAGTCACGAGAAGAGATTGTAAAACACACTCAACAGGATGTGAATATACGCTTTAAGAGTCATAAATATACCATTTATCATCCTTAACGTGAGAAAACATCGTGGCAGAGAGAAACGTGTGGGAGGTTGTGAAACACACTCAACAGGTTGTGAATACACGCTTTAAGAGTTGTAAACATACCATTCGTCATCCTTAACGTGAGAAAACATCGTGGCAGAGAGAAACATATGGGAGGTTGTGAAATACACTCAACAGATTGTGAATACACACTTTAAGAGTTGCAAACATACCATTCATCATCCTTAATATGAGAAAACATCGTGGCAGAGAGAAACGTGTGGGAGGTTGTAAAACATACTTAACGGGTTGTGAATACACGTTGTAAGAGTTGTAAACATACCATTCATCAAACTTACCGTAAGAAAACATCGTGGCAAAGAGAAACGTGTGGGAAATTGTGAAACACACTCAATAGGTTGTGAATACACGCTTTAAGAATTGTAAACATACCATTCGTCAAACTTAATGTGAGAAAACATCGTGTCAAAGAGAAACATGTGGGAGGTTATGAAACATACTCAACGGGTTGTGAATACACGCTTTAAGAGTCTAAACATATCATTCGTCATCCTTAAAGTGAGAAAACACCGTGTCAGAGCGAAACGTATGAAAGGTTGTAAAACACAGTCAACAGGTTGTAAATACATGCTTTAAGAGTCATAAACATACCATTCGTCATCCTTAACGTGAGAAAACATTGTGTCAGAGCAAAAAGTGTGAGAGGTTGTGAAACACACTCAACAGGTTGTGAATACACGCTTTAAAAGTTGTAAACATACCATTCGTCATCCTTAATATGAGAAAACATCGTGGCAGAGAAAAACGGGTGGGAGGTTGTGAAACACACTCAACAAGTTTTAAATACATGATTTAAGAGTTGTAAACAGCACAATTGGTCATGCTTAACATGAGAAAACAAGTTGTAAAGCAAAAACGTATGGGAGGTTGTAAAACACACTGAACCTGTTGTAAATACACACTTTAAGCGTTGTAAAACGGATATGAGGTGTTCTCGCTTTATCAGGACTTTATATGTATGACAGTCAGATTTATGGTTATGTTATCCCACCTATTGAAACGAAACTTGCTTAGAGCCTATTTGTCAACATCCCCATTAGTCTGCAACATAAATTTCGTATTAACAACTTCCAAAGCAATATTAACAACACTTCTTTTACAATCATATTAGGTTTTTCTAATCAAACAAAGCACAATTACATTCAATTACTCTCACTTTAAACAAAAACATACCTCTATTAGATTGCCAAATAATAGGGCATTCTCTTTATTATATTGCCTAAAAACATATCACATGTTCTGTATTAACAACTACAAAAGTTATATTAACAACTACTACTGCACGAATTAACAACAATTTATTTTTTTCCATATCAGTCTTTTCACAGCACCACACCACTATGATAATCAACCATTCCCACTTCAAACATACCACTTCCTCTGTTATGTTCCCAAAAGCATAGCACAATGACACCCAATCTCATTTTTTGTATTAACAACTACAACTGTTATATTAATAACTGCTACTGCACGAATTAACAACAATTTATTTTTTTTCCATATCATCATTTTCACAGCACCCCACCACTATGAAAATCAACCATTTCCACTTCAAATATACCACTTCCTCTGTTACCTTACCTAAAAACAAAGTACTATGACACCCAACCTCATTTTTTGTATTAACAACTACAACTGTTACAATAACAACCATCATTGCACGAATTAACAACAATTTATTTTTTTTCTATTTCAACATTTTCACAGAAAGGGGGATGGGTTGAACTATTCATCATCATCATCATCATCATCATCTTCATCCCTTCCTTCTTTAAAAATGGCAGAAGCTTAAGCATCAAAAAAATCCCACAACCTTCTTTCCATCTTCTTCTTCCTTCTATCTTATATCTCATCTCACAAATCTTTCACCACCTCAAAGCTTCGGCCTTCACCATCGCCACCATTTTTGGAGAGATCTCGCATAGGGAGCTGAAAACAGAGGTCAGATCTGAGAGTCTATGAGAGTTGAAAAAAGAACGAATGAGAGAGAGAGAGAGAGAGAGAGAGAGAGTAGAAAATTTTAAATTACAAAGGGGGTAATTGTGTCATTTTACTTTGGAAAATAATATTAGAAAAGTCCTTAGGGGATATTTCAATTTTTCCAAGGACTTTTTTGTGAATATCTTTGTTGCTTATGACCTGAGAGTGATTTTCCCAAAAAAAAAGAAAGAGTGATTAAACCCAAACTCATTTAAATGTGACGAGTAACGTTACCATTTGGACAACTAGTTGTTAGCGTCCTTCACAACTTCTTAATAGTTTAAAGATACAAGGGTATCATACAACCCTTTAAATATTCATCTCATCCTAAATTTAAAATTTATTTAACTAATTTGATTAGATTAAAAAGTTAGTTAAATTAGTTAATATAATTTTTTTTAATAAAACATTATAGTCATTTTCTATAATTTCATTTATCTCTCTCTTACTTAGTTAGTGTTGAGGGAGTATTAATAACATTAATTTGTGAAAAAATTAATAAATATGGGAAATAATTCTGGCATTCATGACTATAATAAACTATCCAACTAAGTCCTACTTGATCATTATCAAAGGATTATCAATAAGGGAAATTTGGAAAAAGAATTAACAAATATGAGGAATGGGTCTTGCCCTCAAGGAAAAAAGAGTGTTCCTGGGAAAGGAATGTCTACATTGATTTTTCTCTCCATTGAACGTATCCACAATTAGATCAAGTTTCAATGGTTGAGATTTAATATTTTTATAAAAATATTTTTATACAGTATTAAATCTCAACCATTAAAATTTGATCTAATTGTAAATACATTCAATGAAGAAAGAAATCAATGGAGACATTCATTTCCTGTCTTGAAAAACTCCTCTCTACACTTCCTTTCCACTTAATTCTCCACTATTAGATTGATTTTAATTGTTGAGATTCATTTAGTAAAAATATTATTAGCATTTAATATTTCATATTACAATAATATTTTTAATATAGTATAAAATCCTAACCATTAACGACCAATATAATTGTGGAGAAATTAATTGGAGATGAAGTGGAGAAAGGGTTTAGAAGAGACACCCCTTCTCCGCATTTAGGACCACGATCAACCCTCTAATTAGGTTCTATATTAAGAATTAGAGGAATACAAAATAGTTTCTGATTATAAGACTAAGATAATTTAATTTTAAATAATAAAAAAGCTAGTTGAGGTGGTTATATGTAATAAATAGGCATTTTCCCCCTAAAATATCATATTTAATCATGTATATTAGAAGTGTAGAACCATCTATTGATAATAATCCTCTTAATATTGTAATGATTAGAAAAACTTTGAGGCAAAATTTATAAATTTAAAATATAATGTAATTTAAAGTTTTATATTTAGAATTAAAATAAATTTCATGCCTAACTTTTATACAAAAGATACGAGGGGGTACAAGTTTAACGTATGAGTAAATATATTTCTTTGTTCGTGTGTGATTTAAAATTGTCCTATTGTTGTGAGTGCCTATAAGTAGGCGGCAGAATATGAAAATAGGATTATTAAAATGTCGGTTTGACTTTGTTGAGTGGTGGAACATTATTATTAATATTTTTGTTTGGCGTCAATTGCGTTTCCATGCCGACAACAGCTAATTATTATAAAATTAGGATTATACTCTTTGTCTTAAGCGTGTGTTTGGTTTGGGGGGGTTTTTTTTTTTTTTGCATGTTTGGCACGCAAATGAGGAATTGAGCTTTAGATTGGAATAATAGCTTTTGGCATAAGCTCAACTTTAGAGCTTTTGGTGATTTAGCTTATGAGGAGAGTGAGAATGATGAAAATATTTTTTCAGTTGTGTCCAGTGTGATATCAGACTTATTACAATTTTACCCTTAATGTACTTTTTCGGCTACCAAAATTAATTTCAACTATTTTTTGGTGCTTATAACCCTTAAAATATTTTTTCAACTGTACCCATTGTGTTATCAGACTGATTGCAATTTTATCCTTAATGTACTTTTTCAGTTCCAAAAATTATTTTAAAATATTTTTTGGTGTTTTTAACCCTTTAAAATATTTTTCCACCCACTCTCTTTTACTATTATCACAAAAGTCACTTGTGCTTAAATCAATCCAAACAAATTTTATTTTTACAAAAGTCATTTTTCCCACCTCTGTTCCAAACATAAATCACATTACACAATCAAGCTTTTACCAAAACTAAAATCACCCAACGCTAAATTGAGAAACTCTATTTTTCCCATCGCTCCTCCAAACACACCCGAAAGCTTTTGTCATCGTTCAATGTTTAACCACATTTCATAAATTTTATAATTTTTATAAAAACTTCTCTTTTTTATTACACAAAGTTTACGTTCGGCATAAAAAAAAAAACTCCAAGCTATCAAAAATTGTGTGTCGGCATGGGGACATAGGAACGGACGGGGAAGGACCGGGCCTTCTCCGCTTATAGCATGGCATGTGATTTTTTTCCCTTTTTATATTTAATATAAAAGTAAATTGCTTAAATTATAAAAAAAAAAAAAAAACCTGAACTTTATGTTATATATAAATAGTCTCTCCATATTGTTTAAAACTTTACAATAAACCCTCTAATTTTTTTGGTATATGAAGATAACCACAAACTATCTACTTTAAACCCCTTAAACATGCATTTTATCTACTCCCTCCGGTCCTAATTATAAGATAAAGTTAACTTTTTTGGAGAAATTAAGGAAGCCAATTAAATTACTTTAGAGTGTTTATATTTTTATTTTTATCTCCAAACTAATTAATTTGACTAATAAATTAATATATAATCTAAGGATACTAAAAATATAAACACTCTAAAGTAATTTAATTGGCTTTCTTAATTTCTCCAAAAAAGTCAACTTTATCTTATAATTAAGACCGGAGGGAGTACATATAACTTATCAAGTTTTGTGCTAACGTTTTAATTCTTTAATAGTGTTTAATCTTAGGATGTTGAAGTGATTGTTTGGAAAACCACATACATGTGGTTTTTTTTGAATTAAAAACTGGAATTCATAATCCAACAATAATACAATAAAGCTCTCCATAGAAGGAGGAGACTCAGAAGTCTCTCATCAACCACCACCTACCCCTAAAGGAGGTGGTGTGTGATCAAAGATGACAAAATTATCAAGACTAGTATGAGAAAGTTTAGTTAAATAATCTGCCTGCGTATTTTGATCCCTAGCTATATATCTAATAAGAACATGCCAATTTCTGACCAACCATAACATAGCTTCCTTAATAACCTCTCTAAAGGGGTGTTTATCTAACCGAAATAAAATTCTTCTTATATATTTATTTCATAAATTATAAAAATCATTTTTCAAAAACTAATCCAAACATACTTAAAGTCTGACTCTAAACCCAAGTTTCTATTGGACTCATCCTTAGCGTCAAAATGTTGTGGCACACTAGCTATTGTCCGTGTGAAAATGCAGTTGAGGCCAAAAGAAAAGTTTGAAAGTGAAAGAATAATATTTAATAATGCTCCCTCAAATGGTCAAATAGACATTGTAACAACGGAAAATTTCAGTTGAGGACCATTGGAGCCATGAGTGTGTGTTTGGAGTAGTGATTGTCAATGGAGCTTATTTCAATTTGACTTTTTATAATATTATTTTTGATAAAAATCAGATTGTGTATTGTGATTTATGTTTGGATTGGCTGTTGTATAATGACTTTTGTAAAAATAAAACTTGTTTGGATTGGTTTAAGCACAAGTGACTTTTATGATAATAATAAGAGAGAGTGGGTGGAAAAATATTTAAAAAATCAAGTAAATATTTAAAAATTATTTTAAAATATTAGGTGTTACTTAAAGAATATTTTAGAGTTGATGAAAATCAATAAATTAGTATTCTAAGTTTTGGGTGCTCTTTATTACTAAAAAAATACATTAAAGGTAAAATTGTAATAAGTCTCTTAAGACTGGGTACAACTGAAAAAATATTTTAAAGAGTAAAAAGCACAAAAAAAATATTTTAAAGTAATTTTTGGAGCTGAAAAGGTACATTAGAGTAAAATTGCAATCAGTATAACAACATACTGGATATAGTTGGAAAAATATTTTAAGAAGTTAAAAGTACAAAAAAATATTTTAAATTAAGTTTTGTAGCTAAAAAAGTACATTAAGGATAAAATTGCAATCATTCTGATAACACATTGGGCACAACTGAAAAAATATTTTAATTATTTACCCTCATGCCAAAAGCTCAATTGCATAAGCTAGCTTTTTGAGCTTATGGGCAAAAGCTGTTTTTATGTGATAAGCCCAATTAAAAAAAGCTTCTCCCAAACATAAGAAAAAACCAACAAATTCATAAGCCCAATTGGACTCCCAGGAAGCCCAATTGGAGCCCCTCAAAAGCTCTACCAAACACACATTTAAGTGTGTGTTTAAGGAGGCCAATAAGCTCAATTGGAGGAGGCAAAAGCCCAATTGATAGCCAGCAATTTTTTTTAGTGTTTGGAGAGGTCTATTGACAATTGAACTTTTGCCAAAGCCCAATTGGTGAAAACTCAATTGGGAAAAGCTAGAGAATGGAGCTTTTGTTAAAAGCTAATAACATTTTATGCTAGATTGGGTTGTCTAAAAATTAGGTATATGATATTGGTTTTTCCCATAAAATATTTTTAAATAGTATGTAGTATCAAAAAATATTTTTTAAGTATTTTTAACCCCTTAAAATATTTTTCTAGTTGTACCCACTACCTAGTTTACTATAAGACTGATTGCAATTTTACCCACTTTCTAGTTGTACCCACTCAAAAAATATTTTTTGAGTGTTTTTAACCCCTTAAAATATTTTTTCAGCTGTATCCAGTGTGTTATCAGACTGAATGCAATTTTACCTTTAATGTACTTTTTCAGCTCCAAAATTTACTTTAAAATATTTTTTGGTGTTTTTAACTATTTAAAATAATTTTTTAATTGTACCCAGTCTTAGGAGACCGATTACAATTTTACCTTTAATGTATTTTTTTTAGTAGTAAAGAGCACTCAAAACTTATAATACTGATTTATTGATTTTCACTCATTCTAAAATATTTTTCCAGTAGCACTTAATATTTTAAAGTAATTTTTAAATATTTACTTGATTTTTTAAATATTTTTCCATCCACTCTCTCTTACCATTATCCCAAAAGCCCTTATGCTTAAGCCAATCCAAACAAGTTTTTATTTTTGCAAAAGCTCAATTGACAATCGCTAATCCAAACATAAATCACATTACACAATTTGACTTTTATCAAAAGTAATATTACAACAAGTCCAACTGAAACAAGCCCAATTATCTATCGCTGTTCCAAACGCATAAGTGTGTGTTTTGGAACAATGATAAAAAATTGTGCTTGTTGTAATATTACTTTTGGTAAAAGCCAAATTGTGTAATGTGATTTATGTTTAGATTGACCATTGTCAATTGAGCTTTTGTAAAAAAAAACTTGTTTGAATTGACTTAAGCATAAGGGTGTTTGTGATAATGATAAGAGAGAGTGGGTGGGAAAATATTTAAAAATTACTTTAAAATATTAGGTGCTACTAGAAAAATATTTTAGAGTGGGTGGAAATCAATAAATCAGTATTATAAGTTTTGGATGCTCTTTACTACTAAAAAAAATACATTAAAGGTAAAATTGTAATCAGTCTCCTAAGACTGGGTACAACTGAAAATTTATTTTAAAGAGTTAAAAGTATCAAAAAATATTTTAAAGTAATTTTGGAGCTGAAAAAGTGCATTAAAGGTAAAATTTCAATCAGTCTGATAATACACTGGATACAGCTGAAAAAATATTTTAAGGGGTTAAAAACACCAAAAAAATATTTTAAGGGGTTAAAAACACTCAAAAAATATTTTTTGAGAGGGTACAACTAGAAAGTGGGTAAAATTGCAATCAGTCTGATAGCACACTAGGAAGTGAGTACAACTAGAAAAATATTTTAAAGGGTTAAAAACACTCAAAAAATATTTTTTGATACTACATGCTATTTAAAAAATATTTTATGGGAAAAACTAATATCATATAACTAATTTCCAGACAATCTAATCTAGCATACAATGCCATTAGCTTTTAACCCATTCTCTAACTTCTCACAATTGAGCTTTCACCAATTAGGTTTTGGCAAAAGGTCAATTGCTACTAGATCTCTCCAAACACTCCAAAAAAAAATGCTTGCTGTCAATTGGGCTTTTACCTCTCCCAATCGGGCTTCTTGGCCTCCCCAAACACACACATATGTTTGGGAGTAGATTTTTTCAATTGGGCTTATCACATAAAAATAGCTTTTGCCTATAGCTAGCTTATGCAATTGAGCTTTTGACATGAGGGTAAATAATTAAAATATTTTTTCAGTTGTGTCCAGTGTGTTATCAGAATGATTACAATTTTACCCTTAATGTACTTTTTCAGCTACAAAAATTAATTTAAAATATTTTTTGGTGCTTGTAACCCCTTAAAATATTTTTTCAACTGTACCCAGTGTGTTATTAGACTGATTGCAATTTTACCCTTAATATACTTTTTCAGCTCCAAAAATTACTTTAAAATATTTTTTTGTGCTTTTAACTCTTTAAAATATTTTTTCAATTGTACCCAGTCTTAGGAGACTGATTACAATTTTACCTTTAATATATTTTTTTAATAGTAAAGAGCATCCAAAACTTAGAATACTGATTTATTGATTTTCACCCACTCTAAAATATTTTTCCAGTAACACCTAATATTTTAAAATAATTTTTAAATATTTACTTGATTTTTTAAATATTTTTCCACCCACTCTCTCTTACTATTATCACAAAATTCACTTGTGTTTGAACCAATCCAAATAAGTTTTACTTTTATAAAAATCATTATACAACCGTCAATCCAAACATAAATCACAATATATAATCTGATTTTTATCAAAAATAATATTACAAAAATGTAAATTAAAATAAACTCAATTAATAATCGCTGCTTCAAACACACACTTGTGGCTACAACAGTCCTCAACTGAAATTTTCCATTGTTACAATGTCTATTTGACCATTTGAGAGGGAACATTATTAAATATTATTCTTTCACTTTCAAACTTTTTCTTTTGGCCTCAACTGCATTTTCACTTTCAAACTTTTTCTTTTGGTAAATTCGTTCCAAGCAAAGGGGGAAGAAGAAGATTACAACAATTTCAAAACCCACAGTAGCAATTAGAATCTTGCATGTGTACATCGGCGATGGCGGAGGCGATGGAAAAGAACGACAAAGACTTTGAATTTTGAACCTCCTATGCGACTTTCTTTTTCCTCTTTCAAGAACTTTCATCCCCAAAATCCCTCCACCCCAAATGAAGGTACACGTTGGGCTAAAATATCTTATAGGATTTTTTTTTTCCAAAGAATGTCACAATGATAATTTCACAAGGGTGAAGGAGAGGAAAAAAAATACTCCTTTGACATAGCCAAGATTCAATCTTGGGCCAAAGGAAGACAATGGTAGAGCCGTATTCACTGTTGGAGGGAGACAATGCAAGATCACGTTCGCCGAAGGAAAGGAGGATGAAGGTGCATTTGCTGCTGGAGGGCGAAAATGCATTCTCCCTGTCGCTAGTAGAGAAGGTTGTCATCTCCGTCGAAGAGGACAATCGTCGCCGTCGCCATGGGGGACCGTTACTGTCTTTGCCAATATAATACCAGTGGAGGGAGGGAGGATAAGAGTTGGAGTTGTAATAGAGAGGGGTAAAATAGACATGACACTACTTCCATTAAACTGGAACCCAGCTCCTAGGGTGGGTGGGTCGAAGTCACTTCCATCATTTTTTATGGAAGTAAGTTCCTGATAGAAGTGGATTGCAGTGTACCAAATGTCCCAATTTTAGAATTCCACCTCCACCTCTCCATTTTCAATTCCAATGTACCAAACGTAGCATAAATGTAACAACTAGAAAGGGGATTCACTTAATTTTAAATGTAAGACTCCAATATATGTTGCCTTCATAATTTATAATTAGGTTAAGGTGCAGATTTGTCAACAAAATTTTAACAAAGATGCGCTTGGCACAATTATGTTTTATTGGGTGCAAAAATATACATAAATTTTTTAAAAGGGGGCAAAATTAACAAATCTATTAACTCTTCCAAAGTCACCAGTACTTTTTGCTTTTGTGAGTCCACATGCTTTCCACCTCATCCCATCTTTCATAACCCCACATTCTCTCTCTTCAGTCCCATCCTCCCTCCTCCCTCACCTTCAACGGTGTCTGTTTCGCTCCTCACGCTCAACATGGAATCTCATCGTCTTCCTCATCCTTCACCCCTCTCAACCGCCCTTTAACCCTTTCCTTAATCACCTTGCACCATGCAATGTACCCCAACCCTAGTGTTAATTACTTATAACCCCCTTCCTTCTTTTGATCCTAGTACTTCCTCATATGTTTTCCTGTGTCTAGGATTCAAAATCAATGGAAGCGGAGAAAAATATAGTGTTTGGCAAGTATGAAATAGGTGGAGGTAAACTAAAATTTTCTTTGTCATGGATTATGTCCGCGGCAGTGAGCTCTTCTCCAAGGTCACTAGAGGCAAACTCAAGGAGGATGTCGCTCACAAGTACTTCCAATAGTTAATCAACGTTGTTGAGTTCTGTTACAGCATAGGAGTATCGTGTCGGGATCTTAACCATGCAAATATGTTGTTGGATGAGAATGAGAATCTCAAAATCTTTGACTTTGGCCTCTCAATGTTGTTGGAATATCTCCGTCACAACAGTCTCCTCCACACACAGTGTGGCGCTTTAGGATTGTAGAGAGAGATGAGGTTGTGAAAGAAAGGGTATGATGGGTCTAAGGCCTCTAGGAGTGGTAAAGGATGAGGAAGACGATTATAGATGGTGAGGGAGGAGGGAGGACAGGATTGAAGAGAGAGATGAGGTTGTGAAAGGTGGGATGTGGTGGAAATCTCTGACTTTTTTTTTGAAAGAATAAGAATGGTTTTGGGAGAGTTAACAAATTTGTTAATTTTGTCCCCTTTTAAAAAATTTTATATTTTTGCACCTATTAAAATTTAATTGTGCCAGGTACTCCTTCGCTAGGTTTTGTTATCAAATTTGCAAATTAAGCCTTTATAATTTGTTTTATAAAACTTTCCATATTTATTAAACATATTAAAAGGATTTTTATCAAAATAGTAATTTTCAATACAAACTATTAAAATGGGTACTTTAAATACTAACATATACTATTTTTTACAAATAATTAATTTACATATTTTTTTAAATTTTTATAGATTAATTATTTATCTCTTAAATTTAGAATATGAGGGAGCAAGTAATGAAAAGATTTAGCTAAATAATAAGAACATAACACTTCCATATTGTCTACCTCAATGTTTGTGTACACTTCATAAAACTCGAACAAACTAATAATATGACTAGTCATTTACCCTTTTGAAGAAATACCAAGGTATTAAAACCCGGACCAGGTATTAAAACTCGGACCAGGTATTGAACTGATCGGGGTACTGGGTTAAGAGTCAGTGGGTCAGACCGGGGCTAAATCGGGACCAAACTGGTGAGAAATTGAAGATTTTAGGTTTATAGTATGAAATTATAAAAGAAAAATTAAAATTTTTTTTTTATATATGAACCCGGACCAGATCAGTCTACCGGCCGGTTCGCCGGTTTCCTGGTTCCTTAACATTAAGAAATACTTACATATTCCAAGATTATCATGTCATCTGAACTATATCCAATAAAAACATAAATAAGATCATTAGTTGGTTGACGACTCATATGAAGAAATACACATTTTATCTTGTTTTTAAGAAAAATATTGGTTGATCTTTGTTCTACTTCCCCCCCCCCTCAAATTAAGATGTTTTTTCTAAAACACAAGATAAAATTTAAATTTTTTCATATGTATAATTAAAATGATCTCATTTGTTATGTTTCCCACTTTTTGTTGTGGAAGTGAAAGGGTATCTCAAGAACCATTTTTTAATCTTTTTTTTTTTCAATACAATTTGTTAGCATTTTGGATTGATGGTGAGAACAATATAGTCTCGCCAATCAAGTCGTGTGCTCGAAACTTTCACTCATCTCTCTGTTAATAATAATTAATACTAGGGTTAATATAACTTTTGGTCCCTGAAGTTTGATCCAATTTTGGTTTTGGTCCCTCAAGTTTGAAATCGGTGGTTTAAGTCCCTGAAGTTTCACCCAATTTTGATTTTGGTCCCTCAAGTTTGAAATCGGTGGTTTTGGTCCCTGAAGTTTCACCCGATTTTGGTTTTGGCCCCTTAAGTTTGAAAAGGACTTGGTTTTTTTTCCGGGTCGGGTTGGGTTTCAAAAATGGGCCGCCAAGTCCTTTTCAAACTTGAGGGACCAAAATCAAAATCGGGTGAAACTTCAGGGACCAAAACCACCGATTTCAAACTTGAGGGACTAAAACCAAAATTGGGTGAAATTTCAGGGACCTAAATCACCGATTTCAAACTTGAGGGACCAAAACCAAAATTGGATCAAACTTCAGGGACCAAAAGTTATATTAACCCTTAATACTAATAGTAGTGGTAGTAATAATATAGCATATAGGAAAAATCCAAGCGTAGCCCAAATCATTCCTTCAATTCCAAAGCCCAGCCCAGCTTCATTTTATATAGCTACTAGCCCAAATTTGAAATACCTTCTTTTTTTTTTTTTTTTAAGAAAAACATATGCCGGACATGATACCACTTATGTAATGTATGTATATATATATTTTTGCCTTATCTTGCAGCAGGCAAGTTTTACAATTCAATATATTATCAACATTAAATTTATAACAAAACGTACTTTATAATTTATGAATCATGAATAATTCTACTCATTATTCAGATTTCACACACACATATATTATAATGTACAGGACCATATCTGACAAAGAAGGGGAAAAAAGGAAAAAAAGAAAAAGAAATAAAAGAACTATTATGGTGCACTACTGTCACTCTATCAGTGATAATGGATGTGTCCATATACTCACACTTCTCAAAGGATTTCATTTTATTCCACTTTGCTCTTAGTTTAAGCTCGAAAGCATACACACACACGTGTGTGTGTGTGTGACAAAATCACCAAAGCTACTTCTAGGCCCCAACTAACAAATGTTGTTTAAATCATCATAATATTCAATAAGCCAAGTTTTTTATAATTATAAAAATAAATGTATACTATACATCTAGCAATGGAGTTTTGAATAAACTTATAAAATAAGATGTGAAAGTTGTAAACTATTCTACATACAATCAATTCACACATTTATGTGAACCATAATTATAGAGGTGAGATTTCACACTTCCTTATATTTCTCTCTATACACTTCTTATTATTGCATTTCATATATCATTTACTCACTCAGTCGCATATATTATATCTCATCTCATTCTTAATATAAGATTTACTTAATTTATTTGAGTAGACTAAGAAGATTAATTAAATTAGTTACGCTATTCTCTAGAAATTATTATATTTTATCACTTTTTTTTTTATATTTGTTGGTTTTGAACTCAAATTGTGCATAAACTTTATATATATGAAGGAAAATGTGATGTGACGAAAATACTTTGAAAAATTGTAAATTTTGAGCTAAATGTATAGATGTTTAGATTAAATTGAAGAAAATTGGAAAGATCATAAATCCTTCTCTTTGTAGGAGGATGAGGATAGGAAGTAGAAATCTATATGGATCCTTGGAGGTGGAGAAAAGAAGAACAAGAGTAAAAATTGAAGATCAAAGAAGTAGGTTGAAGGTGCTTCTAGTCGCTTTTACTTTGCCACAGCTGAAAAAGCGAAATCACCTAAAAAATAGGCCCTTCTGACCGCGTTAACTTTTGCTACGCCACAGTAAAGCAAAAGCGAAACACCTCAAAAATAGGCCTTTCTGACCGTGTTCGCTGTGAGTTCGCTATAGCGAAGCAAAAGCGAAGTCTTGATATTACTAATGTGCGTTTTGAAAAAGTGACAATTCTTAGAGTTATTTAACTTAAGAGAGGCGTCGAAAATGCATCATTCTACACAGGGGAGAGGTCAAGAACACAAGGAGGCTATTTGGGAAGGAGATCTCGGAGATCTTAGAACTTTTGGAGGAGATTTGTGAAGAATTTCAAGGGTTTTTCTAGCTTTTTCTGGTTTTTCCCTCTTTTCTTCCCAATTTGCTAATATGGTTATGAGTTTTGAGTTGAGTTATTGGTTTATATTGATCATGTGTAGTTAAAACTTCATATTTGGATTACTTTTACCCATTATATGGATTGAAACTACTAAATTATCTTGCTTTTGTTGGTTAATGAGTATATGTGTTAATTTTTCTTTGAGCTTAATGCTATCTTGTGCTTGATCACCACATGACTAGAGTTGTTCAATTGGAAGATACTTGAGAGAGCTATTTTAATTGTAGAATTTCAGAAAAATCATACTAGACTTGAAGTTTAGGGATTAAATGGATGGTTTATTGTTATAATAGAGATATATCTAACAACCTAGCATAATCAATTGAATGATTGTTTGGGAAAAATGATTTTCATTAATTATAAACAAAAGATTCAATATTTTTAATGAGGATTAAAAATCAATCTTCACTTAAGAGAGCTTAATTAATAATTTTAGAACATTTGGCTAGTACATAAATTCATTTAATCAATATAAGTGGATATTTACATAGTTTCAAGAAATACAATGGAGAAGAAGTAATCCTAAGTTTATACCTCTTGAAGTAGAACCCAATTTCTCAATTTCCACTGTTTTGTTTTATTATTTTTATTAAAAGTCTTTATCTAACTTGATCAAATTCAAATGATTCCATTTAACCTAATTAAGAACATAGTTACATTAGTTAACTTACTTTTGTCATAGTCTTTGTGGATCGACACTCGTTTTCTGACTAATTTATTACTTGCGAAGCTAAACGGCGAACAAGTTATTTTGTCAAAAATGTGTATTTGTTTTCTAAAATACCCTTTTAAATCATTTGCATTGAAATTAACCTTGATGCAAATTTTCTTAATATGCGAAATCAATAGGAGATAGTTTAGAGAGAAAAAAACATAATAATCATGGGGAAACAAAGTGTATTAAGATATTATATTTAAGACCAAATCCAGTTATTCAGTTTGCTTTTATATTAAAAATCAGAGATAGTTTTACATACATACATACATATAAGTATATTGTTGCTCTTTCTTTCAATATATCATATGTGCATATACTTTACCTTCATAAGTATTCCTCCAGTCCTAAATATAAAACATATTGGAGGAGTTATTTTAGTCTTAAATATAATACATAGCTTTCATATTTATCAAGTTTTTTTAATTTATCTTTATTGATGCTTCCTCAACAATAATCAAAGATAAAGGAAGGAGAAAATTAAATAAGATGGTTATGATGTTTTAGAATATATTGATCATATTAATTAACTTCTTAAATTTAATCAAATTAAATAAATATATTTTATATTAAAAAATCAGATATCTAAGCTACTATACACACAATTATATTTTTTCTATGTTCCTTTTTCTTCAAAGCATAAATGTACAAAGCAGAGAATTCAATGACACAACATGATATATGCAATTATTATACTATCCATCAATCATAGAAAGCAGAAAAGCAGAGTCATCAAAACTACTCATGGTAAGTATTATTATATTGTAGCCTTCAACAAACTGTAAAAATAATCAGTAGCAGTGCAGATCATGATTGCTCTGGTGGTTGCCTTGCACAGAGCCTCCCTAAACAAGAAATATCTGAGTTCTCCATCATAAGATCCCTTTTTACATCTGCTCCAAAAATGCATCAATAATTGAAGGTAAAAAAAAAAAAAAATTCATTGTATCAGACATGACCATATTTACTTGTTATCAATGAAATCTCTCTAGTTCATCAGCGGATCTTTTTTCTGCCATTCTTTCTTACATGGTGCAAAAACCCAATGCTTTTGAGGGCTTTTGTGATTTTTAACAGACTTGGCTTTCTCATTCCCAAGTTCACCTTCCCTGCTGAGAGTTTCAATGCCTGCAAGCAGCAATACTTACCCTCTATACTTTTCTCTTTCTTTTCTTCTTCTTCTTCTTCCTCATCACCTTCTTCATCTTCATCATTAGCTTCACTTTTTGTGCTTTCTTTCACTTTATCATGTTCAATGTCTTCATAAGTTTCCCAAAGCAAATCCATTGCTTCACTCTTTCCACTACATCCATCATCATCATCATCCACATTATTCTTCTCCTCATAAAGCTTGAAAGCTAATGTTCTTCTCCATTCCTTCTCCTTTCTCATTGATCCATAGCTTCTTCTTCTACTACTGTATTCCCAGTATCTCTCAGGAGTTTCAAAGTATTCTTCTTCTTCTTCACCATCTGCAACAGTAGCGACAATTTTGCTATCATTACGCATAACTTTGGATCCGTTTCTCAAGGTTGTTTTGTCTTTGCTTTCTTTGGCTTTATTGGGGTCTGTGTCTAGTGGCTTGACTTCCTTGTCTCTCTTTTGACAAAACATGTCGTTTAGTTTTGTGTTTTTTTCAACCTTGTCAACATCATCATAATCTTCTTCTTCACCAGCTGGTTTTTCATCTAAATTAACAATAGGGTCTTCATTTAGATCCACATGACTTCTTCCTTCTTCCTCAGAACAGACAGATTCTGAGAAAATTTCCGTCAGAGCTTCATTGTATTCCTCTTCTGTAATTGGCCTAGCAGCTTCCAGATTACCTTTATCTTTCTCAAATGGGTTTTCATCAAAACTAAAACTTGGCTCTTTTTCCTGTGGACCCACATGATTTCTTGATTCTCTTCCATCATTACCTGAATACCAAGACTCTGATGAGAAATTTTCCTCGAGAAATTCATTACATTCCTTTTCACAGAACTTGTTCTCTTTTGCAATGGGCCTAGCAGCTTCCACCTTACCATCATCATCATGTTTCCCAGATGAGTTTTGATCAAAATTACCGTTTCCCTCCTTTTCTGTGGGACCCACATAAGCTTTTGATTCTCTTCCTTCTTCACCTGAAAACCCAGATTCTGAACAATTTCCCTCAAGAACTTCTTCAAACTCTGTTTCTCTGAACACATCAAGATATGCTAGAAACTCTTCATCAAAGCACCTAATTCCCTCATCATTTTCGTCATTCTTGGCGGAAATTTTTTGAACCAGAGATTCAACTACAGAGAGAAGAAAACCAAACTTGGAGCCATAACTCCGAGACTCGTCATCATCACCATGATCAAGGTGTGAAGGAAAGAGAACGAGAAGAAACAAGGTGGTAAAGAACAAAGGAGTAAAGGAAAAGAGGAGAAAGAAGAGGTAAGGCGAGAGAAATATGAAGAAAAACATATTGAACAAACGAGAAAGAAGGAAAAAAGACGGAATCTTGTTGGTCTTGCTAGAGTTTGAGAGAGAGAACTCAGACATTTTTCCTGTTCTTCTGGAGAGAGAGAGAGTAGAACCAGTAACAATGGTGGTAGGAGGGAAATGGAAGAAAGAAAGTGAGAGAGAAAACGAAGAATGAGGATTTGTGAGTGAAAGTGAAAGAAAGAAAGAAAGTGGGGAAGACGAGTGAAGATTGAAGAGAGAACGGCGTGAAAAGAGGAGAGACAGAAACTGGCCACAAAGGGAATATCTTTGTGAATTTGTCTGATTTCATTCTTTTGCAAATCAGTATCTTTCTATTTTTTCAGATTTTTCTTTCCACGTCATTTAATTACAATTATTACAGCATAATTTCTCTCATTAACTCAATTTCGATAAAAACTAATTTTTAAAAATGTTAAAAAAATATTTATTTATTTTTACAAAATTAAGAATACCATGGATAATTTTTAAATGGTTAAAGATGCTTCTAAAGACTAAAATTATTATTTGTAGTTTCTTTTTTTAAAAAAAAAAACTTACTGATGCAGAATGTTTTTGTGACACTAGAAAGATTAAAAATTAAAATTAAAATTTAATTCTTAAAATATTTTATTATTTTTATATCAATTTTAAATCTTTGATTGTAACTTTTTCTAGTCAAAATTTATATTTTTTATTTTTTGCTCTGCAAACTATAGATATCTCGAAATGAATTATGGAAAAAACGTCTTTTATTCTATATAAAAAAAATATTATTTTATTAACTTTTATTATTATTTTTGAAAAATTGCATACATTTTAAGTTTACTAAAATTATAAGATATTTCTTATTTTTAAAATAAACTTTCTCATAAGATAAATATTTTTTTATAATTTATATTAATTTTGAAATTTTAAAATTAAATTAAATTTATATATTTATAAAATAAAAATATTATAATTTATATAAGATTTTATAGCATTTATTTTTTTAATTAAGCTATTTTATCATGTCGAATGATCTATGGATTAAAATTTAATCACAAGTCTTGCACTAGTCAATGCAAATCAAATATATGAAAGCGGTCAAGAATTATGACAAATATTTTCCCAAAATAAACGTTTGAAAAAGGGAAAAAAATATTTGACTTTGATGAGTAGTAATACAAATCAATAATTTCTGTGAAAATGATATCGATTTAGTTACGAAAATGAGGTAAATAACGGTAATTCAGTTATAAAAGTTAGAAGATTAATTGCAAGTTATCTATAAATTGTAGAAGTTTTTTACAAATCAACTTTTTTTCCCTAAAATCTTATAATTTACTATTAAGACTTTAAAATTTCCAATTATTTCACAATTTTACCTATTTAAAATTAATTTACCACTAAGTTTTTAAATTTTGCAAGAAAGCCGGTTCCCTTTTTTTTATAACATTTCAGTCCTTTTCTTGAAATCCATGTCTTTTAATACTATTTTTTGTTTGAATAATTTGTTTTAATATAATAATGTACAACTTCTGAAGTTTGGGAGAGTTGTTTGTTAACTTTCAAACATGAAGGATATTATTTTCACATGGCTACTCGCTGGCTTGAAGATCAAGAGTTTCATATAATTTAGTTATATATGTCATTATGATATAATAGGCAGGGCAATTAAAATCAACAAAGCGAAATATTAGGTATTGTTATTATATATCGTCTAATACTCTAAAATATTTTTTTAAATATGTCCACTACCCTAACATATTTTATGACTCATCTAGTAACTCGAAGTATTTTTTCAAATGCCTTTTAGTGCCCTAAAACATTTTGTAGTTCATCATGTCAAACACTATGAAATTTTTTTTCAGGTATATCTAGAACCCTAAAATATATTGACCTTATTATGTGCATGCAAATTCACTTAACATGTTTTCAATAATATCCGTGTTTAAAAGTGGTTGAGGTTTAAAAATATCAAGATATTAAATGGAATTAAAAATAAAAAGGAAAAAAAGTAATTCTCATATACTGACCATCATGCATGCTCCCTCTAATTAAATAGATTAAATATAAAATAACAGGACTATAAACAAACTGATGCCAATCAACCTAAGAAAATGATAACCTCTTAGCGCTTTCCTACAAGAGAACAAAACATTAAAAGGACATATCAACTAACGTATAGGCAGGTGTAATCCCAAGTTGAAGAAAATATCAAAGCACACCAACTAGATGCAGTAATATGGGTCAGATCATAAGGTTCGGGTTAATTCATTACGGGTTGTGATCATATGGGTTCGGGCAAAAAAAAACCGTATCAATATGGGTTAACATTTAACCAACCCAACCCAACCCATAACCTCTGAGTTGGCAGATTAGCCCACCCAACCTATATTATTTTATTGTTTTTTTATTTTTTATACTGCATTTTGCAAACTTTTTTTTAAAACAATATAATGAATTATTTTTTCTACAAACCTAAACTATGAAAAAATTAAAAATATATTACAAAATGATAAAGTAATAATAAAATATCAAATTCAAAGTTTCAAACATTATAAATTAAGCATTCATCACAAATCCACAAAGTACAAAATAAACATAAATCTAAAAGTCATCATTAACATTTAATATAATTAATAATTAGTTTATATTAATGGTGTTAGGTTACACAATATATTCAGAGAAGTCACAGATTTTTTTTTTTAAAAAAATAAAATAAATAAAAACGGTTCAATCTGCTAACCTGGTGGTCCAACATACCGCGGGTTGGGCCCATATAAGTTTGGGTAAAAAAAACCGAATCAAAACGCTCCCACTTTTATAAAACACAAACTGCCTATTTTATCATGTTGAGCGGATTCAACCCACAATTAAAACTCATATTACCGGCTTTAACACCAGCTATACGTGAGCACCTATTCCTTACAGTGATAACGATACTGCAAAATAGAGGTAAAGAGAAAAAAAGAGTAAATATTAAAAAGAGGAGCAAGTGCGTTGCACGAGGAGCTTTTGCTGGGCATAGTTTATTTTATAAATCTACCTCCACCATCACATACTTTTTTTGTTCACTTCCACAATCACATACTTGTCATCTCGCACAAAATATATTAATCAATCAAAACAGTTAAGGGAAATTAAAACGATTTCCAGTAGCACAAGTTCGTACAGTCATTGAAAAAAAAATTCTACTGGTGTTCATATCAATATGGTCACACATCTACATTCATAAATATCTCCTTATATACAATATTTTTTATGGGGTTATTGGTTCCCTAATTCTTTGCTCTCCTAGCACAATCTTCAAACAATCAATGCTTTTCACTCTAAATAATGCAACATATAATCGGCATTGTGAAAAAACTGGTTTAGGAAAATATAATCTAACATGCCGCAATGATTGTCCTTGACTTTTGTTAATTATATTGTCATGGCAAATGATAATGTAATTGGGAATTGCCTCCTCTGCATGCAAAATGGCTATATAGATTTAGATGGATTCATTCCCATCTTATGTATAAGCACCTTCTCATTTGATCTTGAACCATTTAGTGTCATTGCCTCATTGACCTTCTTTTTTATCATAGATACACGGAGACGTGTTCCATTGCATAATTCGGTCGCTTGATCAGTGTGTCTCAACATTATAGGTGCACCTGTTAGATCTCATAAGTTTTGATTATAACAAATATTGGAAAGATATTACAAAAGATTTGATAATAAACAAAAGGTTTTTGAACAAAGAAGCAAAGTTGTTTTAGACTAACAGTGCCATCACTCGAGTGATGAGGAAAGAAAATATGCTCTGTTTCAATGATGCTCTCTGTCAAGTTTTATAAGGCATCACTCGAGTGATCACTCTGGATCACTTGAGTGACCACTCAAGTAATGAGATAAAAGGCATCACTAATACAGCATTGGAGTGATTCTGAAAGTGATCAACTGTTGAAAATTTTCTAAGGTCAAATCAGTCAAGTGATCCCATTTCTGAGATCACTAGTAGAGAACTCGAGTGATATATCAAGTTGAGAATCGCTAGCAGAACACTCGAGTGATCCATTGCAAATCACTTGAGTGATGCAATTTGTAAGATCACTAGCAAAGCACCTGAGTGATCTATCAAGTGATCCATTGCAGATCACTCAAGTGATGCAATTTGTGGATCACTAGCACAATACTTGAGTGATCCATCTAGTGATCTGTTATACTTCAAAATTGCTAAGTCAAAATCACTTGAGTGATGGTTTCTAGATAAACAAAGCACCTTTTGCTAATTTCCAAAAATCACTTAATGATCATATAATTGATTATATTTGATTCTTTTTTAGTCTAATATCTCATTTCATTAGTTTATAAAGCTTTCTCAAGTGAAGAATGAAGAGATCAAGTAAAGATATGAAAAAGTGATTTTGTGTCAGAAGCATTTAAGGCAAGCGGTATTTGAATGGTTACATTCTTTCTGCTCCAACGGTTACTTTGCCATATACAAAGAATGTTCAGAGAATGCAACGATACTCTAACGGACAAATGAAATACTCACAACGGTAATTTATTTCATTCAAACTATAAATACGAAGCATTCAAAGCAGATCAACAACCGAACTGCAAAAATCATTCACGTTTGCTTTAAGTGCTCTATTTTAACTTTCATTATTATTCTCTTTGTATCATGTATGTCAATGATTATACATTTACTCTTGAGAGAGAAATTCATTAAAAACTCAACATACTTTACTGAGATTACTTAAGGTAGATGGACCTTAAGTTGAGTATTGGTTTACATTGTGTAAGAGGGAGCGAGTGTCCAGTGAAGGAACTTACTGTATACTGAGGTGCCAAGAACTCATTAAATCTTGAAAGATATAGTGAAAATCTCAGAGGCAATTTGAGGACTGGACGTAGGTCAAAGAGGTTGTGACCGAACCAGTATAGATCTCTGGTGTACACTTCGATGATATTCTTCTGACTCTCAACTCTGATTTAATTTCTATTAATTGTCATAGTTAGTTTTAATTTTTTTTTAAATAAACCAATTCACTTCTCAATTGGGTGAAACACTTACACTAACAACATCAACTTTAAGCACAAGTTTATTTGGTGGCAAACCAAAGCAAGTAAATGTGTTCAGAAATTCTATGGTGTAAAGATTATCAAAACTATCGGAATCTTCTGTTGACTTGCGTACCGAGTCACAACTAATTAGGAACTCATATTGCTCACTTAATAGCATGGAGCACTTGTGATCAATCTTGCCAACCATTTTGATGGTTGGCTTGTCGTTGAAGTACCCATTTACTGTTAAATTGTCCAGCAAATTTTCATATATAATGCACAATTGCATTTATTGGATCATTGCAATTTGGTATTAATACTTCTTCAGGGATTTCTATATCAACAATACCATTTATTGAATGTCCTAAATTTTCATAACCAACATCTAATAACTATCTTAAGAACTATTCTATTTTTGTTGTTGACATTGTTATCATTGGAAGGGTTCAATTGCATGGTTTTTGTCAAACGAAAAATAGTACAATGTTACCATAAGTGTGAAGAACATATACAAGCATTAACTATAGCTTCCTTTGTTTCCTTAGAAATGACGGGCAGTATTTGAATAAGGATTAAGGTGTAAATCAACTCAAAGTATCTCTTCATGCGCATATGATACCATAAAGTTTCTTTACATGTAATTAGTCAAAATAATGGTGTAAAAGTACAAATAAAGGTTTCAAAATAATGCAAAAATGTCAGGATTGTTAAATCAACCAACATTAACCATTTTCTTAATTGACATGTTTGTTAAATAATCAATGCTGTTAACATGGCTATCCTAATATTTTTGCTCTAATTCAAAAGCTTTATGTGTATGAGGAAGTGCTATAGAGAGATTTACGCTTTAATCCAAAAAAAATAAACAAAGCTAGCGTGTTTGATAGAAGCGAGTACTAATATCATACCTACTTTTACCAAAATTATGACTTATGACACCTTTTTTTTAAAAATTCCAAATGTAGTAGTTCTTCCCTTCCTTTTTATACGATAAAATTGTTAGGTATGCCATATTTGTGGATATGTCATGTTGCCTTTTGTTTTTTTAATACCAAATGTAGTAGTTAGTGAAGTCCTAAAAATAATATCTTACTAATAAGCGGTGAGTTGAGGTGATAAGTTACCTCCCTCCGTAAGGATGAAAATACAAGTTTGAATTTTAAAAAGTACACTTGTTGAAAGAGATGAAAATCCTTTAAACTTTAAGCTTTGAAAGGGAAAACCCTTCGTATTATCAAAAAAAAAAAAAAATCTCAATATACTTTATCCTCACAATTTATGATTTTTATCTTAAATTCTTCTTATTAATTATGCATATTAAATGAAATTTTGATTGTCTTAATAGTTAAAAGAGGTAGCTCTGGTCAATAATATAAGAGTCAATTGATTTTTTTATAAAAATGTTAAAGAAACTAAATAAATTACGTTAATATATTTATATTTATTATATTTGACTTCAAACTAATTTATTATTTATATTTGATGAAGTATTTCATAATACCATTGCATATCTTAACACCAACAATCAATTTAACTAATTATTTTAATATCTATAACTTAGTTTTCTGCTCTTACATTTAGGAAGAGAGAGAATATTTACTTTCACAGAATCATGATTTTGATAGTTGCCAGCAAGGTTATGAAACCCGAACTGGTCACTGAACCAGTCAAGTTGGGTAAAAAATCAGTGGGTCAGATCGGAGTCAAACTGGGGCTAATCCGAGGTAAAACCAGTGAAAAAGTGAAGATTTCAGGGTTATTTATATAAAATTCTAAATAAAATATTTTTAAAAAAATCGGTCAAACTATCTGTTAGTCGTTTTCCAACTTGAACCGATGGGTCCGGTTTTCAAAATATTGACTGCCAGCATCAAGTCAAATTCATTTTTTGCGCTTGTTAAAGACCCACCAACGTACAAAATCTGTTGATTCATTTTAATTGGATTGAGTAAAAAATGCACAAAACATTAACCTCAACATAAATTGGAAAATGATTCTAACTCCGTTTTCTCATGGTCAAGATTAATTTTTCTTTAGGCCGAAGCCAATATTGATCTTAACTCCATCGATTCTTAGCTATGAAGTTAATAAAAAATTAGAATCTCGGTCTTCCAATTCAATATCATGTGATCAGGTCAAAATAATTCAAAGCCTGTTTGGTTGGATGGGAGGGGATACAAAAAAATGTACTCCACATCCCTCCCTTTTTCTCATTTTTGTTCTCTAATGTGCATATGATCTTTTCTGTGTGTAAAATTCTCCCTTACGTTAGTAAAAATCTTCCCTTCATGTGCAGTTATTTTCTCAGGTCCCATCTACCAAATAAATTGTTAATAAAGTCTTTTTTTAGCAATTCTCGCAATAATATAATTATTTTACCTCCATCACTTTTTCATATTTTCATTGATACCCTTAAGCAGAAATTAAATAAAAACACGTTCATCTCTACACCCCCATTACACCTCATTTTTATTAAGACATATTTCTACACTTATGGTCTCAAAATTAAATTATTTTTGAACTTCTATTTCAGAGGCTGGTAGTTGAGATCTTAGTGTAAGGATTTGTTTTTGAGGAGGAGGATTTTATATAAAAAGTGTTCTGTGTCCATTTGGTCAAATAAATCTGAATTTTCATGATTCATTTAATTTATATTGAGGTGTTAATTAATTTAAATAATTTTCATTTTAAAAAAAACTAATTTAAATTAGTTATATAAGGAAAAAAAAGGAAAGCCATCATATAAGGGTACAATGATAAATTAGTTATTATCTCTCCTCTTATCCCCTCTTGAACCAAACAAAAGATTATTAAAAAACCTTCCTCTTCTTCCCCCTCTAATCAAACCAAACAAGTGACTCTCTGTCCTCCCCTTCATCCCCTCACCTTCCCCACCCCTTCTATCCCCCGCTTTGAACCAAACAGGCCCTCAATATCATATGCACTGCCAAGTTCGACATAACTTCTACAGAAAATTCTACCCAACAACCTTCACTACTCTAAGGATAGTGCACAAAAGCATGTTCATGAATTTAAGACAAACATCAAAGTCAAAACATTAAAGGCGTTGAAAGCCACCATATTGGCTTCTAGATCAAAACCTAAACCTTTCAACTTTTAGTGTCATGAATACAACCACTTAAAACACTCTCACATCATACTTCTAAATGCAGGTGAAGCCGCTTCATTCTGTCATAACGGGTTTGTTCTCATTGGCTTTGGGTTTCTGTTCTTTTGGCTTCTGTTCTTCCACTTTCCTGAAATACAAAACAAAAAATATTAATTCAAAGAGTAGATCTGCAAAACAGGATCAATACCAACTAACCATTATCATCACAACCTAAAATATATCACAAATTACAAACACAATCCAGTGAGTCAAACATTTTGAGAAGCGCCAGTGATCAGAATTCAAAAAAGTGCAGTCATGCAGTTCAAGGTCAAGTTTCACTAATTCTTTACACAATGGAAGAGAGATGATACAACAGGGATGCCATTTAGTAATAGGAACTCACAACTGATTAACCCTTCCACTGCTAACTCATCACCAGATGTTGAAGATAAGTGCAGCGATAAATCTAACAAAACTAATATAACCCACAGAAACTATCTATCAAACACTCGCAGTAAACCTAGATGCAAACTGATTATCCCATGAAGGGAAAGCTTGAAATGATCATTTCCCTGCTTATAAGCTTACAACTCTAAACTCATTTTTTCAGGTGAAACAAAGAAACGAGTTATTTTAATTTTAAACAGATTAATTTGAATGTTAAACTAGGTACAAGGGACAGGAGTACCATGATTCCATCAATTTCTTCCAACTTTCACATTTCAATAATAACTATATGTTTTATCAAAGCATTTTTTTTTTCCTGCTCATCAAGACAACGATCAGAAATAAAGCTTGTCCTCAATCATAGTTCATGGTTCATTTTTCATAGTCAAACAAGTTACCAACCGCCCATTAAAGCCAACAATGAGCCACTTCCTCTGTCCCAAAATTCGTCAACTAACATTCAGGGTTCTGACAACAAACCTCCATTTATGAAATTTTTTCACATGCCTCATCTCACTTTAAAGAAAATACCAGACTCATTAAATTCACATAGCAAATATGCCTCTCCCACCACATGTTCTTACCATTGAAGCTCATCCCATTAAGAAAACAACAAAATTCAATCACTCTTTAACAGCAGATAACTATGTTAAGAGCTATCTAAAGCCACTCGATGAAAAATACGACATTGCCATTCAACCAAAAGAACGAGCAAAAATCGGAAAAGGAAAATACGACAAACCTCTTATCTGATGAGCCTCCCTTCTGACTGAGGAAGGATCGGAAAAGCGGAGAGTTAACGTCGTAGATCATTGTCACTCCGATGATTTTCTCTCAGCCAAAAGTTCAAGCTTAACCCTAGTTGGCCCTGCGTCGCCGAAATTCTAGTGCCACCACCGAGCCGAATAGAATACATCGGGATGAATTTATAATTGGGAACTGCAGGCGGGTTGAATTTCGGGTCAATTAGCTCGAAAACGGTTCTGGTCCGCTTCCAACTTGGGCCTCAAAGCCCAATGGTAGTCTATTCTTAGCCCAATAAGAAAATACAGTACGTACAGATATGAGGTCAATGTCCCAGCTCTTAATTGATGTATTGGCAGCAGCAGTCGTTGAGGTGGTTCGATGATTGATCCTCTTTTGCCATAAAATTTAAGAAAGTTTGTAATTGTATTAAAAAAATTTAAGGAAGTTTCTTGAAACTATTACCCTTTTTTGATTAAAAAAACAACCTTATAAAAAGTTGATAATTGTTGCGAAAATAAAAGAGATCAGAGATACGAAATAGAGAAAAGTAAGATGATGAGAGAAAATGGTGAGAAAAAGAAGGGGAGCAATTCTTATTCACTTATATTTTTTGTGATTACAATGTTATGTACAAGGCCTCTATTTATAGCTTTTAAGAGTTACTACCAATGGTTACAATTAATATACAATAAATGGTATAGTTAATATTATATAATCCTTCATATTCTTAAATGGCCTTTTAGTTTCTCAACAACATATTTATGAATGCTGATTAAGATAGGTGTCAATGGACATCCACATAATTAATATTCATAACACTCCTCCTTGGATGTCCATGATGAATGTGCCTCATTAAAAACTTTAACTAGGAGAAACCCAGTAGGATAAAAATCTAGCCAAAGAAAAGAGTACATCATTTATTGATACACTGTTCAGTGCTACCTCATTAACAACATTTTTAGGAAAACCAAGTGGGACAAAACCTAGATAAGCAAAAAAGAGTACAGCGTGTATCAACTCCCCCTCTTGCCGACATCAGTTTTACTCCCTTGATGATAACATCACTTCCAATATCTTTTCGAGCATATCTTCCTTTTAGCCGCCAAATATTATATAGTTCGTTGTGAAACAATAAAAGAATTAACATGAAAATCACCCAATCTTATTTTCATTATCCATTGTGTACCTGCAAGAACTAAATTTCACCGGTAAAATCATATTGAATACAATATTAACATGATTTCTAAATATTCTCATAACTACAAGGTACTTCTAGAATATCAAATTCAATACATATTTTGCAAGCAAAATTATCCTTGGGCATGCTTGTGGCATTTTGGATCGTTTGAAGATTCTTATGTAAACTCCATAATTTAGTGAGCCATATGCATGAGCTATATATAACAATATCTAATAGATGCATAATTTTTCTTTCATAAACTGTCAGACTAATAATATACAAAATATTGTATCCACCACAAAATCATATGTCCCATCGTAATCATATTAGATTTTGTGAAAATCTTTATAGATTTTCACCTAAACACATAAACATTCATATATCCCAAAATACTATCATATTTCTTTTGTTTGAATTTCAGGTCCATAATTGTCACAATATAATCATATTTTCATTGCGTCTTTTTCCATTGTTTACTTTTCCTTTTGGCCAATCATCTTTATGTCTACTTCTCATGACATATCCTTATATAAGATCCTCATTTGATCACGTGATATCATTTTCAAAATTGTTGTCAACAATTTTATCTCATTAGTTCCATTTTTCCTGTTATGACATAACTTATTAATATCTATATTACTTTTTAGGTACCTGAACTTCTCTTGAGGTTTTTGTAATTTAGTTATGTCTTGGCATTCTTCTGGAGTACCTGCCTCCTTGATATGATCATTTTAATTATATGCTCCAATTTATCCATACCATTTATATTTGAAATTGAATAGTTTCTTATGCTTCGGGCATGTTTCTCTTTTATTCATATTTATTGGAGCATTTTTAGCTGGAATATGAGATTTATTAACTCTCATTTAGGTCAGTAATTCCATCTAGCAAATATTTTATACTATTTGAATGCATAGCCTGATGAACTTTTGGTTCATACTTTTATATTCGAGGATCTATACTTAATGATGCATTCTATGCCTTCTCTTTTCCAGCTATATATTCAATTTCTCCCCCTTATGTTAGAAAAACATTGTCAAATGACAATTGACTAATTATGCAGTATAAGTCTCCTAAATCCATTTGTTTCCTTTAGAAACATCCCTTTGTTTTATTTAGAGACAAATAAGAAGAAGGAGGTCCTTACCCAACATTTATCTCAACTTTCTTTCTATATCCATCTATGTGTACTGTGGTGGATTAATAAGTATTGCACATTGAAGCCTTTTAAGATGGAATATATATGGCTCCTGACCAGAAGCCAATTTAACCGGGAGAATTTTGTTGGCTTGTATAAATGCTGCAATATATAAATCAAATATACCAACATTGAAATACAAAATTTGGTTCTCATAAAAATTGATCTAGCTATTTATGGGGGCTTTAATACATGATTTTTAGATCGTATAATCTGGAAATTGCGTTTTTAATTTATTCAAACATTAATAAAAAATTCAAGTTGCAAGCTAATAATAATCTCACATGTAACCATCTTATAGATGTATTTTTCAAATTTATCGAACCATTGTATGGTTTACATGCCATTTCAAGTGGCCCATATAATTCTGTTTGATATATTTCCAGAAATGCAGAGATCCATTGCTAATCATGACCAATGATATTCTCATAATCAATTTTATTTGAGAACAAGCATCACAAAATAATCCTTGAATAATATGTTGGCTATGATCATGAAGACTCTTCTGGTTCTTCAATGGATGTCAATATGTAATCTTTTATAATTTGTTACATCATATATATGACTTGGATGACCGAACAAGTCATGTCAACAATAAATTTGTTCATATCAATAAACTTCTGGTTTACTGTAACATGTTTCTTAACCAACAACAAACATTTCAATTTCCCTAAGATATTGATTTAAAATCTTAATATGACATCCATTTTAGGGAGATCAATAGCATTTGTGATGAAGTATATGAGTTGTGCCTTTTAATATTAACTCACACTTGCATTCTAACAATTTCCCCCTCAAGTGTGAGTCATACAAGTGTGCTTCCTTTATTTTTGTATTTCAAATATAGAATAATATATAGTAGGTCAATAACCTATCTTTCACTTCAAAACTCAAATACTTCATATCTCACATACAATCATGGATTTCGTTCCAATTGGGCTATGACCTCCAGACCCTCTGGTGAACCAACGTTCTGATGTAGATCTACGGGTCATAATTTTCATTATCTATTCTTAATCCACCCATAGAAAAATCTGTATTAGTTTTACAGGAACCATATCACAATAAGAATTGCATTATTATTATTATTATTATATTTCAATTCACTCAACTTCTTTTCATACACACTAAACAATATAAAATATTTAAAAATATCTACAACATATATAGTTTTTCATAATCTATGTGATAACTCAATAAAAAAGTAGAATTGCCGTCCCATTTGGTGGATTAATTTGAAGTTTTTGCTGTGTTCATTTAATATATATATATATATATATATATTCATTTGTATGTGTATAACACAAATGAATATAATATTATAAAAAATAAATAATTGATATGGCTAAAAAATGAAATAATATAACAACATAAATAAATGAAACTTAAATAAAATAACAATGAAATGAAATGAAATAAAATAAATAAAATAAAGAAATATAAATAATAGAATATAACATAAAATGTAAATAAAATAAAGAAATAAAAATATTAAATAAGTAAATAAACAGATGAAACATAAACAAAATGAAATAACATAATATAACAATATAAAATATAAATAACAAGAGAATATAAAATAAGGAAATAAAAATGGTACATAAATAAGAGATTCCTTGAAAATGATAAAAAAACTTGCAAATGAGATTAAGATAAAATAGAAAAGCAACAATAATCTTCAATGTTAGCCATGAAACCTGATATATAAAACAAACGGAAAGAAGGGTATCTTTTATTCCATATGGTGGCTCAAATTATCCCAGATAGATCAAATAAAGATACCGTAAAAAAGGTAGATGAAATTGTTAGAGAAACGATGAGAGAGACATAACTTCGTTAGAGCTTTCATACTGACAACGTGTTGTGAAAATAAAAGAGATCTAAGATAAGAAATAGAGAAAAGTAAGACAATGAGCGAACATGGTAAGAGAAAGAAGGGGAGCAATTCTCATTCACTCATGTTTCTTGTGATTACAATGCTATATACAAGGCCTCTATTTATAGCTTCTAAGAGTCACTACCAATGGCCACAATTAATATACAATAAATGGTACAATTAATACAGTATGACCCTTTGTATTATTAAATAGCCTTTTAGTTTCTCAATAGCGTATTCATGAATGCTGACTAGGATATGAATCAATGGACATCTACATAATTAATATTCATAACAATAATATAGTAAAATTTTATAATCTTTTCCTAAAGTTCAGGAATTCTTTTTAAAATGTATGAAGGTATGATTTCTTTTTGATAATAGTAAAGGTAGGATTGTTTACTCACATATAACATATTTCCTTCATTACTATAGAAATTGTGATATATGATGGTTATTAACTACTTTACATCACTATTTCAAACCATCATATATAAAAGCACTATAAAAGCTTAGCACAGATAAATTACGATTTAGAACAGTTATTTATTTCAGATATATTATAATGGTTATAATATAACACCCGTTATATATTGAGATGCGGTGAGGCTATGATGTACCTAATATTGTCATAATAACGGTCTCAAGTAAACAACTGTTATAAAACTCTGTAACATATATAACGGTGCTTTCAAAATAACTATTATATAAAAGTTTAGCATATATAACGGTCGTCATATAGCAACAATTATTTATTTGCTATAAAATGCTAATGAGTTCAATGAAACAACCGTCATATATAGTGTATAAAATGCTAAGGGCTGAAGAACAAAAATGCGAGTAATGTACAAAAACACATGTTAGGGCTCGCGTAGTTGATAAATATATATTTTATAATTAAATAGGTATATATTTTGAACATATTCACTGGATTTATTAATATTTTATGCCTATTTAATTATAGTTTATATACTTTTCGATCTTTTCATTAATAATAGGATAATAAGAAATTTTAACAGAAAATTTACTCATATCCTATTTTATTTTGTAGGAGATTTTATGAGCTTGATGATAGAAGAAAAATAAGAAAAGAATATATATATATATATATATCTGTTCGCCGTTTAGCTTCCGCAAGCGTACGGGTCGCAAGTAATAAAGTGATAAGTCAAGATCGTTCCCACGAGGACTATGACAAAAGTGAGTTAACTAATTTAACCATGTTCTTAATTAGGTTGAATGGAATCATTTGAAATTGATCAAGTTAAATAAAGAAGTTTAATGAAAATAACAAAGGAAAACAGTGAAAATTGGGAAATTAGGTCTAACTTCAAGAGATATTAACTTAGGATTACTTCTTCCCCATTGTATTTCATAAAACTATGCAAATATCCACTTATGTTGATTAAATGAGTCTATATGCTAGTCGAAGATCCTAAAATCATCAACCAAGCTCTCTCAAGTCAAGATCGATTTTTAATCTTCATTAAAAATATTCAATCTCTTGTTTACAATTAATGAAAATCATCTTTCCAAAACAAGCCTTCACTTGACTATGCTAGGTTGTTAGATATATCTCTATTCTAACAACAAACCATCCATTTAATCCCTAAACTTCAAGTCTAGCATGATTTTTCTTAAGTTCTACAATCAAAATAGCTCTCACAAGCATCTTCCAATTGAACAACTCTAATCATGTGGTGATCAAGCACAAGATAGCATTAAGCTCAAAGAAAAATCAACATATAATACTCAATAACCAACAAAAGCAAGATAATCTAGTAGTTTCAATCCATACAATGGGAAAAAGTAATCCTAATTAGGAGTTTTAGCTACTCATGGTCTGTACATGCCAAAATCTCAGCATACAATCATAATCCATATCAGCAAAATAGAGAAAAAGGAGAGAAGAACAAGAAAAACTCAAGAATTGAGGCTCCAAATCCTTTCTTAATCCAATCCCAAGCTCCAAGCTCTCCAAAATGCCAAACCCTAGCAGCCACTATGTTCAAGAAGTCCAGCCCCCTCTCATTTTCGACCTAGCCCATGCCTTTATACTGGTTTTTCTGCTTCATTTTTCAAAACGCACAGCATTAGTTTCGCGCGTTCGCCGTGGGTTCGCTACAGCGAATGCCATAGCGAATTGTCATACAGAACCAGACAGAACCAATGCTTTTTCAGGTGATTTCGCTATGACTTTGGCTACAGCAGATTCCACAGCAAATGCAGGCTTCTCCATAATGTCCATTTTCCTCTTCCTCTTGCATTCTTTCCTTCATTTCACATCTTCCCATGATCTTTGTGAGCTTTTACAACTTGTCATCCTCCACCTACAAGAAGGAGGGATTCATGAGCTCTTTTAACTTTCACAAATAATTAAAACTATGTGCATTTAACTCATGATTCAACAAAAATTTGATTTATCTTTTGTCCTATCACATTTTCTTCTACAATCTCTTTATATGCACAATTTGAACCCAAAAATAAGTGAAAAGAGAAGAAAATGTGCTAAAATACTCTTGATTTCTATGAGTTAACACTATCCTGAAAGCAATATCCTGAAGATTCACGTCACAACTCAATAGATTTAGTTGCTGAGAAGAATTCAATATGTGTGTGTGTGAGTGTATTACATTATTATATTGGAAGATGGAAATCGTTGATACGAGCTCATGCCAAATTCAAATGCTGAAGAAAATTCATGGGTCCCACGTATCTCTTTACATATATATTATTATATGGAAAAGAGATAAAGGTGACTAAGTTTAGTGGGCCCCATATGAGGAAAAGATGGAATTAATATGAGATTCAGATTTAGCCAAAATATGGGATATGATATATCTTCAGGATATCCGGATAGAGACGTCACGCCTGCAGCAAAAAGCACCCTAAACAAATTGCCAAACCTAGGTTTTAAATCTAGGTTTGCGTTACCCGAGACAAAACTCCTCTCACACACTTATCTCGTAAATCGTAAAAGCTATTCTCAAAAGCTAATCCAAACACACACAAAAGGAGGACGTTGATGTAAGAGGCAAGCTTCACCCAAGAGGGGGGTGAATTGGGTGATGTTATAAATTTTTCGTTTGAAGAGGTGATATGAAAATATAGTATATAGAGTAGAGTAGAGAAGATTTGAACACAGAGTTATACTGGTTCGGCCTAACAACAATGCCTACATCCAGTCCTCAGAGATCAAGACCTACTGAGCTTTTCACTATATCTCCAAGATTCAATGGGCTCTCAGAACGCCACAAAACAACAATCGTCCTTAAATGGACTACGAGCAGAAATATTCTCTCAACAAGAAATTTCTCTCCCCCTTACGACAAGTCTTACGTGCGGAAAAACAACCTATGACTCTTCTCACTTGCTTATGTATACAAGACTTATGAGCAGCAACGTTCTCTCCTGCTTACACCACTATAAGTCTTACGAGCAGCAACGTTCTCTTCTGCTTGTATCTTATAAGGCTTAAGAGTGGAAGACACAACAAGGGATTCTCTCAACTGCTTCTCTCGTAAGGAAAAACTACCCTCTCAAGGTCCCAATACCTTGAGATCACATGAACATAGGATTTTGAGTTTGTATGAGGACTCTCTTACAGAGCAAATAAATAAACACTGAAGATCAATGTGTATACAGAGAAAATAGATGAATAACAGAGAATTGGTATAAGCTTGTGAATTCTTGTGCTACGTTGTTGTTGTTTCTCTTTGAGTCTCTGTATATATAGTTGCTCCAGTTTTTTCCCGTTTTGAAAATGCTTCATTTGTGGAGCGGGACATTTGAAAGTATTGGCAGACACGTGCATGTTTGAATAATCTGAGTGCGGTAGGTGCCAGCGTGTTTATAATCATCTTGTCTGCCGTTGTATCACTTTCCTCATGTGATTTAATTCAAACGTTCATATTCCTGTATCATACTTTTAAAACAATCAAAACAATGTTAAACAATGATAAAAAGTAATGATGATATGAATTAATAACAATAAACCATATTCGGAATGAACGTTGTGATACTTAGCATTTTCTGTGGTCAAACAGGGCATCACTCGAGCATGAAAGGCTCACCTCGAGTGATCTCCTATTTTCCTTCATATACCTCTGTTATCGGGTTGTGCTTGCATAGAAAATCAGAGAGAAATCTTCACTCGCGGGTGAAGAGGGGTCTCACTCGAGCACAAAACCTCTGCTCGAGTGATCTTGTAATTTTCACAGGGAATGTCTTCTCGAGTCATCACTCGCATACCATTTTGACAAGAGTGAGAATTTGTACTCGCGGGTGATATGGACCCTCACTCGAGCACACTTACCTCTGCTCGAGTGAGAAGCATATTCTTAAGGAATATCCTCTCTAAACCATCACTCGCATCAGGATTACAGAGGGATAGAAATTTCACTCATGAGTGATATGGGCCCTCACTCGAGCACACTTACCTCTGCTCGAGTGAGACGCATATTCTCAAGGAATATGCTCTCAAAACCATCACTCTCATCAGAATTTCAGAGGGATAGAATTTTCACTCGCGAGTGATGTGGGCCCTCACTCGAGCACACTTACCTCTGCTCGAGTGAGAAGAATATTCTCAAGAATCATACCTTTTGAACAAGCACTCGCAACAGACTTGGAGAGGGATGGAGTTATTACTCGCAAGCATGGACGTGTCACTCGAGCATATATGGGTGTGCTCGAGCACACTTGTATATCTCTGAACTTCATGACTCTCGGCCAAGTACTCGCAGTCCCTTGCTCGAGTGAATAGAGGAAGCATGCCATTACTTGTTCTTGGCCAAACACTCGCATGCCCTTACTCTCATGTGTGCTCGAGTGAGAATGACTTCTCTGCTCGAGTGCATACCTTGTGCTCGAGTGATCCAGTGAATACAAAGGGAGAATGCCTCTCGGGTACACACTTCCTGGCTTTCTCTCACACCTGCTCGAGCACAAAAGTGATTTGTGCTCGAGTGCAGACTTCATGCTCGAGCACTCAAGTGCAATTTCACAGCAGATATCAGCAAACTTCAAATATGCATTTGGTAACTTGGAATCTTTTCTTAACCTTCTAAAAACATGTTTTACACATAATTGAATTATTGTTATCATCAAAACTTGGGATCTAACAGTTAAGACATAGTCAGATCCAGAAGCCAGACGCAAGACAGAACCGAGGGAAGCAGAGACGAGGAGCGGAGCGAGAAACAGAGATTAGAGAGTTGGGACTTGAAGATTCAAAGAGATTTGGAGCTTTAAACTTGGTTTTCCATTAATTTTCTTCTCTCTTTTTCTTAGTTTATGATATGAACCGAATTATTATTTATGGTTTTGGTTTGTTGATGAACATAAGTAGCTAATTTTCTCATTCTAGGATTTTCTTGAACCTATTTATGGATTGAATTATCTATTTGCTCTCTTTTTGCATCGAATGAAGTTTTTGTATTGATTTTATCTTGCTCTTAATGCCTCTAAATGCCTAATCACCATTCCGTAGTAACTCGAGCACCTATCTTTGAAAAGCATGGAGAAGGCTTTAAGGATGGTGTGGTTCGACTGAAAACTATGGTCAATGACTAGAAAAGATGGCCAAAGTAGTGGGGCTCCGAGGTTGGTAGGTTTAGGGTTTACATTTGCCCTAAAAGGCTAATACAAGTATTCTAATGAATGAAATGGAGAAGCGGAGTGATGTTTAAATAGAGGGAAAAGTTTAACTTTATAACAGTTTAAATATATCACCCGTAGCGTATTGCTCCGTTGTTTCATATATAATGGTTATTGTAGGAAATCATTAGGTAATTTCAAAACATATATTACGGTTTTTAGCTAATAATCGTTAAATATCTGCAACATTTTTAAAAAAAGAAATAGGGGGTATTGCTATCAATTTCCACCTATTTTCATAAACAACAGATAAAAAAATAACAATACAATAAAACATCTATAAAAGTACATATATTAACCCAGCCTAGCAACAAAAAGCAACAATACATAGTCAAAACACAGAAATTAAGTGCTTCCTTTTCTTTTCCTAATCTTAACTTTTTGTAAGTTACTTTTTTCAGCTTGAATTCTTCTCTTTTTATCAAGTAATAATTTTCCCCTCTTTGAAACCCAAACAACTTCATTATGATCATGCCTAAAGTACAAAGCATCTTCTTCATCCAAATTTAATAGTTTAAGTGACCTCCAATTGAATGGATCATTCTCAACTCCATCACCCATCTCTTCATCAATGACTTTATTTATCAACAAAACAATAGACCATCGATGTTTAGAAGGATCATAGATGTAGAACACTTATTTAGCCTGAGAAACCAAAATGAAAGGCTCTTTTTTATACTCTTCCTTGTTCAAATTCAATTGTATCAAGCCTAAGTTATCAATTCTCAAGCCATGATTATTGTCAACCCACTTGCAACCAAAAATAGGAACCTAGAAGCCGATATAATCCAACTCTCATATGTCTTCAATCACTCCAAAGGATGACATCTTCGTATAGATATGATTTCTATCTTTGGAACTTGATACATGCATGGTGTTTAGCTACAAAAGTTACACCACTATTTTACACTTTGCTTCGATCATCTTGCTCTTTGGTGTAGAAGGTGAATCCATTGATGATGTAGCTTGCATAAGACGTCACTTGATTGCTTGGATTGTATACTAATAACTTCAATTTGCTAGATACTCAGCAAGGACTTGCTCTTTAAACCATGTTGTAAAATATTTATTGTGTTATTGAACACACCATCTTTCTCCTTTATAGGGATTTTTCCTCTAAATTTGATGCATATCGTTGCGCACGTATTCGTCAACCTCCTTGAAGTTATGCAGCATATATAGGTATGCTTGCTCCAACTATTGGTTTGAGATGGTTACAAGATATTTGCCCATGATCCCTTCCCTATCAGTCCTTCTTCCCTCATGCCGAGACAAGGAAAGGCCAATATCGCATGCATGCTTTAAGTATGTGGCAAAATATTTAGCGGCCTCTTCACAAATATATCATTCAACAATGCAATCCTTCAGATGATTCTGATTTTTCACAAAACCTTTCATTATCTTCATAAAATGTTCAATCAGGTACATCTACCTTAAATAGGCTGAGCTACAATGTTGTACCTCTCCAACCAACTGAGTTATCAGGTGGATTATGATGTCAAAAAATGCTGGTGGAAAATATATATCATGCTCACACAATGTGTGTACGATTCAATTTTGCAACATTGGCAATTTTTGAGGGTTTATTACTTTACTGCAAAATGACTTAAAGAAGAAACATAACTTGGTGATTATAGCTCATACCTCATAAGGCAAGATGCCCCAAATAGCCATCGGAATCAAGTTCTCCATGAAGTCATGGATGTCATGAGATTTTAATCCTATCAGTTTCAAGTCCTTCATTGACATGAGTCTTCTGATGTTTAAAGAGTAACCTTCTGACACCTTGATTGTAACAAGGAACTGAAACAAACTAGTTTTTTCTTCTTTTGATAGTGTGTGAGTTGCGGGACGAAGAAATCTACAGTTTCCCCTCTCTTTTGGTGCTAATTCTTCCCTTATTCCAATATCAATCATTTCTAGCCAAGCATTTATGCCATCCTTGGTCTTTCTTGCCATATAAACTAATGTGCCAACAATACTTTCGCATACATTTTTTCTCAACATGTATAACATCAAGAAAATGTCTCACATCTAGGGTCCTCCAATAAGGCATCTTAAAGAAAATGGACCACTTCTTCCACCCATTTGTCCCAACATCCCTTACAAAAGGTTTTCCAAAAAGATATTTTATATCTTTCACCTTTTGATATACTTATTCATCGGTCAAAGGTTGAGGTACCCTGCCATCTTCTTATTTCCCCTTGAAATATTTTTTTAAAATAATGCTAAGGATGCTCCCAAAGCAGCCATATTTGATGTCTCATATAGGAATTATTCATGCCATACTTCAGTCTAATTGAATGCATACCCTCTTCACAAATTGGACATCTAAGTTGGAATTTAATGATATGTCCCAACAAATTAACATATACAGAAAAGTCATTGATAATGGCAAAGAGCATGGCTCTCAAGTTGAACATTTCCTCCTTATGAGCATTATACATCATGACCCCATCATCCTACAAGTACTTTAAATCTTCAATTAGTGGAGCCAGGTAGACATCTATGTCAATCCTGGGTTGCTTAGGCTCCAAGATTAGTATGGAAAATATAGAGCACTTGTGCTTCATGTAGAGCCATAGAGTAAGACTATATATAAATAATATTACTGGCCATATGCTATGGGTACTGCTTTGTATCCCAAACAGGTTTATCCCATCATTAGCTACTGCAAGGGGTAGGTTCTTATCATCTTTAGCGAATTTGGGGTGGTTCATATCAAACTGCTTCCATTCGGAGAATCAGCAGGATGTCAAAGCATGTCGTCATCTGTCCTTTCATCTACATGCCAACTCAAATTTTTTTGCATTATTAAGATTTCTATACAGGCATTTAAATCTTGATAGAATGAGAAAATACCATAATATCTTATTTGGGCTCTTCCCATTCTGTTGGTAGCGTGGATTTTCACACATGCGACAATTTGTTAGCGATGTATATTCATTCCTATATAAGACACAATGTTAGGGCAAGCATGTATCTTCTCATAGTTAAGGCCGAAAAAGTGCAACATTTTCTCTGCCTCATATGTTTTGGGTGGAAGTACGTTTTTGGTTGGATTTATTTTTGGTCTATAGTGGATTGGATGATGAGCTCTGCGTAACCGGTTACACAGATGCAAGTTTCCAAACTGACCAAGACGACCTTAAATCACAATATGGATATGTATTCGTCCTGAATAGTGGAGCAGTAAGTATTCGTCCTGAATAGTGGAGCAGTAAGCTGGAAGAGCTCTAAGCAGAGTACTATAGCAGATTCTACAACAGAAGCTAAGTATATAGCAGCATCAGATGCAGCTAAAGAAGCCGTTTGGATTAGAAAGTTCATTACTGAACTAGGGGTGGTGCCTACCATCTCAAATCCAATAGATTTGTTCTGTGACAATAGTGATGCTATTGCACAGGCCAAGGAGCCTAGGTCACATCAAAGGACCAAGCATATACTCAGGCGGTTTCATCTTATTAGAGAAATTAATGATAGAGGTGATATAAAGATATGCAAAGTAGCAGGAGAAGATAATGTTGCTGATTCTCTTACTAAGCCACTTGCACAGGCAAATCATGAGCGTCATGTTAGGGCAATGAGAATTAGGCAAATTAATGATTGCACCTAGGGAAAGTGGGAGGATGTTGGAAATTGTGCCCTAAGGGCTAATCATTGTACTTTGAATCTTATTATTTTAATGAAATTTCTCCCTTCTGTTATCATATTATTTGCATGTTAACTGTGATAATTGTATCCTTGGATAATTCATAAAGATTGTCCTAAAATGTCCCTAGTCAGTCATATATGCGGGAGCAGAGATGAAACAAGACCAGTATGACTTTGATAAGATATGGAGATACGAATCAAAGTCTTAGGCACTTGTAAGAGTATAAGGTGCTGGACCGACCCACTATGAGAAAGCTACATGGATCAAGTCATAAGCTTTTCTCATGTATAACCACGTCACAATGCCCTTAGACATGAGGTCATCATGGATTCCTACATGAGAGTTGCTAAGTTTTGAACTAGTCAAAAGTCACTTTTGACCGGGTGATGATCAAGGCTACGATCAGGCTTAGTGGTTTTTCATGCAAAGGAATATGAATGATCAAGATGGAATTTGTCCCTCACATTAGTAGAGAGATATTACTGGGCCCTTCGATAGTGAGTCTGAGAAATATATGGTCATACTATGATGAAAGGAGTTTTTGTCTCTGTTATCAGGCTACTCAAAAATCGAGAAAGTAATGGTCAGGAACAAGATGATGACATTATCCATGCCTTATCCTTGATCGATATATCGTGTGAAAAAGGGACGTGACATGGTTGTATGACAGGTTGCATCGTGATAACGATCCTCATATGAATTGGGTAGTCGTAATGTCTTGCTAGAGGCCGCTTGTGACTTTTGGGTTAGTATAGTTATTGGCCCACTGCCAACTTCATATGGGCCTACAGGGTCGCACACAAGAATGGCCCAACACGAGATAATGTTTAATTTAGGGTGGATGAATTTTATATTTTTATATATATATATATATAATATAAAATTCATTAATAATATTATATAGATATATATATATATTTTTTTTCAAAATATATATCTTATATATATATATATATGTATATATATATATATATTATATGATATTATTATATTTAATAATATTATGTAGATATATATTTTTTCGAAATATATATCTTATATATATATATATGTATATATATATATATATTATATGATATTATTATATTGTGTTAGTTTTAAATTTAATTTATTAAGATATATTAAATTTAATAACTAACATGATAGAGATATAGTATCTCAGATTTAATTTATAAAGATAAATTAAATCTAATGACTCTTTATTTGGATTAAATAAATAGGTTAAATTAAAACTGTTGGACAGATTTAATTTAAACTGAATTTATTTAATTAGCTCATCAAGATAATTAATTGTTAATTAATTTCGAAATTAATGATGATTAATTTTGAAATTTGAAAATAGCCCTAATAGGTTATAAACTTGATAGAGCAAATATATTCATGCGCACATGAGAATTGAGAGTCGCAAGTGAAACCCTAGGAGACATTAGAGGCGCTAGCACGCAGTCTCGATTGGAGAGCATTCGTGTGGATACTGGTAGAGGGAGCGGACCTGACGTGTTGGCTCCTAGAGATTGTGAAAACTCTGAATCATCAAAAAGGTATGAATCCTTCCAACTTGGTTTAAACGCCGTTGATAGATCCTCGATTAGGATCGGTGAAAATTTTTAAAATTCTTCTGCTGTGCCTACCGATCATAACAGCAGATACCAGAATTCTCCCAAATTTAACCAATATGTTTCCAATGGTCCTCAACTTCTAACACAAGACTATTCCCACACAATCTTACACAAGGAACACATTGGAAACCTTAAAACACCCAAAATCACACCATAAAGAAATTTTTCCCTTTTTGGTCACACTCTTCACACACATTACCCAATTCAACCACTTTTACTTCTAATTGTCCAAACCAATATTAATGACCTTAAATCACACTATGACACCATTTTAACCCCAATATTCATTCAAATAATTCATTTCACAATTATACCAAAATCAGGGCAAATACCCCAATTCATAAAACTTAACCAAATATCACAAAACTTAAATCAAAAGGGTACAAATACTCACCTCTTCCTCTTTCCCAAGCTAGATCCTTGATTCCTCAACCTTCAAGTTTCCTCAAGTTCTCAAAACACCTTCTTTCACAAATCTAAAATCATAGCAATGAAGCTCTCATCACTATGAACAACTTTATAGAAGATGATTTAAGCAAAAGAGTACATTACCCAAGCTAAATCTCACATTTTCCATTTCTCTTTCCTCCCAAGCTTCAACGAAAATGGAGGAAGAAGAGAGAGAGAGAAAGGGATGAAGGAGGACCAGATTTTTGGCTCTCCCACACACACACATTAACTAACTTGAGGGAGAGAGAAGAAAGAGAAAAGCTTTTTGAAACATTGACCAATTCTATAGTCCATATTGTGACACTTGTCACCATCTCAACACACCTCCCATGGGCTCACATACACACATGCACATGGGATTCCACCCCTTTGATCTCTACACAAATCAATCACAACCATTGACTTTCAAGTTACCAATGAGTTTCCTCTTCGGCAACCAATTAATAGGCCGATAACTTTACCGTTTTGCCCTTGATTACGATAATTCTTATTGAATTACCGCTAAATACATCATATCATTTTTTTCATTCCAATATACCATACATACGCCTTCCCCCTTATTTTTGTTCAATTTAAATGTTAAACAATAATTAAACTCAAATACAGGTTTTTGGCACTGCTCATAACACAAACGACTACAATCCACATCATATTCTCTAAAAGGGTTTATTTATCACTAATCACATCCACTTTTGGAGTCATTATCCATTAATTCACATTTGAGATCTTGCTAAACCGGGGCTTCACAATCCACTTGTTTCAGGCTTATTCTCTAGCCTCAAGTCTCAAAATTTGGGTTCTTACAGCTGTAACACCCCAAATTTTGATTAAGGGCTAATGACCGTTTAATGAGTTGTAATGAATGATTTTGTGAATTAAAGTTGTTTTGGGACATGAATTAATTATTGGAAATGCCTAACACTCTATATTTAAGAATGATTATGTGACAAAGTAATTTAAAGGCTAAAATTAGAGGGAATGGCGCATGGATGAAGAACAAAGGAATTTAATTATGTATTATGTGGCAATTTAAGTTAATATGCTATAATCAGTAGAAAAATGGAAAGAATGGAAATTGTTGGTTGATTAGTTAGTGATTAATGGAGAAAATAATTACTAACTAAAGAGAAATGAGAAGTGTAACTAAATGACTAATGAAGTGGTTAGAGTAACTAAGTAATTACTTATTTGAGGAGAGCCAATGAGAATAGGACAAGTGGCAAGCTTGTTGGATGATAGTTGTTGAGAGAAGTCAAACCTATTATATTTTATTCATTTTCTTCTCTCTTCCTTCCCTTGAATTCGGCTGCTAGGTATGGCAAGGGAAGAGGCCATCATTTTCCTTCATCTTCTCTACCCTTCAAGCTCTCATTTCTCTCCTATCTCTCTCCATTTTCGGTTTTCATTTCTGCAAAAGAAAGAGGAAGTGGCAAGGTAAGTTCTTACCATTTTGACCCTCTTAATGACCTTTAATAGAAAAACTCCCTTCTTTAATCTTATTCCTTGCATTGAGAGCTTCAATTCTATGCTTGTAAATTTACCATTGGTGGTGATTTGAACTCTCAAGGAGATATAGAGTTTGGAGAATCAAAAAACTCATTTGGAGAAAGTTGAAGAGGTGAGTGAGTTGAGCATTTTGATATAAGTTTTGTGGTCATTTAGTTAAGTTGGAATTTTTGGGAATTTAGCCCTATTTTTGAAAATTAGGGTCTTGTGGTGTTTGAGTTATTTTTGTCATGGAAATGGTGCCTTGTTTAGTGTTTTGAATGAATAGGATTGAATTAAAGCTTAAAAGTAAAGTTTGGCAACTTTGTGTTTGGTTTTGTGTATTGGTCAAAATAAGGCATGGTGATAGGTTGGGATTTTAGTCATTTCGAGGTTGTCATTGTGTTCCTTGTGGAAAATTGTGTGGGAGTAGTGTTGAATATGAATTTTGAACAATTGGGAACTTAGTTTTAGAAGTGGCAAGTTTTGGTTAGCGAAAAACTCTATGCTGGCAGTCGTTTTCATGGACGTTTTAAATGGGCAAATGGTGTTGTGAAATTCTGAAACTTTCCAGTCTTAGAGTTCACATCCCAAGGTTCAAAATAGACAAATAATTCCTGTCATTTCATTTTGTTAATTGAGAGTTATGCTTTGCCAAAATTTGGGACAAAAAACTGGACTCTGTTTTGGAGCAGTATTGAGTTTTGTGTAATTATGGAATTGTGTGATGATTTATAGTAATGGTCCATATTTTTCCATTAAAGAGGACTTAAATAGATTTCATTTGGCATTGGAATCACCTCATTTCGATTTTTCTAGAATTATTTATGATTTTTGGAAGTTCAGCCAAGAAACAGGATTTTTCTTGGCCGCGGCCAGCAGATTCTTGGTCGCGGCCCAAATGTATCTGTCCAATTCTTGGCTGTGGCCAAAGGTGGCTGGCCGCGACCCATGACTTTCTAACCATATATTGGCCTCGGCCCAAGGGTAGGCTGGCCGCGGCCAACCCTTATATTCCAGCACTTTGAGTTTTTGAAAAGTGATCTTCTACCCATTGTTTTCCAACCCTTTAGGGCTTTTATTAGAGGCATTTGTAGCTTCTTAAGGGTCATTATTAATAATCAGATCTAAGTGTTGAGAAGTCCATTGAGTATTGGAATAGAGAATAACACTTCGTCCTTAATTATGACTTTAGGATTTGATATTTGCCCGGAGCGTAGAAGGTCTGTGCCTGCTCAAGAACGGAAAGACCAAGATAGTAACACTTTATCTTATATCATGTGTAATGCATTGCTTGTTTGTATTAATCATTGAATACAGTGAGGGGATGTGGCATAAGCCCAGCCTTGAATACAGTGAGAGGACGTGGCAAGAGCCCGGCCTCGTATACAGTTGAGGGGACGTGGCGAGAGCCCCACCTTAAATATAGTTGAGGGGGCGTGGCAGTGTGCCCGGCCTTGATATTGTAATGCTGCATTAGTCATGTTTTCTTATCGACATCACAAAATCTCTTTTTTCTGGAGTTACCTAGAAGGAGTGATTTTATTTGTTAGTTTAGTGCTGTAGCTTTTGTGTTTTTCTAAGAAAATAGTTTCTAGATCTTACTCAAATCCATTAGACCTACCCTCTGGCCATCATTTGGATTTATAAACCGTGGGATTCCCGGATTATATCAGTAGCTGGTATTATTTCTGAGGTTGATGACAATTCAGTGGAGAGTGTGAACTTAGGGCCCGTTTGGTTAGATTGCATTGCACATATGCGATGGTAATCTTGATTGCATTACCATTGGTGGCCTGTTTGGTTGGGCTTATTAATGGTAATGTAGATTACAATTGTAAAATAGATTGCATATTTTATGGTAATCTCCATTCATAGGGGAACCCTATGAAAACTCATTGCAGGCTTGTAATCATTGATGAAATCTCAATTTTGACCCTACTAATATAATAAAAAGACAATATATACCATCAATAGACAAAACATCAAAATTTGTATTCAATTTATTTGCCTTTCAAAAGCAAAAACCCTAACATGAGCGTAGAACACCGTCAATCAACATTCAACACTCCCGCAGGCCTGTGATTAAGCCCTTCGCCCTTACTCCACTTTTTCTCCCGCCGGCAGAGATAGTAGGCGAAGAAGGGCGGCTTCGTAAAGGAATTTTCCAGGTAAATCTCTCTTCTTTTGCCATCTCTTCTTGCTCGTACGGTCGTACCAGTTTCGTTTCTCTAATCAGTAATTTGTGATATTCACTTTCCAGTTTCCAATCCTCCATCATAAACCTAATTTTTCTTTACGTATCTTGATTGAATCCGTCATCTTAAGAGGGAGGTGCTTTTCTAAATATTCAATTTCCCCTCGTTTTCCTTTTTACGTCTCTCGTTTTTTGTTTATGGCTAAAGTCTTTTATATGCATATACATTTCCTTTTGATTTCCCATACCCGACTTTAGAAGTTCTGTAACCTTTACAACGGCTGCTTTTGTTTTGTTTCAGAATGATTGAATTGAAGGAGATGATCGGTTATGGAGGTTTTTTTTTATGTTTAAGGGGTATTTTGGACCTTTTATAATTCAATTTAAATATAAAAAAAATTTCTCAACATCTTATTATTAAGCAACCAAATATGATGATGGTAATCATTATTGCATTGCACCCCATTGCATTGCAGTCCATTGCATTACCAGAGGGGCCTGCAATTGAACCAAACGAGCCCTTAGATCCCTCATCCTTATGAACATATAATAAGTAAAACCCAACTTCGAATAAAGGCTCATAGGAAGCCAGATGGATATAGGAATTGGTTGTGCCTGTGGGATGGCAATTCTCTTCTTCAATTGAAACTGGAAAGATGGATTAGGTGATGATGATATTAAAGTTATTTATGCTGGGTGTGGAAGAAATCCACCCACATTGCGCAACACCTTCGAATTTACAGCCACAATCAAATATATATATATATATATATTAAATGTAAAACAAAAGTTTATCTATATTGATTTTTTATTTTAAATCATGAAGATATGAGATTTTGCAGCAGGCAATTCAGTATTTTTAAATTTATATTTAAGTATTTAGTCTTTTAAAAGAATTATAATATTTATAGTCCTTTCTAATATATTTTATTTTTCCTAGGTCCTTCCTACTAGTTTTCCCAATTTTAAAAGGGAGTATATAATCAAAATGCTTTTAAATAAAACTTCTTTGTGTATAGCTTTATAGATATACTCCTTTCGGTCCTAAATATAAGACATAGTTGATTTTTTTAGAAAGGTTAAGGAAACTAAATAAATTACTTAATTATATTATATGTTGTGTATCATCAGATTATATATCAGACAAAATAGTTTAGAGAAAAAATGATAAATATAAATATTTAAAAATAATTTAATTAGCTTCCTTAATTTTTTTTAAAAAAATCAATTATATTTTATATTTATGATAGAAAGAAAAGAGTATAATTTAGGAAATTTTGATAGATTTTGAGTGGATTGATGATTGAATGAATATTCAGAATCTTGGTCAGACTGACCGATGAATGGGCTCTTAGAAATTGACGAGCTAAACCCAAAGCTCCCAATCCGAATTTGCTTGTTTCGGGGAAACAAAATACAAGAGAAAAGTCATAATAACGTAACTTCCACACACCTAACTCCGCCGGTATTTTTGGCCAATCACAAGGGCAAAATAGACATTTCACTCTGCCACGTTGGTTTTTAACCTTTTCAACCTACTCGCTTCCGCTTAATCTCACAAGCCACAACACGCCCACACCACACCACACCACCATCTTTCTTAGACACACACAACACTCACAACAACAAAGGTGGTCGATCATTGGTGCATGAGTCACAACACCGCACAACATAATACAACATAACGCACAACAGTACCTAATATCCCATACCCTTAACGCCACCTTCTTCTTCCCAAAATTTTAACCCCTCGCTTTGCCCCCGCCACAGATTTATCGTCAACCCCATCTTTCAGGTACGGACAATGAACACTTTTTTTATGTCTTCTTCCTCTTCTCATTGGTTTTGCCTCGTCAAGGTCCTTCCTTTTTTCAATGTCTGGTGGTGGGTTTTCTTGTCGCCGGCGTTCTGCGTTGACGGCTTTCGAAGATAATTGTCGGGTCTCTCGCTTTATTTTCTTTGCTTTTGTGGGTGTTTCTTCGAATTTGTCTTTCGGGTTTTGCGAATGTGGGTATTTGGTTTGTGTTCTTGGTCTGTTACCCAAAGGTGGTAGGTTGATGGGGTTGACTTTGACCCAAGAAAAGAGATTTTTGAGTTCTTGTCGAGGAGGAATTTCAGTGCGTCAATATTGTACTCAATTTTGCACAATTCCATTTTAGATTATGGGTCTGTTGTGATTTTTGTCTGCAATTTTCAGTGTCAGTTTTATCTTCGTCCTTCAAAACTTCCCCGGAAGAGAGTTTAAAGCTTTCAAGGGTTGATTTTGCTTTTTCCTGTGATCAAGCTAGACTACTGTTTTTTTTTTTTTTTATCATTCTTAATAGTGATTGTAAAATTCGCATCATGCTAATGTCTGTCTTCATTTTGTTGGTTCTTTATGTTGGCCCCGGAATTGAAGGCATTATCGTTTAATTAATTTTCTTGTGCTTCATTTAAGTCAAAACAAGACCAATTTTCTGTTATAATCTATATGAGAATTGCTTTTTCATTGTTTTATTGATGATCTCCTTCTTTTCTATATTTGATACTTTCTGATATGAATCTACTTTTTCTGGTACTGGAAGTAGGAAAAGGCCATATATCTTGATGAATAAGTAGACCCTTTAAACATACCTTTAGTCATTACTCATTTCCAGAGAATAATTTGATAATCGCATTGCAAAATTTTCCCTTTACAGTTATAATTTGTTGTTTTCATCTGCCTCAGGCTGTGCGTTATTGTTATAGCTACTCTGCCTCTTTTACCTAAGGAACAACTTGTTATCATTGGAAGGTTGTGAATTAACCATATTGCTTTGATGACTTGCTAAGAAGATTGGAACTAACCATGGTAAGCTTGAGAAGGCGCAGACTTTTGGGGCTATGCTCAGGTAAATGTTATAAAAATACTTTATATATCATAAAATTCTCTTAAAGAAAAGAGAAAAAGCCATGCTTTTGGACATTTGGTCATTTGGAATATTTTTTTATGAGTTTTATCTTACAATTCAGTTGACAATTTGACCAATACAATTGGATCTTTGTAGGAAACAGTTCCTTTGTTACTCCACTTCCGCTATATTGTGAGAACCTCACTGCTTCTCAAGATTCAGTTCAGCCTGCTAAACCTAAGACCGCCCAATCTGACAATGGAATTGGAAGCATCCTACATGGTATAGGAACTCAACTACTAAAAGTAAGTTGGCGTGATCTTCTTTTCTTGAGTGTAGGGTCAATTTTTATATGGTATGCTGTTTGGGTGAGCTATGTATCATGAATACAAAATTTGATTTCATTTACACCATCTTCTTCTTTCCTTTTGAAAATATTTAAAATTAGATGGTGACAGAAATCGGAGGTGCTGTGTATCATTCTGAGACTTTTGGATGTTCTTTAGTGATTGGACCTCAAAAGGAAGATTCTCCTCTAGATGTTCCTTTTGTTTTTTTTTCCAATTTCTGTCTCTTCATTCCAACTATGCCTCATAGGTTAGCTGACTAGACAAACATGATTTCCCAAGTCCAAGCCGTTCAATTTTTATCCCTAAACGGTTCTTAGAAATAGGGGAAAATATGAATGGTGAAATTTCATTAAACAGGTAATATAAGAAGCATAATGTCATAGACTTCAACATGTGCAATTGTGCACATTAGACAAGCCAGATCACAAGTGTGCAGGTGGTAGATTTTCTGATGTGTCATTCTTTAAGATGCACTGCTTGTGCCCTCGATTTTGGTTCCATGATGAACCTTTTATTGGAAATCTACAAAGTCGCAAACCTGTGCTTACCGTCACTTTTGATGTAAAAAGGCAAAAAAGACTATATTTTTAAAACTGAGATGAAGGTCCTAAATTCTTAACCCATCAATCTTAGCATGTGCATATACTTAAAGTAGCATTTATTAAATGGATTTTATAAAAGCTTGTGTGATGATAAACGCACTCACACACACTGATTCTCACACAAACAGGTGTTTTAGGAAGAAAAGGTGCAGAAACAAAGAGGGAGGATTAAGAAATCTTAAGAAACAGAGGGGTAAGTGAGGGAGAGGCCGATGCCCCTTTTGGGGGGAGGGGGGCTGAGTAGCTATTTATAGAACCCACTAGCAAGTTCGCTCCCCAAGAAGGAAATCATAAGTAGAAATAAAATAAAGTTTCTTCCTGATCAGGAAACGTATAAAATAACAAAATATCTGCCACTTGCATAAAAGGTAAAATTAAATAAATTAAAGCTTTCTTCTATGGTAAGTTTTCCCATATTTCTCATAATTGCGTTTACTAAGTTAAGTGTTCTCGATATATTTTGGAACTTTCATATCATATTTCTGGAAACTTAGACTAAACTTTGTTTGTTTTTTGCAGCAGAATCCCATTGTGAAAGACGAACCAGCTTCCTCAAATGTATCTGGCTCTAGCTCCTCAAAGGAGCAGTCTACTCAGCTGTTTATTGGTTTGTTGATTAAGAGACTCAATTTTTCATTCTGCTGGCTATGTCAGATTTAGTTTATGATAACTTGGCTGATTTAACTTATCTTCTTGAAAGCAGTATTTTTATTTTATGTTTCCATTTAATATGCTCGATTCCATTAATAGTGAATTCATGATCTTCAATTCCATAACATTAATTTGTTGGAAATAATTACATGCCAAGGAGAATTAGTGGATTTTGACTTAAGAGTGGAATAGTCCTTTTTGAGTGACATCGTGAATAAATAATTCTGAACAAGTCAGCCTATCTGATTAATTTGTTATAAATTGCTCCTTCCTTTCTAAGATTACCCTGCCAGGCCAAGATCAATACAGAACTGTGGGGATAGACAGTGCTTCAAGGAGGTGCTCTGGTGCCAGTTAGTCTTTGAGGAAGATGGCATCAAGATAGAAATCAGAACGGGAGAGAGTAGTCATTTTTTAGTTGTTAGGTGAATTAGGAAGGCCACGTCTTTCTCTCTTGAGGCATTTTTATTTATGGCAAGACTCTTTCATTATTTAGGCTGATGTCGCTAAGGGTGTTGCCCTATATCCTCTATTGTGGCCTAATTTCTTTGTTGTTTGAGGGTTGTGAGGCAATTACTCACCTATTTTCACTAGTAATCTTAGATAGCACCTGGAAAAGAGCTTATTATGTTTTTGGAAATAGAGTGCATTTTCACAGAGTACTTGCTAGGTATATAACATAAAAATAGAGAGCACTATATTTAATACCCATTAAGGCTGTTAGCTCCTGGAGTAGCTGGGTAAACGACTATGAATAGCCTAGCAAAACTTGCCTAATGAGCTGGTTTCTTGCGGTTTGCCCACATTGGGTGTGATTATTCAGGTTCATTTGGAGCCTATTTAATTTGACATTATTGCTGGTAGACACATTTGAATTTTCTCCTACATATTTAGACATATGGTCCGAAGAATAAGCTTTATTAACTGTGTTTTAACTAAACTTGAATAACTATTTTAGTGACATTTACCCTTTTGTCCTTCGTGGTGACTGTTGATTTCAACATCATTAATTTATTTCCTTCTGGCACTTTGCAGGGCCTCCTATTAAACGCAGAAAGCCACACAGGAGAAAGAATATGCATAGTCAAGAATCATGTGTAATGAGAGGCGTCTACTTTAAAAATATGAAGTGGCAGGCAGCAATTAAAGTGGACAAGAAACAGATCCATCTTGGAACTGTTAATTCTCAAGAAGAGGCTGCTCGACTATATGACAGGTATTACTTTAATTTACACATTGCTATTAACTGTGATTGTCTCTTTTTAAGTAGCTTTTGAAGGCTTTGTTTGGAAATGTAGTGTGGCTTTTGCTTCTAGCCCTGTTTGACAGCAAAAGTTATTGGTTCTTCTTCTAATGCTTTTTTAAAAGCCATGAGTGCTTTTAAGAAATCTCCTGAGAGCTGCTTTTCAACTCCCCTGGCTGTCAATGATACAAAATACCTAGAAAAGCTGCATTTGCATTAATGCTAACATTATTATTCTTTCCTTGTTTAAGCTTCTCTGTTTTTTGGACAATTTTGTACTTGGTAAAACTACAACACCTTTCAACAAACAATTAATGTGATTCTCAACCTCTTTCGATGCATTTTTTTCCCTGAACAAATATTTAAATGTCATTCCATAGCCACTTAAAACTATCACACAGTAGCTTTTAGAAAGCTACAGCATTTTCAACGAGTCACAGTGAGAACATGCATTTCAGCTATTTGATACCATATTGCCAACAACTTGAGGGGTACTGCTACGCACATCTATCCATCCCTAGATCCAACCTGATGGGAGCCTTGTGCGTTGGGCCGCCTATTGCCTTTCTTTGTAGAAAGCCTCCTTTGAACCGTGTCACCCTGCATATCTCTTTTTCATTAAATTCTCACAAAAAAGCATTTATGAATTAGATGGCTGGCTTTGGACAAGTAAACATGATATTGAATTGGGGAGGGGGAAGATTTAATAATTTCTGTGTTTGAAGATATAACAGACAGAATTGAACTTTGAACAAGGTTGCTTCCATTGAAACTGCAGCCTGTTTTCAGGCTGTTTATTGTTAACAGATTTGATAACAGATGAGCTTCAGACAGATGCACGGAGACAGAGTTCAGACATATTATTGGATCGCATATTTTTCGATCTCCTTCTGTTGTCTTCTTCAAGCCATTCCTCAAAGACTCTAGTGAAGTTTGTCTGCCTCAATTTGTTGTTTAACTAGTTAACAAAGCCAATACAATTTTTCTTTTAATTTTGCTAAAATTATGTAGATTTCCCCTCTAATTTTCAAACCCAAACAGGTCTTTCCTAAAACAAAGTGTTTATTACACAAACTTCTCTCAAGTTTTGTTGATATTACACTTTTCTCCTCTATATTCTCAAAATGCACACAAATTTTCTCTCAAATAGAAGGGAGATATGTGTAATCCTTAGTAAAAACCTAAGGTGACGCTGATGAAATGTACTCTAATTGTTGGTGAGGTTCATGTAATTTTAACAAAATTTAGGTGATGCTGATTAAATGTGGTCTAAATCTAAAATACAGGGTGCTAAATATGTCATATGTTAGAGACACAGGGAAGGAGATTTGGGAGTAGCAATATAATTTCATCTTCCCATTTACTATATGATGGAGGCGTTAGTGAGCAGAATTGAGTTGATGCTCTTTAACTCTGAAGAGAGGTAGAGAAAGGCCAAGAGGGATAATTAAGAAGTTATCAAACGGGGTTTATTAGTGAATAATTCATCCTCTGATCTTAAATATAAGAGCTAGATAACTAATTTGCGGATATTAAGAAAATTAATTTAGTTAGTTATTTGTAACAAATATTTGTTGGTTTCCCTAAAATATCCTTTTTAATCATTTCTCCCGTTGGTTAAACCCCCTTTAATATATGCAATCAAAAGGTATAGTTTAGGGGGGTATTTATAAATTTGGGGCTAAAGTAGATTGAGCTCTTACATTTAGAACCAAAGGGAGTATATCTAAAGAGTCCGTTGCTATTAGAATACAACGGTGATCCATGCAGCTAACCTCACTTGGTGGAATGAGATTTGTTACTATTATTGTTGTATTTACTATATGATGCTAGGAATGAATACATATATCTGCTGACTTCTTTTCAGGGCTGCTTTCATGTGTGGGAGGGAGCCCAACTTTGAGCTTTCAGACAAAGAGAAGCATGAACTAAGTAAATTGCAGTGGGATGAGTTCTTGGCTGTTACTCGACAAACAATCACCAGTAAAAGTACTCTTCCTCTTTCAACTTAATCTCGAATATATGTGTGTATATATATATATTCATATGGTCGTCCCAACCTAGTGGGATCAGATTTTTTGTTGTTATTGTATTAATAAGTGTTCCATAAAATAACATTCTAGAACACAAAAGAAGACTTGGCTCTAGGCTGCGCAGTGAGTCCGAGCCACCTACATCTCATGACCGGGACAGTCAGATAGGCGTCAATGCCACCTCAGCTTCTGATGATGCTGATCAGGAAACATCAGACTCATGAAACGCGATAGTTCTAACCGTTCAACTCTAAGCGATAGCTCCATTTTTTGTTTGTCTGTATTATGCCAGACATTGATATATACATATTTCATAATCTCAAGGTAAGTAGATTATTATTATTATTATAGCATAATCCAATAAAGAATTTGATTTCTCATGAAGATAAATCATTATCCCCGGTCCATTCAAGTAGCTTAGGGCTATTTTCATCTTCCCCTTCTGGAAGTTAAGAAGCATTCTCAGCTTTTAAGTTTTGCCAATGTACCATGCGGTGCATGAACAATTGAACATATATAACTTTGCAATAAAATTTTATTAGCAATAGCTGGATTATTCTGGTAGAAAAAAATTCTCTCTATGTACCAAAGTGAGTGTTTTAATGGAATATCAGGCAGCTTTTTGGTGGATTATCACTTATCTGTCAGCTCTATGGTGCATTCATCATTGGACAATGTTGGTGAGTTGTTTCGAGGTTACATTTTCTGGTGATTTAAAGGAGATGACGAGTATGTTTGGGTGAAAAATAGTGGTATACCATACTTTATTTTAGAAAGCTAGCTCAAATTTGAATGTGGTAAACCTGGTATTTCATGCACAGGCCTTCGGTTTGCATTTTTTTCCCATTCTTTTTTTTTTAACGACTCACCAATGCAACATTTCCAAAAATGATACATTTTGAATTATATTGATGTCATTGAAAAATAATGACATTTAATAGTATTGGTGGCATTATGCTATCATGATTAGTGTAATATTTTAAATTTAAAACCACGTAATATATAAAAGGACAAACGCTCGAGTCAAGTAGGTTCAGGCAGCCCAAGAGGTTCTGCCACTTAGATTAGTTTCACAAGTTAGGACAAAGTTTAGTTCATGATGTTAATCTGCAACAAATGTGTATATACATCTTAACAACTAACAATAATAAAATAATAAGTGTCTATATTTTATAGGTGAATTTCTAAGTACGTATTTTAACAATTGATAGTAGCAAAATAATAATTGTTCGCATAAGAATTTAAGAATTCTAATTTACATTACAAGAGTTTATACCAAAATTAACAAGCACTGGGGTAAATTCATGAGTGTATATATGTATATTAACAACTATTTTTGTTTTATTCGCTTTGTGTTTTCATTTTTATTTATAGCTAGAAACTTTGTGTAGTCAACACTTAAAATTTTAAAACACAAGTTTTGGCAAAAACAAAAAAAACAAAAAAAAAATAAATAACAAAGGGAAAATTCTAGAAAACTACAAAGGAAATTAGAAAAGGATAGAAAGGTTGGGTGAATATTACAAATCCCAAATCAGTGGGGTATGAGGAATCCAGGATATGAAATGTTAAGAAAATTACCTAAACGCCCTCCTAATAAGTGATTGCCAAAAGGGGAAGAAAGAGACATGAGTTGGCATCAGAATAGAGAGTGACGGACAGAAACGAAGGACGGTGGGATGGTGGGCGGTGCGGCGAGACGAAGCTTTGGCGACGGTGGGGTGTGGGACGTTGGGCGGCGCGGCGTGGGAAGACGAAGCTTTGATGACGGTAGGGTGTGACAGGTTGGGCGGCGCAGTGCGGCGAGACAATAGCTCTGTCATATCCTTATATGTATAATTGCATTTATCGGGTAACAAAGGCTCAGCGGGGAAAAGAGAAAGACAGACTAGGCCTCGTCCATTAACATCATTATCTTAGCTATTAACAACTAGGCCTCGTCCATTAACAGCTTCGAAGGAACAAGTTAGGAAGTCATCATATGGATGGGAAAACACAACATCTATCCACGTAAAAACATCATTACCTTCGCTATTAACGATTAGGCCTCGTCCATTAACAGAACCATGGTTTTTGTAAAGTTACTGTCAACCCACTCATGATTTTTTTGGGAGATGGGTTGCTGTCAGTTGTGTACTCCTGTAGGTAGTTACTGTATTTAGTGTTTGATGTAATGCAATTTTTGTGACAAGGAAACATTATGTACTACTCTAGTGTTAATGTTCCCTTGTCATGAAATATGTGAATGTGTACAAAGGGCAATGTGTAACTCTTGTTGGGCTTTATATGGTTGCTGAATGTAATTATGCAGATTGTGATCTGACAGCAATTGATAAATATATGGTGTTAATCAACAAAACCATGTTGTTATTATAGAGCCACGTGGTGTTATTACGCTGGGAACATCTATTTTTGCAAACTTGTTCCTACATACGTCTTCTATTGTCTATGGGAATGGAAGATGTGAAAGGTGTTGCGTTTGGACAACGACACTACAAAGTTCCCATTTCTTGTTGGGCAGAAGTTAATCAATGAAATAATGTAATTAACAATGAACATAATCTTGTTAATAGCGAAGATAACGATGTTATTACGTGGATAAATGTTGTGTTTTTCCATTTACATGACGACATCCTAACTTGTTCCTTTGAAGCTGTTAATGGACGAGGCCTAGTCGTTAATAGCAAAAATAATGATGTTTTTACGTGGATAGATGTTGTGTTTTTCCATCTACATGACGACCTCCTAACTTATTTTTCAAAGATGTTAATGGACGAGGCCTAATCGTTAATAGTGAAGATAATGATGTTATTACGTGGATACATGTTGTGTTTTCCCATCTACATGACGACCTCCTAACTTGTTCCTTCAAAGATGTTAATGGACGAGGCCTAGTCGTTAATAGTGAAGATATTGATGTTATTACGTGGATACATGTTGTGTTTTCCCATCTACATGATGACCTCCTAACTTGTTCGTTCGAAGATATTAATGGACGAGGCATAGTCGTTAATAGCGAAGGTAATGATGTTTTTACGTGGATAGATGTTGTGTTTTCCCATCTACATGACGACGTCCTAACTTGTTCCTTCGAAGCTGTTAATGGACGAGGTCTAGTCGTTAATAGCGAAGATAATGATGTTTTTACATGGATAGATGTTGTGTTTTCCTATCTATATAACGACATCCTAACTTGTTCCTTCGAAGATGTTAATGGACGAGGCATAGTCGTTAATAGTGAAGATAATGATGTTATTACATGGATACATGTTGTGTTTTCCTATCTACATGATGACCTCCTAACTTATTCCTTCGAAGATGTTAATGGACGAGGCCTAGTCGTTAATAGCGAAGGTAATGATGTTTTTACGTGGATAGATGTTGTGTTTTCCCATCTACATTACGACTTATTAACTTGTTCCTTCGAAGCTATTAATGGACGAGGCCTAGTTGTTAATAGCTAAGATAATGATGTTAATGGACAAGGCCTAGTCTGTCCTTCTCTTTTTCCCCGTTGAGCCTTTGTTACCCAGTAAATGCAGTTATACAGATAAGGATCTAACAGAGCTATTGTCTCGCCGAGCTGCGCCGCCCAACCTGTCACACCCCACCGTCGTCAAAGCTTCGTCTTCCCGCGCCACGCCTCCCACCGTCCTTCGTTTTTCTCCGTCACTCTGTTCTGATGCCAGCTTGTGTCTCTTTCTTCCCCTTTTGGTAGTCACTTATTAGGAGGGCATTTAGATAATTTTCTTAATATTTCATATCTCAAATTCCTCATGCTCCACTGATTTGGGATTTGTAATATTCACCTAACCTTTCTGTCCTTTTTTAATTTCCTTTGTAGTTTTCTGAAATTTTCCCAATAACAAATCCACAGTGGAATTATAGCTGGTATAGATTTAAACTATGTATGATGGATTGTGAAATTCTTATAAATATATTTTATATTTCTAACGGAGGTTGAAAACTCAATTTTCTTAGCTGATTTACCTTTTGTCGAGGTAATTTGAATCCATGAACCAACTACACGTACTCAAAATTTTAAACATAAACATGCGTGCATGTTTATATACTTGGAAAATACTTTAAAACTCTTTCTTCAATCTTGTTTATAGTGGGACGAATTGTTGAATAAATATATCTAATTCACGTATTCCATCCATAAAAAGAACACCCACTAGCTGGGGCCAAAGCAAGTCAATGTTTTCAGGACAAAATAACAGTGTCTCAAAACCTTCTACGCTTAAAAGAACACATTCATGATTTAGATGTACAAGGATTTTCTCTAGGGAAGTAGGGCCCTTCAAATATATTTTATACTTCCATGAACTAACAGGATCAAGTGTCACTGCATAAGTAAAGATGTTTCATGAAAGCAGAGACACAAGAGAAACAAACTCCAAAGTGATCCTGCCCTTGGACCTTGTGTTGATGACGAAGTGTTCAGGGTACTTCCTTAATAGCATAAGTAAGCCATACCAAGGTTTCCCTTTGGATTCAGGACCAGTCCAGTCCTCCGACGACAGGTATCGCCTTACTCGACTGTGATGCCACACATTTCCATAGTGCTCTAGTAACTGCACAATGGAGATCAACATTATCCACCAGACAAGACAAACGTGACTCCTATGCATCATGCCTTTTACAAAACCATTGATGTTATATTACCTTCGATCCTAAATAAAGAAGTTAGACATCAAGTTTATTTTGATACTAAATATAAGATTTCAATTCTATTTGCCTTCTATGCTCGTTTGGAACAATGATTGGAGTCTTTAAAAGTTGCTTTTCAATTGTGATTTACGGTATACGAGGTAAGTATATGAGAGGAGCGTTGTCTCGACTTATATGCATAAGCACTTATAAGCCTTTCATAAGTGATGCCAAAAATATATGGTTCCCCCCTAAAGTATCCTATTGATTGCACATAGTAAGAGAGTTTCCATTTAGGGGTAGTTACAATGCACATGATTAAAAATGGTAGTTTAGGGAAATCAATACACATTTGTTACAAATAACTAAACTAATTTCCTTAATATCCGCAAATTAGTTATCTAGCTCTTATACTACGGGTTGGAAGCAGTATTAACAGTCATAAGAATCTATAAAATGTGAGAGCTAAAGAACCTGGATGATTGCAATGTGGCTGACAAAACAGTAGTCCAAATCTATAACTCCCAGGTACACATATGAGATGTATAATTATGTTAATGCAAAACCAAATCAATACTATTAGTATATAGGTTGAAGACTAAAGTGATATATTCTATAACTGGGAACAAAATACAAACTTCAATATATGATTCTGATGTCTGGTGTCCGCTCCTAAAATAGGAAAAGACAGTTCTCCCATTATTGTGACTCTCGGAATAATGTAACGCAGGAGCATAGAAAAAACAATGGTCAGAACTAACCTCTGTGTGAAGTTTCTCCATAGCCATCCATTCCCCAGGACCGCAAAGATCAGAGAGAACAGTAGCAACTGATGATACTACATCCTTTTCTTCCAACTGTTGCAGCTGAAGATTATCAGCATCCCGATCTACGCGAGATCTGCCTTCAGCCTTCTTATCTGCAGAAACCGATAATCTCAATCAAAGAAACATAATGGAAAGATACAAGAATTGTGAAGCAGAATAGAAGTTAGAATCATAAGCATATAACTTAAGCATGCAAACAATGGTCATATTAATTTGAGAAGAGAATCCATCGATGAAGGGGAAAAAAATATAAGTGCGGGCATACACATGGCTTCCTTGTATTGATACAAAATTGTGAAAAGACTTCATTTCTGCTTGTCTGGTTTCTTCAGAATTTTTTTTTTCCTGGGTAGAGCCGGAGTATCATATGCTGATAGAAGGGGGGGAAAATTCCTCTTCAAGGCATAGGAGCCAAAGGACATATTCCTCCCAACTACGCGTGCTAAATACACAAGAATTGGAAATCAAACCCCCCTTTCACTTGCTCAAGAGATTATGAGAACCAAGCCACTCACAATGCCAGTCTAAGTTGGTAGAAAATGGGAACAGAAACTCAATCCTGCATGAATACATATCCCACAGTCCACCGAAACAGAAGCCCATCAATAGTTTACTTACACTTATGCTTTGTGGCTTTATTACGATCTCATTACATATCCTTCGCACTGCTGTTTGTCAAATAAATGCCTATTCCCTAACCAAAAGGGCACAAAGTTTGTGTGTGGAGCTGAAACGCAAAGGAGGAAAAAAATGGATTGTGAAAGAAAGAGCTGACTGAGAGAACAATTGCAACATAACATAAATTGCCCAACAAATGTCAATTATAAAAATTAGGACACAATAAGATCTTGATATTCCCTGACTCTACTGGCACAAATTCATATATTTTAAACCCCGTCACACATTAAGAGATCAATAAATAGACCATTTAAATTATTTGTTTAACTTGCACAACCCAAGCCCATTCCCAATTATCATAATTATAGTTAACATTGTCAGTTTCTGGTCAGGGTTTAAAACTTCAATTATCATAGTCATTGGATCCAATGCACACCAAATTTCTCCAGAATTTGTTAGAGAACACAGATATTTAATCACTGGGGATTCTCCTAACAATCTAACCTCTGAGAATCTCTTCAATGATGTGTAAGAAAAGTTTGATCCTAGCAATAATCTTTCATAGCAAAATTAAATCTTAGCAAAAGGTATGGTAGGCCTACGCCTCATGCAAAGTTCAACTTCAATGAGCTTTTAGGATGAAATGTTCATTGATGAAATAGCTATGTCCTAGAATATTAGACGGTGCAAGCAACGCCACAAAATGTCACAGCATGCAACATCTGTAATACTGTGACCCACATCATTGATATACATTACATAAATAACATGTATCATAAATCAACAACATATATTGAACTACAAAAACAACTAGAGTGAGCTTTAAGGCCATGAAAATAGCCCTATCTCTCAATTTGTAAGTGTAACATCTTGAGTCGCTCATCTGGCCAAAGACACAAGAATGCATACAATGCACAAAATGTCTAGGCCAAGACATTTTACTGATTGCTAGAGGGTTGTCATCTAATTCCGGGTGGCTCGAACCACCCAATTTCGAGCAGGGTCCACTGAGTATCATGATGAATGCCAAAAGGACAGAAACACGAGTTCAATTCACTGTACCAATGCTTAACCCCAGACTGACTTTAACGACAAATGCCAGAAAATAACATAACAAGATCTAGTAAACGGATTTGTAAGTTCTACTCCACCAGAATATATATGGATCGATATCAATAACTTAAACACTCCAGTAGGCAAGACTATACAAAATTTTATTCCATAAAAACATTTATACACCACACCGAAACCATGACAAAAGTCAAAGCACAAGTATCTCTAAAATCCGAAATCCCAAACACCAAATTCTTATGAGAAAACTCAGTTATCAAATAAGCCGAAGTAGTTCTTATAAAACCAAGCATACAAATTTTTAATAAACAAACAAGAAGTTATAGCAAATGCCAATTCCAGGAAATACAAAAGGCAGAAACAGAATGAAATACTAACCCAACGCACCTGACAGTGAGGCCTTGCCGCCAGAGCCGCCGTACCCATAACCTTCATACCCGTCCCTCCTTATCTTCTTCCCACTGCTACCAGTGCCACCAATGTCATCATCATCCTCATAATCATCATCGTAGTAATCCCTCCTTCCTTTCTTCACCAATGCCCCGGCTCCAGGTGCGGCATTGGCCATATGATAATTATAGTGCGGCGGAACTGCCCCTCCGCCCGCCGCTGATGAATGATTCACATAATGCCTGGGCCCAAGCGGCCCTCCCAAAATACTCCTCACAGGCAACAGAAAATAAAACTCCTTGTCCCCTATTTGAAGCAAATCTTGAGAATCCAGCTTTACGGGTGGATTACCCGGGAGGTGAAGGACACCTTCAACAAGACAACCGTTCTTACCGAGAACCTCGAGGGCGAAACGACGGCGCGTGAAGTCATAGAATATGCGGGCATGGTGGCGGGAGATGTTCATCCCGCCACCGAGGCTGGATAGGTCAACGTCGACGCTGGATTTTTTAGAATTCCGGCCAAGGATGATGGAATAGGTCTGCATATAGTATTCGAAATCCTCGCCCTGCAGCTTGGCGAAGCCGGCTTCGACGTCGCCGGTGGCGGCAGTGGCCATGTTGAATTTGAGATAGCAAGGGCGGAATTAGGAAAACGGAGAAGAAATTGATCGGAGTTGGGAAGAGAGAGCGACGAACAAGATTGAGAACATTAAACGAAAATACGAGTATCAGATTAGATTTAAATTTAAATTTAAATTAAATTAAATCAAATTCAGGTAAACAATTTTAGATTTAAATTAAGCTTAAATTTGAATTTAAATTGCCAGTGAAGAATCATATAGATTTAGTTTTATTTCCCCCAGACATTTAAGGATTACTTTCTTTTTAATTAAAAATTGAGGGTTAATCATATTTTTAATTGATAACTACTACTAAGATTTTTTCCTTTGTATATATATATATATATAAAAGAGTCGCCTACTAAGACAAAATTTTGTAAATCACAAGAATATATTGTCATGACAAGGTTTCAGATGAAAAATTTAGGGCCTGATTACAGTTTTTAAAATTGTTTTCTTTATTTTTTTAAGTTTTTATCGTTAAAAATAATACTCCTTTCTATATTTAACATAAGACATATTTATCTAATTTGATTAAATTAAAGAAGTTAGTTGAATTAGTTAATGATATGTATTTTCTAAAACATCCCAGTCATTTTCTTTAATTCTCTCATTTCTTCTCCTTTTTGATTATTTTTATTGAGGGAGTATAAATAAGGATAAAGTAATAAAAGATTGATAAATATGAAAACTATATCGTATATTTAGGACCAAAATCAACTCCTTAAATATGTTTTATATTAAATACCGCTAGAAGTATGTAAATAAGTGTAATTCATTTAGAGCTATTTTAAGAACCTAAAAATAGGAAACACGGAGCTAATATTTAGTTGCGAGATGAGAAGCTAAGGGTATGTTTATTTTAGCGATTTGATTGCTTATAAGTTGCTTTTTAATAGTGATTTACGGTATACGAAGTAAGTATGTGAGAGGAGTTGTGTCTCGATTTACGTAAAAAGCAACTTATAAGCAATCGTAACGCCCAAACAAACATGCCCTAAGTCCCTTGAGTAACTTCCCTGATTTAAATTCTAGGTTGTGAATGGAGCTACTATCATGGGAGGGTCACTCCTTTTATGAGCCTTTCCAGTGCTCGAATCCAGATTAATCTAAGCTCATGAAGCCCTCGAAAAAAGAGGCTAGCATAGGACACGGGTGCAAATGTAAAAGAAAAAGAATGCACTGTCTTTAGATTTTATTTGAGGTTAATACTGTAATGTCTCAAATTTTGATTAAGGGCTAATGATAATTATTAAAAATTAATTGTGATTTAAAGATTGAATTTTATGTGTCTTGTGGCAATTTCGTTAAATATGTTAAAATCAGTGGAAAATTGTTGGTTAATTAGTTAGTGATTAATGAGAAAATTAATTACTAATTAATTGAAAACGAGATGTGTGACCAAATGGTTAATGGAGTGGTTGAAGTAACTAAATTAGTTACTTACTTTATGAGGATCAATGAAGTGAAGAATGTGGCAAGTTTATAGGATGAGAGAGTATGGAGAAAAGTCAAATATCATTTGTTTAATCATTTTCTCTCTCTTCCCTCCCTCATTTTCGCTACAGCAAGGCATGGGAGGGTGGAAGATCATCATTTCATCTTCTTCCTCACTCTTCCCTCTCATCTCTCTCTCTTACGCCATTGTTGAAGAAAAAGGGAAGAAGAAAAGCTTGAAAAAGGTAAGAAGAATGACCTCAAATGCCAAAACTCTTTTCTCTAATCTTGTTCCTTGGATTGAGAGCTTTGATTCTATGATTCTAGATTGTCCATTGGAGTTGATTTGAGCACTCAAGGAAATCTAAGAGCTGGAAAACCAAGAAACTCTTTTGAGAAAGTTGTTAAAGTAAGCAAAATGAACTTTTCTCTCTAGGTTTTATGTCATTTGATGAATCTTGGAATTTCTGGGATTTTTGGCTTTAATTTCGAAAATTAGAGTCATTGGGTATTTGGCATGTTGTGGTAATGGAAATGGTGCTTGGTGATGTGTTTTAGATAGATAGAATTGATTTGAGGTTAAAAAAGTTGAGTTTGGTATATTTTGGGATTTTGGGTTATTGTTGCCTAAAATCAAAGCATGATAATGGAATAGGAATTTGGTAGTTTTGATGGTTCCATTAGATTCCTTGTGCAATTTTATGTGAAGTAGCCTTGGTTTAGTATTTGGGATCATTGGAATCACTTGGGTAAATATTGGGAAATGATGTCAACTCTGCTACGTTTTTGGCTTCTGATATGCATCACTCGAGTGACATGGGGTCTCACTCGAGTAAAGTCGTGCATATTCTCTTTTCCCTTTGAGTTTTTGGGTGCACTTTCGTGCAAAAAGCCAAGAGTGTTATCATACTTGCGGGTATTGAGGGTTAACACTTGAGTACCAAGGTCCCTGCTTGAATGATATTCTTCTTTGAAAGTTTCTTGTGCTCTTGAGTGAGCACTTTCTATACCCCACTTTGTAGAACTAGAGTGAGTATTTGGCTATCACTTGAGTGATCATGTTTATGCTCGAGTGCAGCGATCAATTCTGGTTTCTGTTATTCCTTTATGCTCTTGGGTGATCACTTTTGGTGCTTCACTTTCTAGGACTCGGGTGAGAGTAAGGATATCACTTGAGTGTTAACCTCTATGCTCGAGTGCTTTGAGCATTTTTGGTTTCTGTTTATGCTTGTTGCCAAGCACTTGTACGAGTGAGCTTTCATGGTCGAGTGCAAAGTTCCTTATCACTCGAGTGAGGCCTTCTTCACTCGAGTGAAACAATGAGAAATTAGTTCTTGTGCTTCTAAAAGGGAATTTTTGGGATAGTTCTTCCAATCCGTTAAGGCTTTTGTTAGAGGCATTTGTAGCTTTATAAAGAACATAAATGATAACCGATTTAAGTGATATGAAGTCATTAAGTATTAGAATAGAGAATAATACTTCGTCCCTAATTATGAATTATAGAATTCGATATTTGCCCTATTCGGGAGAGACCAGTGCCACAACATGCACGGAAGGATCAAGATAGTGACTTTTCCCTCATGTTGTGTATGATGCTTGGTATGTGTGACTTATCATTGTTTTGTTGTGAAATCTTTGGCATGGGGCCATTATGATCTTGTGAATGTGTTATCGGCCGTAGGGCATTACAGCGTGAGCAGTTGTAGGGGGTGATGGTTATCACACCTACCCCTGCCGTTGTAATTGCTGAGGCTGCGTTGTGGAATTGTGGATTTCTGTTTGATTATCCGGCCAGTGTGGTTGTGTGTATGTGAAATATTTTATATGGATCTCAGCTGTGATGATATATGTGATATGAATATGTGGTTGTGCAATACAGTGTGAGCAAACATAAGGGTGACGCATGTCATACCTACCCTTACCGCTATAACTGTTGTTGTAGTTGCTATGTATTATGTGTGATGATTTGCTTTCAAGCTTTGTGGTTGTGCATACTATGAGTGATTTTGACACTACAGGGATTCCTTAGAGTCTCACTCTCCCAAAACAAATTTCAGACAGGGCTGGAGGTTCAAAAGAGAAGCAGGTGATGAAGGGTGGATAGAGCTCCGGGATAGGAGTTTTATTTTGGATATTGGTTATCATAATTTTATGTATTTTGGATACGTGATGGGAAACAATTGTATATTTTGGAATTGTGGTATAGTTTTGTGTAATCCCCTAGTTAAAGGAAATAGATTACGGGCATGTGTGCCTTATAAAACCCTTATTCGATTAATAGAACCCCAATGTGTCAGGAATTTACATTGTACTATGATATTTATGAATGAAATTGTACTGTACAGGTCATTTGTGTAATTGAAATGTGAATATGAGACCGTTGTTGAACAGGCTTTAAAAAGTTTTTTGTAAACCCTGATTTAGGAAGTTTAATTTTAATAAGGTCTCAAATCATCATACGGTCTCTAATTCCACATAATCATATATTTATGAACTTAATCTCGGCCTAAGAGTGAAGGGGGTTACAAATACAATCATGAGTTACTTAAATTTATTTTCATTTTGATTTTGGTCCCTCAAATTTTAAATTATAGGTTTTATTTCTTTAAATTTAATTTATTAAAATATTAATTCATAATTTAATAAAAACTTGAACTATTTTTATTACCGGTTGAAGAACTAAAATTCATGATTCGACTCTCGAAAGATTAGTAAAATTCATGATGAAGAACTAAAATTCATGATTTTACTCTTGAGAGATTAAAAGCAGTATTGACTTCTTTATTTAAGTTTAGATAATAAAAAATAATAGAATAACAATTGTTACGAACAAAAATACGATTGCAATATGGGTAGTGTATTTTGTATTTTATATTTTATGTTTATGCATCTATGCCAAACTAAGGGGGTCACTTGAATTTTAAAATTCAAAATTAGTAATTTTTCACTAAAATGAGTTATCAATTGTTATACTCTTATAAAAAATAAGATAGATTTAGGATTTTGAAATTTAAATAGTATTTTTTTCCTTTTTCCAAACTAAAATTTATACTACTATTAAGAGATTAAAAACGGAGAAAAAGAACTTTGAATTTGTAAAGTTCTAAATCAGGTATTCCTTTCGATTTTAAATATAAGATAAAGTTGATTTTTTTTAAGAGATTAAGGAAGCTAATTAAATTACTTTAGAATATTTTTATTTTTATTTTTTCTCAAAACTAATTAGTTTGACTAATAAACTAATGTATAATTTAAAGATACATAACATATTTTATAATTAAGTATATTATTTAGCTTCCTTAATATCTCCAAAAAAAAAAATCAACTCTGTCTTATATTAAAGACCGGATGAAGTATTTTTTATAAAAATGAGTTGTAAATTTCTTATCAAGTTTCATCATTTTCCTATCAATTTTTGATAACAATCTAATTTAATATTTTAAAATTTTAAAATTCTTTTTTTATCTTTTTCTCCTGAAAACAGGTAAGGTGTTTTTTTTTTTTTGATAAAGAATGAATCAAAACAACAACCTAAGGCTTCTATCCTAATCATTATAAAAATTATGATTAACAACATCTTCTATAATCAAATGTTTAGCTTCAGTAGGAAAAAAAAACGAGGTTAGAAAGGGTATTCTGTCTTATCGTTTTTTTTTTTTTTGGGGTAAATTTGGGGCTAATTCTGAAAAGAGGATTTATTCTCGAACTACTTAAGAAAATGTTTAGATTAAACTCTAAACAGTTCCTGGACGAACTTTCACAAGTTCGTGATTTATCTCCTTCATCTGATTTTCCGTCCTTTCTCGATTTTGCCTTCATCAGGTAGTTAATATTTTAGCTGCCTACAGTCAATCAGGTTTATTTCTTTTTTTCCAATGAAACATTGGAAATATGGGAATTGTGCTGTTGTTTCTTGCCGTGTTCTCGTGAAATCAATGCATTTCACTAGTTGTAGCGCGAGATCGGTCCGTGTTTGAGTTGTTTAGGTATGCATATACTAAGGAAGCTAATGGGAAGGAAAAAATTTGAGGATCGTAGATCAGTGAATGCGAATAGAAGATATCAGTCTGCATTGTTCTGTACTGAAGTTTGGTTCCTTTTTTGATATACGAAGTTTGGTTTCTATTATCTATGATTTATTTGCTTTTCGGTTTCAAGTGAAGCATCAGTTGGAACTTGGGATTCCCTTAATATACACTTTGTTGGCTAGTTTTAAGACTTACATAGTTATATCCATCATGTTATCCTCAATAATAGGTGGTTGTGTTCGGGGTGGGATCTCTGTTTCTAAGTGTTTCGATAATTGTAAGGGATGCTTTTTTAAGCGGTTCCCTACTATTACTGTTTCTTTTATAGTTCTAATAGGAGTGGCACAGAGATCAGAGAAGATTATATGAAATTTCCTTTGTACTGTGAAGAAAAGTTGTCAAGGAAGAATCATTTGGATGGGTGGGAAAAGTGTCGTGACATGTTTGATCTATAACCAAAGGGTGGTGGGGTTGGTTGTGGAAACTTGGTGTCCAAAAGCACTTCTTTTAGATTAATAAGTCTGTTTGGTTTTGCCCTTTTTTGAGTTTTCATAATCATTGATACCAGGTCATCTGCATTATGTATGATTTAAAAAGGAATGGATGAGATACCAATCTGATACTTTCTGCAATGTATAAAGGTCCCTGGAAATTTATCTCTTGATTATGATTCGTTTTGGTCACTCATTTCTTTCAGATTTGAGACGGGCTTCTAAATTCTAGCTATGTTTTGGGAGGATATGTTAGGGGTATTTCTTTTATGGGGACTTTTTCCAGCCTCCATTTCCTTTATCCATTAAATGATGCCCGGCTTTAGAATTATCATCTGATAGATGGGTTTCCGATCCCTTGGAACCAGTATCATTCACAGAAATGCCTTGGACTTACTAATTCTCTTGCTTCTTTTAGATCCCAATTGATTTTCTTTTATAATTGAGAATTTGTGGGGGTAAGGTTGGATACATCTATACCTCTTCAGACTTTATCTAGTGGGAGCCTTGTGCACTGGGCGCCCTTTGAGAATTTGGATTCTTGATCCCTCTGTTTTTGCATGTTGTATTTTCATTTTCTTACATGTTCCCCTTATAGGGATTGTTTCTCTGGGCATTCTAAGGCTTCATGTTGCAGGTTCTAGGCCTAACACTGTACTTTCTCCAGACACTTGTGCTATGGTGCAGGTCTAATTCTTATATGGGGCATTTCTTTCTATATTGTTCACTGTCTGTCTTTCTGGGGACTAAATTGGATAGCATCTTAGGAAGCAATACGCTTGCTCTTTTGCGAGTGATTTCTTCAAACTAGGGGTTTCTGAAGTAAACAGGGGGCTATGTTCTGTGACAACAATCAATCATTTTAATTTTATGCTATATATTGTTGTAGAGGAATGTGTATGTTTTCATGGAGTAATATTTTTAGCTCTGATCTGGTGTTTTTCACATGATTGCTTCTGATTTATCCTTGTTTGATATGCAAAGAGATTGGGAGGCTTTGTTGTTGTTATTGGAGGATGCCTTGCACTCATTATCTGCGCTCCTTTTGTAATAAAATAACCTTTTCTAACCCCAAAGTAAGTCATTAAGGGGAGAGAACAGCTTTGGTATAAAAGTTAATGCTAATTACTAAGATTGAGGGATTACTTATTATTAGTAGTTTGGATTTTATATTTGGGTGTTTCAGTCTTGGGATATTATTCCTTATTAGTATCGTAGTAGGATTCGTTTGTTGTGTTTCAGGTAAATTAGGATAGAGTTTCATTTTATTTGGATTTGTTTGGCTTCTGTTGAAGGTATGTGGTTAATATTAGGAGTTTACTTCTTGAGTCTGAATAACTATTTGATTGTTCTCTTTGTCAGTTTTCCTTAGTCTGTTGTGAGTACATTGGATATTGTGAGTACATTGGATATGTGCTAACTTCATGTAATCACTTCTCATGTTTGGGATCCTTGTATTTGATTTGTGAATTGTCCTTATTATTTATGTTTCTCTCCCAAATTTTAGAAAGACTTCAGTTTGAAAGCAGCAAAGGTTTATAAGTAACATGGATTTAATTGCTGTTGGTTTCAGCCTGAAACTGCCACATGGTGTTCGCAGATGTTCATTAAGACAATTAAATGATTTTTGTGGAGGTCACATATGATGGTGCTGATAACAATAAACCCCCCCCCCCCCCACCACCACACACACACACACACAAAAAGGAAAAAAAAAAAAACACATGTTGAGTGGCCATGGATAAAAAGGTTCTGGTTCTGAACTTAGTCTCAGCCATTTAGGGGTCTATAGCTCTGAGCCTTGGCTGGATGTATCAACGGATTTTGAAATAGGATAAGCTGTTGCCAACAATTCCAGCAACTTGCTTTTTAGATGGGTTTCCTTTTTTAATCTCTGTAAGGGATTGGCAAACTCTGTTTTTGTGCTTTGTTATGTTGTTCTCTCATTTGATTAATTCATTTTTATGCAAAAAAATAATGAAAAACTTTTTCCAATGATAAGACAAACATTATTTGGTTATTACATGAATATCCTGGTAGGGAAGGATCCATGATCCCCCAGGCACCGGGGGATGTATTATGTTATATTGTTATGTAAGTTTGATTCAATTAGCATTAAGTGAAGCAGTTAAAAGGGGAATTATATTGTGTTATCTTCCTCTCTCTTTTCTGTCAGAATAAATTAAGGCGCCCAGGGTGATTCAGTTTTTTTTTTTGGCTTAAGATTTCAGATAAATTGATGAAGCATATTGTGAAGATTATGACGTTGTTAATGGCCATAAGTGCATTATGGGTTGGCCTTCTACAAACTTCTATACTTCCACGGAGCTATACTTGGTTGGTCAGTGACTCTGTTCATTCTTTTGCGTGCTTGATACATAATATCATCCTGCCTTTAGCTCATCACGCCTTGGTTCTGTCCTCTGCCCAGCTACCTGTCTATTTCGTTGTGTCTTTAGGATGCTACGGTTTATTGATGGTTGGAGTTGGTCTCATGCGATTTCCTACCTGTCCTCAAGAAGCCCTTTTGCTGCAGCAGGTAGTTACTACCGTATTATATTATCTTTTGAAAGATTGCCATGTTATGTCATTTTCTCAATTTCTGCTTTTCTTATGTGCCATGACCAAGCCTATATGAAAGTATACGCAGCTATGTGGAGATTAATCTGTTCCATGACCCATGTTTGCATTTAATGAATTTCAATGACATTCAGATTTTAATCTCTTGCAATAATGCATCATGTAATTAGGAGAGAGAATGACGTAAAAAAATTTAGACTGGGTTCTCTCCTGCATTAGGATGGTCATATGTGGAGATAGGAGATTTTTTATGACTAGAATAAATGCAAGGTATCAGTACCTTGTGTGTTTTTCTCCACTCAGGACCAATCTAGACCAAAAGAGAACCTGCCCCCACAATTTCTTTTGTTTTTTTAATAAAGGGCTGGGCACTAATGGCGTGAAGGTAAAAGCAGGATTGATCTCGGGACTTCCCACTTATAGGGGAACTTACATGCCACTAGGCTACAAGGCCACTGACAGCCCCACAAAATTTGAAATGCGGATATACTCGGATAGGCTCTCTTGTTCTCTTATCTATTTCGTATTTTATTTTTATCTTTCTCTAAATACAAACTATACACTGATGAGCCAAATTCAAAATATTTTGATCGTCAATATTGTTGTACTAGTCTTTCCTTGCTGCAAGAGTTCCCTACGGAATGTATTAATGCAACTTATTTTGCTTATTTATAGGACATTGTGGAGGCAAAGGAATTTCTGAAGCAAAGAGGAGTTGACGTTGGTTCCAGCTAACGTTGTAAATGTTTTGAATTTTAGATATTTAAAAGTGTTTTTTTCAAAGATGTAATTCTAATGTATGCAGAGAGCATCATATTTTTATCTTGACGTGGCACATCCACCTTCTTTAGCAGCTTTGAAATTTTTCTTGGGAAATGGGTTTACATCACATTTCTTTCACTAGTTGCACAAAATCTAATCATAGAAGAGGACCCATATCATACAGGCAAAAAAAAAAAAAAAAAGAAGAGGACCCATATCCATTTACATAGCTTTTTTTTTTTGGGCCTTTGGGGGGGGGGGGGGGGGTGACTACTCAAACATAACGATGGACTCCCAAAAAGGAAACAGGGAGAATTGTGCTTAATCATCAAATTCATAATTTTTTGTAGGGTTAAGGGGCCAAAACTGCCTATCAACTTTTTTCAAATATGCATCTAGCACAATAAATTTTCATTGGGTGCGAAAATGCCTGTGAATTTTTTACATTAGACAAAAATGTCACCACAGTTAATGATCAAAAACCTCCGTTACTTTTTTCTTAGTGTGGGTCCCCTAGTTGTCCATAAGTAACTCTACCCTCAATCATCTCCCACAATCTCTCTCCCTCAAACCTTCCTCCCTCTCTCTAGCCCACTTCTCTCTCTCAAAAGATCTTATTTGAGGCACCCCCCCCCCACACTCCCTCTCTTTAGCTCAGCAATCTCCCTTGCCATTCTCTTTCGCCCTCTCCCTCTACCTTGTAGGCCATAGCCAATCGAGCTTCTCAATGATCTCCCATCACCAGGGATCTTCTTACTCCCTGCCACCCGCCACCACCTACTTATTGGAGGATAAATAGCCGACATCACCATCCCCCTTCTCTTGCCACAGCGAGGACAAAGAGGCAATGGTGAGATGGTGAAGAGTGTGGCTATGGAACCTTAGGGCCTATTTGGTACACAAAAGATGTGGGGAGGGAAGGGAACATAAGCAAGTTCTATCATTTGGTACACAATTTTGACTCAATCTTTTTGAGAACTCAAGTTCTCGGGCCCACCCTGATCCCACCAATGTTCTTTTAGGGCCTATTTGATTTAAAGGGAGGAGATGGATGGGAGGGGATGGAATGGAAGGATGGAAGATCACCTTATTCGGTTTGGTTGGAGGGGGAGGAAGGGAAATGTTTTTTAATGATCCTTTGTTTGGTTTAAGAGAGGAGGGGAGGGGAGATAATATCTAATTTACCATTTTACCCTTAAACATTAGTTTATATATTTTTATTTATACAAATTATTTAAATTAGTTTACACCTCAATATAAATTAAATAATTTATAAAAAAAAGATGAAGATATAAAAGGAGAATATTTGAACTATAATTTATCTATTAAAACAAATAAGATGGACCAAGACAACAGATAAATGCTAAACTATCGAATTGGCCATCCCGACTGCAAAAGAAGAAAATTATTATTATTCTTATTAAGATTGGCATCAATAAATCAATAAATAAAAAGGAGGGAAGTGGCGGGTGAGTGCAAATGAATCCAAAAAAAGATGATGAAAATAAAGATGATACCTTGACCGAAATAGTGGGAAGGTGTTGAGCGTCAGCATGATTCGCGACCACAACGTAATCTGCCAAGACGACGAGTTAGATTGGATTTCCTCAGATACGCACTTGGTTCTGGAGCTGGGAATGTTTAACCATATGGCCTCTGCTCGAGGTAGAAGGCGACTCACAAAGCATAAAAGGGAAAGCGCGAGTGGTAGTAGCAAAGTAATGTTTTTTTTTTGTTGGTTTAGGATATAATTGGGAATATGAAAAGACTATGGGGGTAAAATGGTCCTAAATTTTTTGCTCCCTCCAAAACCCCCCCAATTTGGAGGGAACCAATTTGAGGGGATGGGAGGGAATTTGATTTCCTTTTTTGGGGTCCCTCCCCTCCAATTTTGCATACCAAACAAGGGGAGTGTCTCATTTTTCATTCCCCCCATCCCCTCCCCTCCAACCAAATAGGCCCTTAAAGGTGGGAAGATGTGATCCCACCAAAATTGGTGGGATCCTAAGTTCCTTCACTGAAGGAAAATCCGAAAGACAAATATGTCTTTGAAGAATTTAAATTAAAAGGTGGGAAATTCAAATTTGCTACATAATTTTCTTATTATATTCAAATTGCTTAGCAAATTCAGATGTGATAAGCAAATTTCATTATTCCCGCCTTTTAATTTGAATTTTTAGGATTCCCGCCTTGCAAATTTGAATTTCATCAATAAATTCAAATTTTTCTTAATAAATTTGAATTTCATTCTATAGAAAACAATTTCAATTTCATTAATAAAAAAAATAATTTTTTATTTATTTAAATTATAATTTATATTTTATTCATTTTATTTAATTTTTAAATTATTGTACTACTAATTATTTAATGTATAAATTGAAGTATAAATTTAATTAATATATAATTATTAATTTATGTTGATAGTAAAATGGGTATTTCTCTTTCTCTCTCTCTTAAGTTCCATCCTCAATTTTTTCCAGACCAAACAATCCATCTTCTCTCAACTTATCTTCCATCACCCCTTCCAATCTTCCTGTCCCTTCCTTTCCCTTCTCTAATGTCCCATTTGGTACCATGGAAGAGTTTTTGATGGAATTGGAAGTGGAAATTGAAGTGGAACTGGAAGTGGAAATTGAAATGGAATTGGGGTTAAAAGTTTGTTTGGTATGACCATGAAAGTAAGATATAATTTATAAATAATATGTTGATCTAAAATGTGAAATTACCAATACACCTTTTCACCAGAAACCAAATTCCCCCAAAATAACCACAGGGACCCTAATAAAAAACCATCACCTACTACTGGCGCCCACCGTGAAAGTCACAGCCGGCACCATCAGCCATCAACAATGGAAAAAATAGAAAGTCGATGATAGCAGAGAAAGGAGGAGCAAAGGGCTACCATGTATGCCTCCTTTTGCTGCTCACAGATTTGAAGTTGACGATGAGGGTCGTGAGTCTACCAATGTCGCAAATCTAAGACAGAGAAGGACAACATTGAGAAGATCCGATCTCGTCTGTTGCAAACATAAAGTTGAAGATCTGAGTACTTCTCCATCGTGCATATCCATCTTCATTTTAACAAGGTTGGGTTGTGATGACAAATGCGCATTGAAGAAATTAAGAGAAAGATGAAGAAGACAGAGTGAAGAGGGAGGCGGTGACAGTGCTTGAAGAAGAAGATGAAGGGTCATCGCCAGCGCCGTCAATGATAAAGGGCCGTCGCCGTCAATGGTGGAAGGTCATCGCCTCTGGTGGAGGATGGTTGCTGGAAATAGAGGGTAGAAGAAAAATGCGGAGGGCAATTGAGGAAACAAATTCTGAGAAGTGGAAGTGGAAGTCACTTCCAGGGGTGAGTGGTGGAAGTCACTTCCATTGCACCAACCATCCCAAAAACTGAAATCCACTTCCAATTCCACTTCCTCTCTCTCAATTCCATGCTACCAAACGTGGCATAAGTTCCTTTCCCTACTTAAATTTTCCTCATAACAAATGGAGCCTTAGATCTGTTGTTTGTTTCAATTTTGTTGTGGGTTTGATTTCTTTGTTCATACGTTAAAAAAATGTTGCTTCTTTCATTCTATTTTGATTTTGTTAAATCGTTGAGGGGTTGAAAGTGGTTCTAGTGAAGCAAAAGCGATGATGGATTTGGGACAAGTGAAGGCGGTGTGGTTAATGGCGGAAGAAATGGTGGAAGTCAAGCTGGAGATGGTGGGAGGAGAGAGAGAGAGAGGGTTTTCTTTTTTAAAAAATAATCATCTAAAGCACTAAGAGAGAGAGAGAATGACGGATCAGGATTCTCTTTGATGCCAACTCCCATCCGCTGCCCTCCTCTATCATGAAACACACCGTTTTTTGTGCAAATGGACATGTAGACTTTGTGTTTGTTTGGAATATCTTATTTTTAAGTAATAAGTACTTATAAATCGTGATTCACGATATACGAGGTAAGTATATGAGAGAAGTTTTATCTCAACTTACGTAATAAACGCTTATATTTAAAAAATAAGTATTCCCAAACATACACTTTAATATGTAAAAAAGAGATGTAGTATGAGGTGATGCGCTGACAGCGCTGTGAAAGCTATGGGTGAAGACATTTCCATGAGTCAAAGGTTGAGGTAAAATTTTTACTTAAAAATATTTAAATATTGTTCATGTGAAAAATATTTTTTTAAAAAAATAATTTTTTTAAAATTTAAATAGGGTAAAGTATATGTTTGGTATTCTAAATATACATCAACTTTTAGTTCAATCCCTTGAGTTTATAAAGTACGCTTTTAGTATCTTAATCTTTTGAATTATTTTTAATCTTTAGTTTACCATTCTCATTCAAGATTCAACAGAAAGATTAAAAATGAGATTAGTGATCTAAAGATTAAGAGATTAAAATTGGTGATCAAAAGATTCAGAGATTAAAAATGCATTTTATAAATTAAGGGACTAAACTAAAAGTTGATGTATATTTAGAATATCAAACATATACTTTAGTCTATTTTAAATTTAAATACAGCTATTTTTTTTTAAAAAAAATTTGCATGGACAGTAAAAACGCACTTTATAAGCTCAATGGACTAAACTAAAAGTTGATGCATATTTAATACCAAACAAATACTTTAGCCTATTTTAAATTTAAATACAATTATTTTTTTAAAAAAAATATTTTTCACATGAATAGTATATAAATATTTTTAGGGAGAATTGTTGATAAATACCTTTTTAACAAATTAATTGCTGAATACTACCATGGAAAATCTGTTGCATATAATGGAAGATATTTTGAACACAACGGAAAATTGTTTACACATTTATATGGAAGATTTTTGCACACACGGAAGATGGTTTGTACAAAATGAAAGATCGTTTGCACATACGGAAAAATAACACGTAGGTCCCAAAGACCGAAGATAATTATAGTGAAGTCTCAAAAATTAGAAATAACAACTCGTTAAGCTATTTTTACAATATATTGAGTTATTTTTTGCTATTATAAGACTTGACTATAATTATCTTCCATCTTTGGGGTCTGTGCGTAATTTTCCGTAAAAATTTTACCTCAACCTTTGACTCCTGGAAATATATTCACCCATAGCCTTCACAACACATACCTCATGCTATAGCTCTTTTTCACCAATTAAAGTCCAGAGGTCCATTTGCACAAAAAACAGTGCGTTTCATGGTAGAGGAGGGTAGCGGACGGGGGTTGGCATTGGAGAGAATAGGGGTGTTCAAAATATCCCGGTCCCGGTTGTCCTGGCCCGGTCCCGGATATTTTATCCCAGGAATTTCCCGTCCCGGCCGGGACCGGGACCGAGATCTTAAAAAATCGGGACCGGGATCACCCCTTGTGATCCCGGGAATTCCCGGTCCCGGTTTTTTTTTTATTTAATTTTTTTCTTAAAAAATAAGTTATTATTTTATATTTGTATTTTTTACCCCATAAATTAAGTTATCATTTGATAAAATGTATATGACATATTTAATTAGAGTTAAATCGTATATATCGTGATACTAATCCTAACTATATAATATAAAAAAATAATAACAAAAATGATGAATGTGATAATAATAATAATAATAATAATATATTATTCTTCAATTCTAGCTCAATTTGTGTGATTTTTATGACCTTATTAAGTGTTAAATAATCACTTCAAACACTAGATTATAAAAAATTTAGCTAAAATAATCATAATAATAAAACCGGGAATTCCCGGTCCCGGTCCCGGGAATTCCCGCTCCCGGTCATACCGGGAATATCCCGGGACCGGGACCGGGAATGAATTCCCAGTCCCGGCTACACCCGGGACGGGAACCGGGAATGGGTGATCCCGGTCCCGTCCCGGGTTTTGAACACCCCTAGGAGAGAATCCTAATCCGAGAATGACAGGCCAAATTAATGACATGTTGCATTTTGATTGGACAATATATGAATCTAGAGGAATACTTATATATTCTAGGAATATCTCTTCATCTATACTCTGATTAATTAAAATACAACAACTGATCTTATTTTAATCTCATATGCTGATGAGTCATCTGGAGAAATTCAAATTTCATGATTTTGAAAAATAACAACTCAAGAGAGGAAATTGCGTTTTTTGCTTTTTAAATTATCAAGTTTATGTTTTTAAAATAAAAAATTTGAATTTCTTTATATGACTCATCAGCCACGTATGATTAAAATGAGATGATTTATTGTATTTTTAATTAATCAGAGTACAGATGAGATGAGCCTTATAGAGTATGTAAGTATTTCTCAAGAACTAATAACATGTGGAAGATTAGTGTGGGACCCGCAAAACCTAAAAGTAACATCCGCTTGCCTCAATTAACGGTGGTAGCATTTTTGTCCCAGATAAAAAGGTTTATAGGCATTTTTTTCGCTTAATGAAAGTTTATAGTGTTAGATAAACATTTAAAAAAAGTTTATGAGCATTTTTTGCCCCTTAACCTTTTTTTTTATTTCTAATGATTCTTAGTGGTAACTAATTATTATTATTTTATTTATAAATTTGCTTTGTTTGAATGATAAGTTGTTTGAATGACAAATGGTATTAAAATTCAATTAGTTTATAATATACTAATGTTTATCACTTTCAAAGGAAAAAACACATTAATATCTTAATTGCATAAAATTTTCTTCTTTTCCAAAACTTAATAAATATCTTATGAAATAAAAAATTAGTGATAATTAATATGCAGGTCATTATAGTTTCAATAAATTTTTAATTAGGTCCTTATAGTTTTCCCCCCCTTTTTATCAAGTCCTTATAGTTTCATTTCTTTTTTTGATTAGGTCCCTATAACTTTTTATTCTTTAATCTATAAACACTAATAATAATCTTCTATAAATACAAATAATAATATTATTATTTATAATATTTCTAAATATTATTGTATAAATAATAATACTCTATAAATAATAAATTATTAGAAAAAATTTAAATAATCTTTAAAATTTTTTTACCAAACATATATTTATATTATTTATTTTATAGTTCTAATTTTTATAATTATAAAGTTGGAATCATAATAATATAGTTTTCTAAAAATATAATTATAATTAATTATTCTAATTATGTTAATTATATATATCCGAATTTATTATATCAATTATTTTTTATAATTATGTAATTATTAAATTAAATTAATTATTAATATTTATATTTTAATGTTATTTTTTATTTACTTTTAAATTAAACTGATAAATAAAAAATTAAAGGACCAGCTTAAGAGTCACGTGAAATTATAAGGACCTGATAAAGAAAATTTCAAGGAATTGATTAAAAATAAGTAAAAGTATAAGGATCTAATAAAAAAATATAGGAACCTAATCAAAAATTGATTGAAACTATAAGGACTTAAAGATTAATTATTCCATCGGGTAACAAAGAAAGAAGAAGATTAATTATCCCAAAAAAATATATAACACAAATTTTTTTAAGAGAATCCTAATTAAATCCAACCAAAATATCAAAATTTAAAATTAGACCCACATTTTTAACAAATTCTTCATTAGGCCTCATTAGGCCTTGGCCTCATTAGGACCCTCTTACTCCCATTTCTCTGTCATCATTTTTCGTTTGAGACTTTTGATATTTTAAATTTCAACAGAAGCCCTTCCTGGTCTTTTCCTTTTGTAAACCATGGTTTTAAATTATGGTTTGCACAATCTGAGACAAAATTTCTCTCATATATTTACCTCGTAAGTCGTAAAACTCCTCTCTTCCTTCCTCATCAAATTTCAACACATTTTCCATCCAAATGGCCACCATTATGAACTGTGCTGCTCCTCGAAGACGAGGAATTGGGTTTTGCAGGTTGTGGAGGCCGTGAAATTGCCGAAGGGGTTTAACTATTTGCTAGTGGTGTTTCTAAAGTAACGGTGTTAACATATTAATGTTCAAAGATTTTGTTGAAAAACAAAGCAAAACAAAAACATAAAACAAATTTTAAAAATTCTAATTACCAATCAATATGATTAAAACTAGAAAGACGCTTACACCTCTATTTAATTTTTATTTTTAACCATAAAGAGGTATTTTATTTTAGTCTTTTAATGATATTCAGAAATCCCTAAACCTGATTAGGAATTTTTTGAAAGTGTAGGCCTTAATTGAATTAGAATTTTCTCAACTTTTTTTGATATTTTAAAGATTCTATTTTCAGTAGTACAATACAACTATTTATTGATTGATAAATCTCATTCACATATTATAATTTAAAATGATCCTTTTAACATAAACATTACTTAAAAATTGTTCCGGTTTCTAAACAAATAATTTTAATGTATATATTTTTAAAATTTTTATTTAAAAACTTATATTAACAAAAAAATTTATGAATTGGGAATGTAATATAATATGAAATAATTAGCTAGTATAGCTTATCTTTATCTTACTTTAAATAATATTAATTTTAATATGGTATTTTTTAAAACATCTACTTATATATTATCCTACGCTTTTTGTTTGACCTGATATATATTACCCTTACTCAATTATTCAAGATTCTATAAAATTGGATAGGGGTACATAATTAGATTATTATGAAGTTAAATTACTAATTTTTAATTTCAATTAATAAAACATATATATTTTGTAATCTTAAAAGCTTAAAAAGTGGAAAAATTGCATTTAGGTCCCAATAAAAAAAATATTATAAAAGTGATTCCTTAAAATCTTAAAATTAGTAAGTCCGTTAGACTTTTTTACCATAAATTTCAATTCTATTGATAAGTTTATGGACAATTGACAATTAAATTTGATTATAAAAAAGTCTTATGGAATTTTAGTGGTATTTTGAGTTTCTAAGGGACTATATTATCGTATTTTCTTTTATCTGAGACCTAAATACAATTTTCCCTCTGTGTTTTTGAAACTCAAGCGTCCTCGGGCTCAAATTAGTGAATAACACTGCCAAGGTTCCATTCCGAACCCTTGAGTATTTCTTACTGCGAGACGCCGTTGAGCAGGCAGCTACCTGAGTTCGGAGTTCGGCCGCTTCGCCTGACGTCGATAAGCTCTGGAGTTCTCGAGTACACTTTGTGCTGCTCTCATCTAACGATCAGGTAGCTATTTTGTGTCTCTTTGGTTTTTCTTAGCTAATGGTTCCTCCTCATGTTTCTGGACATTTGTTTTCAGGCGTCCCCTTAGTTATGCTTTCTCCTTTCATATTTTCTTTCTCATGCTTCGGTAGCTTCATTACACTTTTGAGTTTAGACTTATGGTTTCCTTGCACACTCTTTTGGCCACCAGAAACTTCAACATGTGACTTGGATTGTAAAAATTGAAACTTGATTGCATGAATTTGATTTTGAAATCAAGTGATGGGCGCTTGGGCTTGAGAGGAGATTCTATGACTTGGAAATTCTGATATTTGGTCTATATTATGGAACTTTATTTGCAAACTCTGTAATATTATTCTTTTTTTCTTTTTAACTTATAGTTGATGATGTATGTGTTTGTTGCGAAATTTGAGTAAATCTTTGATGTTGTTCTTGTTGTGGTCTGAAAACTTGTGGTTAAATTTCTGCTAGTGATCTCTCCTTGCGGTGTGGCTTGAATTTTGTAAATTCTATTTTCTGTTTGCTGTGGTTTTTTTAACTTGGTTGGGGTCTGAAAAATTTCTCTTCTGGCGCAAATGCTCTGTTGAAATAGGGTCTAAATTCCTAGATGTTTATGTTTTTTGTTGAAATTGACTTGTTTTTTAGTTTACTTGCAGTTAGAGTTTTGCAATTATATGGTAAGTACTAAGATGCTTATTCTGCTACATCTTCTTAAACATTGACACAGCTGTTCTAAACTTGTCTCATCTTCTTCATCATGGAAGCGTTGTTTCTCTCAGCGATCCAAAAATTGCATGCCTATCTAATTTTTGAAGAAATATGTATCATTAACTTAAATGTTGTAGATGAAAATTACTAAATGTATTTCAAGTATTGCCTTTTCCAATTGTTTCAGTCAGGGAATATGAATTTTCATGAACAATTGAATTAGTATTATGCTTTATGTTTATTGTAATGGGGCTAAACATGTATTATGGAAGTCTTTGGATAAATTTCTTTTACATTTATTGGCACTCATAATATACAAGTGAAATCAATTGGTCAGAACAGCCCAATAAATTGCCTTATCTGAAATGCAAGGACATTTTCTTGTAAGCTTGTTGTTTTCAGTTTGAGTATTGTGACTTCTTTCTTTAATCCAGTTGTTCTTGTTGCTTTTTTTTTTTAATTTTTTTAATTTTTTTAAATTTTTGCTTAAATTTTCCTTTTACTTGTCATTTTTACAGCTAAGGCCCTGCCTTGAAGACCTTTTACTTATCAGTCTGACTTGTTCACGTCTATTCAACCCCACCTCAACCCAGCAAACTTGTGACTAGGGCACTTCAAATAACAGTGCATTTCCTGTCTGCTGCTAATACTCTTATAGTTGGTAAAGATGAGGTTGCTGACACACAATATGCTATCATCTAACATAAAGGGCGTGACAAATGGCTTCCCGCTGCGCATTGAGGCAGAGAAGGTGGTGGAAAAGACAGTGGAGATGAATGCTGACTTTCTGAAAAAGATGTTTGAGAAGATACAGTGGAAGGCATTTATTGACGCGTCTCAGGCCATGGGTTACACTGAACTGCCGGAAGAAGTTGACCCGACTATGCTCGAATCTGACGAGTTTCTCAGTAGGTTTCACCATGCTCTTTTGGAACTTCACCTTGAAGAAGGTGCACTAGTTTGCCCAGAAACTGGACGGCGGTTTCCTGTCAATAAGGGAATTCCAAACATGCTTCTTCATGAGGATGAGGTGTGAGTTAATTTATACTAGTTAACTAGCTTTGAGCCAATAGAAGTCTGCTTTTAAGTGTATTGAGAATTTGCTGGAGATGTTAAAAGTTTATGCTTTTACCCCTTCTACCAAAAGTTCCCTAGCATGTGACATTAGAATAATGGGTTTGTGTTATTTTGTGTTCCCATACTGGGGGATTTAATGAGAATTGAGAAATTGTGGTTCTCATTTGTTACAAATTAATGTTTCTGTCTCATCCATGAAAGCTTCATGAGTATTGAAGAGAATTACGCAACTTATAATTTTCTCGGTTTCACTTTCATTTCCACTTCCTTAATACCAAATTCCAATTCTTGTCTGATGCATATAAATGATAAATTTCATTTCTTTATCTTCAGTCTTCGGAAAGAAATTGGATTGAGACACTGAGCAGTTCCAACATATGTCAATGTAGAGAAACATGACTACACTTGATGAGTTTTCGCCCCTCATTTTTCAAGAGCAATATTTTTTTAAAAAATTACAACTATACTTAACATTGTTTATGAATCATAAATAAGATATTATTAAATTTGTGTTCTTCACTCATTTCAGCTGTATTTAAAGAAGTTATATGTTTTCCAGGTTATTACTTAAGCAGATACAGATATGTCGCCAATGAAAGTTTTCACACTAATAAATTTTGAAGCCTTTGGTTCCTGAGGTCATGCAGTATTCACTGTATGATTTAGTTATTAATGAAGTTTTTGATGGGGATATTTGGGAAAAGTACCCCCATTGCAAATTTTATTGCTAAGGAGGACTTAAGTTAGAGCAAATATTCCCGTGTATAAAAAAATTGAGGTTCTTTCCACCAATAAAATTTCTAACGAGATTTCCCCACATTTCCCCTAAATTTTAATATTGAGTTTTCTATTGGCACATCAAACTGTCACTACTTCTAGCCCCATCTAATACATTTTGGAGTCACCATTATACTCAATATCGAACTCATTCATCTTGTCGCCCAGGAAAACCAAAAGACATAAAGCCCATTCAGTTTGAACTTTGAAGGAATCTACAACTTGAGCGAAATTTCTTATTCACCATAACCAGTGTTCGCATCTGTTTCCAAATTACACTGCAAATAAGGAAATCAGATGGGCCCATTAATTCATAAAAAAGAAAAACAAGTGGGAAAAAACTGTACTCTTTTTCTACTGTTTTCTCTCTCTAATTCTTTCTGGGGACTGGGGGTATCATAAGCATAATATATAAATCAAAACATCCATCTTGGTGAAGAATGAACAGAAGTTTGCCGCGGTCTGACTGTGTGACTGTGATCCAAGTTGTTGCGTTTCATGATTGAGGATACAGTGGGGCTAAAATAGTCATTACTCCTCTGAGAAGTTGCCCCATGTGAATACATTTTCTTCCCATTGATGTAGCTCCCCTGGTTTTCTATCATCATCTTATGCGCTGCCGGATTCTGTTGGTTAGACTCCCATCTATTGTAACCAACACAACTCATGCTCCTTCTTACTGACTGAAACTTTACCTCTCTAGGACTTGTATAGTTGCGACTCTCAGCAGTTTCGGCAGAGTACATCGTCTCTTCTTCACTGCTGTATCCGTGGTGCATGTCTAATACTTGTATCGGTGGTGACGAACTAGATTGGACCTCGCTTTGTGCTCCATTCACAGAACCCGTTGAGGAAACCTCTACACAATGAGTTGCTGGCATTCGGTTTTGGTTTTGTTCTCCTTCCAGCTGGTTTTCTGATAAAGGTTCTTTGGCACAATGTGGATGCAGTTCTTGTTCTTGATGAGATTGTTGTAAACCTGCAGGTTTAGTTATCCTTGGGGGGAAATTGATATCTAAAAGCGGTACTGGCATGTTTTCCTTTCTCCTCAAAGGATTAGAAGTTAATCTAGGTGATTCATATATTTCTGGAGTGGGAATTCCCTGGACATGAGCAGCGTTATGATTTGTGATCAAACTCTCTTCAACAGTGTTACCTGCAGCAGCAGAAGTACTTGGTCCTAGATCCTTTGGCTTTGAGACGTTATTTGACGACGACCTGGTGCCATCGTTGTTGTCAGCCTCTGTTGACTTGAAAACTTGCCGCTGTGTGAAGGAAGTACACGAATGCTCACTCTTCAGGCCGGTGGACATCAACCGAATTATTGGTAATTTTGGTTTGTTAAGCTCATCAAGGCTGCCTTCCCAATGCTGGTTTAACCAATCACATATGACAGGAATCGGTATACCGAACTGCATAGGGAGATCCTTCTTCCAAGAGGTCGAGGATGATGAAGAAGTCGAAGAGGATTTGGCATTTGGAGATGTGGCTAATTTCATTGGATCACAAATCATAAATGCAAGATTTCCATGTACATCAAACCCAGCAGATCCTGGCCTCCATACAATCCCATCAGTTGACAGTTTTATAAGATTGTCAGTGGCTATGACTACTTTTCCCTCACCAACAGTGAGCTCTTGCTTATCTGTGTAGCCCAAAAGGTAAACCACACTTCCCAGATCCAGATTAACTTTGGAACAGGTCTTCAAGTGGTGAGGGCATTGACCCTGGGCATTTGATTCTCCATCAGCGTCATCTATACCCACTATTGTAAGATCTAATACAGAGCTTGTGGTGAAAAACCTGAAACCAGTTCAAACAAGTACATTTTAATGCATAGCTCACAAAATGATCAGTTGAAGGGTAGCACAAGTAATAGTGCCTAACACAGATCCCTCTTTCTTAATTCAGTCATATACGATGGGAGAGCAAAGCACTTTAACATTTAAATTTTCACTGATTAAGAATTTGCAATCAATATGACTCACTTTTCCCCTTAATTTCAATTGAATGGTCAAGGCTGCATGAACTTAAATGCAATGAGTTAGATCGGAAGCATCATGGTGTGTGCAAATAGCAGGCTGATCATACTTGAGTTCTGTATTACAAGGAAGCATCTTCAAGCTCCTCAAATTCAATTTTCCACGGAAAGCCACAAAGCCATTTTGACTAATTTCAACCAAGTAACTATGGTAGAGTACTGAACATGTAACCGTTTTCTCCCTGACATTAGCTAGAAGACTAACTTGAAAGAGTGCGTTAAGAGAACAAAATTCAGTAGACGTTAACTTATAATGGGGGCCAAAAATGAAAGCTGAGTTCTTCATGAATAAACTAGTGAGAATCTCCCTAGATTTCTCAATATTTAAACACAGAAACTTGGACATGCCCTGGTGTTTAAAGATGGTCAAAAAAAGTTATTCATGAGCAGCAGAGGACAAAAAGGTGGTTGCTGTATGCGAATAATTACTATTATGAAATATTGGTGAAGAACCAACCATTGGAGCTTGCCTCTCTTCTCTATGATGGTTTTCAAGAATTGTATCCTTTCCGCTTCAGTTTAAACAAAGTTTTTCAACAGATTATTTCATTGCATTATTTAAGAGAATATATTTTGAAATCATACACTGATCATTCATTCAATTGTAAAAAGATTAATTTGATGAAAAATTATGACTTCAAAAAAGTAATACTTTCAGCTTTAGAGGACATCCTTATATTGGGATTTGTTGTAATTGCAATCTAGAGGTGTTTGGTACACTAATACCTTAAACTATATGATATCTCAGATACTGTGGTACAAAATAACATTGCTTTTAAGATGGCTGGGTTAGGTATAACTATTGAAAATTACATCACCTTTGCATGATTTTAAATAAATGGAAAGATATTTACTATTGATTCCAATTCAATAAATATTTGAAGACAAGAGTTTACAATGGAAAATTGAGTTGCTACTGACGTTATGTCCAGAAAAAGGAAAAAGTCAAACGCTTGTCATGATGCATCAGTGACTGCCAACAACAGGTCAGTGGAAGTGGTAAATTGACTAACTTCTAAAATAGGGTGATACTAAACCAATAAATCTCAACATTTTAGCCTTTGACGATGAAATGCTAATTTATATTCTAATATGTACAAGTCAATTTATTGTAGACAAGAATCTATGCTGTAATTCCTTCTTTAGAAAACAGAAGGAGAACACAAGTTTTTCTTGATCTCACAGTATCATGTGAATGCTAACATTTTCTTTCCTAAAAAAACATGAACCCACTAAAGATTAAAAGGCATGGAAGTCAAATGTGCTTGCTGCATCATTCAATGCTAGCATCCTTAACTTTTGACTAACTTCAAAATATATGAACTAGAGAAGGAAGCCAGAACTAAGAATATCCCTTGAAATGGCAAGGGAACAAATTTGTGATAAGAACTTACTATACATAATAGATTATGAAACCCATAGTTTTGCATTTTAGTTAAATTATAAAGTTTCTGAACAATAGCAGGTAATAAGAACTCATAACCCATAGATGATTTATGGTGATCTATGTCAATGTTATATCTATGTTTAATATATGAATTAAAAGCTAGTCAAACAAGTTATCTAAAATCCTCCACAGTCCATACTCTCAAGTAGCTACTTGTTAGTTCCATAATATCATCCATCTTCTTATCGGGAAAGCGTGGCTATTAATAGCTTCCTATTGCTTGTAGCTCCCTACTAAGGCTCCAGGCCCTATGATACTTGAGCGGCACTGTATTTTCATTTAGCTCATGAGTTACAAGAGTTATTTATTTGCAGCTGTAGCTTGTGATACAGATAAATAGGCTAATTCTAGAGATTTTGCAAAGGCTTCCACTGGAAATTTCTGTAATGGTTTATCTTCGACTGAGTTGCCTTTTTGGTCCCCCGTCCACGCCGAATTGCAGAACACTGACTTATGCTATTAATTATAAAACCTCGATTTATGAATTCATGAACAACCATTTATCATAAGACATTCCACCCTCAAATTGACGCTGCTATATAGATTCCAATTTCAACACTTCATTTAATTGGTCAGAAACAGACAACTGTAAGTAAAAGGCCGGAGAAACCAACAAGTAATACTCAAAAACCTTGTAAGATCACACATGAAAAATCCTAAAAGGGTAAATGCCTATACATAACCAATATCTTATCCATTAGGTTTCCCTCCCAAATATACTTAAAATTTCAGTTCCATTCAATTGATTCTCTTTTCCATAAACCATTTCAAACAACTTGAAAGCAAATGTGACTAAAAAGGAAGACCTGAAATGAGTACCTGTGAGGGACAAGAGTTGAAGCGACGCCTTTTTGAAGTCGGATCTCGGAGCTCTCGGCGGCAGCGACGGAGGGAAGATTAGCATGGGTAGTCAAAAGCAAATTGCGGTGGATCAAGAAGCCGGCACCGGAGATCCCATTAGCGACGGTGGATATAGTGGCCATGGCCTGAGCTTTACCGGAGAAAATGGCGGCCTTCATTCTCTCGGACTTGCCCACTCCTTTGCAGAAACACCATGATTCTCTAAGGCCACCCATTAGGCTTAATTTTGGAGGGTCGAAGAAGTTGGATCTAGCAAATGTAGCTTCTGGCTTGCGATACACGAAGGTATCGGGCAAGAATCTGCATCATTCCTTCTGTAGAAATCAAATGTCTGTGTGATAGAGAGAGAGAGAGAGTGGGGGAGACAAGAAGGTCGTGAAATGAGTAAAGAGTGGGATGGTATTAGCTGGAAGAGAGAGACAGGAGCAACTGATGAAATTGATCTTTTTATTTTTTTTCCTATTATTTTGGAATAAATAAAAAAATAATCACAACTTTTTTTTTTTTTGCCAAGAAAAGAAATAATTACAATGACATATTGACATCAAATAAGGATATATTTTAAATTAAGGTTGTCAAACTCAAGAGTTTAATCAAACTCATGACAATAATATAAACTTATGTTGTGAACTCAAATAATAAACACGTAAGAGTTTACTTTTATCAATAAATAGTTATTAATAGTATATAATTATATAATTAAAATATCAAAAATGAAAATTATTTGATTTAAATATATTTTAAATTCAAATAATTGAAATTAAATCCATCAACATTTATAATCTATCATATTTAGTAAGGAAATTTATATAAAATTCATATATAAAGCTGTTAGGCATGATCAAATTGAAAAAAATTAACTTAAATTTAAGAGTGAGTTAACATGGTTTTGTAATATAGAAACGATAAATTCGATGTGTAAATTCGTTAGTTTATCCGAGTTTATAACTAGCACGAGTAGAGATAGAAATAGGTCAGACAGCCTATCAAGGATTTGTGGCTGGCCTGTATTCGGCCTGACTTGTTTAAGACCTGATTTGTTTAAGAAGAGGTTTAGGCCTTTTAATAGGCCTGTTTTGCTTAACAGGCCAAGTCTAAGCTATTTAAAAAGATTTATAGGCTTGTCCGACTATTTGGCCTGTTATAGATTTATATTTATAATTATAATATTTATTTTTTGTTAGAATATTTATAATTATATTATTTTTCCTTAAAAAATCACACACCCATTTTTTTATATTTTTTTTTTGGTGTTTGGTTTAATTTTTAAAAATTAAATTTGATGATTTACGAGATAATAATATAAAAAGAGTTTTGGTTCAAATTAAAGGAAAAAAGACTTCAGAGACCAAGCGTCCGTAGCTCCCCAAACACTCAAGTCACTCCAATCCAAGTCTAAGCCGCCGTTTTCTCCCCCTTCCGCCTTCGCCATCACTCGCCTGGCTTGTCGCCATCTCTAGCGCAACCCTCCCTCAGTCTTGCTCTAGTCTCCACTCTCGTTCTCTCCTACCGGCCACTTTCTCAGTCTCTCTCGCTCGACTTTGTAATCGTACCATCAGCCTCTTTACCGCAGGTATGCTTTATGTTTTCTATTTTATAAAATTCAAATCATTTTATTTCGTTGATTTGTTAATCGTTTCACAAATCCTATTTGGTAGATCTTTTTGTCTCTTAATTTTTCTTGCAATTTCAGACTCTCTCAGTTATGGTTTCACTTGTTCTTTGAATTTTTTGGGTGGGCTTAAGCGTGGGATCCTTTTCTTTCGGTTAGGGTTTAGTATTTTGGCATTTTCGTCCTTATGGTATATTCTTTATTCCACTTTTGTTCCCTCTCTGTCTCTTTTCCTGTCTATCTCCCTTTCTCTTTTTCATATTGCGTGAAATTGTTTTTTGCCCCCTATAATGAACAGATACCAATTCTTGTTTGTCAGGGCTGAAGTTATTGGTTTGTGTTTTGATGGTTGGATGAAGGATGTAGCGTCTTGGTGTGTTGAGCTTTATCACAACGATACAGGTTTTGGCATCGGTTTTACATATTTAGTTGCTAGACTTTGATGCTTAAATCTGCCATCAAGCACCTTTAACCTCAAGATACTTCTCTATTTCCTTTTTTCTTCTCTTTTCCCAGTTTCACTTTTGGCCTTAAAACAGTTACTAAGAAATATTATATTTTACGAGTTATTTTGGATAATTTGGATTGTGTTGTTTTAATTTTGTTTTGAATAATGCAATTATGTCTTATTTTCGTCTGGCCTCTTTTTGGCCTGTTGCAAAAGCCTGTCTTCGGCCTGTTAAGCCTGTTTTAAGTTTTTAAAAATACAGGCTTTTAAACCGGCATAAGGTCAGGTCAGGCCAGGCTAGTTACTGCCGGTGACCACTTCTCTCTAGCAGTCTCTTCAAGTGTTATAATTGATTTTCGATATTGATGATTCAGAATTATGTATACTGTTAAAAAAGTTGTAACCCGATCATTCTTCAAGATAATATGCAACAACTATACAAACAAAAATGTTAACCTCAACATGAATGGTTTTCTTTATCCCTAATCTGCATATGCAGATTGTATTTGCTGCTGGCAAAAAAAGTCTAGTTGCTAGTTCTACCTTATTAATTAGCCTTAGACTTACAATTTTCATTGATTTAATTTTCCTGGCAAGGAGTGTTGTTATGATGTTTTGAAGTCACTTTGTATTTGTGCGCTGCCTGTCTCAGTTGCCTTTACTTGTCTGTGACTGCTTACTTCTCTCTTTTACTCTTTAGATTTGTGTTCTTTGACTAGACATTATTCATGTGTTCTAAATGTTGGTCACTTATGCCACTTATGCCAAAGTTGGTAGGCTATTTGTGTTTGCTTTTGTGGATCTAAATACTTCAATGAGCAGTTTCAAATTTCTAGGTCAAATGGAAGCTTATAAAAAGCTTGATCCAAATTTCTTGTTTTGTAGATACGTTGATTTAAGATGATGCAACACCAAATTGTGCAATCCCCCGCACGACTAGGCCTAACAAATCCTAATTCACCGTCCATTCAAAACCCTACACCTCCCAAGCTTCCTCCATCCCAATCCCATCATCCTCAACCCCACCATCAACATGCTTCCAATGCTCCTTCACCGGCACTCCTCTCTCTTCTCCCTCCTCTCCCTAGAGCTCAAGCTCTTCTTCTCCAAATGGCTTCTTTGGCTTCTAAGCTCCTTGAAGTGTCTCCCAATAGATCCCTTTGGGTCACGGCCTTCCGTGGATCCCTTCCCACTTTCCTGTCTTCCCAAACCCAACCACAGTCCTCAACCTCTTTAGAGTCTTCTCCTTCCTCCACCAAGGAAATTCTTTCGCTTTTCACATCTCTTCAAACCCAAATCTTTGAGGCCGTTGCAGAGCTTCAAGAAATTCTTGATCTACAAGATGCTAAGCAGAAGGTGGTTCGTGAAATTCACATCAAAGATGCAGGGATGCTTGCATTTGCTAACAAACTCAAAGATGCTGAGCGAGTTCTTGACATTCTCGTTGATGATTATTCTGATTATCGCCGACCAAAGAGATTGAAATCAGGAGAGAGCAATGAGGATGATTCTTTGAACTCAACAACCGTCTCATCTCAGCTAAAGCTATCTGACATACTATCCTATGCCCATAAGATAAGCTACACAACTTTCGCGTCACCAGAATTTGGAGCCGGGCAAGCTCCTCTTCGTGGCGCACTCCCCCCTGCACCTCAAGAGGAGCAAATGCGAGCATCACAGTTGTATAATTTTGCTGACCTTGATATTGGATTGCCTAAAGTGGTTGAAACTAAGGAGAAAACAATCGAGCCTATCATTGAGCCTCCACCTCCTCAGCCTATGGAAACGAATCCATTTGGAGGATTGCTTCCTCCAAATTTTACTGTTCCACCTGGTTGGAAGCCTGGAATGCCTGTGGAATTGCCTGTTGATTTGCCAATTAAACCTCCTCCTGGTTGGAAACCTGGGGATCCTGTGCCACTGCCACCAATGGACTCCCTTAATGTACCAGCGTTCAATGAACAACAAGTACGCCCGCATGTTCCTCTGCACAAGCCACCTGAAGTTATTCAGGTGCAGCCTGTGAATTTGGATCTTGGAGGGAGTGATAGTAGTGATTATAGCAGTGATGAAGCTAGCTCTGATGATGAAGATTGACAAGCATATGAGGGTAATGGTTCTGAAGGCACTAATTGAATCGTAAGACAGTTATTCAACTATTTTTGTTTTATCTGACTGAATGAATACCCAGCTTATCATTTCCCTTGATATTTGAAATAGTCATTGCAACTAATTCCATGTCATGTGTTCAATTGTAAATGATGATCCTTAATGTCTACCAAAGCTGGTAATTTTTGGACACTTAGTCGTACATGTTGCTTCTACATAGTTGTTACACCATGTCAAGTAGAGATGTTCCAGAATTGCAATTAATATTCCTTTATGGAGGGAAGCATCTATAAGTTATCTCATTGATGTTTTGTTTGGCTTGCATTGTTTTCTGATAATTAGCGTCTGCTTCAGTTTGTCAGTTATTAATGGAAAAACTTGAACGAAATTTTAGGATTGTAGTTCAGGGAAACACAATGCAGCACAGGAACGGTACTGAAATTTCACTTGAATAAACGTGAATTAAGATGTCTGATTGGAGCCATCGTTCAGCACGAATGTTGTAAAATATATACATTAATTAATGAGGAGATTTTTGACCTTTCTATTGTATTTAAAATATTTGTGTCCTTAATCAAATCTATTTCTAGCAGACTTATTCACCTATTTTTGTTGCTTGTTCCAATTATTTTCATACAAGCTTGACTTTGATGAAATGAGAAACTAGAGGGATTGAAGTTGTTGTTTTTTCCCCTTCCCGAGACAGATGTTTGTAGTTTTGTACACTGAAGATGTAATAGGAAAAGATTAAAAAATAGGAAGACGCCAACTTTAAAAAAATATATATATGAAGTTTTTTTTTTTTCTTTTCTATTTTCTTGGGATAAACTAAGTTTTTTTCTTGTGATCAATGGGATGGATAACAATATGAAGGAATGTAAATTATTTAAAATGAAGAAAATTGAAAATTTTGGGAAAAATATAAAATTATTATTAATGTGTGAATAATAGTAATAAAGTATGATGACATATTGTTTGAAAAAATTTTGCAAGGTCAAGCTTCAAGGGAAATATTATAATTAGAGAACTAACCGAATTGATCGGAAAAGAAAAGCATGTGTGTTCTCTAAAATTATAAGTTTAAATTATATAAAACTCTCTTGAATTTTCGATTAATTATAAAAAACTTCAATGACATTTTAAAGTGTAAATTTAACTCTCCTAATCTTATATTTTTTCACCTTGTCAACTTAACGTTAGTCACTGTTATTTTTGTAACAAAAGTAGGCAGATCAGATCGATATAAGGTGCATGTCATCTTATATGGCTGTTGATAGATTGAGTGTATGTTTGGGAACACTTAGTGTTCGTTTGGAATAGTTTATTTTTGGGCAATAAGTGTTTATAAATCATGATTTATGGTGTACGAGGTTAGTATGTGAGAGGAGTTTTATTTCAGCTTGCGTAATAAGGACTTATTGTCTAAAAATAAATGATACCAAATACAGGTTTATTTTTTGAATATAAGTGCTTATTACGCAAGCCGAGATAAAACTCCTCTCACATACTAACCTTGTATACCGTGAATCACAATTTATAAGCACTTATTATCCAAAAATAAACTATTCCAAACGAGCACTTACTAGAGAGAGGCTGATTTGACCGTATCTTTGCGTCTTGGGGTCAAATACAAGATTTTTAATCCAAGAATTGCAGTATAATGCAATACTTGGGTCGTCTCTCTTTTCTCAAGGAGTCTTTAATTGAATCCTAGGTAATACTAAATGTCATGCAAAAGCAAATTCAATAAAACAAGGGAAAATTGATTTTTGGGTTTTTCTTGTTAAAAAAAAATAAAAAAAAATAAAAGAAAATACAATTTAATTAAATATATAAATAAACACACTACTCAAATTAATTTAAATCATAGGCAAAGTATCTATATAAATCCCACAACACAAATTTAATCACATATTGTTCCAACAATAATCAAACAAAATATTTGAATAAGAAAAATAAAAACAATAACTCCCCTGATTCAGATTCCACGTGCATGCATGAACAAAGATATGCCATTGATGATGTCAGCATGCATATTGGTGATGTCAGCGTACATATTGATATATGAAGCACACAGTTTCGCGTTTCTTCTTGCGCTCTCAGTTCTCTTTTTCGGTTGCAACTAAGTTGATGATGCTTGACAAGATAGAATAATGGCAGCAATGAGAAACAAGGGGTACAGACTGCCGGAGATGAGGTTTGCTGGAAGTGGGGGTTGGAAAACTAGAATAGTTCGCCGGAAGTGGGGGCCGAAAATTGCAGAACTTCGCCGGAAAATTGGAAACCACACGGGAGTCACAGAAAAACCGATGGAAAATGATGATGCGATATTTGCATGATGAAATGACGATGGTAGGAAGAAAATAAGACACAACGGGGGAGAAAATGGTTCACAAGAAATTGAAGCTTGCCGGAAGTGGGGGCCGAAAAACTGGAATAGTTCACCGGAAAATGTAAAACTTGCTGAACTATCACAGAGAGGAGATGAGGGTGCTACACTTGTAGTTTTCGATGGCTTTTGGTGGAGAAAACAGAAGGTGATGGTGGTTGGAATGAAGGTGCTGCTGGACTGTGAACAAGATGATGGAGTGGTGATGAAAATGAAGAACGTGGTGGTAAGGAAGGTGCCGAGGCTGGTAAAGGTGAATGGTGGTGATGAATGGAAGAGGTCGGTGGTGTAAGTGGTGACCTCGTTCTTACTTCAACCCCCGTTCTGTAGTACCTCGGTAAAAGAAAATGGAAGAGGAAAATTGAAGAAGAAAGAGCTGCAGTCGGGATGCCTTCATGGTGGTGAAGATGGGGTATATATAGTGAGATTGACGCTGTCCATTTCCCTTCACCAACCATGTTAGGTGCAGTCTGAAAGCAAGCTGCAACACAAATCTTTTCGTGATATGCGCGTGCATGTAATTTCTACATATTCCAGAAGCGCACATGACAAAACCCCCCAGATTTTGCTTTTCTGTCGGTTTGAATGTTGAATTTGTGGCTTGGGTCTTGTTCTGTAATTTTCCCCAATAATTTTTCTTCATGAAAAAGCTTATGGGTACTTTTCTCTAATTTGCTCTGGTCCTTTCTATAATTTTCCTTGTATTCAAAGTATTAATTCAGACTCCAAAAATCACCAATTGTGTCCCAAAGCACCTGCAATGCAAAATTAAGCATAAGGTAGTATTAAAAGTTCAAGAGATCATATGTATAAATATTTAATAATTATGGCCATTTTACCCTTTTATTACAATTAATTCAATACAAATGCCTCTAATTAAAATGAGTGCTTAATCATACGATAATGCCCTAGAAAATACATTAAGAGTCCCTATTTAATTAATTAAAAATATATAAAATCATGGTTAAATCAATTCCCCTACACTTAAACCTTTGTACTCCTGAACAAAGGAAATTGAGTACAAGACTTCAAATCCAAATTATTGACACATTAAAAGGTGAGTAATTTCATAATTAGAAAGCAATAGATCAATTAAACATATTCTTCAAGTCAACATTAGTTATTGTTAATTGATGCAAAGAAATTAGTCAACTACACAAAATATTAGATGAAGCACGAGAGACTCTCAGGGTATTATTGTTTCACTTATCTCACCTCATTGGGATAATTTCATTCTAGCTCACTCAATAAACAACTTACCATAGGTTTGTAACAACTCTAACATCTCCACTACTAATAGCAATTAATGTAATGAATCAAGAGGACTTCAAAGGGTTGTAATAATGGATGAAGGCTGAATGGAATGAAGAAAATAAATAGTTGATATGCAAGTCAAAATTATTGAACAAGTTCATAATAACTAATTAACTTTAATAACTATTGCCAATTCTTTTCTTAATTCACGAACAAATACCTTTTATTCACCTTCTTCTCTCTTTTTTTTTAACTACTTTTTTTTTTTTGCATTTCAAATTGCTCAATTGTCTATTGGCAATTTACTTTGATTTCAGAATACCATGAACACTATGAATAAATGACTTGCATACAACATAGGAATGGCTCAAAAATGGGTAACAAAAAGGTGATAAATAAGGGTTTGTGTTTTGGTGAATGGGTTTAAAATGAATGCCTATTTCATTTTCATCACACTAATGCAAATGCCGTTTTGAAGAAGAGTTAAAACAAGTTCTAGAAGATGAAAAATAAGTGAACATGCATACATGGAAAGAATTTAAGGTCCAAATAATCTTCCAACAAGGTTTTTGTCTAATGCTTCTTCTAACATAATTAATTGCATAGGAAACTAACCACAAAACATCCGCTTAACTTCTAGTGCTAACCTTACAAACACAGTTAATCAAAACATTGCAATCAATTATAATCATGCTCAAATATTCAACACACTAATGATAGAAAAACTTTTTTTTTTACTATAAAATTTTTTATTTTTATTTTTATTATTTTTATTTATTTTTTTTAAAAGGAGTAAATAAGAATCCAATTGTGGGTTGGTTTCTTTTCCCATTCACTTGAAAACAAAATATGATTTTTTTAAAAAAAATTGCCAAAAACTAGATCTCATGGAAGCTAAAAAAAAATTCCTGCAAATTACATGTCCAAAATGGCAAATGCGACCCTTTACCATTTATGTCATGCTTCAAAGCAAGTCATTTTTGAAAAAGTCTTGAAAAATTTTCTAGTTTAAGGCATTTTCACATTTAAAATCAACCATTGGGATTCAAAATGTATTTCCCTCCCCCACACTTAATCAACACATTGTCCTCAATGTGTAAAGCAGGTTGAAATTCAAGGAACAATGGTAATTAAGTGCACACACAAAGGAAGAACAAAAGAAGAAAAAGAAAGGAAAAAAAAATACACACAAAAGTTTTTTTTTAAAACTACACTACTACTGGAATGCCCTTCCCCCACACTTATCTCAAGCAATCAATAAAGCATACATAATAACTGATGAAAGATCATTGAAAGCGAAAGATAGTGAAAGGAGAAGAAGCAACCTGGCCTCAAGTAGGCTTTAATGGTGAATCACAGTAGAGCTTGAGCAGGTGTCTATTGACTTGGAACTCTTTTCCAGTAGTCTCATCAAGTAGCTCTACCATGCCAAATGAATGTACTTTGGTGACGGTGAAAAGCCCATACCATTTATCTTTAAGCTTCACACTTAACAACTTGAATTGGGCCTTGTACAACAGCACATGGTCACCTACTTTGAAATCCTTTCTCAAAATCTTCTTATCATGCAGCAACTTGGTCTTCTCTTTGTAAATACGAGAGCTCTCATAAGCATCTAGTCGCATTTCTTCAAGTTCTTGTGGTTGCAATTTCCTTTCCCAGCCTGTCTCTTCTATATCCATGTTGCACATTTTCACAGCCCAATAGGTTTTGTGCTCCAATTCCACCGGAATATGACAAGCCTTTCCATGGATAAGTCGGTAAGGAGACATTCCTATTGGTGTCTTAAAAGCAGTTCTATAGGCCCATAGTGCTTCCTCCAACCTTAAGCTCCAATCCTTCCTTGAAGGCTTGACTATCTTTTCTAGAATCTGTTTGATCTCTCGGTTGGATACTTCTGCTTGCCCATTTGTTTGTGGATGGTAAGGGGTAGAAGTTTTGTGAGTCACCCCAAGCTTAGCAAGTAAGTTATCAATAACCTTATTGCAAAAGTGGGTTCCTCTTCACTTACTATAGCCCGCGGTACTCCAAATATATAAAAGATATAAGACTTGAGAAACTTGGAAACCGTTTGGGCATCATCCTTCCTAGTAGGAATAGCTTCGACCCATCTAGAGAGGTAATCCACAGCTAACAAGATATAGCTATAGCCTGATGAGGGTGGAAAAGGGCCCATAAAGTCTATACCCCATACATCAAATATCTCACACAAAAGCATAGGTTGTTGTGGCATCTCGTGCCGTTTTCCTAGCCCCCCAAATCTTTGGCATTTATCACATGCCTTACAATATGAGTATGAATCCTTGTAAAGGGTGGGCCAGTAAAACCCAACATCTAATACTTTCCTAGATGTCTTCTTGGCACTAAAGTGTCCACCACAAATCATAGAGTGGCAAGCAGACAGTATGTCATTAGTTTCAATCTCTGGAACACATCTCCTAATAACTTGATCATTGCATAGTCTCCACAAATAGGGCTCATCCCAAATGTAGTGTTCAGCTTCTCGTCTAAGTTTCTGAGCCTGAAAGGAAGACATATGCTCAGGGATGAGACCGGTCACAATATAGTTGACAAGACTAGCAAACCAAGGAACATAAACAGATATAGATATTAGGGATGCATCAGGAAAGTTATCACAAACAAGATCAGAGTCAAGTACTCCCCTTGTGCCATCCGGTAGTCTACTCAAGTGATTCGCTACAAGGTTTGCAGTTCCAGGCCTATCCTTAATGCTAATGTCGAACTCTTGTAGCAGTAACATCCATCTAATAAGCCTTGGCTTGGACTGAGGCTTGGTGAAGAGAAACTTCACAGCTGCATGATCTGTATACACAACCACTTTGGAATTGATTAAATATTGTCTGAACTTATCTAATGCAAATATCACAGCAAACAGTTCTTTTTCAGTGGTAGTATAATTCCTTTGTGCACTGTCCAGGGTTTTGGATGCGTAAGCAATCACATGGAACAACTTGTTATGCTTTTGCCTTAGCATGACCCCCACAGCAGAATTGGAGGCATCGCATGCTAGTTCAAAAGGTAAGGTCCAATCTGGTGTACTCAGAATAGGGGGCGAAATCAAGTGTGATTTTAATTCATCAAATGCTTGTTTACATAAATCATCAAAGATGAAATCAACATTCTTTTGCAATAATTTGGATAATGGTAGAGCTATCTTGCTGAAATCTTTTATGAATCGTTGGTAAAAACTCACATGCCCTAAGAAAGAACGAAGCGTTTTAACATTAGTGGGGTAGGGCAAGGAGGAAATTACCTCAATTTTAGCTCTATCAACTTCAATGCCCTTGCTAGATATCAAGTGACCAAGTACTATTCCATGATCAACCATGAAAATGGCACTTCCCATAATTCAAAATTAAATTTTTCTCAATGCATCTAGCAAGAACCTTGTCCAAACTATTTAAACAAGTATCAAATGAATTTCCATACACTGTAAAATCATCCATAAAAACTTCCATACAATTTTCTAGGAAATCGCTGATCAGTGACATCATACAACGTTGGAAAGTGCCAGGTGCATTGTACAATCCGAATGGCATTCTCCTATACGCATAGGTTCCAAATGGACAAGTAAATGTGGTCTTTTCTTGATCTTTCGGAGCCACTGGGATATGAAAATATCTTGAATAACCATCTAAAAAACAATAGTGACTCTTACCTGCCAACCTTTCAAGCATCTGATCAATGAAAGGCAAGGGAAAATGATCTTTCCTAGAGGCTTCATTCAATTTTCTGTAATTCATTCAATTTTCTGTAATCTATGCATACTTGCCAAGCATTTTGCACCCTGGTAGGTATCAATTCATTATTTTCATTTTTTATCACAATGATCCCACTCTTCTTAGGTACAACCTGTATTGGACTAACCTATTCACTATCAGAAATTGGGTAGATGATACCCGCACTCAATAATTTTGTCACTTCTTTCTTGACCACATCTAGAATCAGGGGGTTGAGTCACCGTTGAGGCTGCCTAAGAGGTTTGGATTCCTCATGCAAGAGGATCCGATGGGTACAAATAGCAGGATTGATTCCAGGAATGTCAGCTAAAGTCCAACCTAGAGCTTTTCGATTTTTACTTAAAACATCAAGCAATCTCTCCTCCTCACTCACAGACAAAGAATTTGAAATAATCACAGGCAATTTCCCATTAGCAGCAAGGAAAGCATATTTCAAATTAGGGGGGAGAGGTTTAAGCTCTAATTCAGGAGGTTGAACAATAGAGGGAATTAGTGTAGGAAGATTAAGGGTAGTGAAAATACTCCCTTTTTCAGACTTATGAGATGCATGACTTGTGCTAGGCTCCGTAGATTCTACCAATAGAGCATTGGTCTTCCCAAGTGTTGAACCAACATTCAGTTGGTCTACAACAGCAACAGGCTTGGGGAAAGCAGCTTCCTTCATACCTACTTCACAAGAAGTGATTAGTTCATTCAAAAATCGTAGGGTATGAGGAGTAATCTTTGTTCGAGGCTTAGATGATGAGTTAAAAAGTGCCCCTTTAACCATATTGCGTTTAGCATCAAAATGAGTCACACAAGAGGAGGTCTTGATTGGCGTAAGGGCTATCTCATGCAAAGTGTCCATGTCTTGATTACCAACCTCGCATTCAGACTCTTCAGCTGGTTTATGACCTAAAATATTGGCAAGAATACCTTCCTCACAAGCATCATCACTAAAGCATGAATTATCAAATGAGTTACGTTCCCATGAATCAAGAGAAGTAAGAGAAAAATCACTTAGGGAAGATAACCAACAATCAACCATTGATGAGTTAAGGTTGGAAATATCACTCCCCTATGAATCAAAATTATCAACAGAAGAAGGAGGAGAGATTTTATCATCACATGAATCCAATGTAATGCCACAATTAAGATCACAATTATTAGTATGCAAGTTGAGCTCACATTCATTAACCATATCATCAAATGCTAAGTCAATCGAATTCACACCTAATAAAGAGCAATCTTCAAAAGGGTGTTTCATGGCTTCATACATATTGAAACTTAGCTTATGGTTACCCACTTCCATGGTAATTGAACCATGTTTCATGTCTATCAAGGTACTGGCTGTCATCATAAAGGGTCTTCCTAAGATAAGGGTGGATTTACTAGGTTCTTGAGACATATCTAACACATAGAAATCAGCCAGAAAAACTAAATCCTTGACTTTGACAAGTAAATCTTCAATGATACCTTGCGGTTGCCTAATGCTTTTATCAGCTAGTTGGAGAACCACAGTAGTTCTCTTAAGTTCCTTGACTCCAAGAGACTTAAAAATGGAACTAGGCATGATATTAATGGCTGCACCTAAGTCTAACAAGGCTTGGGCCACATTTACATTACCTATGGTACAAGGTATAGTGAATGAGCCAAGATCCTTGCATTTATCAGGGATTTGAGGTTTGAATAGGGCAGACACATTAGAGCTAACTTGAACTCTCTCATTAGGCTTGAATTTCCTCTTATTTGTACAAAGGTCTTTAAGGAATTTGCAATAACTGGGCATAGACTTGACCAATTAGAAGAAAGGAACATTGATATGTAGCTTACTAAACAAGTCATACATTTCTTTCTCAGTTTGTTCATCATGCATTTTCTTGCCTTGAAAGTAAGCTTTAGGGAAAGGGAGTTGAGAAATTTTTACCTCTTTACCATTAGCGTTGGATAAGGTGCCATGCTCGCTTGTCTTACCTTCCTCAAAAGTGCTTCTTTCCTTGGATCCAACCTCTCTCAGAAGTGGTTGTTGTTCCACTTGAGGTTGTTCAACTGTTTTGTCCTTCTTCCTTTCAAGAATAACCTTCTCTTTGGAGCTTTCAGGATTTGGAAACTTCATTAGGCTCAAAGATGGACTTTCAACTTCTATCTCCTCATCTACTTCATTGTCGATCTCTTCAGGAAAGTGTACCTTTTTACCACTTCTCAGTCATTTAGGGACTTAGGATTGATGACGGTGTTTGAAGGAATAGACCCACTAGTCTTAGCATGCACATCACTCAAGGAATTGGAGAATTGGGTTAAATGATATTGAACTGTGTTGTTTTTCAACTCCAACTCTTCAAACTTCTTGTACATATGAGCCATTTGAGTACTGTCACTTGCCCTGTCATTGTGTAGCTTTTATAGAGATGCGTTGATAGAGGAGAATTGACCCTGATTCAAAGCTTTTTCTTCTATCATCCGGTTATCAATGTTAGCAATTCAAGCAGCCAAGCTCTTCAATAATTGATTGGTTTCATCGCCTTTGGACTCTTGAATAGGCACCATTTGTCCACGATTTGACCCATATGGTTGGACTTGATAAGATGAACCTTCTTGATTCCTCCAACCAAAATTAGGATTAGGTCTTCTGTTTTCATTGTAGGTGGTGGTGTTAGAGTCCCATCTTTGTTGATTAGGCCTTCCCTGATACATAGCATTGACTTCCTTATGAGGATTAGGGCATAGGCTTGTAATGTGCATCACTGAACTACAATTATCGCAACTGGGTGCAACAAGAGCTTGTGAAGCAGGAAAATGAGTTGCTTGTTGGGTACTCAGATGTTGAAGTTCAGTGGTGACGAGAGAAAGCTGTGAAGTGAGTGTATCCATTTTAGACTCAAGTGCGATCATCCTTTGGTTAGATCCAATATCACAGACACTTCTGATCTCTCTTACATTGTATTGTTGAGTGTTTTGGGCTCTCATTTTAATTTGAGCCCATGCTTCCTCTGCAGTGCAATCTTCTAAGGAACCCCCAGCTGAAGCATCTAGAATACCTTTTTCATTAGGTAAAAGACCATCATGAAAGTATTGGATTAATTGCTCATTGCTGATTTGATGGTATGGGCACTTAGCCAAAAGCTTCTGAAAGCGGCTCCAATACTCATAAAAAGACTCTGAGGGATCTTGTTTGATAGAGTAAATCTCCTTTTTGAGCTCAGCAATCCTTGCAGCGGGAAAGTACTTTTCCAAGAAGGCTTTTTTCAGATTTCCCCATGAATGAAGAGCGTCATTAACCTGCCTTGGTAGCATCATATACTACTCTTTCGCCTTCCCTTCCAAGGTGAAGTAAAACACCTTCAGTTGTACATCTTCTAGGCGAGCACCGACAGGCTTCATATTTGAGCAAGCCACATGTAATGCATTGAGGTGGTTGTAAGGATTTTCCTTCTCAAGTCCATGAAAACGAGGTAGTGAAGCAAGCAAAGGTCCCTTAAGCTTGAAATTGACATTAAGGTTAGGGCATGCGGCACTAAAAGGATCAATAGTGACGTCTGATCTTGTCACATCCCTAATAGTTCTTCTCCTTGGTTGTCCTTCACCATTATTTGCCATAGTGGTACCTTGAGAAGCACAATCACTTAAGTCAATGAACAATTCAAGATTAGAAGAATGATCTAATGTCTTTTCAGATTGATCGGACATACAAAAGAAAAAATTAAGAAAACAATGGATTAATGAAATACCAAAATTATTTTGCACATAAATTTTAAGGGGGGAAAACTACAAAGAGAAAAAAAATGCAAGTTTGTGTAAATATTTAAATGCAAAAGTCATATCACTAATGAACGAGAATTACAATAAAAACAAGTTATTCACAATGAAGCCACTAAAAGGGAATGAAAGTTTTTTTTTTTGAATTAACTACTAATTAAATTCAAACCACTCAACACAGCTAAATGCAAGACACAGAATGAACTTAACAAAATAGAGTGAAAATGCAATGATGAGTATGCATGTAGTGGTAAGGATCTAAATGCACCTATTTGTGGGGAAAAAAAATAAAACAGACAGAGATTTTTTTTTTATGAAAAATATGGAAATGGTATGAAACTATTGTAAAAATCAAGAAGCTCACACAGGCAACCCCAAATCAATTTCTCAATTGACACTTAGTTAACCATGGAGTCAAAAATGACTCCCCGGCAACGGCGCCATTGATTTGACCGTATCTTTGCGTCTTGGGGTCAAATATAAGATTTTTAATCCAAGAATTGCAGTATAATGCAATACTCGGGTCGTATCTCTTTTCTCAAGGAGCCTTTAATTGAATCCTAGGTAATACTAAATGTCATGCAAAAGCAAATTCAATAAAACAAGGGAAAATTGATTTTTGGGTTTTTCTTGTTAAAAAAATAAAAAAAAATAAAAGAAAATACAATTTAATTAAATATATAAATAAACACACCACTCAAATTAATTTAAATCATAGGCAAAGTATCTATATAAATCCCACAACACAAATTTAATCACATATTGTTCCAACAATAATCAAACAAAATATTTGAATAAGAAAAATAAAAACAATAACTCCCCTGATTCAGATTCCACGTGCATGCATGAACAAAGATATGCCATTGATGATGTCAGCATGCATATTGGTGATGTTAGCGTACATATTGATATATGAAGCACACAGTTTCGCGTTTCTTCTTGCGCTCTCAGTTCTCTTTCTCGGTTGCAACTAAGTTGATGATGCTTGACAAGATAGAATAATGGTAGCAATGAGAAACAATGGGTACAGACTGCCGGAGGTGAGGTTTGCTGGAAGTGGGGGTTGGAAAACTAGAATAGTTCGCCGGAAGTGGGGGCCGGAAATTGCAGAACTTCATCGGAAAATTGGAAACCACACGGGAGTCATAGAAAAACCGATGGAAAATGATGATGCGGTATTTGCATGATGAAAGGACGATGGTAGGAAGAAAATAAGACACAACGGAGGAGAAAATGGTTCACAAGAAATTGAAGCTTGCCGGAAGTGGTGGCCGGAAAACTGGAATAGTTCGCCGGAAAATGTAAAACTTGCTGAACTATCACAGAGAGGAGATGAGGGTGCTGCACTTGTAGTTTTCGATGGCTTTTGGTGGAGAAAACAGAAGGTGATGGTGGTTGGAATGAAGGTGCTGCTGGACTGTGAACAAGATGATGGTGTGGTGATGAAAATGAAGAACGTGGTGGTAAGGAAGGTGCCGAGGCTGGTAAAGGTGAATGGTGGTGATGAATGGAAGAGGTCGGTGGTGTAAGTGGTGACCTCGTTCTTACTTCAACCCCCGTTCTGTAGTACCTCGGTAAAAGAAAATGGAAGAGGAAAATTGAAGAAGAAAGAGCTGCAGTCGGGATGCCTTCATGGTGGTGAAGATGGGGTATATATAGTGAGATTGACGCTGTCCATTTCCCTTCACCAACCATGTTAGGTGCAGTCTGAAAGCAAGCTGCAACACAAATCTTTCCATGATATGCGTGTGCATGTAATTTCTACATATTCCAGAAGCGCACATGACAAAACCCCCCAGATTTTGCTTTTCTGTCGGTTTGAATGTTGAATTTGTGGCTTGGGTCTTGTTCTGTAATTTTCCCCAATAAATTTTCTTCATGAAAAAGCTTATGGGTACTTTTCTCTAATTTGCTCTGGTCCTTTCTATAATTTTCCTTGTATTCAAAGTATTAATTCAGACTCCAAAAATCACCAATTGTGTCCCAAAGCACCTGCAATGCAAAATTAAGCATAAGGTAGTATTAAAAGTTCAAGAGATCATATGTATAAATATTTAATAATTATGGCCATTTTACCCTTTTATTACAATTAATTCAATACAAATGCCTCTAATTAAAATGAGTGCTTAATTATGCGATAATGCCCTGGAAAATACATTAAGAGTCCCTATTTAATTAATTAAAAATATATAAAATTATGGTTAAATCAGAAGCTCTAAACGCTGCTGAGGGCATCGCATCGTTTCAGTCTCCACCTAGTTTCCTTAATGACGTGATGTAGCTATTTAGTTGTTGCTTGTAGTCTCCACCTAGTTTCCCAACCATGCTTGATTCAAGCATGTTTTAAAAAACTCAAACCACGATTGTAGGAGTTATTATTAGTAAGTTGAGATAAAACTCCTCTTACATATTTATCTCATAAATTATAAAAATTATTTTTAAAAGCTAATTCAAAAATGCATTGCATCAGAAACAAAAAGCAACAGGTTATATTTAAGATTATTTCTTGATTTTACTTTAAAAAATTGGTTATAGTCACACCTTATGGAATGTCTGACAGAATAATCATGCTCACTATGGCCTTCCATTCATCATAAGCTAAATTAAGTATTTGTAAAAGATATGTGTCGTTTCATAAACTAGGCTTTTAATATTGTTTTGGTTCTTCATATAACATCTATTTAACTAATTTATGAAGTATATTATTTTTTTAATTAAAAAAAATATATGTGTTGATTTTCTTAAAATACTTTCTTAAATCATTTGTATTGAAATTACTTCAAACTTCTTTAATATATACAATTAATAAAGATATTTTAAAACAATGATAAATATATGGGATAAAGTGGATTGAGGCTTTATGTTTAAACCAACATTCAACATTCAACTAATTATTCTTATATTAAGAGTTTTAGGTAGAAATTTGTTCTGAAAAAACACTTCAACTAAAAATTTTCTTAATATGTTGAATCAGAAAGCAATTTTTTGAAAAAAAAAAAAAAAAAATAAGCTGAAATCTTAGGTTTAAAATAAACAAACGGAAGATATTGTAGGGGAAAATTATTGTTGAGGTACTTATAATTTCTTTTAATTTTTAATTTAGTGCCTGGATATTTTTTTAATAAAAACCTTTGATTTTTAATATCGTTAGCCTTGTATTGTTAGTTCCTATATAAAAATAAATTATATTAAAAAATTAAAATTAAGAGGTTTAATAAACAGAGAAAAACAAGTGTATCAAATTAAAAATTGAATAAGCTTATAGTATCTAGAATTTTTTTTTTATTTTTATATTTTTTCCGGTTAAGGATAGTAATTGTTGTCATTTTCTCAAACTCCCGATGGTAATTTGCTTTCTCCAGCCGCCTCTCGATCGTTTCGGGCTTTCGGCCACGAATCAATCACACAAAGCGTGTGTTTTGAAGAGCAGTGGTAAAAGCAAGAGGTGGTAATATGGTCCGGTTTATTGGATTTGGGTTAACTCGTTATAGATTGAGATCATATATGTTTGATCCTAAAAGGACCGCATCAAAATACCAACCCAAATCATAACCGTTAGGTTGGTGGGTTGGTCAGTCTAATCCATCATATTATTATTTTTTTCAATTTTTTTATACAATATATTAAAATTGTTTTTTCTATAAACCTAATCCATAAAAAAATCCAAGTATCAGCAGAAATCCAAGTATCCAACAGAAATCAATAAAGAGTGCGTAATTGTGAGTGTGAGATTGCGAGAGGGTTCTCAAGTTTCAGCAGAACTGTTGAAGCTTTCTTGCAACGTACTGATCAGATTCAAGCTCTCTCAATGCAGATTCCTTTCGCCGGTCAGGAGTCTACTTGATCGCCGGTGGAGCGCCGTCGTCCACTGCTCTCCGGCTAAAGCTTCCGATTCTTCTTCTGTCGTGTCCGACCGGGGCGAGTTTAGGTCCGGAAGCGTAGTGGACCGGCTCTAAACGAGTCTGGGAACTTTGGCGGATCAATTGTGGCTTGGGAGCTTGACGGAGGATGGGTTATCTTATAAGGAGAAGTTCATTGTGCGGAGTTATGAAGTTGGGATAAACAAGACGGCCACTGTTGAGACCATTGCCAATCTTTTGCAGTTTTCACTTTATTTTCTTGTTTCGCAATGCAATGCTTTAATTCTGTGTAAAGAGTTTTTTCAGCATTTGAGCATTCTGTGTCATGTGCATTTGTGAGTTCTTTTGCAAGGAAATAATTTTGTTTTTTCGGTGGATATTTGGATGACACTGATTTCTCTAGCATCGACGTCGAGCCTTTTAAGGTAAAAACAATTATAATAATGCTGCTTATGTAGCACTCGAGCTCAAAGCCGGCCTAATTGCACGTGTCATGAGCTTGAAGTGTAGGTTTTTGGGCGTATCTGGCATTTGATTAACTCACTTAGCACCTACACGAGATTGGAGCACCGATTCGGATTCTGATCACGTTATACGGCAGATTCACTATCCAGATGAAGATGAACAAAGAGAGGAGTTTTTGGAAGTTTTCTTGAAAAAAAAATAATTTACTTCCATCAAGTGAGGATGACCCATATATGACGCACATGAGTTAATATGATTTGAAATTCAAATCAAAAGGATAAAACTCCTTATTTAGACTCATACTTCTCTATAATTACATAATAGTCCCAATTGAATTGGGCTTAGACCCTGATTCATCAAGGGTGGACCAAGCATATTCCAACATAAAGAAACAAGTTTTAACTGGATTTGTTGCATTTAGAACACGTATGAAGTTTTGGCCAGTTGCGTTTTGAGGAGTGTTAATTAACTGACACAATTGTGATTATCTTCTCTCTTCATTGTCTTTCGTTTGAGCTGCTATTATGCTTCCTTCAATTTATGATGGCTACTTGAGGAAACATGAATCAGCATGTTAACAATGTCATGTATATTGGATGGCTCCTTGAGGTTATTAATATTTTGTTTTTTTTTTTTGGGGTTACTTTCATATATAGTGGATAGGCTTCATTTTGCAGAAGAAATTTGTCTTTTGTCTTTTAAATGCTCTAGGTTTTACTTCTGGAAAAGTTAAATTGGTGGAGCAATGCTTTAAATTTCTGTTTATTCTTGAAAAAGTTTTGAAGTAATCTGTTAGGACCCTCTAAAATAACTAGCTGATAACAGAAATTGATAGCTAGAAAGATGGCTCGAAACTGAGTTTGAAATTTCCATTATTGTATAACTAAACCAGATTACAAGGGAATAACTGACGCAAGCCAAACCCATGCCCCATTTACACCCAAATACAGAAAATTACAATCAAATAACACTTACAGAGTACAAGAACAGCACAAATTACTCAGAGAACAGCAACACAGATCATAAGCCACTGGACTTTCTAGAGGCCAGCACTCTCCCAAACATACTTCACTAACCAAAAGACTGAACTCCTTCTCTCTGGTTGAAGTGGAGAATCTAAAACCCCAAAAGTAGTCATTACCCCTACTGACCTGACCCAAACCTCTGGCTACACCTACCCTGACCTTTCTATCGCCATTTTAGCCTTATGGTTATGAAACTTGGGATAAATCTCTAGCCCATTAGTTTACATCCTTTCTAAACATTCCCTTCCTAGATTGTCTCTCATGTCTTGGGAAATGATGTCCAAATCTTTTGGGAATTTCTGGCTCTATCATAATCTGTTGATTCTAATGTTGCACCCTTTTGACAGATTTATGAAGAGATGCACATGTACATGATAAGTATCGTTATTTGATACAGTATTTCCTATGAACAGATGCAAATGTACACTATTAGTATAGTTATTTGATACAGTATTTCTGTGATAGGTTTGGGAAAGATAAAACAGAAGTAGGGAGAGGAAAGGAGAAGAGGAAAAGAGAAGGGAAGAAACTCTAGAACCAGAATTTGAAATTCTACAGAGTAAGACACACGTGTGCTGAATAATACTTCATTCATGATTAAAAAAACAAATTGTCTGACACAATAACTGAAAATAACCTCCTAGATTATAGGATAGAAACTGAAAATAACTGTCATTTAAAACACAAGACAGACAGCAACTAAACATAAAAGCTATTCAAATTCCTATCCTTAGTTCCTTTCTGAAGAAGGATTCCCACGCCCCCTCCTAGAATAAACCAATAAAGGACTCTAGACTTGACATTCTGCAATCTATTGGAATAGAGATTATGTTGTGTATGGAATATTTTTTTTTTAAAAATTTAACCCCCACTATTAGTTAGTTGATTTAGGGTTTATAGATCTTAGGGATGGAAATAACGAATTAATTTGGTAGGACGTGTTCTTATTGACCCATACTTGTTAAAGCAACCTTCAATATAATGATCAGAATATGGCAACTGAAACACTTTAGCTGCAAGTAGTATACTAAAAATGTCTCTCTTTGTTGCAAGCTGCGACACTTTTGTTGTGCTGACAGAGTGTTTTACTTTTTCAGAGCATGCCTCAAGAAGTAATTGATGGCCATGAGCTGCAAAGTATTACTTTGGATTATAGACGAGAGTGCCAATAACATGACGGGGTTGATTGGCTCACAAGCTCGAAACTACCAGAGGGTAGTGAGGCGGTTTCAGAGGGCCTAGGTACAAATGGATCCGCCATAGCTAGGGATGATCAGCAAGACTGCAAGCAGTTTCTGCATCTTCTAAGATTGTCCATCGATGGCCTCGAAATAAATAGAGGAAGAACAGAATGGAGAAAGAAAGCACCAAGATGAGGATTAGCCATTAATTAGTCTTCCCACACTTATTGCTTGATCTGATTCTGTTAGTGTTTCTCTCCCTTTTACTGTATTGCTCGGTTCCAGTTTTTGCAGGGCTGTCTTTTTCTTTCTCTTCAGAATTTCCTTAGAAATTATGCACCTGTTAGAGATTAAACTTTTTGGTTCAACAGAGGAGTGCTGTTTCGAACTTTTATGACTTGATTAGAGAAACTAAAATGCTCACATCTCTAAGTCAAAATTTCCAAAGGTGAAATATGTTTCTGCTTTGATCTTTATGGAGTAATGCTCAGAGATTGAAATGGTACCCTTAATTCCTTTAGTTAGATTGAATACGGTTCCATGAATATCGTTGTGCTCTTTGTAGGTCTTGAGATTTTCATCGTTGTTTGTATGGTTTGGCTTCCCCTGCATGGCCTGAACTAAACTTTGCTTACGATCAATTGATCGATTGTAATTCAGTTCGCTTTTGTTTAGCCATTTTGTTAGGTTTTTTTGTGCTTGTATTAATGATGGTGGATCTCCTATTGGGCCCTCCAAATTAGGGCTCAGTTTTTTTTAAAATATTATAATAAATCAATCTTCAATATTAAATTTAAGACCTACTATCGCAGGTTGGCGCAAGTGGTAAGGGGCTTGCGTTCCTTTAAGTGCTCTAGTCTTGGATTCGATCATTGAGGTGGCGTGCATAGAGAAAATCCATTTGAGAGAGTCGCCCTCATCTTGGGTTTGATAGTACTCGAGGGATTAGTCATCGGGTTCACTCCGGTGGCTACCCACGTAGCAAAAAAAAAAATAAAAAATAAAAATAAAAATAAAAATTTAAGACCTACGTAGCAAAAAAAAAAAAAAAAAAAAAAATTTAAGACCTACCATACCAATAGAGGTAAGATATAGTCGAAGAACTAGTTCCTTACAATTTTAATAAATTAAGGTTTGAATTCTTACCGACAGATGTGCCTACATCTAGTGCTATTTATTTTTAAAGTAAAGTCAAATACATATTAATAAAAAGATTCCAACAGGCAATAATATGTCAAACAGTCACATATCAACCTCAAAAGTATGGTGGTTCCTAAAATAATTAAAATTCATGCCACAAAGATTACAAGAAAATCTAACTTGTGTAAAAATAAATTATAGGTGAGGACACTGTTAAATCCATTAAGTGGGAGGAAAGCTTGATTATGATAGATGATCTGCAAGGGTTGCCTCTGAGAATTTTGAAAAAGTAATGAACTTGTAGTCCAAAAAAGACATGTTCTAAGATATCAAGGAGCAAGTAATGGAAGTTGTAAAACCTTCCTTCATTTGAATGAAATTAGAGGCTTCTATTTGGTGCTTGATAACATTTTTAAAAATGATGGCTTTGTGATTAATGGTAAGATTGAAATTTTTTTTCTTGTTCGTGCAAAATTGAATAATAATTTCTGGGCAGAGGTGATGATCTCAATATATGCATGAGGGTCAACGAAAATGTTATAACCTGAGCCCGATTTAAAAAAAAAAAAACTGAGCAAACACTACTACAAAATATAAATTTAATGATACTAATCTTATGACACTTCTTCAAATAAGTGTCGGATGAGACTTTTATTTTTTATTTTAAGAAAATACATGTGGTAGTTATGACACTTGATTAGGAAAGTGTCATAACTACCTAATACCTTATATGACGTTTACCTAGGCAAGCGTCATACAAGGGGTTATTAAATAATACACAATTCAATGGACTGTGGTACTCTCTTCTCTAGGTACATAGTAAATTCCCAAATCTCACCTCATAATAAATGCTACTATTGTTTTCAGGGGAATATAAATCTGATTGTAAGTTTTTTTTTTAATATTGAAGCTTTCGACTATTGACACTATAGTTTTCTTCTTTTTCTTTTTAGTTTAAAATTTGTCATAAATCTTAGTTTATAGTTTTATGAATGCTTGTAATTGTTTTTTCATTCAGGGATTTGATTAAAGTTACAACTTTCTTTTGTTAAACTTCCTATACATTATATAAAAAAAAAATACTTCCTAGGGCACTTTCTACGGAAGGCCATAGGAAGTGATATTTCCTATAGCCTTCCTTAGGAAGCGTCATAGGAAGTGTCATTAAAAAAAAAAAAATATCACTTCCATAGGAAGTGCTTTGTTTTTTTTATTTAAAAAAACTCTTATCACTTCTTTAGGAATCGTCACACACTTCTTATGGCTCTTCCTTAAGAAGCGCCATAGGAAGTGCATTTGAAAAAAAGAACAAAAAGCCCCTATCACTTCATATGCTAATATTTTTTTAGGTACTATATTACTCTCGCCTCATGGCTAGTTATAGAAAGCAATTGTAAAAACATGTACGTACTAGTAGATGAAGAAATTTATCTTCGTCTGAAAAAATCCTGCTCTATTAAAATATATTTCCAACTCCTTCAATCTTTTTTATAATATAGAGTTTTAGTGTGGTCTTGTTATTTTTATAAGATACATTTAAAGGATCAATGTCTAAAATTTTAACTACATTTTTTTTTAAATTTTTGCCCGATTAATTATATATTATATCACTACATTAATCATCTATCACACAAAATTAAATCTTTTTACTACTCATTCAATATTTCTCTATACAAATAAAGGTCTTTTTGAAAGTCAAATTTTTTTATATATTTATCGCCTTTTACCAAATTTAACTGATTTTTTATCTATATATTATATTTAAAAAGAAAAGAGGTAATTAATAAGCTAAATTTTATTTCTTATGGTGCTTCCTTAGGAAGTGTGATACACACTTCCTATGGCCCTTCCTTAGGAAGCGCCATAAGAAGTGATAATTTTTTTTTTAAATGACGCTTCCTATGGAACTTCCTAAGGAAGGGCCATAGGAAGTATCACTTCCTATGACTCTTCTTTAGAAAGCGTCATAGGAAGTATTTATTTTTTTAAAAAAATTTTATAAAATAAATTAAATACAAAAGATGGTGTGATATATATTGGGTAATATGTTCATCTTTATCTATTTTTGCCGAGGCATATTTGAGTTTTTATCTTTCATTATTATGTATCCAAGTTTTGTAAACTTGGCTATTATAGAATTTTGGTTACATACCACCCAAAAAAAATGTTGATATTTAAGCTTACAAAAGTTGATTTTATTTCATTATGTCATTGTGGGTTTGAAACTTAAGGTGTCCACTGTCTTTAAGTTAATTTCTTTTCTTCCTTTTATTTTTTATGAAGATTTATATGTGGAATCATCTATTGTCAAAACTTCCCTTTGTTTTAAAAAAAATCAAGGAAAGCAATGACACTTGCACTGCAAGTGCCAAAGCTTCCGTATCTGCCTTTTAAAAAATAAAAAATAAAAGGGAAGCAATGGCGCTTGTACAAAGCTTCCCTTTGTTTAAAAAAAAAAAGGGAATCCATATGCCTTGTATGGTGCCATACAAGGTACTTTAAAAAAATTTCACAAGCCTTCTATTAGCGTCTTCTCCTGCGCCCTTTAGTTCTCCATTTCCCATAACTCAATTGGTCCACCATATTGTATACTTTTGGTCCCCACTCTATTGTTCCACCACCTTTCCTTATCCATTATCCCCACTCCCTCCTCTCTTTGACGATAGTAAGTAGAAGCTTCTGTTGCAGTACAAAGCTTGGTCTCTGTTATGAGTGTAAATGATTTATTAAAAAGTGCAAGTGTACACTATCGTAATCAAGTAATATAGAAGTGAGTAGAGTATCGTTCCCACGAGGATTTATCACTAAGTTCCAAAATGGGTAATTTTAATTCTATTTAGTTGATCAATTAGTGGGTGATTGAGAGTACAAAATAAAAAAAAATGGTTAAATATGAGTGCAAGTAATATGAAAGCAACTATGAGAAAAAATCCTAGGGGTCAGATTTCACTTAACAAATTTCAAATTGAATCACTTACCTATTCTAGTCTAATTTATTTCATATGATTGATAGTTGAGTTTCCATAATTTAATTACTAGCCTATTCCAAGGTCAAGCAATACTATAATTAATTGCTAATCCAATATATTCCTATATGAATTTAAGCAATTAATCATGCATTAAGATTTATGAAACTCAGTAAGACTACACAACTCATATGAATATATTCCTATTTCATATGCAAGTTATGGTTTTAATTATATGAACTACACAAATGCATCTCCTTTCGGTTTCAACATACATATTTAAATCATTCAAAAGATTGCCAATCAATTGAAAGCATCAAGAACAATAATTAAAACTCAATCTTAAAGGAAAAATTAAACTAGATTTAATAAGTTAAGATTCAATCCGTCATTAGTAAGTTACATAATCACCTTAGGAAAAAAAGTTAGTTCATAATGAATGTGAACACCCTATTTTTTTGGGCCCCACTCAAAAATACAAAAATAATTGATGGTGATTGGTGTCCAAATTGGCAATTATCATTGAAAGAAAAAAAATAAAAAATGAAAATAAGAAAAAAAAAGAAAATCCTCCTATTGATGATGATTGATGTCCAAATTGACAATCATATTGAAAGGGAAAATATTTTTAAAAAATAATTAAAATAAATCCTTTCATTGATGATGATTGACATTGTCATTCATTAGGGGAAAATAATTAAAAAAAGAAAAAAAATCTTATTTATGTTGATAGGTTTAAATTAGGAAATTACTTGTGGAGAGAATAATAAAAAAAATTAAAAAACAAATCTCCACTAGGTCAAGCTAGGAAGTGTTATAGGTCCTCACTCGAGTACATCAGTATTTTACACCTTATGGTTCATATTTTTGGACTACACTTGCATCAACACTTGCAAGAGTGAGCTTTTATACTTGAGAGTATTGAGTCCACACTCAAGTGTTGAAGATCAAACTCGAGTACGTAGGTGAAATCAAAACTTCTTCACTTACTTCTTGTTAGAGAGTGTCAGGAGTGCACTGGAAGTGCAACACCACACTTGAGTGTCTTACCCCACACTCGAGTGCACTTCATGATCTCTGAACTTGTTTCTTCTCAGAACAACACTTGCATGACTTCACTTTTAGGACTCGAGTGTGATTCTTACCAACACTTAAGTGTATATCCAGAACTCGAGTGTTGCTGATAATTTCCGTCTCTGACTTGTCTTTCTGTGAAACACTTTCAAGAGTGTTCCTTCACACTTGAGTGTAGTTCTTGTCATCACTCGAATGCATCTCCACATACTCGAGTATTGCTGAAATATTTCATTCCTTAGTAGCTTCTGCAAAACACTTTTAAGGCCACACTTCCTGGACTCGAGTGCAAAGACATTCCTTACTCAAATGTTGCTACAAAACTCGAGTTCATCAGTTAAATTAAGAGCAACTTTCTCCTAACTTGTGAAATGCATTTGATAATCAATTTGGATTAATGTTCACATTCTCAAAACATGAGTTTCTTATCAAAATTTATAATCACATTTTGTTATCAAAATATGGATTCTAACATTCTCCTCCTTTTTTATGATGACAAAACCTTTGGAATAGATTTGAGAATTGAATTGGATTGAAAACATATTGAAAATACTTATTTGATTTGCAAATGCATATTCAAAGTTGTTTGATGCATTTTTACACTTTTCTTCAAGAAACTCCATGCGCTACACTTATGATAAGAGTGAGTTATAATACCATAAAATTTCATACTGAACTCAATATTAAATATGTAAACACATAAACCAGAAATATTGCAATTAGTTCATTGATGAAGTACAAAATACATTATCAAATTTGGAACTGTTAAATGATACCCAAAACCTTAATACAAACATAAACTCCCCCATGATCCAATATGCTCAATATATTACTACTCCCCCTTAACCCCATAAACAGTCCGGAAGGCTTGAAAGCCATCACTCATTCTTATCCCTTGTTTTGTCAGCATTAGAAGAAGGAGGTTGAGGAAAAGTGATGTCAGATGGCTAAGGTGAGTATATAAAACCATGGCAGTGGCAAGATCGATAGGATCAGACAAAAAAAAATGGAGACCATGGCTGAGGAGCAAAAGGAGCAGAGGATGAAAGCTGTGATGTGGATGACTGATGTAATACCCCAAATTTTGAGACTCGAGGCTAGAGAATAAGCCTGAGATTAGTGGATTGCTAAGCCCCGGTTTAGCAAGATCCCAAATTGTGATTAAGGGTTAATGACTTCAAAAGTGGATGTGGTTAGTGATAAATAACCCTTTTGGAGAATATGATGTGATTTGGCACTCGAATGTGATTCGTGTGTGTTGTGAGTGTTAGATCTCATGTTTTGATGATAACAAAAGTATGGTATGAAAAAGAATTGATTAATAAATAAGTTTGAACAAAGTAATAACAGGGATAAGCATCACTTGAAGTAAGCATTGGAGTAATTAGGAAAAACCAAGAGAAAATGCTGAGAAACTTAAGCAGGAGCAATTTCTCTAAGGCATTACTCGAGTACAAACTCGAGTAATGAGACAAAACTTGAAGTAACCAGAGGCACCTTCCAGTAACCTGCCAACGTTACTCGAGTAAGTACTCGAGTAATAGTGTAAGTATTTTCAAGTTGCTCTCGGCCTGCCAATAATACTCGAGTGGCTACTCGAGTAACCTGCCAACGTTACTCGAGTAGGTACTCGAGTAACCATATGAAAATTTTCAAGTTGCTCTCGGCCTGCCAATGTTACTCGAGTAGGTACTCGAGTTACTCTGTTTCACAAAATGTGGTGCTCTCGGCATTTTGTACCATTGCCAATGTTACTCGAGGAGCTACTCGAGTAACTCAGTATGGTAAGGATAAACTTGAAGGTGGTACCCGAATAACTTGATGTAATTTTATTTCATTTTCCTCGAGTTATTACTCTAGTATGAATGTATTTAACGTTTCATTTTAAGTGGATTACTCGAGTATGTACTCGAGTATGCAGAGTTATTTTGAAAGAAAACTTCAAGTCATTACTCGAGTAAATTGTGCCCAAAAAGTAAGTTTACTCGAGTAACAAGGTAATCTAACTTGATGTGGTCTCGCCTTGAAATCCTGCCAATATTACTGGAGTAAAGCATCGAGTAACCAAAAGTTTATTTGAAGGTTTACTCGAGTTGGTACCCGAGTAACCCATAAAGTTGTAAGTGTATTACTCGAGTAGGTACCCGAGTACACATACATTTCCAAAGGTTTGAAAATGGGTTATTCCATGCACTACCTGAGTAATCTTATATTTGTCTGTTGACTTACAGTTGATCAAAGTTTTCCCGATGATACTCGAGTAAGTACTTGAGTAAACTTCAAGGAATACTCGAGTAGCTACTCTAGTAAGCAAACCCAGAAATCCAGAAATCATTCAAACGTTTATTGATTTATTTCCTATATGATTAATCTTTCATTGTATTAATATTCTTAGTCTATTTACAGATGAACAATGAAGAAATCATATCAAGTAATGGAAGTCAAATGAAACGTTCAAATGCCAACCACCGCCAACGGATATTTTTCAAAAACTGAAAAGTCAATAGTGGCTGCGCACTCTCCAACGGACGAAAGGAAAATATTCCAACGGTCTTCACCAACATATCTATATATATGGGAACATCCAAACAGAGAAAGAACAACAAGAACACACACAAACGTATCATCAAGTTCATTGCTCTGTTTTCACATTGTAATTATATTTCTATGCTTAAGTGATTCTTATTCACTCTGTAAGAGAGATATTTCATTCAAACTCAATATTTGTTATTGAGATAACTTAAGGTTGTGGAACCTTGAGTTGGGATTGAATTACAACTTGTAAGGGGGAGCGAGTGTCCAGGCGAAGGAACTTGCTTGTACTGAGGTGCCAAGAACCCACTGAATCTTGGAAGTTATAGTGAAACTCTCAGAGAAGCTCTGAGGACTGGACGTAGGTCAAAGTAGTTGTGACCGAACCAGTATAACTCCCGGTGTACACTTCGGTGATATTTTTTCTTATTCCTTACTGTTTTAATTTCATTGTCAAAGTTTTACATTTCCGACGAAATTTTAGTATCACCCAATTCACCCCCTCTTGGGTGAAACACTTGCTCTAACATTTGGTATCAGAGCGTAGGTCTTCTTGTTAAGGTTTAACAGCCTAAGAAGGATCCAATGGCAAGCATAGGTGAAGGAATTCTTCCCGGCGGAGCATCCATCACTAGACCTCCCGGTTTCAATGGAGAACACTTCTCTTTCTGGAAAGCTAAATTCAGAGTGTTCGTAATGGCTACTGAATATGGGCTATGGGATGTAATTGAGAGTGAAAACTATCAACCTACAAAGACTGTAGATTCTCAGAAAATTCCCAAGACGCCAGCGGAATATGATGAGAATGACAAGAAACTTATCACTCTAAACAGCAAGGCAATTCTGATGTTACAAAGTGCTTTGAGTCAAAGTGAATATTTCAGAATTTGCACACTCTCAACAGCAAAGGAAATGTGGGAAGCTCTGGAAATAGCTCATGAAGGAACTTCAGGAATAAAGGAGAATCGAATCAACACTTTGGTCACTGAATTTGATCTACTTCGAATGAAATCAGGTGAGTCGATTTCTGAATTCGAACTTAGATATACTCACCTTGTTAACCAACTTGCAGCTCTTGGGAAAGTCTATGATCAGCACACCCAAGTACGAAAGATTTTGAATATTCTTTCTAAAGAGTGGGAAGCAAAAGTTACTGCAATAGAAGAAGCAAAAGGAGAATCAATGAGATCAGTTGCTTCTCTATTTGGAAGTCTTTCTGAATATGAAAGCAAACTAAAATTCAAACGAGAACTAGATGACATTGGTGACAAGAAAAAGAAAGGTCTAGCACTAAAAGCGAAAGAAGAGAATCAGGATGAGGATGAGGAGTTTGACGATGATGAAATGGGCCTAATCATAAAACGATTCAGGAAGTTCTACAAGAAAGGTCAAGGATTCAAACACTTTCAGAAAGGAGGAAATAGCAACAAAGATCATATCATTTGCTATGAATGTGGAAAACCAGGACATATCAAATCAGAATGTCCAGACCTGAATCAAAAGAACAAGGAAAAGAGAAAAGGCAAATTCTTCAACAAAAAGAAGGCCTTTGTATCTGCTATATGGGGTGACAGCTCCTCAGATGAAGAGAGTGATGAGGAAGAAGTAGCTAATATATGTCTTGTTGCTCAAGAAGAAACAGAAGAAGAGGTAAATGATTCTGAACCTACATATGATGAATTATTTTCTGAATATAATGCTTTACATTCTGAATTCATCAAAGTAGTTAAAGAATTGATTGTTTTCAAAAAGAAAAACAAAGCTCTTGAAACTAAACTTAAAGAAAAGGATTGTGAAAATTGTTCATCTTTGAAAAAGAAAAACATTGATCTCATAAAAACTCTTGAAAAATTTACACAAGGAAGTGAGATGCTAAATGTTATTTTAAAAGCTCAACGATTTGTAAACGATCGATCTGGAATTGGATATGATCCAAAATCAGATAGAAGGAAAGGTAGAAAGAAAGCAGGAGGTAAGTCATATTTGAACTATTTCTAGCATTCTGTGCATACATCAAATCCTTTTGCCTTTTGTAACTACTGTAATAGAAAAGGACATTATACTTCTTCATGCATTCATAAGAAGAAAGGAACAATAGGAACCTACAAATGGGTACCTAAAGGTTCATATATTCAGAAAATTATTTGTACTAACCCAAAAGGACCCAAAAAGATGTGGGTACCTAAGACTTAGTCATTTGATTGCAGGTATGTCTCAAAGCATCCATAAATAACAAGTGGTACATAGATAGTGGATGCTCTAGACATATGACCAGAGATTTCGAAAGTTTTACCACATTACAACCTAAGGAAGGTGGAAAGGTAAAATTTAGAGGAAATCAATCTGGAAGGATAGCAGGAATTGGTGAAATCAAAAATGACAAAGGAATACAAGTTAAAGATGTATATTATGTTGAAGGATTGTGTCACAATTTGCTGAGCATAAGTCAAAGTGCAGATAAAAACAACTGGGTAATATTTGACTCAGAAGAATGTTTAATCATCAACAAGAATGACTTACTGCTTGATAAGAAGAATATCAAGGCTAAGCTCAGAGCAAAAAGGGAAGGTAACTGTTATACTCTAGATATTAGTAGAAATGAATCTAAAAATTATTTTCTGAGTAATGCCGATGAAAGTTGGCTATGGTATAAGAGATTGGCTCATGTCAATATGCATCAACTAGGCAAACTACTCAAAAAGGATTTAGTGATTGGATTACCCAAAGTAAATTTCAAAAATGACTTGATTTGTGATGCATGTCAAAAGGGTAAACAAACTAAATCATCTTTCAAATTGAAAAATGAGATTTCAACAAATAGACCATTACAATTATTGCATATGGATTTAGTTGGTCCAGCAAGAGTAAAGAGTCTTGGTGGCAACTTATATTCATTGGTCATTGTTGATGATTTCTCTAGATTTACATGGGTTATTTTTCTATCATTAAAGGATGAGACCTTTGAAGAATTTATTGTTTTTGCCAAGAAAGTGCAAAATGAGAAAGGTATGTCCATTACAGGTATTAGGACCGATCATGGTGGAGAATTTGAAAATCAAGCCTTTGAAGAATATTGTGATACTAATGGTATTTGTTACGCGTGTAAATGGTCTATTAAATAGTGCAAGTGTACACTGTCGTAATCAAGTAATATAGAAGTGAGTAGAGTATCGTTCCCACGAGGATTGATCACTAAGTACCAAAATAGGTAATTTTAATTCTATTTGGTCGATCGATTCGTTGGTGATTAAGAGTACGAAATAAAAGATGAGCAAAAATGAATGCAAATGATATGAAACAATAATGAGAAAAAATCCTAGGGATTAGATTTCACTTAACAAATTCCGGATTGAATCACTTATCTAATCTAGCCCAATTTATTCCACATGATTGATAGTCGAGTTTCCCTAATTTAATTACTAGCCTCTTCCAAGGTCAAGCAATTCTATAATTAATTGCTAATCCAATATATTCCTATATGAATTTAAGCAATTAATTATGCATTAAAATTTATGGAACTCTATAAGACTACACAACTCATATGAATATATTCCTATTTCATATGCAAGTTATGGTTTTAATTATAGGGTCTACACACATGTATCTCCTTCCGGTCTCAACATATATATTGGAATCATTCAAAAGATGGCCAATCAAATGAAAGCATTAAGAGTAATAATTAAAACTCAATCATAAAGGAAAAATAAAACTAGATTTAATAAGTTAAGATTCAATCCGTTATTAGTAAGCTACGTCATCACCCTAGGAAAATGAAAATTTAGCTCATGATAAAATTAAGAACAAAACCAAAATAAATTGACATTATATAAAACTAAAATGAAATCCTTATAAATACTGCATAAAACTTGAATATTAAATTCTCAAACATAAATATACAACCAAAAGATGCATAAAAAATGTAAAAATCTAGCCGTCCCTTTAGGAGGTAAAACCTTCCATGTAGGTGGCATACAAAGAGTAATACAATCCTAAGCCTTCCAAGATGGAGGCATGCGAGAAAATAATACAATACCTAAAATTAATTCCAAGATGATGTAGTAAGTGGAGAAGAGATGAGAGTAATGAAATGGTGTGTAAGTAGATAAGAGAGAAGAGTAATGGAAATGAAATGGTATGTGTGGAGAAGAGATGAGAGTAATGGATAGGAATTGGTGTGTCTAATGTGAAGGAGAGGGTGGCTATATATAGGGAAAAATGGAGTAAGGTAGATGAAGTGGTAGATGAAATGTGATAGGTGGATTAGTAGATAGAATGTGGTAGATGAAGTAGTTGGTGAAAAGAAAGATGAAGTGGTAGATAAAATGTGATAGATGAAGTAGTAGGTGAAAAGGAAGATGAAGTAGTAGGTGAAATGTGGTAGATGAAGTAGTAGGTGAAATGGTTGGTGGAGTAGTAGATGAAATGGTTGGTGGAATGATGGATGATTCCCGCTTTCAACTTTCAAGCAAAATTCGAAATCCTTGGAGATAGAACTGGAATTTTGTCTCAACATAAAAGTTGTAGAGCTCTTTCTTATCTTTTTATCCATATAAAGAACGTCCCGATCCGACATCTAGAGCTCCAGATATTGCCTGAAAACTGAAAGAGGGTCTAATTTAGTATTTTCCAAGAAATTCTCTTTTATGCCAAAATCATTATTTATTTATTAATTACACCCAAATTTATTAAATTGAGCTCAAATGTCATCCATAAAATCATCATATAAGGGAAAATAAATATGCAAATATTTTACTTATCAGTATTGATCACAATTTCTCTGCTCCAAGGACACCTCAACAAAATAGAGTCGTGGAACGAAAGAATAGAGTGCTCACTGAAATGGCTAGAGCAATGTTGAATGAAAAGAACGTATCTCAAGTGTTCTGGGCTGATGCTATGAGTACAGCATGCTTCATTTCAAATAGAGCATATATCAGAACAAAACTTGGAAAGACACCATATGAACTATACAAAGGAAGAAAGCCAAACATTGCTCATCTACACATCTTCGGTTATAAGTGTTTCATTCATAATAATGGTAAAGATAACTTGGGAAAATTTGATTCTAAAACTGATGAAGGAATTTTCCTAGGATATTCTAACCGAAGTAAAGCATATAGAGTTTTCAATAAAAGAACATGTGTTGTTGAAGAATCAATTCATATTGTATTTGATGAATTTGAATCCTCTGACAAAACCATTGATGAAGAACAGGAAGTTGTTTTAAATCAAGAGAATGGTCAATCTATTTCTAAATCTCTTATTCCAGAAGTTGATGAAACCAAGGAAGAAGGGCAATCCCTAGGACAACCTAGAGCTTGGAAATACAATAAAAGTCATCCCTTAGATCAAGTCATAGGAGATGTGAATGAAGGGATCAAAACTAGAAATAGAATTTTTCAATGAAGTAAGTTTTTCTGCATTCATTTCTGAGATAGAACCTTCTAACATTAATGAAGCCCTATCAGACAATGATTGGGTTATAGCAATGCAAAAAGAACTAAATCAATTTAAGAGAAATCAAGTTTGGGATTTGGTACCCCGACCCAAGGATCATTCGATCATTGGTACTAAATGGGTATTCAAGAACAAACTTGATGAATCCGCAATTATTGTCAGAAACAAGGCAAGATTGGTGGCCAAAGGCTATAATCAGGAAGAAGGGATTGATTATGAGGAAACGTATGATCCAGTGGCTAGATTGGAAGCTATACGTGTACTTTTAGCCTTTGCATACATCAAAGGATTCAAACTCTATCAGATGGATGTAAAGAGTGCATTTCTAAATGGTTACTTCATGGAAGAAGTGTATGTAGAACAACCTCCAGGTTTTGAGGATGTTACTAAACCTGACCATGTTTTCAAACTCAAAAAGGCTTTATATGGTTTAAAATAAGCTCCTAGAGCCTGGTATGAAAGGCTCAGTAAGTTTCTTATTGATCAAGGTTTTGTACGGGGAAAGGTTGATACAACACTCTTTATAAAATGAAAACACAATGATATTTTGATTGTTCAAATATATGTTGATGACATTGTCTTCGGTGCTACTAATGAATCTCTGTGTAAGGAATTTTCTGAGATAATGCAGGGAGAATTTGAGATGTCAATGATGGGAGAATTGAATTTCTTTCTTGGTTTGCAAATCAAACAAAGAAAGAATGGAATCTTTATATCTCAAACAAAGTATTTAAAAGAGCTATTGAAGAAGTATGGAATGGATGAAGCAAATGGCACAGACACACCTATGAGCTCAACTACGTTGCTTGATGCTGATGTCAAAGGGAAAGACTACAACATAACAAAATATAGAGGAATGATTAGATCATTACTCTATCTCACGGCAAGTAGACCAGACATCCAATTTAGTGTTGGCATATGTGCAAGATATCAATCGGCACCAAAGGAATCACATGCTGAAACAGTCAAACGAATCTTTAGATACCTTGCTGACACACCTGAATTGGGTCTATGGTATCCCAAGGGAAGAAGTGAATATCTTGTTGCATATTCAGATTCAGATCATGGAGGATACAAGATAGATAGAAAGAGCACCAGCGGACAAGGACAGTTTCTTGGAGGAGATCTTGTATCATGGTTTAGCAAGAAACAAAATACAGTGTCTCTTTCGTTAACGGAAGCCGAATATGTTGCAGTCTCAAGTTGTTGTGCACAAGTGATATGGTTAAAACAACAACTACAAGATCTTGGTATTTATCTCAAAGAAATACCAATCTATTGTGACAATACTAGTACGCTAAGCTTGGCAAAGAATCTAGTTCAACACTCTAGAACCAAGCATATCGATGTCAGACATCACTTCATCAGAGATCATGTTCAAAAGAAAGATGTGAAAGTGATATTCATTCCTACTCATCTTCAACTAGCAGATATCTTCACAAAACCTCTTGTAAAAGATCAATTTCTATACATTAGAAGAGAATTGGGAATGGTAAATCCTAATGAGTTATAAGTTATTTTAGCTTTTCATAATATTAGATGAAGTCACCTGATAATGTTTTGATGATCACTAACTTAAGCATAGGAGTATATAGAAAATTTTTGCAGGAAGTTTGAAACTCTGTTTTGAGAAACAAAAACAGAGGTTATCAGAGGACACATTGACTGGAGTACCAACTTGAAGTTATGGCTAACAGAGAAGCATTACCTGAGGAACAACTTGAAGTAAAATAACACTTTACTCGAGTATGTACTCGAGTAATGGACCTCAAAACTGGAAGTAACGGATCAAGTTACTTGAATTTTAAATCTAACGGTTCAGTTACAAATAAATGAAGAGTCAGAAGTTGAATAGACAGGTTACCCGAGGTGAGCCTCGAGTAAACTTGAAGCTTACTCGAGTAAGGCCTCGAGTAACTGTAAGTCCAAATTCTCAAATTGATGAAAAATGACTCAAATCTGCTCAGAATTGGTTATAAATGATCGAGGGAACATCCATAGATAATTATAATATTATTCATGCCAGGTACGCAATTTAAATGAATTATTTTAGAGTTTTTCTGTATGAACACCCGAGGAAGGCCTCGAGTAAACTTGAAGGTTACTCGAGTAAGGCCTCGAGTAACGTCGGGTTCTTGGTCTTTTTCTGTCACAAACTCGGTCATTTCCACAAAATCTCCTTGAGTAAATCACTATTCTCTCTCATAAAAACTTTTCACAAGTGATTCCTTGCCTCATTTATGTCAAAACCCAACAATTTTCATTCCTAGAAACCTTCTATTTTGCTTAGATTCTCTGTGCCCTAACTCACGTCAGTGTCTCTGTTTCTCTGAAATTTTCAATTTTTCTGCGTTTCAAGATGGTAAGAACCAAGAATCTTTCCTTCACAGATTCCTCTGAGTCCCAACAACAACGTGATCCTCTTTCTTCTCCTCCCACTAAGAGAAGAAAACTTACCCCGAGATCAAAAGCCAAAATTCATACTCAACCTCAATCTCAACCAAAATCCAAAGGAGTGGTGATTAAAGAGCCTATTGTTACAAGGGCTCAGTCCAAAAAGAGTACCTCCACCGGGAAAGGCAAGAGTGCCAAATCTTCCTCACCTCCTCATTCTGATTCCTCTACCCCCTCTTTCACTCCAAAGCCGCCTAAAAAGCCTAAGTATGACAAGAATGTGGCTAAGGCTATGGCTGGAATTCTAGAGCAAATGGAGAAGGGACAATCTTCCAAGAAGTCCAAAGTACCGGAAGAAGAGATCACCAATCCACCAAAAGGATTCAATGTCAACAAGTTGGTGGAATCTCTGAAGTATCTGTCTCAGTTCTCCAAGAGGAAAGTGTGTAAAACACACTATGTGGATCTCAGATTACTTCAAGAGGTAGTGAAGCATGACCTTAGTCCTTATTTAGATCCTTTCATGCCTTGGCTATCCATTAGATTACCATTCTGTACTAAAGTGATCACACACTTTTACTGTAATCTAGAGATTATAGATGAGCCAAACATAACCTCAGCTTAGGAAGAAATGACCACCACAGTAAGAGGCCAAAAGATTCTCATATCACCCTCTAGGATTAACTTGTGGTTAGGAATAGAAAATCCCCCGAATGATATTTACTCCCAACTTGAACCAAACCAAATCTTTTCTATCCTGAAACCTGGTGAGTTAGTTGGCCCTCTAAATTTCAAACCCAGTGATATGTGTGATCATCACAGAGTCTTATGGTACATCTATTCTAGGTCCCTAGTAAACAAAGCCAATAATTATACCCACTTCTCTGATAGGGACTTTAGGTGGTTTGCTTCACTTCTCTTGAAGGAACAGAAGGATTTAGGGGAGTATATCTTCTCTGAGATGAAGAGGTACAGGGTGGATGGAAAGGCTACAACACCAATGCCATATCCTCAAATTGTATCACTGATCCTAAAAGAAAATAAGATATGGTATTTGGATAGCAAGGAGCTTATTGAGAGGTTGACTCCGGTTGGGAGAAACCAGATTGGGAAATTGAACATTGACATCCCTCTCAAAGGCCCTCTAGAGTCTGGGTCAAAGAAGAAGAGGAAGACAACTGAGGCAGAGACCAGCAAGATGGATGACACTCAGTCATCGGCTCCAGCTGCTACCACATCATCGCCATCCTTCCTTAATGCCACTCTCCAGCACTTTATGGAAAATATGCTGAGAGGATTCAATATGGATATCGCCAACACGAATGCTGAACTGATAACCCACATGAATACCAAGATGGGAGAGTTGGTGGAGAAAATGGACAAAAGGCATGAGGAGTTGCTAGCTGAGCAACGTGCCCAGGGTGAGATTCTGAGATTAATTCTGGCACGACTGGACTCTTTAGGTCCCGGACCTTCTGCCGGTCCATCTTCTACTGCACCACTACCACCTCCAGTGAACCCTCCTTCTGACACTCCTATCACTGAGGCTGAACCATCTACCCCTCTGGTATCTAGTCCACCTGAGTCTCAAGCCAAAGACATTCTATATACAGTGGACAACCCAGATACCAATGAGACCATTCATATTGTCATTGATGATTCACCTCCCAAACCTCAACCTGAACTCACTCCTAAACCTATTCCCTCCCCTACTCACACTGAGGAAATATCTCCCTCCTCCTCCTCTGAACATCATACTCCAGCAGCTGAGACCACTATGGTTGTCTTCCAACCTTCTTCTATTTCTCCTAGAGATGACATCCAAATTCCCCCAGTCAATCTCCCTGAACCAGCATCTTCCAGCTCCCTTGACTCATCCAGTTCAGATGATGGCTTAGTGCTTCCTGTGAAGCCTATCTCTATGGTCAAGCCTTCTAGTCCTCCACTTGATTGATGATGCCAAAAAGGGGGAGAAGAGCTTGAGGGTGATTTTGTGGAAGTTTCTGAGTTTCTTTGGGTATTTGGGTGTAAATGGGTTCTAGGGAGTCTTTTGTTAAAACTTTTATCGTTTTTAAACTTGTTAAGTTTTATCTTGTTATCTTGTAATATACAACTTTTAAGTTTAATGCAAATGTGTTTAAGTTATGATTTCATTTTAAGTCCATTTAAGCTTTGCATTATGATACATTGTTGGACTAATGAAGTTGTTGTGTATGCAAGGTGTATGCTATGAATCTAAACTTTATAAGACATATTTAAATTGAAAATTCAATTTAAAAACCATGTTCAAAATCACCAAGTTTTGTCATCATCAAAAAGGGGGAGAATGTTAGATCTCATGTTTTGTTGATAACAAAAGTATGGTATGAAAAAGAATTGATTAATAAATAAGTTTGAACAAAGTAATAATAGGGATAAGCATCACTTGAAGTAAGCATTGGAGTAATGAGGAAAAACCAAGAGAAAATGCTGAGAAACTTAAGCAGGAGCAATTTCTCTAAGGCATTACTCGAGTACATACTCGAGTAATGAGACAAAACTTGAAGTAACCAGAGGCACCTTCCAGTAACCTGCCAACGTTACTCGAGTAAGTACTCGAGTAATAGTGTAAGTATTTTCAAGTTGCTCTCGGCCTGCCAATAATACTTGAGTGGCTACTCGAGTAACCAGGTAAAAACTTGAAGTTGCTCTCGGCTTGCCAACGTTACTCGAGTAACCATGTGAAAATTTTCAAGTTGCTCTCGGCCTGCCAATGTTACTCGAGTAGGTACTCAAGTTACTCTGTTTCATAAAATGTGGTGCTCTCGGCATTTTGTACCACTGCCAATGTTACTCGAGGAGCTACTCGAGTAACTCAGTATGGTAAATGTAATACCCCGAATTTTGAGACTCGAGACTAGAGAATAAGCCTGAGATTAGTGGACTGTTAAGCCCTGGTTTAGCAAGATCCTAAATTGTGATTAAGAGATAATGACTCCAAAAGTGGAAGCAGTTAGTGATAAATAACCCTTTTGGAGATTATGGTGTGATTTGGCACCCGATATGATTCGTATGTGTTGAGAGCAGCGCCGAAATCCTGTATTTAAGTTCAATTATGGATTAACCTCTAAATTGACTTAAAATAGAGGTAGGGCACATAATATGGTGGAAATGTGTTTGATAGTGATTCAAGAGGAATTGCCATAATCAGATGCAAAACGGTAAAGTTACCGACCAATTGATCGGTTACCGAAGAGGAAGCTCATTGGTAACTTCAAGATCAATGGTTAGGATTGATTTGTGAAAGAGATCAAAGGGTGGAATCAAGTGTATATGTGTGTTTGTGAACTCATGGGTGATGGACTAAGATTTTGACAAGTGTCACCATGAGAGCCATTGATTGGGTCAAATGGTCAAAAGTCATTTTTCTCTTCTCTCCACTTTTAAATGTCAGCTAAGAGAGTGTTAAGAGCTCAAAAAATCTGATGCTTCTTCATTATTTCATCTCCCTCTCTCTTCTCTTCCATGGATGTCCTACCTTGAACAAGAAAGAGAAAGGAAAAGCTTGAGTTTTGGGTGAGTATTTGTCTCTAAATGCTCAAGTGTTCTTCATTAACATTATTCATAGTGTCAAGAGCTTTATTCCTATGGTTTCAGATTTTTGATTTGTGGTGTTTGAGAACTTGTGGAAATTTGGAAGTGAGGGAAACAAGGAACTAGCTTGGGAAGAAGTTAAGGTGAGTAATTGGAACCTTTTGGTATATTCATTATGGTTATTGGTTTAGTTTTGGGAATTTTGAATTTTTGCCCTGATTTTTGGTCCAATTTGAATGCTGGAATTGGTTAGTGTGTTGTGTAGAATGTGGTGTTAAATTGTGTCTTTGAGCCTTGGGAGTTGATTTGGAATTTTGGAATGGAGGGAATTGCATTGTGGTGGATTGTGTGCATGTTGTGTTGACATGTTAAGATTTCTGTGGAACATGTCTAAATGGATGGAATTTTATTGTTTTGATGGCTCCAATGGATTCCTTGGGCAAAATTGGTGTGGAAATGGTGTTTTATGTGAAAATGGGAACCATTGGAAACAATTGTGAAAAACTGAAAATCTGTCCATTAAAGGTCTGTGCTGGGCAGTCTTTTTGTGTGAGTGTTTTGAATAGGCTAATGATGTTAGAAAATTATGAAACTTTCTAGTTTTGAAGTTCACTTCCTAAGCTTCAAAATGGACATAAACTTTGTGTCATTTCGCTTGGTGAGCTGGGAGTTTCAACTGTCCAAAGTTTGGCAACAAAACTGGACCCTGTTTTGGCACAACGTTAGGTTTTTAGTAAATCTGGACTTTTGTGGTGATTTCCAGTATTGGTCAATATTTTTCCTGTGTAGAGGACTTGAATATCTTTCATTTGGCTTTGGGATCACCTCATTTCGATTTTTGTGGAATTAGTTATGATTTTTGGAAGTTCAGCCAAGAAACTGGATTTTCTGGGCCGTAGCCCAAATGTTTCTGAGCATTTCTGGGCAGTTTTGGGCCTCAGCCAGTGGATTTTTGGGCCTCGGCCCACCCCCAAAAATTAGTATTTTACACTTTTAAAGGTGGTTTTTGGTATAGCCTTTCCCAAGCCTTTAGGCATGTGTTTGGGCTTTGATTAGCCACCTAAAGGTCGTGAATGATAACCAACTTAAGTGTTTGAGAGTTAAGGAATCGGAAAAAGGGATTAACCCTATGTCCTTGTTTGGTTATAGGATTTGGTGTTCGCCCTGATCGTGAGCAGCCGGTGCTGGAGCTTATGTGGAAAGAGGGTAGGGAACTTACCTCTTTTGCATGCTTTGATATTTGTGTTTGTGTTTTGATGCATGTATTGCTTTGCTTGATTATGTGAAACATGTATGAATGATTGTAGCTCTGTTTCTAGTTATGCTATGGCCATGAGTATGTTGTTGAAACATTGAGCACGCAGATATGTCATTATGTGAGCATGAGATATGTATTGCAAGCATGTCATGCATTAAACACATATCATACATGCATATAGGTATCTGTTTCCTACTGAGATTCTCTAGAATCTCACCCTCCCCTATCAACCATTTCAGACAGGGTAGGTGGATCGAGGTTGGAGCAAACAGGAAAAGGTGATGAGGACTACTTCGGGTTCTAGATTTTGGTAGTTGGTTATCATAGTTGGGATGTACATTTGGATATTCGTATTTAGATAAAGGTTGTATATATATTGTGGAACATATATTTGAATATATGTTTGGATGAGAATAATTGATTATGTATTCGGAATGAGTTCTTGGATATTTGTATATGTATTTAAGAGGATTTGTGTAATCCCCATATGAGGGCTTGTAATGGGCAAATGTGCCCTATAAAGCTTGAGTTAATAAATGGAAATCGGGATTGCCGGGATTATTATATCACGTACTCTGATATATTTAAATGTGATTTATCTTTGTGTAGTAATTGTATTCAGAATATGAATATGAGACCAAGTTATGAATAATTTTGAAAGGTATTTATGAAAACCCCGTCTGGTAGATGGGTTTGTAAAATGTAGTTTTGTTTCTTATTGGTCTTTATTTCACTTTAATCGTGTATTTCAAATATAATTACGGCAGGGGGTTACAGTAAGGATAAACTTGAAGGTGGTACCCGAATAACTTGATGTAATTTTATTTCATTTTCCTCGAGTTATTACTCTAGTATGAATGTATTTAACGTTTCATTTTAAGTGGATTACTCGAGTATGTACTCGAGTATGCAGATTTATTTTGAAAGAAAACTTCAAGTCATTACCCGAGTAAATTGTGCCCAAAAAGTAAGTTTACTCGAGTAACAAGGTAATCTAACTTGATGTGGTCTCGCCTTGAAATCCTGCCAACATTACTGGAGTAAAGCATCGAGTAACCAAAAGTTTATTTGAAGGTTTACTCGAGTTGGTACCCGAGTAACCCATAAAGTTGTAAGTGTATTACTCGAGTAGATACCCGAGTAAACATACATTTCCAAAGGTTTGAAAATTGGTTATTCCATGCACTACCCGAGTAATCTTATATTTATCTGTTGACTTGCAATTGATCAAAGTTTTCCCGATGATACTCGAGTAAGTACTCGAGCAAACTTCAAGGAATACTCGAGTAGCTACTCTAGTAAGCAAACCCAGAAATCCAGAAATCATTCAAACGTTTATTGATTTATTTCCTATATGATTAATCTTTCATTGTATTAATATTCTTAGTCTATTTACAGATGAACAATGAAGAAATCATATCAAGTAATGGAAGTCAAATGAAACGTTCAAATGCCAACCACCGCCAACGGATATTTTTCAAAAACTGAAAAGTCAATAGTGGCTGCGCACTCTCCAACGGACGAAAGGAAAATATTCCAACGGTCTTCACCAACATATCTATATATATGGGAACATCCAAACAGAGAAAGAACAACAAGAACACACACAAACGTATCATCAAGTTCATTGCTCTGTTTTCACGTTGTAATTATATTTCTATGCTTTAGTGATTCTTATTCACTCTGTAAGAGAGATATTTCATTCAAACTCAATATTTGTTATTGAGATAACTTAAGGTTGTGGAACCTTGAGTTGAGATTAAATTACAACTTGTAAGGGGGAGCGAGTGTCCAGGCGAAGGAACTTGCTTGTACTGAGGTGCCAAGAACCCACTGAATCTTGGAAGTTATAGTTAAACTCTCAGAGAAGCTCTGAGGACTGGACGTAGGTCAAAGTAGTTGTGACCGAACCAGTATAACTCCTGGTGTACACTTCGGTGATATTTCTTCTTATTCCTTACTGTTTTAATTTCACTGTCAAAGTTTTACATTTCCGACGAAATTTTAGTATCTCCCAATTCACCCCCCTTTGGGTGAAACACTTGCTCTAACAGTGAGCAGTGCCAAAATCCTGTATTTGAGTTCAATTGTGGATTAACATCCAAATTGACTTAGAATAGAGGGAAGAATTGAATGGGGTATTGTGTTGGAAATGGTGTCATAGTATGTTTTGATGTCATTGAAATTGGTTTGGAACTTTGGAATGGAAAAGTTGCAATGTTAGGTTTTGAAATGTGAATTGTGTTGACATGTTGAGATTGTTGTGAAAACATGTCAATAAGATGTTAATTTGATTGATTTGGTATTTCCAATGGATTCCTTGTGAAAATATGTCAGAATAGCCCATGTCAAAATTTTAAGAAAAGTACAGCCGGACCGGGTACGGCGGGGCCGGGGCGGGTCCCCGGGGGTATTTTAGTAATTTTTCAATATAGCTTCATATAACCCCCAGAAATACTATGGAAGTATCTAAATAGTACATTTGACATTGTAGGATCGAATGTGAAGCCCTGAGTTGTTGGCACGTAAATCGAGGAGAAAAGACTAGAGGTAGGGAACTTATCTCTCCTGCTTGCTCTGATAACTGTATTAATGTGTTGATGCATGTTATTGCTTTGCTTGATTATGTGGAACATGTATGAATGATTTGAAGCTATGTTTCAATATATGCTATGGCCATTTGTGTATTGTTCGAAGCATTGAGCTTATATATTTGTCATTGTATGTGTGCATGAGTTATGTGATGCAAGCATGTCATGCATTAAACACTTATCTTGCCTGCATATTGATAATGTTTCCCTATTGAGATTCTCTTGAATCTCACCCTCCCCTACCAACAATTTAGACAAGGTAAGTGGCTCGTAGAGGGAGCGGCTATGACTCCTTCGAGATGAGAGTTGGTAGTTGGTTATCAATGAGTTGTGAAGACTGTATATGATTCGGTTGAATATAGGGTTATGAATTTGAGATGAGATTGTGTAATCCCCATTTGAAGAATTGTAATGGGCAATTGTGCCCTGTGTATCTTTAGCGAAGGTATGTACCTGGGATTGCCGGGATGATTATGTTGTGTACTCTAATATTTATATGAATGTGATTTATTTTCGCGTAGTAATTGTATTCGAAATGTGAATATGAGACCAAGTTAATTAGATTTTAAAAGGTATTTGTGAAAATCCTATCTCAAGGATAGGATTTTAAATGAGTTTTGATTATTATTGGTCTCTATTTCATTTCAATCGCGTATTCCGGATATAATTACGGAGGGGGTTACAACTAATCAATGGTGACATCAACTATAGAAGTTGTGATGGGATCAGTATATGTGACTAGCACATGAGCCTGAGTCTGAGATGGTGAGATGATGGTGGTTGGTGTAGATGTGGTAGAGACTAGAGGAACATCTGGCTGAGGAATCGAAAGATGAGTATACAAATATATCTCCAACTCATTAAGTTTCCTCGTATGCTCTTCCTGAGTCTTAAGCATCAAGTCAAAGTTGAGATTGGTCTTATCTACCAACTTGATGACTTGGGACTCCATTTTGCCAACCAACTTCTCATACTCTACAAATAACTCTTGCTCCAGGCTAGCCATAGCCTGGTTGATCACTTTTGACATATAGCCCTGGATAGAGGCACCGAAGAATAAGGGAGATAGAGATCTACCTCTTGTTGAGGATTGAGCCTCATCACCCCTTGAAGGTGTAGGTTCTCTATGTGGTGCAGACTTTGCTTTACTGATAGGAAGTGTGATCCCCATATTAGTAAACTAAGTTCTTCCAAATCGTGGGATCTTTCCCTTCTCATTTCCATCCAAGTACTATATTTTATTGTGCTGAAGGATGAGAGAGACAAGCTGGGGATATGGAATGGTGGTGGTTATAGATGAAGAAATTGAAATCTTCTCATTTCACTAAAGATTAATTTACCAACATTCCTTTATTGCCTGGCTAAAAATGATGCCATTAGGTAATAGTCCTTCTGGGCAAAGTGAGTGAAGTTCTTGGACTTGTTAATGATACTCAGGGTATAGATATATGGGAGTCAGGCGTAGCAATGGGTTTGAAGTTTATAGTTCCTATTGGATTTTCTGGTCTCAATCGTTGGAAGGCTTCAATTGTTGTGATTGGTAGGTTGTATGATATAGCTAAAGATAGTATTTATGATGGAAGGGGTAATCATCATAGGTTGGCCTCTTATAGCAATAGAGATTCCTTCCTCTATCAACTCTCCAGTTTTGGACAAAAGGTTTTTCATTTTCATGTTGCAACAAAAGAAGGTGAGTAAGTAGGTGTACTATCAAACAAGGTTCGTAAAACTCTAGATATGGTCGAAAGTTTAGGCCACAGTGTGTACTCAAATACTCCAAGTTTACATAACCCATAGGATAAAAACTACGACATGAAAATTTAGTGTTGTATACCTTTTGGTCGAAAGGCTTTAGTTCTTAAGTATTGAAACCTTCGAGAGGAACCATATCGAGTTCTTCTTCCCCTAGAGCCTAAGAAGTAGATAGTGCTCTCCACTGTGAAGGCATACTTGATGGTATTGGAACATGGTGTGAGGCAAAGGCACCGGCGTGGTAAGCAATCTTGCTGACCAATGTATCTGTCTTCAACTGTTCCATTGCTTGTCAGAGTTGTTTGTCGAAGGTACTGTTTAAATAGGAGTCTGGTGGTGCTTCAGTAACCTTTTTTTTCTAGGACCTTGCACCTCCTTGGTCTTTAATCAAGTCACCATTGGCTCCTTAATAGTCACTCCCTTTGATATTTTCGTGGGAGGTTGCACATCCTGTACTTTGGATCTTGGATGCTTCTTCTTTGATGGAGTCACCTTTTTCTTAGTAATGGTTGTTTTAGGAGGAGGAGGAGTGTAACCCCCTCCATAATTATGATTCGAAATATGTGATTAAGATGAATTAGAGACCAACAATAATCAAAACTTATTTCATTCCCATCCTTGAGATAGGGTTTTCACAAATACCTTTCAAAATCTCTTTTCACCTGGTCTCATATGCACATTTTGAATACAATTACCTCATGCAGATAAATCAAATTCGTATATATATCAGAGTGCACAACATAATTCCCGACAAATCCCAGGTTCCATACCTTTACTAATGGTATACAAATTCCCATTTAGGGGATCACACAATATCATTCCAAATACATAACCAAATATATATCCACAAGATATACAATTATCCCAACCAACATTGATAACCAACTACCAAACTCAACTATCCAGAAGGAGTCCTCACTGCCCTTGATGCTTGTTCCTTCTTTGGGCCACTTGCCTTGTCTGAATATTAGTCAATGGAAAGAATGAGATTCAAAAGAATCCCAGTAGTAACAAATCTCTCATACCACACATAATCACATAGCATGCAGTAAATCATCAAATAACATGAATACAACATACACAATTTGTCACATATACACATTGCCATTATGGCATTCACATATACACATACACATTGCCTTCCCGGCGTTCACATTATTACTAGCATTATCGGCATTCACGTCATTACTAGCTTTAACGGATTTCACATAGTCACATCCCTCGTAATCCTACTGCCTTGCAGGCACGGTCCTCCCATCGGCACCACCGATGGGCTGCAAATGAAGGACTCACAAATAGCCTTTCGGCTTTCACATACGCAACAAGCTTTACAACATTCACAACTATCACAAACCATGATTACACATACATACAATACAATTACATATAGTATAAGGGAAAGCATCACAACCTTATTCTTTCCAAATGTGCTTCGGCATGATTGCTCATGTTTAGGGAGAATATCGAATCCTACAATTCTAAATGCACCATTTAGACACTTCCATATTGTTTATAGGGGTTATATAAGTCTATATGAAAAATTACTAAAATGCCCTCGGGGACCTGGCCCAGCCCGGCCGTACCCAGTTCGGCTGTACTTTTTCTGAAATTCTATCTTGGACTATCCTAACATATTTCCGCCCAAGGAATCTATTTTCGAACTTAGAATTATCAAATTCAATGTTAAATCACAAGACCTGAATTTGAGCTTCCAAAACCTTGAATCACATATAAGAGTAGCTTAGGAGCAGAGTTCTATGCGTTAGGTAAGAATTCACCGAAGAAATCAACCTACCTTGTGAATTTTCTTCTCTTTCTCTCTCAAAACTCTCTCAAGCTTTTTCTCTCTCTATTTTCAGCCAAAATGACATGAAATTTATAAAGAAGATGAGGCAATATGTTTAATAGTCCATGCTGATATAATCTTTTAACGAGTTAATGTCATAATTCCCTATTTTCCCATTTTCGGATTTTCTGGTAGATTTCCTGCCTAATATTTGAAAAATCATAACTAATTTTAGAAAAATTGAAATGGGATGATCCCAAAGCCAATGGAAATCTATTTAAGTCCTCTTTACTGGAAAAATATGGATCACTACTATTCATAACCAGAAAAGTACAGAATTGCACAAAATTCCATACTGCTCCAAAACATATTCCAATTTCAATCCCAAAATTTGGAAAATCATAACTCTTAGCTCACAAATCTAAATGACAAAAATTATCTATCTCTTTTGAAGCTTGTCATGTGAAATTTAAGACTAGAAAGTTTCAGAATTTTTAGACACCATTTGCTTATTCAAAACATCGATACAAGCCAACTACCCTGTATAGAGTTGCACTGGACAAAATTTCCAAATTTTGCACAATTGTTCCCAATGGTTCCAATTTCACAACAAACACTCTCCCTACATAAATTTTCACAAGGAAGCCATTGGAATCACTAAAAAAACCAAATTCTCATCACATCCACACATATTCAGCTTTGAACCATAATACAATACAACCACCAAATGGCCCAACTTTCTATTTCACCATAATATGCATCCTCCCTCTATTCCAATTCAATTTAGATGTTAATCCACAATTGAACTTAAATACAGGGTGTAGGCACTACTCATAACACATTCGAATCATAATTCACATCGTATTTTCCAAAAGTGTTTATTTATCAATAATCACATCCACTTTTGAAGTCATTAGCCCTTAATCACTTTTTTGGGATATTACATTTCTCCCCCCGTAAAATAAATTTCATTCTCAAAATTTGTTAAACCACTTGAGACTTTAGCAATTGCAATATTGCTCCACCGCTACCCCATAACGGCAACAATGCCATAACTTAACACACATATCAACACAACATAATTGCCAAACAAGCAAAACACCATTATCGCATAACACAATTGCCGCCAGCAGTAATTGCCAATATGTACAATCATGACAAAACACCATCACTGTATGTATACCTTCGTTATAGTAGTACAATCGTCGCATGCAGTTGGGAGGCACATTCCACTACTCTACTCAATCTAGTCACTCCTTCCAGGAGTAACTCAAAGTACCATAGGTTTACTACGCATAAACGACATCACACACGACTGTATACATAATACGACAGCTTATGCTGTAAACATCTTCACAATAGCTTTCGCTGTATTCATGTTCATGACAGCTTTTGCTGTATACATAATGTGACATCTTTTGCTGTATATACAATATGACAGCTTTAGCTGTATTCACATTCATGACAACTTTCACTTTATACATCTTCACATTCGTCACAATTCACATTGTATTCTCCAAAAGTGTTTATTTATCAATAATCACATCCACTTTTGAAGTCATTAACCCTTAATCACTTTTTTGGGATATTACAGGAGGAGTGGGTGTCGACGATGAAGTAGGACTTTGAGTTCTCATCGGAGATGTTGTCAGAGTTAGCGCATCACCAGAATGAGGAGATGACTGAGAATGATATGATGATAAAGATAAAGAGATACCATCAGAGTCAGCGTATCACCAAAATGAGGAGAAGACTGAGAATGATATGATGATGAAGATGAAGAGCTCTGAGTCACCTGATGATTTGTAGGCACCATTGTGAAGATTCTGAGCACTTTCAAGTTTTTTTTGATGATCTTCGGTTAGGGCTTGATTGAGGAATTTATAGATAGTAATCACATATTTTGAAGGATATTGAGAAGATGCAATAGATGATTGATGAATTTGGAAGTGTCGATTCAATATGTAACGGTAGGATTTTATCAGGTGTGAGTTTCGAGTGTGGAGAGACTTATAAAACAAAAGAGTGACGTTTGGCTTTCGGACCTATTGTTATAAGCCCTTACACTCGAGTGTGTTCTTTATGCACTCGAGTGCTGCAAAAGAAATTTCCATAAAAAAATTGTAGATGTGTACCTGGTTTGAGTGTACTTTGTAGGCACTTAATGAGACTTTCTTCCTTATGTATCTTTATACTCAAGTCCTCTAAGATCACTTGAGTAAACCATGCTTTTTATCTCAAGTTGTTTTGTAGTGTTCTTCCTATTCTTATTGCACTTTTAAGTGTGCACTCGAGTGTGCCTTTTGCGCTCGAGTATGTGCTAACACTTTTTGATGACTCGAGTGTGCATCTAGAGTTCATGTTCTCTCTATTAATCTCTGTTTTACAAACTAAAAGTAGAGTATGTGATTCTTAAGTTTGAACTCGACTGTTCATTGTGCACTTGAGTGTGTATCTTGTACTTGAGTGCCATAACAAGTTTTCATAACACCTCTGTTTTAGTGGCCATAAACAGAGTATTCTTGCGAAAAAAACTTCCATATACTTTGATGCCAAAGTTAGTATAGTAATAATCAAAACACGTATATAATCACATACTAAACATAATTAATATCAGGAAAATCTTAGAACTCATTGGGATTAACCATTCCCAATTATCTCCATATATATAAAAATTGATCTCTAGCTATTGGCTTTATGAATTTATCAGTGTGTGGAAGATGTGTAGGAATGAATTCTACTTTGACATCCTTCTTTTGAACATGATCTCGAATAAAATGATGTCAGATGTGTATGTGTTTGGTCTTTGAATATTGTACAGGATTCTTGGCTAAGCTTATGGTGTTGGTGTTGTCATAGTAAATATGTATCTCCTTTAAGTAAATTCCCAAGTCCTAAAGTTATTGCTTTAGCTATAGTACTTGAAAACAACAACTTGCTGCTGCTATGTATGCAGCTTCAGTAGAGGATAAGGAAACTGTATTCTGCTTCTTGCTGAACCATGATACCAGAAAGCCTCTAAGGAATTGATATTGTCTACTGGTGCTCTTCTTGTCAGTTTTGTATCCTCTATGATTTGAATCTGAATAAGCCAGTAAATATTCATTTCCTCCTTTTGTGTACCATAGACCATGTTCTGTAGATCTCCTAAGTCTATAAAAATTCTCTTTACGGTTTTGGTATGTGATACCTTAAGAGCATATTAATACCTTGCACACATACCAACGCTATATTGTATATCTAGCTGCTTTCTGTTAGATAGAGTAATAAACTAATCACTCCTCTATATTTGGTGATGTTGGAGTCGGGGCCCTTCACGTCTGTATCCAGTAGGGTGGTTGAGCTCATTGGAGTGTTAGCTCTGTTGGCATTTTCCATTCCATACTTCTTCAGTAATTCTTTCAAATACTTAGTTTAGGATATAAAAATTCCCTTTTTCTATTGTTTAATTTGAAGTCTAAGAAAGCAGTTTAACTCATCCATAATTGACATTTCAAATTCTCCCTGCAAGCTTGGAAAATTCTTGGCAAAGAGATTCGTTAGTAGCACCAAAGATTATATCATCAACATATATTTGTGTTACTGATAAATCATTCTTGTTATATTTGATGAAAAGTATTGTATCCACTTTTCCTTTGACAATGTTTGATCAAGAAGAAATTTGCTCAGTCTTTTGTTCCAAGCTCTTGGTGCTTGTTTCAAACCATATAAAGCTTTCTTGAGTTTGAAAACATGATCAGTTTTTGTGTCATCTTCAAAACTAGGAGGTTGTTCTATGTAAACTTCCTCTGTAATATAACCATTTAGAAAAGCACTTTTAATATTCATTTGATAATGTTTAAGACCTTTAACACATGTAAAGGCTAGGAGTACTCGAATAGCTTCCAGTCTTGCCACTGGTGCATATGTTTCCTCATAATCAATACCTTCTTCTTGATTATAGCCTTTGGCAACTATCCTTGCCTTGGCTTCTATGCCGAGTGATCTTTAGGTCGAGGTACCAAATCCTAAACTTGATTTCTTTGAAATTGGTTTAACTTTTCTTGATAGAAATTACTAAATCCTTAACTTTTCTTGTTAGAAAGTGCTTCTTAAATACTAGAAGATTCAATTTCAGAAATGAATGCAAAAAATATAACTTCATTATGAATTCTATTTCTAGTTTTAACTCCTTCATGAACATATCCAATTACCTGATCAATTGGATGATCTTTCATGTGTCTCCATACTTTTGGCTGAGCATGATCATCAATATTTTCTTTATTCTAAAAATCATCTATTTGAAAATCATTTTGATTTGAAATGGTTAGATTTTTAGTTTTCTTGATCAAATCTATTTTCTCTTCATCAAATGACTTTGTCTAAGAGTCTATTTCATCAAATACAACATGAATGGTTTCTTCTGTAATGCATGTTCTTTTATTAAAGACTCTATATGCTTTACTTCTATTTAAATAACCTAGAAACAAACCTTCATCAGACTTTGAGTAAAATTTACCCAAGTTTTCTTTACCATTGTTGTGAATGTAACACTTGCATCCGAAGATGTGTAGATGATCAAGGTTTGGCTTTCTCCCTTTATAGAGCTCATATAGTATCTTTCCAAGTGACGTGCAGATATATGCTCGATTCAAGATATAGCATGCAGTGCATATCGCATCCGCCTAGAACACTCTTAATACTTCATTCTCATTGAGCATTGCCCTTGTCATTTTTGTGAGGACTCTGTTATTCCTTTCCACAACTCCATTCTGTTGAGGCATTCTAGGTACAGAGAAGTTGTGATCTATTCCCTGAATATTGCAAAATTTTTTAAAGAGTTGATTATCAAACTCTCCTCTATGATCAGTCCTGATAGAAATAATAGAAATACCTTTCTTATGTTAGACCTTTTTGGAAAATGTACTAAATTCAACAAATGTTTCATCTTTACAAGCAAGAAATATAGTCCATGTAAATCTTGTAAAATCATCGACAATTACTAGAGTATATAAATTTCCTCTAAAACTTTTTACTCTTGCTGGTCCTACTTAATCCATATGAAGTAATTGTAACTGTCTGGATGTTGAAATCTCATTCTTTATTTTGAAAGATGATTTAGTTTATTTTCCTTTTTGACAAGCATTACAAATTATGCCGTGTTTGAATTTAAGTTTAGAAAGATCAACAACAAAATCCTTTCTAATTAGTTCATCAAGTTGATTCATATTGATATGAGCTAAACGCTCATGCCATAACCAACTCTTCTATGATTTGCTAAAAAAACAAATTTAAGAAGAATTTGAATTTAAATCAATAGTATAGAAAGTATTGTCCCTTTGAGCTCGGATCTTTGCTTTGATAGATTATTTATTAATTGGTAGATCCTTCTTGTTCATGATCAAGCATTCCTTTGAGTCAAAGATTACCTAGTTATCTCTGTCAGTACTTTGACTCACGCTTAAGAGGTTGTGACATAACCCTTCAATATAGTATATGTTGTTGATTTCAATACCATTGGTTTTTCCAACTTCACCGATTCCAGCAATACGTCCAAATTGATTACCTCCAAAAGTTACCTTTCCTCCTTCTTTGGTTTCCAGCATGGTGAACTTGTCTTTGTCACTAGTCATGTGTCTCAAGCATCTACTATCAATGTACCATTTATTTTCCTGTGATGCTTTGAGACATACCTAGAGTAATATGATCAAGTTTTAGGTGTTAGATCCCAAGTTTTAATGATAACAAAAGGTAATTGTATGCAAAGTATGGTTTTATAAGTCTAAAGAATGATTACAAAGTTACCAAATGCATATGGAAAAGTTTTGTAATGTCTGCTGTTAGATTTAACTGATACACTCGAGCAACAGAGCTAGCACTCGAGCATGGAGCTCTTTTGCACTTGAGCAGATGCGAGTGTTAGACAGAAAGTATGTGCCCAAGAGCAAATTACTGTCATTCTTACTGATATACTCGAGTACTGGAGATAACACTTGAGCATCTGTCTCTTTCTCACTTGAGCACATGCAAGTGTTGGACAAGAAGTATTTGGCCGAGAGCAATTTCTGTCATCTTTACTGATGCACTCGAGCATTGTAACCAATACTCGAGCATGAAGCTAGTTTGCACTCGAGCACTAGAGAGTGAGGGACTACAAGTGTTTGGCGAGAGTCATGAAGAACAGAGAAGCACAAGTATGCCCGAGTGAGAGCTCATATGCCTGAGTGACACATCAGCACTCGCGAGTGTGAAATCTAACTCTCTCAAATTTTGATGCAAGTGCTGATGACAAGAGTATATTACATGAGAATATTCTTCTCACTCGAGTAGGAGTATGTGTGCTCGAGTGAGGGCCCACATCACCTGCGAGTGCAAAATCACACTCTTGCTAAAATGGTATGCTAGTGTTGTCCAGAGACGGGTCTCTTACTGTAAAGAACAAGGACACTCGAGCAGAAGGAGTTGTGCTCGAGTGAGGCCCCACATCACTCATAAGTGAGAAAATGAACTCTCTGAAATCATGTGGAAGTGCAAGTGTAAAACTGAAGAACAAGGAGAAAATATGTGAGTTCACTCGAGTGAGCCCCCTCAGTGCTCGAGTGATACTCTGCCAGTAGACAAAATACACCAGTCTTACAGCATTCAATCCGAATATGGTTTAATGATATTTATTTATCTTATGATCACTTATTATTATTTAATGTCATTTTGAATGTATTATAAGTGTGATACATGAGAATGAACGTTTGAAATAAATAGACGCGAAGGAAGTCAAACAACGGCAGACAACATCATTACAAGCACGTACCTACCACATTCAAAGATTTCAAACATACACATGCCGTTCCACAGTAACATGCCTCGCTCCACAATGATCGTTATTCAAATGGGCAAAATCGAATGTCTATAAATACAAAGTTCCAGAGATCGTAAAAAACAACGAAGCACAAGAATTCATATAAGCAAATTCACGAGTCTCTGTTATTCATATTTTTCTCTGTATTCATATTGTTATTCAGTGTTTATCATACTTGCTCTGTAAGAGAGTCTATATACACTTCAAATTCTATTTTCATTTGATCTCAATGTATTGGGACCTTGAGAGGGTAGATATCCTTACGAGAGAAGCAGTTGAGAGAATTCCTTGTAAAACTTTCCACTCAAAAGACTTACAAGATACAAGTAGTAGAGAACATTGCTGCTCGTAAGACTTACAGTGGTGTAGTAGGAGAGAACGTTGCTGCTCATAAGACTTGTATATGTAAGCTAGTGAGAAAGGTCATAGGTTGTTTTTCTGCACATAAGACTTGTCGTAAGGAGGAGAGAAATTTCTTAGTGTTAGAATATTTCTGCTCGTAGTCCATTCGAGGACGATTTGTGTTTTGTGGCATTCTGAGAGCCCATTGAATCTTGGAAGCATAGTGAAAATCTCAGTAGGTCTTGATCTCTGAGGACTGGACGTAGGCCGAACCAATATAACTCTCTGTGTACTAATCCTCTTAACTCTACTCTATCTACAATTACTATCATATCACCATGTCAAACGAAAAATTTATCACATCACCCAATTCACCCCCTCTTGGGTGAAGCTTGCCTCTTTCATTAGGTACCCACGCTTTCTTGGGTCCTTTGTGGTTAGCATGAATTACTCTTGGTACATGTGTCCCTTTTGGAACCCATTTATACGTGCCAATAGTCTTACTGTAATATCTCAAAATGTACTCAAGGGCTAAACATATAGAATATATAGTGAAATTAATGACAAAATTACTCCTGGGCATTTGCTATAACCTTTATTTCGATTAACTAGAAGTAATTACCTAGGTTATCGCCTAAAGTCAAAATGACCGAAAACATAATTTGGACATAAGATTCAATTAATTTTTCCATTCCTTGGCATATGAGAAGACATCCATATACACAAAGAAAATAAGAGAGAAAATGCAATTGAAAGCTATCGTGAATTCATTTGAAAAGTCAAAACTTCAAATTGGAAATTTTGACCAAAAAGTATGTGAAAAGCAAGAAGGCTTGGTCGACCAAATTGTCACCTTTTTGGGATATGTATTTTGGTCAATAGAAGAGAGAATAATGGCTGAAGATTGAATAGCTTAGGATACCTTTTTGGGCAGCCATTTTCGGTCAAAAGGTGAAGGGAAGAGGAAGGAAAAAAAAACTCAAGTTGAATTGTTACAAGTATTTGACCAAAGTGAATTATTTGCAACCACAACTTTTTACCACCTTTAGACCATATTTTTGGCTGGCTTTTAAAGGGATAAGAGAAGCCAAAATCTGATAATTTAATTACTCTTATTCTCTCTCTCCAAGTCGGTGTTGCAGCTGCCATACGAAGAGCTTGAAGAACCAAGTTTAGTTGAGATCTTTCTTCTTGATTTTCACCTTCTTAACCTCATCTATGGCCAAAATACTCTTCATAAACATTGTTTCTCTTGATGAGAGCTTCATTTCTATGGTTTTAGAATTTCAAGATGAGGTGTTATGGGCCATTATTCAAGAACAAAAGTTGAAGAATAAAAGAAAGGAGTTAAGGAGGAGCAAGAGGTGAGTATTGGCTCCAATTTGAGCTATTGGTTGTAATGGTTGTGTAATATCCCAAAATTCATACACCAAAGATTCAATGTTTATTTATTTAATAAATAGAATCAAGGGTGAATTTTGGAGAATTTGATTATATTCTTAGTGAAAATTTTCTATGAGGCAGTGAGTTTGTCATGTGGTTTTGGATGATCAAATGATGTTCAAAAATTGTGAAATGTTTTTTAGAATGAAAGTAGACATTCTAAGCTTTAATTGGATAGGTCATATGAATCATTTGAAGCTATATACAAAGAGTTATGAATTTTTGAATTTAGCCTAGAAAATCTTGAAAGTTTTTGGAATAGCTTACAAAGATTAAAAATCTGGGAATGATATGCTTCCAACTAGCAAAAGGCTATATTTTCCTTGAAACTAGACTTAATAAGGGTTTCATAGCGTTTTGGAGTCACCTCAATAGCATGTCTACAAATGAAGATATGAATTTTCAAAGTTTGATGAAAATTCTGCCAGGATTTCAGCAAAGTGTAAAATTCATAAGATACAAGGGCCATTTTGAATTTGAAAGGTTTATTTGTCCCTTATCCATTAAAACGTCTATAAGCTCAGAAAATCATTGGAAATATGCAGAAAATTCATAAAAATTGAAAGAGGATAGAAGTTGATTGAATAGTAAAAACTCTGGGGAAAATTCACCGATTTCACTACCGAATTGTAACTTTCATCCGAAGAGCCTTTCACAAAACTTTTTCTCCTTATAATAATCTTCAATTGTATGGCTTTAGATTTTGATTGGTTGAGTTTGGTGGCATATACTTAGGGTAAGTATTGCCGGAATCAAGAACTAGTTGCAGAATCGTGCTCAGGTAAGTGTAAGCTTCGATTTGAGCCGAATATTATGATGTTGGAGTAATTATCCATGGAGTTATGCTATTGCCCTGATTTTCTAACACCATGAAAATGAAGTTTAATGGACTTGTAATTATGAGAAATGGGTTAAAGAAAGTTTAATGATGTTAGATTATAAGTCTTGAAGCTTAATTTGCAAAATTGGATTCTTAAGGAAAGGGTTCTGTTTAATTCTGTATAAAATCTAGGGAAGGAGTTGGATTTTGACATTCTTGAGTATTCCATTAGATTCTACATAAAAAATTATGTGGAATTACATGTGGTTGTAATTTTTGGATGATTATACATAATTCTAGAATTTTTGGAAGATTGGTGTTGTTGCTGTCTAGATTCGTTTCTAGAAACCAGTATTGTAGTGGCGTGTTTTTCAGTAGTCAAACCTTATAAAGAATTTCTGATATTTTACAAGGTAAAAGTAGACATCCTGGGCATCTATTTGCATAATTAATATAAGCCATTTGACCTGGTATATTGGGAGTTATGGTTTTTCAAGGTTTGACCATGTTTCTAAAGTACAATCTGGAACAGCAAGTATTTGACGAATTTTTGGGAATATTAAGGTTGTAATAACTTGACTTGGTTTTTTCCCATTAAAGTACACTTAAAGAGCTTCACTTTAGGCTTTGGAATCAGTCAATTTGAAATTGTCTAGAGTTGATTATGATTTTTTCAAAGTTGACTGAAAATCTATTAGTTTTCTGGAAAATTGTGAAACTGCATCAAGTAGAGTTGTAGTGAGCAGAAATTGTTGAAATTGTGATAGATACTATGAATTAAAGGAAATAATGGTACAAGTAATAACCATTTACTTGTTACCTTAAATTTTGATAGGAATTGGAAATTTCCAGTGCTGAAATCAAAGTTAGGACAACTGAAATTTGAGAAAGGAGACAGGTAGTAACTCTATCTTTTATAAATTATGTGAATGTTTTATATGTTTGTGTACGCCATCTTCTGTGATATATTTGATGAACACTATATTGCCGAGCATGGCAATTTGTGTGAGCAGGCACTTTTACCTGGTTGTTGAGTAAGCTCCCAACTGAGGTATACGGATAGTAGGGTGTTGAGCCCCTAACTCATGTATGCATGCTGTGATGATTGATTGTGTTGTTAATATGTTGCATAAAATGGACCAAGGGTTATTTAATTTTTGCATACTATATGATTGATTGTATGTTATTACTGAGATTCTTTTGAATCTATTTTTTTTTTCAAAAATTATAATATTCCAGCTAAAGGTAACGGCTCGAAGAACAAAACCGGGGCTACCGGCTAGAAGAGCTCTGATACATGTGAAGACTGTTGATAGTTATTCGGCTTGTAATGGAGTTTCTTTTAAACACTCTATATATTTGTATTATATTGATTTCTAACGGTTTAGAAAATTTCCTGTATTGTAAACAAGTACTAAATGTTAGTATGTTTCCGCTATTTCTGTATGCCTTAAGGAACTGTGTGCTTATTACTCTATGAATATCGAAATGTTAAAGGGGTTGGACATTTTTGATATCAGAGCTTAAAGCGGTTCTGACATTTTCAAAATAGTATACTGATATGGTCTTGTTTGCATGATGACAGGAAATTTAAAAATGGTATGTAGTAGACCATAAGGTAGAGGCCGAGGTGAAGGTAGAGCTGGAGGTTGGTATGGTAACGATGAGGAAGATCAGGGTCTTAGACCAGATCCATTCCAGCAACAAATATTGGGCATGTTGAATGAAATTAGAGAAGAATTGAGGGAAGTACAATAGAGGCAAGATCACTTAGAAGACCGTTTGGATGAGTTGGTTCAAGGAAATAGTGAGGAGGGAGCACATGAGGGACTTCCACCAGAGAATGATATACTAGAGAATGTTATACTAGAGAATGTGGTACCTGAGCTTGAAATTGACACCCAAACCTGGCTGAGTAAGTTTGGTAAACAACAACCTCCTGTATTTAAGGGAAAGTTTGATCTACAGGTAACTCAAGATTGGTTGTTACATCTGGATAAGATCTTTACTATGTTACAATGCCCAAAGGAGACAAGGCCTAAAGTTCCAGGTAGGGTTTATACTATAACACAAGAGGAAGCTAAGAAATCTCCCGAATTGATACAAGGTACAGTTTTCCTTAATAGCAACTTAGTACAAGTTATGTATGATTAGGGTGCTAGTCATTCATTCATTGTATATGATTGTGTGAGACGGCTAGACTTGAAAGTATACAAATTCCCGTATGATCTAGTCATAACTACACCACAGGTGTTAAAGTTGTCATGGCCGATGTCTGTTTGAATTGTGAAATAAATGCCGAGGGGCATGAATCAATTGTGGATTTGATTTATCTACTGTTGCAAGGCTTAGAGATAATCGTTGGTATTGATTGGTTGATAGCCAATAGTGTGTTGCTCAACTGTAAAAACAAAAAGGGTTATATATCCTAATTCGCAACTGTATATTGGTATAGAAATCAATCTTAATTTTCTCTCAAAAGCTGAGTCCGAGAGATGTTTACATAAAGGTTGTCAGGGGTACCTCATGTTTTTCTCCATGCAAATAGAAGCTGGAAAAGCACTGCAGTGTATTTCTATAGTAAATGAATTTCCTGACGTGTTTCCAGAGGATATCAGTGGATTACCCTCGGATAGGGAAGTAGAGTTTGTGATTGATCTTAGGTTTGGAGTAGGACTAAAATCTAAAGCCCCATACAGAATGGCTTAAAGTGAGCTAGTTGAGTTGAAGAACCAAATTGAAGAGTTGTTAGAGAAAGGGTTTATTAGACCCAGTGTAGCACCATAGGGAGCTCTAGTACTCTTTGTCAAAAAGAAAGATGGAAGTCTACGACTTTGTATTGATTATCGGGAGTTAAACAAGGTAACTATCAAGAATAAATACCCACTTCCCAGAATATATGATTTACTAGATCAATTATCTGGTTCTTGTATATTTTCAAAGATTGACCTACGATCAGGGTATGAATTTCTTGTAATGCCTTTGGGCTGACAAATGCACCTACTGTGTTCATGGACTACATGAATCAAATTTTTCATCCATGGTAGTCTTTATTGATGATATTCTGGTATACTCAAGGAGTAGAACAGAGCATGAGTAACATTTAAGGATAGTGTTGAATACATTAAGGGAAAAGCAACTTTACGCCAAATTGATTATGAGTTTTGGCTTTTAGAGATTAAATTTTTGGGCCATGTAGTCTCACAGCAAGGGAACTCAGTTGATCCTAGCAAAGTGGAAGTAGTACTGAATTGGAAGAGACCAGAGACTGTGCCAGAGATACACAATTTTCTGGGTCTTGCTAGTTATTATTAGTGTTTTATAGATAATTTCTCCAGAATATCTTTGCCTTTGACAAAGTTGACGCGGAAAACTTAACATTTTGTATGGGATGATAGTTGTGAGAGGAGCTTTATGGAGCTGAAACAAAGATTAACAATAGCACTAGTGTTGACAATCCTAGATCCACAGTTTACTTTTGTTGTTTATACAGATGCTAGTGGGTATGGGATGTGTTTTGATGCAACATGGCTGAGTAATGGCGTATGCATCTCATCAGCTAAAGCCTCATAAATTAAATTATCCCACTTATGATCTTTAGTTAGCAACTATTATATTTGCTTTGAAAATCTGGAGACATTATCTCTATGGTGCGACCATAGAGTTGCACTGCAACCACAAAGCTTGAAATATCTATATGATCAGAAAGAGTTGAATATGAGACAACGTAGATGAATGGAGTTGCTAAATGATTATAACCTAGAGATCAAATATCATCCAGGGAAGGCCAATGTAGTTTCAGATGTGTTGAACCGTAAAATAGTGTAGGTTGCACCTCTGATGATACATGAGTACCAGTTGATTGAGGATTTCAGAGATCTCAGTCTATTCAAGCAGATTTTGATTGGTAATTATAATGTCATTGAGGTATATAATGATATGAGAGTAGCGATTGAGGAAGCTCAATTGTAGGATGGACAAGCACAGTCTATCAGAGGGATGATTGAGAAAGGTGAAACTCAGGAATATGATTTGTCACCAAGTGGATTAGTTAGATACAAGAAAAGATTATATGTTCCACCACAGATAGATTTAAAGTGGCAAATCCTGGAGGAGGCTCACAAGAGTAAATACACTCTGCATCTATGCTCACAAAATGTATCATGACTTACGGTCCATGTATTGGTGGCCAGGCATGAAAAGAGATGTGACACAGTTTATTGCTCGTTGGTTTACATGCCAAAAAGTAAAGATTGAGCATCAATGACCTTCAGGACTTCTTTAGAATCCTGAGATTCCTGAGTGGGAAAACATTACAATGGATTTTGTGACGGGGTTGCCTAAGGTCAAAAACCATGATGTAATTTGGGTAATAGTTGATAGATTTGCAAAGACAGCCCACTTTCTACCTATCAACATCCACTACTCTCCTGATAAATTGGCGGAGTTATATATCAAAGAAATTGTGCAACTACATGGTACTCCAAAGAATATTATTTCAGATCATGATCCTCAATTTACTTCCAAGTTTTGGAAAGCGGTTCACAAAGATTTGGGTACTAAATTGAGATTCAGTACGGTGATGGGCAAACGAAACGAACTATACAGACACTTGAGGATATACTGAGAGCCTGTGAGTTAGATTTCAAAGGCAGTTGGGACAAGTTCCTTCTACTGGCAGAGTTTGCTAACAATAATAGTTATCATTCGAGCATAAAAAAAATGGCTCCATACGAGGCACTATATGGAAAGAAATGTCAATCACCCTTGTGCTAGACAGAATTGTATGAGAGGAACTTACTTGGACTAGACATTGTGGATCAAACAACCGAGCTGATCAAATTAATCAAGCAGATACTATTGACTGTTCAAAGCCGACAGAAGAGTTATGCTGATAAGAGGATGAAACCTCTAGAATTTGAAATTGGTGATCATGTTTTTATAAAAGTCTCACCAGTTACAGGCATTGGTAGAGCACTAAAAGTGAAGAAGCTACATTTAAGGTACATTGGTCTATTTGAGATCTTAGCGAAGATTGGGCCAGTAGCGTATCGTATAGCTTTACCACCGAACCTGAGCAGATTGCCTGATGATTTCCTTGTTTCCCAATTGAAAAAGTATCAACCTGATCCAGAACATGTGATAGAATATGAAAATGTGGAAATGTGAGATGATTTGACTTATGAAGTCACACCTGACCGAATCATTGATCGACAGGAGAAACAACTTAGAAGTAAGAGTATTCCGTTTGTCAAAGTTGTTTGGAAAGGATTATCTTCCAGGGAGGCAATATGGGAAATGGAAGGGGATATGAGAAAGCGTTACCCAGAATTTATGGCTGTATAGGTGTAACAAATTTTGTGGACAAAATTTTATTAAGGGGGGAGAGCTGTAATATCCCAAAATTCATACACCAAATATTCAATGTATATTTATTTAATAAATAGAATCAATGGTGAATTTTGGAGAATTTGATTATGCTCCTAGTAAAAATCTTCTGTGCTGCAGTGAGTTTGTCATATGGTTTTGGATGATCAAATGATGTTCAAAAAGTGTAAAATGTTTTTTAGAATGAAAGCAGACATTCTAAGCTTTAATTTGATAGGTCATATGAATCATTTGAAGTTATATATAAAGAGTTATGAATTTTTGAATTTAGCCCAAAAAATCTGGAAAGTTTTTGGAATAGCTTACAAAGATTAAAAATCTGGGAATGATATGCTTCCAACTAGCAAAAGGCTATATTTTCCTTGAAACTAGACTTAATAAGGGTTTCATAGCGTTTAGATTTACCTCAATAGCATGTCTACAAATGAAGATATGGATTTTCAAAGTTTGATGAAAAATTCTGTCGGAATTTTCAGCGTAGTGTAAAATTCATAAGATACAAGGGCAATTTTGGAAAACTGAAAAGTTTATTTGTCTCGTATCTATTAAAACATCTAGAAGCTCAGAAAATCATTGGAAATATACAGAAAAATCAGAAAAATTGAAAGAGGAAAGAAGGTGAATGAATAGTAAAAACTTTGGGGAAAATTCGCCGATTTCGCTACCGAATTGTAACTTTCGTCCAAAGAGCCTTTCACAAAACTTCTTCTCCTTATCATAAGCTTCAATTTTATGGTTTTAGATTTTTGATTGGTGGAGTTTGGTGCCATATACCCAGGGTAAGTACTGCCGGAATCAAGAACTTGCAGAATCTTTCTCAGGTAAGTGTAAACTTTGATTTGAGCTGAATATTATGATGTTGGAGTAATTATCCATGGAGCTATGCTACTGCCCTGATTTTCTAGTACCATGAAAATGAATTTTAATGGACTTGTAATTATGAGAAATGGGTTAAAGAAGGTTTAATGATGTTAGATTATAAGTCTTGAAGCTTAATTTGCAAAATTGGATTATTAAGGAAAGGGTTCTGTTCAGTTCTATATAAAATCTGAGGAAGGAGTTGGATTTTGACATTCTTGAGTATTCCATTGGATTCTATATCAAATATTTTGTGGAATTACATGTGGTTGTAATTTTTGGATGATTATACATAATTCTAGAATTTTTGGAAGATTGGTGCTGTTACTGTCCAGATTCGTTTTTGGAAACTAGTATTGTTGTGGCATGTTTTTCAGTGACCAAATATTATCATAAATTTCTAATATTTTATGAAAGCAGACATCCGGAGACATCCGGGGCATCTATCTTCATATGTAATATAAGCTGTTTGACTTAGTAGATTGGGAGTTATGATTTTTCACAATTTGACCATGTTTCTAAAGTACAATCTGGAACAGCAAGGCTTTGACGAATTTCTGGGAATATTATGGTTGCAATAACTTGACTTGGTTATTTTCCTTGAAAGTAAACTTAAAGAGCTTCACTTTAGGCTTTGGAATCAGTCAATTTGAAATTGTCTAGAGTTGATTATGATTTTTTCAAAGTTGACTGAAAATCTGTTAGTTTTCTGGAAAATTGTGAAACTGCAATAAGTAGAGTTATAGTGAGCAGAAATTGTGATAGATACTATGAATTAAAGGAAATAATGGTATAAGTAATAACCATTTACTTGTTACCTTAAATTTTGATAGGAATTGGAAATTTCCCGAGCCAAAATCAAAGTTAGGACGACTGAAATTTCAAAAAGGAGATTGGTAGTAGCTCTATCTTTCATAAATTATGTGAAGGTTTTATATATTTGTGTATGCCATCTTCTATGATATATTTGATGAACACTATATTGCTGATCAGGGCAATTTGTGCGAGTAGGCACTTTTACCTGGTTGTTAAGTAAGATCCGAACTGAGGTGTACGGATATTAGGGGGTTGATGACATTATCTATACCTTATCCTTGACCAATATATCATGTGATAAAAGGGACACGACATGGTTGTACGACAGGTTGCATCGTGTTAATGATCATCATATGAATTGGGTAGTCGTAATGTCTTACTAGAGGCCGTTTGCGACTTGTGGGTTAGTACAGTTATGGCCCACTGCCAACTTCGTATGGGCCTACAGGGTCACACACAAGAATGACCCAACACGAGATAATGCTTAATCTAGAGTGGATAAATTATATATATATATATATATAAAATATGACATTCATAAAAATAAAATTAATAATATAGTATAAATATATATTTTCTAAATACACACACACAAATATATATATATATATGTGTGTGTGTGTGTGTGTATTATATGATACTATTATATTGTGTTAGTTTTAAATTTAATTTTATTAAGATAAATTAGATTTAATAACTAACATGATAGAGATATAGTATCTCAGATTTAATTTATAAAGATAAATTAAATCTAATGGCTCTTTATTTAGATTAAATAAATAAATTAAATTAAAACTGTTGGGCATATTTAATTTGAACTAAATTTATTTAATTAGTTTATCAAGATAATTAATTTCAAAATTAATAAAGATTAATTTTGAAATTCGAATGTAGCCCCATGGGTTATAAAATTGATAGAGCAGAAAAAACTAAAATATGGATGATAATTTAAAGCCACAAAGGAAATCCTAGCAGACATTGGAGGCACTAGCATGTAGTCTATGTTGGAGAGCATTCGTGTGGATACTGGTAGAGGGAGCGGACCTGAGGTGTTGGCCCCTAGAAATAAAAAAACCCTAAATTTGAAAAGGTACGATTCTTCCTAACTCTGTTTAAATGTCATTGATAGATCCTTAATTGGGATTGACAAATTTTTTTAAATTCTTCCGCTGTGCCTGCCAATTCAACAAGATTGTACACAATCAGCAGTTGAGCCTAAGCCGTAGAACCAGGGTAGAGTTTTTTCCATGACACATGAGGAGGCCTAAAAATCACCAGAGATGATCCAAGGTATTATCGTCCTTTATGGTAATACTTTGCACGCATTGTTTGACTCAAGTACTAGCCATTCTTACATTTCCTATGATTGTGCTAAATGGTTAGGGCTGAGCATCTATAAATTGGCGTATGATTTGAATGTATCTAAGCCTATGGGTGTCAAAACTGTGACTCCTGATGTTTGCTTGAATTATATTGTGAATGTTGAGGGGTTTGAATTTGTTATAGATTTGATATTTTTGCCAATCCATGGTATTGAAGTCATTTTGGGTCTGAACTGGCTGAAGACAAATAATGTGTTGTTAGACTGTGATAGTAAGAAACTTGTGTATCTTGACCCATAGAGGGATGGCAATGTAAATGTGAATTTGAATTTTCTCTTAGCCACTGAAGCTAAGAAATGTCTAGAAAAGGGATGCCAAGGGTACATGGTATTTTTCTCTATGTAGACAGATGTGAAATCAACACTTGAAAACATATTGGTAGTAAATGAATTCCCTGAGGTATTTCTTGAAGACATAAGTGGATTGCCTTCAGAAAGGGAAGTAGAATTTGCTATGGAAATTGTACTAGGAGCTGGATCTATATCTAAAGCACCTTATCAAATGGCACCGAACGAGATAGCCAAGTTAAAGAAGTAAATAGAGGAATTACTAGAGAAAGGGTTCATATGACGTAGTGTTTCACTATGGGGAGCTTTAATATTTTTTGTTAAGAAGAAGGATGGAAGCCTGCTGTTATGTATAGATTACTGAGAGCTGAACAAGGTAACCATCAAGAACAAGTATCCTGTCCCTAGGATTGATGATTTACTTGATCAATTATTTGGTTCTCTAAGATTAATATGAGATTAGGCTATCATCAGCTGTGAGTCAAAGTAGAGGATGTTTCAAAAATAGCCTTTAGAACTAGATATGGGCATTATGAATTCTTGGTGATGCCCTTCAGACTGACTAATACACCAGCTATGTTTATAGACTACATGAAGCAGATTTTCCATCAGTATCTGGATCAGCTTATGGTAGTCTTCATTGAGGATATTTTGATATACTCTAAGAGTATAGAAGATCATGAGAAACATCTGAGAATAATATTGAATATTCTAATAGAAAAGAAACTCTACACCAAGCTGAGTAAATGTGAGTTTTGGCTTACCGAAGTCAAATTTCTAGGCCTTGTTATCTCGCAAGAAGGGGTTTCTATAAATCCCAGTAAAGTGGAAGCAATGCTAAACTGGAAAAGGCTAGAGATTGTAACAAAAATACATAGTTTCCTAGGTTTTGCTAGTTACTATCGAAGGTTTATACAGAATTTTTCTAGAATTGCCTTACCATTGACAAAGCTTATGAGAAAGAACCAATCGTTTGTATGGGATTAACATTATGAAAAGGGCTTCATACAACTGAGGGAGAGATTAACAACCACACCAATATTGATCATCCCAGATCCTAGTATACCATATGGTTTATAGCAAAGCTAGTAAGCAGGGATTGGGATGTGTCTTGATGTAGCAGGGCAGAGTAGTGGTGTATACTTCTCGACAGCTGAAGCCTCATGAATTGAACTATCCTACCTATGATCTGGAACTTATAGAAATCATGTTTCCTTTGAAGATATGGTGGCATTACCTGTACAGTACTACTGTAAAATTGTACTGCGACTATAAGAGTTTCAAGTATTTACATGACCAGAAAGAATTGAAATGAGACAACATAGATGGATAGAGTTCCTAAAAGACTATAACCTGGAGATTAAATATCATTCAGGGAAAGTAAATGTTGTCGCTGATGCTCTGAGTAGAAAGGCAGTGCAGGTGGCAGTCATGATGGTACGAGAACAGAAATTACTAGAGGAATTTAAGGATTTGAATCTATCAAATTAGGTATTCCTGAACATGAATGTATTGAATGAAGTACTCATTGCTAACTTCAGTATTAGTCAAGAGGAAAGTGGTTTGAAAGCAGAAATAAAAGAAGCTCAAAAATAGGATAAATAGTTTATGTTTATTCGAGAAATGATCATAATAGGTGAAACTCTGGATTATGATCTTTCGCCTAGTGGATTAGTCAGATATCAAAAGTGAGCATATGTTCCACTAAAGGCTGATCTACGGCAAAAAATTATGGATGAGGCACATAAGAGTAAATATACTCTTCATCCAAGAGCGATCAAGATGTATCACGGCTTGAAATTAGAGTACTAGTGGCCAGGACTGAAACATGATGTAACTAAGTATTGTAGCTGATACCTTACCTGCCAGAAGGTGAAAATTGAACTTCAGAGACCACCAGGACTTTTGCAAAGTCTAGAAATTTTGGAGTAGAAGTAGGAAAGTGTCACCATGGATCTAGTCATGGTTTTACCCATAATCAAAAACTACGATATGATTTGGGTAGTTGTCGACCGTTTCACCAAGTTGGAGCATTTTATACCCATCAATGCCAGCTACTAGCTGGAGAAACTAGTAAAATTATATATACGGGAAATAATCAGACTCCATGGTACCCCAAAGAGTATTATCTTTGATCGAGATCCTCGCTTCACGTTAAGATTTTGGAAGGCCTTACATGAAGCTCTAGGAACCAAACTAAAATTTAGTATAGCCTATCATCCGCAAATGGATGGACAATCAGAGAGGACTATACAGACACTGGAAGATGTGTTGAGGGCATGTGTAATGGATTTTTAAGGAAGTTAGGATTATTTCCTTTCCCTAGCTGAATTAGGATACAACAACAGTTATTATGCGAGCATTCAAATGGTTCCATATGAAGCACTGTATGGGAGAAATTGCCAATAACCTCTTAACTGGACAGAATTATATGAAAGAAGATTGTACGGGGTCAGATTTGGTAGACTAGATTATAAAAAAGTCAAAATTATCAAGAAGAGGCTCCTTGCAGCACAGAGTAGACAGAAAGCTACGCTGACAAGAGGAGAAGACCTCTAAAATTTGAAGTTGGGGATCATGTATTCCTAAAAGTATCTCTAGTTACTGGAATTGGTATAGTGATAAAGAGAAAGAAGTTAAGCCTACGGTACATTGGTCCTTTTGAAATACTAGTAAAAATTTGGCCAGTGGCATATCGTATAGCCCTGCCCCTGAACTTTAGTAGACTCTATGACATCTTTTATGTCTTGCAGTTGAAGAAGTACCAACCAGACCCTGAACATGTTATTGAATATGAAGATGTTGACATGCATGATGACCTCACATAAGAGGCTAAGCCATAATAAATCATTGATAAACAAGAAAGGTGGCTTAGGCATCACAATATTCCATTTGTGAGGGTGGTTTGGAAGGGACTATCTCTAAGAGAGGCAACCTGGGAAGCTGAGGATGACATGAAGAAACATTATCTGGAGTTTATGCCATAAGTTATGTAAAAAATTTTGAAGATGAAATTTATTATGTAAGGGGAGAATTGTAATATCCCAAAATATACTCAAGGGCTAAACGTACAGAATATATAGTGGAATTAATGATGGAATTACTCTTGGGAATTTGCTGTGACTTTAGTTTCGATTAGCTAGAAGTAATTACCTAGTTTTCACCTAAAGTCAGAAATGACTGAAAACATAATTTGGACATAAGATTTAATTAATTTTTCCTTACCTTGCCATATGAGAAGACATCCATATATGCAAAGAAAATGAAAGAGAAAATGCAATTGAAAGCTATCTTGAATTTATTTGAAAAGTCAAAACTTCTAGTTGGAAATTTTGACAAAAAAGTAAGAAGGCTTGGTCAACAAAGTTGTCACTTTTTTTAGACATATATTTTGGTCAATAGAAGAAGGAATAATGGCTGAAGATTGAATAAATTGGGTCACCTTTATGGGCAGCCATCTTTATTTAAAGGGTGAAGGGAAGAGGAAAGGGCAAAGAAAACTCAAGTTGAATTGTTATAAGTATTTGACCAAAGTGAAATATTTGTATCCACAACTTTTTACTACCTTTAGACCATATTTTTGACTAGGTTTTAAAGGGATATGAGAAGCCAAAATTTGATCATTTGATTACTCTTATTCTCTCTTTCTAAGTTGGTGCTACAACTGCCATACGAAGAGCTTGAAGAATCAAGTTTAGGTGAGATCTTTCTTCTTGATGTTTACCTTCTTAATCTCATTTATGACCAAAACACTCTTCATAAATATTATTCTTCTTGATGAGAGCTTCATTTCTATGGTTTTAGAATTTCAAGAGGAGGTGTTTTGGTCATCATTCAAGAACAAAAGTTGAAGAATCAAAGAAAGGAGCTAAGGAGAGCAAGAGGTGAGTGTTGGCTCCAATTTGAGCTATTGGTTGTAATGGTTGAATGAATATTTTTGCATGTGTGAACTGGCGCTGATTTTGGCCAAACAAGGGTTTGGAGAAGTTATGGTGTTTTGGTTATGTTATTGGTGTTTTATGAAGAATGGAAGCCTTATGGTACAAGTTAGATGCTCAAATTGAGAGTTTGACAATTTCTTGAATTTTTGTTGATTGTTTGCCAAAACAAAACATAGGGAAAGAGTGGGAATTTTTTCATTTTAATGTTACCATTGTGTTCTACATGAAAAATTGTATGGGAATGGCCCTAGGTTGTGAATTTTGGGTTATTGAAACTCAAAAAGCAAAGCTAGAATTTCTGCTAGTGAAGGATTATTGCGAGGTACCCTATTTGTATTGTGTTATGGATAAACAAATGATGTCCAATGAATGTGAAATTTTCCAAAATAAAAATAGACAAATGAAGTTTTAATTTGATAGGTCATTCTTTTCAATTGGACTTGTACATTAGGAGTTCTGGATTTTTTAATTTACGTTAGGAAAACTAGGTTGAATTCTGGCAATGTGCAATAAATGACAATTCTGGGAATGTTGCGCGTCCAACTAGCTGTCAGTGATATTTTCCCTTGAAAATGGACATAATAAGAGTCACATAACCTTTCAAATCACTGCAATTAGAATTTTGTACATGAAGATATAATTTTTCAAAGTTGATGAAAAATTATGGTAGATTTGGTCACTTATGCGAAATTGAAGATGTAATGACATAATGTAATATTATTGAATTCTTGTTAGAACCAGCTATCACCCAAGAGGGGGGTGAATTGGGTGTATAATAAAAACTTAAGAACTTTAGAAATCTTTTCGTATCTTAACGAAAGTGGTAAGTATGAAGGTTTATAAATCAACAGTTAGATTAAATAATATATGCTAGAAATATAAGAGTTTAGGGAAGGGAATATGCAAACTGTGATTTATCCTGGTTCGGTCCAATCTGTGATGGCCTACGTCCAGTCCCCAGGCTCCTCCTGAGATTTTCAAATCCACTATCTTCTCGTTTAATCCAGGCACAAGAAAAGCCTTTACAATCCCACAAGTTTAGCCGGGTACTTGTGAAACCTTTTACAAATCTCTCACCAAGATACTCCCCCTTACGGCAAGTCTTATGAGCAGAGCAATCCCGAAGATCTTCCTCTCCTGCTTACTCATGCAAGTCTTATGAGCAGTAACGTTCTCTCCTGCTTACACCCCTGTAAGTCTTCGAGTAGCAACGTTCTCTACTGCTTGCACCTTGTAAGTCTTATGAGCAGAATGTCTTACTGGCAATTCTCTCTACAGCTTCTCCCGTAAGGAAATCAACCTTCTCAAGGTCCCTCTACCTTGAGATCAACTCAGAAATATATTTGAAGGTGTTTACAGACTCTCTCACAGAGTGGGTATAATACTCACTGAAGTACAATACAAATAATCACTCTCTCAATGATAAGTAATATAGAAACAGGAAAATAGAGAGTGTTTGGGTAGAAGCAGAGGATTCACATTTCTATCATTTTTCTCGTAGTTGCTCGCTGTCTCTGTTTTCTCTATTTTTCTCAGTTACCCATCGACGTTGAATGCTCTCTCATTTATAGTTGATGAATATGATGACTGTTGTGAGCATTCATCCGTTAGAGTCATTTTGACCGTTGAGCATATTTGAAAACGAGCTACTGTCCGTTGCAAAGTGGAGCATTTTGTTGAACAGCAGGAAGATTCATTTTGAGCTGTAGTAACGTTGTGGAGCGGGATGAATACGTTTGAGTTTCCAGACAATCTCTCATGGTGGGTCAAAATTTTGTCGTGGTAGGTAGTTGATACTCGGTGTGTAATGATGCCGCCCGCCACAGTTGACTCTTTCATTTGAATATGTAATCTCAACGTTAAATTTCTTGTTTCACACCGCAAAATACTTAATCACTAATATGATGAAATATTAGTCATGGGTATGTTGGATCATTGGTCAAAAACTGAATTTCTGGCTTCTGGGACTCATCACGTTGAATGAAGATATTCGCCGTGACCTCTGTTCTTGAAGATACAACCCAAATATTTAATCTCCTGTTTTACACTTGAAATATATGTTCGTTAATGTTTAGGAACAATAACAAGTGAAAACATAATGATTGTATAACATTTAACCATGTTTGGATTGATGGCCGTGAGAGTCTATTTCGTTTCTGTCAGGACCTCACTCGAGTGCAATATGGCTCACTCGAGTGCAGTTCATATTTTCACGTTCTGACTTCCTCTCGGGCAAGCACTCGCTGCACTTCACTCGCATCTGCTCGAGTGAATTCTCGAATCACTCGAGTACAACCAGTCATGCTCGAGTGCGTTTCTTGCTTTCACATGCATGCTTCTTCTCGGGTTATCACTCTCATATCAAAACTTGCATGTTCTCGAGTGAGAAATCATCCAATGCTCGAGCATGGATCCTAGTGCTCGAGTGATGCAATTTTCTTCACATTTCAGCTGCTTCTGGACATCACTCGCACAATATTTTCAGAGAGAGTTTTTACACTCGCGGGTGATGTGGGGCCACTTTAGAAAAAATTTATTTATTTGATTCAAATGATGTATCATAAGAATGCTCTTGCCATATGCATTCCAATGCAACAAGAATCAGCTCCAAACTCCTTGTATTCTGCAAGTTATGATTGAAAGAGTGTATATTTCGCTAGTCTGCACAAGCGTCAACTTCCAGAAGGCATAGCTCCTAGAACATACGTTCAAATAAGGCAAATTACCTATCCATGGAAAGCTCTTTGAGTCTAGTTTCATTTGGCACTGGTATCGTCTCAATCCTATGTGTAGTTTGTGAGTTATGCTCAAAATACCGAACCTGTGTCGAAAAGTGACGGTGATTTCACTGTCTTCTTCCACAGATCATATCTCCTTCATTTGAGCTTCTTTTAATGTGATATTGGTACACATTTTATGTGTTGGGAGTCTTCGGTCATATTCCACTAGTTTTGGGTCAATCCGATGTGTGGTTTGAGAGATATGACCAAAATACCAGACCTCGCTCAGGCTGAACGTAAAACAGAGTAGAACAGAGTGTTCGTCCCGTGCTCGAGTGAATTCATCCGTGCTCGAGTGAGTTCTTCCTGTGCTCGAGTGAAACACCTCATGCTCGAGCATAACTCCCCTAGAAGTGCAATAACTCACATATAAGTCATCTTAGCTTCCTATTAACCTATTCCAACCATTATTTGATCATAGAAACCTCCGGAATCATCATAGGAACCTCCAGTATCACTTCTAACAACTTGAATCTTGATATTCATGATAGATCTTCCAAGTTCTTCATTCTTCAATATCTTTCTTTTTGATTTTTCTTTTAATAATCATTCTCCATAACCCAAGTAAGCATCTCCTTGACTATCTTCAATTTCTTTCTTCTTCTTCCTCTTGTTCATTTTCATTAATTCAATCTTTTTCATTCTTTGCTTGACTAATCTATAAAATATGTAACATTAAATATAGTAGTTAGTCAAAGAAATACATTATATAAACTTTTTGCTCTTATCATGTCATATCTATATTTGACATCATCAAAACTAATCATATATAACAATTCTAAGGGTAAGAATTGGTCATTTAGGTTATTTGACCATTTCAACCCACTTATTAACTTGATTAAATATCCCTAATGATATCCAATTTGAGTGTTTGAGTTATAAAAGAATTTGGACTAAATAATAACCTGTCATCCGTAAATCTAATTTTAGGATTCGACATTTGCCTTAGGCGCTAGAACCCCAAAAAAGTTTGGGACCAGAAAGGTGAAGGTAGTGAGTTATCCCTCATATACTATGTATTATGTTGTATGTATGTCTATACCAATGTGAACTTAAGCATGCAGATAAGAAGGGCTTAGGCCTAGTAGAACACCCAGCGTTGTGGAAAGGGACGGTTGTCCCTAAATTTACCCAAACTTTATGCTGTTTGCATATATGGTATTGGTGCATTTACGCATATTGTGAATTATCTCTGAATGCTGAGTATGCCACTTGCATGGTAACTTTGATTGACATGACATGTTTCATGTATGCATTTTATGAGTGTTATCTGTTAGTACTAGGATTCATTTGAATCTCATTCCTTTCCAATAACTAATATGCAACACAAGTAAGTAGCTCACACGGAAAGAAGGTTGCTACGGATGAAAAAAGTTGAAGATTTTAGATAATTTCCTATCAGCTATCAATTACTTTTTGGAAAATTGTATATGTTGTGCCTATAAACACTGATAGTTGAATGCTAGCCTTAACAGTAGAAATAATAATTGTATCTATGTTTTTGTACAACAAGGCAATAAATGGACTAGAATGGTCTATCTATGAAATGCGGACCCTTAGGTTAACAAACCTAACCAGTGCATCTACAGAGAACTGCGATAAGCACTCTGATATTAACAAATGGAAACAAAATCAAATGAGTTCAATGGATTTGAAAATTGAAAATGAGACTACTGTACAAATCTTTGAATTTTTTTTAAAACCTACTTAAGTATACAATTAAACCCTGTAATGAAGTTGGGATCCTGAATAGGTGAAAACTGTTTTTGGTCTCCAGTTTGACTTCATGTCACATTTTTAACTATTTTGAATTGTATGAAACTATGGTGTTACACTTACCTTGCTTAAAATGACACGATGAAGTATAATGACCTTTCCTATTGCAGTAATTACATGATGCTAATGGATTTGATGTATACACAGAATTTTTAAAGTATTTAAGATATGCTTTACAATCTTTCTTCTTCTTTCCTCTATTTCTATCTCAAACATAATTATATCCAATTCCAGATTTATCATGAGTGACTCTTTATGATTTTAGAATAACCTTAAGAGTTTCACTTCCTTTAGTAATTTTTTCTAAAGTTTTTGTTAAGTCACTTACTTTCTTATCCTTTTCTTCACATAATGCACATGATGATATGACTGTATTAGTTCTAGTTTCTAGTTCCTTTGCTTTCTTCTTATGACTTACCAATTTCTTAGCTACCTTGATGAATTCAGTATGCAATGCATTATATTTAGATAATAATTCATTATAAGTAGGTTCAAAATCACTTACTTCGGTGCCAATTCATCTTCTTTGGCTACCAAGCAAATGCTTGCAACTTTTTCTTCGTCGCCTTCTTCATCTGTCGAACTATTTATGGATGATATGTATGCTTTCTTTTTCTGCTTCTTCGTGTCTTTATTCTTGAAGCATTTAAACTTAATATGTCAAGGCTTTCCACATTCATAGCATACGATTTATTGCTCTTTGTTTTCTTTCTTGATGATTCTTGAAGTTTCTCTGGCCTCTTATATAGAACTTCTTAAATTTTCTTACGATCATACCCATATCATCATCAAACTCATCTTCACTTCCTGATGATTCGACTTCTTTGATGACTTTATGAACGACTTCTCTTTTCTTTTTGTCATTGAACCTTCCAGTTCCTTCTTGAATTTCAGCTTTCCTTCATACTCAGAAAGACTACCAAAGAGTGCAGCTAGTAATCTCATTGATTCACCTTTGGCTTCTTTGATAATTGTCACCTTTTCTTCCCATTCTTTATTAAGTATATTAAGGATATTTCTTGGGAATTTTCATTGAAGGTTTTCCCAAGTGTTGACAGTTGGTTGACAAGATGGGTATATCTGAGTTTCAAGTTAGAGATCCTTTCTCCATGTTTCATCTGAAAGAGATCATACTCTGTAATTAGAGTATTGATTCTTTTTTCTTTGATTCTAGATGTACCTTTATGAGATGCTTCCATTACATCCCTTATGTCTTTAGTTGTTGGCAGTGTGCAGATTCGGAAATACTCCTTCTGGCTGAGGGTGCTCTGTATCATTAAAATAGCTTTTCTATTTAATGTTACTAATCTTTTGTCATTGTCATCATATTCCTCTAAGCTTTTCTTTATGACTCTATCTTCTTCTTTCTTTGTTGGAACATAGTCACTGTCTTGTATTATATTCTATAAACCATATTCGTTAGCCATTACGAATACTCTGAACTTAGCTTTCTAGAATGAAAAATGTTCTCCGGCAAAACCAAAAGGTCTAGTAATGGAAGCTTTAACTAGAAGAATGTTCTCACCCATTGTTGCCATTTAATGGATTCTTCTCAAGCTGTTATGCTCTTTGGAGAAGACCTCGCTTTGATACTAAATGAACGAAGCAAGCTTCACCTAAGAAGGGGGTAAATTGGGCGATGCAATAAAATTTTTGCATGTTACAGTGATATGAAGATAAATGAAGAGCGAGTAGATATGAGAGTATAGACACACAAAGAGTTATACTAGTTCAACCCAACCCTAGTGTTAGAATCGGTAGGCACAGCGAAAGAATTTTAAAAAGTTTCACCGATCCTAATCGAGGATAACTTTCAACGGTGTTTAAACCAAGTTGGAAGAATTTATACCTTTTGATGATTCAGAGTTTTCACGATCTCTAGGAGCCAACACGTCAGGTCCGCTCCCTCTACCGGTATCCACATGAATGGTCTCCAACCGAGACTGCGTGCTAGCGCCTCTAATGTCTCCTAGGGTTTCACTTGCGGCTCTCAATTCTCATGTGCATATGAATATATCTGCTCTATCAAGTTTATAACCTATGAGGGCTATTTTCAAATTTCAAAAGTAATCATCATTAATTTCAAAATTAATTAAAAATTAATTATCTTGATGAGCTAATTAAATAAATTCAGTTTAAATTAAATCTGTCCAACAGTTTTAATTTAACCTATTTATTTAATCTAAATAAAGAGCCATTAGATTTAATTTATCTTCATAAATTAAATCTGAGATACTATATCTCTATCATGTTAGTTATTAAATTTAATATATCTTAATAAATTAAATTTAAAACTAACACAATATAATATATATATATATAAGATATATATTTAAAAAAAATATATATCTATATAATATTATTAATGAATTTTATATTATATATATATATAAATAAAAAATTCGTCCACCCTAAATTAAACATTATCTCGTGTTGGGCCATTCTTGTGTGCGACCCTGTAGACCCATATGAAGTTGGCAGTGGGCCAATAACTATACTAACCCAAAAGTCGCAAGCGGCCTCTAACAAGACATTACGATTACCCAATTCATATGAGGATTGTTATCACGATGCAACCTGTCATACAACCATGTCACGTCCCTTTTGTCACACGATATGTCGATCAAGGATAAGGCATGGATAATATCATCCTCTTGTTCCTGACCATTACTTTCTCGATTCCTGAGTAGCCTGATAACAGAGACAAAAAATCCTTTCATCATAGTATTGCCATACATTTCTCAGACTCACTCATCGAGGGGCCCAGTAATATCTCTCTACTAATGTGAGGGACAAATTCCATCTTGATCATTCATATTTCTCTGCATGAAAAACCACCAAGCCCGATCGTAGCCTTTATCATCACCCGGTCAAAAGTGACTTTTGACTAGTTCAAAGCTTAGCAACTCTCATGTAGGAACCCATGATGACCTCAGGTCTAAGGGCATTATGACATGGTTATACATGAGAAAAGCTTATAACTTGATCCATGTAGGTTTCTCATAGTGGGTCGGTCCAGCACCTTGTACTCTTACAAGTGCCTAAGACTTTGATTCATATCTCTATATCTTATCAAAGTCATACTTATCTTGTTTTATCTCTGCTCCCGCATAGATGACCGACCAGGGAAATTTTAGGACAATCTTTATGAATTATCCAAGGATACAATTATCACAGTTAACATGCAAATAATATGATAACAGAATGGAGAAATTTCATTAAAATAATAATGTTCAAAGTACAATGATTGGCCCTTAGGGCACAATTTCCAACACCTAGGCCTATGTCCAGTCCTCAAAGATCAATACCTACATGATTTTCACTAGTCTTCCAAGATTCAAAGGGCTCTCAGAATGCCACAAGACAACAACTGTCCTTGTAAGGACTACGAGTAGAAATATTCTAACACCTAGAATTTTCTCTCCCCCTACAACAAGTGTTACGAGCAAAGCAATCCGAAGACCTTTCTCTCCTGCTTATCTATGTAAGTTTTATGAGTAGTAACGTTCTCTGCTACTTACACCCCTGTAAGTCTTACGAGCAGCAACGTTTTCTACTGCTTGCACCTTGTAAGTTTTATTAGCAAAAAGTCTTACTAGGAATTCTCTTTGCAGCTTCTGTAAGGAAATATACCCTCTCAATGTCCCTTTACCTTGAGATCAAAAATACAATTTTGAAGTATTTACAAACTCTCTCACAGAGTGGATATGATAGTCACTGAAATACAAAAGGAATATAAAGAGAAATACGAAAACATAGACTTTTGTAAACTTTCAGCGCAAGCTCTTATTCTGTGTTCTTGTGTCCGTCTTCAATGTTCTGTGTTTATAACAAGTTTGAAATACCCATTGAAGAGTGTCTGTTGTGAGTAGAGCATCACCTTATGGAGTATTTGTGTTTTCAGACATTCTATCATGGTAGGTCAACTACATGTGGAGGCATTCAGTACGTAATGATTGTGTTCACTGCAATTGACTTTTTCATTTGAATATGTAATCCAAACGTTCAACTTCTTGTTTCACACTTGAAGTATATGTTAAATAATGTTTAGATATGATAACAAGTGAAAACATAATGAGTAAATAACATTTAACCATAATTGGATTGTTCGCTGTGACTCTGTATATTTTTGCTTATGTCATAGTCACACTTAATTTTTCCGTATCACACTCGAGTGCATGCATTATTTCACCAAAAGTGTTGAAAGAATTTTAGTCCAATACTCGAGTTCTTAATCGACACTCAAGTGCATCAAAGTGTTTCAGCTTCAGGCTTCGCTTCTAGACAACACTTTAACCAAAACTTACACGAGTGAGCTTTGAACTTGCAAGTGTTTAGAGCCTTCACTTGAGTGTTGATGGTCGTACTCAAGTGCATAGATGTGTTTAACTTTTGGCTTGAGCTTTTGGATAACACTTGCACCATTTAATGCAAGAGTGTGCTTTGTACTTGTGAGTGTTATATGTTTTCACTCGAGTGCCTAAGTCCTCACTCGAGTGTATTAGTATTTTACACTTTATGGTTCATATTTTTGGACTACACTTACATCAACACTTGCGAGAATGAGCTTTTATACTTGAGAGTGTTAAGTCCACACTCAAGCGTTGAAGATCGAACATGAGTACATAGGTGAAATCAAAACTTGTTCACTTGCATCCTGTTAGAGAGTGACATAAGTGTACTAGAAGTGCAACACTACACTCGAGTGTCTTACCCCACACTCGAGTGCACTTCATGATCTCTGAACTTGTTTCCTCTTTGGACAACACTGCATGACTTTACTTTCAAGACTCGAGTGTGATTCTTACCAACACTCAAGTGTATATCCAGAACTCGAGTGTTGCTGATAATTTCCATCTCTGACTTGTCTTTCTATGAAACACTTGCAAGAGTGTTCCTTCACACTCGAGTGCAGTTCTTGTCATCACTCAAGTGCATCTCCACACAGTTGAGTATTGCTAAAATATTTCATTCCTCAGTAGCTTCTGTAAAACACTTTCAAGGCTATACTTCCTGGACTTGAGTGCAAAGACATACCTCACTCAAGTGTTGCTTCAAAACTCGAGTGCATCAGTTAAATTTAAGGGTCTTTCTCTTAACTTGTGAAATGCATTTGATAATCAATTTGGATTAATGTTCTCATTCTCACAACATGAGTTTCTTGTCAAAATTCATAATCACATTTTGTTATCATCAAAACATGGATTCTAGCTGTAATGACCTAAAACAATGGCTCTAAGCTAAACACTCAATTATCTCAGATACACTTGTCTCATGCGAAATTTTTTCCTCGAACTACTCTATGAATGTCTTGTTTTGCTTAATAGCTATATGCATGTCATTCTTCCTTGGATTCATGTTCTTTAAACTCTTTTTATTTTCATCTATGTACAGTTGAACTTCTATATTATTCAAGATATACAAGTGTACTTGCAAAAACCTCTTCATGAGGCATACTCTTTACTTTGAATCATGGTGTTCCCTTGCTTCTCCCCTCTTCATGTCGAGATTGTGCCTTTGCCCCTGATAGATAATCTTTGCAAAAGTCCATAGCCTCTTCAACTACATATCTTTCAACTATTGATGCTTCAGGTTAACAAGGATTTTTAGAATAACCCTTTTAAGATCTTCATGTATCGCTCGAAAGGGTACATCCATCTTAGGTAAATTGAACTATAGAGCCTTACCGAATAAACTATCAAATACACTATTATGTCAAAAAATGAAGAAGGCAAATACATCTTTAGTTGGGACAAAATAATATAACCCTTATTTTCCAATTCAACCAAATTTTCAGTGTCAATGACTTTGTTACAGACAGTATTAAAGAAAACACACAATCTTGTTACAATGGTTTGCAATTCATCTTTCATAATGCCTCTAATAGCTACTGGTAATAGTTGTTGCATCAACACATGATAATCATGGGACTTCATTCCCACTAACTTCAAATTGTCCATTGAGACACACCTTCTCATATTAGAAGAATACCCTTGTGGTGCCTTAATGTCATGGAAACACCTACACAAACCTTTTTTTCTTAGCTTTTGATAGTGTATGAGCTGTTGGCTTCATGTATGCCCTCACACTATCATCTCATAGTTGTGGATGTAATCGTTCTCTTTTGCCCATATCAACAAGGTCTAGTTTCGCACTAATTCCATCCTTAGTCTTCTGTGGTATGTGCAAAAATGTACTAATAGGCTATCGCAAATGTTTTTCTCTACATGCATCACATCAATACTATGTCTAACATCAAGATTACACCAATATGGAAGATCAAAGAAAATTGATCTTTTCTTCCATATATTCTTCTCACCCACAGTCCTCTAATTCTTATCGAAGATGACATTAATATGTTCTACTCGACTATAAACTTCCTCTCCAGTTAATTCCTTTAGAGTCATTCCATGCTTCGGTAAGTCGTTAAAACGCTTTCTTAACCTATGATACGGATGGAACCGACAAAGAAACCTCCTATGACCAAGGTAGACAATTTTTTCCATGCTTAAGTTAATAGAAGTGTGTGTCTGCTTCATATATCGGACATGCTTTATGCCCCTTGACACTGTACCATGACAAATTTCTATATGCAGGGAAGTCATTTATTATGGAGAAAATCATTGCATGTAGCTTGAAGGGCTCCTTCTTATATACATCAAACACATCTATGCCTTCCTCCCACAACTTCTTCAAATCCTCAATAGAAAATACCAAGTAGATATCGATATCGTTCATTGGCTGTTTTGGTCCTGAAATCATCTTAAAAAGGAGCACATACTTATGTTCCATACATAGCCAGGGAGTTAAATTGTATATTATAAGGAGAATCGGCCACATACTATGTATGCTAGTAAGAGTTCCATACAGATTGATTACATCTATACAAAGCCTAAATCAAAGGTTTTTTGGCTCGCTGCCAAATTAAGGGAATATTTCTCTATTTTCTTTTATTGTGGAGAGTCAGACGGGTACTGAAGATATTTTCCATAAGATATTCTCTCTTCAAAATTCCATCTCAACTTCTTCACTTTTCTTGCACTCGTAAACAAATGTTTAAATTATGGTATTATTAGAATATACCACAACACCTTTAAAGGTTGCCTCTTTGTTGTCCCTTCGCTATAACCACCATCTTTTATCAGTTTATATCGTGAATATTTACACTTAGGACACTCACTAAGACCTTTATACTCCTTTTCTGTATAACACACAGTCATTAAGGAAAGCGTGTATCTTTTAAAACTCCATACCCATCGTAGACAAGATTTTCTTGGCCTCATACATACAATTTGGAAGTACATTATCTTCTGAAAACATATCACATAACAATTTAAGAAATAATGTGAAACTACTATCGGTCCAACCACAAGTTGCCTTTAAGTTGACCAAATGCAAGGTTCCTGTCATCCGTGTGTACTTACTCCCAAGGTATAATGGTGTCTTTGCATCACTCTGCAGGTTATCATATTCATGCAATTGTGCAAAGGATTCTACCTCAATATCGTGAATCATTTTCTTTATTCTATCTTCATCTATGACATCCATAACTTCCTTCTTGTGTGAGAGACAATCAGTTACTTCCTCACCATTCCATATTCACCTTGTGTATTGAAGATTTATTCTATCACAAAGTAGGTGATCCCTTATATTAGCAACATCCCATCGAATCTCATTTAAACAGTTGACACAAGGACAAAAGTACATCCCATTTTTTGTTGGAGCATTCCTTCTAGAAAATTCAATAAACTCTTTCACCCCATTCTCATATTTTTCACTAGTTCTTAAAGCATTCATCCAACTATAATCCATTTTATTACTACCTAAGCCATTTCCAACAACACTCAAGTTTAGAACAATTGTCAATGATGGGATTGCCTTTTATCACTTTTTTCAAACAAATTTCAACATCATTTTTCATTAAAAGTAAGACATCCCAAAATTTCAATAACAAACCATTTCAACTTAATTCAAACAAAACAAACTAACTAACGCAATTCAGAACAATAGTAGTAATTTAATCCAACAATTTTTCATGTAAGATTATTAATATTATATAATTTTGCGTATGTTGGACTCTCTTGTTTAATCGTTAGTTGTCATCCTCCCAATAAAAATTCAATTGAATAAATGTTAAATAGTATTATTTACAAATCTTATATTTTATACAATATATTAATTAACAGTTTTTTTACTTTACAAAACTGCTATATACAATATTTTGATTTTTTCCCAAAACAAATAGAATACCAATGTAAAAGAGGGGAACTAGCCCCAATAGTGTCATTTTTTAGTGTTATTCTCTTTCTGAATACATGATTGTGTAAGTAAACATATCTATATGAAAATCATAAAGAAGTTCCAACTTCCAAGTAAGAAATTTAATAATTCCTACAAAATGTCTTGGGATGACATGTAAAGAGAACCTATTGGTAATTAAATTCCTTACCTAAGGCTATCATTTGATTTTTTCTCAAGATTTAATCTTAGCAAAGTGTGATTTATCTTTCAGCTTCTTAAGTCTTTCGTGAACTGCTTTAACTCTGTCTCCTTAAACTTTTGTTAATTTTTTTACCTTAATTAACTTATGTCTTATAAATTTTAAAATTCAAAACTTATAATAAATAAATGATGCAATAACGCCAAACATACATGTAAAGTTCCAATAAGTTGAAAACCAAAATATATAGTAAGGAAGTAGTTTTTTTTTTCAAATTCAATTCTATTTCTAAAGGATATTATCAAAGACACGGAGGCCCCAACAACAACAATCATCTTAGCCTAGAATAAATAGTGGCATCAAATTGTACATTTACTATTAACTACATAACATTAGTATCAACCGGAACATAACATCAAACAGTGAGAACACATAGGTTTTTAAAACAATAAAAGCATACCATGAGAGGGAGAGGAGGCTGACGGCAGTGTGAGAGAGAGGGAGAAGAGGGAGGAGCAACAGAGTTACAACATCATGAGAGAGAGGGAGGGAGGGAGGACGGCGACCACCTTTAACAATGGAGAGGGAGAGAGGAGGACAGGGGAGGATGGTGGTGTAAGAGAGAGGAGGATGGTGGTGAGAGAATGATTATAGTTAGAGGGAGTGATGGTGAAAAGGAGAGAGTGAAAAAGAGTGAGAGAGGGACAGAGAGAGAGTGAAAATGAGAGAGTGAGGGATGGTGAGAGATTGAAAAAGAGAGAGTAAGGGTATGGTCAGATATAAGGGATCCTTTTGGCTTATGTTTGCCATCGCTAGTGTATGAGTAACACCAAGTAATAAAGTGATAAGTAAAGTATAGTTCCCATGAGGATTTGGTTCCAAAACCCGGTCAAGTATTAATTATCACACTTTTGCCTAATTTGATTTACACAATTATCAATTTTGGAGAGAAGCAAATTTTGAAATTAAAAAGAAAATAAAAACAAGTGATGCATGGACTTCAAGGATAAAATGGGAGTTAGGATTATTTATCCCCCTTGTATTTCAAAAGTACTAAATTGAATCCCCATAATATGTCCTTCTTAATGAAAGATTTTGTTAGCCAAGGATACTAAATTACCTGTAAGTGCTCTCTTGAGTCTCCAAATAGGTGTTTAATTTAATTAGCTCATTAATCCCTTAATTAATTAATCAAACATAGTTTTCATTACAAATCCTATATGGTTATGTGAGGTCAATGAGTGTATCTCTACCTCATTAACAAAAATATCTATTCAACTTACAAATTTCAAGTTCTTACATGATCAAACTCAAGTTCTATACTCAATCTAGCCCTATCAGGTATAAATCAAGTGAACCCAACAATCTCATTAATGGCCAATCAATAAGAAGCATTAAGCAAAGAGTAAAATCAGCATAATCTAATTATTAATCACAAATATAAAGGGAAAATAAGTACTTAATCCATACAAATCACACATGCAACTCTATATTCTGGTATAGGTGAGTCTCCTACACATTTATCTTTGTTTTCCTATTGGATTTGAGGCTGTTTTCTGGGCTTTCATTGCTAGAAGTGAGAAACATTGCCAGAAAAATTCTGTCAACCGATAAGTTTTAAACTAGAGTTTGTATGTCAATTTTGGGTGGGATTTTGAGTCTCTTTGGTTCTGAAATTGGATACTTAACCACAGGATATATGTGTCAGAGAGTATAGAGTGTGAGGATTAGAGTATAAATTCATGGCTACATGTTAGTTTTCTTTACCCTGTTCTGCTCACCAAAAAGCAGAGTTTCCACCGAAAAGTTGCAGAAGCTTAAACAGAGACTATAGATGCAGTTTTTGTCTAGGTATTTTTGGTATAGAAATTTTAGGATGTGTAGTAGGTGATATAATCAAGAAGAGTACAATTTAGAGTGTAAATGAATGAGTGTTTGATTTTTAAACTTAGACTATAAAAACTAATATTTTTGGAAGACAGTCAGCTTCATGTTGAGTTTTGACCAGACAAATCTTATCCAATGATTATGAAATTTTACAGGAAAAAAGCAGACATCCATAGCTTTAAAATGAGCCCAAGAATGCATCATTTGGATACATGTAGAGAATGTTCGACATGAATATATGAATAGATTTGATGATGTCAAATATAGATGTCAAATATAAGCAAAAAGTTTGTATAATATACTTATCTTCTACATTGACTAACTACTATATTTAATGTTGTATATCTTATAGATTACTCATAAACCCAATGGTGGGTTGATGTTATTTTGCTTATAATTCCTCATAAATGGAGAATGATCATCAAGAAGAAAATTAAGAAGCAAGGGATTGAAGAAAGAGGGCATTGCAAGAACTAATGAAATATCAAGAAGAAAAATTGGTCAAAACAAAGAAAAAAGAAGATTGAAGATATTCAAGAAGATATCTAGTTGGATTATGAAGAATGATCATCAAGAAGAAAAACAAGAAGAAAGAGATTGAAGAAGGAAGAACTTGCAAGATCACATGAGAATATCAAGATCCAAGCTATTAGAAGTGATACTGGAGGTTTCTTTGATCATATGGAGGTTGGAATAGGTCAATTCGAAGCCAAGATAACTTATATGGAAGTTATGGAACTTCCCCAACGTGTTTCTTTGAATTTTGGCTCTCTACCATGTTTTGAAAGGCATCACTCAAGTGGTTAATTGAGTGATGGACATGATCACTCGAGTGACCACTCTAGTGATCTGCATTTTTATTGTGCTATGTTTTTACATGGCAAGACAGAGGTTTGGTATTTTGGGCATATCTCTCTAACAACATGTCGGATTGAAATGAAACTAGGCTCCCAACATGAAAAATAAACACCAAGATCACATTCAAAGGAGTTCAGATGAGGGAGATATGATCTGTTGAAGTTGACACATGAATCAACGTCTTTTACCAAAACAGTTTTGGTATTTTGGATATAACTCCCAAACTACACATTGGATTGTAACGAAACTAGTGCCATATGAAAGTAGACTCAAAGATATTTCCATGGACATATAATTTGCCATATTTCAAGTTATATACTAAGAGCTATGCCTTATAGAAGTTGATCCTCGTGGTTTCAGACTTAGACTAAGTGTAGAAGATATTCTTTGGATCATAACTTTTTGTATACAATGAGTTTGGAGCTGATTCTTGTTGCATTGGAATATAGACAATGAGAGATTTCCTATGATATATTATTTGGCATGTTTAGAGTTAAAATGGAAATATCACTTGAGTGATATGCGAAGTTATTTAAAATTTACTCGAGGGACCACTTGAGTAATGTGCGAGAAATTATTCCAAAAAGCTCTCTATCACAAATTGTATAGGATTTCTTGAAGGAATCGCTTGAGTAATCTACAAAGTTATTTGAAAAGCTTACTCGAGGGATTACTCGAGTAACTAGAGTAGAAATCACCCAGTAGCTCTCGGCCAAGAATTAACAAACTTTACTCGAGGAACCACTTGAGTAACGAAATGTGAAAAGGCTTTACTTGAGGGAGCACTCGAGTAATATGTGTTAGATCTCATGTTTTGATGATAACAAAAGTATGGTATGAAAAAGAATTGATTAATAAATAAGTTTGAACAAAGTAATAACAGGTATAAGCATCACTTGAAGTAAGCATTGGAGTAATGAGGAAAGATCAAGAGAAAATGCTGAGAAACTTAAGCAGGAGCAATTTCTTTAAGGCATTACTCGAGTACATACTCGAGTAATGAGACAAAACTTGAAGTAACCAGAGGCACCTTCCAGTAACCAGCCAACGTTACTCGAGTAAGTACTCGAGTAATAGTATAAGTATTTTAAAGTTGCTCTCGGCCTGCCAATGATACTCGAGTGGCTACTCGAGTAACCAGGTAAAAACTTGAAGTTGGTCTCGGCCTGCCAACGTTACTCGAGTAGGTACTCGAGTAACCATGTGAAAATTTTCAAGTTGCTCTTGGCCTGCCAATGTTACTCGAGTAGGTACTCGAGTTACTCTGTTTCACAAAATGTGGTACTCTCGGCATTTTATACCACTGCCAATGTTACTCGAGGAGCTACTCGAGTAACTCAGTATGGTAAGGATAAACTTGAAGGTGGTACCCGAATAACTTGATGTAATTTTATTTCATTTTCCTCGAGTTATTACTCTAGTATGAATGTATTTAACGTTTCATTTTAAGTGGATTACTCGAGTATGTACTCGAGTATGCAGAGTTATTTTGAAAGAAAACTTCAAGTCATTACCCGAGTAAATGGTGCCCAAAAAGTAATTTTACTCGAGTAAGTACTCGAGTAACAAGGTAATCTAACTTGATGTGCTCTCACCTTGAAATCCTGCCAACATTACTGGAGTAAAGAATCGAGTAATCAAAAGTTTATTTGAAGGTTTACTCGAGTTGGTACCCAAGTAACCCATAAAGTTGTGAGTGTATTACTCGAGTAGGTACCTGAGTAAACATACATTTCCAAACGTTTGAAAATTGGTTATTCCATGCACTACCTGAGTAATCTTATATTTGTCTGTTGGCTTGTAGTTGATCAAAGTTTTCCCGATGATACTCGAGTAAGTACTCGAGTAAACTTCAAGGAATACTCGAGTAGCTACTCTAGTAAGCAAACCCAGAAATCCAGAAATCATTCAAACGTTCATTGATTTGTTTCCTATATGATTAATCTTTCATTGTATTAGTATTCTTAGTCTATTTACAGATGAACAATGAAGAAATCATATCAAGTAATGGAAGTCAAATGAAACGTTCAAATGCCAACCACCGCCAACAGATATTTTTCAAAAACTCAAAAGTCAATAGTGGCTGCGCACTCTCCAACGGATAAAAGGAAAATATTCCAACGGTCTTCACCAACATATCTATATATATGGGAACATACAAACAGAGAAAGAACAACAAGAACACACACAAACTTATCATCAAGTTCATTGCTCTGTTTTCACGTTGTAATTATATTTCTATGCTTCAGTGATTCTTATTCACTCTGTAAGAGAGATATTTCATTCAAACTCAATATTTGTTATTGAGATAACTTAAGGTTGTGGAACCTTGAGTTGGGATTAGATTACAACTTGTAAGGGGGAGCGAGTGTCCAGGCGAAGGAACTTGCTTGTACTAAGGTGCCAAGAACCCACTGAATCTTGGAAGTTATAGTGAAACTCTCAGAGAAGCTCTGAGGACTGGACGTAGGTCAAAGTGGTTGTGACCGAACCAGTATAACTCCCGGTGTACACTTCGGTGATATTTCTTCTTATTCCTTACTGTTTTAATTTTACTGTCAAAGTTTTACATT